>CM037590.1:11265749-12519616 GCA_021018995.1 Chloranthus sessilifolius
AAGTGGGTAAATGACACAGCTAAGGCATTCAAGGAGATTAAGTCTCGGAGTTTCCATGGGTTAGCCACGTTTTATAGGAGGTTCATACGTGGTTTCAGTTTCATTATGGCCCCCGTCACCGATTGTATTAAAAAGGGAGAGTCTAAGTCGGTAAATGACACAGCTAAGGCATTCAAGGAGATTAAGTCTCGGATGACAGAAGATCCTGGCATGCGCCTACCGAACTTTTTCTAGAGTCTTTGAGGTTGCGTATTATGCGTCAGGTGTTGGCATAGATGGAGTCTTAAGCCAAGAGGGTTATCCCATAGCTTACTTCAATGAGAAGTTGAATGAGGCCAGATAAAAGTATTCTACTTATGACAAGAAATTCTATGCGGTGGTGTAATCCTTAAAGTATTGGAAATATTATCTCTTACCTTATGAGTTTGTTTTGTTCTCAGATGACGAAGCGTTACGACATTTGAGTTCCCAGAAGAAGTTGAAAACCCAAGACATGCTAAATGGGTTGAACAACTTAAAGGCGTTACCTTTATGCTAAAGCATAGGACTGGAGTTAAGAATAAAGCGGCAGATGCGCTTAGTCGTAGAGTCACAGTGCTACACTAGAGGTTACTGGGTTTGAAGCATTAAAGGATGACTATCCTACCATGGTTGTCAAGGCTACGTTATAGCCTCGCTATGGCCTCGCCATGACGAATGGCGATGGGAAATACTATATATAGCTAAATAGCCATGATGGCTAAATAGCGACGCTATGGCGGAATAGCATTATGGCATCGCTATGCACACTTTTTTATTTTTTGGATAATAACGTATAATACTTATAAGTTATGACATTTTTATAATATATAAGTTACAAAAGTTAACTTACAAGTCACAAAACCTCAACTTATAAATTATAAAATCTTCGACTCTCTCTCTCTCTCTCTCTCTCTCACTCTCGTCACAGCAGTTATCAACACCAGCGTCGATGACACTACAGTATGAGTATTTAATATTTCATATTTTTTAATATTCTTTATTTATTAATATTTCATATTTATTTATTTATACTTACCATATTACAAATTTGTTGATGTTCCATATTGGATTTGTATTTATTGATATTTGTTTATTCCTAGAACATGAAATCCTCAATATTAGAATCAAAGTATGATGCTTTAGTAGTTGAATTTTTTTCTTCCTATATTTTTTTCTTATATAAAAAATATATAAAAAAAAGAATACCACTAATTAATAGATAAATTTTTTTTTTTTTAAATTACAATAATAAATAGCCTCGACATGGCTTCATTATGGCCACGCCATGGCGTAGCGAGCCTCTTCGCCATGACCTCGCCACACCGCCTTAACTACCTTGTATCCTACATGCCTAGATTTTGGAGAGGAGTACATGTCACTTTTTAGTGATCAAATAATGGATCTCATAGATATAACCCAACATGATGGTTTCATGTTTAAAGGCCACTGTCTTTGTATTCCCCACACTTCTTTGCGATACTTTCGCGTTTGGGAGTTACATATCGGCGGTATTGTTGGGTATTTTGGTCGTGACAAGACAGTTGCTTTTGTTGAAGATAGCTTTTATTAGCCCAATCTCAGACGAAACGTTGCCAAAATTGTAGCACATTGTCGTACTTGTCAACTAGCAAAGCAAAGGAAACAAAATACTTGATTGTGTACGCTTTTGCTAGTGACACATACACCGTGGCAAGACTCCTCCATGGATTTTATTTTAGGACTTCCTAAGACCATTAGGAAGCATGATTCGCTTTTTGTCGTAGTGGACTGGTTCTCGAAAATGGCTCATTTCATACCGTGTTCCAAGGCCTCAGATGCAAGTAATATTGCTAATGAGCATGGATTGCTCAAACCATAGTGTCTAATAGGGATGTGAAATTTGCCAATTACTTATGGAAAGCATTGTGGCATAAGATGGGGACTAGTTTACAGTTTTCGTCAACCTATCACTCTCAAACTAATGGGCAAACTGAAATGGTTAATCGGAGTTTGACAATTTTTGAGGGGCCTTGTTGGTGAGAATGTTAAGAGTTGGGACTTAGTGTTGCCTGTAGTAGAGTTTGCATATAACAATTCAGTCAATAGTGCAGGTATGAGTCCATTTCAAATTATGCATGATTATAAACTTAAGATGCCTTCAGATCTCATTCCCATGTCCACAAGTCATAGGTTTTCAGAGTATGCGGATAGTTTTGCACGTCATATTTATGAGTTGCATGCTGAGATAATGAAAAGAATAAATGTGAACAATGAAAAGTAGAAATTTTCTGCAGATTCTAATAAGAGGTTTAAAGAATTTCAAATCGGCGATTTTGTGATGGTTCGAATTAGACCTGAGCGGTATCCGCAAGGAATTGCTAAGAAGTTACAAGCTTGTAGTGTTGGACACTATAAGATTTTGAATCGTGAAGGTCCAAATGCTTACGTACTAGATTTACCTCCAAATTTAAGTACTAGCACGACATTCAATGTGGAGGACCTTGTTCTAAGTCCTATGTGCGAAGTTGTTCACTTTGAGCTTTAATTGCAAGTACGTTATACTAACTTCTTTGATTTAGTATGGAATTGAAAGAATTCATCATTGGTTTTGTTAAAAGCCCTAGACTGTCAGAGATCTAGTTCATTCTTTTGAACCCTAGTCTTCTAGATCCTAGAAGGAACGTACTACGGATTTAACACTAATTTGGATTATTCTAATTTGTTGGATTAAGAATTCTACTATTTTCTTTGTTAATTCTCTAGAAAAGTATTACTTTAATTGTTTATATTAATTCAAATTAATCTCAGCCCAAATCATATTAGATTAGTGATTTGACCTGCATCACCACCCTTTATAGGCAGCCAAGGGTAGGTGATGTTGGACGGTGCCCTAAACTACATGCATGTGATGATTGATTTTTCCGAAATTAAATTGAATTAAATTAAACAATAAAACTCGCAAAATAGAACCAATACCTTGGCGTTCGCAATATTCCATTGGAGGCTCTCACGTATAATTCGAGTTGGGTTCAGTCCGGGTGTTAGATCCGTTAGGTTGCAGCGCGGATCGATCCTAGAGATAGAACTCTAGGTTTCCAGATTAGGGCACTCACAATTCAATGATGGGATCATTGATCTTCTCTGAGTATTTGGTACGAAAGGGTTTAATAACTCTACTGGGATCTACGATTGTTGAATCGAATCGATTCAATGGATTAGGGAAAAGCTAGGATTTCAGGAGTCAGGTATTTGGGTGGGAGATGGTCGATTTAGGTTGTTTGAATTAAAGCAAAAACGACAGATTAAAAGGATAACGTAAACAAGGATAAATTGTGGGCTTCACACCCTTGGCTTCACACCAAACCATTCTCGGGAAGAAGAATCACTCTTCGTAGAGGCTCATCTCAAGCACCCAAGCAAAAGTTCTTTTCATTAATCATCAACTAACTACATTGTTTAACTTAAGGACCTTATATAGGAGTCCTTTCAAACGAAAATAAAACCCTAAAACAAATTCTAAAAGGACAAGTATGTCCCTGAAAATTAAGTTCGAAATTAGAAAAATTACCAAAAATAAAAATTGCGCGATTTCAATCGATCGAAAGTGACACTCGATCGATCGAAAAAACATATCTCAAAAATTCGCCGCTGAAATTCGATCGATCGAGTATATAGTTCGATCGATCGAATTATATACTCCAGAACTATATAATTCTCTCTGCAGTTCGATCGATCGAAATTGGACTTCGATCGATCGAGAATTTTGATCGATCGAATATATATTTTGATCGATCGAAATTTGCAATATTCTCTCAATTCGCCAAATTTCGCCACATTTCGTCTCTTTTCGCCTAGCTCTGATGTCTAGTCCGCTTCTTCCGACGTCGGTATACACGAAACGGTCCATATCCAATGTCTACTATGTCGGCGTCCCCGTTAATTCTCTCGGGCAGAAAAGGCTTCATCACCGATGAAGCGGCGTCGTGATAGCACTCGAGTATGTCGGGGCCTAGGCGTCGCACTTCGTCTTCAGCTAACCATGAGTTCTCGGAGTCCGGCTTTCCCAACCACTTGACCAAGCACTTTTGAATTCCGCCCCCATGGGTGGATATCGCCAAATCATCTAGGATCCCTTTGATCTTATCTCGGAGTTGCTTGCGTGGGGAGGGGAAGGGAAGGGTAGGGGTTACTTGGAAGGGGTTGTGAAGGGGTGGGGCTAGAGCCAAAGAAGGAACCAGGTCCTCCACATTGAATGTAGAGCTGACCCGTATATCTGGTGGAAGCTCGAGAACATATGCATTAGAGCCGCTCCTTGCCACAATTCTAAAAGGCTCGGCACCGCGGGCTTGAAGTTTCTTTACGACTCCTAATGGGAACCGCTCAGGCCTAACCCAAACCATGACGTAGTCTCCAACCTGGAATTCCTTGAAGCGCCTATGCGCATCCGCATATATTTTGTACTGTTCATTGCTTGCATTAATTCTTTTTTTAATTTCGGCATGCAATTCATGTATATGTTGTGCAAATGAATCGGCTGACTCGGAGACTCGATGGGATGCAGACATGGGAATAAGATCAATGGGTGTTCTAGGCCTATGACCAAGGACAACCTCAAAAGGACTCATACCTAGGGACCTATTGACTGAATTGTTGTATGTAAACTCGGCTAAAGGCAAAACAGAATCCCAAGTCCTCAAACAAGACAACGGAGAAGATTACCTACGCTCCTATTGGTGGACTCCGCTTGGCCATCTGTTTGAGGATGATAAGCCGAAAAAAATTGGAGCATGGTACCCATCATGTGCCATAAAGTTTTCCATAAATAACTTGTGAACTTCACATCTCAATCCGACACAATCGTTTGGGATAGCCCATGTAGACGCACAACCTCTCCGAAAAATAATTTGGCTATGTGAGCCGCATCGGAGGTTTTAGAGCATGGTATGAAGTGGGCCATCTTGGAAAAGCGGTCCACTACCACAAAAATGGAATCGTGCTTCCGTTGGATCTTTGGAAGTCCGAGCACGAAATCCATAGAGATGTCATGCCACGGGGTGTGCGGCACGGGTAAAGGGGTGTACAAGCAGGTATTCTGTTTGATATGCTTCGCAACTTGGCATGTACGACATTGTTTTACGACCCTAGAGACGTCCCTCACAAGGCTAGGCCAATAGAACCTATCCTCAACGTGCGCACTGGTTTTATCGCTCCCAAAATGTCTGGCAATCCCTCCGACATGTAACTCCCAGATGAGGAAATCACACAATGAAGTACGAGGGATGCACAAACGATTCCCTTTGAACAAATACTCATCCAGCAAGGTATACTCGAAGTTAATGTTGTTCGGATTTTCAAGGAAAGCAGTATATTCTACCCCGAAATCTGGGCAATCAGGATAATCTTGCTTCAACTGCTCAAATCTGATGACCTCGGTGCTCATAAACTGCAAAGTCGCCACTCGACGACTAAGTGCATCAACAGCCTTGTTCTCGACACCAGCCTTATGCTTCAAGACAAATGTGAACCCTTGAAGGTACTCGACCCACTTCGCGTGCCTCGGGTTCAACTTTTTCTGGGAAGCAAGGAAACGTAAGGCCTCGTGGTCAGAAAACAACACAAATTCTTGCGGTCTCAAGTAATGTTTCCAATACCACAGAGATCGGACAACTGCATAAAACTTCTTGTCATAGGTGGAGTATTTCTGTTTTGCCTCATTGAGTTTCTCACTAAAATAGGCCACAGGGTGGCCTTCTTGGCTCAGCACTCCGCCTATGCCTACACCCGATGCGTCACATGCTACTTCAAAGACTTTAGAAAAGTCTAGTAGGCGCATGATGGGTGCAGTAACCATTTTCTCTTTTATCGCGGCTTTGCTCCACAGGAACTCCCCTTTTTTCATGCAATCGACAATGGGAGCCATGATGATACTAAAATTTCGGATGAAGCAACGATAAAACGTGGCCAAACCGTGGAAGCTACGAACTTCATGAATATTCCGAGGTTCGGGCCACTCCACAATGGCCTTAACCTTATCTGCGCCATCCCAATCCGAGACAATGAATCCCAAGAATACAACAGAGTGTTGCATGAAGGTGCACTTCTTGAGATTCGCGTATAACCTTTCTCCCCTCAAGGTTTCGCAAACCAACCTCAAGTGGATAATGTGTTGTTCCTTGTCTGGGCTGTAAATCAAGATGTCATCAAAATACACGACAAGGAATTTGCCAAGAAATGACCTCAACACTTGGGTCATGAGCCTCATAAATGTGCTCGGGGCATTAGAAAGCCCAAAAGGCATGACCATCCACTCATAAAGACCGTCTTTGGTCTTGAAGGCGGTTTTCCATTCATCACCAGGGCGAATACGCACCTGATGGTAGTCACTTTTAAGGTCTATTTGGAAAAGATAGTGGCTCCAACCATCATGTCAAGCATGTCATCAAGTCGCGGTATGGGAAACCGATATTTAACAGTGATCTTATTAATCGCACGCATATCCACACACATGCGCCATGTACCATCTTTCTTAGGCGTGAGTAAAGCAGGTACGGCACACGGGCTCAGACTCTCTTGTATGACTTTTGAAGGAGCTCACTGACTTGCCGGGTCAACTCGGCGTGCTCAACCGGATTCAACCTGTAGTGGGGTAGGTTCGGTAATGTAAATCCGGGAACTAAGTCAATTGCGTGTTGGATGTCACGCATGGGAGGGAGCTCATTAGGTAAGTCTTCGAGGAAGACATCCTCAAATTCATTCAGGATGGGCTCTATCTCCTTGGGGTACTCACAGACTGACTCAGAAGCACTCTCAACAGTGACAACGACATACACAACACTCTCATCTTTCGATGCCCTCTCGAACTCTGAAGGGGTCACAATGTTGAAGGCCTTGGATTGCCCTCCCTTCTTCTCAACTCTATTGACCGATGGTGCTTTGAGAGCCAAAGGGTTAAGAGTGATTTTCTTGCCCTTGTAATTAAACGTGTAAAAGTTAGATCGACCAAAAATGGTCACGTTCAAATCATAGAGTCATGGCCTCCCTAAAATAATGTGGCCCACATCCATCGGCACCACATCACACCATAAGGTATCTGAGTATGAACCCAACTGTATGGGTACACGACACCTCTGAGATACGGGAATGGATGAGGAGTCAACCCATGCGACTTTGTAAGGTCTCGGTTGGGCTTCAGGTGTAAGCCCTAAGCGGGTGACGGTATGTTCTGATACCACATTGGAGTAGCTTCCGCTATCCACAATTACCCTACAACTCTTTATCCCACATGTGGCAAAGGTGTGGAAGATGTTCTCCCTTCGCCAATCCTCCTTTTCATCCCGTTGAGGTTGTGCAAAGGCACACCTCACAACTAGAGCGCGACCCATATCTTCACCTTCCTCGTCACTAGGTGTGGCATTCGGCTCAAAGACCTCCTCATAAACTCCTTCACTTTCTTCTCCTTCTCCGGCGATGAAGAGATTCCGTTGTGGGTCCCTTGTGGGGTATTAGGCGGCAAAGTGTCCCAACCTTGACATTTATAACACTTAACATGAGACCCACTTTTCGAGGATTCTCCGGCTACACCCTTACCTTTGTCAAACCTCACATTGATAGATGTGGGTTGTGTGGGTTTGGCAGGCAGGTTTCCAGCACTAGATCTCACTTCGTCGGTACGGACCGGGGTGAAAATAAGATCGCCTAGTCACCGTCATCTTCAAATATCGTTCAAGGTCTTGAACGACGGTGTAACAATCGGCAAGAGTCTCCACAGGGTGGGAGAGTAACTCTTTTTGCAAGTCCAGTCTCAATCCGGTGCGAAATCTGGATAGAGTGACTTGAGGGTCTTCGGATACCTTGGCTCTCATCATGAATTCCTCAAATTTGCCAATGTAATCCAAAACGGGCATACTACCTTGGCGCAGATTTTACCATTGGTCGAAGAGGCGATGGTAGTATGAAGTAGGAACATACTTCTCTATAAGTCGTTCCTTCATGTCCTCCCAACGGGTAATGGGGGCACAACCCGCATTCGTTCTGATACGTTCAACGTTGACCCAAAAGAGTCGGTCTTGGCCTATGAGCTTCATCTTAGCAAGTCTAACACATCTCTCATCGCTCATGCCAAACCACTCGAAGTGCTGGTACATATCGGATAACCAATCGAGGAAGACTTGAGGATATAATCTTCCATCGAAAGTTGGGAACTCAACTCAGACATTTGGAGGAGTTTCCCTTTCGGGTCGTAGTCATCTCCATGATGATCTAACCTATGGTTCCGATTATGTTGGTAGCCATTTCGTTCGAAACGTGAACCATTACGCCCACGGGGTGGTTCGAAGTACTCATCACCCTTGTCTAACTGATTGACTCGGTCTAACAACCTCTCAGTGGATGTTTCGAGAGTCCTTTGGGTTGTCTCCAAGGCAGTCATTCGATCATTGATCGATTTTAGATCAGCCCTCATACCGTTAAGAGCTTCGGCAATCCCATTCATGTCCATGGTGATACGGGTCACTAATGATGGGCTCTAGAATGGAATGCAAAATGAACACTTTGACCAAAACAGAAATAATATGCGATGAAATTAAAGTGCAATGAATGCAATGTCACACAGTATGCCCTAAGCTCTGACACCAAAACTAACGCAGGACGGTGCCCTAAACTACGTGCATGTGATGATTGATTTTGCCGAAATTAAATTGAATTAAATTAAGCAATAAAACTCACAAAATATAACCAATACTTTGGCATTCACAGTATTCCATTGGAGGCTCACGTATCATTAGAGTTGGGTTCAGTCCAAGCGTTAGATCCGTTAGGTTGCAGCACGGATCGATCATAGAGATAGAACTCTAGGTTTCCAGATTAGGGCGATCACAATTCAATGATAGGATCATTGATCTTCTTTGAGTATTTGGTGCGGAAGGGTTAATAACTCTGCTGGGATCTATGGTTGTTGAATCGAATCGATTCAATGGATTAGGGAAAAGCTAGGATTTCAGGAGTCGAGTATTTGGGTGGGAGATGGCCGATTTAGGTTGTTTGAATTAAAGCAAGGACGAGAGATTAAAAGGATAACGTAAACAAGGATAAATTGTGGGCTTCACACCAAACCCTTCTCGAGAAGAAGAATCACTGTTCGTAGAGGCTCATCTCAAGCACACAAACAAAAGCTATTTTCATTAATCATCAACTAATTACATTGTTTAACTTAAGGACCTTATATAGGAGTCCTTTCAAACGAAAATAAAACCCTAAAACAAATTCTAAAAGGACAAGTATGTCCCTGAAAATTAAGTTCGAAATTAAAAAAATTACCAAAAATAAAAACAGCGCGATTTCGATCGATCGAAAGTGAAGTTCGATCGATCAAAATTTAAATTTGATCGATCAAAAGTGAAACTCGATCGATCGAAAAAACATATCTCAAAAATTCGCCGCTGAAATTCAATCGATCGAGTATATAATTCGACCAATCGAATTATATACTCCAGAACTATATAATTCCCTCTGCAGTTCGATCAATGGAAATTGGACTTAGATTGATCGAGAATTTTGATCGATTGAATATATATTTCGATCAATCGAAATTTGCAGTATTCTCCCAATTCGCCACATTTTGTCTCTTTCCGCCTAGCTCTGATGTCCAGTCCGCTTCTTCCGACATCGGTATACACGAAACAGTCCATATCCAATGTCTACTATGTCGGCGTCCCCGTCAGTAGGAGGATGTGAATAGTGTGGGACTTTGCCACAGTGGCAAAGGTCTCCTGTTAATCCATCCTGTGAGTTTGAGTGAACCCCTTTGCAACCAGCCTTGTCTTATATCTTTCTACATTACCATCTGGATTGTACTTTTAGTGTACACCCTCATTTGCAACTCACAATTATCTTGCCTTCTGGCAAATCAACATCCCATGTTCGATTTTGGTCTAAGGGCGTCATCTCCTGAATCATAGCCTCTTTCCACTGCGTCTAAGACAAAGCACTAGAAATAGTGGTAGAATAGTAGTAGTATCATGGAACGAGGCAAATGGACAAATCGAAAGTGGACAAACCTTTATAGGAAACAAACTTTTGCATCGGATGTCTAGGACCTTTACAGTGGGTAATGGGGAGATAAAGATCGTAAGTAGAATCCGTCTCTGAATTTGTCTCTACAAAAGGATCATGTTCAGTGGCCTGGGATTGGGGCTCTTCGTGATATTCTTCAACGGTCTAAGATGGATGCTCTTTTTGAATTTGAGTCTTCTTTAAAAAAAATTCCTCACATAAACATATTCAGCTCGCCTTTTCCCATATCTATCAAATTGCAGTTGTTCCATAGCAACCCCCTCTTTATCTTCATCATGGTCTCCCAACAATTCATCTAGATCTTCCTCCACATTCATGCGGGAGGCACACCCAGGCTCTCTTCCCTTACCACTTTCTCCCTCTGAAGAGGGCACTGAGGCTCGTCCCCTGAAGCCTAGTGAAGGATGTATCCTCAAAGAAAGTAACATCCATGGATACAGTCACACGTCGAGTCACTGGGTTAAAGCACTTTTACCCTTTTTTGAGTGGCAGGGTACCCAATGAACATACATCTCGTAGCTCTAGGTTCTAACTTGTTGCGGTGAACAGTAGGGATATGAACAAAACACAAGCACCCAAACACACGAGGATGACGTAAGCTTTCAATCAGGTCCAAAGGAACCTTGCTCTGATACCAAAAAAAGTTTAGTGTAGACTTGGGATTTAAGAGGTTGAAGATGAAGAAAAGAGTTCGGATTAGAGATAGCGAGAGAGATGATAGAGAGAGAGAGAGAAGGTAATCACACAACATTTTCTACGTATCGGCCTGTTGCTGCCTGTGGTTGTGATAATAGCCATGGACTGCTTCAGCAAGATAAGTATTGGAGGAGGGAAACATGTAAACCTTTACTGCCTGGAAATAGCTTAGCTGAGTCAGTGAGACCCCTAGCTTTGTATTAATACAATACAATAGATGACAAGAATACGCCAAAATACATCTAACACACACCAACATATTTTCCCCTTTTCCTCTCCTTTCCTTTTAATTTCTTCTTTCCACCTGGTTTCTCCTTTCGATTTCCCCTTATCTATCATGTACCATAGTATCATTTTGCTTTATGCTATTCGTCTTCTCTTCCTTCTTCAGAATTTTTTTTATCTTTTTTATTTTAAAATTTTGAACGATATAAAATAGTTACAACCACTTTTACCAACATCATGCTCGACCTACCTAGTCAAGTCAATGAATCAAACCGATCTAATGACTGACCAAGCCCGAATTTTATATATATAATATATATGAGGCCCGGGACTATGCGTTCAAGTGCAGCCCAGGGCACTGAACTCGAGCCAGGTGGGCACCACAGTGGCACCTACCCGAGGATCGGGTGTCACAGCAACTTGGTCAAGGTTGATCAGGAACCATAGAAAAGAAATTAAAAGCAGGCATTATCCACCGTTGAAAAGCTGGTCAATCAGGTAACTCTTTATCTGCCGAGTTATATACATATACATAGAAAAGAGTAATGTTTTCTATGCATTTTCCTTCCCCTCGTTTCCCTAGTTGCCCCTCCTCATTACAGTATTTTACTATCTTAATATTCTATGTCCCGATCTGCCTTTCCATCATCTATACTCTATATCTCTCTGCTTCTCTCCATTACAAAAGCTCTTCTTCTCTCCAATGACATGTTTCAATGCAATGAATCCGGTGATTGCCAGGTCATTGTCATGCCGACATTCAAATCTGTTAAGAGCGTTAAAATATATGTAATTATGTATCAAGCCCAAGGGTAGTTCTTAATTTGCATTCTGTTTGGACTCATAAATATAATATACAATCAGTGCTACACTTTTTGCGGCTGCTAAATAGTTTCCTTTGGTGGTATCAGAGCCAAGTTATTGAGGTCTTGAAACCTCAACAACATAATGACTACACTACTTGAACAACGGAGCACACAGTAACCTAAACACTTATAAGCAAAATGGGAATAATATTAAAGAATGAAATATACAATAAGTAAATATGTAAAGCATATAATAATAATAGTTGCTGAAAGTCTAATACCATATTAAGAGCAGAAACTCAAAATATTCCTTTAAAAACCAACAATATTCTGCACCTAACCACTGTTGGCTGGTTATCAATATAATTTTTATTACCGATCAAAAATATATATTCTGCACCTAAGCTCTGTTGGAAGCTTCTTTCAGTAACCAATAACTCAACGTCCCTGAACTGATGTTTTTTATCATTCATGTCTTAGTTTTGAAAACTGGGTTGGATATGAGAGAGACAGAGAGAGATGGCTCTCTCAATTGGAAAAAGGGAGGAATCATCCTGCTTGTCCATAATTCTGTAGACGGGATAAGGACCACACCAATTTCATTACGAAATTGTGATATTGATATTAAATACTATAGAGAACAAACTACAGGTTAATCAAGACTTCCTACATTGCATTTTTTTGGTACTTCAAGATAAGGATCATGAAACATGTATATAATTTTCCTTCCACTAATATCATAGTAGAAACAAATCTCCCTTATTTGAAGCTTTTAATATTGATCTAGTGATTTGTTGGTCCTCCTCATAAAGCAGGAAGTACATAGACCAAGTTACTCCTACATGTGATAGGATAAGAAGTCACTAATAGACAGAAAACTGACATAAAAGATGTTAAGAGGTTGCTAATACAAGGTTGCCACCACAGTCAAAGTTTATGCAAATACCAAGTTACAGTTATATTAAGCAGCTATAGAAAGATAGGTATGAAAGATGAAACAGTACCAAGATCTCTTAGTCTGACTTTCAGTGTATCTTAAAGATCTC
Source organism: Chloranthus sessilifolius (assembly GCA_021018995.1). Classification (NCBI taxonomy): domain Eukaryota; kingdom Viridiplantae; phylum Streptophyta; class Magnoliopsida; order Chloranthales; family Chloranthaceae; genus Chloranthus; species Chloranthus sessilifolius. The sequence goes on from CM037590.1 coordinate 11,278,594, forward strand.
ACAGCATTTTATGTCATTGAAAAACAGACAGGTTTAGTTCAATGGAAGGATAGGTTGCTAAGTTTCCTAATGTTTCCACCAAAATTATAATAGGGGCTGGAGGCGTAAGCCCCAAGGAGTGACTCCAGACAAGGCTAAGCCTAAAAAATTTGAGGCCAAGGTTCTCAAATCGTGTATCGTATAGTGTATCATTTTTTGAAACTTATGTATCGCGTATCGTCTATCTAGTTTCAACAAATTTAAAAAAGAAACAAGAGAATTCATTAGATGGATAATAGATTCATAAAGAATACGCAAAATTGCAAAAATTCATAGAATCATAAACAAAAAATCCATAAAGTTCTCAATTTGCATCATTCAAAAGGAATGTGAAACAATATCGGTTTACTTATTTCTTCTTCTTCTTTACCTATGTCTTTCATTTTTTCCCCTTCAGCCGAGAGGTTATGGGCTAGAATTAGAGCTTAATTGTTATAAGCCCAGAAATGACAACCAGGCCCTTGCATAAGTTCTGGGATTAATATAGACAAGCGGAAAACAAACTTTTTTCTTCAAAAGAATTAAAAAATTTATTGTTTAACTTGTGCACCAGTACCGCACGTATCGACCGTATCGTACGATACATATCTTATCGAACGATATGGTGACTGTAGCACACGATACAGGGCAAAAACAATACAATCATAAGATACTTATCATGTATCGTACGAAATTGACAACAATGCTTGAGACACACCCAGATGGTGTAATGCCCTTAAAGCGAGCAACTTGGAGGAAAATATAGAGTAGCAACAGAATTTAGCCCAAAACAGAGATGAGAGAGAAAATAGGACTCAACGCCAACCAAAAATAGACGGGGCAAGGTGATGATGATGAAGAAGACATCGACGATGACTTCATGTATATTAACAGTTTCTTTTTTATAAACTGTAGACAACTTTTCATAAATTCTTATTCTTTTTCATAGAGACCGACTCTCATCACCAGCTCTCTTATTAAATTAAAATGGTATGTCAAACTCTGATATAGAAAAATGTCAGTACCCCTGAAAGCTGTACACGTCAGCTTTTGGGGGTGATAGATAGACTGCAATAAATCTAGAACAATTGAAGTCGGTGATAATTCACTAACGCCCACTAACTCTTTTTTTATTTTCTTCTCTCCCATTTCAAGTCTTTTCTGGTAAATTGTTCACAATTAATTCTATCCCATTTCAAGTTGGCAAAAGCATTCGTATAACATACAATTACTAATACAGGTTTAAAAAAACAATTAAAACAGTAAAATAAAACATTACCAGAATTGCAATGTAGAGTCTGAAATATCCCAGTCTTCGCTTGGATAAGATACACAACTGTCATGGTAAAAAAATGAACATAATTTACAAGTTGTCCCATGCCAGGATACATAAAATAAAATAGCCCTATTTTGCATAACCTATGGTTAAATCTGTGTGGTGAAAAGAAACATCATGCTATGTGCATCATCTGAAGGACAAATACAACAGAAGAATTTTTGAATATCTATCAAACTAAATCTCAGAGTTAAAATCAAGATTTAGATACCACCTTAAAAGTGCATCTGCAAGCATAAGTGCCTCTGTACTTGCTTCTGCAATCAAAGGAGGTGCCTACACCAAAAAACACAACATAAATGAATTTGAAGCATGAACAAATAACCTCAAATATGCTCAATCAAATTACAAATAACACACTTTTTCATAACCAGGACTAAGAACTGTCTCTATTACAGTGATAAGAAGTTACAGTAGAATGAAAGTCAAAAATCTCAATTTCCATAGAAGAACAAACACATACTGCTTGCCCAATTTCTGACATCAAGCATGCAAGGCCGCTTATTAATTTCTCATCTCTAGTAGTAAGAGCGGGAAGGAGAAGTGCTTCTTTGAGAAATTGAACTCTGAGCAGTAAAACCTGGGGTAAACCCTGCTAAGGCAAGAAAGTTCAAAGCAGAGAGGATCTAGCGTTACATGCAAAATGTGTCCATTCTAACTGAGAACTCTATATGAATAGCAGATTTAATCCATTTAACCAAAATTTTCATACTATAATCATTAAACAGTTGTGCAAGCCCCGATTTACAATATTCTTGCAAGCTTTCTGTATAAAATAACAGATACTGAAAGAATATTCTACATAGGGGGCAGCTCTACTATGATAAAATACACGAGGAGCCAACAGACAAGCAAGTTACTTAAATGTTAAGGAATGAAATTGTTTAAACTTGATATAAAAGAAAATCAAAATAAGTATATCAACATGAATATTCCAACTATGAAGCAAGGATCAAAATTTCGGCCGAAATGACCAAAATTTCGGCCGAAATGACCAAAATTTCGGCCGAAATTATTGGTTTCGGTTCCCACCGAAACGATAATTTGTACCGAAATTTCGGTCTAAATTTGTATGGGATCCAAAATTTCGGCCAAATTTTCGGTTTTCGGCCGAAATTTCGGTTCAAATTTTCGATTTCAGTCAAGCCCGAAACCGAAATTTTACCCGAATTTTTGATCCTTGCTATGAAGAGTATGTGTTTTTTATGTGCTTTAATTCAAGAAATTCCAAAAAATATAAATCAAGATCCCTGCTTCTATATATAACTGCAAATTGACCCATCCATACCTCATGGTGGCTGACAAGCTCAATGAGGACTTCAATGGCCAGATCAGATGAAGAAGAAACCTAAACCAATTCATACAGAGATAAATTGCGTGCATGATCTAATTCAATATGAGAATACGATAATGTTAGGACAAAATTACTGAAAATATACCTGCAAAGAGCTAAAGACAAAATTAAGTAGTGGATGTGTTGATAATGACAGGGGTGAAATCTCTGAGAAGCAGCCAGCGCGGACCTGAGATTCAGCTAAACTTTCAAGATAAGAGCTTAGGAAGAATCGAACATGCTATGCTTGAACCTTCATTTCAAAAAAAGCATCTAAACATCGTTGTGTCGTCAATAAATAGTTGCCATGATGAGCCCACTACATACAAAGTTGGTTAAAAATATAAGATTTCAAGCAATAAAATATGGAAACAAAAATAATGTAAATATTTTTGAATGAATATGTCAATGGATCAGTGTTGACTCAAAAATATCAAATTTATGGAAAGAAAGAAGTTCTTCTATCTCCTTCTAAATTTCAAAGTTCGAATGACGGGGACGCCGACATCGTGGACATCGGTTATGGATCATATCGTGTGTATCGACGGCGGAAGAAGCGGAACGGGAACGAGAACCAGATTTGAAGAAGGGAGAGCATATTGTCCAAGGTCGCTCAAGCGACCTTACCACCCACTCGGGCGAACAGCTTCAGAAATCAGCCCGACTTTCGGTCAAATATCACTCGAGCGAGCCTGGGAGTCGCTCGAGCCAGACATCGAAGGATGCATGCAGAAGAACTTTCTAGGATAACTCGCTCGAGTGAGCATCGCTTGTCGCTCGAGCGAGGCACGTCGAATATCGTTAATTTTAGTCTTTTCCCATTTTTCTTTTGAACTCGAATGTTATTTGAGGGTAGTTTTTTAATATTTATGTTTATAAGGTCTCTAAATAAACTTTGTAATTAGTTTGATTGATTAATGAAAAACTATTGCTTGTGTGTGCTTGACATGAGCCTCCACGAAGAGTGATTCTTCGTTTCCCGAGAAGGGTTTGGTGTGAAGCCAAGAGTGTGAAGCCCACGTTATCTTCCTATCTCTTTCTTTAATTTATCTTTCCCTAATTTTATTTGTGTTCCCCATAAACCCTAAAATCAGCCATTAAGCTTTTAAATACCCCAAATTATAAACCTTAGCCTTCATCTAAACCATTAGATCGATTTGTTTCCAAGAACCCAAGATCGAACCAGTGATTCCATCGTTGATTTACAAGTGAGCCATAATCTAGAAGTGGCTAGAGTTCTACCTCTAAGATCCTCCTTCCGCGAGGCAAACGGACCGGACCCTATCCGAACGACAACACGAACATCCATATAGAAAACTGCGAAACCTAAGATATTTGCGTTATTTTCAAATTTATTGCTTAATTAATCTAGTTTAATTTTAGTAAATTCCTCACTTCATAATCATTCACGTAGGTTAGGGTTCTATCCCGCGTCATCGGATGAAGTAAATTAACGAGAGGAATTAACAGAGGGAGCTTTATTTATAGGTTTGTTTTTATTATCTACTCTAATTAGGACTTAAAGTCCAACTAAGTCAAAGATAGCTGAGAACTACACATGGACCTACTTGCGTGGGACCTCTTTCAACTCCTAATTAATGGCCCATGCAGGACATCTCTTTCTCCTTTAATGGCCCACGCAGGCCATCCCTTTTTTTCACTTTTCTTCTCTTGCTTTTTCTCTCTATTATCTTTCTCTCTTCAATAGCCGATGCAGGTCACCTGCGTAGGCCATCTTCTTCGAACATGGGTCTCCTCTTTTCTCCGCTTAAGCAAATAACCACCTGCGTAGGCCAAATATCTCGAGAAGATCATTTTCTCAATCCGTGTGGCAGCCCTAATGACCCTGATTTATGTGAAACTCTTGCGGAAACCGTAGGATTATAATTTCTCGTAACCGCTACCATAAATCTAAAAATAGCAAGCCCTTCTCATTATTAGAGATCCGAAAAAATTCTTAGGCGAGAACCTTGCCGAAAACTTCTCCAACTTTGATTCTCTTGCAATAGACCTTAAGGTATCTCTGAAATTCTTTCTGTTCCCTCTTCTTTTCTCTTTTGACTTCAATTTAGAGTATATGGGAGAGATAAGTCCATATTGGAATTCTGAATTCGGACGGTCTCTGATACAAGTGCATCTCGGATAAGAGCTACGACCTTTACCTAAATATGGTACACTTAGGATAAGAGTTACAGTTCCTAGATAAGTGATTTAGGGTTACAATTTGGGATTACATGTTACGACACGTACCCAATTCCTTGTGATTTTGGTCAAATCCAATAGTGGACTCGTCGACTTTTGATCAAACGATCATAATATGCGATCGTAACGAGATCCAACGATGAATTTATTACATGTTGACCAAATCTTGTGACTTTGGTCAAATTCAACGGTCGACTCATTGACTTTTGGTCAAACAATCATAATGCGAGATCGCAATGAGATCCAACGGTGGATTTATTACACGTTGACCAAATCTTGTGACTTTGGTCAAATCCAACGATGCACTCGTTGACCTTTGCTCAAACGATCATAATATAAGATCGTAATGAGATCCAACGGTGAATTTATTGCATGTTGAGCAAATCTTGTGATTTTAGTCAAATCCAACGGTGGACTCGTTGACTTTTAGTCAAACAATCATAATACGAGATCATAGCGAGATGCAACGGTGGATTTATTTCATGTTAACCAAATCTTGTGATTTTGGTCAAATCCAACAAAGGACTTGCTGACTTCTAGTCAAACGATCATAATGAGATCGTAACGAGATCCAACAGTGGAGTTATTACATGTTGATCAAATCTTGTGATTTTGGTAGAATCAAATGGTGGACTCGTTGACTTTTGATAAAACAATTAAATACGAATTCAACGTCAAAGAGTTATATCGATGGCTGTCGCGCCGACCGCTAATCAGATTCGAAGACAAATGGTTGTGGAGGGAACCTATTCCCCTAAAGATTCGGTTCTTTGTTTGGGTGTTGTGCAAGGATAGGATCCTTACTAGGGACCAGCTGATTCAAAGGGGAAATGATATCCCTACATCGTGTGTTATGTGCTCCGATGGGGAGGAGTCCGCTGCTCTCCTCTTCCTCCCTTGTCATATGGCTGATGAGGTATGGGGCGCCATTCTAAAAGCTTTTGGTATATCCTGGACTATGCCGCAAATGCCTTATCTGTTTTTGCTGAGCTGGAATGTAGTGAAGATGAAGGGGGAGGAAAGGCGGGTCTAGACGGCGACGATGTTTGCAGTTCTGTGGTGTTTATGGCGAGAGAGAAATGGTAGAATTTTCGAAGAGAAAGCCAAACCTGTTGGAATGGTTATAAGGTCTGTCTTGGAGCTGGTTAGCTTCTGGGTCACATGTGAAGGGGATGGGGATAAAAGTTGCAATTTCTTGTGGGAACCGGGTTGAGGGGGCAATGCCCTCGGTGAACTGTGTGGTGGTGTTTTTCTTTGTTTGTTGCTTTTTCTTTTGATTCATTGTATCGAGATTGTATTGGGTTTCAGCGCCTTGTTGTTTATTAATATAATCATTATTACTGATCAAAAAAAAAATTTAATGGAATCGAAGGCTATTATATAATTCAACAGTTGACTACAATAAATCATATGACAAGTATCGTGCTTTGCTCCAATTTTATACACCAGAGATCTATTGATCATGAACTTCAAATCAGATGGCCCATATTGCATTTTTACATATCGCATGTCCCTAAAATACCATGTCTTTCTTTAAATCCGGTGTAATCACTTGAAAAACGTGTGCAAGTAATGGCTCCCCTTCTTATTATATTTAGGGAGCCATTACTTGCACTCTAAGTGATTGCACCAAGGTTAAAAAAGACTTTGTATTTTAGGGACATGTGATACGTAAAAATGCAATTTGGGCCGTCTGATCTAAAGTTCATGATCTATAGATCCTTAGTGGACAAGATTGGCACGAAATATAATCTTCATCATGTGATTAAATATAGTCAAAGGCTATTGTTTTATTTGAACGCTTAACAACAATATATCATATGATAAATATTGTGTTTTGCTCCAATCTTATCCACCAAGGATCTATAGATCATGAAATTCATATCAGACGGTTTAGATTTCATTTTCACATGTCCCATGTCCCATGTCCCTAAAATAAAATCTTTCTTTTACCTCGATGCAATCACTTAAAAAGCGTGTGCATATGATTTATTGTAGTCAAACCCATCTCTCCCTCTCCTATTAAAACTCACGAAACCCAAAACCAAACCCATCTCTCTCTCTCTCTCTCTCTCTCTCTCTCTCTCTCTCTCTCTCTTCTAAGCCAACACAGAAAAATAAATAAATAAGACAGAAAACAGAGGAGAAGAAGAAGAACAAAGAAAGGAAGGAAAATACAAAATAAAAAACTGATTTCGCGGGCTAGGGCAACAGCCAACTACCTCCTTTTTTTTAGGGGAAAAAAGGGAAAAAAATGGAGAGAAGAAAGAAAAAACAATGGGCTTTTTTTTTTGCAAAAACTGGGCTTAAACCCTATTAAAAAAAGAACGAAAAAAAATGATTTTTTTTTGCAAAAACTGGGTTTAAACCCCATTAAAAAAATTTCAAAACTCAAATGTGTGATCTCAGCCGATAATTTGAAATTATCGGCCGATAATTTTGAATTTCGGGGGGTTGGCGATAAAATGCATTTTTTCGTCTCGGTTTCAAGGGCTAGGGCAACAGCCAGGTACCTCCTTTTTTTTAGGGGAAAAAAGGGAAAAAAATGGAGAGAAGGAAAAAAAAATGGGTTTTTTTTTTTGCAAAAACTGGGCTTAAACCCTATTAAAAAAAGAACGAAAAAAAATGATTTTTTTTTGTAAAAACTGGGTTTAAACCCCATTAAAAAAATTTCAAAACTCAAATGTGTGATCTCAGCCGATAATTTGAAATTATCGGCCGATAATTTTGAATTTTGGGGGGTTGGCGATAAAATGCATTTTTTCGTCTCGGTTTCGATCGAAATCGAGATGTCTCAGCCGAAATTTTGAAATTTCGGCAGAGATTTTGATCCATGGTGAAAACAACTCAAAAGGAGAGTTACATCTATGCATGTGAGAAGGGTAAGAATTTATAACTTGTTTAGTGAGGGTGCAATCATAACATTGAAACTAAGCTAACTTGCAAATGGTATTAAATAAAGGAATTAAAAACTCTGAAAACCCACATGCCCCCCAACTTAGCATGCCATAGAGAGAGTATCATGGTTAGCAACAACAGGAAAAGAACAACTAGATGGAAAATCAAGAGAAGAATCAATAGTAGCAGTTGAAGGGCACTCATAGTCCACTTACAAATAGCATAGTTGACGAGGGACGCCAAGATCGAGAGCCTTGGATTTGGGCCGCAACAAATTTCCAGCGCCAAAAGAAACGAAAAGGGAACCATAACCAGGCCTATAGGAGAACACTGTTCAATCTCGCTCAAGCGACCCCATTTCCCGCTCGAGCAAGCAGACTTCAGAAATAATGCCTACCTTTCGGCCAAAAGTCGCTCGAGCGAGATATCGAAGAATGCATAGATTTTTCTCTTGAATAAATCATTCGAGCAGCATCGGTTGTCGCTCGAGCGAGTCATGTCGAATTTTGAATATTTTTTTTGTGTTTTCCTAGGTTTCGTTGACTAGTATGTAATCATTTTAGGGTAGTTTCGAAATTTTAAGTTTTAGGACTTTTCTATTTCAAGGCCTCCTATATAAGGTCTTTATAAACATTGTAAAAGAGATTATTGATGAATGTAAAAGGCTTATGTTTTCTACTTGAAATGAGCAACTTCGAAGAGTGAATCTTCTTCCCGCAAAGGGTTTGGTGTAAAGCCAAGGGTGCGAAGCCCACAATTTATTTTCTTCTATCTCTATCACTTTTTATTTATCTTTTTCTGCTTGCGTATCGATCTCAATCAATCCATTCTCAATTGATACCTCTACCAATAATCCTCTAAGGGAAGATCTTGAAAATTTTAGTGGGAAGGATAAAAAGTGACAACAATGTAATCACTTAACTATAATTACTGACAGAAAAAAGTCCGGTAGAGAGCCCCATTCTCTCCATGCAAAAGGCCTTGAAACTTTTAATGGTGGATCACTGTAAACTTAGCACATATTTCATCTCTCTAACATAACTCCAACATAACATTATTAGGAAATCTCCTCAATTCTCCCAACTCCTTTATATTTATGAAAAATAATGCTCCAAACCCTTAGGTATCATTAATATCAGATCACCACACACCACATGGCCAAATGTTTCATAACCTTAAACAGAGGTCACATGATTATCAAGATATTTTTTTTTAATAGGCATGACTCTAACGACCGGGATTTTCATACACTATTAGAGCGTAATTGTTTGCTAGATTTATAATTGTGATTAGTTTGATTGACGTGATGCATTTAATTAGTTATTTTGAATAAAAAAATATTTTAATTTAGTTAATAATGACCCATGATAATTAATTAATCTAATCAATAGACCTTAAAAGCCTTTAAATAAATGTTAGTAATATTGGTATCATTAGGATTAGTTAAAGGACCTTTAAAACATGTTAGTAAATAAATAAAAGCCCATTAGAATAAATAAGACCCATTAGTAAGGCCCGTTAGCAGTAATAGAGGCCCGTAGAATCCCTTAAGACCCATGTAGGAAATTTCTAAATAGACTTAGACCTTAATTAGGAAACCTTAAAGTATTTTAAATATAGAGATTGAGTTAATTGTTACAGAATTTACAGAATTTTAGAGGGCCCCTAGAGTTTTAGAGAGAGATGTAGAGAATCTTAGAGAGAGTGTGTGATTTTAGAAGAGATTTGAAGAACCCTAGAGTTTGTAGACGTGAGGGCTTGAAGGAGACGGAAGAATCATTGCATTTACGAGATCGAAAGCTTCGGAAAGTGATTGCAAGGAGATTCTATGCTTGTTCTACGTCAAATTACACTAGCGATTAGAGGTATGGAGAAGTCATACAATTTCTAATGCATAGAAATAGGTATCATCATGGGTTAAAATCTCAGAAAAACGATATGTATCGTCCAGCCCCAAAACCGATACGTGTCGGTATCGGACGATACATTCCAACGTATCGTCCAAAATTATGGATTTTTGTATGAGAGGCACCGATGCAATACCTTGAATGTACCGTATCAGTGAGGTCCAAAACCGATACGTATCGTCCGATACATATCAGTATCGAACGATATTTTGACCCATGGGTATCATGCTAGATTAGGGTTTTGTATTACCCGGATCATATGAAATTATGTTAAAACGTCAATTATTAATGTTTATTTTTGTTTTAGAATGTCATGAAATGGATCTATTGATGTTGGAGGAGTTTCGGATCAAACTGATTTTGATTTGGGCCCAAAAACTAGAAATTCCATAATTGACAACTTGAGCCGCGACAATCTTGCGCGCGCAAACTTTAGATTTCACATGAACGAAATTGTCCAGTGAGAAGGTTTTCGTGCCAGGAGCATTCCACGTGTACGAACATAAATCTCGCATGAGCGAAACTCTCCAGAAATCAGATTTTGAAGTTCTTATTCTTCTGTTTTTTCAATGTTATTGCCACATGCTTTGTTTATGTTATTTTTCATATGTTTTAGATCATTGTTTCTCAGCAAAAAAACATGTTAATCACTTTGTTATGCCATGATGTTCCCACATGCAACTATGATAATGTTCACATATTTTAGTTAATTCTCACATGCAAATTTATGAGTTGAAACCATGATGATAGACTACTTTATGGACTAATAAAGCGGAATTACATGATGATTTTACCGAGGTTTTTGCATCATATTTGTTGTCCATCTCATAAGCATATGAAAGTGGTAAGATTCACGATTCTCACAAGACTAAACCATGATACCATGAATGAATTAGACCCCATGAATGTTATTAGTAGATTTACATCTACTATTTAAAGTGAATGATATGATACGATGAAAAGGACGTGAAAAGCATGGCTTAATGAAAACAACTAGCATTAATGAATATATTAAGAGATTACCGTTGCATGCTGTAACCAGCTCGGATCCAATGGGCAAGTAATCTAAGATATGAGATGGTGACTATGTGAGTCTAAAAGGAGAAGACCATGTAGAAGCTTCGTACCCAATTGATGTACGATAAAGGTGAAGATTGGGACGATGGACTAAAGATGAAGAATGATCATATGTATGAGATTCACGTTGCATTGCATGTAATGATAATAATAAAGTTACCACACTAAGAACTAGGATAAAGACATGAACAAGTCAAGATGTTATGGTTCCAATGTCTATCGTTGCTTTTTGCTTTATATTATTCACATATGCCATGATCTTATTGCTAATTGTCTCATATTATCATTGTTGGACCACGATTATTGTATGAGGCTTGCATACAAATTTCTTGTATTAGCAATCCTATGACTGACCCATATTCAGTTCTTTTAGACTCACATTTTCATTGTTTATAATGGGATGGCCAGGAGAGGAGAGCATATTGACGTGGAAATTCACGACACGAACCAGGATTTGAACGAAGACAGTTTCGAGCGTTAGGAGTTAATCTCAGTTTTTGAGAGTTAGACAATATTTAATTTTCAGATTTTATTTAGAGCTTTATTTGAGAACCATTGAGATTTTTAATTGAGTTAGCATGGATTTGGATTACATTGATTACGAATAGTTAATTAATTGACTTTAGTTCAGTTTAGTTTAATGATTCATGTTGTTTGAGACCTTATGGAGATTCATTTTATTGTTTATATTCCATTGTGCTATAGTTTGGATCATTATGCTATTATATATATTCTATCTTTGCCGCTTTTATGTATGTTATGTAGTGCGGCGTCTCTAGAGGAGCACATTGATCCGGTATGTGATTTTGGGGGCATCACAGTAATCAGCAGATCCCTATGAATCGCCACTCATAACTTTTTTCCTCCTTACTTTCATTTGCTACGTCACTCTTCTTACGTTAACATTACTATATCAAAATTTTGGCATGTTATTGCTACATTAAGAAGTATTTATTGCTTTTGAGCAGAATGATTCTCTACTGATTTTGTCGTTTAATTTTTGTGTTCCGTCACCAAATAATTTTCAACGATAGAATGTACAATTCAATAGCATGTTAAATGAACAAGATAGAAAAGGTCAGTCACTTTCCACCATTGTTTGAGGGGATAGAGCAATCCATTTGCAACTTTATAATGATAAATCCAGGATCAAGATGAGACGGGATTATAATAGCACCGAGGCATTATATCTAAGAATTGCCTTACCCAACTCAGCAAACATCGCAAAATTTTCCGATTCCTCTCTTGTAGTTGAATACCATTCTCGATCATTTGCTTGGATTGGTGGAGCAGGAACTCAAGAACAGTAGGAGTATGTGAGAGGAGCTGCTTAAGAAATGAAAACTAACATTATCAAGAAATATATCAATTTAAGAGATATGGCATCAAATCTTATAAATTGATCACATGACATGATAAATCATTACATATGCAAAAACATGAAAAATTATGACGCTCAAAAAGCAAAGAAACTGTATCTCTATACAAAACCAAAGCAATCTTTTACTTCTTTGTAAGTAACTTTCAAACCTCTTGGCCGTACTGGCATCTTCGAACCGAACTGATGTTACAATCAGGATTTTGATCCTCAATGACTTCTTCTGGTAGAACAGTAAGCATCTCTAGCACAGCCATATCACCATTATCCTGGCTTTGTAAATTTTGAAGACTAGAAAAGAGTTGCTCAATAGGCTTCTTGTGTTCAACTGCACGGAGTACCAATGCTGATAATGCAAGACATATCTGTGTTAAGAGCTGTAGGAGGAAAAAACCCCTGGTTAACACTTCTTTCAGAAATATAGATGCAGCAAAATGAACATGGAGCCAAAAGAATAAAAATACCCATGATGTCAGATTAGAAAGAAACAAAAATTCATTTGCAATAATAATACACAATGCTGACAAAGGTTTCATTATATACATCACACCTGTGGAGGACCCAAGCTGAACCTCTTTGCAGCTAGAAGAAGAGCATTTAGCAAAGCATCTTTCGCGCCCAACTGCAAGTAATACCCTTCATTTTGGATCTGTAGAATGGGAATATGAATTAACAGTGCATACAGAGTACAGCAGCAGGCCTCGGCACATATGATTAACAACTAAAAAATGACAGTGTAGAGCAATTATGAAGTGGAGGAATTAGCAATACAAAATTCCATAAACCTTAAGAAGGATATCAAAATGCTTGAGTAAGGAAATAATAAATAGTGGGGAAAAAAATAACCATTCAGCCTAAAAAGGGAACAGGTGTGGCAGAGGAATCGCAACAAATAGTACAAAATAACGTATTTTATGACCAACAAACCTAGTAATCACATTCCACAGCGTGGGATGGGCCTTAAGTAGACGATTTGTGCATCTACCATTCCAAACTTCAATAAATATGTGTGGCAATATACTTCTATTGTTTCACATTTACATTTTGCAAGCAATATCGAGGAAATGATCTCTACGCATATCCACTGCAGCAAGAATTCAAAAAGTTAATATGAATGGAAGTCCTAACATGACTTCTAAAATGGTATTTTTTGTAAAGTTGAAGGAGGCCTTCTTCTCCCCCACCAAAGCTGCACGGGAAAAGCCCAAAGCCAATCCCAGGGAAAAATAAAGCTTCATAGGGTCCTAGTCTCCTAGAGAATGGACAGAACTGGTTGACTAAATTATTCAATAAGATGTTAAAAATGAAGTGCCTGAGGAATGAAGGAAGAGCACTATGGTTCCTTTCTATACGAACAAAGGAGACATCCAATGATCTAAGACTGTGTCAACTATCGAGGCATTAAACTAATGAGCCGGACTATGAAACTTTGGGAGTAAATGGTTGAACAACGACTACGGCGAAAATCAAATGTATCAGAGAACAAGTTTGGATTTATGCCAGAAGATGAACAACAAAAGCTATTTTCTAATTGAGACAACTTATGGAGAAGTTTAGAGATAGAAGGAAAAACCTACATATGGCCTTTATTGATTTAAAGAAAGTTTATGATAGAGTGCCGAGACATATAATATGGTGGCGTTGAGGAATAAATGCATCCCAAATTTATATATTGAGATTATCCAAGACATATATAAGAAGGCAGTTACTAGTGTTAGAACGATGTGCAGAGAGACGATATTGATGGATAACTCCTCCGCAATTCATTTCTGGTGTAAATCCGACTACACGACTTTGGTTCCCTGTCAGAGTTGGACTGCATCAAGGATCTACCTTGAGCCATTAATTTGTTTGCCTTGGTCATGGATGCATTAACCATAGATATACAAAAAAGGATCTCACGGTGCATGTTTTGTAGACGATGTAGTTTTAATTGCTCAACAAGGAAATAAATAAATAATAAGCTAGAAATATGGAGAAACTTTTTGGAGTCAAGGGGTTTGAAAATTAGAATAAAGACAGAAAACATAGAGTGCAAATTTAGTGAACAGGATAGTTTGGAGGAGGATTTAGTCAAAATAGAAAATCATTTAGTGCCACATTGTCATAGATTTCGCTAGTTAAGCTCTACTATACAATTAGATGGCAGATAAGAGGACGTCTCAAATAGGATTATTGCAGGGCGGATGAAATGGAGGCAAGCTAGTAGAGTTTTGTGTGACCCAAGAGTTCCACTTAAATTGAAAGGACTTTTCATAAGACGGAAGGCGTGGAATGTTGGGCTACAAAAAAGTGACAAGAAGATAGAGTAGATGCGGCCGAGATGTGTATGTTGAGATGGATGTGTAGAGTAACAAGAAAGGATGAAATACGAAATGAGTACATAAGGGGATATTTGAGAGTGGAACCTATAAAGGAAAAAATTACTGAGTATTACTGGCTTGAGGTGGTTTGGACTCCGAGGCCAGAAGAAGACCATGTGCAAAGGGTTGAGACTCTACAAGTAAAGGGCATGGGAGAAGAAATGAAGAGTTGGATGGAAGTTGTGAGAAGGGATATGAAGGACTGCGACGTTAAAAGAGAGCTGGGCGCTAATAAAATAAAATAAAAAGGCGTGGAGAAAGAGGACTCGCAAAGAAGACCCCAAATAGATTGGATAAGGCAATGATGATGAGGGTCCTAGACTCCTAGTACCAAGGCCAAAATGAACTGCTTCCATCATCTCTCCCAAAATGATGTTCAAAAATCTTCCCGCAGCTCCCTCTCTGGCCCTGTAATAAGGTTCGATCCTACGCAGCTGTTACAGGTACCGGGGGTCCTATGCATAACTAATTAAACTCTCTATGATGGACCCACTAGGTGCGAATGTGAAAGTGAAAAAGCACAAGCTGGAACAAGTGCTGATAAGAAAATTTCACGAATCATGAAAGAGAGAGAGAGAGAGAGAGAGAGAGAGAGAGAGAGAGAGAATAAATAAATAAATAAAAGGGGAGAAGGAGGAGAACCTTTCTCTTGAGAATCTGAGCGGCGAAGAACTCGACCTCGAAATCAGGGAGAAAAGAGGAATGGGATGTTAGGAGAGAGGTGGCCACCTCCCAAGCGGCGTCGTTCTGCTGGAACTGTACCAGCCATTGATTCGCTGAGAAGCGGCTGCACGACTGTGAATCGTGATTCAGCACGTGAACTGCCTGCGCAACCTTCAATTGTAGCTCCTCCATTCAAGCTCACGGCAACTGGTCGGTGGGTGGGTGATGGCCGAAATTTACTTATTTATTTAATAAATAAATGGACCAAGGAGAGAGAGAGAGAGAGAGAGAGGCATGGACACTTGGTTTCCCCTTTTGTTTGTTTTCTCCTTCTTTGTTGGAGTTGGAGGATGGGCTGGGATCGGATCATAACAATTCCTCCCCCCTCCTCGATCTTCTCTTTTTTGTTTCTATTTTCTTTCTATCCCACTACATCGAACTCTCACTAACTATTCTATCAAATAAAAAACAAAAACCAACTCACTCGCTAGAGTAAGGTTTGGTAGTAGGTACCCACCTTAGCAACTGAGTGCATGGATCCACCCCTTTCTACTATTTATGGCACACAATTTATTGTAAGGAAAATAGGGTATATGGGTCCTCGATCCAATGCACATGATCCGTAAACAATACCCAATGTCATGTGAGAAAATTTTGGTGGTCACGCACATCCTGGTGCATTGGATTTTTATCCCCTTTGACCAAATTTTAGTTGGTAGATATGCATCAAATCGTCTCTGGATCTCTTGTATAGGTGCACGTGAACCTCACCTTATTCAAATGTTTAGATACCCCATGGGCCTCTTACAGAAATTTACGTTCGCCCTCAAAATTGGGTACCCAATACAAACTCAACTAAAAATGCAAAACAGTGAATCTTTTGTGACACGTTGTCCTCACTCGACAGGGCCATCATAAAGTTTCCTTTCACCCCTAAAATTGCAACTCTGTTTTTACCTCTGAATAATAGGTTACCAGAGCTATAGTCTGCAACTACAGATTGGGCCTCTGCAGCTAAAACTCTACCGCTAAAATTAACGTTAACATGGCCTACATATTTTGAAAAGAAATGCCAGAGAAAAAAAAAAAAAAGCACTCTAACTCACACCTTGCTTTCGAAAGAGTTCAACAAATATCAAGCAAACGTATGGATTTTCAAGAATCTATTCAACAAGTTAGCTTGCCGGTACCTATCCTCCACCCACTGGGATTTTGGAGAGGAACTTTAAGATTACCGGAACATCTTTACTAGGGATGTTCCCAGCATTTTGCAGATCTTTGGGCCTCAATTAGGGGAAAATGCATTTGCTGGGAAAAATACACATTTTTAGTTATTTTCATTTATAGGAAAAACATATTTGTGGGTGATAGGAAAATCTCTAGATCCTGTTTGCCAAAATAAATTTATCCTTATTCAATATAATTCGGAAAATGAAACTTTGGGACCCAAGCATATATGTAGTGCATGCATAAAATTGATTTCAATAAAAATTTCACTGGAAGCTCATTTTATGCAAACGGGGAAATTGCACTTAGACCCCCCAATAGTTCAGGAATTCTTCAATTATTGAACACATAACTAAAGGTTGCAGGTTCGAGCCCAGCTTACCTATAAAAAAATTAAAATTGAATACATAACTAAAAGAAATGGATCGAAGATGAACGGTGTGAAGATTGTCACAGGATATACAATGCTTGTGTAGGCAACTGAAGAGTATGTCAACACAACACCAACCTTCACTCTTAATCATCATCATCATCTTCTTCTTCTTCTTCTTCTTGCAACCCTGCATCATCTCCAATCCCTTCAAGTAGCGAATCTACATCCTCTCCCAATTCCACCAACCTTGCACTCAGCTTCTCCACCTTGCTCTGCTCTTGCCCCAAACATACAAGCAAATCGCTCACCTCTGCTTCACTTTCCTTGAGAGCTTCTTCCCTTGCCTCCAATTTTATAGCTTCCATGTCCTGATGAGACCCTTTCCTTCCCTTCCTCAACATCTTAACCTCCGCATCAAGCCGAAAATTGGCCTGCTCTAGGCTGTTATAAGCATCCAACAGGCTTTTCAGATCAGACTCAATCTTCCCCGCTAAGTTCCGGTACATGGATGCCTCGGATTCAATCTTGGCTTTCTCCAACTTCAGTATCTCTACACGTTCAATAGCTTCTCGAAGATCTTGGCAGAGGGTCTCTGATTGGACTCTTTCTCGGGCACTGCCCACTTTCTGATCAGAAATTGATGCACTACTTCTGCCTGTCTTGGCCATGTCCTCCGCTAAAGTTGCATTTCGGCCGAGTATGTCCTTAAAAACATTAAAGCCAACAGTTTGTGCAAAGTCAATAGTCAATAAAGGAAAATAATATAAAAGAACACGCCTTCCACTTTACGAGATAAGGCCCCATGGACAACTTTTGCCTCTAAAGAACAAAGTTGATAGTCCACTGTGGCTATGTTTATATAATTACCCCCAATAACATAATTTGACACCCCTCTCTCAAACTTTATCAACAGTGGCCATTCGGAAGACATTGAGTGGGCTTGCAGAACCCTTAAGTTTTTTCTAACTCAAACGAAAGAAAGAAAAGAAGGAACCAGACCATGCCTTTACCTTCATCTCATTGCATTGCTTCTCCAGGAAAGACCTTAACCGTATAATGTAATCTCTATCACTCTCTCCTTCCTTTTGATCCAACTCTGCCGGCACTACGGCAACCTTGATCTTTGGATGGCTGAAAACCTCCACAATGCTCTCTCTAATATCTGCCTCCAGCCTCTTGAGATAACAAACAAACTCTGCATTAAAAACTGACACTAGAACTGGATGGCCATCTTGATTAACGATTCCATCATTCTGAGCAGAATCTTCAACTTCTTGCATAATAACCGCATTAGATCTTGTCAGTGGCTTACAGTGGGGAGCAGATGTTGCAGAGATAAAACTAATGTTTTTCTGCATCTCATCAAACTTCAAATAATATGCGGTAAGCCCGATCTTCTGGCTAATGGCATCAACCACAGTAAAAGCATCTCTACCGTTACTACCAGATTTGCCGTTATAGAGAACACATTCCCCCAAAAGAACAGCAGCCAACCCACGTATGCATACACTCCCATATGGGCTTAAGACCAGCTCAAGCAGATAAGTTAGGTGTGCCGGCGAGTCAAGAAACGAGCAAACAGCATTCGGGCAATTTTCCAACCATGTGATAAGAAGTCGCAGAATAATAGGTTGGATATGATCTCCAATTGAAGTTGCATTTTTCAAATGGTCGTCTTTACTTTTCATTGAGGCAAGAGCCAGGTACTTCACTATACGGTGCATGAGTGGGTCCAGGGAACTTAAGGATGCTACTGGAGCCTGAAGTTCAACTTGTAGAACCTGTAATAAGAAGATATCTCAGCACACAGTTATATAAGAAAATTAAAAGAGCTCAAACCGGCAGTGATGCATATGAATAAATCAAACACCGTCCATTTTTATTACAAGAGAAAGAAGTGGGAACAGCCTGTCTAACCGATAGCATCCGCTGATGAGACAGGCTATTCGGCAAGTAGCAACCGTACCATTAATAAATGGACATGTTCAATGTTACATAGCTTATAGATCTGTATTTCATATGAAAAAAATTCACATATAAATAACATCCAGTCCATTATGAATCTAATGTTTTGAAAAAAGATGATAGTTTATAGTGCACATAAAACATGGTAAATTACTGATAAAATTAAATAGATAAATCAGAGCACAGCAAACACAGTAAATTGGCTTCTCGGTTTTATCACCAGGTATTCCTGGATTTACAGTGCTCTACAAACTCTAAAGAATGGATAAAATACCCAACCACTTCAAATGGTGTACAAGAACGTACTGATGAAGCCACAATAAAATTTGGCCAACACTGGACGTAATTTTGGTTACTCTGAGCATTGAGGGGATTTAGAAGCGCATCATTTAGTTTGCTTATTATCAATGATGTCTACTTTCCACATTTTCATGCCCATACCAGAAAGGGAAAATAAAACTTAAAAAGGAGAAGATGGTGTTACATACATACCCGTTCCTTGCACTGGATATTGTCCTTTAGTATATAAGTAAGAACACTAGCAGATCGGCAACAAGTCTGCATTCAGAGACATCCAGATGGTTCTAACTGTTAAAAAGGCTCGCATCAAATGAAGTGATAGTAACATTTTCTGTACTTCTACACAAATTGAAATAACAATCCGAAAGATCATTTCTGTTTTCTGTACGTAGGTTGAATCAAACACAGTAAGAACCATAGCTCTCAGGCGTGAGAACAAATTTCGCTATTTGGCCTGATGAGATGGCTTAATGAGTTTTATATAATGTTCCATTCAATG
Source organism: Chloranthus sessilifolius (assembly GCA_021018995.1). Lineage (NCBI taxonomy): Eukaryota > Viridiplantae > Streptophyta > Magnoliopsida > Chloranthales > Chloranthaceae > Chloranthus > Chloranthus sessilifolius. The sequence continues at coordinate 11,298,133 of CM037590.1, forward strand.
CAAATGAGTGGACATTTCTTTGCCTTTTATACAAAATTAGACAAACTGAAGAGGCATTAAACTGGACTCAAACATATCAAACTTGGGCTAGCTCCTGGACTTACTGAGTTGGTGATAACACATATGCCAAGGTTTGGGGGTGAGTAGATGGGATATCCTAAACCAGACTAGATTGGTATCCAATTCAAGACAAACAGTCCTTCCTTACATATTATTTAGTTTCAATGCCTACAATATTTATGCTTGAAGAATGAATTACTTCATGTTACCTCAAGATCTCCATCAGTCTCAGTCATAATAAGTCCACGTAATAGCATGCTGTCATTTTGAAAATTAAAAATAATAAAATAAGATTAAAAAAAAAATCAGGAAGAATATTCATTTGTAAAGAGAATATGTGCAGTTTTACACTAGATGAATATAGAGAAATGAGATAAGCTGATACAACAACTAAATGTGTGTAAAAGGACCTTCCGAAAGACAAGTCGATATCATCCTCTAGAGTAGCATGAGACAGTGTCTGTGGTTGAGGAGTCATGGTTGATGCTAAGATGGCTTGGCCATCAGTATTTTTCTGCTTCAATTGAAAGCGAGCATTCAGCAAACCATAAGACACAATCAGAACGAGAGAGAGAGGGAGAGATCATAAATCAACACAATCAGAACGACAGAGAGAGAGAGGGAGAGATCATAAATCATGCACGTAAAATGTCAATTGAAGCAAACACATAACAAAGATGATGGAAGAATTAAGAATTCCTCCAGAAAATGTCACGAACAATGACTACACCAAAAGGCTTAAAATATGATATTTTGGGTAATATTAAGCAGAGTTATACACATAGGAAGAGCGCTATGACAGGCAAATTCTTCAGCCATCTATAAGATGAAGGTTCTTATTAACCTAAAATTATTTTAAATGGCTTTCAAATGAGTAACTCAACTGAATCAGTAAGAAATTAGTAGACTACAAATGTAAGCTTGCAGGCAGAGATTTTTAATCACAAGACGCAAAATTATGCCAACTGATCACAGCATGCAAAGTTGTAAAGTGCAGTTTGGCAAAACTTCTTTGCAGACTCTTAAAATGCAATTCTGTTATTACATCAAGGAAAAAATGCTCAATTATACTACTTTAACAGAAAATTTCTCAGTTCTTTCATCACAAAAAACCCCAACTGAGATGTATTTGATATTTCTCACTTCAAAATGCAATTCTGCTTAGAAGTTTGCCAACAATTTAAAATCATCTTTACAGGCTCTAGTACCTTTAATTCCATATGTAGTTGCTGATCTGCCACTTGCACACCAAAAGTTCATGCTATGGATTCTTTACAAATACTTGGGAGTCACATGACTCCATCAGAACATCAGTTACACTTAGCCACACACCTTTGATGATTAAAACAGTTGCAAGCTTGAATTAGATTAATTTATTTGTATATTGATATGATTAACTGATATTAAATGAGGTTAGTAAGTAGATGGAGGGAGAGAGAGAGAGAGAGAGAGAGAGAGGATAAGGGTTAGGGTTAGGGTTAGAGAATATCTCTACCCCTTTTCTAATACATTAAAAAAATGTCCTCAGAAACTAGGGGGGACACCAACAACAACAAATAACCCAAAATCATTTACTTACCAAAGCATATAAAAGTACATACTAAACAAGCACACGAATAATACTCCCCCTCAAGCTGGCACATAGATGACGAGCATGCCCAGCTTGAAAAGGAGATAAGTAAAGATCATGACCCAAGAGCCAAGACCCTTGCTGAAGATGTCAGCCAACTGCCGATGAGATGGAACATAAGGAGTAGAGATGATTTCAGCCTGAATCTTTTCACAGATAAACTGAATGTCAACCTCAATGTGTTTAGTACGCTCATGGTGAACAGAGTTGGAAGTAATAGGAACTACGGCTTGGTTATCACAGTGTAATGGATGGGAAGATGAACAAAAAGTCCAAGCTTAAGAAGAAAATTAAACAACCATAGATCACAAGTTCCAAGGGTCATGGCACGGTACTTGGGCTTTGCACTCGAGCGAGACACAACAGATTGCTTTTTGCTCTTCCAAGCAATAAGATTGAGAAACCAGAGTGAAACACCGATCAGTAGCCAAGCCGGCCCAGCCAACATCAAAATAAGCAACAATCATAGAGTGGCCCTGCGAGAGAACATAAGACCCAGTTCGGGACAGGCAGCAATAATACTATGGCGGCAACAGCACTATGGCAACAACAAAATGATAGCAGCAACTCTATCATTAGCAGCAGAAACAGCCGGATGGCAATTGACACTAAGTTGAATAACTAATAATCAAGTTGAACCAAGTTGACTCGGCTTCGATCTAGCTCAAATAACTAATAAAAGCAGATATTTTAAGTCCCTAAATTGGATTAGACTACACAAACATTATTGGAAACTAAATATCAAAGCCAAGATCTGATACTTGACCCAACTTGGAAATACAACCACAATCCTTCAGAACTAGAGTCCACCCTACCCGTCTAGCCATTAGTAAGATATCCATACTTAATATAAATAATGTAGCCCCATAGTACCCTCTCATCTTTCCACCTTTCCACCATAGTAACAAATTTCATTTTCGATAATATTTCGACGGGAGGCCGCTTCAGTTCATTTCAAATAAATTCGAGAAAGATTTGGGAAAATTTTGGGGATTATAAAAATATACATATAAATGATTTTTTGCAGTGGGGGCTCACTCGATGTATGGGGGTAGCTTAATTTAAAAGGAATTTTGAAAAACCCAACAAAAAAAATCGAAAAATGGAAATTTTGTTGAAAATTCCAAAGCTTCGGCCAAACTATCAGAGCGGCCAAAAATTAGGTAGAAGTTCCAGATAACCCCTTTTTCGCCAAAATTTTGCCGAATTTTAGTGAAATTTTTTACTATGCTTTACACAACCAAGAAGTGACATGTTATTAGTGCATAATTCTCAAATACCGCTCAACAAAATTCCTTTGCTTGCTCATATTCTTCTACTTTTCAAGTTTTTAGTTGTTCTTTTCCCTATCAACCAACCCATTTCATTCATTAGTATCAGTATCCCATAGGTTTCTTTGTTTTCTTTATTGGAAGTATTCCATAGGTTTATATATTCGGGATTGACAAACCCGAGGCTTCGATCAATTTGAAGGAAGAGAAGCCTCTCAATAGTTAGAAATTCAGAAGATAAAGTGTTTTAAGGTAGTTTGGAACTGCTTGAAGAGGACATATCATCAGTGCAAAACTCTCGAATATAGCGCTGCAAAATTCCTCTGTTTCGATAAGAAACTCTTTTCTCTTTTTCTTGAAACATTATCAATCATTAGAAGATAAACATGTTGAAATATTAAGCTAGACCATTTTGGGCCACTATATGTGCATGGACTGTGGGCCCCTTGGGCCTCCCTCTTTTTGTGTCTTTGACCTCATCTTAGGTTTGACTTGGTAGTTAAGAGTTTAGTTATTGTAGCTTTGAACTTTGCAATGTTTTTATGATCTGGGTTTATGTAATTTCATAGGAAAATGAAAACATATCTTAGTGAAAAGAAAGGTCACATAGAAATATGAAATGTTTCTTTAGGGAAGTGAAACGTCCCCTTGAAATGTGAAATTCGTTCTTGTACTTAGCTATATACTTTAAAATTTAAACCCTTGTATCTCATCAAGTATAAAGTTTTTTAGTGAAATTTGAAGCCTTCTATATAGTACTTTATATTGGACTTTATTTTTTAGGGTTTTGAGCTCAAGAGAACAATTTTCTTCTCTTGAAAAGTTGCATCCATTTTTCATCCGAATTTTAATTTATTTTCAACAAAGTGGTATCAGAGCCTTGCTCATGTCCATGGCTTCCAACAACAATTTGTTGCAACCTCAACTCCCTTTGATTCAACGGGAAAAATTACAACCAATGGAACATCCAAATCAAAGTATTATATGGATCCCAAGACCTATGGGATATGGTTGAAACCAATTATGTTGAACCGCAAGATCAAACGACACTCTCTACACCACAACTCAATGAGTTGAAGGAGAATCGTAAGAAGGATAAGAAAGCATTATTTTTCATCTATCAAGCAGTGGATGAAGTCATCTATGAGCAAATATCATCGGTGACAACGGCAAATCAAGCATGAGACACTCTCTATACGTCCTATAAAGGTGAAGATAAATTAAAATGGTGTGTCTTCAAACTCTTCGAAGTGAGTTTGATACTTTAAAGATAAAAGATTCTGAGACGGTTAAAGATTATTTCGATCGTGTATTTGTTTTTGTTAATTAACTAACAGTGAATGGCGAAAAACTTGAAAATTAAAGGATTGTAGAGAAAATCTTTTGGAGTTTGACTCGCAAATTCGAGTATATTATAGTTGCAATTGAAGAATCTAAAGATTTGTCTACGTTATCTATTGAGTTATTGGGATTTCTTCAATCCCATGAACTTCGCATAAGCAATTTGACTCTTCTCCTCTAGAGCGAGCTTTTCAAACTCAAGTTTCCTTTAAGGAAAGTTCTAGAGGTGGAAGAGGAAGGCAATCTAATAACGAAGGTGATGAGGACATCACTATGACATCATGAACATTGGCATGTATGCTTTGCCACTGACATCTTTGTAGCGTGGATGACTCCGTCCAGTGACGGAAATTTTCTTTTTACCTTTTCAGTCTTTTATTATTTTAGGACTCTTTTATTGCGAGTTTTATGTCATTTAGGGTTTTCTTAGCCTATATAAAGGCATTGTAAACACTTTATTAAACAGTTTTGATTATTGAATGAAAGAGAGTTGCTTTTGTGTAAACCCTAGAGAGCTTGTGAAGAGTTTTCAACCGAGGGAGTGAATCCTTCAAAGTTTGAGGAGTGAGCAATCATTTCTCGTGCGACTTGGTGTGAAGACGACGTACAGCCGTGGTGTGAAGATTCGAAAAATCCTTGGTGTGAAGCCTTGGAATCTATCCTTTTATTTTGTCTTTTCTCTAGTTGTCAGGTACTAATTTTCTTTCTTTCCATTGATAAAATAACAAAAATCCCAAAAGAATCGTATTCCATGATGTCATTAAGCTTCCCTTTTTGAACTATTTATTCAAGTTTCATCTCCTTCAAAATCCTCGAGGAATCAAATCCGATATTGCAATTATCGCTTGATGCCCTAAACTAGAACGAACTCCGAGTTTCTTTATCGGAGCCGTTTTTCTAGATCGGGAAATTTTACGCATGCGACGCTAAAATGGATTAATCTAATTGTTTTATTAATTTCATTGAATTAATTTTATGTGTTACTTGATTTTGAATATTTTCGCTATTCAATTGATTCTAAAGTTAATCCCAAATTCGCATATTAGGATTTTAGCGTTTGTCCCGTGTCAGAAGGAGGAAGTCATAATGGAGGAAGAAATCAAGCAAATGAAATAGATGAGAATGAATCATCTACTTCATCAAGAGGAAGAGGAAGAGGCCGCTCTTCTCTTTTTAATGTTCAATGTTACCATTGTCAAAAATATGGGCACACCATCAAGTTTTGCAAAATTCGATTGGCAAAAGAAAACAAAAAATAATCAAATTTTATGAACGAAAATGAGGAAAGTAAGGAAGACGATACTCTCTTTCTTGCTTGTAATGTTCAAGAAGTTGCACTCAATGGCGATTAGTATCTTGATAGTGGATGTAGTAACCACATGACGGGAAATAAAGGTGCATTTGTTACTTTGGATGAATCTATTCAAAGTGGCGTACGAACCAGAGATGATAAAAGACTTTCCGTTGAGGGAAGTGGTGATATTCTTGTCAAAACGAAGAAATGCGTCAAAAGTATTTCTAATGTTTTTTATGTTTTGGGACTCAAACATAATCTTTTTAGCGTTGGACAACTTCTATTGAAAGGTCATACTGGTCATTTCAAAGAAACGACATGTGAAATCAAGGACAAGGATAATGTTCTTCTCGCAAAGGTGATGATGACATATAACAAGATGTTTCCCATAAAGTCTCAAAGTGAAGCACTTCCATGTTTGAGTACCATAATCAAAGATAGTTCATGGCTATGGCACATTCGCTATGTGACGGGGAACGTCAAGATTGAAAGTATTGAAGTTGAACCGCAATAGAATTTCAACTTCAGAAAAAAAAAAAAAAAAAAGTTACTGTTCATGTGAACAGTGACGGACGTCCGTGATGAACAGTGACGGACGTCCGTGAAACACTGACGGACGTCCGTGATTTTGCCCCTTCACTGTCCATAGGTCACGGACGTCCGTGGGGCACTACGGACGTCCGTAGACGTCATGACGGGCTTCCAAAATTTGAGTTTTTTTTAGCGAAAACTTGCCTTTTTGTGTTTTATTTCTATTAGAACTCTTTATTTCGAATTTTAATTATTGGTGGCCTATATATAGAGGCTTGTAAAGACTTTTTAATTAGTTATTGAATATTTTGAATGCTTTTATGCTTGAATATTCTTTGCCTGAGATGGGTTTGGTGTGAGGCCAAGGGAGTGATTCCTAAAAGCCATTGTTATCTTCTCTATTATATTGGTTATCTCTCGATCTGTGTTTGCTTCCCCTACACCGTAGCCTAATTGTTTCCTTTCGATCCCAAAACCCTAAGCCTATTTGAAACCCTAAATCAAACATAGCCAACACCTTTTTCAAAACCATAAACCTGTTACAAAACCAAAACCTATTACAGACCCATAACCTAATTAGCCACCACAGTTCGAGCAGTGAATCTACATCGGATCGAAGGCGAGCGCTAAAGCGAAAAAGCTAGAGTTCTATCTTTAGGTAGATCTTGCCTCAAATCTAATAGTACTCGCGCGTAATTTGGACCCTAACTGGATCTCGTGTGATCTACCAACCTGAATTCTCTGAACCCTAAGGTATTTAAGATAGTTTTGAGATTACGCTTGATTAAATTCTAATTAATTTCGGCAAATCGCATTAAAATCATATTCCGCATTTTAGGGTTATCGTCCCGCGTTAGTTTTGGTATCAGAGCCCTAGGTTTTCTAGGTTAGGGCATATTGTGTGTCACTTTAATTTTCATTGCATCTTCTTTTAGTACTCGCGCATCGGACTGGACCCTAACTGGATCTCGTGTGATCTACCAACCTGAATTCTCTGAACCCTAAGGTATTTAAGATAGTTTTGAGATTACGCTTGATTAAATTCTAATTAATTTCGGCAAATCGCATTAAAATCATATTCCGCATTTTAGGGTTATCGTCCCGCGTCACTATGGCCACTTGAGTTTTAGCACCTTGTCTCTCATGTACAAGATGCATATGGAAAGTGTAACGACTCGAATTTTTCATGTCTTTAATACACCTAAATTACTTATATGTGCTCAATGACGTATGCACCTCATGCCTTGACTTTCCAAAACGTTTAATTAAAGAATATACATTTTGGTTTTGTAAAGCTCTTATATTTATTTCTGTTATTATTTGACAAGTTAGGTAATAGCCTACTGGTTAAAGGCTTGAGTTATAGACAAGGGGTCAGAGGTTCAAACATTGGTAGGTAGGTTTTACACCTTACTTTGGACCTTGAAATAAACGCCTATAAGTGCTTCTTTGGTGTGTCAACTTAACACCGGATAATCCCCAATAAGTTATAAAATGGTGTGTTACGGAGAACCCTAAATCATAATCTCTTTGAGAGCTCTTCTTAAGAATAGACTCGTAAGAAAACCTATCCGTCTCTTTCTTTTCTTCTTAAGAAACCCTAGCCGTCACCACCTTTCTTCCTCAATCCATCTCTTCAACCCTCCATAAAATCTTTTGGGTATTCTTCCACAAGAATCACCTTGATCATCTTCACCATCAAGATCATGGAGGAAAAAGGAAGAAGAAAGGAACCTTGGACGAACGATAGCGTGGAACGTCGATCTCCACAACCCTATCACCGTGGAATCATCATTCATGCTTCAAGAGATGAATAACCTTCTTTTTCTTAATTTTCGAACCCTAAAATCAATTATTTTTAGTTTCGGATCTTGTTGCGAACATTAGAAGCGTTCAGAATTTTTAAATCGATCGATCAATTTCGGGCCGAGCAAAATTAGGGTTTTGCTTTTACTCAGTCGATCGATCGATTGTCATGCCGATCGATCGATTTTTTGTTCCAGAATTAAAGTCTTTGTTGTATAAACTTTCGGTTATATAATCGATCAATCGATTGTGTAGAAATTTTGGAAGGCAATCAATTCGGCACTGAGACCAATGATTTACCTTTTTAATTAGATCAATCGAACCTAAATATCGCTCGATCAAATTCAGGGAAAACAGAGAGCAATGATTATATATATATATATATATATATATATATATATTCTATACACAGTCTCAATCGATCGACAATCAAGACCGATCGATCGACTCCTTCTGTTCAATCGATCGATCCTGGACAGAGACCATATGGTATGCGTATATAATTGCTTTCATTTCCAATCAATCAACCCCTAGTTCGATAGATCGATTCTGAGCATAACTAAATTAAGTCGGTTACATTACTTTAATTTCCGACCAATCGACCATTGATATGTCACTTATTTATGTAATATAGAAGAGGGAATCGGGCGAAATCAATAGGGATCGTCTCGCTCTTCGATACGACATTAAGAAACGAGGTAGGGAAATTTCAACAATCAGTTATATTTTATAATTATGATTCGTAGGTATTTGGTGACTTGAATAAACTGAATATTGTTTGCTATTTGTTATGATACATGGCCACACATTCCTTATGATTTGTTGAACACTTGAACACGAAAATTGAAAACATTGAAATCTCATTGAATCTCATTGGAATTGAAAACATTGAAATCTCATTGAATCTCTTATGAATCGCATTGAATTTTGAAAATTGATTCTGAACTTTGAACAAATTGAAAGAAGATCCATGATCTCATTGAACCTCAGAATCTGAGTTAAATATTGAATTGATATAAAGTATGAATATGATATTATGTTTTAGAACATTGCATGTAATTTGAGGTTGATGTGAATGAATCTTGTGCGACGGCACACATTGAACATTGAACCGTGCTTTGGCACACACTGGACCATGCTTCAGCACACACTGGACCATGCTTCGGTACACACTGAATCGTGTTATTACACACATTGAACAGTGGCGACGGCTTTTGAACCGCACGAGCTTCCTCACAACGCAGGGGCTACGGCATTATGAAACATTGTTCATTGAGCAACGATGGTTAGGATTCTCATCGGATTTGACATCGACTCTAGTGCTATATATGCGATAGAGATTACTTAAGTTATATCTTTAAGCCATACATGAGGATAACAATTATCATATGAAATAAAATGCAAGAAGAAAACACCATGATTAGACACTCATGTGAAATTACTTTTGAACTTTCTGAATATGACATTCAACATCACTTAAATGGCATTTGCATGAAATTCAACATTTAGTCTCTGAATATGATATCAAACACACCGTAGATTATGTCACCCAAATTAAATTGCAGTTGAAGTCATTTACCTTAGAACATGAATGTTGTGTGACTCCTTAAATTTTTGGCCTCCTAGTTATTGAAAATGAAAAAATCACTGAAAACTATGCATTGGAAGGTTAAAAGTACAATTGATATTTGGATTTGCCCTACTGAGCATGTGAAATTTTTAGCTCACCCCGACACTATGTGTCACAGGTACCAACATTGATAAAGATCCCGAATTTAAAGAGGATCCTGATTTTGTACCAAAAGACGAGGAAGATCTTCTACCCAAAGATTTCTATCCTTAGTGGAAACCTTTGCGTTCTAGACTTGGTATAACTATATGAATTTTCTTTAGAATATTTACTTAGAGCTCGTTCGGGAGCCAAGGAAATGACTTTCCTAATCCTTGAGCATTTCCTGCAGAAAATGACTTTCCTGAGCATTTCCTGAACTTTTCTTCTGTTCTTGAGTTTCTTTGGGTTGCGTGTTTTCCGAGCATTTTCTGCTGAAAGTGACAGATGGTTTTCGGAGGAATTTGCTCAGGAAAGCTAAGTTTCTGAGTTGAGCTACAATTTGTATAGGATTGGTATTAGGTACACCACCCATGCACCAAGGGCAGTGGACGGATCTAATTCTTTTGGCACCTATATATTTTAGTGCAATTTAAACAAAAATAAGGACCTTACATGAAGTTCAATTATGGTTGTAAATAAGATGATCTCCACCCTGCACATGATGAAGAGAAGTTTGGATGAATCGATTTGGAATTTTCAATTTTGTTCATAATATAATTTTCGGTTTTAATACACTCATCCGATGGTCAATCAAATGTTGGTGGATTTTCTTATCTGACTTTGTTTTGATTGGATTTGGTGGACTGACTCCAATTTAAAACTTTAGGATCAGCTGAATATGAAGTACCCCAATTTTCTCAACCTTGTGTTACATATTGTAGTCCTATGGATGACCCATTTGTCTCTACTATGCACACTAACCAAGTTTGGATTCAGCAACTATTTAGCAAGGGTCAAGGCAGTTTAATTTGGATAAATTTGGGAAAGATTTGGAAAAAATTTAGAAAAATTCCAGCGATTATAAAACATAAATATTAAAAAATATAAAAAGATATAACCTATTTAAAGTTTAAAATGATGTTTTTAAGCAAGAAAATAAGTGCATTATATAATCCAAATGCATCTCAAATCCATAATCATAAAAAAAGAACAATACATAGGATGTTTAAAGCAAGTGTCAAAAATCATACAAATTCAAAAAAATTGAAAAGATTCAGCGAAGACCCATGATTTCAAGATCTTTTTATGCATGTTTGGGATGGTAAAGACCCATGATTCCCATGATCCCATGATCCCTCAAATTATTTATTCATGCTAAACTGAAACCGAACTGATAACCATCAGTTTTTAGTTTCTCAAATCAAAACCGAACCGATAAAAATCGATTTTCAAGTAAGTCCCCATCGGTGTACATGTTTAAGACAACATTTCGAGAATCTGTCCGACCAAAGTATTAAACACATTATTGATTTAAAGTATATAAATTTTGACGATCATTCGATCAATATAACCGCTTTGATGGTCATAAATACGTGCGGCTGTAGAGTGTGGAAGAACACAATGCACTTTCTTGACATTTTCTTGAGGAAGTGTAGAACACAAGAAAATATCAGAAATGCTAAGAAAATGAGTTTCTGAGTAACTCAAGACCAACCCTCAGAAAAGTGACTTTCCTCATAAAATGGGTTTCTGGGCAGAAACTGAGCTAGCCATTTTCTTGAGAAAATGGATTTCTGGGCAGAAACTATCGAACGAACCCTTAATGTCTTTTCGTACATTGATGTGACTGCCACTGTTTGCGTGACATATGGCCATCACCGGTGGTATTATTAGATTTGTATTTTTCATTGATGGATGTTGGAACATTTATTTTGGTTATTAAGTAAATTGATTTATGTCCAACTAATGAAATTTTGCTTATGGGCTTATGAACTAAGTCTAATGACCCGATATTCCACATGTTTCAAATTTGGGAATTTCGGGTACGTTACAGTAAGAGGCATGCCTAAGACCAAGTTTGTGAAGCTTGTGCACTCGGAAAGCATCAAAGGAATTCTTTTCCGGTTGGGAAAGCTTTGAGGGCATCAAATCCTCTTGAGCTTGTTCATTCGGATTATTCGGGCCTATGCATACCATTTCAATTGGAGGTAATTGATATGTTCTCATCTTCGCCGATGAATATAGTAGAAAGGCATGGGTTTATTTTCTCAAAGACAAACCAGAAGTGTTTGCATACTTCAAACCTTTTAAGGCCTTGTTGGAAAAGCAAAGTGGTTTCATGTTGAAGACTTTCCGTTCCGATCAAGGTAGTGAATATGTCTCATAAATTTAGTGATTTTCTCCAAGAAAATGGCATTTGTCATCAATTTACTACTCGCTACACACTTCAACAAAACAGGGCAGCCGAAAGGAAGAATCGGACAATCATGGAATTGGCTAGAAGCATGTTAAAAGCCAAAGGGATGCCTAATACATTTTGGGCAGAAGCCGTTGTATGTGTCGTTTATCTTTTGAATCGTGACTCATCCAAAAGCGTCCAAGGCATGACTCCTCAAGAAGCTTGGAGTGGATATAAACCATGTGTTTCTCACTTGAGAGTATTTTGTAGCATTGCCTACTCTCATGTGTCGGATGAGAAAAGAAGCAAGTTAGATGTTAACTCTGAAAAATGCATCCTTGGTGGATATAGCTAAAATTCAAAGGCGTACAAGTTGTTTAATCTCATCACCAAGAAAATTATCATAAGTAGAGATATAACATTCAATGAAGAAGAAGCATGGGATTAGAATTAAAATGAGAAGCAAAAGTCCACATTGCTAGATGTGGAATACAAAGCTCGTTTAGTGGTCAAAGGCTATAAGCAAAAACATGGCATTAATTACAATGAAGTTTTTGCTCCCGTTGCTCGTCTTGAGACTATTCGAATGCTCTTAGCATTAGCGGCTCAAAGAAGTTAGAAAGTACATCAAATGGACATCAAATCAACATTCTTGCATGGATCTCTTGAAGAAGAGGTCTACGTTGATCAACCACTCGGTTATGTGAAGAAAGGTGAAGAACATAAGGTGTGTCAATTAAAGAAAGCACTTCATGGGTTGAAGCGAGCTCCGAGAGCTTGGTATAGTCACATTGACGGATATTTTTTGAAAGATATCCTTTCGAGCATACACTCTACATCAAGGAAAATGCGCAAGGTGAATTTTTAGTAGTATGATTATATGTTGATAATTTAATTTTCACCGGCAATAATCCTGGTCTATGTCAAGAATTTAAAAGGGCCATGATGCATGAGTTTGAAATGACCGATATGGAACTTCTTCATTTGTTTCTTAGCATTGAAGTTAAACAAAATGAAAATGGAATTTTCATTTCTCAAAAGAGGTATGCGAATGATTTGTTAAAAAGGTTTATAATAGAATGTGCTAAACCCGTTAGCACTCCAATGGAAGTAGGATTAAAGCTAAGCAAACATGGTGTTGAAGGAAAGTTGATGAGACTCTTTATAGAAGTCTCGTTGGCAGTCTCGTGTATTTGATAGTTACAAGACCAAATCTCATGTTTGCGGTTAGCAGGATTAGCCAATTCATGGAATCCCCAAAAGGAAGTCATTGGGAAGCAGGTAAAAGAATTTTGAGATATGTAAGTGGTACTGTTAGTCATGGTATATACTACGGAAGAGTTCAAGATTCAAGCTGATTGTGATAGTGACTAGGGTGAAAGTATAGATAATAGAAAAAGTACTTTCGGTTATGCTTTCAACATTGGTTCGGGAGTAGCTTCATGGGCATCAAAGAAACAAACTGTTGCAGTACTTTCTACGGCGGAGGCGGAGTATATTTCATTAGCATCGGCAAGTTGTCAAGCACTATGGTTGAAATGAATCTTAGAAGAAATAAAGGATCCTCAAGGTGAAGCTACAAAATTATTTTGCGACAATAGTTCCCACTATTGCACTTTCAAAAAACCCGTTTTCCACAATCGAAGCAAGCATATTTGGATCAAATATCACTTCATTCGTGATCTAGTCAAGGATGGTGAAATTGACATCAAGTATTGCAAGACAGAAAATCAAATGGCAGATGTCTTTATCAAAGCTTTGAAGCACGCAACATTCATCAAAATGAAAGAGAAGCTAGCTTAAGGGAGGCTTTTGAAATATTAAGCTAGACCATTTTAGGCCACTATATGTGCATAAACCGTGGGCCTCTTGGGTCTCACTCTTTTTTTTACTTTGACCTCATCTTAAAAATTTGACTTAGTAGTTAAGAGTTTAGTTATTGTAGCTTTGAACTTTGCAATGTTTTTATGTTTTGGGTTTATATGATTTCATAGGAAAATGAAAAGGTATCTTAGGAAAAAGAAAGGTCACATAAAAATATGAAAAGTTTCTATTGGGAAGTGAAAAGTCTCCTTGAAATGTGAAATTCATTCTTGTACTTAGCTATATTTTGAACCCTTGTATCTCATCAACCATGAAATTTTTTAGTGAAATTTGAAGCCTTCTATATAATACTTTATAGTAGACTTCATTTTTTAGGGTTTTGAGCTCAAGAGAACAATTTTCTTCTCTTGAAAAGTTGCATCCATTTTTCATCCGAATTTTGATTTATTTTCAACAAAACGGAAACAACAGCAACAGTGATTGGATTACCTAAGTACTCAAGTAACAACCAAACCACCCAAAATAAAAAGACTGAACTCAAACATGAACCATAAACGGTGTTCAAACACGAGATATAGACCAGACATGAGAACAAATGAATAAAGAGAGAGAGCACCCAAAGTACCGCCTAAAAATAAGCTGAGATCACTCGGGAATGCCCCCTCAATTGAGCCATATCAATAGGAAGTTGCTCCCAACTTTCTAATACTAGGTGCAGTTCAACAGCTAAAGCTTTTATGAATGGAGGGCAAAAGCATAAGTCCTCCCAAATCTGAAAAATTACTTGTTCCAAAAGTAATTTCTTTCCTGTGAATATGTTTTTATTGTGTCCTCTTCATAATCTCATAACACTGCCGCAGGGATAAGACTCCAAAGAATTTTCTGACAGGGAACGTCAAGGTTGAGAGCATAGGAATTGGGCCGCGACAAATTTTTCATCTTCAGAAAGGCTTAAAGGAGCAGAATTAGCGTGCTGGAACAATGCACAGTCGATCGATCGACTCCTGGAATTTGATCGATTGATTGTGGCCTGTGAGGAACTAATTATGGCGACATATATATAAGTCAATCGATCGAATTCCAAGAGTTGATCGATTGACTGTGTCAGAATTTAAATTTGAATTTTAAGGGTATACTTGTCTTTTTATATTTGTTTTAGGGTTTTGTTTTCTTTTATGAGGCCTCCTATATAAGGTCTCTAAATAAACATTGTAAGGGTTGATATTTTGATTAATGAAAAGTTTTGCTTTGTGCTTGAGATGAGCAATTCCAGAGAGTGATTCTTCTTCCCCGAGATGGGTTTGGTGTGAGGCCAAGGGTGTGATGCCCACAATTTTATCTCTTATCTTTATCTTTGTTTGTCCATTCTCTGCTTTTATTTTATTCTCATAAGCTCTAAATCCAGCCATCACCATTTCAAATACTCTGAAACCATAAACCTTAATTTTCCTCCAAACCCTTGAATCGATCTGATTCAATAATCATAAATCTCATTCCAGCCATCTAACCAATCTAAACCCTTAAATCGACCCTATCTCTACTAAACCCTTGAGGAATCTGAGATTCCATCATTGAACCACGAGCGAGCGCCTTAATCTGGAAGCGGCTAGAGTTCTACCTTTAAGATCTTCCTTCTGCGAGACTAATAGATCTAGCGCAATGAATCGGACCCTACCCGAATCGAATGTGATCATCCAAATGGAAAACTACGAACCTTAAGGTATTTGCGTTTATTCGTATTAGTTTTGCTTAATTAATTTAGTTTAATTTCGGCAAAATAATCATTTCATCATCATTCACATAGTCTAGGGTCTTGTCCCGTGTCACTTACCCTTTTTCTTTAAATGGCCCTAGACCCCACCATGACATCAGATTTTTGTAGCTATCAAGTAATGCCATGCTTACACCAAATTAACTCAGTCAAAAACTCAAAATGCGTTTTGCAAAGGGCAGTGAATGAAAAGGTGCTCTGTTGATTTGTTGGTCCCCGTTGCATACAAAATATTTATTATGTATAGTCTTCCCGCGTCTAATAAGATTATCCGCAGAAGGTACTGTTTCACATGCCACGAACCAAGTGAAAAATCTAATTTTCCTCAAGAACAGAGAGATCGAGGACAAAAAAAGAGTAAGCAGATTTTACAGAGAATTGCCCCCTTTTACAACGAACTTAAACATTTTTTTTTAGTATCTTTGATCACTGAGCTCGAAAGCCAACACCTCAACATTACAAATGTTTTTGTGTTCAAAAGAGTGGCTTTTATGAGAGTAGTTCTTCCTCATGTGGAAGGTATTGACTTCTTCAAAAGGCAACTCTTTGTTTCACTCTTTCAATAATTGAATCCCTAATACAATTAGGCGGATAGGAATTTTCGAATTCAAATATTGACTATGTCACGCCTTCCAACCTAAGATGAGGGTCAAGCCATCTACTTTACACCACCAAGAAAGATCTAAGCACGCCTTTCATCTTTCTAAGCTTAATCCATTGACACATCACAAAAATGATGATGCCATTGGCAGAGTACAGGTGATATATGTTCATGTCTCTCTCCAATAACAACAAACAAGAAGAAAATAATGGGTCTCCATGTCGAATTCCTGAAGAGCAGTTGATAAGGCGTTTTAGGGATCTGTAATAATGATTAAAAACGAGGCCGAAAAAATGCATGTTGAAAGCTTGAATCCATTTAATCTACTTTCCCCCAAAAAGGATAAAATGCATGTTGAAAGCGTGAACCCATTTAATCTATTTCACCGCAAAAGTCATTTGTTCCATTAGCTATTCTATGAAGGCCAATTTACATGTTTATACATTATCTTGAAGTCGAGTTTCAGCATCACCCTTGGTTTGCCTTCTCCCATACTTGAGCTGACACATTTTGAACTTACCCCCCTGTAGCATTTGTCATCTATAGACAAACACGTTTTGAGATCGAGCTATAACTTTGTTCATAGCGCTTCTTATTCCTCTAGCAAGGACTTTGACGCGAGGCGGGAACCCTAAAATATGTGAATATGATTTTTTTGCGATTTACCGAAATGAAATAAAATTAATTCAAGATTAATCTCAATTCAAGATTAATCTCAAAACTATCATGATACCTTTGGGTTCGTAGAATTCCGGTAGGTAAATCACGCGAAATCCGAATAGGGTGTCCAATCCGATGCGCAAGTTCCGTTAGATTTGAGGTGGGATCGGGCCTAGAGATAGGACTCTAGCTTTTCCAGGCTTGGGCGTTCGTCCTCGATCCGATGTAGATTCACGGGTTCGAACTAGGGTTGTAGGATTGGATAGGTTTGATGGCTCGGATGAAAACTAGGGTTTTGATGAAAATAGGTTTTGGGTTTTGGGTTTTGGATTTGGGAATCAATATGGGTAATGGATTATAAGAGAAAACAAAGATAATAAAAGATCAAAGAGAATAGATGGGAATCACTCCCTTGGTTTCACACCAAACCCATCTCGGGAAGAAGAACATTCAAGCATAAAGCATTCAAAATATTCACTAATCTCATAAAAAAGTCTTTACAAGCCCCCATATATAAGCCACCAATAATTAATTCAAAAAAAAAAATCCTAAAAGAAATAGAAACTAAAAAGGTAAGTTTTTTCGCAAAAAGAAAATTTTCATCGCTGGGCGGAGTCGTCCACAGCGTGCTTTGATACTGTTCACAATGTGTTATGGCTCAGCGAGTTGTGGTAATGTTCACATAGCGCGCTGTGGTAATGTTCACAGCGTGTTGTGATACTTTTCACAGCGTGCTGTGGACGTTGTCACTTGAGAATAATTTCATCATCCTTTTCTCCCTTGAAGCTATGGTACTCAGGCTTCCTCTATGCTTCTTCCAACGCCGGTAGAACTGATGTGGTTCAAATCTAATGTCCATGTATGTGGCGTCCCCGTCAGACTTCCACAATGATTTGGTAAACATTGCCTCTAAACTCAAAGGTTGGAAGTCCTTCAACTTCTTAGCGCCTCCTAACTGTGAAATTAAGAATAACACACATTGTGTTTAGGACCTTCTTTAATCTGTTGTTTTTGTACTTATGGAAGTCGGTGAAAATCGATAACATTTTTTTGCAAATTATGTCCCCAAACGTAATGGATGAAAGACATTGGATATCTATGTGAACCAGGGGCCCTATCACCTTTCAATTCTACTCATTTTTTAGTGAGTCGTACGTGGTCAACAACCACCACACAAATGCTACTACACATACCATCAATGGGTAATCATTCTGATAGGGTAATTTGACTGGCTTGAAGAGACACCAATTTTTTTATACATAACTGGGACCACAACACCTTCCCACATACTAAACTAATCCATCTTCAATAGGCAGTGGAAGAACTGAATCGACACTTATGTATCTTAAGATCTGTTGTGTGCATGTCTGCGCTTACTCTTTTCTTAAGAGCATCCACATGTTGAAATTCTTAAATCAAAGAAAGGTATGTCTTCTATCAAACTCCACAAATTAATTTTTTTCTTTGTATCATGCCATTGAGTTTCTGTTTCATAAAGATTTTCATAAACTCTTCTGCTACAAGTCATGATTTGCATAAAAATCTGATTAAGGCTGCAGCTACAACTATGGTAACTCAAAGTCTGCCCAAGATATCACACAATAGTCCCTATTTGAGTACATCGGACAGTTCAAATCTTCCAGTGAGTGTTATCTTTAGGCCTATAGTAGCTTGCAATATAAGCTACCATTTTGATATATTAGATTGCTAAAATGACATGCCAATAGACCTAAATTGGTGTAATGGAGTGGTCATGCCCTAATAATCCAAAGAGAAATGTCATGAGAAAAACATATAATGAACAATATGAACCTATCTCAAATTAAATAAGGAATTAAAGCGTAATATTGAAAGTCAAGAATTCATGAATGCTAAAGCGACCTATGCTATCTTGTAATAAATTTTACACATTATACATTTGTTAGCTAAAATACACATAAGCTTAAGTAGTTTGAACAAAATATATATATAAAAGAAAAAACACATGGATTCAATCATAAATTTAAGTACCAATGCATAGTAAAATGAATAATTTCATACTTCACAGTATTTTGTCACACTTTCGAGAATTTATCTGCCAAACAAATGTGCCCGCGTCCACAAAATATAAAATGGCTAATTTCAACCTATAATATAATTTCCACAATACTGCAGCATTTTAAAAGGGTCTCAAGAGTACAGTAATTCATTCATGGTAAAAGTTCATCACTCATCACAATGATTGAAAAATATTAACAAGTGAAAAATAGTTATAAGAAAAGACAACCTCACAGAAGCACTTGAAAATGTACTCAGCCGCTATGAATTCTTGTATACTACAAGTCTGCAAAGCGATGCGGAGAATTGAATTAAGAGCCGATTCGGCATGCGGCTTCGCTCCAAATACTTTATTTGAAAGGGCGTCCTGATTTTGAGGATTTCCAGCAACCAAATTACCGATGCATCGAAGTGCCTGAAAGTAAGAATACGTAAATAAAATATGAAACAGAAGATCTGTGACTGCTTTAATTCTCAAGGGCATAGTAAACAAAATAGACACTCCATGAGCAGGAAATATGCACAGCAAAAAAGAAAAAAACAATATTTTGTATCATAGAACACTTTTTGCTTGAAGTGAACATTAACACACAACAGTTAGCACCACCTACCACATGACCAAAGTTCTTAACAAGATCATGGAATACACTGAATGATAGTTCATTCAAGAAGTAATGCACATCATTGTCCCAATCTGTGAGGAAAGCTGATCAACTGGCCGTTATTCAACTATAGCCTTTTGCCTGTACCTAATTCTAGAACCAATGGATGGGATAATAAACTGGCTATTCGAGTTAAAACATAATATTGAAAGTATGGAGAGCTCGTCACATTCGCCGTCTATTACAGAAATATACAGAGAGCTCGGTGAGGTAGCGGAGGAGAACAATGACGATTAATGGTTTGGGGTTTGATTCAATGACTGATAGATGTGGTAATGAGAGGGAGTTTGAGGTGAGGGAGGTAAAAACAGCTATTCCGAAATCCAAAAAGAACAAGGCTTTGGGTTCAGATGGTTTCACTAGGGAGTTCTTTAGAGCCTTCTGGGAGGTTGTTAAGGAAGACATGATCGTTTTCTAAGATTTCCATGATCATTGTTACGTGGGTAGAACAATGAACCCTACGTTCACTTCCTTGATTCCTATAAATAAGCGGCCAAAGAGATTCGGAATTTCAGACCTGCTGATTGTTACAAAGGGTACCTAGCCAAGGGGTTTTTTGTGTGTTTGAGGTTGCAAGGCAAGGGTGTTTTTTTTGTGGTTGACGTTGCAAGCCAAGGGTCATGGATCACTCATCTCCAATTTGCAGATGATACTATTATTTCCTATGAGGCATCTAGTAGTGAACTTCAGTACGTCAGAGCAGTCCTTACTATTTATGAGGCCATGTTGTGCAGCATTTTAGCCTCCATAAAAAATAATCCTAAGGGGCAGAAGTTGAGGTGGGGGTGAAGTCTTTGGCTAGGGACATGGGTTGTCTTGTGGGTTACCTTTCGTCTACCTATTTCGCCCTTCCCATACGTGTGGGAAAGTCGTCTACGTCTCTTTGGGAAACTGTGGTTCAGAGGTTTGAGTCTCGGCTGGCTATATGGAAGGGGAATATCCTCTCAATTGAGGTGATTGATCCTAACTAAAGCCACATTTACCAACCTACGAATTATTTCATGTCCTTGTTCAGATGTCCAATGGTATCATTGATCGAACATAGCAGATTGAAAGATAATTCTTATGAGAAGGAAGGGGGGAGGAGTAGAGGTATCACTTGATTAATTGGGAGGTGTCACTTTTCAAGGTTGGAGGGTGGTTTGGGCATTTGCAGGCTTTGTTGTCAAAATCTGAGCCTAGGTCCCCGGTTTGCTGCCTAGGCATATCCCGTGTACGCTTTACCCGCCTTGGAGGTCATAAGGAGACATGCTAGAATTCTAGAGCGCATTTAGGTGGCCCTAATAAGGACTGCTACAGCCTATAAGGTATCAAATGAGATGAAAAATACTATAACCAAGCTTTGCAAATGGTTTTATTTATTTTTAAATAATCATAGCTATAGGTTGCAATTTAAACCCCTGACCTAACTTATATGCGCATCACTACTTGAGCTAAGGCCCAGACCCTTCAGAACCTAAATTTTCCAAGCTTTTATAGACCAATTAGAGCTAACATAAATCAATTCACTATCTTGAAATTTTTTCTATAAAAATTTCAACTGTGTCAATGAACTTTAGATATGAACCTTATTTACCAATATATGCATTTAAAATCGAAAAAATCAAATTATTATGTTTTCAAAACAAATAATATACATCTTATTATTTTGTCTGTTTAATTTGTTACTTTTTGCTTGCTAGTTGTGAGTTGTTATTTTACGCTTTCAACCTACAATTTTACATTATATTTGATACTAAATGAGTAAATAATCACGTTTTTATCATTATTTATTAATCTCACATATTTATCATTAATTATAAATACTTTATATATTAATATAATAAGTAAAAATAATATTAACAATATTACTAGAACTCACCGCTTAGGCTCCGCCTAAGCCCCGCCTAGGTCCGCTTAGCTCCAAGGAGGGCCTACCGCCTTGGCCCTGCCTGACGAATTTAACAACTATGTTCGCGGGCTTTGTGAGATGAATAAGGCCTTGTTGGGGAAATCGTTGTGGTGGATTTGGGTGGAAGGAGGAGGGTTTTGGGTTCAGGATTGGCGGCTAAGTATGGCCATCTTAACAATGGTTGGCGCATTAATAGCAGAAAGAGTAGAGCTTCGAGCTGGTGGAGAGATATTTGTTCAATTAAAAAGGATTGTAATCAATGCATCAGATTTGAGTGGGCTGTCGGGGGTAGGATATACTTCTAGGAGAGTGTGTGGGTTTCTAAAGGATCGTTGTCACGTTATCTATAACATTGTTGTTTAGGGACACTTCCAACAAAAAGGGATCCAACATTGGTTGGGATATCCGCATCCATAAGAATCTTTGTAATGATGAGTTGGTTATGTTGGTGGAAATTTTGGATCTTATGGGGAAGTGTAAACCGAATAGGTCTCAAGATGGTAGAGTGTGGACTCTCGAAAACAAACAGATCTTCTCCGTCAGATCATTTTATGACGTTTTGGTTTGGCAACCGTTGTGTTTCATAGTAGGGTGATGGTTTGAAAAGGGTGTGCTCCTCCTAGAGTTCGCTTCTTCAGATGGAGCTTTGCTTGGGATCGGATTTTCATGTGATCAGCTTCTGAAAAGAGGAAAGTCTATGTGATACCTTTGAGTTATGTGTCTCCAGGAGTACGAGTTGGTTATTCATTTTTCATATATTGTTGGATTGCCACAGATTTGATGATGGTGTTTAAAATCTTTGGGGTAAGCTAGGTGGCACCAAACTCCTATGGTGATCTCATAGTTGCTTGGGATGATGGTGCTTTCAATGGGGTGAAGAGGGCTGTTAGGAGTGCAACCATGTTTGCGCTCCTTTGGGCAGTGTGGCTTGAAAGTAATGATAGTGTGTTTCCTAATGTTAGGGATTGGGTTCCCAGCTGGGTCCGCTTAAACAAGAATGCTGGTTGGGTTTGGAGGTTGGGGGTGGGGTGGTGTTTGCATTGATAGGGGACTGAGATGACCTTAATCTCCTGTAGGTTTGGCTTGCTCTTGTGGGCTTCCTTATTCTTTGGGGCTCCTCCGAGGCCTTATGATGAGCAGCGTGTTTTTCTTTTTCTTCTTTGTGTTGATTTCTTTCTTCCTTTGGGCTTTCGCCACCTGCTTGCTGCATTTAGCTGAGGCCATGTTTTTTTATGGATAAATGCAAAGACTTTCTTCCTTGGGCTTCCGCCTCTTTCGCTAATGTCTTTGCCTTTATCCATAAAAAAAAAGGTAATATGAGTTAATGAAAAATAAATTCTTCTCCTTAATCAGTATAAATACAATTATAAATAAGAAGTAATATTAAGGGGAATTGAAATATAGTTATATAACGCCCAATTTCATTGAGAAAGTGCTAATTGTTATATCTGATTCATATATTTCTACTTAGTAAGATATAATCATGCAAAGAATAATTAAAGAACCTATAAAAGATCTCCATATCTTGACATAAATACAAGCGGCAAAAGGAAAATCCCAAAATATATCATCCAAACTACCAAATATAAGACAAAAGAAAAACTTAGAGCAAACTAAAACAAAAGATTCTCTATTGCAGATAAGCAATCCTGTAGGGGAAAATTCAATCTTGAAGAATAACCCCTAAGTTTCCCACTTAAAAAAAAAAAAAATCACCCTTTTAGGTAATAACTTCTGCCTCAAATTGCAGACAATCATTTGAGCTCCAAGCAAGGCCTAGATAATCACCTGGAAACCCAAGGGGTCACCTATGCCCACGAAGGCCGAGGTGCTAAACTCAAGGGGTCGCCTAGGCAAATGTTTATGCACCAATGAAATCACCAGCAATGATACTAAGCCATGCCTGTTTTCTCCTTATAAACAATTACCATGGCAGATGATCTAGTCAAGAAGATACCTAGGTAACTCAAGAAGTTATAACAACAATCTTCACTTGATTAGAAAAAACAGTTCATTAATATCAGATAAAAAATACATGCTTTGGGTTACACAGATATATGTGTTTGAACGCATGGATCATCGAACCAGCTGGGTGTCATGTGCACATGCATAGGGTCGATCAACAACCACTAACATATATATACATATCAGTGTCTTAAATAGCGTTTGAGGCGTAAGCCTCGAGACTTAGCCTTGAGGTGTAATGGTCCTGAGGCATAGTAAGGCGTACGTGAGGCTTAAGCCTCACATGAATTTTTATTTTTCCACTATTTATCCTCATTTTTCTTAGAAGTTTACCTTTTCTCACAAGTTTACCCTATTACAGGATTATGAGGAGATGAAATAGAGTAAGATTATTTCAATTAATATTTAATAACTTAAATTATTATTTGTTGCTGAGAAAGGAACCGATCAACGAATGGTTGAATTTTAATTTGTACTATAACATTATTTATTGAATTGTGAGTTCATGACTTAGACTTATATATTGCAAACATTTGTAATCTTGTGTATATTTTGATTTTGAACTCTTCTTTTGTCAAGGGTAAATGGTTCACTTATACCTCTCATTGTCATTTGTGTCTTGAATATTGATCAGTACGTGATTTGAAAATTATTCATTATTTTTTCTTACAAGTTTTTAAATTTATTTATCAGTTTTTATGATTTTTTTTATATCTTTTAATTTATTATATTTAAAAATATATAATTATAAAAATCGTGAGGCTTACACCTCGCCTCGTGGGAGGGTTGAGTGCTAAAACATCAACACATACATACATACATACATACATACATACATACATACATATATATATATATATATGTGTGTGTGTGTGTGTGTGTGTGTGTCTGTGTGTGTGTCTGTGTGCATATATATGTGGAAAAGGTGTCCATCTTCCATGGGAGGACGGTCACCGTCCTCCAAGGTTCCAGGTGGACTTCCATGTGGCATCCAAAACAATGTTTCAATGCCACATGGACTTTGGGTGTATTGCTTAGATCATTTTTAGAAAAAAATAATTTTGAAAACACATCTCCATCATGTGTTTTTTGAGCCGTGAAATGTAGACCATTGAAATTAGTCAAACATTGACTTTTCCTTTTTAAAAAAAAAAATCGAAATTTCTTTTTTGTAAATTGATCTAAACCATCCACCATTGCTCCACATGGCAACTAAAGAGTGTTTTGGGTGCCATGTGTACCTCCACATGGACCTTGGAGGACGGTGACGGTCCTCCCATGGAGGACAGAACCGGCTCCCTATATATATATATATATATATATATATATATATATATATATATAAGGAAGCACATATTATTCTAACATGTGACTTTAAAGACAGGAATTTATAGGAAATTTCCTATAGATTCCTTATAATGCCAAATTACCTATTGACAAAGAACAAACGGCCCTTAAAGAGAATAAAACTTACTGAATAGCGTACAGCAACAGCAGCCCATTTGCTCTCAACCCCCAACATTAACAGATGGTCCAGAATTTTATTCTGAAAATGCTCCAACTATAAATGATGAGACATCAGACAGGCATTCAATAGCTAAAACTATCTAAATGTAAAGCTTAATATTAAAAGATTCGATAAACACCGACCAAGATTGTTTGGCTAGACAGCCTGTTGGCATCTTTCCCAGATTCAGCCACCAGACCTCCCAATAAGAGCAGTTCAATGGTTTCTAACACGCTGAGCAGATTTACAGTCTACTGGCATGGTGTTTGTTTTGGAATGCAACAAAAATTTCACCAGTCAACTTGAGATAAACATCTATACATTTTACAGCATATCCTTTGATGGCATCAAGCAATAGCTCCATTTAAGATCAAAAAACACAAATAAAGCTACAATGCATTCAATGAATATTTTACCTTCTGTTGTGTAAAACTGTAGGTACTGCCTTTGCGAAGCTTCAAAATTGATATTAAAGGCTCAAACCCTATAGTCTCCATCAATAACATCTGAACTACACAAACAGATAGTCAGTATGAGAATAGCGCAGAGCGAGTGACGTAACGGGACTCACCATCCACAAACCTGGTTGGATGCATTGTTGCGAAGGAGATTGTTTAATAATTCAAGACAATCCTGCTTAGTAAAACAAGTATCAGTGAGTGCTTTAAATGGGCTCTAAGATTCCAAACATAATTACTCTGTTGATACAAAATTAAATATGAAAATTAATGACCAAAATGATCTAGAATGCTGTTAATATCATAGAAACGGTAAGGCTACATTTTCAAAGACTGTAGAATGAACGTAAAACCATAATTGATGTCAATCAGCAGAGCATTTAGCAGCTAGAAATTGATGGAACCACACAGCTTATTTCCTAAAGATTATCTCAGAGCATCCCCTCAACCACAATGGATCCAGTCAATGTGAAAAAATGGTATGGACCAAGTAACATTGAACATAACTTTGTTCCTCAAATGATTCACTAATGTTATGCATGTAAAATATGATAATGTTGGCCACCTTGTTACAGTTAAAAATGGGAAATAAATAACCTGAATACTAAATGGGAATGCATTCCACATAGTGAAAAAAACCTGACCGTGGAACATGACACCTTGAATTGTTCATTACGTAGAAGCTACGAGAGAGAGAGAGAGAGAGAGAGAGAGAGAGAGAGAGAGATGAAAATAATTTCTTATTTCTTTAAACCCAAGGGGGGCAGATGGAATGTCAATCCATCTAGAGATAAACAACTGGGTTCATGACACATGTCAAGCTAAAGGTGTTCAAATAAATAATCATAACTGCCAGGCCAGTAACAGGCATGCTAGGTCAGATTCTTATCACTATGCAGCCAAATGAGTTACTAATAATTTTGATATGATGAAGATGGCGTGCACTTGTAGTGCTTACCCAATATCTAACGTTATTTATTTGAAGATTTCTAGTTTCCAAGTTCAATTCCATATTTATTTAATGAATTCTAGTTTCCAAGTTCAGCAAATTTATCTTTCATTTCTATGTTTCTGTTTTTTTTATCTTTTTTTTTAATTTAACCCACACCATTATCAGATCAAGGTTTAAAGGTACATGATACATGTCTAAATCATATAATCAGATACGGTGCGATGTAGAAGTCTTGGTAAAAACGTAGAAACAATATATATATATATATATATATATATGTTTATGCATTGGATATGGCATGTGTATGTGGGACTTACATTTACAAGTAACATCTTGGGACCAAATCTAGTGTGACGTGGACTTACATTTACAAGTAACATATTGGGACCAAATCTAGTGCCACATACGTGATTCATAATGGCCCCAGAAATAACAGTCCAACTCAGACTAAAGGGTATCACATCAATGAATCTTTGAATCATTAACCAGGCAGCATGATAACAGTGCCATATATCTGAAATACAATCCTGCAAGGTCCCACCCAATAAACCTTTCACCCTTATTTGACACACAATAACATTCACCAAAACACTCTTTCATACAAAACCAATAATCTCAGCATAGACAGCTGAGCGCTCCAACACCCTGAGCAGCAATCCAGGTTTTTAGATAGCCGCCAACTAAACGCTCTATCTTTGACACAAGCATCAGGAAATGTTTTGCCCAAGGAGGAGGAGAAATAAGTGGAAGGAGGATATTTTATTTTTTTTTAGACGATAACAAAGCTAATATTTTGAAAGAGAAGAAAGATACATACCTTAGCAGGTAAGAAGACACGCTAAGGGAAATTATTTTAACTCTCCAATCAGGGAAAATATTTGCGACAGAGCATATTGTGTCTCCTAAAGTAAACCACAACCCTCTCCTTCTTATGAACCAAGTCTCTCTAAATCAAACTGAATCGTCAACAAAATAAACCATTTCTCAAGTTTTCTAAGATACAAAAGGATTAATTTTGGATGATCTAATATGTTCTATTTTCTAGCAAACAATGCCGCCAACTAAAATCTTGAGCCCACAAAGAGCTGAAGTATGAATATTACAAGACATGCATATTTCACAAATTATTATAGAATGCAAGTAAATATAATAGGCATATTTAATGTGCTTATATAAATGTATGGATTAAAGGAATGTCCATGGCATTGCAAGGTTATCAAGCTTAAGAAGCAACTTTTAGCCACCACATCCTGCAAAAAGTAGACTCCTACAGATTTTTGGAGGTGTAGACAGCTGTAGGAGTCAGCTTTTGATAGGATTCAATGGGTAAGAAGGCTCATAAGCTTCAAAAACTTATGATGCCGATGAGGATGTCAATCTATAAAAGTATGTGTATATATATCGATATAAAAACCAATATAAATCATTAGGCAGTCACCCAAGTGTCTCAAAGTATTAACAGAAGCCATGCACTTGATACAGGACAACTGTATGCAAGTCCGAAGGCAGATTTGTTTCTTACAAGCTGCTTCCAGCAGCTATGCACCGTCTACAGGATAACCATATGCAAGTCTGAAGGCAGATTTGTTCCTTACAAATTTCAATCATAGCCTAAAATAGTTAAACGACGGAATAGATGGAGTGAAAATTTAGTGAACATGATACCCTAGAGGAGAATGTGGTTAAAATAGAGATTCATCTAGTGTCACATTGCCAAAAATATCGCTATTTAGGCTGTACTTTAAAACCAGATGGTGAATTTGAAGAAGATGTCTCAAATAGGATTAATGCAGGTGGATGAAATGGAGGCAAGCAAGTAGAGTACTGTACAACCTATGAGTTCCACTTAGAATGGCGGGATACTTTAATAATATGACGGTTAAACCTGCTATTTTATATGGTGCAGAGTGTTGGGCTACAGAAAAGCGACAAAAAGATAGAGTACATATGGTTGAGATGCATGTGGAGATGAATTTCAACATATGCATATGTTGAGATGGATCTCAACATATGACATTATCATGTGTAGAATAATGAACAAACAATCTGGTGCATTCTTTGTTGATGGACCTGAGAGGTACAGGAAAAACATATATATACAAAGGATTGTGAAGTTACAGAGAGCTTAGCACTGATCAGAAACGAGAGGAGAAATAGGACGCACAAAGCCAACCCAAATAGATGGGATAAGGCTGTGATGATGATGATGATGGGCATGTGCCTGTAGCACAATGGAAGGCTGAAAATATTGCAACCTCAAGGTCGCAGTTTCAAGCCCAGCATACCTATAAAAAACAAAAGATAACGATGATGATGAGCCTAGTAAAGTTGCCTCAATGAAAATAACAAAATCGAAAAACCCAGAAACGCTTATGTGATATGCTGCTAAATAGAAAAATAAAATGACGTGTGTTACTTCCCGATTCTATACAGTACCATGAAAATAGCACAAACTGCATACAGCCATAAAATTCCAACAAGAAAAAAAAATACTGACCATAGTACGTATATTAGCAAAGTATGCATAGGCTGGCTGACCGACAAAAAATCAAAGTTACAAGGCAATCACCTGGACAACAACACCACCTTCAGAACCTCCCTCTTCTTTAATGATGCTAAATATTTTCTCAAATGCACCCTCAAAGACTACAATTTTTTGAATTTCCTAATATTTAACAATCCACCAGTTAGTATGAAAGTCAGAAATGTTTAAACATACTTTAGAGATAGAAGAAAATTGTAGACAATAGTGAAGGATAGGAATGTCACCGCAGCTTCACGGGTCAAGTATGTAAGTAATAGCAAGGCTTCATTACGTATAACCTATTAAAAAGAATGCATAATCAGTTTCAAGATGATCCAGCAACAACATGAAAGGACAAGAAACTGAAAATTAATTTTTATATATATATATATATATATATATATATATATATATATATATATATATATATATATATATATATATATATATATATATTCCACAAAGCATTATACATAAATGTCACAGGCCAACAGTAGCAGTTAGTAAAACAAAGATGAAAAACGAGCAAACTTCAAGGAACCAAAACATGAGAAGAAAATAATTCAAATGTGGCAGTAAAGGTTCTGCCAATAACAAATTAAAAAAAGCTTATGAAATCAAGAAATTGTAGATAGGTTGGATAAATAAAATATGCCCTTGTGATGCCAATGAGTAACTCTTGTGTAGTGCTCAGGGCGGGAGACTGGATATGAGGGCGGTGCCGGAATGTCATCTTCCGATGTTGTGCAGTTCGTCACCGGTTTGCCTGTGATGCAACTCGATCTCAAGGCACAACGGTTAAACCAGCCGACTATAGGAAGTCTCCGAGGAGGAACTCTCACCAGGTCATTCTTAATGAGTCTCAGAGACAAGACATCCAACGAGGTTGGTCGATAGCGAGGGTCAACAATAGCCGGATGATGGGTATCACGAAGGACTTTTCCGGCCACCATACTATACGTTCCTTGCTGAAACTGTGAGAATTAATTTGATTGACTCGCCGGACCAGAGTGGAATCCCAAGCGTCCACTCCTTTCCGACGGGCCAGTCGGCCCCAAGTCGCGGGGCTCTTAGGTTTGATTCGGATCAGTTCCGATCACTCGCTCTTAATCTTCAACAATATTGGGTCATCTTGCACGTTAATAAAGACACTTTATCATTATTGTCGATACACCGATGGATTATACACAAGTGGAGTGCTACAAAACGACCTACAGCTTCTTCTATTTCTACCACTAAATTCCTACTTCGATTCAGGAACGAACTGGGAGCTAAGGAACTCTACAACTCTAAACTTTTCTTCATTCTGGATTGTCCGGCAGAATGCCGACGGAGGGAGATGTCCAAACCCAAAGGGAGGAAGATGGGGTTTGGCTCCGCATCTTTGGACTACCGATTCACGCTTGGTCCCCCGAGGTCTTCAAAGGGATTGGGGATCGGTGCGGTCGCTTCATCCGGGCCGACAAACGAACAGCCGACCTCTGGGATACGGACCACACCCGGATTCTCATCGGTATCGACTCCATGGACAACATCCCAAGAACCTGCGACGTCCAGGTTGGAGGCCACCACTGTCAGCTCGTCATAGAGGTGTTGAGACTCGAGCGGCTCTTCATTCCGCATCAGACGTGTGAATCGGCTCAGGGGTCCCGGGACATTGACGTCGGTGTTGGCGGTGCTCTCACAGAAATAGCTCACCCGCTCGACGACCCATTCGGAAAGGGGGTAGCTTCGTCCTCCATGCTGACGAGAGACGCGGCGAGGGGCTTGTCCATGGATACGCCGCACCGGTTGGGCCCACTCATTCGGACGACCACGTCGGTTTGGGGTAGAGCCCCCCCTCGGACGTATCGGATTGCTCATGATGTGGTTTCGGAAGATATGAAAGTGCCTACCGACAGTGGGAGAGCCCTATCGGTTCCGAATTGGAGGAGGGAGAAGTGGCGAGGGAGGCCGCTGCTGTTAGCCGGAGCGAGGTCGAAGAGGATGGTAGGAGAGAGTTTCCTCAGCCTCCGGCTGATCTTTCGACACCTGAAGAATCGACGGCTGTGATTGGACACCCTCTTCG
The DNA here is from genome assembly GCA_021018995.1 of Chloranthus sessilifolius. Taxonomy (NCBI): domain Eukaryota; kingdom Viridiplantae; phylum Streptophyta; class Magnoliopsida; order Chloranthales; family Chloranthaceae; genus Chloranthus; species Chloranthus sessilifolius. The sequence goes on from CM037590.1 coordinate 11,328,936, forward strand.
GCCCGACAGCTGCCAACAACTGCTGCTACCGCTGGAACTTCTGGTCTCTAATCAGTCAGCTGTGAACATAGACAGCGGCGAGGGGTGGGATCCCATGGAGGAGGCTAGAAACTTGCCTTATTTGGACCAAAGCAAAGAGAAAACGAAAGGCTTCAAAGTTTACTACCGAAAACGGAAGGTTTTATACTCCCACGCGATGTAGACGCCGAGCAGATGGGCAACACATAGGCCACATCGAGGACCGAGCGCTGCTAAGATGTCGACACATCATCATCACGATGCTTCTCTTGCATGGAAGCCGACAACACGTTCTCCCAAAACCACCTGTTACGTTGACCTTCAATACTACAAGGGGACGGGTTCTGGGTATTCCGAGGTTGTGCCACGTGGAGCCTCGAGCGATTGTGGAGATCACGTGTTCGGAGGCTTGTCACGAGTGGGGCATTGGACAGCTTCTAGAAAATGTTGTTGCTTGAGGTCGAAGGGTATTGACAGCAATGTTGACGAGATTGTGAGGAGGCTGACACATGGCGACCACTTAGACTTCTTGTTTCCCAGTTGGAGTTTTGGCATTGCGAACCCGACAGCTATTATATTGATCTCAGGCGTGAGGACCGTCCTCCCCTTGTTTCGGGTCAGGGTTGGCTTGCTCCGAAAGGCTTGGGAGGTACTAATGCACACGAACCCAGGTTTCGACTTTAAGACCCGAAAGCTAGAACTTGCTTCTTCAGTAACCCCGACGATGTGCCTGTTAGTATCAGACGAAGTCTCTGATATCCCTCTTATGGGGTCTCCAGCTCAAACTCCAGACTCGCCTGGTAAGGCAAACCTCACGGCTGTGGTGGAGGATTCTCCAGGACCTAACGAGACTATGTACAACCCAGAAGAGCCTAACGAGATCGATCGGCTGATCAGGGTGGGGCAGGAACTCGGTATGTCATTTAATGGAAGTGAGGAGTCTTTGAGGGAGACTTTTCAGTCCATTCTGGTTAACCGCCAGAGTATCAGGAAAAATCGCCGGGCAGGCTCGCGTGAGCTCGCGCGATTACAATGGGGGATGATGGATGGGAGAGGGAGAGGGGGATTTTGACCCTTTATCGGTGTCGATGGGCGGGCTAAGACGAAGTTTCGCGATGAAGATGTTGTCTTGGAATGTGAGGGGCATATGTGACGGTGCTAAACGGGCGGGGGTCAGACGTGTTATCACATCGGTTAAGCCTGTGGTAATTACGCTCCAAGAAACCAAATGGGGCAGCTGCGATAGTAGGAAAGTCAAGTCCATACTGCGAGGGAAGAAATGGGAGTGGGTGGGCGTAGACTCGGTGGGGGCTTCGGGGGGTATCCTTGTGGCGTGGGACTTCGGGATTTTTGAGAAGATTGAGGAGGAGATGGGTATTTTCTTGGCCTTGGTGGTACTTCGGATCAGAGACAACGATCAGTGTTGGGTGATGTCCGGTATTTACGGCCCTTCGGGGGACTGGCAACGAAGCAATTTCTGGTTTGAGTTGGCTGTTGTTATGGCCAAATGGGATTATCCGATATGCTTGGGTGGTGACTTCAACGCCATTAGATGGGGATATGAAATGCATGGAGGGCCGCCTGATGTTGCTGTCATGAGGGAATCCAATTCTTGGATTGTCGATTGGGAATTGATGGATGTACCATTGACTGGTTCTAGGTTTACTTGGTCAAATCTCCAAGACACCCCGTCAATGAGTAGACTGGATCGATTCCTTTGCAGCACGGATTGGATGGAGTTGTTTCCGGCTGTCAGGGTAGAATGTCTAACAAGAGCGGTGTCCAACCATCGTCCGTTGGTGCTTACGTGTGAAGCTAGAGGGAAAGGGCCGAGTCCGTTTAGATTTGAGAATATGTGGTTAGCGGATGATCGATACCGGGAGGCGTTGCCACTTTGGTGGAATGAACATAGGCCTTCGGGTACAGCGGCCTACCAATTCATCTCCAAGCTGCAATGGATCAAGAAATGCACCATAGAGTGGAACAGGGAGATATTTGGGCTGCTACACCTCAACAAGGATATAATACTGACAAGGTTGCGGGAGATTGACAATCTGGAGGAAGGGAGGCTTCTATCGGACGGTGAACGCAAAGAATGTGTGCAAAAAAAATAAGAGTTCAATAAAATGTATAGGGCCGAGGAGATTTCTTGGAATCAAAAGGCAAAGGTGAAGTAGCTGAAGGACGGAGATCTAAATACCAAATTTTTTTATGCGATTGCCAATGTACGGAATAAATCTAATTATTTGGGCAGTGTAGGGGTAGAGGGGGTGGTGCATGTGGGGATCGAAAGGATCGACAAGCAGGCGGTCGAGTTTTACACCAAGTTATATGTTGATGATGGGCAGTTGCGGCCAACTTTGGATGGACTTTCTTTTCAGGCCATCACCTCCGAGGACTGTGTCGATATGGAGCTCCCCTTCGAAGAAGAGGTCTAGAGAGCCAAGGGGGGGTAAGAACAAATCGCTGGGTCCCAATGACTTCACAATGGAGTTCTACAGTGTTTTCTGGGCAGTGATTAAGGAAGACCTGATGGAGGTGTTCTATGAATTTCACAAATCCGGCTTTATTGGGCGCAACCTTAATTCAACTTTTATTACACTCATTCCGAAAAAAGTCGGGGCCGAGGACATCGCTGATTATCGCCCGATCTGCCTCATCAATTGTCTATACAAGATAATTGCTAAGGTTCTCACAAACAGACTTAGGCCGCTAATCGGGTCAATCATATACGCCAACCAGGGGGGCGTACGTTCATGAGAGACAATTAATCGATCAGGTGGTTGTGGCACATGAAGTCATCCACTCGGCGCACTTTCACCGTCGTCCTGCTGCCCTTTGGAAGGTGGACATGGAAAAGGCATACGATCACGTGCCTTGGAGCGGGGTGGACTATATGCTTAGCAGGTTTGGCTTCGGGCTGACGTGGCGGAATTGGATGAGGGCCTGTTATGCAACCCCTTGGTTCTCGGTGCTTGTTAACGGCAAGCCGACCGGGTATTTTAAGAGCTCTCGGGCCATCCGGCAAGGCGATCCCCTCTCCCCTTTCCTTTTTAATATGATGGGGGAAGCGCTAACCGGCCTCATCGAACTGGCCAGACAGTTGCACCATATTTCGGGGATCATTGTGGGGGGCAGGGACAGATCCATTGCTATTCTCCAGTATGCAGATGATATGATTCTGTTTGGTAAGGCTAATACCGAGGAATTTCAAGCCTTATTGGACACTTTATCAATTTACGAGGCGGTGTCCAGACAGCGGATCAATTTCCACAAATCAAAGGTCACGGGTATAGGAATTGATAACATGCGTTTACAGGCTATTGCTGAGACTGTGGAATGAGAGAGCGAGGAGCTTCCCATCAGATATTTAGGGCTGCCGTTGGGACTGCGGCAACCTACGGCGAGGGGTTGGGAGCCGGTGATTCAACGCTTTGAACAACGTCTATCCACGTGGAAAGGGAAATTGCTAAGCAGCGGTGGTCGGCTGGTATTGCTGAAATTTGTGCTTACAAGTTTACCGATTTTCTATATGTCTATCTTCAAATGTCCAGCTGAAGTTATCTATCGGATGGAACAAGTTCAATGTAATTTTTTGTGGGAGGGGGCCGGCATGGAGAAAAAGTACCATTTGATTAATTGGGAAACTTGCAAGCTCCCAATGAGTTGCGGAGGACTGGAGATCCGATGCTTAAGGTGGACCAACGTAGCCCTTCTTGGTAAATGGTTTTGGCGAGCAGGAAATGAGGAGGAATTGGAGAGCCTCTGGCAAAAAGTTCTAGTGGAAAAATATGGTCATGCCAACCACAACTGGGGCATCAACACCGACATTAGTAGAAGCTCCTCGTCCTGGTGGAAAAATATATGTGGCACTTGTCACCGTTATTCAAAGGGGATCCTCTTCAGCTGGGGCAGCGGCACTCGAATTCAGTTTTAGGAGGACTGTTGGGTCGGGGGGGTCTCTCAAACTGATGTTTCCTTCTATTTATGTCTTATCTTTACACCCCGGAGGGCAGATTGATGAGTTTATTCACGACACAGGTGGAGGAAGGGTGTGGGAAGTCAATTTGCGCAGAAATCTAAGAACTGATGAGGAGGAAGCGTTCTCCAACCTTCTTCAATCTCTCTACGAGATGCAGCGTAATTCGCACAACCAGGATTGGCGGGTGTGGTTCCCTAGCAAAAATGGCCATTTCACTGTTAAGTCCTACTACAGGTTGCTGTCCCGTAGGCCTCTTATCAAATTTGATGGAGTTACGCTGTGAAAGGCTTGCATTCCGCCCAAAATTAAGTTCTTCTCGTGGACGATGTTCAAGGAGAAAGTTCTAACGCAGGACAATCTCATCCGGAGAGGGAAAGACATTAGCAATCAATGTGTCATGTGTGCACAGGGGGAGGAGTCTGTCGCTCACCTCTTCCTCCATTGTGCGACGTCTTACGAAATCTGGACTATTGTGCTGAGGCTGTTTAAAATGAGTTGGGTCTTCCCAATCCATCCATACCTGCTCTACTTGGCCTAGGATGCGGTTGGACTGGAAGGGCAGGATGGGAAGAGGTGGAAGGGGACATTTTTCGCTGCTCTTTGGTGTCTCTGGCGAGAGAGAAACAGGAGGATCTTTGATCAGAAAACTAAACCGGTGGGAGTCATTGTCAGAGACATCGTAGACCTCGTAGGCCTATGGGTAAACAGGGAGAGTGACCTGCCCAGGGAAGAGTCGTGTCCCTGGGACCCGGGTTGACAAAGAACAACGGGCTGCGCTGGCTGCTATGGCTGGTCTTCCAGTTTTTTATGTCTTTCACAATTTCGTTGTTGCTCTGCTTTTTTTCCTTTTGACCATGTATTGTTCCCTCAGCACCTTGCTGTTTTTCAATATATTATCATTTACGGATCAAAAATAAAATAAAATATGCCCTTCTTACATATCCCAAGAGAATATGATGAAGTGGGTGTTCATTATCATAGAAAAGATTCAGGTGAGTAGAAAAGATTCTGGTAACCAGTAGAAATGAAATGTTAAATTAAACTCTCCAGTCCATAAGAGGGGCAAAACATCCCTCTTAAGGAGGAATAATGAGGAAGAGTAAGAGCAAGGGGATAACAATTATCTGCATTTTAGTGAATGCAGAAATACATCAAGAGATGGATAGTGTTATTTTTTAAGATATTATTCTAATGTATAGAAATCCATTCAACAAAACTCAATATGAGATAGGACAAGCCTGGAAAATGAAAGACTAATAGTAATTCATTATATATCATATGTAAAGCATAAAGAGTGATAAACATAACAACACTAAATTGGTGAGCCCAAAATATCCAAATTTATTTGGTTTTAGCCCAAAAAATGGAGCCAAAACAATGGGAACCCCAAATAATTGGAGTAAAGAGTGTCGATAAAATCAACTTATAGTTATAACAGCCAAAAAAAACAACAGGGACATACATAATGTTTGTACTTGAAAGTATGTATAAAGAAAACTGCAAAAGAATAAACATACTCAATTAAAAAATTTATAACTTATCACCATAATATGATCGTGAATGTCATCATAAAATCATTTACTTGGAATTTTGAGAGTGCTTATAAGGTAAAAAAAGAGATTGTATAAACTCTGAACAGGTTTGAAGTAAGGAGGGCAAAGTTGGAGACATGCGAGTGGTATGTTGTGTGATTAATGAGTACGACTACAGTAAAAGGAACTTTCTTACAAGGTGGCAATAAGACTTGCATCATTGTATGGTCTAGAATGTTGGGCTACAAAGAGTCAACAAGATGACAACGTAAATGTGATCGACATAGGTATGCTAAGGTGGATGAGTAACTCCACCGATGTCGGATCCAATCATTGATGAAAGAAAGAGAAGGGTTAGGGTCTGTTTAGTGGCCAGCTGTAAAAATATTCTCAAATCTGCTCACCAATGCCAGTCCCAAGCCTGGATGGAAAAGAGGGTTAGCGTCAGGTTAACAATCAGCAACAAAAATATTCTCAAATCATTATGGCAAGTCATACTACAATTTGAGATGGTTTGGGGGATGTCCAATGGAGACCTGAGACATCCCTTGTAGGATGAACAAGGAAGGAGAAGAGGAAGACCAATAAAGACTTGAAGGCATTATTGAGAAACAGCATGGACTGTGGAGTAACAAAGAGTTAAGCCCTGGAAAAATGGAGTGGAGAAATAAGACTTGCTAAGTGGACCAGATAGATGGGGCACGGCATTGTTGTTGTTGTTGTTGTTGTTGTAGTTGTTGTGACGATGATGATGATAAATAAAATAACAATATAATTAAAAATGTGTACATAAGGGGAAATTTGAAGGTCGCTCAAATCCCAATAGAGGAGAGAATTATGGATATCATTTGAGATGGTTTGGAACTGTCCATCAAAGACCTAAAACAACCCTTCACAAGAAGAATTGAAATGATCCATGCTCAAGGAAATTGGAAAAAAGAAAAGACCAATAAAGAGCTCAGGGAAATAGTGAAAATTAACACTAAGGATTACAGAGTTATAAAGAGGGTGAAGAAATAGGCTGGCATAGTTGATGCCATATAGATTCGATAAGGCAATGATGATGATGATGATAATAAGATGGATGCATAAAATAATAACAGAACTAGAATTGAGTACATAAGGGGAAATTTGATGGTGAGTCAAGCCCAATAGAAGAGAGAATTATGTGATATTATTTGAGATGGTTGGGGAAATGCCCATCAAAGACCTAAAATAAACCCTTTGCAACGAGAATTCAAATGTTACATGTTCAAGGAAGTTGGAGAAAAGAAAGACCAATAAAGAGTTTGGGCAAGTAGTGAAAAATGATGATGAGAATGACGAATTTTCTTCTTGTACGTTTATCGAAGAAATAGAAGAGTTTTGGTTTTTTGTAGGGTATGATCCAATCAGCAACCGCTATTCTCACATCTTGGATCATTTAGGTTTTTGCTTGGACCAAAGCTTTTTAATCAGAATCTTTCTTTAGGATCATAGGTTTCAGTTGTTCAATGTTTCATCTTTTTAATTTTTTTTGTAAATATATAGTTAAAGGTCACATGTTAATGTTTTCAACCATTAAATTAGTGCCTGCACAGTTTGTTTCAAGCAGATACCTGCACGTAAAGAATTACCTAGCAACTTGTTATAATGAACTAAATAACTAAATGCCAGGAGTGCCACATGAGTTATTAAGGATTTTTAATAATTTTAAGAATAGGACCAACCCCGGGAGTCACAGATAGGGGGTATCAACAGGCCGGAGAAACTTTTCATAAATGGGCTGGGCCCGGGCCAGGCAAAAGAGAAAATAACAAAAACATAAGCCCAGGCCTGGCCGTTGATATTATATTAAATGAGTAATTAATTCATACAGTATTGACTTGTGGAGGTTTTACTGTATTTATTTGAAAATTGACAATATGAGAAAAATAACTTGCTTTGCACCTCACGATCCATAAGCATATCCATAAGCCGAGTAATTCCTCGAGGGATAGTAATAATTGCTTCTTGTAACCTGAAACAGAATGATCACCAACCATAGCCAAAGATAGTGAGCCTTTCCTGGAATCCCATAGCCATAGAGAGACTGAAAAATGTATCAAAGTATTTACAAGCAAGGTACCTATTCTGAGAATTTGTAAGAAGAGCCGTCAATAGTTGAAGCGTGTAGTAGCGAACATAAAAGTCATCTTCTGACTGCCAAAGTGATAAATATATAACACTAGCAAAATGGATAGACCATAAGTCATAAGGATCTGAGAGAATATAAAAAATTCTCACCAACAAACTTAGAAGAACAGAAATGCTATCTGGTTCTCTAGAAAGCATATCAGAGTTCATTGAAGCAGGTTGAACCTCATTCTTCGATCCATGTGCAGAATCAATTGGCGTCAAGGCACTTACAAAAGTTTCCAGTGCACCTCGTGCCTGCATAAAGCTGTCATAATTATATCCACTCATAGCGACAATAACTACCCTATAAGCAAAGAGGCTGGGGACTATGCGCCCGGGTGTAGAGAAATATCTACACCCACTGTCACTTGGCCATCATGTGGCGTCCATCACGAGGATCAGATTCCATGGCAACTTGGGCGAGGTCGATCAGGTCCCATTCAAAAAACAAAAAAATTGTTTATGACTTTTCAACCGTTAAAAATGTGGTCAAAGTTGGGAAAAATCAACGCACCAAAGTTTTGGGACGTTACCATATCTTTGACCCATCAAACGGAGGGCAAAAAACTCAAAAAAATATATTATTTTTTTGAAATCACTTGTCCCATGGCTGATCAACCCAAAACGGGATTTGTTTTGCGTTGATCATGCCACGTGGCATGTGAAATGCGACCGGCCGCACGGGTCATCCTGTGCGCCCGGGCACATACTCCCCATTGCCATAAACAAATATGACAATGACAGATTTTGAGAGAATTAATTCAACAGAGCAAAAATATAAGATAAAAATTAATTAAAAACAATTATTATACACACACACACACACACACACACATAACCACACATCGAGGTTAAGATGGATGTGTGGAATGACAAGAAAGGATAAAATTAGGAACGAATACACTAAAAGGATATTCAGGAGTGGCACCTATAAAGGGGAAAAAGTACAAAATGTCGCTTGAGGTGGTTTGACATGTCTATCAAAGACCAAAAGAAGACCTTGTCCGAAGGATTGAGAGGCTACCTACAAGCCCAAGGTAATAGGAGAAGAGGAAGACTAGTGAGGACCTAGAGGGAAGCAACGAGAAGGTAGTGCGAACGATCCGCAAAGCAACTCAATTGATGGGACAAGGCAATGATGACGATGATGGTGGCGATAGTTATGACGATAAATCTAACATAACAGGTATACTGAACAGAAGATTTCAAAAATGATGCAGAATAAGATAAACTTATGAGCATCCTAAGACATTACATTATAAAGCTAAAGAGAAAATATCCAAACATTGGACAATTGCATAAAATTTTAAAAAAAATTCATAGTCATTTCCTTTGGAATGAGAGTAAACACAATATATATACATACACACACACACACACACACACACACACACATATATATATATGGGAAATGATTATATGACTTGAGCCATGGGACATAAACCCATGACTCAAGCTCCTATTGGCCACATGTCACAACAGGTGACTTAAAAAGTCAACCTGATGTGACATGCAGCCAATGGTTGCTAGTCATGAAAATATATTTCATGACTCGAGTGAGAGGATCATCACCCTATATATATATATACTCGAGTGATAGGATCATCACCCTATATATATATATATATATATATATATATATATATATATATATATTCATTTGGTGAACTAGGAGGGTATTTGTTGCTAGAGATGTTTTTACTGCTCAGAATGGAAGGGAAGATTCAAGGAGGCTGGGAAGCCTTGCTACATAAATGGTGGTGGCAGACTGCAGCTGTAGATTCAAACTGGGCAATTCTAATCCTCAAATGAGAATTAACCAAAGAGATTATGAGTTACTTCGTCTTGGTAGTTGGTGACCGGTGAATCCAAAATCCAAATTCTACATGAAATAACCAAAACGTACGTCTTAAAGAACTTAATGGGCTCACTAGATGGGTGCTAGGAGTTTCTGCAATTGGTTGGATTCTTAGAGGATTTGGGTTGATTTAAGGGGTTAGGATATGCATTTGTTTCCTAGAATTTCTATATTAGGGATCATTTTTTAAGAGGGGTTAAGCTGCTAGCTGTTTCCCGGCCTTTGTAATGTGTTCCAATGACTTGTAAGGGACCCCAAGACCTCCTCCTATAGAGGCTTTGGACTCCCAATTGGGGGACAAGTGTCTCAACGCGTGTCCTTCAATCGGTCCCTTGCAAGATACAAACACCTCTTCATGGTTTTCTTAATTCATAGGCTTTGTCTCCATGTTTCATCATTATACTAGTGACGGAAGAGAGAGAGAGAGAGAAGGGGATGAGATATACACAGTTACACACTAATTTATATTTAGGGACAGGACAAGGGCGCTTTTCCCTCTCTCTTTTTAATTTGGCGAGATATCAGTATCCTATCTTCCTACGGCTTATTTTGTCAGTCCAGAAGACTCCTGCATGCCAAGCTTGGGCATTCAAGGGCAAAATTAAGAGCCTGTTTGGGAATGCTACTTGAGCATTGATTCCTGCTTCCTGAAATTGAGAATAGATTTTGAAGAAAGTTGTGCCCGTTTGTTTCCAACTTACCACTTAAATTAAACTCTGAAGCTCACTTTTAGCCAAAATAAGCGGGAGGAGGATCGCCTCAAGAATTCAATTTTGAGGGGGAGGGACGGAAGGGACGCGAGTCAATCTTTTGTGCTAAAAAAAAACATCACATATGTTGTTAATAACCAAAATGCCCCAAGGTTAAAACCTAAATCAACACTCTCATTTTATCTCTCGTCTCTCAAACCCTCTATTCTCCCTACCTTCTCTGCAATTCCTCCAAACAACCATCCACAGTTTTTCCAACCCTCTCCTCCCTTCTTGCACAACTGCAGATCGATTCAGCAGCCGGAAGGAAAAAAATCGAGATATCGTCACACGCTGTTGTCAATAACCTCTACAGGCCGATCACCACTGCTATATCGTTGGCAACCTCCAAGCAACTTTTTTTTGCTGTAAATCACATTGAGTTTCCCAAGGATGATAATTCATTTATTATTAATCACTGTTGGTTTCTAAGGATGATGATTTTTTCCTAATCACTGTCGATTTTTCATATGCACATTTGTTTTTCCTCTAATCACTATGGGTTCGTATGGGCAATGATTTCCTTCCTAATCGTAGTAGCTCTAAACCAGTGTGGGTTTGCTTATTTTTCCTTTTTTAATTTAATCGCTGAGGGTTCCTACAGACGACGATTTACTCCCCCCCCCCCCCCACACACACACACAGACACACACAGAGATATAGCTCTAAACTACTGTGGCATTTTACGGACAATGAATTATTTTCTATTTTTTCTAATCACTGTGGTTTCCTCAGGATGATTTTTTTATTAGACTCAAATCACATATGGGTTTGCGGATGGTTTAGTTTTTTGCTAATCAGTAAGTGTTTCCTGTGGATTTTGCATTTTTTTTCCCTAGCTAATCGCTAGATTCTATGGATGATAGGGTGCGCATACGTTTTACTTATTTAGGCTCTATTAGCTGTGTCTCCTATGGATGACTATTTACTTTTGGCAATCACAGTGTCTCTAATGAATGTGGTTTTGCATTTTTTTTGCTTGGCTAATCACTGTGTGGCAGAAAATTGAAAATGACTAGTTTGCTTTTTTTCTAGTCACTGGATCTGCATTCGACTAGTGGCTCTAATGACTCTGGGTTTGCATTCGGCTTTAGTCTAATTTTTGGCTCTACCCACCGTGGGTTTTCCTATGGATTATGATTTGTTTTCTTTTTTGCTAACCATTGTGGGTTTGCATTAGGTTAGTGGCTTTAATGATTTTGGATTTCCTATGGAAGATGATTGCTTTTGCTAATCGCTGTGAGAGACCAAACGAAAACCACGTGTCACTGTGGGTATCCCAATTTCCATGGATGAGAATATGGACCAAAAAATATACATATAGCGCTAATCATTGTTTGTTGCTATGGACAACGAGATCAGATATTAATTTTTACTTCTTTTTGTGAATCTATTTTTGGCTCTACTCACCATGAGTTTCCTATGGATTGTATGCTTTTTTGCTAATCATTGTAGGTTTGCATTAGGTTAGTGGCTCTAGTGACTACGGTTTCGTATGGAAGACGACTTTTGCTATTACCTGAGATAGACAAAAAGAAAACCATGTGAGTCACTGTGGGTATCACAATTTCCATGGATGATAATATGGGTAAAATAAATAAATATAGTTCTAATCAATGTGTATTTCTATAGACAATAAGATTAGATAATAATATTTACTTCTTTTTGAGAACCGTTGTGGGTATCTATGGCTATTTTTTTCCCTTTTTATCCCTAATCTCATGTTAGAATATGTTTGTTTGCATAAGTGGATTTGTGATAGATATGTGATAACATTAAATGGCAAGCCAAAACAAAATGGTTATTGGCATTAATGAGGTCAAAACCAAACCCCAGTGGACTAGTAGAGTACAGTAGAGATATGGGTAGATATATGTTATGCCCTTGTATAGAGTGGGAAAAGGTCAAGAACTATCCTCAATAAACAAGATTATGTTATGAGACCCTTATAGCATAGCTCAATAAGAGGATAGGTCTCGAGTATGACCGGTTGCAACTAAAGAATCACTGGGATAGAGTGAAGAGTGACTATGGAAGTTGGCAAAAGTTGTCGTCGAACACCGGAATGACAGAATCAGATTACGAATGGTGGGATGCCTTTTGCAGGTACTATTTATGTTTAGGTCTGTTAATTTAATCTTATGGTTTACGTTTAGATAAAGCCCAATATACTAGTTACCATTTGGTTTATGCTATTTTCAACAGAAGTATCCAAGTGATTGAAAGTGGGTCAAGAGGGGCCTCGAATTCGTCGACAAGTTGGAAATTATCAATGGCAGAATGTTTGCATCCTGTTTAGGTCCGTTGGTTTAATTTTATGGTTTACATTTAGATAAAGCCCAGTATTCTAATTACCATTTGCTTTATGCTCTTTTCAATAGAAGGATCCAAGTGATTGAAAGTGGTGTCAAGAGGGGTCTCAAATTTGTTGACAAGTAGGAAATTAACAATGGCTTTGCATCCAGGGATGGGGGACAAGTTTATTTGATGTGGGGCACTGAGTTGTCATTTCAACTGTTATGGACATGTTTATTTCTTTCTTCTGAACATGTTTATGTTGGTTTATGTTTATATGGTGGACATGTTTATTTTTGCTTTATATTTATATGGTGGTGATGGAAGACAATTACATGGCTACCATGGACATGTTTGTTTTACTCGAGTAATGTATAGATATGTTTGTATGGTATGGTGATGGATTTGTTTATGTAGGCGGTAATGCAATTAATGTGAAAAAAAAAAAATTAAATGCCATTCCAGGGGCATTTATGTCATTCATCACAATCTGTAAGGTAGGAATTGTTTCTTTAACCAAACAGAACAACTTCCACAGCGGATTCAAGACCTCAGGAAGCGCTTCCTGAACCCTATCACCAAACAAAAATGTATGCAATCTGCTTTACAAGGAATCAATGCCTGCAACAGAAATTCTCAGCACAATATTTCTCTGAGAAGCACAGCAGTCCCAAACACACCGTAAGAAATTTTTGGGTCCAAAACCCCCTCCCTCTTGAAAATCGAGGTGAGAACAAAGGTTCCCCACCCACACATTGTCTTTGATGGTTACAGGCCTCAGGAAGCCAAGAAAATTGGCTTTCTAGGGCCAACTTTTTTTCAACATAACAGACTCTGGGACACCTTCCCAGAGAGCGTCTCTAAAGACCTCAACACCCTCGTGGATTCAAAATTTGAGAAAGCGATGGAAGTTCACACGGTAATTTTCAATAAATATGATCCCTGGAAAGCCAAGAAAATTGGCTTCCTTCTTGGCTACCCTGGCCAGGTTTTTTAGGCAAAAGAGAAAGCCCCTTGGTACCTGCCAGAATGCTTTCTCAGGGCAAATCTATTAAAGAGGAAGAGGATTTTGAGGCCAACAAAAGTCCCCAAATCCTCTGTAGGTCCACAAATAAACGAGTTAAAAAGGGTTTACTTCCTTCAATCTTTGTTTTCCATGATAAGGCCTAAGGGAGCCAAGAAAATTGGAATCTTACGGCCATATATGTTTCTCTACAACAGAATATTTTCATCAGCCCATGGGGAAACTTTTCCATAAAAAGATACGAAAGGGATGCCAGGGCCAATAAAGGCCTCAAAATCTTCCATAGATCCATCAACAAGGGGGACAATGATGGGGACATCAAGATCAAGGGCGTCGGATTTGGGCCGTAAAAGGATCTCCAGCGTCGGAAGAAACGGAAGGGGATTCGGAATTGAAGAACTGGAGGAAGCTGAGGGTTTTGGGTATGTTTCGGTCGATCGATTGATCGAAAGTGAACAGGGACTTCATGCGATTTATAACTTTATAAATCGATCGATCAATCGATAGATTTGTTGCGTGAATCAGATCCACCAAAAGACGGAATTTATTTTTATGGGCAAACTTGTCCTATTTAGTGCTTAGTTGTTTTAGGATATTCTTTTTTTTTAGGCCTACTATATAAGGTCCTTATAACTTTGTAATAGTTAATGATTAATGAATGAAAATTGAGAGCTTGCTTTTGTGCAAACCCTAGAAGCCTTGTGAAGAGTTTTCAACCGAAAGAGTAAATCTTTCAAAATCTGAGTGGATCTTCATTTCTCGTGCAACTTGGTGTGAAGTCGACGTACAGCCGTGATGTGAAGCCTCGAAACCCTTGGTGTGAAGCCTTGGACCCTATCTTTCTATTTTGCCTTTTTCTTTAATTATTGTCAGGTAATATGTTCCCTATTTGCTTTGATAAATCCAAAACCCCAAACCCTTATTAATTTATATCCTTTGATTGAATTAATCCTTCGAGCTTTTGTTTTCAAACCCTAGAGGAGTCAAGAGATGATCCCGTAATTGTCGCTTAGTACCCTAAACTAGATCAAAACTCAAGTTCCTTCATTGGAGCCATTTTTCTAGATCGGAAAATTTTAATGCATGCAAATGCTAAAATGGAATTATTCTAGTTGTTTTAATTGAATTCATTAAATTATTCTATGTGTTTGGGTGATTTCGAATATTTCCGCTATTCAATTTAATCTGAAATTAATCCCAACTCGCATTAATTAGGTTTTAGCGTTTGTCCCGCATCAGAAAAACAATTCACTAAATTTATTTCTCATGATCTAGGGCCTCAAAAAGATTCAGAATTTGAGTTTCTGAGGTCATACGATTATCTAGACAAGCATAGGCTATAACACCAACTAGGAGAGCGATCAGAGGCAAATTTTTAAAAAAAGAGAATCGGAAGATCTTGAGGCCAGACACTTATCTGAAACATAATACTTCTCCGGATACCAGATTTAATGGTATCCAGCAGGGATATTTGACATAAAAAACAGTGGGGAGAAGGTTTTGAGACTTTATAAATCCTGAAACATACTTTTTTGGAGTCCTACAGTCCGCCTTGGTTAAAGGTTCTTGTCAATGTGATGCTTAGAATTTTAAAGGGGTTTTAATGTCAGTTCTAGCTTATTTTTGGCTAAGTCTTCCGTTTTCAACTTATAATGGCCCAAAGTGGTGCATCTATGGGATCTGATAAGACAACATAGGCAGCCTAGTAAAATAGGACACCTGCAAAAATGTATAATACAAAAGAGAACATTGAATGCTAAAAGAAAATCATTCTGAAATTAGATGGGAAGAGAGTTGAAAGTTTAACATACTAGACCCATACAATCGAAAAGCATATATACTACAATCTATGATAGCAGTACTTGACTACTTGTCGAGCAATTCAACTAACTTCCCAATGTTCCTGTCAAGCTAATGTGAGATACAACCCAAGGGTACACCTAGGGCAAAGGCATGGCTTGCATTTATGTGTTAATTGATGGCCACAAACTATAACTGAAAGATGCCATGCAGTCAGCAGTGGAGCACTCCACAAGGCCTATTTTACAGGATAGAACCATGATACTTAGTAGGGATTTCAATAGACAAATAAGTAATTGATCTAATGATGAGATCGCTCAAAATAGGTGTTCGGCATAGAGATAAAGAATATAGATAGCATAATGTTAAAGGGAGAAAAACAAACCATCTCTGTATCATCGCGCTCTTCCTTTAAGACAGCCATAAGCACAGGGAAGCCTGTATACAAAAGAAAGCCAAGAATATTGTGTAAGATATGCAAAAAGTAGTGAAAAAGCAATTAGGCATCTTACTGTTCCCAAAAAAAAGGAGGGGGGGAAGCTCACCCATGGCCCCAAATGCTAGCTGGGCAGAACGACTTTCGGCGACAAGTGATTGAAGTTCGGTCATAGCAGCCCGCCTATCCTCTGCTAGTACACCATTGCTTATACGGTCGAGTAAGCGTTCAACATAGCTAATGAAACCAAACCATGTGACATGAATTACAATTAAGCTTAATTTAATAACAATAAATTTATATCATTTATGCAACTTCCCAGAAACAATAAATAAAATAGGAATAGAACAATGAAGGCTCATATACGCCATACAAAAGGACCACACTCATAAATAAAAGTAATGATTCAAATTTAGCTGATCAGAGAGAGAGAAGATTACAAAAACTATCACAAAGTTCAATAGCATGCATTACTGTAGAGTTTGGTCAACTTCCAAATATTTTCCAGATTTCACAATCCATTTGAGTAATCTTATTCCTCATATTTTTCATTGGTTGTTTTAATTTTTATTTATCAATTGAAGAAAGAATTGTCCCCCCAAAACTACTCCCAGAAAAAAGGGGTGCTGGGTGGGAGACCTTCATTCGAGGCAAAAGCAATCATGCTTCATGACAGAACTGGCAGGCACGTTTGTAGATGAAAAGCTGGAATACAGCAAATTATTAAATTTTTAGTAGTTTCTATAGTTAATAATTTTGGAATGGTTGAAGAGAAGTAATATAAGTTAAAAATGACGAATAAAATAAATAATAATAAGTAAATGTCACATAAGT
Organism: Chloranthus sessilifolius; assembly: GCA_021018995.1. Taxonomy (NCBI): domain Eukaryota; kingdom Viridiplantae; phylum Streptophyta; class Magnoliopsida; order Chloranthales; family Chloranthaceae; genus Chloranthus; species Chloranthus sessilifolius. The sequence continues at coordinate 11,345,621 of CM037590.1, forward strand.
GAAGCTTCATTAGAAAGAAGAAAAATAACTAGAAAGATTTATAAAAACAAGTTAAAGTTGATAATAAATATTGTGTCAATCACACATCCAAGATATTTTCTTTAATGTGGAGTTGTCATTATTTAAAATAACTATTTAGAAAAAAGTTTAATTTACCTATCTTCACTGGAAGCAGAATTTTCATTTCCAAAAACAAGCCCACCTACTCCTTGCACAAGATACGTTAACTTACCCTGCATAAGATACCTCAGCTTAGAAATGAAAGTAGAAACATAGAAAAAATGTCACCATTCAGTTATAATACGTGTAAACTTGTGTTTCTAACAAACCACGATATATAAATAATAAATCAAACAAAAGCTAGAAGCATATAAGTTAGAGAAATGAACTCTAAGGTCTATATTGTAAGTCAAATTTTTGTTTTGACTCTAAGGTCTACCCACCAAGGTATGTTTGTGTTTTGTTTTGTTTCTCTTTGCTTTTTAATATATTTCTTTGTTACCGTCTCATAAAATATATATATATATATATATATATATATATATATATATATATATATATATATATATATATATATATATATATATTGTAAGTCAAAAAAATTTCAGATCTGTAACAAAAGCAATACCTTAGAAATGAAAAAGGAAAAGAAAACAAACCTTGGCAGGTAGTGAGAAACTATCCAAAAAACTCACCTGCTCAGAAAAGCCCAAATGCCAAGGCAGCTGGGGACGAAGGAAGCCAAAGATACCCCACCCACCAAAGAGCAAAGCGAAAACCCACAAAATCAAGGATGACGAACCATACAGTCCCATTGCTCGAGAAAGTCCATGTCCCCTAAATCAGCCCCCTTGTATCCAAGCTGAATCCAACTGAGAAGCCATCTCTAGCTACACAAACCACCAACTGAAAAGGTTTTTCCATTCTTCAAAAAACCCTGCCATTCCTCTCCAACTAAATGACCCAAAGCACGCATAGACAGCAATGTGCCAGAGTCCCCCTTAATCCCATCAAAAGGACCCCTCCATTGTTCCAGCAAATTGATGACCTTCCCCGGAAAGACTTCCCACTCAATCTCAAAGACACTGCAAACCGCACCCAAAATCTTTCTAGAGAAAGGGCAGTGGATAAGAGTATGGTTAACCGACTCTCTTCCCACCATACAGAGCAGGAGTTTGTTCTGGATATTGACCCCTCTCTTGATCAATTGGTCCCTTGTTAGAATTCTTCCCTACGCAGCCAACCAGAAAAAAAGGGGATTTTGGTTCCAGAATTTGTACCAATTAGGTTGGTCAGGGTGAGGGGGGTTGTGTTTGTGGGTATGGGTATGGGTATAAAGGATTTTACTGAGAACACCCTTTGGCATTCATCCCCCAAATTCTACAGTCCCTATTAGCTGTATTAGGAGCAGTAGCATGCTGTACCTGGAACAACACAAATTACTCATCAATCTCATCATCCTTAAGGAGCCTTCTTGTGCTGATATTCCAGGTAACCATTCCGTTCCTCCACTCGGTTAGCTCATCAATACGAACCCTTCGTTGAGAAGCAATCCAAAATATTTTTGGGAAGCTGTCTTTTAAAGCTACATCAGAGACCCATCTGTCCCTCCAGAAGTCTACTCTACTACCATCTCCCCAACTGAAATAGATGTAATCCTTGAAATCAGCAGTAGCAGTCCTAACCCCATTCCACCACCACCCAGAGACATTAGTTCCTCCGCTTGAGGCTCCCAGCCGTTATTGAGCATCCCATACTTAGCAGTAACCACTTGCCACCACCCAGAGACATTAGTTCCTCCGCTTGGGGCTCCCAGCCGTTATTGAGCATCCCATAGTTAGCAGTAATCACTTGCCTCCCACTTTCACATCTTCAATCCTCCAAAGCCATTTGCCGAACAGGGCCCTATTGACAAGAGCCGGCTTTCTAATTCCCAGGCCTCCTCACTATTTAGCAGTAATCACTTGCCACCACAACTTGCCTCCCACTTTCACATCTTCAATCCTCCAGAGCCATTTGCCGAACAGGGCCCTATTGACAAGAGCCGGATTTCTAATTCCCAGGCCTCCTCACTATTTATCTCTGCAGCAAATATCCCAATTGTTAAGATGAAACTTACCATTCTGTCCACCACCTTCCCGGAGAAAATCCCTCACAATTTTCTCAAGTTGATTAATAACCTTGACCGGCACCACATACATAGACATGAAAAAAATGGGTAACGACACAAAAGTGGATTTGATGAGAGTAAGCCTTCCTTTCCACACTGCAAAACGTTTCTGGAATCTGTGAACCACCAGATCCCAAACCTAGGCTTTAAGTCTACCCACACAATCGGCAGACCAAGAAAATTGATGGGTAATCTGTCTCGTATGCATCTGAAATCATTCACCATAGATTGCAAATTTTCTTGCTTCAAATTCACCCCAGCCATCTTGGATTTATGAAGATTAACCATCTACCCAGAGACCGCTTCATAAATCATAAGCACATTGATGAAAACTCGGACCTCGTTCTCCGTAGCTCCACAAAAAATGATGGTATCTCTACATATTGAAGATGGGTCACAGCGGGACCATTATCCGCAAGCCGAAAACCATTAAAGAACCTAAGCTGCACACTTCTCTGCAATAGCCTGTGAAGGGCATCCCCAACAATGTTGAAAACAAAAGGGGATAGGGGGTCTCCCTGCCTTAGCCCCCTCGAACTACAAAAATAACCTTTCGGACAGCCATTAACGAGAGTGGAAAACCTCCCAGACGCATAGCAGCCTCTAATCCATTTCAACGAGTTCTGTCCAAACCACATTTTGCTCAAAAGATACTGCAAGAAACCCCACTCAACCCGGTCATATGCGTTTTCCATGTCAATCTTGGAAATCGTCCCAGGTTCTCTCCTATTCACCGAATGGGTTGCTTCATGAGCCATGACCACCACATCCATGAGCTGTCTGCCTGGGATGAAGGAACCCTGCACATTCGAGATGATGGATCCCACTACTTTCCTTAACATATTAGCCAACATTTTAATCTTATAGGAACAACTAAGTAGGCTAATGGGTCTGAAGTCTTATAGGAATTACAATCTTATAGGAACAACTAAATAGGCTAATGGGTCTGAAGTCTTTGACATTTTCAGCACCATCACCCTTTGGGATGAGTGTGATGAAGGCAGAGTTCATACTTTTCGCCAGCCAGCCCATCTTATGAAGCTCCTTGAAAAACTCCAAGAAGTCAAATCTGACCACCTCCCAGAAATACCGGAAAAATTCTATGGAGAAACCATCCGGCCCTGGAGCTTTGTTTTTCCCGGCCTTGAAAACCACCTCTTTGATCTCATCTTCGCCAAGATCCCTCTCCAAATCCACCGATAGGAAGTCAAAATGTAACCCATCGAGCTTAGGTCTCAAAAAGCCTTGTGTGACGGGGCCAATACTTGAGCTTGTAGCACGGTGCACGTGGCACGACATGTGGTGCCAGGAGGGCACGCGACATGGGGCCATGTTGGCCTTGCGACGTGGTCGCGCTGCGAGGACGCGACACGGTCGCATGAGGGTACGACGCGGAGCGTCACGGTCGCGACACAGACGCGACATAGCCAAGGTGGGCTAGCGATGCATGAGGCGTTGCGGTATGTCAAACCAATAGGTTTGAGGTTCTCCTGCCATTCTGGCTGAATGACTGTTTTACCCTTATATAGGGGAAGGGAGCTTGAGAGCTATTCCCCCGCACACGAGGCCTTGCGCGGAGGGGCGGTGTCTAGGCCTAAAGGGTGGGCCTAGGACGCCGACGCAATGATGCTGCAGGGAACCCGAGGGAGGTTGATGTATGGCTCGGACCACGTCATGCGGTGCATAATGGTCAAGCAACCTCGCGAGACAACCCCAAGGCTCTGCGTGGGACTCAGTTGAGCACGACAGCATGTGGGCTAAAGACGAATGTGTGTTAGTAATTCGGAACGCACACGAAGGCAAGCTGCGTGGGACTCAGTTGGGCACGCGAGCGCGAGGCACAAGGCTGTGGGCTTGGTTCGGCAGGCGAGCGAGGTACTAGTGCAGTGCACAGGGTGAAGCTTGAGCAGGCCAAGTTAGCGCAGCAGTGCAGATTGGCGTGTCATAAGGGGCACGATGAGTTGAATGGTAGGCCGTGAAACAGAGGCAACCATGTTGGGAGGAGTTCCCGTCCTCTAGGCGGGTGGTATCAGAGCTGATGTGCAGATGGGTTGGCTTCGTTGCACGCGGTAGCGAAGCACCGCGCGGGTTGAAAGCGCGTCGAAGGACGCCCTCGCGACGATTGTTATCAGAAGTAGGCTGACCTAGCGAAGCGTGCGTTAGGTGCCGCACGGGACTGAGGTTGCGGAAGTGCGACCCCGTGACACTTGGCTCTTATACAAGTTCTCATAAAAGTTGGCCATCTGAGTAGAGTTGCTAGCCTAGTTAGTGTACATGACATCCTCAACCTCCAGCTTTGTGATTTGATTCCTAGCCCTACTTCTGTTAGCGATCTATGGAAGAATTTTGCATTTCCATCACCTTCTTGAAGCCAATGTGCTTTACATTTTTGCTTCCAGATAGACTCTTTTTCAAGGCACTTCTGATTATGTCATTGTCAAGGGTTTGAGAATATCTTTCTCTTCCCAGTTGAGACCGCGCTCCTCCTCGAAGCCATCAAAAGTTTTGATCTCTGTGAGGATGTATTCCTTGATTAGGGAGCCATTGCCAAACACATTGTTCCAGGATTTAATCTTTTTTTTATCAGCAAAGCATAGAAATTGACGCAAGATGGGAACCCTAAAATGAGTGATTAATGATTTAATGCAATTTGGCCGAAATTAAATAAAATTAATTCAAGCTTAATCTCAAAATTAACTCGATACCTTAAGGTTTTAGAAATCCAATAGCCAAATCACGCTAGATCTGGCAGTCCGATGCGCAAGTCCCATTAGATTTGAGGCGGGATCAGGCCTAGAGATAGAACTCTGGCTTTTCCAGACTTGGGTGTTTGTCTTCAATCCGATGTAGATTCACGGGTTCGAACTAGGGTTGTAGAATTTGTTTATGGTTTTGTAATAGGCTTATGGTTTGGAAAGGGTTTATGGTTTAGAAAAGGGTTTTGGCTCTGTTTGATTTAAGGTTTCAGAAAGGGTTGAGGGTTTGGGATCAAGAAACTAATAGATTGGGGTTTAGAAATCTGGGATCAATAAAGGTGAAGGTTCAAGAGAAAACAAAGATAAATAGATAGCAGAGATAATTAAAGATCAAGAGAAAATAAATACCAAAAGATAACGGTTGGGAATCGCTCCCTTGGCCTCACACCAAACCCATTTCGGGAAAAAGAATATTCAAGCAATAATGCATTCAAAATATTCAATAATCAATTAAATTGTATTTACAAGCTCCTTATATAAGCAACCAAAGTAAAATTCAAAATAAAGAGTCCTAATAATAATAGAAGACTGAAAAAGGCAATTTCCGCAGAAAATAACAAAATCTCGTCGCTGAGCAGACGGCGTTCACGGACGTTCGTGACCTACGAACTCAGAACCACGGACGTCCATGGGGCACTACGGACATCCATCCCTCTTAAACAGTGAGGGGCATATTTCACGTACGTCCGTCCTGAGCCCACGGATGTCCATCACTTGATAACGTTTTCAGCCTCCTTTTCCCCCTAAAGCTGCGGTACTCGGACTACTCGGGCTCCCTCTTCGTTTCTTTCGACGTCGGAAGAAGCGATGTGGTTTAAAACCAATGTCCACTTACTCGGCGTATCCGTCAATTCCCCTAGACCAAAAAGGTTCCATCACCGATGAAACACGCTCGTGGTAGCTGTCAATCAAATCGGGGTTCAAACGGCGAACCTCATTCTCGTGGATCCAAGTGTTTCCGAACTTCGATTTGTCGACCCAGTTAACCAAGTACTTCTTAAAGCCTTCGTCGCGTGTAGATACGGTATAATCATTTATTATATCCTCTATCTCATCTTTTCTCTATCTACTTGGGGAAGGAAGAGGTACGGGCTGCAAGGTTGGGTTGGGGTTGGGGCTATGAGGTGACTATAGTAGGTTTTCAAGAGGTGGGGTGAAACCTAAGTAAGGAACCAAGTCCTTCACATTGAACGTTGAACTAAACCCCGTACCTAGAGGAAGCTCAAGCACGTATGCATTAGGACCACTCTTAGCCAAAATTCTAAAAGTTTCAGCACCTCAGGATTGGAGCTTCTTTTCGGATCCCGATGGGAACTGCTCAGGCCTAACCCGGACCATCACATAATCACCTACATGATATTCTTTAAAACGCCTGTGAGCATCTACAAATAACTTGTATTGATTGTTACTTGAATTAATCTTTTACTTAATTTCGGCATGCAAGTTATGAATGGGTTGTGCAAATGCATCGGCAGACTCTGATACTTTATGGAAGGCGGACATGGGGATCAAATCTAGTGGTATCCTAGGCCTATGACCATGTACTACATCAAAAGGACTCATGCCTATGGACCTATTGACAGAATTATTGTAGGTAAACTCAGTTGTTGGCAAAATGGTATCTCAGGTCCTAACATGATCACCGACAAGACTACGAAGGAGATTCCCTAAACTCCTATTGGTGCTCTCCGTTTAGCCATTCGTTTGAGGGTGATAAGTCGTCGAAAATTGAAGTACTGTGTCCATCATGTGCCAAAGGGTCTTCTAAAAATAGCTAGTGAATTTGCCATCCCTATCAGAGACAATGGTTTTGGGCAACCCATGAAGACGGACTACCTCCACGAAAAATAATTTAGCAATATGGGATGCATCAAAGGTTTTGGAACATGGAATGAAGTAGGTCATCTTGGAAAATCGGTCCACCACAACAAAGATGGAATCTTGTTTCCTCAGAGTCTTGGGAAGTCCGAGCACGAAGTCCATGGAGATGTCTTGCCACAGTGTGTGTGGCACAGGTAACGGGGTGTACAAGCCGGTATTTTGTTTACTCTATTTCGACATTTAGCAAGTACGACAATGTTTAACGACCCGGGCGACATCTCTCATTAGGCTAAGCCAAAAGAACTTATCCTCTACGAGCGCATTAATTTTATTCCGCCCTTAATGACTGGTTATCCCTCCACCATGTAACTCCCAAACGAGAAAGTCACGTAATGAGGTGCGAGGGATGCAAAGGCGATTGCCTTTAAATAAGTATCCATCGTGGATGGTGTACACGGAGTGTGTGCTGGTCGGGTCACTAAGGAGAGCACTATACTCTACCCCAAAATTTGGGCAATCGGGATACTCATCCTTTAATCATTTGAACCCGACGACCTCGATGCTCATAGAGTGCAGAGTCGCCACCCGACGACTAAGCGCATCAGCAGCTCTGTTTTCAGCACCAACCTTATGCTTTAATACAAATGTGAACCCTTGAAGATACTCGACCCACTTCGCGTGCCTTGGGTTCAACCTTTTCTGTGAAGCAAGGACGAGTAAGGCTTCATGGTCAGAGAACAGCACAAATTCCTGCGGTCTAAGGTAATGCATCCAATACCAAAGAGATCGGATGACCGCATAGAACTCCTTGTCATAGGTGGAGTATTTTTACTTCGCCTCATTGAGCTTTTCACTAAAATATGCCACAAGGTGACCCTCTTGGCTAAGCACTCCTCCTATACCCACACCCGATGCGTCGCATGCGACTTCGAAGACTTTGGAAAAGTCTGGCAAGTGCATAACAGGTGCACTACTCATCCGTTGTTTGATATCGACAAAGGCTTTCGTCGCAGCTTTGCCCCATTTAAAGTCCCCCTTTTTCATGCAATCAATAATTGGGGCTATGATGGTGCTAAAGCTTCTGATGAAGCGACGATAGAAAGTAGCCAAGCAATGGAAGCTGCGGACATCGTGTATGTTCTTAGGTTCGCGCCACTCCACAATGACTTTAACCTTTTCGGGGTTCGCAACCAGTCCATCGGACGAGATAATGAATCCTAAGAAGATAACGGAACGTTGCATGAAGGTGCACTTCTTGAGATTTGCAAACAACTTCTCGCCCTTTAGGTTCTCACAAACCAGCCTAAGGTGGTTCAAGTGTTGATCCTTGTGACTATAAATCAAGATGTCATCGAATACACAAGGAATTTGCCTAGAAACGGCCTCAATACTCGGGGCGATAGTAAGCCCAAATGGCATGACCATCCACTGATAAAGACCATCATTGGTCTTAAAGGTGGTTTTTCACTCATCACCAAGGTAGATTCGAACTTGATGATAGCCACTCTTAAGGTCTATCTTAGAAAAGATAGTGGCACCAACCATCATATATAGCATGTCATCGAGCCTCGGTATGGGAAATCAATACTTAACCGTAATCTTATTGATCGCACGGCTATCCACACACATGCGCCATGTACCATCTTTCTTAGGAGTGAGTAGGGCAGGTACGACACATAGGCTCATGCTCTCTTGGATGAACCCCTTTTGAAGGAGCTCATCGACTTGCCGAGTCAACTCGGTGTGCTCAACCGGATTCATCCTGTAGTGGGGCAGGTTCGGTAAGGTGGATCCGGGAACCAAGTTTATGGCGTGTTGAATGTCACGCAGTGGAGGGGGTTCGTTTGGTAAGTCTTAAGGGAAGACATCCGTAAACTCTTTCAAGATCGGGTCAACCTCCTTAGGGTATTTGCTCACCGACTCGGGAGCACACTCAGCAATGATGACAACGTAGACTACGTTCTCATCCATAGAAGTCTTTTCAAATTCCGAAGGGCTCACAATATTGATGGATTTTGAAGTCTCGCCCTTCTTTTCGACTTTATTGGTCAATGGTGTTTTGGGAGGTAAAGGGTGTAAAGTAATCTTCTTGCTCTTATGCATGAATGTGCATATATTTGATCGACCAAAAAGGAACACATCCATGTCGTAAAGCCACAGCCTTTCCAAAATGATATGGCCCACATCCATCGGCACTACATCACACGATAAGGTGTCTGAATAAGAACCTAACTGAATCGGTACATGACACCTTTTCGACACGGGAATGGATGAAGAGTCGACCCATGCGACCTTATAAGGTCTCGGGTGGGCTTCGGGTGTAAGCCCCAAGCGGCGTATGGCGTGAGTTGACATTACATTGGTGCAACTACCACTATCCACGATGACCTTACAACTCTTTTCACCAAATCTGGCAAAGGTGTGGAAGATGTTCTCCTTTCGCCAGTCATCCTTCTCATCTCATTGAGGTTGTGCAAGGGCACACCTCACAACTAAAGCACGGCCACTATCATCACCCTCTTCATCGTTGGGTGTGACGTCCGGCTCAAATACTTCTTCTTCAACCACTACTTCACCATCATCCTCCTCTCCCTCAATGAAGAAATTCATTTGGGGGCCTTTTGTAGGGCATTGGGCGGCAAAGTTACCCATCCCATGACATATATAGCACTTAACTTGAGAGTTGCCCCTTGAGGATTCCCCGACTACACATTTTCCCTTTTCAAACCTCGTATTGGTAGGGACAGGTTGTGTAGGTTTGGGAGGAGGATTAAATCGTCCCTCACCAGAGCGATGGCCACTATGTTGTGGCTTGATTCTCTTCACCACCGATGTTTTCAAATGTCGTTCAAGATCTTACATAACAGCATAACATCTTTCAAGAGTTTCCACAGGGTGAGAAATCAACTCTTTTTGCAAATCAAGTTGCAATCCGGTGTGGAATCTAAAAAGAGTGATTTCAGGGTCTTTCGATACCTTGGCCCTCGGCATGAATTCTTTGAATTTGCCAATGTACTCGGTTACAGGCATACCACCTTGGCGTAAATTTTGCCACTAGTTGAGGAGGTGTTGGTGGTATGATAAAGGAACATACTTCTCAATAAGTCGTTCCTTCGTGTCGTCCCAATGGATAATGGGAGGACAATCAGCGTTCACCCTTATGCCCTCAGCATTGATCCAAAAAAGTCGAGCTTGCCCAACTAACTTCATCTTAGCGAGCCTGACGCAATGATCGTCATTCATGCCATACCAATTAAAATATTGGTCCATGTCAGAAAGCCAATCGAGGAAGACTGTAGGGTCCATTCTTCCATCGAAAGTCAGAATCTCAACTCTGACATTTTTAAGGAATTACACTTCGAGGTCGTAGTCATCTCTATGATGATTTGTACGATCCTGATTTCGATTATCTTGGCGACCATTGTGCCTTGGCGTTGATCTTGAAGTTCATCAACCGCCTCCAGCTGATTGATTCGATCACGCAATCTATCATTACCAACTCCTAGGGATGTTTGGGCTTGCTCTATAGTATTCATACGTGCATTAATCGCACCCAATTCTTCTTGCAAACCTTTAAGGGCATTGAGAATCTCACTCAAATCCATGGTGATCACAGATTCCTATTACGGTTCTAATATGGAATGCAATATGGACTCACAAAAGAAAAACAATGTAATAAAATAAATATGACAAGCAAAGATGCCTTAACCTAGAACCCTAAAATGCATGATTAATCTCAAAATTAACTCGATACCTTAGGGTTTTAGAAAAAAAATAATAGGCAAATCACGCTAGATCCGGCTAGGGTCCAATCCGATACGCAAGTCTCGTTAGATTTAAGGCGGGATCGGGCCTAAAGATAGAGCTCTAGCTTTTCCAGGCTTGGGCGTTTGTCCTCGATCCGATGTAGATTCACGGGTTCGAACTAGGGTTGTAGAATTGGTTTAAGGTTTTGTAATAGGCTAATGGTTTGGAAAGGGTTTCTGGTTTAGAAAAGGGTTTTGGCTCTGTTTGATTTAGGGTTTCAGAAAGGGTTGAGGGTTTGGGATCAAGAAACTAATAGATTAGGGTTTAGAAATTTGGGATCAATAAAGGTGAAGGTTCAAGAGAAAACAAAGATAAATAGATAGCAAAGATAATTAAAGATCAAAAGAAAATAGATACCAAAAGATAACGGTTGGGGATCGCTCCCCTGAACTCACGCCAAACCCATCTCAGGAAGAAGAATATTCAAGCAATAATGCATTCAAAATATTCAATAATCAATTAAATTGTATTTACAAGCCTCCTTATATAGGCAACCAAAGTAAAATTCAAAATAAAGAGTCCTAATAATAATAAAAGACTAAAAAATATCATTTCCGCAGAAAATAACAAAGTCCGGTCGCTGAGCAGACGGCGTTCACAGACGTCCGTCATAAGGTCACGGACGTCCGTGACCTACGGACTCAGAATCCGTCCCTCCTAAACAGTGAGGGGCTTATTTCACGGACGTCCGTCCTGAGCCCACAGACGTTCGTCACTTAGCGTTTTCAGCCACCTTTTTCCCCTTGAAGTTGCGGTACTCGGGCTCCCTCTTCGTTTTTTTCGACGCCAGAAGCGATGTGGTCCAAACCAATGTCCACATACTCGGCATCACCGTCAGAAATTCATTAATATGAGATAAAATTACAAAAATAAGGCAATAGTGAGTCACTACCAAAGCAAAAAACTACTCTGCCTCCAAAAGGCAAGGCGGGAGCCAAGGAAAAGTGAAGAGGCCAAAACGAAAAAAGGTAAGGGCAAAAGGGACAAAAGGAAAAAGGAAGGGAAAAGGGGTCAAGGAGGGTCCCAAGCTTTGAAAAGGTATACAATATCGGGTTGAGACATGTTAGGTGCCATAGAAACCCAACTCAAGAAGAACTCTTTAACTGCACCCACTACCAAAATTGTAGGTCTTGCTATACGGTTGAAACCTCTGTTATTCCTTTCTAGCCAAAGAGCCCACCCTGCCGCCAAGACGTGAGGTCCCACAGAGGCGCGAACTCATTACTTTTATCGCATCTCCCTTCCCATTGATTAAGGAGGTCATAGCAATGGGGGAAGACTCACCTTGCTCAAGTCCACCTTTGCGTCCATTCCGGTTTTTATGATGTAATACCCCAAAATTCTGAAACCTTGTGCGTCGTGTCAATACATAGTATCGGGTGTCACGCGCATCGCGTACTGTATACCGTCAATAGTTCGATTAAGCATTTCAATTGGAAAGCAATGTATTTTAGCGATAGAATGCAAAAAAGTACATTGCAACCTTTGGTGGCCCCGCATACACACGTGCTAGTACCGACCCACATGTAAAATAATGTCTGGTAGCGGACCTGATTGAGAATCCCACGATCCTCATGGAAGACACCCGATTATCGCACACAACCCTTGTGTGTGTGGACCATACTGTGAAGCAGTCCCATCGTGGGGAAACCCAAAACACCTAAGACCCAGTGTGGAAACCCAACACACCTAAGACCCATTGAGTGGAAGCAAAAGGCACTCATACCCATAAAGGACCCAACCCTTAAGACCCAATTGTGGAGAACCATAGGGTGACCCGCACACAATTTTTGGGCGTATAATCATTACACCATAGCATAAATTTACACTATAAGACTAGGCTTACACGCATTAAGCACATGCCTTTTTCATTGGAAACAAGGAGGATTAGAACCTTCCTCTATTTATTTCACTCTTGAAAACCAAGCTTTGAACTCAGCTCATTAGCTTTCCACTGGGTGATATCATCAGCTCCGGCCACTGTGAGACGATTGGGGTCGGAGATCGGCAGAACGAACTCCACGGTCTAGTCAAGAGTAGTGATCAAAAGCGTCGAATGTGTCCCAAGCTCAGCCGAACTGTTGAACACGTTGATCTTACAAACTGCACGTAAGAGGTATGTGTGGCATGTGATCGCATAAATCTAACTCTATAGTGGTTAGGATCGAGAACAGGCGTTAGCTTAATCGCATGCAAAGGGTTCAACGATCGTACGTGAGAGAAACGATAATCTCTGAGAAAACGATGGTCGAAGACATTGCATGCGGCTCAATTCAAGACGAAATGATAAACTAAATGCATGATTTGTATGGTTTGATGATCGTGATATGAACCATGATCATATGCAATAAAGTTTAGGGAAAGAAGTCCAAAAATCGGGCGTGAAAAAGGGGTATCATATGCATGGTACCTATGTTTAAATTGTCGAGATTAATGTGTAAAAATCTAGTAATATTCTTTGAAATTATAAATGCGAATCGTGCATGTTTAGTCTACTATTTTAGTAAATGGCATCTTGTTATATAAATTATTCATTTGATTTCATAGTATGAGGCTTTTATACTTCGAGTTGTTTCACTGTTACCCACTTTGCTCACGTGTTCGATTCTAGTACGTTGTTGTCTCTGATCAAGCGACCCTGTTAAAGTAGCTCAAGGGTTTGATGGTCTCCATGCAAGTGACCCTGTTAACTTAGCTCAGGGGCTTGACGTTCCGTTTCAAGCGACCTTGTTAACAATGCTCAAGGGCATGGACTCTTGTCCCAAGTGACCTTGTTAACGTAGCTTAAGGGCTTGGATTCTTGGCCCAAGCGACCCTCTTAACGGAGCTCAAGGGGTTGGTATTCGACACATTTTCTTATGTAAGAATCCTCGTTATGTGTTTGAAACTTGCTGATCTACATGCCTCCAAGCACGTTTATTTCATGTTTATCTTACATGCATTATTTTGAGCACGTTTACTTGCATACATGAAAAGATATGTTTTGATAATGTATTCAAAGCCATGAAACCTTGCTTATTTGTTTAATTTATTATTTTAAAGAACTATTTTTACATTTAAATGCATCAAGAATTCATGAAATTGAATATGTTAAATGAGTAATTTCGCAAATCTTATTCCCTATTGAGCTTGGACGAAGCTCACCCTCGACTATACGTCACAGTTGCAGGAGTGGACATTGAGCGTGACACCAGTGAAGAGGAGGACTTGGATTATACTCCGAGAGAGGAGGATCAGCCCGAAAAGCATTTCCCGTAGTAGTGGAGCTAGTTTGAACTGGTATATGGACGGGATATTTGGGGTTATTTTGGGCTATTTTAGGTTCATTTTGGACTTTGATAAATGCTACCACGTGATATGAAATCGAAGATACTAGACTCGTGATCCACTGTTTAGATGAGGGTCGGCCCTCATCGGTGGATGGATATCTTTTGATGTATAGTTTTGGACTGATTATTTTGTGGGTTTTATATTGTTATTGCAGTTACTTTTGTAGCTCTATTGCTTCAATTGCGCACTTTGCTTCTGTTCATCTTGCTTACCTAAATGGATGGCTCGATCTTTCCGATTCATTAACGTGGAAAGATTGAGCTGATGTGAAGTGATGATCGCATCCCAATACCATACAGATCATGCTCGGTCTGACAGCGCGAATTTTTGGTAAGGAAATCCAGGCTGTCACATATGACGTCCCTTCTCAAGGCTCCTTCTTGCGTTACGAAGAAGCTCGAGAAAATTGTTAGAGACTTCCTATGGGAAGGGGGAAGGTGTTGCTGACCGGAAAAAAACTACACCTTATTAAATGGGATGACTGTTGTGACGGGAAAGAAAATGGGGGATTAGGTATTAGAAAACTGCAACTTGTCAATAAAGCTCTCCTTGCCAAATGGCTTTGGAGGGTGGATGATGTGGGGGAGAGGAACAATATTTGGTGGCAAATCGTCTCCAACAAATTCGAAACCACTGCTACCAACTCTAATCTTAATGATATCTTCAATCAAGTTTCGGCTTGGTGGAAGGTCGTGAAAGGATGTAGTCAGGAAGTGATAAAGGGCACCATTTTCAGCTGGGGCGACAGGCGGAGGATTCATTTTTTGGAAAGATTTATGGGTTGGGGAGCTGCCCCTTCAAATGGCCTCCCCTTTGATATTTTGACTCTCTGAAGCGAAAGATGCGGTTATTGGTGATTTTGTTCAATCGACTGAAGGGAACGTGGTGTGGAATGTTAGACTTAGACGCCAGTTAAGGGATTGGGAGATGGAGAAGTGTCAGAGCCAGCTTAGGTCGGGGGATTCCGGCCAATAGAGATCGGATGCTATGGAAATACACGGCCAAAGGTAATTTTACGGTGAAATCTTTCTATAATCGGCTATTGATGCACAAAAGAACTCAGCCTAATATCCGGAGATGGTCGGGATTCTGGAGCGTCAAGATGCCGCCTAAAATCAAATTTTTCACCTGGTTGGTCTCCCGGGGGAGAATTCTGATGCAAGATCAGTTGATAAGAAGAAATATCCCAGTTCCTAACAAGTGTTTGCTATGTATGAGAGGAACTGAATCAATGGTCCACATTCTGCTTCACTGCTCTTATGCCTGGAACATTTGGCACAAAAATTTTAGTATTTTTAATGTCCAATGGGTTATCCCTTTCTTGCCTGTCAGCATGATGGAAATGTGGAAAGAAATGGACGGAGAAGATCATAGGAAAGAGCTATGGCCACTCACGGTGTACGCAGTTTTTGGGGCTATCTGGATGGAAAGAAACAACAAAGTTTTCGCAAGGCTAAATCGCTTGCTTTGGTTATCCGAGATATCAGAGACTTCGCAGTTAGTTGGAACGTTACTAAGATGGCGGACTTCAACGACGAGCTACAGCACCTCTTGATGCTATGGGAAGATTGTTGTTCGTAACTTCTGCTAAGGGCCTTTGATTGCGATGGGGGGAGGCTTTGCTTTGCAGACCTCTAAGCTGTCCCAGGGGCGTGTTCTTCTTTCCTTTTTTATGGGGGGCTTTGCTTTTGGGTAGTGTCTTACTACCCGCCAAGGTATGTTTTCCTTTCTCTTTTTTCTTGTTTTTAATGCAATCCTTTGTTACCGTTTCAAAAAAAAAGAAACAAGACGTGGTCTCTCGGTCGAGCGTTGAATCGAAATATCGAGCTATGGCTCATAGTAGTTGTGAACTACTTTTGCTTAGAACCCTTCGCATGAAATTGAGGTCTCCTTCCATACCCTATGCCTCTTTAATGCGATAATCAAGTCATCACTGATATTGCTTATAACTCCGTTCTTCATGAAAGAATTAACAACTAAGCATGTTGAGGTTGATATCAATTTCATCCGTGAGAACTAAAAAGCTACAACTCACCCATTGACGCTCACAAATGTTTAATCCTCCGATAAATTGGTTGATGTTTTTGCTAGATCCTTCTTCGAGATATTCTTACCAAGCTGGGCATGATAAATACCTAAGCACTATGTGACGGGGCCAATACTCGAGCTTGCAGCATGGTGCGTGGGGCACGACATGTGGTGCCAGGAGGGCACGCGACATGGGGCCAAGAGGGCCTTATGACGTGGTCGCGCTGCGGGGTCGCGACACGGTCGCATAGAGGGGGAAGGCGCGGGAGCGACACGGATGCGACATAGCCAAGGTGGGCTAGCGATGCAAGAGGCGTTGCGGTATGTCAAACCAAGGGGTTTGAGGTCCTCCCGCCATTCTAGCTGAATGACTGTTTTACCCTTCTATGTGGGAGAGTTGGTGGAGACTGCCTCCCACCCACACGGGGCCTTGCGTTGCCAAAGGGGGCGCAAGTGTCTCCTAGGCCTGAAAGGGTGGGCCTAGGACGTCGACGCAGTGATGCCGTGTGGCACCCAAGGGAGGTTGAAGTATGGCTTCGGACTACGCGTCGCGGTGCATACGGCTGGACAACCTCGTGTGAACACTATCGCTGCGTGGGACTCAGTTGAGCACGACAACACATGGGCCAAGGATAAATGGTGCTAGTAATTCGGAACGCACATGAAGGCAGGCTGCGTGGGACTCGGTTGAGCACGCGAGCGCGAGGCACAAGGCTGTGGGCTTGGTTCGGTATGTGAGTGAGACATGGTGGCATGGGAAGCTGCATGCCAAGACTGTTGCGAGCGAGGTACTAGTGCAGTGCACAGGGTGAAGCTTGAGCAGACCAAGCAGCGCAGCGGTGCAGATGGTGTGTCGTAAGGGACACGATAAGCTGGATGGTAGGCCGTGAAACAGAGGTAACCATGTTGGGTGAGTTCCCGTCCTCTAGGCGGGTGGTATCAGAGCTGATGTGTAGATGGGTTGGCTTCGTTGCATGCGGTAGCGAAGCACCGTGCGGGTTGAAAGCGCATCGAAGGACGCTCCGCGACAGTTGGTTTCAGAAGTTGGCTGACCTAGCGAAGCGTGCATTAGGTGCCGCACGGGACTGAGGTTGCGGAAGTGCGACCTCGTGACAACTAGCTTGAGGGGGAGTATTTAGATATATTTATTCTCTCCAATTGCAATATAATATATGGATTGTAAGATGTAAAATTGGGTAGGTGAGTTGTAAGGGTAGTGTTGTCTTTTATCAATAAAATAAAAGCTAGTTGGGCTCTCTAACCCTAGTTAAGCTATATAGATGTCACTCTCGCTCTCTCCCCTTCTCTCTTCTTCCTATCTAACATAACCCTAACTACAAAGACTCACATCATCATCTACCTAATCCTAAGTTAATATCCATTAAAGTCTTCTACTGTGAGTTTGGGATAACACATCTATCTAATTGAATACTGCAAATCAATGGTTAAACAAATGGGAGGATTATGCTATTTTAACCAAAGTTTCGCAATTGTTAGAATTTTGAGCTTTGATACATCAAAGTGGGAAGGTTTTGCCAATTTGATGGTGTAGAGAGATCATTGTCCATTCCCAACGTGTTTATGTGAGGCGCTAACAAATAAAAACTCATTTTCCTATAGTTCTATATTAAACACAAATAAGTCCATATAACCTTTATCTAGTCAAAACAACCATAAATTATCTACACGTATTTGAGATATAACAAGTTTTATGACTCTTATAACTATAGAAGCATTTTATAACAAATCATAAAGAGAATGATTATCATCACCTACATCAACAAATAACACCTTCACCGGCATTCTTTTAAGCCCTATGGTGCCACAAGGTTAATATTTCTAAACCAATCGACTTTGTCCAAGTTGTTCGATATCATGTAAACGTCACTTAGCCTAAAATGCACATCCTCGATATCATGTAAATGTCATTTGGTCACCGTCGTGAGGAGCATGGGCTCTAAATGTGTGAGGTTCCTGATGTCACGGAGTTACTCTTTGCGACGTAATCTCTCGTGTGGCAACTAGTTTTCTTGAACTAATTCAGCCTATTCACGTCTCAAACCTGCACAGTAGCGCATTAGGTTAGAAACTATGCGGATTCCCGAATGCAATTCATATAGCTATACGCAGCGACATTCCTAGGGGCAGCCCCACTTAAAGTTTAGGTCTGCACCGTGGATGGTGGTCGTGGACCACCAACACGATGGCTCCAACGCACGACGCAACAAGAGCGACCCAACACCTATGCGAGGCCCGGATGCACAAACTCAAGCCCACAAGGCTATCGTACGCGTTCCGTAGGGGATCACTTAGGCCAGCAACATGTCACGTGGCTGTTAGATCATTTCCCCATATATATGGTTTAAACATCAACAATGCCAAAATGGCGAGAAGACCTCAAACCCCTTGGTTTGACATACCGCAACGCCTTGCACTGCTAACCCAGCTTGATCATGTCGTGACCACATCGCGTGCCATATTGGCACTACATCACGACCCAAACTGCCACCATGTCGCGTGCCCTCTTGGCCCACAACCGAAGCTCTTGGAGTACCAATGGCGAAGCCCTCATGGCTTGGTGACGCGCCGACGATGCCCCATCTTCAATCCACCAATGCCTGTCGCACTAGTGGCAGAAGTGGCCCTGCGACTAACTCGGATGGCCACGCCGCGAGCCCACGTCACATCCTCCCCTACTTAGTTGCGTTGACGTCCCCGTCGACGCGCTTCCAGTACTTCTTTAGGGCGGATTGGAAGGACGGGTGGGTACTCTCAAGTACCCAAGTAATTTCGACCTCTGGTAGGCCCTTCCACTTCAAAAGGTACTCCATAGGAAATTCATTCTGACTGCCATCTTCCTTGCTACTGCGTCTGTGTGCAAGGATTTCTTCAACATGTCTCTTTAACTGTAAATCGGCATCTGGTGCGACGCGAGTCGACAAACTTCTCCCTGGATTATTCGGGTCTCTTTTATATGACTTCAAGCAACTGACGTGAAATACCGGATGCATTCGTAGTCGGGAAGGAAGTTGCACTCGAAATGAGACATCGTTGATCCTTTCTGTGATTGGGAATGGCCCATCGTACTTGTGAACTAACCCTGTGTGTTTTCTTCTGAAAAATTTGAGTTGCTTCGGATTAAGCTTTACCAAAAATTCATCCCCTATGAGCAACTCGATCGGTTGTCGACCCTGATCAGCCCACTTCTTCATTCTCTTAGCAGCTTTTTCCAGATAAGCCCTAGCGATCTCTGCGTTTCTCTGCCACTCTTTGGCAAAATGGTAGGCTGCCAGACTTGATCCAGTACATCCCATAGTAATTGTATGCGGCGTTAACGGTTGCTGGCCAGTTGCCAATTCAAATGGGCTCTTATTTGAGGTTGAACTCTTCTGCAGATTATAACAAAATTGTGTCACATCTAACAACTGAACCACCCAGTTCTTTTGGTTGGCACTGACAAAATGTCTCAAATATTGTTCCAAAATAGCATTCACCCTTTCTGTCTGTCCATCTGTTTGTGGATGCATGCTGGATGAGAAGTTCAGTTTTACCCCCAGAAGCTGAAAAACTTCCGACCAAAACTTGCTAGCAAACCGTGGATCCCTATCGCTGACAATCACTTGCGGCATTCCCCAATATTTTACAATATTATTGAAAAATAATCGTGCAACCTGCTCTGCATTACAGTTTAATGGTGCCGGAATGAATGTAGCATATTTCGAAAACCGATCTACAACTACCAGGATGGACCCAAGTGTCCCTACCTTAGGCAACGCCGATATGAAGTCAAGAGAGATGCTCTCCCATGGTCTAGATGGCACTGGCAACGGCTGCAGGAGTCCCAATGGTTTAGCTCTTTCCACTTTGTCCTGCTGGCATATCAGGCAAGTCCTGGAATACTCCTCTACATCCTCTTCCATCTTAGACCAATAGAAACGCATTTCCAACAAGGCGAGCGTGCAATGAATTCCTGGATGACCAGCCCACAATGTGTCATGACACTCTTTCAGGAGTTCCTTTCTAAGTTCTCCCACTTTCGGCACATAGAAACGGCCCCCTTTGGTCACCAACTGTCCTTCCTCAGTCCAGAACCGCCATGTTTTCCCCTCTTGTATATGCTGTAATAGGGTCCTCGCGAGTGGATCTAATTTCAACCCATCGCGCAATCGATCGGGGATAGTCGAACTAATGCGGCTAGCTGCAATTTGTTCTTCAATTTTTAATGCTGCTAACTTTGCTTTACGGCTTAAAGCGTCTGCGACTTGGTTGGTCCTGTCGGGCTTGTACACTAGGTCCATATCGAACTCAGCTAAGAAATCATGCCAACGAGCCTGTTTCGGCGATAATTTCTTTTGTGTCTGAAAGTAGCTGGTCGCCACATTATCGGTCATCACTAGGAACTTCGACCCAAGTAGGTAGTGCCTCCACGTCCTCAGACAATGTACTACTGTTGTCATCTCCTTTTCTTGAACCGTGTACCGCCGCTCGGTATCGTTCAGCTTTCTGCTCTCAAAGGCCACTGGATGTTCTTCTTGCATTAATGCTCCTATCGCATAGTCGGAGGCATCCGTGTGTACCTCAAATGGCTTGGAGTGATCAAGTAGCTTCAGCACGGGGTCACTCATGACCACCGCTTTTAGGTCCTCAAATGCCCTCTGGCACTTCTCCCACCACTGCCACGGTCAATCCTTCTTCAAAAGGTCAGTCAGTGGTGTTGTACGGTGTGAATAACCAGGGATGAACCTTCTGTAATAGTTGACAAGGCCCAAAAATGACCGCAACTCGGTTAAGCCTTCTGGCACTCTCCAATCTTGGATTGCACGAACTTTCTCAAGGTCCATGCTGATGTTTCCTCCCCCAATATGGTGTCCTAAAAACATAATCTGCTCTTGTGCAAATGAACACTTCTCCTTCTTGACATAAAGTTGATTTTCTCGCAGTATTTTGAAGATTATTTGGAAGTGGCTGAGATGTTCTTCAAATGTGTTGCTATATACAACGATATCATCTAAGTACACCACCACGAACTTGTCGAGGTAGGCATGGAACAACTCATTCATCAGGGTCCAGAAGGTGGCTGGGGCATTAGTCAGCCCTAAGGGCATCACTAGAAACTCAAAGGCTCTGTACCTGGTCACACAGGTAGTCTTGCTTTCGTCTCCCTCGGCGACTCGCACTTGGTAATAACCAGATCTCAAGTCCAGCTTGGTAAAGTACCTCGCACTGCCCAACTGATCAAACAAATCTGCAATCAATGGCACTGGATACTTATTTTTGACGGTGACCTTATTCAACGCTCTGTAGTCGATGCATAATCGAAGGCTACCGTCACGTTTCTTCTGAAATAGAACTGGGGCGCCAAATGGAGCTTTAGACGATCGAACAAACCCTGCCCCCAATAACTCATCTAACTGCCGACGTAACTCGGCTAGCTCTGGAGGAGCCATTCTCAGAGGAGCATTAGCGACTTTCAATTGGTTCCAATTCTTGGATCCACTGATCTCCTTGGTGGCAACACCTTAGGCAATTCTGACGGCATGACATCTTGGAATTCTTTGAGTATTCCTGACACACATTCTGGCACAATCTCTGTCGGCCCTGGTGCTTTCTCTTCTATCAGTGTAGCAAGAAACATAGGTTCCCCTCTCCTTAGTCCCTTCTTTAATTGAAGTGCCGAGATAAACCCATCACTCTCCCCTTCTTTGTCTTTCTGAATAACAGGGATCATACAAGGGGTCTCTTCACCGAACATGCACACTGATCCGAGGTACGGCATGAGCACCGCTTTAGCCTGATGTAGGAGTTCTAACCCAAGGACAACCTTGAAATCATCCATCTGTACTGCCATAAAGTTTGTTGTTCCACTTCACGGCCCTATCTGCACGGGTACCCCCTTTGCTATTCCGGCTATGGGGCGCGCTTCTAAGTTCACGGCCTTAATACGACTGGAGTCTTGCTCCAGTTTCAACCCTAGGCGACGTGCTTCTTTATCAGCAATGAAGTTATGCGTCGCCCCCGTGTCCACCATGGCACGAGTATTTTTTTCATTGATGCACGCCTTTATGTACATCAGCCCCTTGGGCGCGACTGTCTTTCCCTTCTCTACCTGTCCTTTTATGGCATTCAACAACCTGAGTGCCCCCATTCTTGGTTCATCGACGGCAGCAGGTGTTGCACTGGCAGATCCCTGTAGGGCATTCAAAGATTGTTTCTGCGGGCAATCTTTCACTCGATGAGACCCTCCGCATAGAAAGCAACCCGACTTGGGCGTAAAATTAGCTGATTCAGCCGACTTGACACGAGACTCTTTCCCGTGCGACTTCTTTTCATGCGTGCCATTCTTGTTTTCTTATTGGCTTTCATGCGGCCTCTTCTTATTTTGATCTGATGGCCCGTAGTCTTAGTCCGAAAGTGCCTGCTACCGCTAGATCTGGTAGTGCTCTTCTGTTCAATTCAGTTTGTGCCCAGGGCTTTAGGCCTTCAATGAAGTAGAATAATTTATCATTCTCAGACATTTCCCTGATGTCCAACATCAAAGCAGAGAACTGCCTCACATATTCTCTCACTATACCCGTATGTTGCAGCTTTCGTAGTTTATGTCGTGCGATAAAGTCGATGTTTTCGGGCAAGAACTGAGCTTTTAATTCTTTCTTCAAGTCCTCCCACGTATCTACCACACATCGTCCATCTTGAATCTCTGCGTAGCGTGTACGCCACCACAGTTTAGCGTCTCCCTCAAGATACATGGTCGCGATGACCACTTTCATAGTTTCGGTGGAAGGTGGGACGACACGGAAGTACTGTTCGATGTCCCATAAGAAATTCTCCAATTCTTTGGCATCGCAAGCTCCCCCATAGCACCGCGGCTCGAGTATCTTAACCTTTCGTTGGGGAGTTTCCGGCTGCGGAGCAGTCCCAGAACCAATTACCCTCATCAGGACGTTCATCTTTATGGTTAGGTCATCGATCTGTAAACGAAGGGCTTCGACGGTGCCCCTCGTGTCCTCGGCGAGGATCTCCACGTTCTCCTCTAACGTGGCATGGTTCACTTCCTGCTTATTTACAAGTGCCACCATAGATTCTATCTGTTATGTTCGAGCTTCCAGATCATCCAACCATTCCCTTGTACGCCTTCGCGTAGCACCACTGCTTATCCCAGTGTCGGCCATCTTTAGGCTCTGATACCACATGTCATGGAGTTATTCTTTGCGACGTAATCTCTCGTGCGGCAACTAGTTTTCTCGAACTAATTCAGCCTATCCACGTTTCAAACCTGCACAGTAGCGCATTAGGTTAGAAACTATGCGGATTCCCGAATGCAATTCATATAGCTATACGCAGCGGCATTCCTAGGGGCAGCCCCACTTAGAGTTTAGGTCCGCACCGTGGATGGTGGTCGTGGACCACCAACACGATGGCTCCAGCGCACGACGCGACAAGAGCGAACCAACACCTATGCGAGGCCCGGATGCACAAACTCAAGCCCACAAGGCTATCGTACGCGTTCCGTAGGGGATCACTTAGGCCAGCGACACGTCACATGGTTGTTAGATCATTTCCCCATATATATGGTTTAAACACCAACAGTGCCAAAATGGTGAGAAGACCTCAAACCTCTTGGTTTGACATACCGCAACGCCTTGCACTGCTAACCCAGCTTGATCATGTCGTGACCACATCGCGTGCCATATTGGCACTGCATCACGACCCAAACTGCCACCATGTCGCGTACCCTCTTGGCCCATGACCGAAGCTCTTAGAGTACCAATGGTGAAGCCCTCATGGCTTGGTGACGCGCCGACGATGCCCCATCTTCAATCCACCAATGCCTGACGCACTAGTGGCAGAAGTGGCCCTGCGGCTGACTCGGATGGCCACGCCGAGAGCCCACATCACACTGAGCTACAGAGGATACAAAGACCTATTGATGCTAGTACTAGTATGAAGGAGCTCAAGTTGTGTCATGCCAAATGTGGTCACTTACCTATATCGCTTCTTCTTTTACTTTTTTCCAGAAAAATTCAAACATTGTGATGTCTTCTTTTAAATGTGAAATTTCTCAGTTTGCTAAACATCAAAGAACATCTTATCCTGTTAGTGAAAGGAGAAGTTCAGTACCATTTGAATTAATTCACTGTGATGTACGGGGTCCTTCCCCAGTTGTTTATGTGCATGGTTTTAGATACTTTATTTCATTTATTGATGATTGCCCTTGCTATTCAATGTTATATTTACCGAAGATCAAGGATGAGGTACCCTCTGTCTTTCCCAGTTTTCATAAATTGGTTCACACTCAATTCCATGCTCATGTTAAGGTGTTGTGGTCGGATAATGAAGGGGAGTACGCTTCGTGATCATGGCATAGAGTGGCAAACCACTTGTCCTTACACCCCCACAAACAAAATGGGGCGTTTGAGAGAAAAAATTGTCACAGTCTTGAATTTTCTCACACTCTTCTGCTTAGAATGAATGGTCCAAAGTATCTATGGGGGGAGGCCATCTTCACCTCCATCTTCGTAATTAATCGCATGCATACTCCGGTTCTTAGTGAGATGTCCCCTTGCAAACTGTTGTTCCCTGATCGTCCCATATTTTTTGTTCCTCCTATTTTTAGGTCATTGTATTTTGCCCATATTCCTGAAATTCATTGGTCTAAACTTGATTCCAAAGCCACTCGTTGTATATTTGTTAGGTATCCTCCTACTCAAAAAGGGTACAAGTGTTATTATCTTACCTCATTGATACTATTTGTTACTATGGATACGACTTTCTTTGAAGACACCCCTTTCCATCAAGCTCAGGGTGAGAAAGTTCAATGCCCTCTTCAGGGTGAGAATTATGGTGGTGAAGAGAGCACTTGGCCATTGCCAAGACTTGATGTGACCAATGTGTTTCATGATATTAATGACAAGGAGAAAGAGAAACCAGAGGAAATACCTCTGTTTGAGAAGTTTGGAAAAGTGAAAGAGGTAAAAAATTTAAGTCAAGAAGTTCAAGGCTACAAGTGCACCACAAGAGCCATCACAAGAACCTCGTTCAGCGACTTCTGACCAAAGTACATTCTCAGAGGAAGGCCGGAAAAGTGAGCTTGAAGTTCCTATTGCTATCAGAAAATCATCCAAGTCATGTATCTATCACCCTATCGATAAATATGCTTCGTATCCAAACATGTCAGATTCCCATCGTGCTTTAGCTAGCTCCTTGGATGCCAATTCCATTCCTACATCTGTTTCTAGTGTGTTATCTCAGCCAAAGTGCAAGGAAGCCATGTTACAAGAGATGAAAGCCCTGGAATCTAGTCATACATGGAAGGTGTGAATTTCTCTGCAGGAAACAAGGTCCTTGGTTGCAAATGGATTTATACTGTGAAGTTTAAACCTGATGGTACTGTGAGAGGCATAAAGCACGCCTTGTAGCAAAAGGGTTCACCCAGACCCAAGGAGTTGACTATTAAAAGACTTTTGCACTGGTTGCAAAGTCCAACACTATCTGTGTTCTACTATCTCTTACAGCATGTACACATTGGCCATTGTATTAGTTGGATGTGAAGAATGTCTTTCTTAACAAAGATTTGAAAGAAGAGGTCTACATGGCACTTCCTCCTGGGTTTATAAAACGGGGGATGCCAAAAAGAGTTTGCAGGTTGGAGAGATCAATCTATGGGTTGAACAGTCACCTAGAGCTTGCTTTCAGAAGTTCAGTGAAGCCATCATGAGAATTGGCTACAAGAGAAGTCACTATGATCACACTCTCTTTGTGAAGAAGGGTGCTCATCTCACTGTAGTGTTGGTACATGTGGATAACATCATTGTCACTGGTGATGACAGTGATGAGATACTCCAGTTGAAAGGATATCTAAGTAGAGTTATTGAAATCAACGACCTGGGGCCCTCAAAATACTTTCTTGGGATCGAGGTTGCTAGTTCCAAGAAAGGGTATCTAAGCAAAGTTTTTAAAATCAAGGACCTGGGGCCCCTAAAATACTTTCTTGGGATCGAGGTTGCTAGATCCAAGAAGGGTATTGCGCTGTCACAAAGAAAGTACACACTTGATGTACTTAAGGATCCGGGGATGCTAGGACGTAAGCCAAGTGTCACACCCAGAGGTTGTTAAGGAGAGTCACTCAAGAATATTCAGATATATCAGAAAATTGTTGGCAAGCTAATTTATCTCACCATGACCAGGCCTGGCATAGTGTACATTGTTAGTGTTGTCTTTAGTACATGGGCCCTCCTAGGAACATCCACCTTGATATTGTCTACAGAATATAAAGATATTTGAAGGGTAGTCTGGGAAGCGGACTACTATATTGTGATCATGGTCAACTTGATATGGAGATCTTCACCAATGTTGACTAGGTTAGTTCGTTGGATGACAGAAGATCTACCACATGTTACTGCACTTTTTTGGGCAGAAAACTTGTTACTTAGAAGTCTAAAAAGGCAATATGTGGTTTCTATACTCTAGTGTTGAAGGTGAACATAGAGCAATGTCTCAAGGTACTAGGGAAGGAATGTGGCTAAGACATTCTTGCTGATCTTGGAGTTGAGGTGAAACCCCCCATGATTTTGGAGACAAAAAGGTTGCCCATCACAATGAGAATCATGTATACAATGAGAGGACCAAGCATATAGAGATTGATTGTCACTTCATTCGTGAAAAGGTTGAGTTCAAGGAAGTATGCATTCCTCAAGTCAAATCAGAAAATCAGTTGTAAGATGTTCTCTCTAAGGCCATGAGTGGAAATAGACTCTATGACATTACTAGCAAGTTGAGCATGATAGATAATATATGCACCAACTTGAGGGGAGTGTAGAGATATGTCTTTATTTCTATTGGTGGGTGTGTAGGAAGTGGGATAAATAATTTTTTTTCCTTTTGTTTGTAATAACCGTGATCCGTGTAAGTGTAAGATCATCTATAAGCATTAATACTTTGGGAAGAGTGCAATATACTCAACCCTAATTTTATCCATCTTCCTCTCTCTTCATCTTCTTCCTCCTCACCAAACCTTAACCCTAATCACATAATAGATAACAGAAGAAATGTAGCATGGTGCTTAGCACTATTGAAGATAATGCTGCCCCATCTCCATCCACCAATGAGTGTATGTTTACAATGATTAAGACCAACCGATAATCGGCCACTTTGATGGAGCAGCATTGACAATTGGATGAATTTTCAGCAGAACGTTTCACATTTTTATCGATCATTCAGAAGGAAGCAATTTATTGCAATGCTAGAATTGTTGAATCTGTGCAATTTCTAACCCATCGAAGAAATGATCCATTAATCTTTGTGGTCAGGATACAAGGGCGCAATTAATAATCAAGATGAGATGCTCTATCATATTAGAGGACCATCATGTAACAGATCATATAAAATAATCAAATTACATAAAGGCAGAAAAAGAAGATTGAGAAAATGGCAAATAATTATACAACAGAGTTAATTGACCTAAATATAACAAAATTGAGTATTTCTTAATGACCCACACACACACACACACAGACACCTTAATAAATAAATAAATAAAGGAAATTGAGTGTGCTATATGAATGATAACGAAATTCAAAATGTATAAAGGCGGGAATTAAATCGAATTAGGGTAAGAGTTGACTCACAAGCTTCGCATTTAGATTGTTATTGCCGATGGTTGCCATAGAAATTGCAGAGAACGGCTTCGATTGCAAAAAATGTATAATTAAAAAAAGGTAAAAAGAGATTAGATAAATTTATGGTCTAATTGGAACGTTTTAGAGAGAGAGAGAGAGGAGGTGAATTTTACTACCTGTCGAATAGGAATGTTTTAGATATTGTTGGATCCTTTTTGCTGAAACCCTACAATTTGTAGGGTTACTGGAGAGCCCTAAAATCATGGTTAATCATAATTTAAGGTGATTTTAAAATATACGACATTATAATATAAAACTATATGTTGTTTGGTGTCAAAATCATAAAATCATGTGTTTGATGCTGTTTTTTCTGAATGCTAACGAATGAATCTACCTTTGGTATCCAAAAATAATAATAATAATAATAATTTTAGGAAGTAGCGGGAATAATAATAATAATAATGATTTTAAAATATACGATATTATAATATAAAACTATATGTTGTTATGAGAGTGCACTGAATCCGTTGATGATCCAATAGATTTGTCGCTTCAACTGATCAGTTTTCCTTACCTGCTGATGTTTCCATGTGTTTGTTTTGGAGAAAGCTAATTTCATTAGAAAGAAGAAATTAATTTAATTTCTTTCTTGCTTAATAAAAACATAAAAAAATAACAAAGCACCCGATTCGATTCTCTTGAACGATTAATGGTTTAAGCTGTCGGTCATCCTTATGGCACTTAAAACCAAGATTGAAGTGCAACAGCCACAAAAATGGTGTTTTAAAAAGTTTTAAACTCATTACCCAAAAAGAAAGATTTAAACACTCATGTCTTTCCAAGGTGGTTTGAGTTACGATAGTTAATCCTCATCAGTATAATTGAAACACTCACCATTATAATTGGTACCCACTTATGCTACCTTATAATTGTCACATGTGTATACGTGTTTGCTCCTCGATTCTCAAAATTATTTCAGCTGAATGGTCGTATATAATACCATTAATTTGAGATGACGATTCACCACTTTCAATTAAGTAAAGGAGGATCCCTCTTTACCGAACATATTGTGCTATAGATCTTAATATCATTAGCATCAAATCACACCGAACGCATGAGGATGTTTCACATGGTATTCCTTCCAAAAGTAGCCCGAGTTCCAAGGGGATTGGAGCTCGTGTGAGTACCTAAAACCAACTCTTCCTAAGTAAAAAGGTTTGGTTTCAAATATCAAAGACTTTGATATTTTAGGAACATGTGAATTTGAAGTTCATGATCAACAAATCTTTTATAGATAAAATTCGAGCAAAACATGATATTTGTCATATGATTTATTGTAGTCAACTATTGAATTATATAATAGTCTTTGACTCCATTTAATCACATAATAAAAATTATATTTTGTTCTAATCATTTACAATTGATATCTTTAAATCATAGCTTTCAAATCAAACGGTTTAGATGGTGTTTTCACATAGTAGAGGTCACCAAACTTACAAGTCTTTCTTTTACATTCGGTGCAATCACTTGAAAAGTGTGTGCAAGTAATGACTCTCTTTTTCTTTTTAACGTTGAGCTCCCACTCACCCGTTGGTTCACCCCTGATCCAAAGCCTCTACCCTTGAACCTTTTCTAGTATATTAGAAGTTAGAAGCCTTCAAATTAGAGGGACACAATCAGGATTCTCTTCTAGTGAGGGCTACAGATGGTTTATATCAAGGTAACAAAATCGGTTTCCAACACCGGTATCGGTATCTAGGACGACCGATACAACTCGGCCAATACGTATTGGCCTATTATTATTATTATTATTATTATTATTATTATTATTATTATTATTATTTCAAAACAAATATAGGTATCGACCGATACCCGATACCGACACCGATACGTATCGGTTTGCCGAGAAATTGATACATATCAGCTCCGATACGTATCAGTATTGGCCGATTTTTGATACCATGGTTGATACATATACACCCAACAAAAAATCATACTACCACACCTGACGTCCAACATGGAGCACACACATATGATCAAGGTAACAAAATCGAACTCGGTATTGGGTATTGGTCCTTGGCGGACCGATACGTATCATCCCCTTTGATATTTAAAAAAAAAAAAAAAACCAAAGTCTCAGCTCAAACCAATACGTATCGGCCGATACCGATACCGAGTTGTAGGACCGATACGTATCGGTTTGCCGAAATACCAATAAGTATCGGTATCGGCCAATTTTTATATTATGCATATAATACAACGGATTATATATAATCCAAATTTAAGAAAACATTGTCCATTTCTTTGCCTTTTTTTTTATTTTATTTTTTTTTGTATATTTTTTAAAAGAGAAAAAACAATGGCAATTCATAGAAGAGATTATTTTCTAAAATAGTAAAACTGATGTTTTCGGGTTTTAAACGAAATAATTTGTCCTAAAAACACAGACCTCACGCCAAAACAGTGACTTTTGACCTTTTTGATGTTTTCATTTCAAAATGGACCTTTGCGCAATTTTCTAACATTTGAGTCAATAATTTTTACTAGTTGCTAACCCAAATTTCTATTAACCACTATTATATTAATCTTGAGTGGACCTACATTGATATAGGGCTTCTATGTATTCGTCCACCGTGATTTGCTCTGCATCATTATGATAGAAGGCAAACCGTGATCAGCCACAAATCAGAGTCTCACTTTGGCTTGTTAAGCTTCTTAGCAGTAGGCATGGAGTCAAATACATTCACCATTGAGGAAGCCGCTTTACCATTCACATCCCTTACCATTCAACTTGCTTAGAACGGCAATTCCATTAATGTGTTTGCGTGGGAAAACATAAAAGAGCTCTAGATTGGGGCAAGTCACAAATTGGGTACCACTCGGTCCACTCCGGCAGTATCATAATTTTGAAAGGATTGTTTTAACATTTTTTTTCTTTTTAACTTTTGCTTTAAGTAAAGCATATAGCAAGCACTAGTGGTGAAATCAGAATTTTTATAAATTAGATTTAATTTCGATTCATTTTGAAATAATTTTTGAAAAATTTATTGGGATTAAAAAATATATAAATATATATATTTATAATTTTAAAAGATATTAAATATATAATACCATATTTAAATTATATATTATCATAAAAATCGTGTTTCGTGCCAATTTTTTCAACATAGGATCTTTTGGTCATGACTTTCAAATCTGACAGCTTAGATAGTCTTTCCTACATATGATCTTTTGATCATCGATTTTCATTTTTATAGGATCTTCTATTTATCGATAATTGATTGATTTGACTTAGACGATGAAGATCGTTTTTGTGACGACTCAGACCCACATGTCACAATATTGTCCGGTTTTGGGTTTAGGACCCCGCCTCGATTTTGTTTTTGGTATGGGCTTAAGTCCCCACTTAAAACGCATCATGACATGTAGCGTCCGCAATCACATATAGCCCAGGATTAGGACTTTTCTCTATCCGATGTGGGACTATTACAATCCTCCCACCATATAGAAGAGTCGTCCTCGGCTCTGATACCATTTTGTGATGACCCAGACCCACATGCCACAATATTGTCCGGTTCTGGGCTTAGGTCCCCGCCCCGATTTTGTTTTTGGCATGGGCTTAAGTCCCCACCCAAAACGCGTCATGAAATGTAGCGTCCACAATCACATATAACCCAAGGTTAGGACTTTTCTCTATCCGATGTGGGACTATTACAATTTTTCACTCCAATCTTCCACACAAAGGATCTTGAGACTATGAGCGTACCATTCGATAGTCAATTTTTTTATTTAAGTGGCACAAATCTCAATAAAGTGACTAAAAAGTCATGAAGCACACATCCCACCAAATTTGGGCTATGTACCACATAGAGAACACTAGCAGTTGATGGAAAGTCCATGGTCTCAAGATCTTGTTTGAAAAATTAGGCTTAAAATATATCTTCAACATCAAATTCAAAACAGTCAACTAGTTGTAGCATGTAAAACTTGAATTGAGAAGAAAGAATCTCAAATTTTAAGGATTGCAAATAAATTAGGAGTACCTTTAAATCCACCCACCAAATCTTTGAGTTCACCCACGCTGGAACACTTTGATTATATTGAATCGGACGATGGAGATTGTTTATCGTCCCAGTCTTTCACACAATGGATCTTGAGAACATGATCGTACCATCCGACGGTCGACTATTTATTTCATGTGGTACACACCCAAAAAAGGGACATTGAAATCAATTTTGAGCATGCACGTAATGTTAAGGTCATTTTTCTGAGATGTGTGCCACGAGAAATAAAATACTAACCATCTGATAGTAGGCCCATGATCTCAAGATCCATCTTGTGAAAGATTGGGAGGATAAACAACCACCATCATCTGATTCTACTAAGTTAATGCATTTCAGTGTGGGTGAACTCATAGATTTGGTGGGTGGATTTAAAGTAAATTAGTCGCCTTCAAATATTAGCTACAACATTGGGCGGAAAAAAATCAGCTAAATTTTAGGTAAAGATTTTATTTGATTTTATCTTAAAAATCGATTAAGAAAGTGGACCCCGACATTATTGCTAAAAAGAAATCTTTTATTCTATAAGAAAAGCAAAAGGAGTACCTTCGTTTCCGCCCACATCTTAGACCCCTTGATAACCATTGATTAAGTCGGATAAAATGATGAAGGTCATGTTTCATCCTGATACTCCACACAAGAGATCTTGAGATCATGACGCATCTATCAGACGGTCAGTTTTTATTTCAAGTGTCACAAATCCCAAGAAATAGTCTCTGAATCATATGTCAGACATCATACCCAAACGTCAATTTTGGACCATTTTTTGGGATCAGTCACACATGGAATAAAAAAATTATCGTCTGATAGGTGTGCCATGATCCCAAGATCTATTATGTGGAATATTGGGCTGAAACATGATCTCCATCGTTAATCTGAAGAAATCAATGTTCTTCAAAGAGTTTAGGATGTGGGCGCTTTCATAGATGGCATGGGTGCAAACATAGATTGTGACAACCCGGATTTCGACACCCGAAACCTGTGCCATCAGCATGACCCTCGCGTCGTGCCCCAAATACATAGGCGGAACACTTGATACAATCCCACAACCATAGTAAAAACATAGACAAAACTAAAGCAAAACAAATCTTCAGTTCTACTATTTAACACAAAAATAAGTACTTAAAAGATCGTTCTAATCTCATGTTTCTGTATGGGCAAAAGAATCAATCCGAATCATCAGTGCCATAACTACAGTCACCGTCTTGGGTTGTTCCCATTGCACTACGACCTCGATCTTAGCTGGATTCACTGTGACACCCTCCTTTGAGACAATATATCCCAAAAAGCTAACTTTCTCCAACCAAAACTCGCACTTACTGAGTTTGGTGTATAGTTGGTGTTCACGCAAGGTTTGTAGAGCAGCTCTCAAGTGTTCTTCATGTTCCCTCTTTGACTTGGAGTAGATAAGAATATCGTCGACAAATACTACAACGCAAAAGTCTAGGTGTGGTTTAAACACCCGATTCATCAAATCCATAAACGACGCCGATGTATTCGTCAAACTAAACGGCATTACTAAGAATTCGTAGTGCCCGTATTTCGTCCTAAAAGCAGTCTTTTGGACGTCCTCTGTCTTGACCCTGAGTTGATGATATACAGATCGTAGATCGATCTTAGAAAAATATTTTGCCCCTTATAGTTAGTCAAACAAGTCATCTATCATTGGCAATGGATACCTATTTTTTATAATGAGTTTATTCAACTGACGGTAGTCAATACACGACCTCATTGACCCGCCTTTCTTCTTTACAAACAAGACCAGTGCTCCCCAAGGAGACGCACTCGGTCTTACAAACCCCTTGTCTAAGAGCTCATGCAACTGCTCTTTTCAATTCCTTCAACTCAGCCGGAGCTATCATGTATGGTGCCTTTAAAATCGGCTCTGTTCCAGGTGCCAAGTCGATGGCAAACTCCACCTCTCTATCCGGAGGTAGTCCTGGTAACTCTTCTGAAAAGACGTCATCGAACTCGCATACTACTGCGATCTCAGAAATAATGTTCTTCCCTTCCTTGTCATCTTTCAAAAAGGTTAAATTACCACTGAATCCATTTCTAATCAAACGTTCGGCTTTGATTGCAGACACAAGTCCATTTTACCTCTCTGGTTCTTATTCTGGCTACCTCTAGGTCGACCCCTTCTCCCAGAAGATATCACGCTCTGCACATGAAACCAAAGTTTCATTAGCAGTAGATCGCTTCACTCTGACAAAATCCATGACTTGTTAGAAATTCTAAAAAAATTGCTTTGATACCAACTGTGACAGCCCGAATTTCGGTACCCTAAAACTCGTGCCATCAGCACGACCCTCGGGCCGTACTCCAGATATGTAGGCGGAACACTTGGTACAATCTTACAACCATAGTAAAAACATAGACAAAACTAAAGCAGAACAAATCTCAAGTTTTACTATTTAACACAAAAAATAAGTACTCAAAAGATCGTTCTAATCACATACTTCTACTTGGGCAAAAGAACCAATCCAAACTATCAGTGCCATAACTACGGTCACCCTAGATGGTTCAACAAAAAAATATTACATATAACCTTATCCTTATAAAACATGGTTGGACGTATCAAACCGTAAATATCTCTCTCAAAATATCAAAGTACGCAAAGGGTCTTCTAAAAGAACCTCTCAGAAGGGGGCTCAGACTCCTCTCCTAGAATATACTCTGAGTCCTCAGGATCAACCTCTCCAGAAGCTGCTCCTAACTATGCACCTGTGACGTATAGTCAAAGTGTGAGCTACATCCTAGCTCAATAGGAACAATATCTGAACAAGTGCATCTTTCTTACTCACATATATACCATGACAAGAATAAAGAATGAATTTATCAATGTAAATTTATTTAAAACAGTTTGAGATGTAAGAAAATAAACAGACTGCATTTGTTACTCTACTCATGACATTTGATGTTCGTTAACTCTTATGATTATAATCAGGCTGGTCTCATGACTTAAATGATTAACTTAAATAATCCCCGAGCAATATAGCATTAAGGCCCGATGGAATACCCTTTATCGTTGTCTAATCAGACTATTTTTCAAGTATCTTGACTCACGTCCATTTCTCATAGGCAACGAGCACATTACTATACATCCCTGGAATGCCTACTGGTGTACGAATTGGCCGCTATACCGGTCACGGATATCTTGCCAAGTCAAATCACGGGTATACCGCCGCGTTGGTGGGGTATTCTAAAAACCTTAAATCAATTGTACACCACATATAGTTATTCATCGTGTAAATTGTGCTACATATATAGTAATTTCTCAGCCTGTTCAATCTCATTCATGGACCTTCCATTTCGTGGATTTTTACATCCACTATACATCCCTAGGATCTCACACCTTCTGATGCATCATTTAGATGCCCATAACACATGCATCCCTGGGATGATTTAACTCTTTTACTTGTTAAGTTTTCTCATTTATCTATGTATGCTTATATATCATTTCTTCCAAACACTACTCTTAACATTTTACATTTTCAACTTAGCTTTAAAGAAAAACATGCTACTTAGCTTTTAAGGAAAAACATGCTTTAATCTCGACTCAGCTTTTAAGAAACATATATTTATACACTATTACTATATATATATTCTCGTAATTAAGGGTACAAGTTCATACATTCCTCTGCCTCACACGTGGTTACTATCAATGGATCCTTCAATCCGAGCCGTACTCAACCATCACTATATTCGTCATAACTAGGCCTGGCCAACCACATATAGCTCATTGCTATAAGTGCAAAAATACTGGGTTAGAAGCCTAACCCCAACACATGAACAACTCGAATGAAAAACCTCACAAAAGCCTGAATTTGTCCAAATTGATCGAACGATTTTAAATCGATCGAACGAAATCCAAAATCGATCGAACGATTTTATTTCGTTCAATCGATTTCCTCATAAATCCATTTTATCTTATTTTTGTCCCCTAGCAAACCGATTGAACAATTTTAACTCGTTCACACAGGTTCACAAATCGAATGATTTCTTCAAAATTCATTTTTCACCTTATTTCTTTATTGGTCAAAATCGATTGAACGAGTTCTAATTCCTTTCGATTGATTTTGCCCGTTCCCAAATTCGAACGAGTTCTTTCATCTAGAACCACCTCATCATCGTCCACACCATTCATCATATATTTCTCAAATTAATTCACTCAAATTTATAATCTAACATCTAAGCTAGTTTAAAATAATTGACTCACCATTTCTATCGGTTGAATCCCTTGATCCCAAGCTTTAGCTCACTAAGGTTTCATAAACTCCCAAATCTCTAATCTCACCTTGATACCGAGCTCGATCCGCTAGCCTTCCGAGCCTAGATCAATTATTTGCTTTCAATGCACTCTTCTCAATTTCACACCAAAATCTCACTCTCATTTACTCTCTCTCTCTCTTAACTCTTCTCAACAACTCATTTAAGGGAAATAAGCTCCCTTTCCCTTTTCTTATAACCTACCACTTAACTAAGGTGTTAAGCTTATGTAACTAACTAACGTGTGTGTGAGTATATTTACAACTATATGCATACACCTCCTCTCACATGGTCTATGCAACCTAACTAACCATCCTAAGTCCACCAAGTCGATGTTGACCCGGTCAAACATATGACTAGTTAGTCCGCTTCTCGAGGCGCACTATTTAAGTACAAAATTTTTGAGACGTTACATAGATACCCATGGCAAAATCGAGGATATTTTTTTTACCAACTCTTCTTAGATAAACAAAATCGTTATTATTATTATTTTTCTTTTAAAAGTCAATGTAGGCGGACGCCCACACTCGCCCCTGTGTCTGCCACTGGCTAGCACCAAGGATCAAAATTTCAGTTTCGAGACTGGCTTAAACTGAAATTTCATAAATTCGGCCAACAATTTCAGGATGGGCCAGAATTTCGGTCCCATTTTTTTTTTTTTTTGTTAAAAAACGAAAAAATTGGTTGGTTTGAAAAAAAATAAAAAAGGGGTACTTGTATTTACAATCCAAGATCCTTCTCAACCCTAGTTTTATGGGCTTAGTGTTGACTTCTTTGGCTTATATGATAGAGATTAGATTTTAGCATAATTTTCGACAAAGCAGATCTGGACATCGTGAGCCTACCATTAGACGGTCAGATTTTTATTTCACATGACACATATCAAAAAATGAGGATGATCATGAGTGTATACCAAACATGGTTCTCCAATCACTTTTTGGGAGTTGTGCCATTTAAAATAAGCCCAAATCTGACCATGTGAATCAAACTCCGATCACTTTAGCAAGAGTTTAGCCTACAATTTAGCTCCTCATATAAAGAGTTTAGCCGATAATAACAATACTACAAGAGTTTAGCCTACAGTTTCGACCCCATATAAAGTTTAGCGGCTAAACTTTAGCCAATTTTAGCCGATAATTTTGCCCCCACTAAGAGTTCCCGAAAATTTCATGTTCTCATTTCGCTCCCACTGGAAATAGAAACCAAAATATTGACCTTGCAAATTATCGGTCGATAACTTTAAATTATCGGCCAATAATTTGCGAAGTCGATATTTTTCGTGAAATTTTGTAGATTTTGTTTCGATTGGGGTTGAAATTTTGATCCATGGCTTGCACATACATAATTAAATATACTTAATATGGACCTGACTCTCTTTACCATAATTTAAACACCAAAAAACGGTGTTTAAATGATCTTACACCATCAATGACATAAGATGTGGGCGGTTCGTATCATCAAAGTGATAGATCATAGATTGAAGAGCAATAAGCCCAAAAATAGTGTTTGAAGGAGATTTAAATCATCTGATCGTTGAACTATATATGATATCAACCGTTGTTTTTAATTTTAATGATCGATGTTAAAGTTCATCAATCGGATGGTTTAAATAGGCATGTTTCTTTGGACAATTTAGATTGATCACATATGAGCGTCACATGGCATAAAGATAAATCACACTTCAATGGTGTGAGATAAAAATAAGTCTAATTTTAATGTTGTAAGAACATTTAAGCAACATTTGAGTGTTTAAATGGAAAATTGCAAATGGTTGACAATTTTTTATAGATAATATTGCAGGCAGCTTAAATGGTGCGACTTGACTAGAAGTAGTGTTTGGGGCTCACTATGTGTGCAGCAAAGGAGGTCGTGCCACTAAGCTGCCTGTAAATTTTTTTATCAGAAATTATCCGCAGTATAAAATTGTCCGTGTCTAAATGTCGGTGGAACCTTTATCCCATTTAACGTATATGATGGACGTCATTTAATAAACAACCAGTCTCCTCATTGGAGTAAGGCACATTAGCCACTCCACTTTACTTGTCCACAAATACGGCAAATTTAAGACAACACTCTCCTCCTCTAGCTATTTTTTATTTTTTGAAGAGCAAAGGAGTCACAAATTGGCCGTACAGTTGGTCCGGTCCCAACCTTCTGTTTTCAAAGTGGCTTTTCCTTTTTTCGCCCTTTAACTTTTGCTTTAATCGAAAAAAAACATATAAGCTGTTATACACATAATTCACTATATTTAATTAATTGATATAGACGATGGTGAACCCATCGCCTCTATCCTCTACTTTTTCCTTTTTTTCTTAAAATAATTTTTTTGTTATTTGTATTTATTATCCTCTACTATATATTACATTCCCATGCAATCAATCTCATACCCACCATTAAACAACGCTCATGAAATCTATCGACCACCCATGTATTTAGTGGGTATTTGTAATATGTTTTCTAAGATGGGTAACGGTTCTTTCTCCACCAAATTTCTGCTTCCCTTCTTCTCATTTCTCCTCCTGTCATGCTCATCATTCCCTCTGCTCAATGCTCTAACAGTGTCCGACTTCAGAACTCCAAGCCTATACCAAGATTACCGTGTAATTCAGAGGTTCAAAAGATTCATCACTTCTGACCCGCAAAACATAACTGGTTCATGGGTTGGACCCAAAATCTGCGAGCAGTATAAGGGCTTCTACTGCGACCACCCACCCGGCACCAATGCAACTACTAACACCACAGTCGCCTCCGTGGACTTCAACGGGTACCATCTGGGAGCAAAGGCTGCACATCTGGAAGAATTCATAATCGGCCTGAAGCGCCTCGCCCTCTTCCACGCTAACTCCAACAACTTCTTTGGCAACATCTCCTTCACCAACATCAGTACCCAATTGCCTTACATCTATGAGATCGACCTCAGCAACAACAAATTTACGGGTCAGTTTCCCAAGGCCGTGGTCGGTATCACTGATATGCTCTTCATCGACCTCCGCTACAATAACTTCACTGGCCCAGTTCCGAGACAGCTGTTCGACCTCGGACTGGAAGTCATTTTCTTGAACAACAACGATTACCACCATCGTATCCCCAGAAATCTTGGGAGCTCTCCTGTCGCTTATCTCACTTTTGCCAACAACCGATTCAGCGGTCCGATACCCACCACCATTCGTAACGCATCCGAAACGCTGCTCGAGGTTCTGTTCGTAAACAACAGGTTAGAGGGGTGTCTGCCGTACGAGATCGGGTTCCTGAGAAACACCACGGTGTTCGACGCAGGGTCAAACAAGTTGACGGGCCCCATCCCTTTGTCATTTGGGTGTTTGGGGAAGGTGCAGCAGCTGAATCTAGCTGCCAACAGGTTGTACGGGAGGGTGCCGGAGGTTGTGTGCTCTCTGGCGAGCAGGGGCAACTTGGCCAATTTCTCTTTGTCAACTAATTACTTCACTAGTATTGGGCCGGCTTGCTTGAATTTGACTAGGAGGGGGGTGCTAGACGTTAGAAACAATTGCATCAGTGGCCTTAGATGTCAGAGATCAACGGCTGCGTGTAACAAGTTTTTGTCCAAGCCTCAAACATGCCCGCCGCCTACATTTCCAAGGCCTATTTGCACGCTTCCCAATATGCCGACTGCTCTTTCTTCAGAAGAAGAAGCTACGTACCGGTCATCAGCCTCTTTCCCGGGCAAACCAGCAGCAGTCTCACCCTCGCTTTCCTATGCTTCCCTAAATAGGCATTGATGCCTTCTTTGCGTTTAATTAATTATTAGAAAATAATTTAGTGAGTTGAGTCTGATTAGGATCTATATATATATATATATACTAGTAACTAGTAACTAGCCTCTCACTCACTCTTCGGCGCATTTTTCTTCGTTTGTTTGTTGGTATTCTTTTCTTTTAAGTTGAGCTTCAGGCTCAAACCCAGCTTCCTCTGTGTGTCTATAATATATATCAGTAACTTATTTGGTGTGAAGTGAAGCATATATTAAAAAATAAATTCAGTAGGTTGGCGTTACTTGTAATAGTAACTTCTTCCCCAGCTTGTAATAGTAAGTTTGATTAAGTTTCGTTGGTTGGTGTTACTTGTAAAAGTCCCCAGCTTATAATAGTAAGTTTGATTATTGTTTGAGTGCAACTCTCTTGCAATTTTTTTTTGTTTTTTTATCGGTAAGCTTGAGGTTTGAAGGACATCACCCATTTATTAAAAACCAAATAATAAAGAGAGTTAGAAAAGAAAGAACAAGGAAGATCCTCCAACTCTACGGGCTCGTTCGGGTAGCCATTTTTGCCCAGAATCTGGGCAGATTCTGAGTTTGTTTGAAAAATCTGAGCAAAAGCTGGTGTTCGATGGAGTTTTTGGGGAATCGGGAATCGGAGCATTTTCCGAGCGACAGCGACGTTCCATCGTCTGAGCAATCCTCTCGGATTATCTCAGAATCTGAGCTCAGAAAATGGAGATGCAGTATACCTCTCCTTGGATGTATGCAGCCAATCCAATCTCCATCGTCAACGGTCATAAGGCCCCCCGAAACAGCTACCTAGTAGGTTATGAAGCTAACCCATCGCCTTCCCCAGCTATCCATGGCGACAGGTAGGGGCAAGCCTCGCGCCTAAAGACATCTGTGTCGTAGATCACTGCTCCGAATCATAGCCGTTGAAGAAGGTATGGATTGAATCAATTCTGATGATCTGCATTCACATGGCTACAGTTGGAGTTGAATGCAATGTGTTGGAAATCTAGTAGGGGCCAGCATCATTGGGGAGCTTGCATCGTTGGGGAGCTTGTAGAGATGTGGTGTACTGCTTTCAACAGAGCTCAGTCTGGTAAGACACATGTCTCCTACTCTGATTCATAGCTTCAAAGAGGTGATTGATTGGGGGCATTGAAGGCTATAAAATGCTCCCCTTGACTCCCTTCAAACCATCTCTGTGTTTGCATTCTAACGCTATAGAAGGTGTTTAAATTAAGGCCAAGGTGAGTTTTTTTTGTTAAGTTTTATAGGAACTCTTGCCTTCTTTGCAATTTACTGATTTAATGGTAGTTGGTGGTAGTGTTCTACACAATGTACTGATTTTATGGTATGCAAATGCTTTCTACATTATCTAATCCTGAGATATCTCATCTTAGATGTTTCATTTTGAGCAAATTTTAAGGCTGTCTTCGGATCTATGTACCTCTGAATTGGAATAAAATGTAATTTTTTTATCATTTGCCTGCCCATTTTCAAGTGAAGTTGGGGCATTTTTTAGCTGCAACACCAAATCCCAGTACATTGCATCTGTTTTAGTTATAGATCGAAATCTCAAATGATACTAAGTTGCTTCGGGTGATAAGATTCAGCATCAGAGCCACCCGAGATAAATGTATCATCTGGGCTATCGCCTGATACATATACTTTGGTGCACTGATTATCTCGGGTGGCTCTGACGCTGATTATGTATCATCTGGGCACTGATTATCTAATCAAAGCTCACCCAGAGCCCAATGTCTTGTATGGAGATCCAATGGCTCTGATTTAATGTAGAATTTTTAATTGTTTATATTATTTTTTTTCCTTTATTTTTTTGGTCAGATTATAATGAGCTTAAATTAGTAAGCCTTGAGAAAAACCCAGATTCTAGAGATTTATCATAACCAACTGCTGGAATACAAAACTGACTAGCAACCAATAACCTGCCTGACTTTAATTTTTTTTTAGTGTTGTATAAATTGTGTTAGTTTGTTCCTAATGGATGGACTTGGCCATTTTTTGCATCAATTGTTGAACATAAATTGGGCATAGCTCGGCTTTGCATTGGCCATCATTGTACTTGAATGCATTGATTCTCCAATAGATAGCTATATATATAGATGAGCCCAGTGAAGGAATTTTCCTTCATAGTGGGATTATCTATCACTTTGTACCCATGGATTGTAATATGAATACCATAGTATTGATATTTTGCTTGCATTTTTTTAAGCACATGCTTTGTTTGTAGATTTGATTTCTAATTCTTTTAACTGCTTATGACAGTACAGAGAATTACCTATTTACCTATCCACCCATTAAAACTCAAAAAAGGGTCCTATCTAAACTATTAGATTTTACCAATGATTCCATCATTTATTTTCCGTTGGAAGTTTGGGTGTTATGGCACTTCCATCTTGTTCCGATGGTGCTACATTGTGACCATATTATATTAGACGGTTTATAAAGGACCGTCCGATATAATAAATAAGACTCATGACCATATTATATTAGGATGGAAAAATCATTTTCACGTTTAATTTGATTTGCCGTAAGATGCAAATGCGGACCCCGCCTTATTAAAACAAGTGATCTAATCGAAAAACTGAGAAAGATGTATCCTAATTACAACTACTGTCAGAAAGTAAGTTCCTTTATCACATTCATTCAATATACTAGTATGAATTTTATCTTACTTTATTTATTTATTTATTTATTCACTTATTCTTCACTTCTCTATTTTTTTTTGTTTTTCTAGTTGATATTAAATCTGAGTTTTTCTTCTTCACTGCATTTTTTTTGTTTTCATGTTGATATTAAATCTGGAGTTTATTCTTCACTTTAATATTGGCCATTAATGATTTTTAGGGTTTTAGTTAAAAGTAAAAACAAGGGTTGAGTTTAGAGTGGACAAATGGGATGGTTCAGAATTTTGAGCTCATTTCAGTTCAATGGATAAGCTATTATTTAGACGGCTTGGATTGCTCACATCTTACCATTTTAAGGGTGTAAGATCCTTTAAACACCAAAATAGTATTTAAAAGATAATAAGGAGAGTCAATCATTAATCCCAAAAGTTACACTGATAAGATGATCATAATCATATAAACTGATCAATCTAATATTTGATTTTTATTCATAAAAAGGAGTCCCATTGAATTGATAGGAAGGATCTAAGGTCCCATGAACTAATTGCAAGTAGATATTGAAGCACTACTATTTTGGTGGTGCTAAGAATCACCATATTATATACTAGATTTTCACACACATGAGTGGCATTTTTCATTGAATGGCTATGAGCAGAACCAATCTTCAATCTCCAAAACCCACTTCGAAAATCCAACATAAATCCACAAAAAATTAAGATTTAAATCTTTAAGGTAATGAATCCATCTCCTTATTAGATTACATAAAAATCTAAATCCAAGAGATATAGAGGAAGTGGATTATTTGCTCTATTCTTGTATATAATCTCATTATAAGTGTTTGATTCTTAAAAAATAGATGTTTTTCTTCACTTTAATGTGGTTTTAATTTCTGGGTTTTTGATTTCCCACATTTTCAAGTTTACAATTCTTTGGCAGTAAACTCATAATATTTCATTCTTGTTATGCCGATTTCTTTCTTGTTATGCTGATGTTCCCTATTTAGGTCCATTAGGTCTCATGTGCCTATTTAGGTCTCATGGTCTCACGTCCATATATATATATATATATATATATATATATATATATATATATATACATACAACAACCATCAAATCAAGTATGTATCAAAACACTATTTTGGAGAAGCTTAGGATTTAGGAATGATGATGAGAGAGTGTATACAGAAAGGCATACTTAAGCTTATGCAGTAGATAATTGTTGTTAACTCAAATTTCAAGAATATACGTATAACCATTACCCATCTCTATAATTTCAATTAGAGAATTGAATGTTATAGATCCATACACTCCACATCTTTTTGGAATAACTGCTGCGAGTTTTATCTTGTTTGAAGCTTATGCATATTTTATGATATGCATACTTGATTTCCTCATTCTAAATCAAAGATGAAAGAAATTGAAGAGATGGCTTCTTAGCCTGTGCTCAAGCTGTGTGACTTGGGAGGTAGATCTTGTTAGTTGATTTTATAGTAATCTAGCCAAGTTCATTGGCAAGCTGTAATAGACATTCTGAATTGTATTGGAACATTGAAGTATTGAATGATTTGTTGTCAAAGTCACGACTTGGATGTCAGTGAAAACTCCAATGCAGACCATGGATTGTATGACTTGAGACTTTTTTCTTAGTACATATATATATATATATATATATATATATATATATATATATATATATATATTTATTTTCATATTAGAATTCAGTTTTGGTTCCCTATTCCTCTGTTTTTTTTTGTTTTTTTTTGGATCCATATATATATTTTTATTTTCACTTTTCTGTTTTTTTTTTTTCAAGCTGATATGAAATCTGGGCTACATTCTTCACTTTTCTGTTTTTTTTTTGTTTTTCTAGCTGATATTAAATCTGGTATTTCTTCTTCACTTGTTTATTTTTTTTTTCTAGCTGATATTAAATCTGAGATTTCTTCTTCACTTGTCTGTTTTTTTTTTGGTTTTTCTAGCTGATATTCAATCTAGGATTTCTTCTTCACTTGTCTGGTTTTTCTTTGTTTTTCTAGCTGATATTAAATTTGGTATTTCTTCTTCACTTCTCTGTTTTTTTTTGTTTATTATGCTGATATTAAATCTGGTATTTCTTCTTCACTTGTCTTTTTTTTTTGTGCGTCATGCTGATATTAAATCTGGTATTTCTGGGCATCTTGTCTGTTTTTTTTTTGTTTTTCATGCTGATATTAAATCTGATATTTCTTCTTCACTTGCCTATTTTTTTTTGGTTTATCATGCTGATATTAAATCTGATATTTCTGGGCATCTTATCTGCTTTTTTTTTGTTTTTCTTGCTGACATTAACTCATATATACCTTCTATATTTTGCTGTGAGAATTGAAATCTATAGACCAGTGGTAGATTTCTATCACTATTTCTTGAAAATATATTTTTTTTTAATTTCACCATTTTCCTATTGATTACAGTGGTAATGGGGCAAAGCAGGAATAGGCAGATTTTATTTTTTGAATAACTTATTTGGAAAATTCTTAAAATTTTCTTTCTTGGTCTCTTGTCCCATTTCGTGTTTTTAATTGTAGTATTTTTTTTACTGTTTTGGAACAAAGAAATGAGCAGAATGAGACATTTTCTATATAGAATATAGCATATTTGAATGAAGAGCCTTAAATTTCAGTAGCCAATAGTAACTACCGAAGCT
The DNA here is from genome assembly GCA_021018995.1 of Chloranthus sessilifolius. Classification (NCBI taxonomy): domain Eukaryota; kingdom Viridiplantae; phylum Streptophyta; class Magnoliopsida; order Chloranthales; family Chloranthaceae; genus Chloranthus; species Chloranthus sessilifolius. The sequence goes on from CM037590.1 coordinate 11,390,532, forward strand.
GTACTTGCGTTGGAGAGAAATCAGGCATCACAAGATATCGTTTGATGTGTCACGATTGATCTGTATATATATATATATATATATATATATATATATATACATACAACAGCCATCAACTACTGTTGTATATATACACTATGTACAACAGCGAACAGTTCGCACTGATTATGCCTTAAAAGTTCATTTCTGTATTCTTTTTATTGAGTTTTTTTTTTTTTTTTTGCATAATATGTTCTTCCACTTCCCATTAAACTGCTGCTGCTAAAATGTGGATTGAACTGCTGCTGCTCTTGTGAAATGATATCCATAGTACAGTAGGATGAGTGGTAGAATTTCAACATGTTATTGAAAGCATGAACCGATGATTAACACATAGTTTGAATGGATTTATGTGTTTGGGTAGAATTCAAAGATGCTATTATAAGCATTGATTGATTTCTAACACTGAATCTGATAGATTAATGTGTTTAGAGCATGTATGTTTATACAAAATCAGTCCATGCTTTCATCAGAGTCATTAAGACGAGTCTATATGGTCGTCGTATGTCAACCACCAAATATCGAGGCAAACCTTGTTTATGTAAAAAATCTAAAACTTTGATAATTTTTAGGGGAACATAAGTTATGAGTAGTCGCAAGGGAAAGGGTGTTGCCCCCGATAATGTCGGTCAGTCAAAAAATTTCACGTGGAATGAGCAACAAGACAAGGCCTATATCGAGGAACTGGTTGAGCAATACCATCTACGTCGGAAACTACCTAACGGAACGTGGCAAAAAAATGTGTGGCCTGAGATGGCCGAAAAGCTAAAGTCTTACGAGTGCTTCGAAGGGAAACTGGAAGAACTCACTAGAGATAAATGCTATAATCACTTGAAGTCAGTGAGGAATAATTACTCTAGGATGAAGAAAATTCTTGATACTAGTGGTTTTGGTTGGGACAATGATAATAAAATGGTCATTGCAGAAACTGATATATGGGACAATTTCATTTCTGCACTGGTTAGTAACTACGAACTTTAACCTTGCTTGAGGTGTGAATCTAAACAGTCGTACATAATTTGAACATTTCATTTAACCTAACATACATGACTTCAGGGTAATATCTGGGCTACAAATTATCGAGGTAGGAAGGTTCAAGACTACAAATTGCTTTGTCTTCTATTTGGAAACAAAGACATATCTGGTGAGGAGTTCCACCCTAGGGATCGTCGATCCCCTATTCAAGAACATGCTATTCCTCTTGGCGATGACTTTAGTGGGGACTCATACCACCCAGTATTTGATAATGAGGAGTTCCCCTACCAAGAAGGGCCTACCAATGCGGAGTCTCCCTTAACTGCGGAGAGTGGTCCAAACCCGAGCACCCGAACCCGCCCTACTCGAAACTCCAATTCAAGTGGGTCTGGAAGGAAAAGGAAGAGTGTAGACCTCCCTGATGGTCTTCTTGAGCAGCTAGCGGGATTTCGAACAACTCTTGAAAGCATCGCTAATCGGGCCGTCCCTGAACCACCTCAACCACCTCGAAGCAATCATGAACAATTTTTGGAATTTTTACAAGAAATGAGAGCAAACAACTTTATTGACCATTCTATGTTTATGGAGCTCCTAGTTAAATTTGAGCAGTCCGGTCGAATGGCTGAGATAGTGATGGGGTTGCGCCCTGAGCATCGTCAATCCTACCTCTTTGCCTTATGTGGAAGGCCATGGCCACCTCCATAGGCCTATTGATGTTTATGTTATAAAGTTGTTTTGATTTTATAAATTTGTGAGTTAATGTAAAAAAATTATGGTAATTAAACTGAATGAGCTTTGTCAATTAGGTATAATGGCACACCCCCTCGTATCCGATGACGAATTAATTGCGATGTGTACAGTGGGCTTCGCCATTACCGCCATTGTCATCATCTTAACACTTCGACCAGAAAGGCGACGACGTCACACATCGATTCTCACTGGTCCGTTATACGTTCAGGAAACCCTTCGCGGGCATCCAGATGTTGCATATGAACTATTTCGAATGCGTACGCCCGCATTCAGAAGTTTATGTAACGGCCTTAGGGCGAGGGGTCTGTTGGAGGACTCACAGAGGATGAAGGTGGAGGAGGCAGTTGCTATATTCTTGTACACTATAGCCCAAAATCAAAAGAATAGAACCGTCCAAGATAGATTCCAGCGTTCGGGCTCAACCATTAGCCTATGTTTTAATAGCGTACTTGACGCTATCTTACGGTTGTATGACGATTTTGTGAACAGCATCGCTAGAACTCCCGGATTAGTAGCCAACAAAGGTTTTACCCTGGTTCAAGGGTGTCTTTGAGGAGCTATCGATGGTACACATGTTAACGCTACTGCTTCCCTCAAAGGGACTCACAAATATCGAAACCGTCACAATGCAACATCACAAAATGTTTTGTGTGTATCGCTTGACATGCTATTCCAATACATGCTCCGGATGGGAGGGTCTTCCCATTCAAAAGTTTTAGCAAGTGCTCTCTCTAGGCCACAAAATCGACTTCAAGTGCCATCAACAAGTATTACCTTGTGGATGGGGTTATTCCAACATGCGAGGCTTTCTAGCTCCCTATCGGGGGTTCGCTACCATATTAAAGAATTCAATACCTCGAATCCCCCATTGACTCCACAAGAACTTTTCAATAAGCGACATGCGTCCTTACGTAATGTAGTTGAGAGAACATTTGGGGTACTGAAACAACGGTTTCCGATATTGAAAACAGCCACGAGGTTTCCAATTCAATCACAAATGAGAATAGTAACTGCATGTTGTATTCTACACAATTTTATCAAATTATACGATCCAGAAGATCCATTCTTTGAAGAATGGCTAGAGGATTGTATCGTGAAACCATCCGACGACTCGGTTAGATAGATCCTGACATCCATTGTACTCAAACCCCTGCAAATCGCGAATGGATGAACACATTCCGTGATAATATAGCCAACACTATGTGGGACGCGCAATCACGTTGACATATTAAATGTACAGTTGGTTATATGGTTTTATTGTCAACTCTGAACTTGAATCAATTAAATGACCCACTTCTCACTCTTGCACTTACTAACCAATTGACGTATTTTGTAGATATGGGTAAATATTATGTCGCGTTCGTTGGTAGGAGACCAGGTATATATCGAACCTGGGAGGAATGCTCGAGAGAAGTAACCGGTTTCTCTGGGGCTCTTCATCGCTCTTTTCATTCGTACGATGAAGCATTGAATGCGTTACGACGACACCTAAATGAACCCTCATATAACCCACCCACATATCACCATGTACCTCCGATAACCCAACAAACACAACTAATGGATAAAGTGATAGATAGGGCCTCAGATGTTGGTGTGCGTATAGATTGCATGTGTGGAATGTTTGCACGTGCAGTTATTATTGTTCTCCTATCCACTTTGGTTATTTATGTATGGCAGTTACTGTGATTTCATTATAATTCTCAATATGAAGTTACTCACTTTTCAAATTCTATTATTTCTGATGTAATCAATTCATATCAGTTGTGTATCATATCCCAATTCAAAGTATTCTCAACTCAGTATATGGAATGTGCAGAAATGTCAGGCACCCCTGGTTCATCTCATTCTTGGACAGGTTCATCTGCCTCGGCATCGTCGGCAAGGCGCCGAATTGATGTAGTTATTATTGACGATGAAGAGCCTGCTCCAGTGGCACCCCGTGTGCCTCTCAGATTTAGGGCCCCCAGCCCCCTTACAGTTCGTCCCCTTGCACCACCCCTGGTTCGTACTCCAGCCCCCTTTGTTCATGTCGTTCAACCTCCCCCTGTTAATGACGACATCGTAGTCGCCCTCCCACGAGCTCCGGCCCCGATGCACTCGCACCTCCCCCCATATCGGTCGGGATATCAAACTCGCCCGATCCAACCTACAGCTGGGAGGGCTCGAGGTGAGGGTCGCCGTCGCAGCCTTGTCATACTCTGCTCCGACTCTGATACCTCAGATTCGGACTACCAGCTACCCCTCCATCATCGAGAGGCCTTGTCATACTCAGCTCCCACGAGCACCGACTCACCGGCCCGCACTGTAACAGCCTCCTACTCTTTGGAGGATGATGACCAATCCGATGCAAGTTCGTAGTGGTTGTTATGGGGGGAGGGGGGTGTTGATCGTTTGTGTTGTTATTATGGGGGGAGGGGGGTGTTGATCGTTTGTGTTGTTATTATGGGGGGAGGGGGGTGCTGATTCTGGATGTAGTTTCTTTTTTTGTAAATTAATGAAAAATGATGAATGGTTGTTTTATTCTGCTCTGCCTTTGTGTCCACAATCCTATGAAAAAAATGAAGTTCTCAAGTGTATATATACCATCCCTAATTTTTTTTTCCCTTCCACCATTATAGTAGATTTTGGTTCTAGTTCGAAGCATCAAAAGTCTGTTGATTGTCAAACTATGTATAGAGTTTATTGTCAATAAGAGATTCCTTCTGCAGACACTGCAGGGGACAATCGATAGCATAGCGGCTACATTGGCTATGCTACTTAAACCAACTAAAAAAAGAGCAGCCTCTGCAAGCCACCTGAAATGTTGCAGCGAAATGATACAACTCTTCAAAGACAAGAGACACTCCAAGAGAACACGAAAATCCTGCACAAAGAAGAGCAGCCAAACCAGCTTGATTGGGTGGCTATATGCAGGATGTCGTATGCTCTCCATCGCCAGCATGAAGCCTGCAACATACCATAATTGATTTTTTTTCCTGTATGTAATAAGCATTCGTTTAAGTAAGGATGCTTAGTTTGTTAGATTTGATTCCCTAAGAATCAAATTCGTAGTCCATAAGTTTGTGAAAGAGCTGAAAGAGGCTCTGGATGCCGATATCCAAGGTAGGATCATGATGGAGAGGGAGATGCAGAGCTACATCAAGGAGAGAGAAAGAGAAGTGGCTGAAAGAGAGGCTACTTGGAATGTTGAGCTTTCTCATCGGGAGGTATAGAACTAGATTTAGGATTTTTAGTCGTTTCATGATATGAGGGATATATTTGTTTTTTTGGTCGATTTTTGAAAATTTATGTCGGATTTATTTTTCATAAGCACTGAATTTTCTGTATGATATGTGCTTTTAGAACTGACATAATTGATGTTTTTGCTTCTTTTTTTTGGTTACTTGTAATTAGTTGAAGCTGCATAATTGCTGTGTAGAGATCTAGAAATCTCATATAAAAACGCATTATTACTGCAGGTTCTAGTTCATGCTCTTATCAAATAATAAGTTGGTGTATTCGATGACATTTACTAGGCCATTTATGCACCCAAAAGGTGATCAATCTAACCCTAGAGCTTCTTTAGGTAATAAATCAATGGTGGCGTAACTGTTTATAATTTTTTGCACCAACGATCTTTACATCATGGCCTTCAAATAGGATGGCTTAGATGGTGTTTCACATGACAGAAATCCCCAAAAAACCAAGTCTCTGTTTTAAACTATGTGCAAGAGAGTTTCTCGTGTGCAAGTAATGGCTCCCTTCTTAATTAGAATAGATACGCATTACATATCTATTAAAAACAACATAAATCAGGGTCTTTATTGACTGCTGAATCTCAGAACCACCATTGGCTAAAATTCTGGTCCTAAACATCTTAAAATACAGACATTTCCTAAAATACATATATTGCTCCAAAAGGATCAACATGGAAAGCAATTGGTCCTTGAGCAAATGATTGATTCCTTGTTCTCAATCCTAAACTAGCCCAATCAAAAAAAGATAAGCCACTATATATAGGTAGAAGAAAGTATGGCTGAAACAAAAATGCATCCATCAACATAGCAATATCAACCATTTATCATGAGGAAGTGGATATCATGATTATTACAAGTAACATTGTTTATTAGGAAGTTGGATCAAATTTGAAGTCATGCCATGTAGGCTCCAATACACTCTTTCTTCTTTCCTTTTGAAACATCAACTTTGAACTTTGTAAATTCAACACATTTTCCAAACATATCCACTCCCTGTTATACCCAATAGAACAATGTAGTATTTTTGGAAGTTAAAAGAAAGCACATGTGTTGAGAATCCGGACCAAAATCAGACATCAATTACTAAGTTTGTAAGCTTTACACAAATATCGTAGCATATAATAAAAACTCTGTAAAATTTGACAAGCACCAGCTTTGATGCAAAAGCAATTTACTTGCTTTGATGAATGAGTAATATATTTAAGAGATACTTAGTTTAATATCGAAATGCACCTGCTTTGATGCATTACCATTTTTCAAGTATACAACTATGAATAGGTTAATTGAAGTTAGGGATACTCAAACTTATATGTCAAATAATTTAGAGTTTTAGACAATAAACATGACACTGCTGCCTTTTGTCACAATCAGATTGTAGGTAAATCCTTCTTGTTAGCCTCTAATGGGCATATCATGTCTTGTGCCATCTTTGCCTCTTTCTAATGCCAAATCCTAGAAGGAAGCACATCTTGTAAATATTTTAAAAATAAGGCCGCAATCAACCAAAATGTGAAGATGAAAAAAACGAAAACAAAAACAAAACTGACTGAGCAACAACCATTAAAACACTATTATGCATTTGAGACAGAATATTTTGTATAAAGTGTACAGTGTATAAGGTGTACTGGCTGTGCATCAAGATCTACAAAGAGACCATTCTATAATGAAAACTATATCTCAAGTGTGCTGAGAACTTTGCAATGGTCAAATTCTTACACGTTCAGCACACAAAGACACGTCAATATACAGTGATCCTGTAAACAAATTCACTTTATCACTTTATCATCCTATTAGTCAACCATATGGCACTGTCAATTTCTTTCCACTGATGGAGAGATATGAGCTCCCTCAGGTGCCATCAGTGAAAGAACAGAATATAAAGGGTTAAAATATCACTGTAGATGATATTTTAAGAAACCATATCAGTGACAAAAAAATTTAGTTATAAGCAATATCATCCACAAAAAGTCAAAGTGCTTCTCCACAAAATAGAGCTCTTAAACATAATCAGTGATCACCACTGATTGCTCTACTATAGGAGCTCCTCTTAGTTAAAGAGAGTTATTTCGCTGGGGACTCATATCAGTTATAGGGAGCTAACAAATTACAATTTAGATTGACCACATTGAGAAACAGTCACTTTATATATATATATATATATATATATATATCATTCAGATGAGAATTCAACCAACTGGCAAACCACCAAGAGTTCCCACCTTAATGACAACACTATAAAAGATTTAAAGCCCCCCACAGTGTACACAACTTACAAGGCCCACAACCTGGTAGCATTGTTAGAGGCATATTTTTAAGGGGGAAACAAAGTAAACTAGAAAATGAAATAATAACTAAGAAAGGAAACTTCATACCTGAGAGCTGGAGCTGCTGTAATGGTGAATTGCTATCTATGACCATACCCAACCTACATTTGCCTTCCACTGAATTGTTAAATCAAGCCACAGTCCCTAGTGCTCTATGGGTTAAACAGAGCCCCCAGCTCATGGTCGACATGTGACTTCTGGTCCAGCATTGTAGGGGCTATGTGTTGTCTCATCACCAACCATAGTAACAACATGTGAACCGAGTTAACAACAGTAACTGAAAGTGTGTGAGTTCCGGTTAGCTGCTGCTACAAGCTGCTGAAAGTGTGTGAGTACCAACAGCCAGCAGCTTATTCTCACAGTACTCTACTGAGAACTCTGCTTTGTTCTCAGCAGTAATTAAATATCTGTTGTATTCCGAGTAAACAACAGCCAGCTGCTTGTAGGTGGTACTGTCTATTGAGCAGCAATTTCCTCCATTGGAGCTTTTTCTATATAGTCAACAATGGGCAACAGATTGTACTTTCTGTTGAAAAAGCATGCCCTCTTTTTTTGGTTGTGGTTAAACACTGGTTTCCTTCATTATCAAATTAGTGAACGCGGAGATGCTAAAACTAGAGAACTTGATCCTTTATTTAATGGGTTGTTTTTATTTCTTACCTTTAATTTCTACAAATAGTTTTTTTTTTGTTGACTATAAATTAATTGTTTGTAGCTACAGTTCCCCTCCTTCCTCCATTGCACAACTCTAGTGAAAAAACTGAAGGACTAAGGGAATAACAATAAAAAAGTTGCCAAATTGATCCTGTAGTTTGGCTCATCGGTATCAAATTTATACCAAAATTCAAGCTGATTTATTAGACAATTATTGCATATTCAGACAAATTCCTCTACATTTCACTTGGTGCGTAGTAGCAAACTATGAACCGTGAGAAGTGAGAAGTATTAGGTGGTTCGGTGTGGCTCTTGCATGGCCATCTGTCTTATGGGTTACCTAGCACATAAGATAGATTTTATTGGTTTGGTGTGGCTCTTGAATTATTTAAATCATGATTTTATTTCCTCCTCTAAATTCCCAGAATCTGACTTACTTGAAAATTTTAATAATCTATTACAGTTATTTACATTTATTTGGTTCTTTGTAGTACTTGTTATTTCTGAAAATTCTTCTTGGCCTCATCTCCTCTTACACCACTTATCAATCGACTATCAGATTCCATCTGAATTATACTTATTTTTCGTTTCTCAACCACTTCTGCAGTTACCGAACTTGTCGAAGGTGATTCATCTAGGAAGATCATAGAATTAATTTGCAGGACAAGCTGGTTGAAGTCCGAGAACAACTGCGGGCGTATAGAGAGGGTCTTAAAGGTCCACAACATGCAGAAAACACTTGCTCTGTTTGAAGAATACAGGGAGATGGTAAAGATCAAAGCTAAAGCGCCAAAGAAACACCCTCGCTGCCTAGCTGACGGCAACGAATTATTGACTTTCTATGGAACCACGGTTGCATCCTCTCTAGGCATCAATGGCTCTTCCAACCTCTGCATTTCCGAAAAATGCAGTGTTTGTAGGATTATAAGACACTGGTTCCATGCGAGAAAGGAACTTAAGGGAGGAATTGGCGTTTTCACGACTTCAACTAGCGGCAGAGCCTTTGAAACTATCGAATTATATGAAGAAAGCGCATCATTAAGGAAGGCTTTACTGGTTTGTAGAGTGCTGGGAGGGTTCACCGGTCTCTCGATAATTTCCAAGAATTGGTTGGCCAATCAGGATTCGACTCGTTTGCTGGAAAAGTGGGTATTTATGCAAATATTGAGGAGCTTTATTTGCTGAACCACAGAGCTCTTCTTCCCTGCTTTGTCGTAATTTGTAAACCATGAAAAAAAAAGGTTAGCTAGTTTGGTTCATCAGTCAAGCTGAAAAAGAATGTTTTTGTGTTTTTGAGTCATTTTGACTGCTCTCACAGTGTAATATTATTGAATATTTGTGTATTTTTTTTGCCTTGGCTTATTCATATTGCATTGACTTGTGCTGCTTAAAAAAATCATAATAGTGGATTTATTATTTTTTTTTAAATTGATACTTGGTCCTCTTCCTTCCCACATGCCCAGTTCACCGTTTTGGCTTTCAATCTTGATTCTTGGTAGTTTCTGCTACCTCAAACATGTTCATCTATCATGGAATCATATCTCTAGCCCTCAATGCAATTAATGCCATATGGGTTTGATGCAAGCAGTTGCATATATTTATTGTCCAATATATTTATATTGTTGCCTTTTAAAGGTGACAGGAACAGTTCTCTCCTTAGAGGAGTGTCTCACTTGTGGGTGCATTCCAAGATGTTGGAATCACACTTTGGGAGCTACTTCTTCACACCACTAATAGAAAATGAACAAAAAAATTGGAGAAATCTATGTTTAGGAGCATGGTTTATAATATCACTGCCCGTACTACGCTTGGGACTCGATGGTTCGTGTTTGGGCATGGGTGAGGCATATTGCTGATGAGTTGGTATAGTTACCGGGACTTGAGTGCCAGCCTTAGTTGGTATAGTAACCGGGACTTGAGTGCCAGCCTTGGTCAAAAGTACAATTTTGAGACCCAACCGCCAAGAACTCTCTTATTAAAAGTACAATTTTGAGAGCCAACTGCCAAGAACTCTCTTATTACAAGATAGAGTTATGTTTGTCTGATAGAAGCCTGAAACAGACGCATAGTAGAAGTTTGGGCTATCAATTGGGTCGAGTCAGCATAATAGTATCCCATTGGGTTGAACCATTCCCTACCCAACTGGGGTTACCCATAGAGCAACCTTCAAAATGAGCATGAGCCAGTTAGTGATGTGCAGGCAGTGACAGCTATAAACATTAAAAAAAAAAATGTAAAACTGTCGATAACGACGCCGTTTTCAGCTGCGGTTGTGAAGCTCGCCACATAGAGGATTACTGGTGGCTACGTTGAATTTTGCGGCAGGTTTAGGCCGCTGGGAAAGCCTTGATATTTTGTAGTGGCTTTATTTTTACTATAGGTCAAACAAAATTTTATTTTTTGGATTGGTGAAGATTGAAGAGTATTTCTACTTGGATTTATTTAGGTCCAATCATCTAATTATTTTATAGCATTTTGATATGAGACAAGGTGCTCTATGCATATGTGAAGAGTCACCCCCATGCTACCAGCCCATCTGAAATGGGTGACTAGAGAAATGTAACTGTAGTGTATATTGTTGCATATTTTTCAATATGCCTATTCCGCATTCAACATCTTTTGAGCTGGAGTAGAGTAATCAATTTCTTGCTCTGTTTAATTGAATTTGTATCATTTCATTGGGCATCCTACTTAGGGCTTTCAATGAGCAGAGTCAGGATGGGAGCTCTCTCGCCTTGGCTAAAAAAACACTCACAAGTACCTAAAACTCTGCTCGCAAGCTGAGCCACCTATGCATTAAGAGCTCGTTTGTAAATGAGTTGACCACGAGCTTGGGTAGTTTGTAGCTTTGCTCGTTGTCGTGTCTCGACTACCTATATAGTATTTATTTTTAATTCTTATATATATATATATATATATATATATATAATTTAAAGTACTAAAATATTCTAAAAATTAATTGTTTCAAGCTTTTAATGGTTTTGGAGTGTTTCAGTTTTTTATTTAGAACACTCCATAAAGTTTTAATTATTTAGATATAGAGATAAATTAAAATGTAATTAAAAAAAATAATAAGATATAAATTCCAATAATAATAAATAATATAGTATATTACTATGCTCGATCTCTACAGAAATAAATTCCAATGAATAATGTGCAATTTAGGCTCTGAATATGAAAGAGCCGCTCCTGTCTCAAGCTGACCCTGAATGAGCTCTAACTTAACTCGTTGAGAGCCCTATTACTGATGTTTCGGAAGTTTAAGAATTGTTGGTTAATATGATATAAATTTTGGCGCGAACATATGATCCAGATGTGCATTATTGATTAATCTTTTAAGAACCAACGTATTGTTTTCCCAAATGGGATTTCATTATGGATGGAGAGTGGTGCAGCCAAATACATCATTTTTTCGTTAGGTAACCCTGCTTAGTTTGATCCGTCGATGGTTCTGTTAGCTGTAAAGTAGTTTCGGAGGATTCAAACCCTTCTCTCTTGATTTGGTTCATGATTATTTTGATTTGGTTTTATGATCATAATTTTCCGGCGGTTTTAAACTCCCACCATAAAAATTGTTTAACTCTAGTGGCTAGAAAGATTGACCTTTTTCCAGCGATTATAACTACCGAGAAAGGAAACTTATTGCTGACGGTATAAAATCGTCCGGAACACCGCTGGGTATTAGTGGCTCATTTTAAAAGTAATGACCATTAAATCAGATTCGAAAAAAGACTCTGTCAAATATGTTCAGCCTCATCTCGATTGGTTGCCCATAAATTTTGAGAGAAATTGAGTACGACACATAAATCGATGATTAGATCACGTTTCTACGGTCATAACATAACCACTAATTGAATCAATTCTGAGGATTTTCTGAGAGGAACTTAAAAACAAAGCATTCTGAGTTTTATAAGAATCTGTCAAGAATCTGAGTAACTTAAGAACGCATATGGGAAAATCAGAAATCTGAGTTTGCTAAGAATCTGTTAGGAATCTGAGTGTCCAAGAATCTGAGCTTTTTCTCGGAAAAACTAAGAAACACCTGAACAAGCCCTACAAGTTTTAACCTTAATTTGTTTCATCACGTTTTCCATTGTGAACATAGTTTAAAAGAAGGGATAATGCCTCCTGTCTGATATTTAAACGGTGATCTAAGATCGTCACTTCAGACTTTTTATCTTACACTATTAAAGTGTGCTATACTATTCTGCCACTTGGTGTACGCTTTTTAAGCGATTGCATCAAGGTTAAAAAAAAGGCTTTGTGTTTTAGGCACATGTGACATGTAAAAACACAATCTAGGCCGTCTGATTTAAAGTTCATGATCTATAGATCCTTAGTGAATAAGATTGGAGCAAAATACGATATTTATCATATGATCAATTGTTGTCAATCGTTGAATCAGATAATAGCCTTTGACTATATTTAATCACATGATAAAGATTATATTTCGTGTCAATCTTATCCACTAAGGATCTATAGAGCATGAATTTTAAATCAAACGGCTCAGATTGCATTTTCACATGTCACATGTCTCTAAAATAAATAGTCTTTTCTTAACCTTAGTGCAATCACTTAAAAAGTGAGTGCAAGTAATGGCTCCCTTTACATTTTCCAAGTGACATTCCATCATTGAAATCGGATAATGAGTATTATTTTGACGCACATTATCCTTCAATGTACGATTTATCACTTTGACGGTATGGATTACCTACATCTTAAACCATTTATGATGTAATATCATTTAAAAACCAATTTTGTGTTTAAATGACAATTGAGAGAGTCGGGTCCGTGAAAGAAAAACCAGAAATGTAGGGATCTATTGCAATGTGAAAACACAATCTAAGTTGTCTTATTTGAAACCCATGATCTAAAGATCATTGGTCCAAAAGACAATCTTTTTAATATAATTAATTCACCGAAGTCAACTATTGAATCAGACAATAGCCTTTGATTGCATTTGAATCATATGATAAAGATTTTCTTTCATATCAATCTTTTGCACCTAAAATCTTTAGATCATTACCTTCAAATCAGATATCTTAGATGGTGTTTCCACATGACACAAGTCCTCAAAATCCCAAGTCTTTCTCCTAAACTATGTGCAAGAGCCAACTCTTATGAAAGGGCCAACTTTTCTTTCTTGTCAACTGTCCTTTTTATAAAGGTTGGTGGTGTGAGGGGAGAGTTCATTTAAAATCGCTTTGTTTAAATGGGTGGAGTATGGGACAATAGAATTTGTGTTTTGTCCCCATCTTACACACAACGGATCTATGGGTGGAGTTTTGAAGGAAAAAATTTGTTTTTCGTCCCACTCTTACACATAATGGATATGATGAATCATAACATGGTCTATGGGTGGAGTTTTGGAGGATAGAATTTGTTTTTCTTCCCACTCTTACACATAATGGATATGATGAATGATAACCTGGTTAAATTTGCTTTCCATGTTACACACATATCAAAAAGAACCAACAGTGCAATCTCCTTATTTCCTTCTAATAAAAATAGTCATACGTTGACTTTTCAATGAGCTGTTCTCTTAGATGAGTTGGTATAGGCAATTGATGATTCACTCCAAAGTGTGAACTCGTCATAGTCAAGTGGTCAAACTCTGGAAAGTTTAATTTGCAACTATTTATGACTATTGAAATCAGTGAAGATACACATTTTTTACTATTTTTGTATAAGAGAATTGACTATGAGAGTAGAAATTAGTGGAAGTAGATGCTCCTCCCTTTTAACTCCTCAAATAATAATAATGGGAACCCATAACTCTCTCTCGTTTTCTCTCTAAAATATATAAATAGGGGAGTGGTCAAAGTCCTATCATGCATAATTGGATTTTCAGTCCTACCCTATCTGGTGCCCTTGGAAATCGGAGAATCTTGACTTTTTCGATTTTTGCTTTTTATAACATGACATGCAGTCAAGATTCTCATATTTCCAAAGGCAGCAGATTGGATAGGACTGAAAATCTGATTATGTATGATAGGACCTGACCATTCCCCTATATAAATATCACTTCTTACGTAAGATTCTAACCTTTAAAAGGGGAATGGTGGGGTTTTCTATGCCGCGGCCAATTAATACATGCTTTTTCTATAAAAAGAATAACAGTCATGGGGTGGGTTCATCCATCCTACCTTTTGAAACAGAAAAATGCCTTGAAATATGTCTTTAATTGACTTGTAGAATCTCAGAACATCTGTTACATTTAGTTTATGGTAGTTTATGCTCTTGTTTTAAATGAAATGCAACAACTACCAAAACTTAATTTGTCTACTTAAGTGTGCAAAATTTTATCGTGACATCTTAATTGACGTACTCTCCTTTGCTTAAAGAGATGGAGTATTAAAGAATCATTTGAGATGTAGTATTTGAAGTTTCCTCAAATTAAATTTGAAGCGTAGATGCATAAAAAAGTGTACACATTCAATTGCCTAATTAATACTACTAGAATACAAATTATAATAAGAGTGAGTTGAAGATCCTTGGAATTAATCCTTTACAAATTAATCTTAATTTCAAGAGCTTTTGTGATAGATGGGCATCCGAACATGCTGGGCATGAAAGCGAATTGTGCATCTGTATGACCTCGTGATGTGTGCAGACTTCCATGCATGGACTTCAAAATAAGGGTACTGTCCGCCCATTGAAGCTAAGCGCTTTCGTTTTTCTTAAAGGAATTGGCTCTCTTTAGTGACATCACTAAGATTATCTTAGTTGATTTACGATTAATCACCAAATTAAAAGCCCTTAGAGATTATTTTTATTCGCCCTGGGCATCTCTCTTTATAAATTGGATATGATCTTCCAATATATATATATATCAATATATATATGCCAGTCAAGGCCATTTTGATTGATAGCAATATGATTGGGGATCCAAGCTGACAAAGCATCTAACAAAGTTTGGCATAGAATTTCTATGCTTTACACTTTTTTTGGTGCTTGATGACTAATCCCTATACTTTATTTTATTTTTATTTATTTTGGATGAAATTTCTATGGTTTAATTTTGATTGATGTTCAATTAATTTAACTTGTACGTAGCTTTGTGATACTTTATTCTTTGAAAAGCAACCATCTCCACCCTTCTTTTGCCTGCATGCTTCTCGGGTTTTCTGCATGTGACACTCCATCATGAGCCTAGATGGTCCTACTTTCTTTGTTCTTCTTTTTTTTTTTTTTTTGGCTATTCTTAGTTCAAAATAGGAGTTGCATAAACCAAAGTTAAAAATTAGGCTGCGTATGAATTTCTCTCTTTAGAGAACTGATTTTGCTGGAAAATCTACCCCAATTCTTAGCCCAACTCTTTTCCAAATAAGGATTCACGTGCATAGGGCTCTCAATGAGTTAGGCTTCACGTCAATCCTGTCTTGACCCAAGTCCAGTCGGGTTTAGGCTTAAATAAAAAATCGGAGCTTAAAAGCACTTAGACCAAATTCAGCCCAATTATGTCATCAGGCGAGGTTCAGGCCTAATTTTTAAGGTAAAAGATAACCGAGCCTATGAAAAGCCAACATGAGCATTAAGCCCAGACTGGCCTTTTGACTGCCCTAGATTCATGTTTGTCAACTATAAAACTTCCTGACATTTTGTGTTCTTATGTTTTATAAATTTCTTCTTTGAATTATTAAAACAATATGATTTTTCTTCTTCTTTTTTTCTTTCTTTAAATCGGGGCCACCAGATCAGCGATCAAATGTTTGACCCAAGGGCTGATATGGAAATTTTTAATCATATTGTACAACTCATCCTAGCTCTCCACCCCAATCATAGGAGACTAGCGTTTGCATAGGCATGGATTTCGGTGTTTATGCCTAATCACAGTAGACTAGTGCAGCTCATACAGACTTGCCACCCTGCAAAATTTTACATTGAAAAGCATTGTTTTGCCTCACCCATTTTTGTTATTGTCACACCACTTAAATAAAGAATTTAACTGTCACTCTCAATAAATTAATACTGTCTGATTCAAAGCAGTCAGTGATATTTTCTTTGTTTAAGTGGTGTGGGAGCAGCGAAAATGAGTATGACAGTAATTCACTAGTCAAAATTAATAAATACTAGCTCATCAATAAGTCTCATGTTAGATCATTTAGCGGAAATCCATGAACCCAAACATATATACTTCATTTTTTATTAACATAGGTAGTGGAAAATCATACTCTAAGCCCATTTCTCATGGGCCATTTTGAAAGCGAGATTTAAAACAAATGGATTTATAATTTTTATTGTAACTAGGGCTGTCAACGGGTCGGGTTCTGCCTGAGGCTGGCCCAACCCCATTCGGATTGGGTTTGAGCTCGAAGAAAAAGACTGAGACTGAAAGGCCTCGGACAGAGACTGGCCCAATATTTTATCTGGGCTTGATTCGGGACTAATTTTAAAGTTAAAAATTAATTCTAAAAGTGTAGCATAAAGCAATGCACTGATTTTCTAATGAGAAGTAATGTCCACCACAATTGCATGCGCCAATTAACTTGCATTGCTTTTCTTATACCAAAAATCAGCAATTGGTCCCTATATAGCTCCGTGACCACCTTAATCTCGATGGCTACTATAGATGACAACGGCAACCGACATCAACTACTCGTAAAAAAAATACAGTATAAGAGATTTTTTTTTTTTTTTTTTCGATAGAAAATATAAGAGAATCTTTACTACACGTTATCCTACAAAATAAACATCCGTGGAATTGAAGTCAGTATTCTCCGATATCCAAGGGCTATAAATCTGGTTGAACCCGAAATCCAGTTCAACCAGTTGAACCTGACCATTGCCCTTGGGGTTGATGGACTGTACCCTTTCATTAAAAATTAAAGATTGTTATATATATATATATATATATATATATATATATATATATATATTAGTGTTTTAAAATTAAGTTTATAATTGACTTATCTTTTTATCTTTAGTAGAGAAGACACAAGTCTCACATCTCTTCAAAGTAAATCTGAAAAAATACAAGTGAAATTCATTTATCTTTTTACTCTTATTTGAATATATTGTTATCTGAAAAGACACAAGTGAAATCAATTTATCTTTTATCGTTATCTGAAAAGGCATAACTCTCTAAAATGACACAAGTGAAATCGATTGTCCGACGGAGTGGAGTGTCTATGACACAAGTGAAATCAATTGTACGACGGAGTGGGGTGTGTATGACACAAGTGAAATTGATTGTCCGACGGAGTGGAGGTGTCTATTATCTTTAAGAAAGTGTAGTGAACTCCGTGACTCAGAGCTATTATCAATACCATTTTTTATTAACAATTTAAAGACAATAAATCATTCTAATGATTCAGAGCATAAAGTTCATAAATCAAGATCTTATCAAACGTGATCAATTTGACCGATCAATTTTTAAATATGACAACAAAAGATGCAATTTATCTTGCGAAAATTCAAGATTGCTTACGTTCTCACTACACCATGATCGGATGCTCGACTCAAATGAGTGGAAGAAGATCAGGATTGTCAGGATCACATCCTCAATGCATTGAACGATAGGTTATTCAACACATTCTATAAGTGCACTATTACAAAAGATTTTTTAGATTGATTAGGGAAGAAGAATCTAATTAAAAATACAGGTACAAAGGTTTTTCTAGTCTCTAAATATTTTAATTTCAAGAAGGTTGGAGATAAATCTATTCTTGAACAAGTTCAAAAATTATAGTTTATCGTCACTGAGATAAAAGTCTTATGTATTTAATAAAGCGTGTTAGGCTTAATATAGCTTTTATAATGGGGGTATTGAGTAGACTAGCAACCCAGGGTTGGAATATTGGAAAGCTATTCGCAGGATATTAAGATATTTGAAAGGAACTATGCATTATAGTTTACAATATAGTGGCAAACTCGAACTCTTAGAGGGGTTTATTAATGCTACATGAATTTCTGACTCCTCTGATTCAAAATCTACAAGCAGATGAATTTTTACTTTAGTAAGAGAAGCAATATCGTGGGGGTGTAGAAACAAACATGTCTTTTTTATTCAAGTATGGAATCAGAGTATATACTTTATTTGCGGGAGCAAAAAAGGCAGAGTGGTTTCAAAGCTTACAAAAGCGCTACCCAAAAATACAGTAGTTGAACCTCAATTTAGTAGAGTTGGAGATCTCAAATCTTAAGTTCAACGCGGTAAGAAACTACTCTATGACCCTTACAAGTGCACAAAAGTATGTTACCTATTGATTATTCCTATGGTGTTAAATTTTGTGCATATTTCTTGTAACGTGAGAGGGTGAATTTAACTCTTAATGATTATGTAGGTATTCATTTGTTAGGGTGATAAAGTAGTTACAAGAACACCCATGACAGATTCACCTATATGAGTATGGAAGTGAAAGCTGCTTCAACAGAGATTCGGTCATCTCTCTAAGATACTCATGAATTCAAGATTTTAACACACGACTGTAAAGTGCAGACCTTATGTCACTAATGATTGAGGTCATAGTATGTGTATATGTAATTTCGGTTTGTTAGACAGGTTTTAAGTTCAAATCTATAAATTACTTAAAGTCCTTACAAACTTTGAGTTGTATATACTAGTCAAAGGTTCAAACCGATTAATACCTCTGATGATGCTTAATATGATCGCTCTAATACATAATTTTTTTATATTTTGAAACAAGTGGGAGAATGTTATATATATTAGTGTAGTAATATATATTTTAGTGTTTCTAAATTAAGTTTATAATTAACATTATATATGTTGATAATAATTAAATAACAAACTTATAAAAATCATTTTCTCTCTAAAGAAGTATCTTTCAGATTTTGATTTATCTTTTTACTGTTAGTTGAAAAGACACATGTAATGCCCCGCTTTTCTTTTGAACGGTTTTAGATTTGCAAACACAAAAAGTTTGGTGTTAGTGCCTAATACCGAAACTCACCCTTTAATAAAATAAAAAGAAGCTTTTTTCTAATTTAAATTTGAGATTGTCGAGAATGGATAGAGTTCACACGTCAAAGGAAGTCGGATCCTAAGGCATACGAGATTATCATAAAGAAAGTCATTGACTCTCTCTATATAAAAAGAAAAAAAAAAATTCGTTCAAATCTTAGTTGGGGACTCATCTCTTTTAAATTATTTCTCTCTTTAGAGCTCTCTCTCTCTCTGTGACGACCTAGACCCACATGTCATAATATTGTCCGATTTTGGGCTTAGGTCCCCCCCCCAATTTTATTTTTGGCATGGGTTTAAGTCCCCACCCAAAACATGTCATGACATGTAGCGTCCGCAATCACATATAGCCTAGGGTCAGGACTTTTCCCTATCTGATGTGGGACTATTACATTATCTCTCTAAAACACTCTCGAAGAAGAAAGCAAAAAATGACGAGTGAAGGGTAAAAGTTCAAGACCCAGAACAAATCTTTACTACAAAAAATAAGACTATTATCGGCAGTCAAAAACTGCCACTAATAGCCTTGCTGCTGATAGCATTAATAGCCTTTAATAGCTTTTTTGTTAATAGTGACAGTTTTTTACAGCAAGAAACTGCCGCTAATACCCTTGCCACTAATAGTCATAATAGCCTTTAATAATTTTTTTGTTAATAACATCAATTTTTTACAGCAAAAAGCTACTGCTAATAGTTTTATTTTTTGTAGTGCTTCACTCGCAACGTTAGGATCCGATATAGGAGAAATTTTAGAGTATTTTATAGATTTAATTTATTCTTTAAAAAAAAAAAGAATTTGTTGAAACTCTATTAATGAAACTCAAGTGAAGAAGAAGATTGAAAATATAAATAAAAATATAATATATATATAGATATATAAATAATAAATAAATAAATAGAAAAAATGATGAAGAAGAGGACTTCTTCTTTGAAGCTGTTGCTATAGCAAATGAACAAAAACAAAAATAATAACTTCTTCCCCTCTCTCTTTATTTTTGAAAGCAAAAAAAGAAAGAAAAGGAAGAAGACTCCTTCCTCATGTGTTTTCTGTAACAAAAAGAAAAGACTATATATATATACACTTACATATTTAAAAAAAAAACTCCATCAAATTTGGGCCAACGGTCCGACGCTATCATTGACTTCCCATCTACATCACTTGCAGATTAGATCCCGAATGGCTTAGATCGGATACAAGTACCAATGCATAAACCCCTAAGTTTCTGATTGATACTCTGGGGTTGCACCGAGCCATGGTACCACACCCTCTCTTCCCCATTTTATATATATATATATATATATATATATATATATATATTTTTTTTTTTTTTTTTTTTTTGCGACTTTGGGCCCGCATAAAAATAAAAATTTAGACTTGGTTTCGCTTATAAAATGGTCTGATCTCTAAATCTAACGGTTCAGATTGTGCGATGGGACGCATGAAATAACTGTAGTGAATAATACTCATCAACCGTTGATTTAGCAAAATTTTGACTTACCGATAAAGGTACCCTAGAGGTAAAATTAGAGGTTGGGTTCAGTGACCTACCCCTAATTATTTTGTTTTTATTTTCAATCCGATGAATCGGATTGGATAAATTAAATTTCTAATTTATATTTCAGTTAATTGGTATTATAATATAAAGTTTAAAACTATTAAAATATTTTTAACTTTAAAAATCACGCAAACCTTATTTGAAGAAACTGAGATGCATCTTAAGGTTTTTCAGCGTTCTAGACGTGATGACATAGTTCGTTTAGCTGTACAGTTAATCTTTTATGGGATAAAAGCTAATACCCCTTATTTATAAGTATAAAATATTTATAAACTTAGATTAAAATTTAAATGGTAGATATTTTCCAACATAGGCATCCATTTAAAATGAATTAGAACTTGAAATTAAAGTTTTTCAGTGTTGCGGATGCATTAACGCAGTCCATTTGCACCCTGACATATCGAAAAATAGAAATTAATTAATAGAAATTATAATAGAAGTTTTTTTAATAACCTTTAAACTTATGAAAATTTAATTATATATATTTATCATATGATAGACTTATTTCGATCACGGCTAACACCTATCTTAAGGTTTTGACGTGTTCTGAATGTAATGGCGCTATCCGTCTGACCTAATGACCTATAGATTAGCTGAAATTAAATAATTTCTTTCTATAATAATCCAATTACCACATATTTAATGTATCTTGTCATTCCTATGCCCGATTTTAGCAAATCGGAACTCTATCTTAGGGTTCTTGAGTCTTTTGGATACAATGATGGTATTCGTAGACTCATTTAACCCTTCAAACTTCTATTATTAAAATATACTTTTCTTTTATATCATGACATACGGCCGATTTGCTAGGTTATGATATGATGACATATAAGAAAAAAATGCAAGGTGAATTAAGCTTATACAAAACTATGATATAAATGAAAATTAAGCAAAATAAAGACGACTATGAAAATTATTTTTAGTTGGCAAACAATCGAGTTATTCAATGATTTATGTCGAATACCGAGTCCATTTAGTAGGATGCTTGCATCCGGTGATATATTAGGAGGACCGCGGCCTCCGATGATTAGTATGAGTTCGCCTTCGGTGATTAGTAGAGGGTTTGCCTCCAGTGATTATTAGGAGGTTCGCCTCTAGTGATTAGTAGAAAGTTCGCGGCCATTGGTGATATAGTAGGATGTTCGCATCCGGTGATATAAGTTGATCAACTATCGATTTTAGGTATTCTCATCTTATTATACATAGTCTTAGGCAATTATTTATGTGCCTAAGTTATTTTAAATTACGATTTAAACTGATATGATGGATATGTTATGGTGTTAAGAATAAAGATGATAAACTAAATTAATTTAAAAAGAAAGTTAACGGGACTTAAGCTATGGACTTATAAAAATAAAGTGAATGGGATCTAAGCCGTGAACTTTTAAGTATCATCACGGGACTTAAGCCACAGATAAGAAAAAATAAGATAAGTCAAAATAAGTCTCACGACCTAAGCCATAGGCTAGATAAGATAAGTTAAGATGAGTCACGAGAATTAAGCCGAAAACGACATAAGCTAAGATAAGATGCAAGACTTAAATTGTGGAAATGATGAAATCCTAACACATTAAAAGTAAATTACGAATTCAACAATAAGAATAAGTTATGTCACATTTTACTCATGGTGTAGTTTCCATCACGGGATTTTACAAGACTTGATCGAGCCATCCGATCCGGAAGTTTCTCCTATACGGAATGGGACATATAGAATTGCTTCCACGTGAAAAAATGCAACTATCGGGTTAAGTGATGTATGTGGCTCTTACTACATTATGGGTCTCTCTTATACATCAGTTATGTTATGAAAATGGTAAGTATTTGAACTACGGTTGGCTTGATCCCGATTTGGGTACGTAAGTAGCTAAAATGACACAATCATTTGCTTATAAATTCAATATATGTTTTATGGATAGACTTTATACGTTACGTGAGTATTAAACTAGTTTATTAGTAATATTTTTTGAAAATCATATGTCAAACGTGTTAGACACTATAAGCTTCCATATCTATTTAAAATAATACAACTTATATTTGAAACACGATAAACTTAAGATTAAATGCATGTATTGAGATATGATAGTTGAAAATTTATGTTAAGTTTAAGCTCGATCTATGGAGTACATTAAGCACCCCTACTGAGCACTGTGACAATTTTGCTCACCCTCCAATTTTATGTCGATAGATTCTACCAATCAAGATCATAAGGGATATGAGAAAGATTTCGTAGAAGAGGGTGCCACTGAAAAGAATCTCGAAAACTATTTTCCAACTGTCTGATTTCTTCGTAAGTATGGTTGAATGTTTTATTTAAAATTATTATAACTACTGTGTTTTGCATATTCACAACTTTAATTTTTAAAGCTTTTTCGTTGCAGGAGATTACTCTTATTGGAATTGAGAGTCAAACCGTTATTTAGTTTCACTCCCAGTGAGTATCTCGAGAGACATGGTAAATCAAGACTTTACTTTATTTTGTCACTATTTTAATTACATTTCATAATGATGTTTGATCGCTTATTATCATGACATACGAATGTCATGGGCGACTTAATTATCAATTTCTTACCGTCTAGATACTCGAATTGTTTAGCATTTATGGCTTTTGATTTACTTAAAAAAAAAAAAAAAAAAATTGGCCACATTTTTCATGTATCATTATAATAATTGTTGCTTTACGATTATAATATGTAAGAGATGACTTGAGATCCCCAAAGGGATTTTTGGTCGTTACAACACAAGTCTGGCATCTCTTCATAATAAATCTGAAAAAGACACAAGTGAAATTGATTTAATTTTTTATCTTATCTAAAAAGACACATCTAAAATCTCTTCACCATAATCTAAAAATACACAATGATTCGAAATTTTCTCTATATATAGAGATGAAATCTACGTTAGAAAGACACAAGACATACGTAACACAACAAAAATAATATGTATTTCTGTTCTTCTCTTACGTCCTTATTTTTTTTAAGAATCTTTTGTGTATCAAAAAATTTGTGTGATATCTTTTTCTCTAAAAAGTGCAATCTAGAAAAGAACATACGGTTTTTGGCAAAATCGGGCTCTGTTGCATACAGAAGACAATTCGCTGGAAACCATATTGCTTCTTTATTTATCTAACGGAGTGGGGGCGTCTATTGTCTTTAAGAAAACGCAGTGAACTACGTGACTCAGAGCCATTTTCAACACCATCATTTTTTTATTAACAAAGATTACATATGGTACTAATGAGAAATTAAATCTCCCCTGATGCAAGCGCTAAGAGGTTCGGAAATATCATCAGGACTGTTAAATTAATCGGATGACTGAGGAAGCATCTAATTAATCCGGAGATAAACTGCAAAGAGAGAGAGAGAGAGAGAGAGAGTGTGTGTTATAATATGTTCCCGTGTGTAGGTGTATTGATGCATTCTCCCTTTATGCATTTGATGGTGATAAGTGAATCCGATTTAACCTGAAGGGTTGAGTAGTTCAAATCAATAGCATGTCGTATGGGTTCTAGTTCAGCTTGTGTTATATCATTAAACGCAATGAGAAGGAATATTGATTTCTCTCTTTATTGTATTGTCCATGCCTCCATGGTGAGAAGTTTGTTCTGAGTCGCAATTAGCCATGAATAAATTAAAATATATGTTTAGGATGAAATAATTTTCCCATGTAAATTAAGGATGAAATAAAATAGTCCCAATTAAGAAGATGTCACAGAGAAGGAAGGCTCAGCTCGATCGTCCTAATTTAATTTTGGCCCAATTAAGCTTCTTCCATACATACATCAGGTAGAATGACTTCTTTATTAATTAATTGTCTATTATTTTCATCAATTAATTCCATACTGTATCATAGTCCTTCGGTCCTTCCCACAGATTCAAGCTAATTAAGGATGATATGATTCCAGAATCTAGGAAATTTGAAATCTACAACTCTGATTATATATTCCTCTCCAAGCCCATGAGAATCTACAACTCTCATTATATATTCCTCTCCAACCCATGAGAATCTGCAACTCTCGTTATATATTCCTCTCCAAGCCCATGAGAAATTATTTGAAAGATTTAACTCTTTCAAATGTTTAATTTGAAGGAAGAAAAGAAATTAATTTGCTGGTTCCAAAATAGCTTTGATCAACAATTCTACCCAAAGTATTTGATAGGAGGGAGTTGTTCAGTGAATTTGAGGTCGAATATCCTTGATGGCTCTTTCATCGCTAATAACTTTTAGCCCAATTTTTTGGTGAAAACGGTAAAGTCCGAATATTTTCTGTCATCTTTCTCCCTTTAAGAATGGGTAATTAGGTTTGTTGTATAAAAAAAGTAGTACAAAGCAATTGGCGACAATTGGAGTGTTTTCAGTAAAATGGTGAGCGGCGCTAATAGACTCTTTGCTATTGTTTTGTTAATTGGAAAGGAACGGCGCATACATATGATATATAGTTGGGAGGATGTGGTTTTGTTAATTGCAAAGGAGGATGCGGAGGGGGAGAGGGGAAGAGGAGGAGGAGGAGGACGCAAAGGCTCTATCTGTTTCGGACCAAAGGACGCTTTATCTCGTATGAAATCTATTTACTTTCTTTGTTTTAGTCTTTTAGAGAAGAAGGAAGGTTGGAGTCGTAGCGTTTTATTAACTATTTTTAATGAATTAGGTGAATATAT
Source organism: Chloranthus sessilifolius (assembly GCA_021018995.1). Lineage (NCBI taxonomy): Eukaryota > Viridiplantae > Streptophyta > Magnoliopsida > Chloranthales > Chloranthaceae > Chloranthus > Chloranthus sessilifolius. Next base: position 11,415,645 of record CM037590.1, read on the forward strand.
TTATTGCGAAGACGAGTGGATTCCTTAACAGATTCTCAGGCCTCTGCCAAGATAAGCTGGCTCATCTCCACAGGTGAAAAAAACCGATCCATCTTTCTTATGATTACAATTTCCCTTCCATAGAAAATCGTAGACTATATGCTGTGGGTGCTGTGAACAAAAGGACAAAATTTCCTTTCCATAGAAAATCCTAGACTCTATGAAAAATAGCAACAAGTCACTGAAAACCCCAACAGATTCGATTTTATAATGCTAATATAATTGTTGTAATTTTTAAGTTCCATTGTATATCTGCGTTTACTGCAGCAGATTGCAATTTTATATAACTAATTTAATAATTTTAAGTTTTACTGTATGTCTGTGTTTTCTGCCTGTACCCAATTTGTTTTTTAAGGTGCTGAAATTTAATTTGTTTTTAGGGTGGGGTTGGAATCCATTTTCTTATCCCTATTCATGATTTTACTATGTTTCACATCAAGGTCTTATGTGAGGCTCCCTCCATTTTAATTTAGTAATTGTAAGTTCCATTTTATATCTCTGTTTATTGCATGTGGTTGATTTTTTTTATGCTGCCCAACTTTAATTCTGTCGAGGGTTGGGGAGGATCCATTTTTTATCCTTATTGATGGTATTATTGCGTTTCAAAGCAAGTTTTCATGTGAAAATGACACTTCATTTTTCAAGAATTGCATTGCCAAACTTGTTTGTAGGGCACACTCGACATTTATAGTTGCTCAATCAATGTTTGGTTCATTTACTTCAATGGGCAGCTCGTACTCACAAAGTGAAATCCAATAGACTACATTTTGGACTCAAATGGCAACTTGTATTTTTTTGTTTTAATTGTGTATCATTCAATATTATTATATGGTTATAAATACTTGTTGGCATATGGAGTGTGCTGTTGTTTTCAATAAAAAAAGAATGTAAGAGTTTTCTAGGGTTCATATCTCTGACACCTTATCTATGTTTTTGACATTGACACGCACAATTGTATAGAAAGGTCTAAGAATCATATGACTCATATGTCTATCTCAAATTGTGGTTCAGTCCACCCATTACAAAATTCTAAGAATCATATGATTCATTAGTTTATCTCAGATTGCGGATTGGTCCACCCATTATAAAATTAAAATATAATAATCGGACCCCTAAAGGTCAGGTTTTTCTGTTGGTGCCTTGCTTGGGGGCGTATCCTCACCATGGACCAGTTGATTAAAAGAGGGAGACAGTTGCCTAATATCTGTGCTATGTGCCTTAAGCATGAGGAGAGTGCTGATAACCTCTTTATTCATTTTTGGGTGGTGGCTAAGATGTGGGGTATCATCCTCAATTCCTTTGGGATGGCTGGGTGTTACCCAGTAACGTGAAGGATCTCTTGGTCGGCTAGCAGGGTATCCATCTCGGGGATGCCAGGGACCCCTTTTGGCATGTAGCCTTATTCGCTCTCTTATGGTGTGTCTGGAGAGAGAGAGAGAGAGAGGAATCAACGTATTTTCCATAAAATACGAACCCGAGTTGGGATGATCATAAAAGCCTTTAAAGACCTGATGCTTGATTGGGTGGTGCTCAACAAAGAGGGGAGAGCTGGTCCGGAGCTCGGGTGGTTAGATTCCTATGATTATGGCTAGGGGCTTTTGCTTCAGGGGGGGCTGTTTTTGTTTTGGTTGCCTTTTGTTTGTTTTTTTCGTTTTCGCTGAACACCTCGCTCGTCTCTTCCTTTTTTGTAGCACTCTTTTGATCTACATAGTTTATGTTTACCGATCATATATATATATATATATATAATCGGACTTCATAACATTGGATGCAATTTCATACTTTGCACATGATTGCTACTTCCCAGTGCTGTATTTTAATTATGTTTCTTTTGGAGAATAGATGCTACTCTAGCATCATGTTTCAGAATTTGATCTACCAGCATCATGGTTCAGAATTTGATTTGCTCCATTCACGTTACAATCTACATGCCATCATTGATATAAATAATATTGGTTGCAGTGTACCTTATTCTATCGTAAATTAGTCTCGGGTGTCCAATTTGAAGTTTATCCATGTATGAGAATACTACTCCTATATGCCACTCTTCCATATGATTTTTCAATGTGATTTATTCCATATAATTTAAATGCAGTTATCGATTTTAGGGCATTGGTTATAACTTCTCTTGTTCAATTTTTTATCGTTTTCAATGACCAATTTCAGATTGATATGTTTAGGAGAATATTACGGCTAGATGCAACCCTTTTGCTTTTGGAGGCCAAGTTGAGCAGCATAGATGATGTTGGAGAATTTGAAAAGTGTGGTGACTTAGAAGCTCTGACATCTTTGGATCAATCCACGGTCCAAAACCCTTTGTCTCATGGCAGTTTTCCCAACCCACCACGTGGGTCTGGTGATCCTTTGAGGTCCGTATATTCCATTGGCCTTACCCTTGATTTCTCTTCAGTATTTGCATCATGGACTGGTGGTGGTGTGTATTTGTTTCCGCTTCCTCTAATTCTCCCTAGGGGATGATATTTCAATTTGCATTGGTAATCTTAAATGCCCATTAAATGGGATTGCCTCAATTTTCCCCGCTGGTATGATAAGGGATTGTGAAAGTAATTTTGCTTAATCTGGGCAAAAACAACAATGGTTATAGATGCTGGCTCTAGCAAAGGCTTTGGGGTGGTTATTTATTACTGTTTCCACAAGGCAGTGCAGTCCACCTAGAATGGGCATAAAGTCTTGAAGATTGGAAAATCATTTGATTTTTAAAAATTAAACTGAGTAAAAAAACTAACTATGATGAAGAAAACACTTGGATTTGCATTCAAACAATTTGTTTCTTTTCCTTTTCAGATTTTATTTGTAGGTGATGATTTTTAATGTCTTTTAGTTTTAATTTCCCCTTTTTGTTGTACGTTTTTTGGGCTTCTTTATATTTTTTGCATCACTGATAGAAAAAAAAAAATCTTCATGCTAGAGTTAAACTTCATCCACTCTCCTTAAGGCATGGCAGATGGTTCTGCTGGAATGCACTGTGGCTTGATGTTTGAAGTTCATACCTAACATCAAACTTATTTGGCCCTTTTCCTCTCATTGTTTTCTCTCTTTCATCTTTTTCATTTAACACGGTTTAAAATAATGCGTAATAGCCAGTAAAGGACAGCCTAGCGAAGAATGGTTCCCCCTGGAATATTGAGCAATAGTTACTTGGCAATTTCTTCAGCTAGATTTCCGTTGTTCAAATTGTCAGATATTTGCAGGTGCTTAGTTCTCTGGCAGTCCGGCTTACAATCTACAAAAATCCTTGGGCTGTTGAGAACCAAAATATCAGTTGGCTTATCTATGATCTACAACTAACGTACAATAGAAAATTCTATTGTTTTCTCATCTCTGATGCTAATATGTCTCAACCAATTCCTAGGCCAAAGAGTAATGAAATTTCACTATATGATTGAGTTTATTTTTTGTTTTCTTTTATTGTAGATTTTTCTCTACTAACGAGTTATACCTTGTAACTATAGATTCCTTTGGCTTATAATTGTTTTTTTGGAAATTATGTGCCATTTTGAGTTGCTATCTATGCTAATATTATAAACATAATGTTTTTTTTCAGTGCCTCTGTTAGTGGCTAACAGAAGATCTCAGTGTCGTCATTGAAGAAGTTTGAAGGATCACATGTTCATCCTTCAAAGGAGTCAATACCTCTCTCACACGTATCAATGGTGTCAATCTTTTGTACTAAATGTCTTTTTTTTTCTCCCAAGGACGGAACCTATGTGAGTCTTGTATTTTGCTAAAATATGTAACAAATGCTTTAGTGCCTAGAAATGAGCCAGGTGATCTCATTGTGGTGTGATGGTCATTATGCATTGTACCGTTTCACAATTTTTTTCCTACTCATACTAGGCAGGTGAAAAAGTTGAATGCATTTTTTAGTTTCTTGAAAATAGGACCCCCCAAAAAAGGCGATTACCACGGCGGACGGGATACGAACTCATGATGTGGCTTTTTACACAAAGTGGCTGCTCTTCGGACTCGAACCTGCTCCTTCACGCTTGACAGCCCAAGTCTTTTACCATTGCACCAAGCAATGGCCCCTTATTATCTTGACAATAAAGAGACATTTAAAGAAAAGCCGCATGATGAAGACGGAAAGAGGCAGCAAATTTTATAGAAGAGGAAAGGGAGGGATGGGAGAGATCTTGGTTTTTTATTCTGTTGGAGGTAATTCTGCTGTGAAGAGAAAATAACGCGTAGGAGGATATAGAAGTTTGTACATGTTTAGATGAAATTGTTTGGTATCTAATTTAGATTTAAGTATGTGAGTGAAATGCGTAGGCATTTTGGGTCATTCACAAATATTGATTTGGGTATTAGTCAATATGCATAGATTAAGAATCAATAATTGAGCCTGCCTTGTTAATTAGTCAATATTGCATGCATGAAAATATTCTGTTAGCCTTGTAAGCTGTAGTTAGAATTGGGAGTTAGGTATTTTTTATTTGTTCTCTATTCTTTATTCAACAAAACGAGAATTCAAGTCAAGTGTAGAGAATTTCGCGCATTTATTTTTGAAAAGAAGAAAGAAGGAGGAGAAAGGAGAACTGTTGTAAAACCTCCCAATCCATGGAGAATGAAGCCAAGCTTATGTGGTGAATAAGAGTTTAAATGACTTGTATGCTTCTTCCATTGTATATATCTTCTTTATGTGATCTTTCCTGGTTAGTTTATGTTTTTTAAATGAGAGTTTGTCATTAGATTTTCTTTTTCAGAAATGTTTGTTTCTTCTTGTATTGTTGGAATGGTTGTAATATTTGGAGGTTGACTTTGAATACATTTTGTGAATGGATAAATGGTTTTGGACAGACACTTTACAGATACACTTCTAGGCCGCCACAAAGCACATCTTTTGGATTTCTAAATCATTAAAGTGGTAGCGCAAGAAAATCATTAAAGTGCATAAATCAGATGGTTGAAATCCTCTCATAGGAAGTGACTCTTTGCTTGAGACTTGTTAATGATGGGTTCCAAATTGAACCACTTGGATTAATCCAAGATGTGTGCCACAGGACTCAATTCTGGCCTGTCATTCCTGCTATTTGAAGTCTGTCAGCTGAGTAGGTCTGTTTGTGAATCGGTTGGGTTCTCAGTTCAGAAGACACTGCTGGCCTAGTCCTCTGAGAGTCACAGGAGACAAGAAGAAATTTTTTGAAGAATCAGAAGGTGGCCATTATTAGTTGAGTTTGAGCTCATAACAGACCATGGAGTTGCAATAGGTTAAAGAACCGAAAATATGTCGGGGGGGAGCGAGAGAGAACTGAGTGGGAAATCTCTGTCCGACAACCTTGGCAAATGCACAGATATCGTTGAGTACCAAATCAGTGAAATGTCTAAAGTGTACTTTTCTGGTTTGAATTCCCATAAATAACTGGGCACTTCCCATGCTTGAGCATTTGATTAGGAGAATGACCCAAGTGCCAAGACTGGCACTCTTGATCCGATACCTAATACCATTTGGCTTGCTAAAGTTAGGGAAGATTCACAAGGTCCGCCCGGAGGCACTTGTGATTCTTGCTTGGATAATCCCATTCCAAGAAATCTTAGGAAGTTTTTTTCAACGTGGATTTGAATTTTGCCTGTGAAAAGGATTTTCAATCTACAGATTTGAAATGATTTAAAATATGCTAGGATGCATTATAAGATGGAAGGATATTTTGTAACTATGCTTCTATGTTACTCATAAGTGGCAAAACACAGGAGCTGCCATTTTCCCAGTTATTGAACCGTCAACTGAACCAAAGATTCAACTAATGTTTTAATTGATGTACTCTACAAACTACAAATCACTGTAGGGGCTCAAATAAACTTAAGTTTTCCTTCCTTGTTAGGGGTGCAAACAAGTCGGATCGATGGCCCAACCTGCTACGGATCAGGTCGAAATTTCACCTTTTTCCATAAACATGTCTAATTCAGTACCTGTAGCCCTAAACCCGATTGAACCGGACCTGGTACCTGTTTGCTGTAACACATATGCATACATTGCTTTCTTTAATAGGTCCAAGTCAGTCCGAAAGTCGTTAACAGGTCGGGTGCAAACCTGAATATGCAATTAAATTGCACTAGCAGGTTAGTTTCAGAGTACAGGTTTAGAGTTTAACAGGTTCAGGTCAAGGAAATTTGTTAATAGATCGGATCAGGTTCAGGTTGACCCTAAACCTGTCCCAAACCAAACCTGTTTGCACCCATATTCCCCACAGGGAAGACATGAGATTTTCTTCATTTTGTAATATTTTCTTTTTTGTCAATTGTGCATCAATGATCTGAATATTCCAGAGATAAATGAATATTAGACTGCCTAATCACCATTTTTTGCATTATAGAGTTTTTCTCTTACATCTGAAAACGGTATGCTCTCTATCTATTTGCAGTCTTCATCGCCGCCGTTTGATGAGATTGCTGTTCTTGTGAACACCATAAGAGGAGCAGATTCAAAAGCAAGTGTGAGGAGAGATATTGAGAGATTGGAGTGAGGAGGAAATGAAGAACAGCACATGACAGATTTGATCGGGGCGGTTTTTGCCTCGTCTCGGACCGTCTCTACCTCCTTATATGATCCATTTTCCTTAAGTCTCTTGGATGGTTGGATTCAATTATTTCCTTTGGAATTATTTTTACTTAGATGAAGATTTGCATAGATTGTAATGAAGCAGCATTTCCCTGGCCAAAAAAAAAAACAGATTTTCAATCTTTGATTGAAGTGACATTTATTTTTATTTTTATGAAGCTAAACCATAGATGGCCTGAGGACCATATATACATTTTGTGCAATAGCCCTTAGTACCTAATACCAACTTCCCCCCAAAGTAGTTGCAAATACGCTTTTATATGAATTTTTAAATGGGATTCAATAAAAACATGCATAATCCGTCTTTTTGTTTTTTGTTAACAAAACTGTAAACTTTTAAATTAATTACCAAAACATGCACATATGGCTCTGAGAATCATATGCCAACGCTAGAAAATTATCAGTTTGCCAAAAATTACAAATATTATCATCTTCAACCTCTAGATAAAACTCAAGAAGCCAACACCATATACATGGATGCATAATGTTTTTTTAAGATAAATTTATAGAATTGAGAAGAAAACGTTTCACATGTTATGCCGTATTACCACCGTATCAAAAAGCTTTAGACAAAAAGGATTGACACGGGTTTTTGGGTCCCCAATAAGACATTTGGTCAACGTGTGAAGGAAAGGATAATTTGAAATTTTGAAACAGTACTCTTCTCTCTCCCCTAAAGAAAAAAAAACAAGTAGCATATGTTTATTCCTTCAGTCAACCTCCTTTCATCAACCAAACACATTGAAACCATCTTTATGACCTCCCCTCTTTCTCATCATTCTTCTTTGTCTGCTTTGATGGTTGTCAATAGAAAATCTTGATCGTTCTTCCTCTGTAGTGAAGAGAGAGAGAGAGAGAGAGAGAGAGAGAGAGAGAGAGAGAGAGCATCAATCCAAAATATGTTCAAACAATCTTTTTTCCTCACTATTGATATCAACGAGCTTAAGCGTGCTTGCAATCTTCTTCATTTGTTCTATAATGGCGGTTCTTCATTAACTGCAATCTTCTTCTTCCCTCCTGTAATGGTATAAAATCATTGTTTAAATATAATGGATCGAGGTAATGGTGCAGAAAGCTTAAGCCACCATTAATAGAGGTCGACATAACCGATTCAGAAAGCTTAATCTACCATTAGAGCTTAAGATCTTAAGCTTGCTCGAAAACAAGGCTTAGGGAAGAGACGACCTCCATTAATAGGTGCAGAAGACAACAATGGAAGATGGGTTTCAGTAATTTCAAGTTAACTGTAATTACAAAGGCAGAACACCGCCCATAATTATAGGTTATGAGGTTAACAAAGGCAGAAGACAACCCATCAATCAGATTAGAGGCTTCACCGTGTTGTTAAGCAATCCTGGTCATCAAGATGGTAGGTCATATATTGAACCAAAGTAGCCGAAAGTTACACTTATTAGAAGACCGGAATTGTTTGAACTATTACACTCTAAAATGGAGGTTGTTTCGTATTTATTAATTGGTAAGATTCCATATGCACACCAAAAGGGGCACGTACATATTTATAAAATGCGAAAAGCAAAAAATAATCACTTTTCAAGTTGTGGCCTTCAAAGTTATGCTTGATATCAGCACTAATTAACGATAGGACGTTCTTTTTCAGAGAGAGAACCCCTCGGAAGGTATGCATATTATGTCGTCAAATTACAGCAGAGAGAGACTTTCTTTCAAACTCAGAATTGAGTCTGCTGATTGATGGGGCTACTTTTTTAACATATGTTAGCTCTTTTGCAAGAAAAGCCCATCACCATTCTTCTCATTCTAAATAATAAGAATATGGGCAGTTGAAAAACAACGGGCACTTTAGAAAACAATGCCGTGAAAGCACTGTGTTTTTAGTTTTTTTATTGTTTTTTTAAAGACGCTTACACAGTTTTCTGAAGTTCTAAAATCTGTGAAAACACAGGTTTTTTAAACCGTTTGAGGTCGGATCTTTTTTTACTAAAAAGTTTGTTTTTGAGGCATGTTTCTCTAATTGTCCCAAAAACAAATGATCAATGATATCAAGTGCCCTCTAACATTAACTACATCTCGATGGAAGTAGATATCTACGATTCATTAGATGCCAAATGAAACTCTTTCAATAGGATTTTCTATTGTTAATATTAAAGAAAGTATTACCAATTCCATGGTTCAGATCCCCTAATAGATAATGCCATTGTTTGTCTCAATGATGGGATGATAGTTGTAGGATTTCAATTGATGATCAAACATGTGTGCCACGTGGCCAAACAAGGGAGAGTCATGAATTAATGATTTGCTCATTTAGCTTGAGTACCTTTATTTTCACTCACAAATTCTTTCCATCCACCCATACTCTTACGTGCAATTAAAAAAAATCAAAAAGTCCCCATAAAATTCGTGAGCCAAATACACCCACCAATTCCTTTATTTCCACCCACCTATTCCAGCATGCAAATCTCATGCTCCCAAGCTCTTCTTCTTCTTCCTCTTGTTCCCGCGCTACGACCTTTTTAAACACCGAGCATTCCTCACGCTCTTACGTTTAGTTCAACACTCACGATCGTCTTCTTCTTCCTTTCAGTACACCCACATACTTTCTTTTTCCTCTTGTTTTAGTTTTGATATGAGTTCAAAAGGTGCGGATAATAGCTCGGAAGAGCTACTCTCATATGATGATGATTTGGAGTTCATCCAACTCCCTCGGACAAAATCACAACCTCCAGCACAGGTAAATAAATTTTTTTTTATTCTATTTGTATTCATGTTCCATTATATATTATTTTTTATTATATAAATTTTCATTCAATTTGTAATCATTTTTATTCTATTATTATTCATTCTATAATAATATAATTTCTATTATATTATTTTTCATTTGAAGTAAACTTAGGATTTGGTAGTGGTAGTTGACTTATTTTGAATAAAATTTGCATTAATTTTCATTCTAATTTTATTATTTTTCGTTCTATTTGTATTAATTTTTATTATATAATTTCTCATTCTAAGTAAATTGAGGGTTTTATAAAGGGATTATTTTTCAATTTATTTACATTATTTTTTATTATATCATTTTTTTATTCTATTTGTATTCATTTTCATTATATAATTTTTCAATCTAATTAAACTTAGGATTTCTATGCATTAATGAAAAATGATTTGTTAGATTTCATTTCATTTCTATATCGAAATTATTTATGAAAGAGTAATAAATATTTTTTATTTTTGATAGATTGACTTTGGTTCAAAATGAATTGGCTTTGATTAAAAAAGGATTGTCATTGAATCTTTGAGCATTTCGAAGTAAGTTACGAGAGGGTATAAGTTCGTTTATTTCAATAGTGATTATGTTTTGAGCATTATGTTATTATGTTCAGGTGGACGATACGCAATCACAGAATACGAATTTTACTTTCCTTATAACTACAAACCAGCTCTTTAGCACCCGCAAGGAAATGATAGAGTAGGTTCGCAATGTCGCAAATAAAGCGGGAACTGTGCTTTCTATCATCGTCGACTGTATGACAACGATATCAAAATGATTGTGTAGCGGGATGGCCATCTCAGTTCGTAGAACGATCTAAGAACTTCAACTCTTCCAATTATGAGAAAGTTGTGATCGAAGATTATCCGGTCATTGACCTGGATTGATTGCACTCCTAGGAATTTGATAATTTTTTTAGTTTGGGTGAGGTATATACATATAAATGGTGAAAATATTATAATAATACGAACATCTTTCTATGAATACAAATACTTTGAAATGATATAGAATTGAATACAAAAGAATTTTTTTTGTTGAAGTACATTTATGCTCATAACAGTTGGGATTAATCATTCTAACTTTCATATGTTTCCTTCAAGAAATCAACATATTCAACTTTGTATGTCATCTGCACCAAATGAAACATGGGATCCCGTGATACCATATAATATGGATACTTGCTGAATGATTTCCATATTTAGAAATAAATGAGCTTTTGAAGAGATTGATCAATTGGTCAAGAATTCTACTAAGGTCCTCCTCAACGCAGACACAAAGTAATCAATCATTTGTTGTTTACAAAGATAACTAATACTCTATTAAATAAGAACTCTACTTGTCGAGCTGAAATTTTCAAATTAATCAAATAAATCCTACATAAAAAATATGGGTTGTGATTAAATATAACAAAAAAAAATACAAGTGCAAAAAAAAAAAATTGTTCTGTAGGTTTGACGGTGGGCATGCTATAAGGTTTGTTGAAAGATGACTACTTCCTTAAAAATAAGAGATTTCCTTAGACTATGAAATTGTTTTGTAGACACTATAAATTATCTTTTTTGTGAGAATAATTATAGTCATCAAGTGAGTGCCCATGATGACATGAGAAGTTGGCCTTGGCACATAGTATAAAAAAAAGATTTGACAATGGGAGGTTTGTGCCATGTATCTATCTTATCTGATTTTAAATCTATGATTTAAAGATCCTTGTGCAAAAAATTAACATAATTCGACAGTTGATATAATTCAATGTAATGTATTGGATTATCAAACCCTATAAAAAAAGTGAGGTTAAATTTAACAAAAAAAAAAGTATTGGAGGATTTTAAAAAAAAATATGTTCTGTAGGTCTGACGGTAGGCACCCACCGTCACATACATAAAACTGGCAGTGGGTACCCACTGTCAGAGTTTTTTTTTACAAAAATCTATCTTCTGACAATAGGTACCTATCGTCACATACATAAAACTGACGGTAGGTGCCCACCGTCGGGAGGCAGATTTTTTTTAAAACTTTGACAGTGGGTGTCCACCCTCATTTTTATTTATGTGACAGTGGGTGCCCATCATCAGACCCATAGAATAATTTTTAAAAAAAATAATAATCCTCCAACACTTTTTTTTTGTTAAATCCAACTTCAAGGAAGAAATAGTTTGATGGTGGGTGCCCACTGTCAAGTATATGAATGTGATAGCAGACACCTACCGTGAGATTATCAGAGGATGACCTCTGATGGCCTGACGGTGGGTTCCTACTATCACTTTTGTTTCTCTGACAGTGTGTGTCCATCGTCAGTTATATGTATATGACAGTGAGTGTCCTTCGTCAGACCCACAAAACAGTTTTATTTTAATATCTCCATACACTTTTTCATAGGGTATTTTGATTAATTATGGATGTATAATCCAATCTACATTAGGTCATTTCTTCCTTCAGTTCTAGCTTTTTAAGATGGTAGCATTTTTTTCCCATAAATAAATCTTATAGAATTATTAAACCAACAATATCCTTATTGATTTTTTGATCTTTTAGGTAGCATAGTGGAAGATATTAAAGAATAAGTAGTTCACCCAATCCCCTATTTTCTTATTTGTAATGTATAGTCGAATAGTTGACTACCGTTGCCCCACAAACCTTAACAAGAACACAGAGGGTTTCTTCGCAGGTGTGGGTGTACAGAGTTCATCCATTCCTCACATTTTTACAGCGCCAGAAGATAATTGAGAAAGACAATATGAGTGTACAGTCACGAGTCCAAAAAAGATTCGTACAACCACAGAAACCCTTCCTAATATTGCACAGCGTGAAGAGACGATTGGGGAAGACGATGTGAGTGTACAAACCCTTCCTAATATTGCGCAAGCAGGAAGAGGATGAGGGAAGAAGACGATGTGGGTAGAAGGAAAATTTTCGATGGGTGAATTCAAACGTTAGAAAAAAATACATTGAATATGTGAGTAAAAGAAAAGATTTAGTTTGCCTCAATAATACACCCACTTATGTGGGTGGATCGAAAAAATATGTGGGTGAAAATAAAGGCAAAGGCACTCATTTAGCGTAAGTCATACCATTTTGGTAGAAATAAATAACATTAGGTTTAGGATGCATGTTTTAGTAAGATGCCCTAAAGAAATTAAACAAGAGATATTTTAGGGTGGCTTTATTTGCAGCCAACTGCAAATAAACCATGTGTAAGCATACCTTGAAGAACTTTAACAAGAGATATTTTAGGAGTGGCTTTATTTGCAGCAACCCCACACGAAAAATTGTCGATTGTAAATAAAATAAACCCTACTTGCAACTCACAAAACTTTAGAGGCACAACCCACCGGACAATGTTATACAGTGAACAATTTTTGATAGCCACTATGACTGCACACAGTGGGGCCCAAGCACTGCAACCAGTCACATGAGTTGTCTATAAAATTGTCTATCAAAAATTGTCCACCGTTTATGGGCTGAAAAAAATGAACGTGGGAACTATTTCTAATACTATAAACACTTTTTGTTAGTGGGACATCACTTAATGAAATTATTTCTATTTGCACACCAATTGATGAAAAAAAAAATTAAAAACCCCATTAATGGTTGACAGTTGTATGTCAGATCTAATAAGACCAGAGGGATATATATATATATATATAGAGAGAGAGAGAGAGAGAGAGAGAGAGAGAACTAAAAGTATTGTCGATGCCAATTAATACCGGAAAATACCGTCGGAATTTCCAAGATTTTAAACCATGATCATACCACCGTCACAAACACATCTTTCCTTGTGTATTCAACCAGCAACCCATCAATTACCCCATCACCATCATCTATAATTTCAATTTAAACTACAATCTAATGAAACAAGGAAGCAAATTAGGGCATCGAATACAATACCAATTTCCAAGACCAAGGAGGGATATATTTTATCGGCTTCCTTGGATTCCGTGAGAAATAAAAAGCCATAATCACATGGAAGAGAATAGCCATACCAACAGTCCTACCAAGCAAGTGGTGCTTTTCTTCCACCATTTCCAGATATTGCCTCGTATGATTTTTCAGCTGTTCGATTTAGTCAAGGGTTCTGACTCATTGGCCAAATAGTCGCAAAAATAAAGAAAATTTTTCCAGGAGCCAAGGGATTAGAGCATGAGAATTAGGTTTTACTGTGCCTGGGTTAGATTTTTCTGTTAAGGGCCATGAAGGGAGAGAGAGAGAGAGAGAGAGAGAGAGAGAGAGAGAGATTATCCAGATCAAGCAGCTAGCTAGAGTGATGCTTGCTGAGGGAGAGATGTTGTGCAGCTGGTGCGTTGATATAAATGGGGAAAAAATTGGTGTTCATAAGTTTAAAGACGCAGGAAAAGATGTGATAGTAACACTTCTCACTTTCCTTATGAAAATAATGCAAGGACATGTCCCATGTGCTTCACACCAACCTTGCATTAAAGCTTCTGTGGAATTCCTGCTAGGTGAATTAAAGAAGTATTACAAGAATAGGAAATAGCAATTGCATTTAAGTAACAACTAATCCAATCCTAATCTCTTCATCTTAAATACAAAATCTGTACAGTTACTGATAATAAAACAACAATGTATAACAAATGATTAAACCGTACGCTATGTTTTAAAAGTTTACCTTTTTCTGGTCAAATTATAAATGCTTAGTTGAAGCTTCATCAGAGAATCCAGACCCCAGAACTTCTGTCTCATCGGCTAAAACGTCAAATTCTCTGTAAGGAAGATTTGAATGCCCAGAATGCTGCTGCATATTAAACAAGAGAGGCCAGGCACGCTTTAAGCTCTCCGTGTCTCCACCATCTCCCTTTGATCATCTCAAACATTTGATGCATCATTAATGGCCTCATCAAATGATAGGGCTAGGCACTCAGCTAGGCTCGCTTGAGACTGGAACTCATTGGCAGGTTCCAAAACTCTGGCTTTTTTCATACTGACCGATTTTGGAAGCCAAGATCTTAATGAATCCGGGGTCTTCATGCCATCCATGGGTACTACTAAACTCCCAACAACTGGTGCCAAAAACCTCCATGGGTCTTCCACCATGGACTTGCTGTAAAACATATCTGGTCGGTCCTGTGCTAAAACAGACCCATGAAAACCCCGTCCTCTTCCACCACTACAACCAGAACCAGGACTAGAACTGTTGTTAGACCACCGCCCGCCGCCTCTTTCCGAATTATTACCAGGGCTAATTCCTCGCCCATAACCAGGGCTAGAGTAACCACCCCTTGATGAATTTGGGAGAAAGCCATAACCAGGCGTACCACCAGATTTGTTCCACATACAAGGAACACCTATAGGAGTTCCTCTGTGTCCTGAAAAAGGACTCACTGCTCCAATAGGGCTTCTCCAAGAACCTGACCCGGGACTGGGAAATGATGTTCCACATGATAAATGATCTGGGGTGTGGTATATTTGAAATTGATGAGAGGCAGGAGTTGGATTATGGTTTCTTGGCCCTGCTGGATTAGTTAAAGGAAACTAACCATGGTTAGATATATATATATATATATATATATATATATATATATATATATACACATCATATATCATTTCAAATAGCAGAAATATGTATAACTGATCAAAATATGTGACAATACTGAGTGACAGGCTGAGCTTGAACAATAAGAACGCTAAAAAAATACGAAAAAAAGGAAAAGAGAAACAATTGTGAACATATCATATGAGCTCAGAACCAAAACTCCAAGGTTCTGTACTATTCACCAATTTGAATGAATAAACCTCATTAGTTACGTTATCATAACAAAACAATTTGCTACCTGAGTGAGATGATGGCAGCTGAGCCATGGGAGAACCGCTGCCAAAGGGAGATGGGGAATAGGCGGATGTATTGTGACTATGATCATTGATCCTCCTCTTGCTGCCAGAGAAAGCTGACATAGGGTCCGTGTAATAATCAAACCTGGGAACTGCGGGTGAATTCTCCTTAACCGGTGGAGTTCCAAAGGGTTCGATTAAAGGATTTGAGAAGTAAGCAGGTGATGCAGAAGTGCTCTGACTATCAAAATTTTCGGCCTGTGAAGCCTCCATGCGCATTGCTTTCAGTCTTTCACTCCTCTTCTCTGACGACTCCATCTCTAAAGGGATAAAAAATTAAAAAAGAACATAGAAAAATAGAAGATCATAGGTTATTACATATTATAATATAACAACTTACTAGAACCGAAAATTAAATAAGTCAATCATGGACACAGCAAAGAGTGCATGTGAAGAAACAAGGGTGAGCAAAGAGAGAAAACTGACTGACAATTCATATCTCAATCAAGAACTAATAGATTATTGGAAATGTATAGCATGGCAATTATCTTTTATTCAAAAGAAAGAATTTCAATAATGAACCAAACTTGCTCTTTCTTATTCGTGCAATAAAACAAAGTTTTTTAGTAAATGGAGTGATCATAAGAACCAGATGCCTTCTTTCCTTCAGTAACTCAGAATCTCATAGTTAGGGATGTCAGCCGGCTGGATTGGCCCCAACTGGACCTGCCCGACCCGGCTTTTGAACCTGGTCAGGCACATAAACTTGAGCTGTTAGGCCGGATCACAACTTGAAGCATCTGACCCAACATTCAGGTCAGGCCGGCTCGAAGTTCAGGTTGGCTCAAGCAGATTTTAGATCAACCCAACCTGACTTGATAATGTATACCATCTCTTTTCACAAGTATATTACATATATTATACATTATAAAAAATAGTATTTTGAACAACCTGAGCCGACCGGGTAGGGCTGACTCAAAGGTCAGGTCAGGCCTAGGCTCAAAGGCGCATGGCTTTTTTTTTTAGGCGCATTATAATTTAAATTTTTTATACATGTTTTTTATTATATATTTAAGTATTTATATACTAAAAAAAATGAAATATGTCATTGTATTTTGTATCTCAATGAATAATTTCTGACATTTATACTTTTAGATATATTTATAAATCAATTTTTTTTATTTTTTAACAAATCATAAATGTATATCAAGAATAAATGAGCAATATTATAATAGCAATCAACAAACATGAAATACAAAAACAATTGATTATTCAACACTCAATGTCATCAATGGAAGTGCGAGCTGCAGCGGCTGCCTTGAAATAACAAAACTGCCTTGGAAAGGTGGCAACTAGATAAGCTCACATTTGTTGTGAGCTGCCTTGTATTAAGTTTTTTTTTTAAATAAGCTCTTTCTTTCCGATCTTTTTAGAAAAAAAAATATATATAGAACTTGGATGTTGGAAAGAGGTGAGGAGAAGAAGACAAAGGGGGGAAAAATTCTCTTGTTTTGCTTTAGTCTTTAGAAAAAAAAAATTAAAGAAGAAGAAGAAGAAGAACAACAACAACAAATAATAATAATAAAAATAGCACCCGTCCTCTCACCCCTGTGATTCGCATCCCGTGTGCCCTTCTACTCAAGTGCAGACCAGCGGCAGCTGGCCCTAATTCTACTGGCTTTGAGAAGAAAATAAATAGTAATTTAAGAAGAGTTATACATTTTTAAATCTCGAGTCAAAACATTTTTCCAAGTAAATTGGGGTGTACATTTGCGCCTATGCGCAAACAATGCAGGCCTAGGCGCGCCTCACCTTGTGCCTACGCACGCCTTTGATAACAATGGGGGAGACTTATCCTCGATTTTGCAGTGGCGGCCTGGCTATAGCAAGTATCTTTTTCAAGTGAAAAAAATATCTTAAAACATTATAGAGTAGACTGTATAGAACTCAAATAATTATTTTTTATCAAAGGAAAGAAGGTTGGCAAGCTGCACGGGTTGCAAGG
Organism: Chloranthus sessilifolius; assembly: GCA_021018995.1. Classification (NCBI taxonomy): domain Eukaryota; kingdom Viridiplantae; phylum Streptophyta; class Magnoliopsida; order Chloranthales; family Chloranthaceae; genus Chloranthus; species Chloranthus sessilifolius. Next base: position 11,432,790 of record CM037590.1, read on the forward strand.
TCATCACAAGAGGGAGCCTTATTGTAACACCCCGGCGCCACGTGTCGAGATATTGTCCTCTTTGGGTGGCTCCACTTGGTCCCACCAGACTTCCCTGGTCCCTATCAGTAGCCCTTTCCCTTTAAGGTTTTGTTTTTGGTATGGGCCGACTTGTCGGGTGGGCCGTTGTGCCCACCCAAAACGCGTCTTAACAGGAGAGCAGAGGCCGTTAGTTATATCTCCTAGGGTCAAGACAAGTCCTTACTCGATGTGGGACTTTACAATCTTCCCATCTTTGTAAGAGAGTCGTCCTCGACTCTGATACCATTTTGTAACGCCCTGACACCACGTGTCAAGATATTGTCCTCTTTGGGTGGCTCCACTTGGACCCACCAGTAGCCCTTGCCCTTTCCCTTCAAGGTTTTTATTTTTGGTATGGGCCGACTGGACGCACGGGTCGTCATGTCGTACCCACCCAAAACGCGTTTTAACAGGAGTGCGAAGACCATTACTTATCTCCCAGTGTCAGGACTAATCGTTACACGATGTGGGACTAGACAATAAAATTTTGTCACGTCCCGACGCCACATGTCAAGATATTGTCCTCCTTGGAAGGCTCCACTTGTTCCCACCAGCCATCCCTGGTCCCACCAGTAGCGATCACAGTCAAGCCTGATTTTAATGTTACATCTTTTGGAATGTGTGAGACATGAAATAAAAAACAGATTGTTTGATGGTACACCGATGATCTCAAGATTGATCATCTGAAATATTAGCATAAAAATATTCTCCGTAGTCTGATTGAAAGCAACCAATGGGTCCCTCAAAGATTCAGTGGGCGAATTTAAGGGTGTGTTTGGATAGGGGGAAAAGAAAAGAAAATACATGAAAGGAAAGGAAATATGTTCATTTCCTACATTTGGCAACCAAAATAGAGCATTGGAAATGGGTGGAAAAGAAACTCCTTTTCCCCACCTTCGGAAATCAGCAAATCCTTCTAAAATCCTAGGATTTCATCTTCTCCGATGGAAAGGATACTCAGGATCTTTGAGTGCCGCTGTAACCTCCAAGTGAGATAAAATATCTCTCTCATTCGTTCTCTCTCTCTCTCTCTCTCTCTCTCTCTCTCTCTCTCTCTCTCTCTCTCTGACATGGGACAACGATCATAAAACTCATGAATAGTGAGGAAATGATGATTAGCTGAAATTAAACTAATTAACTAACCAATAAAATCCAAACTAAAGCGATACCTTAGGGTTTCGTGGATTACCACTTAAGTGATCATGTTTGTTTCAACTAGGGTCCAATCCGACGCACCAGATTCGTTAGATTTGCGAAAGAGGCGATCCTAGAGATAGAACTCTAGCACGCTCTAAGTAAGGCGCTCGCTCGTTGATCGATGTGAATTCTTTTAATTCTTCGCTAGGGGTTTGAAGGAAAATGATCAATTAGTCTCAAATCGAACAATCTCGAGCCCAATAACGGTTATGAATCGACGAGTTAGATCGGAGTCAATCAACAATGATGGGCATCAAGTTTGTTCTAGATCTAGGGTTTTGGGAATGCAAACAAATAAACGAAGGGGAGATAGATAAATAACTATTAAGCAAGTGACAAAAGATAAAAGAGAAGATCAAAATAACTTGTGGCTTCACACCCTTGGCCTCACACCAAACCCATCACAGGGAAGAAGAATCACTCTTCAACAAAGCTCATCTCAAGCTGTAAAATGCAATGCACTTTTCATTAATCAATCAACCATCCCTTGCAAGGCTTATAAGGACCTTATATAGTAGGCCTCAAAAGAAGAAAAAGCCTAAAATAGCAAATTACTAAACTACCCTAAAATAGTTACTTTTGACTTAAAAGAAAGCCTAGAAAAAGGATAAAAGACATCAATGCCCGTCATTGACTCGCTCGAGCGACAACCAATGCTCGCTCGCGCAACCTGTAATCGAAACAAATCTCCTGTGCTTGTTGAAGGCTCGCTCGAGCGATAACCAAAGTCGCTCGATCGATCTATAGTCGAAAGCTATCATGTTTTTCTGAAATGATCTCGCTCGAGCAGGGATAGTGATTGCTCGAGCAGATATAGGCAATGCGCCTATTTGTCGCTCTTTAAGGTTACTTTTCCGTCGATTCTTCTTACGCTGAAAAATTTGTTGCGGCCCAAATCCAACACTCTCGAACTTTATGTCCCCGTCAATTCTCTCGGACCCTAAATGTTTCATCACCGATGAAATTAGCTCGGGGCATCAGTCGATAAAGTTGACGTCCCCATCATTTCTCTCGGACTCAAAACGTTTCCTCACCGATGAAACACGCATGTAGTACTGATCAAGTGTATCGGGACCCAATTAGTGGAGCTCCTTGCAACTAACCCAAATAATCTCGGCATTTGCTAACGTATGATTATCATCTCGGTCGATTGTATCAGAGCGCACACTGTAAACCTCTCCTCGACGAACCAAATAACCTGGCTCGCCAATCCACTCTACCAAATATTTTTGAAGCTTCTCAGCAACTCTCCCGAATCCGAAGGACTTCATCACCAAAGAAGTGTGATCGTGATATTTGTCAGAAGTATAGGAACTCAAGTGGCGAACTCTCTCATGATTAGCCCATGTAATCTCGGGAGTCGTCTTAGTAACCCTCTTCAACTCATTAATCGGCAACTCTCCGCCGCGAGTGAAAGCCACAAGATCATCCAAGATCTTCTCAATAACCTCGCTTTTCAACTTGCTCGGAAGAGGTTGTGAGATAGGAATTGGTGCACAAGGAAATGATGTTTGAAAATTAGTTCTAGGAAGGAAGGTTGAGCCTAGACAAAATACTAGGTCTTCCACATTGAGTGTCGAACTAACCCCCATACCTTGAGGTAGCTCAAGCACATATCCTTTAGGTCCACTCCTTTCCAAAATCCTAAAAGATTCAGCATGACGGATTTGGAGCATCCTCGCGATTCTCAATGGGAATCGTTCAGATCCAATTTGAACCATCTCATGATTACTTAATTGGAATTCCATAAAAGTCTCAGGTAAATTCATCGATAATTTGAGATTTTCATTGCACAAATTAATTTCAGGCGCAATTTCGGCATGTAATGTGGAATTTAACTCAAGACTTAACTCACAACATGACTCGAAGAGTAGGTTTGTATGCAACTCAAGTTTATGATGTGTATGTGCACCTAGGAACTCGACACTCTCATATGCACGCAATGCTAATGACTCACATGTAACCGACTCAAGTGCTCTTGACTTTACTAACATTAATGACTTATGCACAACCGACTTTATGGGCACTATCAACTCATGTGTGATAGAATCAAGGGACACTAATGGCTCATGTACACTCGGCTTGATTAACTCGTGCGTACTCACTTTAACCAAAACCAAAGACTCTGGGGTACTCGATGCAATTGACACTAACCCAGTTCGATGGACTAGCGTGTACTCGACCCAACGGGCACCATCAAGTCGTGTGTAACCAACCCTACAGATACCAATGACTCATAGGCAAGTGACTCGATTGGCTCGTGTGTACTTGGTTCGACCAACTTCAAAGACTCAAGTGCACTCGACTCTACCAACAACAAGGACTCGTGCCTAACTGACTCTACGGACACTAACAAATCGTGCGTACATGACTCGGTTGACTCACGTGTGGGCGACTCAACATCACAACTCACAAACTAGACTTTTTTCAACTTCTTCTATCTCCTCGTCATTCATTGCGATACTAGAGTCATACACAATTTCTTCCATTTTCCTATTTTCCGGCTCCTTAGGACTCTCTTTTAGTCAATAAATTCGGAGTGGAAAATTTTGTGGGGCATTGGTAAGCAAAGTGCTCACGCCTTTGGCATTTATAGCATTTGATGTGACTACTAGTTTTGGGGTTGCCTAATCGCTCATTTCCCATTATCGATTTGAGGATTCGGAGGAGTAATCATGGGTTTCGATGGTTGAACTCCAAAATATATTTCTCATGGACAATTCGTTTCCCGTGATCAATTTGGGGATTCGGAGTAATCACGGGTTTCGATGGTTGAACCCCGAAATCATATTTCTCGTTGATAATTCCTTTACCGTGATCAATTTGGGGACTCGTAAGAGTATTCGCAAGTTTCAATGGTTGAACCCCGAAATTATAGTCATCCTTAGTGTAGGTGCTCCTAGACTCAAATTAGGTGTGCTTAAGACGTTTGTCCACCTTAGCTTCCAAACACCGCAGAAGGTGGCGATGCGTGAAAGAAACTTAATTCTCGATAAATCGCTCCTTCGTGTCCTCCCATCGTGTGATGGGTTTACTTCGAAGTGACTCGCGTCAAAATTTCATACCATCCCAATAGGTTTTAGTGTGGCGCACCAACCTCGTTTTGGAGAGGCTAACCTTACACTCTTCTGACATGTCATATGAGTCATAATACTCCTTTATGCTAGACAACCATCCTCCGAAGGATTTAGGGTTCGACATACCCTCAAAATCTGAGACTTCGACTTGAATAGACCTTAAAAAATTTCTATCAAGATCATATTCGGGCTCACAGTAATGGGAGTATCCCCTAACTCTAATCTCATCACGACTTTTGGGACTTCACCAAGAATTTGGAGTATAGTGATTTCCTCGTTCGGCTAGTACTCTTTCATGACGGGTAAGGAATTCACGGTGACGTGTAAGTGACTCATACATGATGCTTGACACAAACACAACTCAGACACAATACTATAATAAACACAACTCTGACACAATATTATAATAGACACACACTATGGACCACACAACAATTGGAGAATTTTAACAAGCACAAGATGAGCATGCAAATGAACAAGCTAATGAAAATAATATCAAACAAATGGTTTTAACCCACATAACAAGTGAGTAATTTTAACAAGCACAAGATGTGCACACAAATGACATAAAATCAAACGACATCGAAATGATATACACATGAGCCAAAATGAATAAGGACTTTTGTCAAACACTGGACATGGACACTAATGAACACAAATGAAATAAAATGCAATAAGATTGAAATAACATGCAAATATGCCCTAACCTAGAACCTAGGCTTTAATATCAAAACTGACGCGGGACAACGACCCTAAAACTCGTGAATGGTGATGAAATGATGATTAGCCGAAATTACATTAATTAATTAAGCAATAAAATCCAAACTAAAGCGATACATTAGGGTTTCGTGGATTTTCGCTTAAGTGATCATGTTTGTTTCAGCTAGGGTCCAATCCAGCGGGCGAGATCCGTTAGATTTGCGGAAGAGGCGATCCTAGAGATAAAACTCTAGCACGCTCTAGGTCGGGGCGCTCGCTCGTTGATCAACATAAATTCTTGTAGTTCTTCGCTAGGGCTTTGAATAATCTCGAGCCCAACAACGGTCATGAATCGACGGGTTAAATCGAAATCAATCCACAAAGATGGGCATCAAGTTTGTTCTTGATCTAGGGTTTTGGGAATGCAAACAAATAAAGGAAGGGGAGATAGATGAATAACTATTAAGCAAGTGGCAAAAGATAAAAGAGAAGATCAAAATAACTTGTGGCCTCACACCAAGCCCATCACGGGGAAGAAGAATCACTCTCCAACAAAGCTCATCTCAAGCGGTAAAATGCAATGCACTTTTCATTAATCAATCAACCATCCCTTACAATGCTTATAAGGACCTTATATAGTAGGCCTCAAAAGGAACCCTAAAACAACAAATTACTAAACTACCCTAAAATAGTTACTTTTGACTTAAAAGAAAACCTAGAAAAAGGACAAAAGACGTCAATGATCGTCATTGACTCGCTCGAGCAACAACCAATGCTCGCTCGAGCGACATGTAAACCGAAACAAGTCTCTTGCGCTTGTTGATGGCTTGCTCGAGCGATAACCAAGGTTGCTCGATCAATCTATGGCCGAAAGCTATCCTGGTTTTTTGAAATGATCTAGCTCGAGCGGGGTTAGTGATCGCTCGAGCGGAAATAGGCAGTGCGTCTATTTGTTACTCTTTAAGGCCACTTTTTCGTCGCTTCTTACGTCGTTTCTTCTTACACTAGAAAATCTGTTGTGGCCCAAATCCAACGCTCTCGATCTTGATGTCCCCATCACTATCTCCATCGAATCTCTCTCCCCAGTCTCTCTCTCTTCTCCAATCTCTCTAATTTTTTGTTTGGTGTGTTGTGTACACCAAAGATGGTGCTCCCCTTTCTCTTTTATTTTTTAATAGCTTATTAACCAACCAAACGCTCGAAAACGATGAATTCCAATTGATTCCAAAGTGGTTGGAATCCATTGGATCTTCAAATCAATTTCTACCCTTTTCTGGGAAAACATCCAAACAGAGCCTAAAGGTACTCATTTAAGTTTGGGTTTGGTGTGTGAGAGATGTACACCAATGATGGTGCTCTTTCTATTTTTTGTGTTATTATTAAATCCAAACACCAATAATAATGAATTCTTGTTTCTCTCTTGGAGGTTTTTTCCAAATATTTTGGTTTCCTCTTGATGTAGGTTTTCCCCCCGCTTCTAGGGTTTCCTACATTTCCCAAGTACCTACTTTGGTTTTCTTCGGAAAGTCCGGATTTCCAAGAAGCAATGTTTGTGGTGCTGGATAGAGTTTTCTTGGTCATTCCGAAACTCTAAGCTAGCTTTCTATCTTAATAAAATTTTCAATTAAAATATATATATATATATATATATATATATAATCATGAATTCCTATGAATTCCCAAAGATCTAGAATCCATCGAATCTCCAAATCCATTTCCACCATTTTTCTAGAAAATATCCAAACAGAGCCTTAAAGGAAAAATGGGAGACAAAAAGTGCGAAATTGTAAAAGGGACCCAAATAAGATACAGGAACAAATGGTGCCATTCTTAAATGAGTTGCCGATGAAGTGTTCGGAAAATCTAAACAAAGAAGGATTACTTGAAAGGAAACATAGTGATGGGATGAATAGAATCAAAAGTCAACTGTTGATCAAAAGTGTTTTCTCCAAGGAATTGGAAAAGCACAACAAATACAAAAGATCTTATGAGACAAAGAAACCTGCAAACTTGCCAAAGACAAGGAAACTAAAGATCTCAATTAGGGATAGTGCATTAGAGAAAGATCAAAGGGTCTTTGCAAAAGATAATGAAATAAAGAATATATGACAAAATGCTATACAGATCTACTGAATATGAAATATATAAGGGAAGTAGATCAAAAAGATGAACCAAATCAAGGGATGATTAAAAAAAGAAGTATCGAAAACTGAAATAAAAACAACCTTAGCAAAAATGGAGAAAAGAAAAGCATTTTGACCAGATGGAATACCTGTAAAAGTTCTGATTGTGATGAAATAATGGGCTGAATTGGTTGACTAAATTGTTCCATAAAGATACTGAAAATGAGGAAAATGTCTGAAATATGGGAGAAGAGCATTGTGGTCCATTTTTATAAGAACAAATGAGACAACCAAAACTGTGTCAATTATTGAGGCATAAAAATTATGAGCTGCATTAAAAGCATTCTGCATGCCACTTTTTATAGATAATATATAGATAGGAAATCGAACTTTACTTAATTTTAGTACATACGATAATACTCATGATGAATGAAGATTCATCAACAAGGGGCAATGGTAAGCATTCACTAAATTAATAATACAGTTAAAAGTGGAAGTGAGGTCTCATCCTGAAATAAATTGAAGCTCTAACATGAAATTGAGAAGCAATGTTGACCAAATAAAAATTTGAAAACCCAACAAAATTTGACAAAATACTACATAAGAATTTCTAATAGCATAAGGATCTCATGATTTGACAAAATATTAGATTAAAAAAAAATCTAATAAACTGATAGACAGTCACAAACTCAGAGGGCACCAAATTCAAAGAAGAAAAAGAAGATTAAACCTTTGTCGTAGTCTTCAAACCCTCAACGGGAGAAAAGAAAAAATTAAATAAATAAATTACTGCAAGCCTCAGCCTGTCCACCATAGCCGTCGATATGATTTATTTTTAGTAACCGACAATAGGATATTGAAAAGAAGAAGAGAAAAAATAAATAAATAAATAAAATCGATAGTGATGTCACGAGATTATTATGAAGAATATGAAGGGATGAAAATGTGAGAGGTTTCAAAACCCTAAAACAAAAAAGTAGAAGACAATGATGAACCTAAAATACAAACCCAACATTCTGACTCACTTTTCAAAAAAAAAAACATATATATAAATATATATATATATAGAGAGAGAGAGAGAGAGAGAGAGAGAGAGAGAGAATCTTACTTGAGCAGTAGTTGGCTCCTCACTAACAGCAGCGCTGATTGCCGGCACTTTCTTACAGGGAGCAAAATTATAATTATGGGAAGAGAATGCAACACTGAGATTTCTTATTTAGGGTTTGGGGGAGGAAAGGGAGTCGGCGAGAGAGGGCTTCGAGTTTCAACTCGGTACCTTTTTTTTATTTACTGACCAACATTCTTACTCCTTCAATCCAATGTTCACTCTCGACTCGCCTTAGATTCAAATATCAAGTACCAAAGAGGCATAAGCCCAATTGGTACACTTCTTTTCTCTCGGCTCCTATAGCCAATTACGAATAGAGAGTCGTCGTCATCTTATAGAAAATGTTAGGGCTGCAATTGGGTAGCTCTTTGGGGGCAAAAAGCAGCTCTTTCACTTTTTTGGCTAGAATTACTTTTGTATTTAGTAACATAACTCCTTGCTTCATTTGTTCTGGTGGTGAGCTCTTTGAAGTGATAAAATTATTCTATGCCTACTCTATCTTAGGGCAAATTTTATCTGCTCTAACAAAGAGTAGGCAAAGAGCTGTTTCTGCTTTTATAAGAGTTAGCCCAAACACAGCTTAGAATTTTTACTAAAGCATTCTCTCTCTCTCTCTCTCTCTCTCTCTCTCTCCCCTAAGTTTGTGTTGGTGCTAAGAGGGAGTAGCGGCCCTGAGATTCTGGGGCCTAAGGCTAGTTCCTAGGCCCCTCCTTCATATTACTTTATAATAATAAAAAAATGTCATAATTGTTTTTAATAAATTCCATCATTTTCATCAGAGTGGTCAATTGTTTTCATTAAAGGGTAGCTCTGTTTTCACCCACGCATTCTTTGAAAGTGCCCACGTGTGCAACCCTATAAAAATCATTGATTGAGTCAGATCAGATGATGGAGATTTTTTTTAATCCCGATCTTCCACACAATGGATCTTTGAGACCATGTCGCACCTATCAAACGATCAGTTTTTTATTCCACATGTCACAGATTCCCAAAATATGACCCTAAAATCACATTTGAGCGTTATGTGTGCCATTGCACACAATGTGCACTTTTTGGAGATATGTGACATGTCAAATCAAGAATTGACTGACTGATAGGTGCTACATGGTCTCAAGATCCATTGTGTGGAAGATCGGGGTTAAAAAAAATTTACATTGTCTAATCTCACCCAATCAACGATCTTTATGGGGCTGCACACATGCGTGCTTTCAGAAAACGCGTGGGTGAAAGAGCTACCCTTTAAAGAAAATAATTGACCACTGTGATGAAAATGATGGAAATCATAGTAACCAAGTCAATAACCAAGTCTATCCATGAAAAAATGGGCAAGGGAAATAAATGAAAATGGGTAAAATTCAGGAAAAGTGCTAAAATATGTGAAAAATAAAATATTAAAAATCTACACGAAATTTTAGCTTGAAAAGACACAAAAAATACCTTCGATATAGCGCGATCTGACGAAATTTTAGTTCACATCGGATTGGATAATCCAACAATCAGATTTGTTGAAAATCTACAAAAAAAAATATACAATCAATATTTTAACAATTAAAATCCTAAATTTAATGAAAATGAAACTCTAAATCTAATGAAAATGTGAAATGAAATTCTAATCCTAAATCAATTAAAAATAACCTAAATCTAGTGAGAGAGATAAGAAGAAAAAAAAAACTAAATCTATTGAGGAGAAGAAGAAGAAGAAGAAGAAGAAGAGGGGGCTTACCGGAGGCGGACGGTCGCCGACATCAGCCATCGGGAGGGTTCAGGCGGGGGAGGGCGTTGAGTTTAGCCGGTCAAGCGGGAGGGTTCGGATAGCAGTGGACTCCAGCCTCAGCTTGGGAGTTTAGAGAGAGAGAGAGGGGGAGGGGAGGGAGGGAGGGGAGGCGTTGGGTGCTAAATTTTCCTTTTTGTAATTTAAAACCTATTTTCTAATAGGTATTTCAGAATTAGGACCCTAAAATGGGGACCAAGGCAGTCGCCTGACGGGCCTTGGTCTAGGGCCGGTCCTGGTGATGCCAGCTTGATTTATGGTAGTGATCAAAGGTGGCAAAAGCTCCATAAGAGTGATCAAAGGAAGAACCAGTGTGATGCACATATATGCCTTATTTGACAAAACTCATGGGGAGTTTTTTTTTTTTTTACTTCTCATGGGTTGGTGAAGAAAAAGAGCTCATGAGAAGTTTTATTTTAAAATTTTACTATGGTTTGATTTTATTTTATTTTTCAGCTGTTTAACTATATTGTGTAAAATTATTTTATGAAGCCACCACTTTTCACTCCATGTGAACATGTAACCATCTCATCGGGCCAAAATGCATTAGTCGTTTTAATTAGAACATGAATTTTTTTTTTTGTCCTAACTTTTAACAAGATGGATCTTGAGATCTTAGGCATACACTCAGATAGTTTTTTATTCCGCCTAGTACAAATCTCAAACAGTAACTCTAAACTCGTGAGACATACATCAAGCTCAAATACAAATCACGAGTCATTTTTTGGAATGGGTGCAACATGAAATAAAAAATTGATATACTCATGATCTCAAGATGCATCATCTGGAAGATTGGGATAAAAATAATCTCCTTTTTCAAATTCAAAGCAGTCAATGCATGTTGGCCGGAGGAGATGGGGTGAGGTTATGATTTTACAGTGCAAATAAATAGTACGATTATGAGGTGAGGTTACATCTAAACCATATGATATAAAGGCCATGATCTACAGATCTACGATGCAAAAGAGTAGGGCAAAACTCAATCTCTATCATATGATTCGATACAATCAACTATTTAATCGGATAATGGCTTTGAAGTGCATTGAGTCATATGATAAAGATTATGCTTAGTGCCAATCTTTCACTAATGATCTTTAGATCATGGCCTTTAAATTAACTGGCTTAGATGGTTGGGTTACATTCATTGGCGTCGTTATTTATGGGTACCTCTGTTCGCGTCCATGCGTTCTTTGAAAGCGCCCACGTCCCAGACCCCTTGAAGACTATTGATTTATTCAGATCAGATGAGGGTGATTGTTTTTCACCCCGGTCATCTATAAAATAGATCTTAAGATCATGTAACACCTATCGGACGGCCAGTTTGTGATTCCATGTGTCCCCAATCCCCAAAATATGGCCCTCAAGTCACGTTTGAGCATGATGTGTATTATATGATTGAAGAGTCATATTTTGGGTATCGGTGATACAGGAAATTAAAAATTGATCGTCAGATTGATGCACCATGAACCTAAGATCTATTTTGTGAAAGATATTTGTTAAAAAATATCTCCACAATCTAATCCGAAGAAATCAACGTTTTTTTGAAGGGTCTGAGATGTAGGCGCGTTCAAAGAATGCATGGCCGTGAAGAAAGAGGTATTGACATGTGTGCCATATCAACAAAAGAATTGAGCGTTTGATGATAAGCTCAGGGTCTCAAGATCCATTATATGAAAAATTATGGTGAAAAAAAAGTCTTGATCGATTAATCTAAAGTAATCAAACGATTTTAAGCATAAAATATCCGAGTTGAAAAGAACCAATTTCGGGTTGCGAGGGTGGCCACCAAAATTTCTCCGAGCTTTTAACCCATATCATGGGCAGAAAAAAGTGCTGACCAAATTTTGGCTGGAAATTTTATGTGAGTTTTTTTTCAAAAAAACTCTAGTTTGTGGGTCCCACTATATTGCCAAACACTTGCAAATTGCAGTTTTGTGGGAAATTTCAAATTTCTAGCTTATTTTTGTCAGAACTTGTGTTAACAAACAGGGCAATACTTTGTGATCATAAATAGTAATCTATTGCCTGAGAATTGACTATTGTGACTCATGAGATTGTCCTGAGTATGGATCAAAACCTCGACTGAGAATTCAAAATCTCAGTCGAGATGACTTGATTTTGTCCCCCATCGAAACGAGAAATTGGAAATTTTCAGGTGAGGACCAAAAAATTCAAATTATTGAGTGAAAATTAAATTATTGGCCGACAATTTGAATTTTCAATATATCGACTGATAATTTGAAATTATCGCCCGAGATTTTGATTTTTTTTTTTTTTTAAGTCTTTTGCTTCGATTTTTTTTTTGTTGTCGTATATTTAGCCGAGTTTCATTCGTTTAAACTTAGTTTATTTTTTCTTTTTCTCCTCTCTTTTATCCTTCTTTCATAGTTTGACGAAATTTCTTCTGATATTGTTGGATCTTTGACGAAATCTCGTTGTATGGTATCGTAACTTATCAAATCTTGTCGGATTTTGCCAAAAGTTGTCGGATTATGACGGAATCTCACCAAACTTTGATGGATTATCTCTCAAAGTTACCGCAACTTATCGAATATCGTCGGATTTCTTTGTATCGAGTCGTACTCACTGAATCTTCCCAGGTTTAATCGGATCTTACCGAATCTTAGCGGATTTCACCAAATATTGTCGATATCTTGACGGATTTCATCAAATGTTGTCGATATCTTGCCGAATTTAGTCTCAATAGTTCAAATATATCTTCTAATAATGTGAAAAAGTTAGAAAAATAAAGTTCAGCAAATTTTCGAAAATTATCAAAATTTATCAAAAAATTGACTAAAAATTGACAATTTACTGTTCGGGTAATGAACAAAACTGAAATCGATATTTGATCCATGGTCCTGAGGATTAGCCATATTTAAACATCACTTAAAGTCTTAGCGTGTGCTAGTGTTAGGTTCCAAATATCAACTCAACTCAAATGAAAGAGAGGGACAGAGAAGAACGTACATGATAGAAAGAGAGTAAGGTGGAACCACATGAAGAGTTAGGGCTCATAAAAGGGCATTTTTTGAGTTTTTTCAAGCTTTTTTCTGAAATTTGTGTTTTTTGAGTGAAAGCAGCATGCTCATTTCCTTGCAAAACACTCAGAAAATGTTTAGATTCTAACCTTATAAAGTTGAAAGCAAAATGCCCTCTAAAGCAAGAATTCGGGAACTCAAGAACTCGTGAATATGAGTTTTCTAAGAAAAGCTAAAAAAATCATGAATTTGACCAAACTCAAGTACACATCTAAGAAAAGTTAGGAATCCGAGTAAGCTCAAATTCTTCAAGATTTTGAGCTGATAATATTCTGAAGATGAGATTCTTAGTAAGCTTAGATTCTAAAGATGAGCAAACTTGGAATTCTTCAAAAAATTTAAAAATTAGGAAGTTGATCAAACTCTTCTCTCTCTCTCTCTCTTTCTCTCTCTCTCTCTCTCTCTCTCTCTCTCTCTCTCTCTTTTCTTTTTATAAAAGCAGTAAACACGCACAGATACAATAAACATTTCCCTTAAGGATTTGTTTGGATAAAAACATAGGAAACGTGAAAAAGTAAAATAATATTCTTATATTTTCTTATAGATACCTAAGTTATAGGAAACCATGAGATATCTTTGTCTCCCTTTATTTTTCGTTGTTTGGATAACTGCATTGCTAGTCGAGAAAACAGAGGACTAATCAAATCCTCAGTTTGGATACATATGCAGGAACTTGTAGAAAAACTTTGCGTTTCGATACATATTTGAGAAAATGCAAGATTAACCAAATCCAGTGTATTTGGATCAAAATCTGATCGTCTAATGGTAAGCCCACAATCTAGAGATCTAGTGTGTCGAAGATTAGGTAAAACAAAATCTCTATTGTTTGATTTAAAGAAGTCAATAGTTTAGACACATAAAACTCGGGTTTCAAAGAAAGAATCTTGAGTTGTAAATATAGGTACCCCTATTGCTAAGAGGAGTGAGATTCCATAATGTTAAATATATAAAAGGGTATCTTCATTTACAACCTAAGATTCTTCTTTTTCAACTCGGATTTCACATGTTTAAATTGTTGACTAGTTTAAATTAGATGATGGATATCATTTTTCGCCCTAATATTTCTCACGATAAATCTTAAGATCATGGAGCACACATCAAATGGTCAGATGTTGATTCCAATGGTGGACGTCTAATACAAGAGAAGGTCAACTCCTTTTCCCATGATCTAGGTCACTTTTGGTAGGGGCGGAGCCAGAATATTTTCATAAGGTTGCCATCTAATTAATTAATGTTGAAATTTTGTATAATTTTTTTTTAAGCAAATCCTAAAAAAATATATATATAAAGTATATACCATTTTGATCAATGGTTCTAGGTAATTAAGGTTTTAGTATAGGGTTCCCAAATTAAAAAAAAAATAGATGGATTGAGGGAATGATGGTTGAGATTTATTAGTGATTAGACTTTTAACTAAAATTAAAAAATATACATATGCATTATTTCGATTAAAAAATTACATATGTATTTTTCTTTTTTGCTTTTTACATATCTTGGTAAATTGCTTTAGTGGTTGACTTAGCTAGGTTCAAGGTTCAAGCATTGTCATGTGATTAGACTTTTAACTCAATGATGGTTGAGATTTATTAGTGATTAGACTTTTAACTAAAATTAAAAAATATACATATGCATTATTTCGATTAAAAAATTACATATGTATTTTTTTTTTTTTGCTTTTTACATATCTTAGTAAATTGCTCTAGTGGCTGACTTAGCTAGGTTCGAGGTTCAAGCATTGTTATGTGCAATAAATTGCTTTTTTTTTAATTAATTATAAGCCTGTGGAGCACCTAAATAATTGTGAGATTTCCTTAAAAAAATCAAAGAAGAAATATTTGTTATGAAAACAAATACAATAAAAATCTTTGTTTAAAGATTTTAAATAATTTTAGGTGGTCAATACAAATTTATAGAAGGTTTGGGTGGTCAATTGGCCACCCAAGTCATAGCATGGCTCTGCCTCTGACTTTTGGGGATGTGTGTTGTATAGAATCAACATTTGACTGTATGATAGGGGTGCCAGGATCTTAAGATCTATCATGAGGAAGATTGGAACAAATCACCATCTTCTGATTCAAATCAGTCAATGATTTCCGTCCATGAAAAAATTGTGTGGTATTACTATTAAACGAGTGAGAAGAGTCAAATTGTATTTTATATTCCAACCCGTAAGTCACTTCCAAACAGCATAAAACTACGGAAAATATAATACGAACCTAAGTATTCCTGTAACAATTCAAATTTTCTTAAATATTTTTAATGGTGTTAGATGTGTTTTGTACTTTACACAATGTTAGCGCTCCACACCGGAACCTATCATATTTTTAAAAACTCTATTTAAGTACGTAACTCTTTTCTTATTTTCTTATTCTAATATATTTTGAGAAACCCTAGCCGTCTCTTATTCTTTTCTTCTCTTAAGAAGCCCTAGCCTTTACAACCTTTCTTCTTCAACTCAACTCTTCTCAAACTCCTGTGTGTTTTTCCATAAGAACCATTGTAATCTATTTTCACCATATCAAGATCAAAGAGGGAGAAAAGGGAGAAATCTCGGACGGGCTATCGCATTAGACGTCGATCTATTCAACCCTAATCGTCGTAGATTTACCGTTCAAACTTTGAGAGGTCGGTACCCATCAATCTATCTTGTTTTTCTCAGATCTCGTCACGTAGGGTATGTTCGATTGCGTATCGACGAGCTAATAAGATGAACCCGTAGATTTATTTTCTATATAAAATTATTTTAAGAGATAAAAGATGGATAACCCTAGTTTTATTATTATTTTAACCGCTTTTCTTTTATATTTTTTAGTTTTATTCGAAACCCTATTTGTTTCCTAAATCCCGACACCGATCAATTGACTTTGTAGTTGCGACCGATCTGAATCGATTGAATTGTTTATTTTTTTATTATCTTTTTGATCGATCGATTTATATTACGATCGATCGATTCGAAGCATGACCGAATAACCCTTTTTTCTTTTATATATATTTTCGATTGATCCCTATTTACAATTGATCGATTCTTGATCGAGCTGATTGTGCATATTTTTTATCTTCGATTGATCAATTTTTCTGTGTGATCGATCGATTTGGACCAAGTTGACTTTGCGTATTTTCATTAAACTGCCGATTGATTCCAAATTGTGATCAATCGATTTTAGGCTGAGACCATTTTATATACTTATATTTGCTTTTCATTTTCGATCAATTGATGCCTAGAGCGATCGATCAATTATGAACCGAACTGATTGTCCTTATTGAATTATATTTTCAATCGATCAATCGATCTCTCATCCCCGATCGATCGATTATGGACATAACCGATTTACGTGTTTACCTTAAGTTTGATCGATCGATTTGGACCAGAATTGAATGACTTATATATTTTAATTTCGATCGACTGATTTCAAATTCGAACAGACGACATTATTCACCTATATAATTCCACCTTATTACGATCAAAACTTTTAACATATGCTAATCATAAGAATGATTCATTTCGATCGATGGTTGTGATTTATCTAACTTTAAATTAAAAATATCTTTCAATTTGAGCATTAAATTATAGTTATCTATATATATATATATATATATATATATCAATTTTATCACTTTAACACAACCTCTTTGACAACACGAAGAGTTAGAAATTCAATACCCTCGTGAAAATCGAACTCTGATCTTCATGTTCTTAAAATCACACTAATAACTACCTTTTTCTATATTTGTATTGGTGTGTTATGTAAATATATATTTATAATCATAATGAAATCTGAATGTAAATCGATTATGTAAGTAAAATAGTTTTATGCTTCTTTTTTGATTATATTATACGAGTTATGAGTATGTTAGGTCATATATACGTGAGTGTATGAAATAATATTTACGCTTAGGCGTGGTGATTCGCTGAGATTGTATCGAAGTAAGGAATACATCGTATTCACATGCCTTACAACTCATGATGATATGAGCCATCATAACGAGTAGGGTGAGTGTGAATTCAGTATAACCTTATATATGGTAGCTTATATGGAAGCATATACAATGACCCTATCTCCCCCGAGTGTTAATATGATGGGATAAGATAAGAGTTATGATATGAGGTTCGACCCTTAAGCTTTAGTTGTAGTGAGGTTTCTTTTACGATCAAGTGAAACTTAGAATACAGGCGTTCATGTACGAATGTAATACCTATATGGTAGTATGGGCTGCCACACGAAGTACATCCAGGATATTACGAAACTTTTCTTTGAAAAACGTGGTTTACTGAAGATATCCCACTATAGCCCGTCCTAGATGTAAGTTGTAATAGTATGTTATGATATGAGTATGCAAGATAAGATAAGTTATGAGTATGATAATAAGACACCACTGTGTATACCAACATAAGATTAAAAACTTAATTATATATGTGTCATTCCTTATATAGCCCCGTAAGGGTCACAATATTTTACAATCAAGACGGGTCTATGAGAGACAATATGAGTATGTTATGCGTTACGATTGATCATGAGTATGCTATGTTATGGTGGTAAACTACTATGATGACTCTCACATGGCAGACTCAAGCAGTGACTTTGATATGTCGTGTAAGATTTATGAATATGTAAGTACACTCATACGATATGCAAACGTGATGTGATATTTTTATTATAATATTTTACTCGCAAGTGTACGAATCGGATTGTATATAGTGGGTGCGGAGTACGAGATCGTTCCTACGAGGACTAATTTTGAAAGATCTAAAAAGACAAGCAATTCCAGAAATCTACTAAGATCTAACAGTATTCTACCAGTCTTATGATTTAAGTGGTTTGATGAGATGATAATTACTGACTACAAACTAAAACTTAACTGATAATTCAAAAATAAAGATAAAGATAAAGATACTAAATCCTCCCATCTTTAGTCCGTTCTTCCCATAATACAAATCTACGGATTAAACTATGAGATATACCATTGAGAACAAATATCTTTTATGAAAGATAAATGGTCAAAAACCCCGATAGATTCCACGTTGCATCCCTGCAATCAGGACTTAGATGATTTTCATATATAGATCTGAGATCAAGGGCATGGCTCGGCACACTTGATCTCAGGTTCAAATAAAAATCATCCCCAAAGTGGGTAAAAATTTCAACAATAATACCACCATAGATCTGAAATCAAGGGCATGGCTCGGAACACTCGATTTCAGATTAGGGAGTAATTAAGATAAAATTACCATTACAGATCCAAGATCCAGGGCATGGCTCGGCACACTCGATCCCGGATCATAATCATAATTAGATCCACACGATGAAAGCAAAAAGACCATATAACAATGATTGGGTAAAATTACCGTCACAGATCTGAGATCCCGGGCATGGCTCGGCACACGCGATCCCGGTTAGTGGCGGAGATTTTATCCGTTTTTGATAGCACAACAACCATAAAATAAGATCTCATATTTTAATCATAAATTTATATTATTAAAAGTACATCCCTCGGATGGGAATCATTAGATCCCCATCCTTATGAATTTAACCACACATATTACAATTAAATGACATAAATAAATAAGGAAGAGAAAATAATATTAATTTAATGAATTAAAAATACCTCAACTTCAAAAGAAATTACTTTGATCCAAAAGTATGATGGTCTTCAGAAACGAGAATAATGCAGGAATAAACTTGAGCAAAAATATAATAAACTGGAGGAATGAGTACTGGAAATTAAAGGAACAAAGCTCTCAAAAAAGAATAAATAAAAACTCCCTATTTCTATGTCTAACTATGAAAAAGAAAAGTAAAAAACTAAAACTCTAATCTCCTATCTCCCTAATTTCTCATTCTCCCTTGAAGTGTTTGAGTCGCTTTAAATAGATTCCCCGGTCGCAGAAGTCTCCCTAGCTGCCAATTTAGGGTCGATTAATCGACCCAATAGGGTCGATGCATCGACCCTACAAAAGAGGCTCAAAATCAGCTTTAAAGTAGTCAATTCTGTGTCAGACTCTCCTTCTCCTCGATTAATCGACCAAAAGGGTCGATGCATCAACCCCTAGAAATCCATGAATTTCAGCACACTTTTTGTATCAGACACTACTTCGGTATTTTAGCCATAACATTTTATCTCGAGCTCGGATTGAGGTGATTCTTGCGCTGTTGGAAAGCTGACGAAAAGATCTACAACTTTTGTATTTGAAAATTTCATAATTCGGCCATCTTGAAGGTCCAAATTTAGCCGCAAGTCGTACCAAGTTCTCGATGACCCAAAGTTACAGTGTTTTGACATTATTTTCAGAATTCTTGGGCTGTTTTCCACACTTGGCTTGTATTTACCTGAAACACTTCAAATCTAATAATTCTCATCAGATAGCCTTCATCGGACAACTAAATATAGGTATTTAGGAGTGAAATATCATCATATTTCAGTACTCATCAAGACGCATGTGTGAGAATAATAAGATATGTTATGTTTATGAGGTACAGTGAGGTACGTTAGGATATAAGTATGTCTAGATCATATTTTATATTTATAGTATGATGCGAACTCTACGATACATGAGAATTTATTATTTTTTTCTTTATGTTGCTTGATATATTATTATTATCACTCACGTGATGCACCCACAATGCACCAGAGTAGAATATGGTAGATTGATGGTATATCCACTGGGTTACATGTTTAACAACTTAGCCATCGTGGCATTTATCTATTTTAGGTGATTATATTGGCGGAGTAGACGCCGACTATCCAGATCCTATTGATGTTGACTTCGTTGACCCTGTGGACGCGAGTACCAAAAACCTTGGGAGGGTGACGCTGCTGTATATCAGAAGGACTTTGGTGCTGACCTCGACCCTAATACTAACTATTGATAGTAGTAGCTTTGATACTGAGATCAGTTTCATATAGTTATTATTTATTTACAGCCTCGTATTTTTCATGTATGTCTGATATTTATTTTCTCATTGATTATTAGATATTTCATTGATTTTTATCGCATTTATTTATTATTTATGATTACCCTTATATTTTACCTTCATTTGTTGGATTCACGAATTTCGTTGATCCATTTTAACATGAGAATTTTGATTTTGTGTATGTCTGCTTAGTGTATTTAGGATGTGTGCGGGTTATAACTCGAAATTCTAAGCCCTTGGAATAGGATAAAATTTTGGGCCCTCGAGATGGGATAGAATTTCGGGTCATAACAATTCGTCTGTTTTTCCTATATCTAGATAGGCTGTAGGTGTGAAAGATGAGATTTTAGTATAATGTGGGGGGAATGCTAGAGAGAATATTGCTACGGTATGTGTTAGAATCAAGTATTATAAGTTGGTGTTTAAAGTTTTAACATACATTGGAATGTAGACATCCTTACTACTATATAAAAGTACAAATATTTCTGTCATATTTTCGTTCCTAAAATACCCCTAACACACTCTTTTCTAATGAGAATACGTAAATAATGATATTCTCTTTCCTTCCTTATTTTTAGCTCCTTTAAAGAAATCCACAAATTTAAGAGAATTAACAATTTTGTCATAAAAGTTTTCTTTTCCTAACACCTTCAAAGAAACCTACAAGGTTAAGAAAATTAACAATTTTGCCATAAAAGTTATCTTTTCTAACACCTTTAAAGAAACCTACAAAGTTAAGAGAATTAACAATTTTGCCATATAATATTTGACTTGCTTTGATATCAAATTCCCTTAAATGGAGGATTGGGCAGAAAAATGATCTCCATCAACAAATACAAAGACTCGATGGTTTTTTGCATAGATGCTCTCTAAGATTTCATGGGTGTTAAGTTACCCAAATAATAATTTATTGGCATGTTGAAACCCTTCGAGCCATGATTAATGTACTCCTAATCAAATTTTCTCATCTTATCTAATCGGTTTTCGACTTTTCCCACCTAAAATCAAAATCAGATTCGGTCTGAACTGATTTTTGGATCGATTGGGGTTGGTTCAATTAGTTAGGTTTTTTGGGCGGGTTCGGATTTCGGTTCAAAACTTACACCCATACGAGGGTAAGATCATAGTCTCAAGAACTATTCTACGAAAGATTATGGTGAAAAACGATCTCTATTGCCTAATTCCAAGAAATCATGGATTTGAATGGGGTGCAATCACCATTTTATTATTTTAAGCTACTATCTCAGTTTTCTCATACTACCTAATAAATTTTCAATTTTTCTCCCCAAAAATCGAAATGAGTCCAGAATAGGTTCATTATCGATTTTCGGGTCTGTTTGGACTAGTTCAATTCGCCAATTTTCAGGCCAGGTTTGAGTTTTGAGTCAAAACTTGGACCGCTATATATGGGTGGACATTACTATTCATATTTTTAATAATAATTAATAAGTACGTAGGATATGAAAATTTGAAGCCTTAGTTACATTAGTTATTATAAAATTAAAATAGAAATTAACAATTTAGAAAATTTTATTAAACATATATAATTAATATATCATCGAATTAATCGAACGTGATATGATAGAAACATGTATCTATAGAAAGTTCTACAAAATACTCAAATCAATATAATATTTAACAATAATTGTTATTAGTTTTTTAGTGATTAACTGATAATATACGATCAGTCAATTTTAACTCATAATTAAAATCATCTTTGATCAAAATATTTCATTTTACGGTGTCCACGTGCAACGCACGTGCACTTCTCAAATATGTTTGAACCGCTTTTAAAGTTCAGCCAGTTAGTCCTGATCAAACCATAGCAACTCGGCATGCCAATTAAGATCCCACCTCCAAGCATACCTTTAAATATTTCAATTGAATCTTTGAGAGCGCCCATATTAAAACCCATTGACTGCTTTGAAATGGATGATAACAGTGTTTTTCGTTCCAATCTTTCACACACTTGATCTTGAGATTATGGGCGTACCATCAGACGGTCAGATATTGACTTGACGTGCACAAATTTCAAAGTGACCTTAAAATCAAATTTAAACGAGACGAATGACAGGTGATTTTATCAAAATGTGATTTTACCTTTAATTAACTATGCCCACCGAATCTATTAAGGCACCATGTTAAAACCAATTGACAATTTTAAACTAAATGATGGAGAATTTTGTTGTTCCAACTTTTCACACACTTGATCTTGAGATAATGGACGTACTATCAAATGGTCAGGCATTGATTTGACATGACACAGATCTAAAAAAAAGTGACCTTAAAATCAAATTTGGTGTCAATATCTTGAAAATGAGTATTTCTTTCAAGTCAAAGTGCAAGATACAATTTATCAAGATTATCTTACAAGGTCGTAGATATTCCAAAATATTAAATACGAGACTACGGATGATGAAGACGATAAAATCGTCAAGAAAGTTAAAGTCAAGAAGGAATAAATACCCATTTTCGATTTAATTGAAATTTCTAGATTATACTTATTTGTTAGTTTTTATATTTTTTCTTTATGTTCTATAGTTGACAATATAAGTTATATTTTTTTATTTTTATTAAATTTTTTTTTAAATTATAAATTATAAATAATAAAGACATAAGAAACATAATAATAAATATTTTTTTTTTGTCTTTACTAAATCATAAAGCATAGTAACGAACGCTTGAAATACTATATTTTTTTATGTTCAAATCACCCGATAGATATCTAAAAATAAAATTTGATCATTTAAGGTCTTAATATCCACGTGCATTTGCACGTGCCTTTTTACTAGTTCCTCTAAAGGTCGTTAAATGGGAAGGGCATCTTCTGCAAAGTAATCACGTTGAAGAGGACACCTTTAAAATATTTATCTTAAAGAGTATATATATATTAAAAAAAATCACCTTGTAGAGCACCTAACATACCTTCTCAAGTAAATATTTTTAAAAATATTTAAATAAAAAGACATCTCATACTTTTCCATAAAAGCATAGAATCCTATCAGCTCGTAATTCTATAGATTATGAGCTAACTCATTTTTAACTTTTCTAGAATGGGTTATTGAGTTTAGTTAAATTCCAGGTTTGTGTAAGTTTCTCTTAGAAAAACTTAGATTCTTGTATTCTTGGAAATTTTGCATTTAGCTGTCTGAACTCGAAAGCTGAGTATTTCAAAGTGTTTTGCTAGGAAATGATTCTAGTGCTTCCATTCATAAAAGCTCATAAAAAACATAATTTTTGAAAATAATTCTCAAACACAATAATTGCTTTTGAACTTCACTTTCCTAGTAAAAACCCAAATCGTGAGCCTTTCTACACTCGAATGACTTAGGGGGTGCAATTTTGGTTATTAAACTGAATTGAAATGCATTTTATGGGTTTTTGGTTCAGTTATGCATGAACCAAAACGCTACGGAGACAAGTTTCGATTTCAATTTATTGAAAATTTGAAAACTCAAAATAAAAAAAGTGAGTTTCAGTTTATTTTTTTCCATTCCCATTTCATGTTATTTCTATTTGTTTTCAAATCTTTTTTCAACGAACCAAATCGATTATAAATCGATTTTGGGACAGTTCAATACTAGTTCTTGGCATGCTCTATCCACCAATTTTTTCCCAATAATTTAGATTTTTAGAAAACTTGCACCCCTACTACTCTCAAATGATTATTTTATTAAAAATCATAAGACATAACCCTCTTAGGACATCATCATCATCATAACCTTATCCTATAAATTGGAGGTTGACTTTACAAGTCCTAATTTTCCATTCATGTCTATTTAGCTTTGAGCTCTTTGTATTTTCACAATCCTTCATATGCCTCTCATGACTTCCACCTATATCTCCACTAGTCTTCTAGTCTTCCTCTATCGACATATAGGTTAGGTCCCAATCCAATATGCATTGGCCAAAACAGCTGATATTGAAGCACTGTTTTTTGTTTTTAGTATAATATAAAGGTATGAGAAAATATAAAAAAAATTGTAAAAGGGTCTTTTTTGGTATTTTGTTTCGAGTTATATCTAATATATGTCGACTGACTCGATATATCCTGTTATAGCCGATAGTGTCCGATATTTGATCAATTTGGCCCAATATTTGACCTCGAGGTTTATATCCGAATCAAATAGGGTATAACTTGATACATATTGATATTTGACCTCGAGGTTCATATCCGAAACAGGTGGGGTATAACTTGAAACATATCAATTGATATTTTAAACCATGGTCTCCCTACCCTTGGCAAAAATCAGATGGGATATAACTTGATACATATCAATTGATATTTTAAATCATGGTCTCTCAACCCTTTGGCACATGATCTGCTTTTGGCCTCTTGGTCAACATATTCAAATCAGCTAAAGCTACACTTAATTTTTTTCTTCTCTTTATATTTAGATTATATTTTATATATTGTGTGGTTTTTTTTTTTTTTCGTTATTTCTGATATGAATCTCCACCAAACCGTGTCGTCCCCATTATACGCAGTAAAATATTATTACTATATATACTCAAAATTTTATTTAATTTTATTTGTTGGCGAGTCACACCTCACAAGAAGTAACAACTGAGAGCAAAAGAGATGCGATAGTTTGCATCCATCGCCCCCTCCCCTTCCGATGCAGCCAACAGGGCCTCCCATCGAACCATAATAACTTACACATGCTTCGATGGGCTTGGGAGGGTTAGGGTTAGGGATGGCGACTGCCGAAGAGGGCTTCTTCAACTTTTAATACCCTCTCTTCTTCTTCTTCTTCCTCCTCAGGCCGGCTGGTCTTCGTCTGTGTAATTTTTTTTTTCACAGAGAAAGAAAAGGAATCAAACATAACGTAAAGATGTTGAAAAACGGGACTCTTTCTCGAGCCGCATCTAGCAGATCTAACAACCCTAACCCTAATCCTAACTCTAACGCGGCTGCGTCTGAGAACCCTAAATCTTCCAAAACATCTTCCAACGTTGCCATCGATTCGCGCTCCAAGAAGCAGCGGTCCGAGAGCGCTTCCACTTCTGTGCCCAAGACTAAGGACACCAAGCTCAATGCACAATCTCCTCCGGGTATGCTACTCTTTTTTTTTTTTTTTTTGAAAGTTTTTATTCTCGATCTTCTCCATACTTATATATTCATTTGTTTTGTTTTAGTATACACACACACACACACACACACACACACACGATGGAATCATATCTCTTTTCATCTGTTCTAATTGTTGTGCCCTGTGGCCTTTTCTCCAGGTTAATGTTTTCACCATGTTTCGATGAAATCTTTTCCATGCTTGGGAAAAAAAACAAATTAAGCTTTTTTGTTTAATGATAGTATTTTTGGGATGTTTGAGCTCTTTTTTCTGTTGGCAATGGTCATCAGCATTTTTTCAAACTTGATTTTCATGTGCCACATGTTCCATTAGCTAAAACTTGAAATATGTTGTTGTATCCACATTGTTGAAGCCTTTTTTTCTGTCAGATGCATTCATCGTAAGTGACTGTTAGAATGTGATGGTTTTCAATACTGTCCCCTTGACATTTGTAATTAAATTTGTGCTAATTTTATTTTCGGGCTTTATTCCTGTTGTTTCCGCTTTGGAATGTTGTGTCTTCGGACTTCAAGTGTCCATCATTAGATCCTTTGGTGAATCTGCGTTATTTGGCTCCACCTAGCTGCTTCGTTGGGCTCGGGGGTTAGGGATGACAACTTTCGAGGAGGACTTCTTCAACTTTAAAGAGTTACTTTAAAAGCTCAAGGGATTCTCGGCAAGGGAATCCGCTGTCCCTTCCTGTCTAGCATAGTAGAGGAGGCACACAACAATCTTCTGAGGAATGTAGCTAGGCTTTCGAGGTAGCAAGAAGGGTTCTCTCTATCATGCACCTTCCAACACACCACCAACAACATGATTTTATGTGGTTCATCAAGAGAAGCAATATGGCGTGTTAAGGGCACTTTAAGCTGTTACTAGGCTTGCTTGGCCAAAAACTGAATATGGAGAAAACCATCATTATGGGTGTGTGTTTAGAAGAAAGAGAGTTGGATAGTTTGGCTGAGTTCATTGGCTGTGCTTGGTGGACTTTCCCGTCAATGTATTTTAGGATGCCATTGTGAGTGGGGAACCCGCACAACTAGTTATGGGAGCTGGTTGTGGAGAGATTTGAAAGAAGAATGGAGGCTTGGAATGCAATTAGCTTTCGGTGGGCGGAAGGCTGACTTTGGTCCAGTCCACTCTTACTGATCTTCTAATGTTCTACATGTCAATGTTTGAATGTCCGATCTTTGTTACTAAGAGATTGGATCAGAGGCCCAATGTAATTTTTTGTTGGAAGGTAGGGGGATCACCATAATTTTCACCTTATGAATTAGGAGGTCTGCCAGCTTCCTAAGGAGGACGGTCAGTGGGTCTTAGAAGCCTTGAGTTATGAATTGTGAAAAGGTTGTGGCGTATCAGTTTCAAAAATGTCGTGGGTTCAGTTACGGGAATAGTCCGGATGGTTGGGAAGTGAAGCAGTATAAAAATGTCAGGGGATTGACATGGCGGAGAGGAGTGTGCTGAGTTAGAGGTAGTTTCAGTGGTTGCATGACTTGCATCAGGTTCGAATGGGGAGGGGCAATAGAATAACATTGTGGCAGGATGTATGGCTTGGTGAACAACCTTTGGCAGAAAATTATAGAGGCCTGCATATTTTGGCAGCAGATCCAAGTGAGGTGATTGTTGGGGTGGCTTGCTGTTTGGTGGAGCAATGGAGTTATCAGGCTATGGAGAAATCTCAAGGATTGCGAAATTCAAGAATTTACCGAGTTGGGGAGACCCTCAATGGTTGCAAGCCAAATCAAATCTGAGTGGACCGACAAATATGGATCCTGAATGGAAATGAGTTCTATGTGAAGTCTATTTACTTCTTCCTAGGAAGCCATTGGTTAGTTAAGCCTAGACTAATATGTGGAAGAGACCTACCTCGCCAAGATTTTTTTTTTTTGGTCAATCTGTTACTTGGGAGAGGATCCTAACTGTTCATCAACTGCTCAAAAGAGGAATGGATTTAGGAATGTGTGCCAGGCATTCAAATTTTGTGCATTTTAGTTTCACTGCTGCTATTCAGAGGGTGGTGCTGGCTATTTTTGACTTGTGCTGGTGTTTCTCGAGGACTTGTGGTGATTTTATAGTTGCCTGTAAGGGAGTTGTTCTCATGAGTATGGACAAGGTTTTCTGGGATGCGATCTCTCTTGCTGTTATGTGGGCCATATGGCTTGAAAGTAATGATAGGATCCTTGAGGGCTTTAAAAGACAAAGTGAGATGGTGTTTAAGTACGTGAAAGATTGCGTGGTGGATTGGGTTGGTGCCAAGGTTGCAAATACTCAGGCCTCGATAAGCAATGTTTGAGACCAATGAGAGGACGTGGCGCAATGCATAATGAGGACCCAATGAGTCTCTTTCCCTGGCTTTCAAGGGGTGGGTACCAGCCAGGTTAATGTTTTTTTAAGGATCTTAGGGCGTTTGGGTTTGTTTAGGAGTGTGCTCTAGCAGCTGGCTGAGGCTCAACTCTCAAGTATCCAAGGTTGTCAATTCGTGAATCGGATTGTAAATCGTTTTCCTTAAAAAATGGGACGTCGTGAATTGAATTGTAAATTTAAGATTCAACCGAGTTTTTGGAAAAAATAATAAAATGCTAAGCCAGCAAAGTCTTTGATATCAAAGTCCTTGAAATGCTACCTCAGCAAAGTCTTTGACATCAAAGAAATACGACCTCTATGCTACTTCCCTTGCAAAGAAGTGGCTAGATCTAACAAAAGGATTGTTCTCTCCAGTGGAAGTGCGCTCTTGATGTGTTGAAGCAATCATGCATGTTAGGGTGCAAACCCATTGACATCCCTATAGACTCAAAATCATAAAACCAACTTTGAAGAAGCGTAATATCTCAAGGATGTTACAAAGTATCAAAGATGTTAGTATTGTCTGTCAGTATATGCATGCTCCTCCTCCTCATCTTGATGCTGTGTATTGGATATTTGGATTATGAGATACGTGAAGTCCAATCCAGGAAGAGGACTTCTACATTGTAACCATGGACACTTGGATGTGGAAGTCTTCACTGATGCGGATTATGCTGGGTCAGTCAGTTATAGAAGATCTACTACCATGTTACCTTCCTAGGGGGAACTTGGTCACTTGGAAGAGCAAGAAGTAGTAGGTTGTTGTAAATTTTAGTGCTCAAGTTGAGTACATGGCCATGTCCCAACGTGCAAGAGAAGGAATGTGGTTGAGATTCATTCTAAATGACTTGCGTATCCAAGTTAGACTTCCAATGACCTTGGATGGAGATAATGAGGCAACTCTTCATATTGTTGGAATATGATTTTCCATGAAAGAACCAAACACAGAGAGGATGACTGCCACTCTATGAGAGAGGTTGAGTCTCAGGAGTTTTGCACTTCACAAGTTTCCCCACAAGATCAATAAGCCAATACACATAATGAATTGCTGAGACATGGGATCATAACACATATACCCTTTTGACATAGCAAAATATCTAAGGAATATACCAAAGTTGTTGGGAGAATCAGAATGAAAGATATCTCATCCAAGTAGCGCATGATTGACATCTTTGTGCAACTTGAGGGGGAGTGTTAGAATATGTTTTACAATATTGTGGTGTGTACTCAGTTATATTGAGTGTTTGTGTAGTAGTTTAGCCACTTATGTAAGTTTTCTTATTTCGTATTCCTCGATATATGTGAGTTGTAAGGGTTGGTATGAACACTAATTTTATACCCAGAAGCGCTTGAGGTACAACAACTCAACCGCAAAACTTCCTCCATCTTTTCTGTCTTCTTCTCCTTCTTCCTCTTCCCCCTCTTACTAACCCTAACTTTGTGCTTTACCTCTTACTAGCCCTAACTTTGGGTTCTACCATCAAACTTAACTACCCTTTCAACTGCGCAGACACAGTGAATATAGGGTGGTGAGATAGAGGGCATACGAGAATAATAGAGTTTTCAAAAAAGGAAACATCCCTAAACAAAATAAACCACCGAGACATGGGATCATAACATTTATATCCTTTTGACATAACAAAATAACTAAGGAGTATACTTCGAACAACTTTGTCATCAAGCTTGTGTTGTTGACGATGCAGGTCTTGAACACAACAAGTACAACAAAAAATCTTGGGTTCAATCTAAAAAGGATAGACCCAAGTTTCAAAACTTGCAAGTCTGACCATTCAAGCTGCTACTTGGTGTACAATTACAATCGATTAAATGAGTAGCAGTCAGAAGAGCCATGGATTAGTAAGATTGAGGAACATGCATCTCACACAACAAAGACCTCATGACTTCCATGAATGTTTGTTCTTACGTTTTGCAACACCATTTTTTTGCGAAGTATAAGGACATAGAAATTGATGCAATATTCCCCCTCTTCTCGAGGTAAAATGAAAAATCTGAAGATGTGTATTGAATTCCCCATCATTATCAGATCATAGGTTTTCAAACAGAGTTTGGATCATGGTACAAAAGTTGATAAAAGTGGAGAGGACCACATCTTTAGTTTTAAGTAGGTACACCCAAGTACATCTGGGATGGTCATCAATAAAAGTAATATAATTAGGGCTGTGCATTTTTTGGACTGAACAGACCAAACCGATCGAATCGCCGGGTTTGGTCCGGTTTGGAAAAAAGGAAAATCGAAAAGTTTGGTTTGGTTTTGGTTCCAAGCCTCCCCAAGCCGAAACCAATATATATATATATATATATATATATATATATATATATATATATATATATATATACTTGCAAACTGATCAAAACCGAATGTAGTTTTGATTAATTTTAAAGGGCATTTAAGTAAAATGCATATTTTTATATAAAACCCTACCCTTGTCTTTAGCCTATTCCTAAATCCTAAAGCGGTATAGTAGAACTTATAGGAAAACCGGTTGAGAAGTTGAGAAATTTTTGATGTGCAAGTAGAACTTATAGGAAAACCGAAACCGACCGAACCAAACCGAATCTAATCGGGTTGGTTTGATATAAGAGTTGGACGGTTTGGTTTGGTTTGAAAATCTAGAAACTGATCAGGACCGGTTTGGTTTGTGGTTTTGGTCCAAAACTGACCAAACCGAACCGAATACACCCCTAAACATAATATCTACAGTGATCAAAAGAAGCAAGGGGGACTGGTCCTCACACATCACTATCCATAACCTCAAACAAAGAGCTAGAGCAATGCATATGTGAAGGACAACTGGAACAAGTATGTTTAGGGAACTCACATGTCTGACATTGAAATTTAGACCGATCATTTTTTGGTTTTAGATAAGGAAATAACAAGCATAGTTCCGAACGCAAGCATGTCCAAGTCTAGCATGTCATAACCTCAAAGTATCTAGACTGAAAATACTATGATTAGAAATAAGTAAGATAGAAGAACTCGAAGAAAAAACAGTAGGTCCAGAGACACAGAAGTAGTAGAGTCCATCCCTCTCATGCCCCATGCCGAAACTCTGCCTCGTAGTGAGACACTGAAACACATGATGAGTGGGAAAGAAGTTATGGAACAATATAAAGACTTAGACAACCAACAAATAAAAATTTTGTATTATTTGTGTGACATGGACTTTTGAAAGAGAAAGATTGGTTGTAAGAGGAACACTCCCTTCTCTAGTGATAGCGGTGTAGGAACCATCAACCAGGCATACCTGCCTATGAGAATTATGTCAAGTCAAATGAGAAAGATGTGACTCACCCGTCATTTGGTCAGAGGTGCTAGAGTTGATGACTCAAGTAGTAGATGATGGAGAAGAGAGCTGCATGATGGGTAGAGGAAGTACCTGGTGGCACTGGAGAAGAGATCGACTAGGTTACCTGAAGACATTGCCTAAGATCAGCAATCTTAGCACGAAAGGGCAACCACATAATATGTTACATCAACTAGAGCCATAGGAGGCGAGGCAACAATAGAATCCGTACTTGCAGCATCATGAGTAAAAGAATTTTGCCCTGGACGGGGTGGATTCCCATGAAGCTTGAAGCATTTAGACCGATCATGTCCAGTCCAATGACAGAATGAGCATGCAACAATAGGGTCTGCTCGACCTCCTCCATGTCCACGACCACAACCACTATGACCGTGACCACTCCTACTATGAGAATCCATAACCAAAGAAGTGTGCTCAGTAAGAGTAGAGAAAGAAGCAGTAATAACATGATGTTTCTCATCACCATCTATTGTAACATTGACAGTCTGCAGAAAAGGTAGAGGGTTAGTGGCAAGAATCTGCGCCACTGAGCTGTTCAAACTCAAGCCTCAGCCCCATAAAAAATAGTATATCTGCTAACACTTGAGACGACCGACAACAATCCTAGGACCCTCACTAGGGTACTCAGAGGGTGGCTCATACTGACTGAGCCCCATCTCATTGTCTCTAAAGACAGTCAAAATATTCCACAATGGTGCTACTTCTCATGGAACATAAACATATTATAGATGGGATCCTCCATCAAATTAAATAGCCACCCTAATGCAGTATAATTGTCAATTTCCCACTCTGCTTAAGAGAGATCAGATGTCGAAGGAATGGAAACAAATCCAAGAATATGTCCATACTTCCCACGACTGCCTAAATACAACTTCACAGAGCGTGCCTATGGGAGTTGGTACCATTTAACTTCATACTTGTAATAACATCGGAACTAATGATAGTGGTTTTCAGCTCCATTTTGAAGGGAAAAATAGAAATAAAAAAGTAACCAAAGTGGGAAATACCTCCGCTCAAGTGGATAGCTAGTGAATAGGGAAATCTTCTACTCACACTACACGAGATCTAAAACACCAAAGGAACCAAACAAAGGCAATTGACAGTGCTGCTGTACCAAAACCACATCAACAATAGATATCGGCAGCCCAAAATGCCTCAAAAAATCCTCCAAGCAACTCATGTAATTAAACCCATATGGAAACAAGCTTAACTAAGTTCCAAAGAAATCAGTACCCATCAATTTCTCATGTCAAAGCAGTAGGAAAAGGCACAAAACACTATCTCTCAGGTATTGAGGGGCCAACATACGTGAACCGTGAGCATCATTAAAAGCAAAACAACTTCAAGGATAATTCATCAATCACTTGAAACTTCATAGATTGAATACTGATGCAAAACTGATCCAAACCTCTCAAGAATCCAGAGGTTACTCGGTCCCAAAAGGTGAAATTTTAGAAATCCCTGAAATGAGGGTTACAACTGAAAAACCCTTCGATTCCCTGAAAATACAGATCAAAAGGTTATTGCTCCTTCACAAAAGATGAAGAGGAAGAAAAACCGAGCCAAACGATTGCCTTTTTTCAGCCATCCGAGGTCAATGATTTGACCTGAGTGATGTCAGCATGATGTTAGACTGATGCCGGCAGGGATGAGATCAGGATCTTAGCTTTGATTCCAAGAAAAGTTTATTTCAAGGATAGTTAGGGTTAGGGTTAGGGTTAGGTGAGAGAGAGAGAGAGAGAGAGAGAGAGCAAGAAGGTTTAGTTAAGGTTAGGGAGTCCTACTAGCATTTATATTTGTAACAAAAGTCTATAATGCCCTTACAACTCACACACCCAATATTCCATACTACACACCGTAATATAACAACATATATCCCAATTGTAAATTCATTTTTTTAGGATATATTTCTTTTTACATATGCATAAGTAATTTTCATTGTGAAATTTGCTATTTTGATTGGAGTGGACGGGAGTATTGGAGAAGCACATATATATGGTGACAATGTTGTAAAATTGCTTAGACAACCCTAGGCAATGTGATGCAGTCCAAAATTTTAATCTATTGCAAAATCTAACGAAAAAGATCAAGAAAATGAGAAAAAGAATAATTTAAAGAAAAGACGAAAGAAAAGATAAATCTAAATTTTATTCATGCAAAACTGTTGATTGGACGGTCATGGAGTGCTCAACTTTCAATCACGTCACTTCAATGTTTGACTTATTTTCATGCACCAAACGATGCCAGATTGAAGCAAAATCGGTTTCATTTGAAAGCTTATCGAAGTACCTTTCCAACAAGCCTTGAATAACACGATTTTGATGAGTATTGAAAAAGTTATGGTCAGTTTTTTGGAGGTTGCCCTAAAAGTTACGAACTTCAAGAGTTCTAGTTGAATTATGGTTAGTTTCTTTTACCAGAAATAAATTTAGTTTTCTTATTATTTTATTTCTTTTAGCAGAAACAAATTCAGTTCATGGCAATCCCCTCATTGGAAAATGTGTCTGCAAAGTTGTTGGCTTCTTAATCATGTGGCAAAAAATCACTAACTGATTATCTGCATGGTTCAACTAGGGGTGTATTTGGTTCGGTACTACAAACCAAACCGGTATTAATCGGTTTCTAGATTTTCAAACCAAACCAAACCGTCTAACTCTTAAACCAAACCAACCCAATTCGATTCGGTTTGGTTTGGTTTGGTCGGTTTCGATTTTCCTATAAGTTCTACTTACACATCAAAATTTTCTCAACTTCTTAACCGGTTTTCCTATAAGTTCTACTTTACCGCTTTAGGATTTAGGAATAGGCTAAAGACAAGGGTAGGGTTTTATATAAAAATATGCATTTTACTTAAATGCCTTTTAAAATTAATCAAAACCACCACCTATATATATATATATATATAGTTACAAATTACATTCGGTTCGGTTCGGTCGGTTTCGGCTGGGGAGGCTTGGAACCGAAACCAAACCAAACTTTTCGGTTTTCCTTTTTTCCAAACCAAACCCAAACCAGCACCCGTCCAAACCGGGCCAAACCCGGAGGTTTGGTCGGTTCAGTCCAAAAAATGCACAACCCTAGGTTCAACACCTTCTTGAACCAATCAAGAAGACCTTATCTGGAAAGGAACCTTTCTGGCACCATAAGACAATGTCTACGAGTTCTTAAATCAAAATTATATAACCCAATCCCATCATTAACTGAATTCCATGAAGGCCGCCTTAATCTCCGCCTTGAGAGTATTACATGATTCACAAGGGCCTAAATAGGCAAGAATTGTTAAATCTGTGCCCCCCCCCCCCAAAAAAAAAAAAATCCTTATTCTGTGAGCTTCTGACACTGACCTGTTCTTTCATTAGGATTTCACATTCCTTGTTCAATTCTATAAGATTTTATCTTCTTCAACAATTCTTTGACGAAAATCCCCAAATCATTTTGCTATTTGCTTTTTCCTTCGAAGTAATTTATATTCCAAGGCAAGTATCTTTGAAGGTAACATGACGAGTAATACACCACCTACTAACTTCATGCATGAAATTGGAGGTTTTGATCTGATCTTGCTTGAATTTAAATGGAAGTGAGCGGATTGTAGTCAAATGGCCTATGCCATTATGCCATGACATAAATTTTTTTTTTTCAAAAAATTTCCCAAAAATCCCAAAAAATTCTCAAAGTTTCCCATATTGATCAATAAGATGTTTTGTGTTAATTTTGAGCTCTATTGATTTTGTAGTGTTTAGAATGCCAAATAAAAATATATAATATAAGTATATAACTCATAAGTTAGAAGGGAAAATATATATTTCATTAATGTTAAACAAAATAGTGCAAAAGTGAACATAGGAACATACAAAAAAGAAGGAAAAGAGTAAATTCTAAGTTCTAACCCACAGTGGTACATCTCCATTGTCATCACGTCCTAATGGTATTGTGTACCGGACAAAAATTCTACACATTAGTTTCTAATCTACAATAGTACATCACCTCCACCTCCACCTTCACTTCCACCATCTTCGTCACTTGCCTTGCCGTCATCATCCGATCTCACTAAGACGGTATCGTTTCCTTCTTCAACATATTATTCTTCTTCCTCAGTTTCTTCATCATCCGATCTCACTAAGACGATATCTATATTGTCTATGGGTGCTTCTTCATGTATCTCGTCTTCTTTTTCTTCTTGACGCAAGCATGAGCATGAGCTACCTTCCCCCGCTGTCGATCTTCTCCTCCGCTTGGTAGGAAGCTTATCTCCAAAAGCGGCCTCTTCCACTTGCTTCCACGTAAGATCCTCATCCGCAAAGACTTGCTTATCGGAGGCATCTGCCATCCAAGGAGAATCGGATGGCAAGTCTTCGAGAGAGATGAGATTATAGTATCCCAGATGTTCCCCGTTTTTAAGAAAGCGATCTCATAGCTTTTGGTTGTATCACACAAGATCAAATCATTGAGCTTTTTTGGCTCATACTTGTTCCATTTCTTCGTGTGTATCTATTTGAGAGAAACATTTCATAAATATGAATATCTATTAAAATTTAAACAACAACTAAATTAAAATTATGAGACTAAAAATGAATAAAAATATACTAGTTGCCATCTCAAATGTGCCCTAGTTTCATTCACTGCCGAGGCAGCACATGTAAGACCAAGAACCTTAACGGTCATCTTCTTCAATAATCCATATTTTGTCACTGAATTCACTCCATAGGACAATCACCAATCGGCTACAAGCATTAATTAAATATATTTATAGTATTAGAAGAAATGAAATGTAATAAAAAAATATATCATAAACATGCGTACTAGGTATTTTGGATTTTCTTTGTCGAACCACAATTTCTCTTCTGAACATCCCTTGAGCATTCTTATATTGGTCACAAGAGTTATTAATCCGATCTTGCTCGTTTTTGTCCGGAACCATCTTCTCTAAAACGTCAAGAAAACCATTAATATGTGTTGCTTCAATCGCCTCCCGATTCGGATAAGAGAAATAAACCGTGAGATTTAGGAGGAATGTGGCGTAATACAAGGGGCTAGACATTTGGACACTTCATCTCTTCTCAACTATGTCAATAATGGGTTGAAAGAGACGAGATTTGTACATACTATTAGATTTAATTTTTTCTATAACTTTCTCCATAAAACTATAGACATAGCCCATAGCATGCTTCTCATCACCATCAACCAAGCCCTATTCCTCCAATTTGTGAAAGTTACGAAGCTTCTAAGCTCTTCTCTTTTAGTATACATGCTTTGTAATGTCAAGAAGGCCGTAACAAAACAGGTGATAGCGGGGCGTTGCAAATTATCCTCAATTGCTTTATACATGTGAAAGAGTAGAAGTGTATGCTTATACATATACACTACTACCTTCCTAGCCTAAGTTACGATTTTAATATGCACTTTTCATATGTCTTATAAGATTAAGTCTAAGCAATGGGCCGCACATGGGGTCCAATATATGTGTGGTCTCCGTTCCATTATTAGTTTACCCGCGACCACCAAGTTTGCCGCGTTGTCTGTGACAACTTGGACAACATATTGTGCACCAATGTCCTTTTCTATCACCTCATCTATAAGAGAAAATAGATATTCGGCCGTGTGAGAATGTGTCGAAGCATCTACAGATTTAATGAATATAGTTCCGGTAGGATAATTTACCAAACAGTTGATTGACCTACCGGCCTTGTCGGTCCAGCCGTTGGTCATTAGTGAGCACCTATATGTCTTCTAGTCTCTCGATACTCATCGAGAAAGGCTTTTGTGAAGTCTACATCATTTTTAAGACATGTTGGTCTTATCTCATGATATGATGGAGGTTTTAGGCCAGGTCTAAATTGTCTAAGAGCTTCAACCACTACTTGAAAGCTCTTTAACTTTACGATATTGAATGCAATACCAGCTTCGTACATCCACTTAGCCACGTATTGAATAGTGGTGGATCAGTCCTTTAGCTTTAAACTTATTATCTATAGTGGTTTGGGCCGAACCCTTACCCCTAGCATCTACCACATCCTCGGATGTGGTCTATAAGAGAAGAATTTGTCTATTCCCTTCCCCTTTCTACCACGTGCTCTTTTAGAGGGTGATGGTCTTCCAGTATGAGCTGTGGAGGGAGTAGATCTGTCATGTTCTTCCTTATCTTCATCAACATCATAGTATTGTTGTAAACAATGTTCTTAAAATTGTCGAGTGGGTTTGGGTGGTCGGGGGGATGTTCGGGCGGAAATCGCTGGGCGGCGCCCCAAGATCTGGGTGGCCGCTATATATATATATATATATATATATATATATATATATATATATTCAATTTTACATTTTTAC
This sequence comes from Chloranthus sessilifolius, assembly GCA_021018995.1. Taxonomy (NCBI): domain Eukaryota; kingdom Viridiplantae; phylum Streptophyta; class Magnoliopsida; order Chloranthales; family Chloranthaceae; genus Chloranthus; species Chloranthus sessilifolius. The sequence continues at coordinate 11,469,842 of CM037590.1, forward strand.
GTATCACATGCTCTTAAAATCAGACGGCCCATATTTTAATCATAAACTTCAAATCAGATGGCCCATATTATATTTTTACATATCACATGCTCTTAAAATACCAAGTCATTCTTTAAATTCGATGCAATCACTTGAAAAGCATGTGCAAGTAATGGCACTGTGGGCCTGTGGCACACACACAATCTCACATAGTGACATATAATCATATATATAATTTTTTTATATAATATATATAATTATATATACTAATATATATATATATATATATATATATATATATATATGGCACTGTGGGCTTGTGGCACACACACACACATATATATATCTGTCACTGTGCACTCCAGGAAAGAAGAAGAAAAAAATGCAGCCAAAAAAAAAAAAAAACTGATGCAAAAACAAAATACTAGAAAAAAGAACTAGAGAAAAAAAAAACAAAAAATACTTGCTGGACTTCCGGAGGATGCTGCCGCGCCGCCTTGCCGAAGCTTCGAAGAAGAAGTAGAAAAGACAGTGGCTGCCAAAAAAATAAAAATAAAAATAAAACAGAGGACAAGAAGAAGAAGAAGAAGAAAAAAAAACTATCGGAGCCGGAAGCTTGATGCACATCGGCGGGAGGATCGCTGGATCCTTACGCTTCAAAAAAGAAGTGCAGAAGATTGATAAAATTTTAAAAAAAAAATATGCATAGGAGAAATGAAAAAAAAAAGGACTCACCAAACGGTTGCCGGCATGGATCAAAATATCGTCCGATACCGATACGTATCGGACGATACGTATCGGTATTGGACTCGAACGATACATTGAATGTATCGTTCGATACATTCAAATGTATTGAATGTATCGAACGATACATTCAATGTATCGTCCGATACAGACCGGTACCGATACGTATCGTCCGATACGTATCGTTTTGGAGCTCGGACGATACGTATCGGTAACCCGATATTTTAACCCATGGTTGCCGGTGGTCGTCGGTGAGCCGCCGGTGAGTGGATGAGCCGATGAGAGGAAAGATGAAGAAATCTATACTTATAAATAGCCGGCTCATCTTTCCTTTCGATTGCAATGAAACGAAAAAAAAAATCTATACTTATAAATAGCATCCACTCATCTTTCTTGAATCGGGGCGGGTCAAGACGAGTCAGGCGGCTATTTATAAGTATAGATTTTTTTTTCCGTTTCATTGCAATCGAAAGGGGGTTTTCGTTTCTTAACCCGCCCCGATTCAATTTTGGACCCGCCAGGGTGGGCGCCCAAACCCAAACCCGCCTCAGACACCGCCCCACTCAAAATCGAGTCGATTGGGGACCCGATCCGCTAGGGCGGCCGCCCCAGCCGATTTTTGAAACACTGGTTGTAAAATCACTTCGTCAGTATGTTTCGTCCTCAAAGTGTTATCTATCAATTCCAAGATCTCTTTTCGAATCTCCTACGAGACATTTGGACATGCCTTCGCATTCGATCCGGGTTGTCAAGCAAGATGTTGCTTGTGTGTCCCTATTCCCCCATGTTTACATGGGGGCATATGGTACATTAGACCTTATTTTTTTCGGTTACATTCTTGTAACGTCCATATTTTCAACCCTGATCGGCGAAATTTTCCGGCATCGTTCGGGGACGTAGACGTAATGATAACGTAATTTAAAGAAGTGGGTGGGTAAATATTAACAACCACACTAAAAAAATGAAAGAAATGAGGTGTAATAAGGAAAAAAAAATAATCAAACAAAATTTAATAAGAATTAGAAATTAATTCTAACTATTGTTTCTTGATTCTTGAAGTGATTACTCCCTATTTGCTTGAAGAATGAAGATTGAAGCTTAAACCTCGTAACTTTTTACTTAGTTAACTACAAAATAGAGCAAAAGAAACTATGATTAAAGATTTAAGAAAGAGAGAGAGAAAGAGAGTACTAAAAACTCAAAAAATAGATCAAAGAGATAAATCATACCTTGGATGGATGTGGTATGGATTAGGAAGAGGAAGCCCCCATTTATAGGCTTGGGGGAGGCCTAAAAAGCAAAAAAAATCCCCAACGGTCATAGTTATGACCGCTGGGGATGTATGCCATCGCATACAGTGCATGCGATGACATACATGTTTCTGTCGCATATGCCATCAATGCGGCAGAGCCATATAAAATGGCATATGCGATCACATACTCGCATATGACATCAATGCAGCTCATGATGGCTATCAATCGACAATAAATTGGGAAGTGGTCCTTGGCAAGCTGGCGGAGGGTTGAAAGCCTTGTACCTGGAAACCATTCTTCCCAATCAAAGAGTACGCAGAAATTGATCGAGTTTATAGAGCCAAAATCTTTTGGTTATTCATCCAAGTGAAATTTCCACAACTATTGGAATGTGAATCGTGAATCATTCTTCCTATTGAGGAAGCTAAAGAACCTGTGAATACTGAGTGAACCAACAGCCACCATTCTTCTAGCTTGAGAAGAGAATGACATTGAAATTGTTTGGGAAGGTCCCGTCATCCTAGAATCTGGTTAGTTCATTTCAAAATTCACCACAATAATTCTGTCCATAGACATTTGAGAGCATGTGAGCCATTTGTAAAGTGTTGTCAACTTGTCATCTAGATATCGCCATTTTATTGTGCTTGAAGGGATTCTGATGATCCATATTTTGATGCATGGATGATGAGGATGATGATGAAGCTTCAATTTCTTTACTTTTTAAGTAGGTAAGATAAGATGAGATCAATGCCATGAGTCCAAGGTTGTGATAGAGAGCACGGTTCATTAAACCTTTCAAAAGTGCTTTATGTTATAAGTACATCGACACAACATTAACTGACCATTTTATCATTTGTAATTAAGCTATTGAATTATGCCATTGTTATTCAATTTGTCACTTGTCAGGTAGCAGTTTGTGTTGTGTTTCTAATTCTTGGTTCCTATAATAGGTGCAGTGAAACCCTCACTATAATAGTTTTTCAGATTTTTAAGAATGGGTTATAATCTGTTCATTGGACCATTTCCTTTTTTCAGGTATAGTTTACCTGGTTAGGAGAAATGGAATACGATCTCGTCTTGGTACTTTAATGTTCACACACTGTCTTTTGGTTGTAAATTGCAAGATACATACAGTTATGTTCCACAAATATCAACCAGTGTCATGCTGCATTCCATAATTAAATGTTGAAATTTTACATATGCCCATTTCTACCTTGAATATTTTGTTGTTAAAAAGGAATTTTACATCTAATTGCACATCTTTATGGCCATTTTCTACTTTGGAAATTAGAATGTTTGATGACCTTGGTTGCCCATTCAAATTATATAAAATAGAGGTTCGTCTTCCAGCTGTTGTGGAAAGTATTATGGTGTGATTTTATGTCTAGGGATCCTACTTCTCTAACCCTGATTTTATCCTTTCTGTTTGCATTCGTAAAGAACTCTCAGATACTGGAAGTGAAGAGACAGATCTTGGCAGTTCTGAGGGAGATGATTCATCATGGATCTCTTGGTTCTGTGGATTGAGAGGAAATGAGCTCCTTTGCGAGGTTGACGAGGATTATATACAAGATGATTTTAATTTGTGCGGACTTCAAGGACAGGTTCCCTATTACGATTACGCCCTGGATATGATATTGGATAGTGACTCTTTGAGTGGTATGCTATTATGCTCCTTGTATCCAATCCTTCACATTTAATTTGTGTTTCAGTTGTATTCATTCCCTTTTAGCTTTATTCAGTCTGTTAGCTTGCCATATTGAAAGCGAAACATGATCTGACATAACTTCCCATTTTTGTGAAACTAACCATACATCAAAGTTTTTTTTTTTCATGAATGGATAGAATTGTGTCTTCTCTTGTGAGGGTATTGTTGGTTTTCTTGGTGTTATGGAGGCTCCATTCACATTGGTACTGGCCTTTTTGAGTTTTAGGGTGGTGACTGGCAAAATGTTTCAAATGCCACGTACTTAGCATTATAGTCCTTTTTTCTACTGTTTCGAAATAACTTTCAATGAACACGCGATTTTCTTTCTCAGATTTCATACTTGAGCTATTCATAAATTTTGCTTCCAATTCTGAACAAGGAATTTTGTGTTTGTGGCTTTTTTGAAACTAAAGATCTCCTCCAATGTATGCAATTCTGTTATAGGTGAGGTAGATGGCGAAGAACACAGTGAAATTGAATCCGCTGCCGAGCTATTATATGGTCTTATACATGCTCGTTACATCCTAACCAGCAAAGGATTGAATGCAATGGTAATGTTTCTCTGTGTTGATGGTTTTATTTTTCAGAGATTCTTGAGTTTACTGGGGATCTATTCCTAATTTACTTACTATATACAGCATGAGAAGTATAAGAGAGTGGATTTTGGACGATGCCCTCGAGTTTATTGCGGAGGGCAGCCATGCTTGCCTTTGGGTTCATCAGACATTCCTCGTAATGGTTCTGTGAAGATATATTGCCCAAAATGTGAAGATCTGTACTTTCCAAGGTGCAAATACCAGAGTAGTATCCTTCTGTGTAATGTTATATAATTTTGGCCTTATTTGGAATATGTAGAGAATTTTTTTGTTGATCTTGTTTAATTATTAACTGATTTTTTTATTGCAACTAAATTTTCAGGTGTTTAAGGCGCATTGGATTTTGGTTTATTGGTTTCCAGGCTTACTACTTGATCTATAAGAAAAAGAAATTAGATTGAGCCAACCACTAATAGATAATCAGGGACATGAAATTGGGCTGTTCATTTCATCCTTTCATTATGGAAGTACAAAATAGGAAATTTGGGTCCTCAAAAGGTCCCAAATGAGTGTAGATTCATTTTATCTAGTGCGAAACCCATGTATAAATAGCATTTTGGTATGGACATAGTTTACAAACGTTCAGTCTTTACAGGCCTCATCAAAACCAACACACATGGGGTTTGCCTGTGGTTTTGGGTGGGAGTGGTTTTTCCCACTGACAATCCCATGTTTAGGTCCCCTAGGATGAGAATAATGACTCCGATAATGGAGCTGCCCCTTCTCTCCTTTAAGAATATCCACTTGCAGGATCATGTGTGATCCAGTCCCTTTCTGGAGCGTGTCCTCAACCAAAAATGGTTTCCCTAGAATTTTTTCATGTAAACTCTCACTTCTTACCCTCTTGCTTATAGATTACATTGTTCCTCTAAGAATATCCCTTGCAGGATCATGTGTGATCCGGTCCCCTCTGGACGGTGTCCTCTACAAAAAATGGTTTCCCTAACATAATTTCATGTTAGCTTTCACTTCTTACCCTCTTTGCTTATAGATTACATTGTGTTATCACCTGAATATGCATCATATTTTGATCATATGAGTAAGATTATGCTGTATTTGTCAGGCTGTGGCACGAGAAAAAGACAATTAGAATAAGCAACAGAAGATACTAGGGATGGGGCATTCTCAAGGATCATGTTAGGACGGGCATGTAAGAAGTGTACATGATTGTGACGAATTCATGTTGACGTTGTAGTTTGAACCTGCTCAAGAGAAGAGCAGCAGACATACAGAAACCAGAAACTGCTAAACACCCAAGGACCCACTTAGATGAGGTGATGAAAATACTCATTGGTGTTGGTGCTGAGATCTCCCATATTATCTGAAGAATACACAATGACACTCCTAGATAGCCCACATGACGGCCACACGTGCGACCTCAAAAAAAAATTCTTCCATAATCCTGAGATACGCCCCCCTCCCATGAAGCAAACACCTCTGAATAAGTTTTCAGAAGCACAGACACATAAGCAGTGAGAATCATACCCCAAAATTTCCTACCAGCTTACAATGGATGAGAAGGTATCAGCATATTCCTTGTTTAGGCCACACATCTTGCATTCATTATTCTCTTTAATATCTGGTCAATAGGGAGAATCCTAACCCACGGCACTACCCCACGCCACAGTCCAACCAAAAAAAGAAATCCTAGGAGGGGAGGGGCAGACATCTTCCACAATGATCTCCAAATTTGTGAGATAAGCAGTTGACATCAAAGAACTTCAATTTACAGAGACAAGTGATGACATCATCCATCCTTTGTCGACAAGTAACTTCAAGAATAGCCAATTATTCTCTCCAACTATTTAAGATATCAAGCAGCCTGTGTGGACAACTAACTTCAAGAACAGTGCAAATTGCAACTCCCGACTATTTACGATATTAAGCAGCTTGTGCGGACAATTTACTTCAGGAATAGCCCAAATCGTGATTTGGACAGAGACAAGTGGTAACATCATGCATGGACAGGAATCAAATATGACAATGCTGGAACACTAGAATTGCCAACATTTTTGGTACACACATGATTATTTCTGTTCTTTTTTTGATAGTGGAGGTGTTCGGACCTCAAATTCTGGGTGCACATGGACGACTAGCGTGGGCCACAAGGGCCCACTTCCTCCGGGGTAGGACATGCCCGCTTAGCCAGCGTGTACCCAGGTAATGGGTGGGGGTGGGGGGGGGGGGGAGTCGATAGCAAGACCACTGGGAAGCAAGCCCATATCTCTAGCCTCTGTGCCATTCCCCTCACGGCAGTGTTACCTAGACACGGGAAATATTTGGCATGCCAATTTCTAAAGATTCCAATACGGCGGCATGGCCTTAAGAAAAATAAAACGTATATAAAAAAATTGAAGGGATAGCCAATTGAGATATGTAAGGAGAAGATACATGGTGTATATAACGAAACTAACTAAAAGTATACCATAATATACAAATTTTGTCAAGGACCAAGCCTTTTATTTTTTAAGTTACTAAACTTTACACAATTTTTTTATAATAAAATGATGATTCATTTTGTTGTGTCGAAACGAGGAGCATTTTGATGGTGTTATCAATTATGTGGTATTTTCATACATGTCTAGAAGTATCGTAATGTGTTGAGGAGTGTCCAAGTGCCACCAAGTGTCCACACGACAAAAATCCTAAAAGTAGAAGTTGCCTAGGTAACACTGCTTGGAGGGGCTGCACCCGGACGCCATATCACATGCCACGTGGCATGATCAACACAAAACGACACCCGTTTTGGGTTAATCAGTCATGGGACATGTGCTTTAAAAAGATCTTATTTTTGGGACTCTTTTGGTCTTCATTGGATGGGCCAAAGATGAGGAGACGCCCAACCAACTTGGTGCATTGATTTTGGGCACCTTTGACCACATTTTTAATGGTCGATATGCATCGGATCAGACCCAATTTTTTTGGGTGGTACCTGATCGATCTTATCCAAGTTGTCTTCTCACCCGATCCTCATGATAGGTGCTCAAATGGATAGGACGCAGCCCTAAGGGCTGCATCCGGATGCATAGTCCCGGGATTCGCTCTCTCTCTCTCTCTCTATATATATATATATCCATATGAGAGTGCAGATGCACTCTCTCTCTCTCTCTCTCCCTCTCCCACCCTCAATAAAATGAAAAACACTCTTCATCAAATAGAAATACATAACAATCTCGTTATATTATTAATAAATAAATAGCTACAATTTGCTTGTGCGCGCGCAGGTATAAAACTTTTCTCTACCATGTTGCACAGCAGAATTACCTGATTGAACCTACCTCCGTTTTGACAACTTCATATAGGCATGAGACTACTAATTATGCATATGCAGCACGCAAATAGGAAAATTTATCTTTTCCAGTAGTAATTTACTTACTCCAATTTCTGTGACACAATTGCTAGAGGAACACCTAACTGATGGTGCTCCATATAGATACATCAGCAACACAGAACAGCTCCCACATCTAACCTGCCCAACCTGATGAACTGCAAAAAGGCATGCTTGTTGTCATTTAGATAACAAAATACTAAAAGCTTATTCGATGATCAAAAGACTAATCAAAATATTAATCTTTAAAATCTTTATCTCTGGGAATTAATCCCTTCTTAAGAACAAACGTTCCAGATAATCCTGCTTTCCGTTAAATAAAAAATGAATTGTTGATGCATTTATGTTGAACTTGAGCACATTGATATTTCTGCGTCAGACACCACTACAGCTCTGAATGTTCAGGTTTCATCTCGTTCATCTACCTCTGGTACTAATTCTCGATCCAACAACACTACTCCAAGCAACAATGGGCGCTCCTATTTTCGAGGTCGTGGCGCTAGCCGACTCATGGGTCCGATAATCATAGTGTTATTATGTTATACATAGTTGATATTATAGTTACAAGGAATCTCACTTTCCATCATAAATGCCCATTTTTTTTCCCACTTTGTATTTCATGCTTTTGTTTGTCACATGGTTTCTGTTATTTGATAAGTAATGATTTATTGATGAGTGGAGAAGGAACATTGGGAGGAAAATGAACCCTCTCACATCCGAAAGGAGAAAGCCTACACACATTTCCACGACTTCGTTCACCTTATATCGATTTAGTCTCATCATAACCCTGGATTTGGAACAAGGTTCTAAGGAATATCAATGCCATTGTTGTTCTCTCCTAATGCTCCTTCCCTGGCCATCTCATCAATGCATATGCGGCTATTTCTTTCCTTCCAAATGCCCCATAAAGGCAAAAAAAAAGAGTCTCAAGTTATCCTATTACAAGACAAAGGCATTAATTCTCCAAAGAGATCAAAACTTCTTGAGACTAGAAAAAGAGGGAGTTCTTGTGGTGGACCGGGATATGTTAGAAGCTTGGGACAACCTGTATTTTTGACCTTTTTTCCTCGTGGAGGGGGAGAGCCTACTGGGCTTATTTCAGGTTGGTCTCCTGGTCTTTTGGTTTTCTTGAGTCGGGATTTTTGCTTCTGGGTTCTGTTTTTTCTCCTTTTCCTTAAGCCTCAGCCCCTCGCCTTTGTTTTATTCTCCCTTTTTTTTTAATGTATTTCCTTTTACCGATAAAAAAATAAAAATAAAGAGATGATGAGCCGACTCCTCTGTTTCTTTAGATATGGAATGCATATTTGGTAACTGTTTTTTTCTGGGTTGTTTGGTCAAGCAAAGTAAATATTTTATCCTTCATGGCATACGTTGAGAATGTTTCAATTATTTTCGGGACTTTTGTACCCCACTTGTTGATAGAGGGGAACAACCATCTGAAGCTATGAGGACCTGAAAAAATGTGAGTGGAAAATTTACCGATACCATCCCAAGCCTATACTTTTTTTTTAATCTATGTTGTTTCTAGGGATATTTGCCTTCAAGTTCCTTATTAACTAGAATACAACACCATCTTTTCTTCTTTTGGATTCCTAAGAACCTAAAACAGTAAACTATGCTTCCTCTGACATGCTGATACCCTCACAAAAAAGAGGATCCTAATATGTCACAATTCTTGAAGAAACTCAGAACACATCACTCCCTACCACAGACCAACAAAACTTATTTGTATACCCAATATTTACGTCTAATTTTCACCATAAATTATTTATAACACATACGAATTAGCTTCCAAACACCCAATTGAATCCCATTTGTATTTAACCTGCTCTTTGATGACATTTTTAGTCTGATAGTTTTAATCACTTTAAAACATTTTTAGTTTTTGACGACATTTTTAGTTTGACGACATTTTGTCTGATATATCCTCTATAAAAACATTTCTCTCACTGTCCCAATACTATTACAGTCATTTACAAATATGTCCGTATGCTACCATTTGACAAGATGCAATATCTACCCCCTCCCTAATTTCCCATAAAAAGTCACATTGAAGCTTTTCATGTTTATTGGCCATTGAGCACAACATTTTAAAGAGTGATGTATGCGTATCAGAATGCTGTCAAAGTCGATTTGATTAGTTTTTTAATTTTTATTTATATATCAGTAACTAAGTTAGATTTATTTTTTTGATAGGTTTAACTAAGTTAGATTTGTTAATAATTACAATGAAAATAGTAATATAATCTAAAAAGAAGAAATTAAGTGAAATGGAAAGAGCGCATATCGAAGGCTTACATGTGATTTTTTTACTAAGCTTGTTAAGCTCAAAATTTGTGCAAGATCTTAAGTCATCTTTCTCTTAGTATCCTCTCATAATTTATGCTTTTTGTTTGAGGATCCCAAAAAGGAAGATGGAAATTCCTTCTATTTTTCATATTTTTTATTTAAGGTGGAGATTCGGTCAAGATTCAAGGAAAGTGAAGAGAAGAAGGCGAAAGCTACCAGTTCGGTTTATTTTCACTACGGTTCGTTATGGTGATAGGAATTAAGAGGGAGAGATAACGTAATCAAAATATGCCTATCTTCAAAAAGGGGCTATTTTTTCTCCAAAAATTTGTAAAAAGGGGCTAAATATATAGTTGTTGACTATCAAAGTCGACTAAGACTTGCATGGTCCTTGCGATTTATAAAGAACTCCCAAAATAAAATGTATTAATTCCATAAACTAAAATTTACAACACTTACGAGCTTTGAATAAGCTTTTACATTGCCAATAATAAAACTCCTAATTAAAATTTACCTTAAAAAATAAATAAGTTCTTTTTTTAAAGAAAACATAGAAACTAACGCAACTTCTAAGCAAACATAAAAATTAGCACACCTAACTACCTTGTACTAACCATATGTAATACCAAAATAAAGAAAGCTACTACATCCTACATTCATGTGCATGTTTTGCATCCCCGAAACCTTTAACGTAGAAATCCACAAGGTAATGTCTACTTCATGTGATTTAGCATACAAGTGCGGCCACAACTCCGAAATGAGACACATCCGAACCATGTGATGGAAGGGGAAACCATGCCAATGAAGATGATGAAGGCCGAGACCTCAGGCAGGGGCACCAATCTGAAGGTGATCAGATTGGTTCTAATGAGGATGGTGAGGCCTGGATCATGCATAAAGTGATGCTTAGATCAACTTCCCTAATTGATGAAGACTGTTGGTTGAGGCATGATATATTTTTGTACATGTTGCACGGTGCATGGAAAATGGGCATTGTTATTATTATCATCAACAATAGCGAGGACATTGACTTTAAGGAGCAATGCTACTTGGACGCTTCTACTTATGGCATTTTTGTTGTGCTGACAGTTGTTGGTGCTTGGAAACTCCTCAACACGACACAAAATTTCTAGACATGAACGATAAAATACCATCTGATACCATTGGAGTGTGTCACATTTTGATATGATACAATGAGTTGCCACTTTAGAAAAAAAATTTGTAAAATTTTGTTTATAAAATTTAGGACTCTAGAAGAGTGAGAGAGTCTGAGCATATCACTAATGGAGATCCTCACCTTGACACACAAAACTAAAGAAAACACTCGAAGAAAATATGGAACCTAGACTTCTATGTAAACAACCTAGGTGAATACACTCAATGTGCCCTAAAGTCCAACCTAGTTTGCAAACACCCTAAACTAGAACCTAATTCTCTTACATCAAATCTGATGCAGGACCAAACACTAAAACCCTAATTATCCAACTTGAAATTAAATTGGAATTTTATTTGACAACAGAAACATTAAACTCATGCCGAAACAAAACTATTAGAGAAAAAGAGGTTTTCTTAGGCTTTAACTAAAAAAAAAGTAAATAATATATTACCTTGCACCAATCAATAGAAGATAAAGAAGAAGATAAAGGAATTCTTGGCCTCACACCATCTCGGGAAATCGAAGAATCATTCTTCAACTTGAAAGAAGTTCTTTCAAACATCAAAATTTCATTTATAATAATATCATTATAGTAATGGTCAAACATCAAATTTTCATTTATAATAATCGTCATTATAGTAATGGTTTCTACAACTATTTATAGCACTTAAAAAAACTTTGAACTAAGCCTAGTTTAATTTGACTAAAGACCCCTAAATAAACTAAAAAAAGCAAATCTTGCGACTTAACCCGTTCTTGGACGTAACTCACGGTCGTCCATGAGTCACGACCGTTCTGTTCTGTGACAAGAACAGAGCGCTGCTTATTCACGGTTGACCGTGACCTTCTTTCACAGCCTTCTCTTTCTGAGCTTCGTCCTTTGGTCCTCCAGGTGCACGTCCTCCCGATGTTGGGTCTTATCGCATGGTGCACAAGGGTCTTCAATCGCCCTTGTAACCTGTTACAATAGGTGTTGGCGCTCTTAGGTATTTTCTTGCGCCTCCTACACATCGTGTATGAGTTGATGTCCGCATCAAAGCAGATCATTGGATGGGCTCTAGCACACAATGAATTTTAGGGAGTGAATAAAGATGACCTTGGAAGAAATTGGACAGAGTGCATACAGCCTGGGGAAGTAAGAAATGCCACAAAAGCAGTATGGGTTCCTTCATCTTGTATTTTTAATAGGTAAGCTGGGCTCAAACCTGAGACCTTGAGGTTGCAATATTATCAACCTTCCATTGTGCTGCAGGCCCAAGGCCTATGGTTTCCTTCATCTTCAGGCTATTTAAAACTGAATTTTGATGGTTGCTCTTTGGGCAACCAAGGGCCTAGCAGTTTCAGATTGGTTAGAAATCAGAGTCCCAAACTGTGCTGGAATATGTTGGGCCCATTGAATGGCTGACTAGAAGCGGAGGCAAGAGGTCTTCTAGAAGGTGTTCAAGCGCTACGGAGCTGGAAATAGTAATTGGAGATTTCTGCAAGCAATGTTATGGGTTGCTCAGGGGTGTAATCACTAGTGGAGGCTGGCAGACATATTTGATCAAATTGGGGGAACGTGAGGCCCAAAACTCTTTCAGTCACGCTGGTAACCCTAGAGGCCAATTCTATGGCTGATAATCTGGCCAAGAAAAGAACTAAGCTGAGTAATCGAGTTGGCATCCCTATCATTGAGGGTTGATCTGCTCAAGAGGTTACTTCTGTTTCTGGCCTAGAGTTTTCCTTGGTACCTTGCTGTCCAATTCTTGGTTGGGGAGCAATTGTTTTTACCCTGTTTTAGGAGCATGTAACTCTGCCCTGTTCTTCAGTAGAGCTTCCTCTTATTACCAATCAGAAAGAAGTGTGCTAGGTTTCAGTCACATTGGCTGAAGGAGTGACTAGATCTTCATTATACATTAGTTATACTTTTTATTTAGTTTATTGATAGACAGATTTTTTTTCGTTATTTAGGCATGTAATGCATTGTTCTGGGCTTGAGAAGGCTCCTTGGACCCCTAAATGGGCTGTCTTACAATGAGAATTCACTGCAGATTTTGGCTGTGAGCATCATGTCTTGTTTGGCACCTTGATACTATTTTTTGAACAGTTGCATTCGCCATGTTTTATAATGGTTTTGGTTTCTCTGTTTATTTCTCTATGAAATAAGCAAAATACAATATATCCTTTTACTTGGAAGATGCTGTCTGTCCTGTGCAGGAGATAAATTTTTGGTCAACCTAGTATCCAATGGGACTATGAGTATTGCATGTTGATCTGAATAATATCCAACTGAGAGTAATGCAGATTCACAATCATACACGGGAAAATTTAAGATGAATGGTCCAAGGTTGTTCTCTGGTAATCTTTAAATTGATGGTGTAAACTGGTCTATAAAACATGATCTTCGTTGCATATTGATGTATCATAACCTGTATCACGGTGGTGGCTAATTTGTCATTTTTTTTTCTTGTCATTTCTTGAAATTAGAAGCATTAAAACCTAGTGAATTCTCATTGAAACCTGCTTAGCGTCGAATAGAGTAGGAAAGATAGCTAATAATGATGATATGTGAAGCGCATGTTCAATGGCCACTAGCTCTAAATTTAACAGTTCTGTAAGCATGCATTGGCTGACTTTTTTAAGGAGGAAACTCAAATAGTATTGCATCCCTTTATGATATTAGTAAATGATTGTATGATCTATTGATGAAACTCTACGATCGAGTTTTTGTTGTGTTTTTCGTTGACATTCTTGTTCAGATATTGATGGGGCGTACATTGGCACGACATTTCCCCACCTATACTTGATGACATATCCTTCTGCGAAGCCAGCAAAGCCAGTCCAAGCTTATGTGCCCAGGGTTTTTGGGTTCAAGTTGCACAAGGGTCCCAGATGAAGAAGATTCTATTTGTATGCCTTAATGTTTAATCCTGGAGGAGAAGGGGTTCTAGGCAGGAGGAATAGTGAACGCTGCATTCTGCCTTCTAACGAGTTCTGGCTGGTTGATGGAGCCAGTTAGAGAGACGCTGCCTTTGAAGGAATTGTGGGGCTTAGTAGTTATCTGGAGTCCCCCTTCCTGGTTGCATGTTTTCCTTGTATACTTTACTTATCGTGCAATATTCTATTGACCCAAGTGTGTATGAATGCTCTAATTTATATTCTGTGCCATTTGCATAAGTTAGTACTTGGTGTTTAAAAGTATCAGCCAATAAGATACTACCTTTTTCACCATTCCCATCAATATTGGATACAAAACCAACTACCCAAACAGTAAGAAAAATAAAATTGGATACAAAACCATAGCTGATGTAGGTTTGTTTTTTTGAAAGAAGTAGGATATGGTTTTGAAGGATACATGGTGTTTGTATGGACTTATTTTAATGGCTGACACGATTGAATTTTGAATGTACTTAATTTTTCAGTTATTTAGATTGTTTTTGAATATTTTGAAGCGGTTTCACATTAAAAAAAAAAACTAAATCAAATTGGTTTGGAATCATTGTTTATATCCATCTTTCTCAGTTTTGGGGTGAGACTCTGGAACGGATAGAATAGAATAGTGGCCATCAAATATGTGACGTACACCTACCTATCTTGGATCTAAACAAGGGCTTAGATCGATCCTAGATTTTAAGCTCAGCCCGTATCAAATAATGTACGCTCGCCATTGTCGATCATCATAAAGGTTCCTTTGAGAAGAATGCTGACAGTGTTGAACAGTGCTTCTACGTTTACTACACATGCCTTTAATTGCATTGAAAGAGATGGTAGAGATCATTTTTCATCCCAATCTTCCAAGACACAATCACATTGTTGATTGTATATGGCACACATCCCAAAATGACTTGAGACCAAGTGCATTGGCTGGCAATGGTCAGGTCCAACTGGTTCAACCTGATTTTGTGTTCAACCAAATCTGCATCTTGACTACATGTCATTCTATAAAATTGAAAATCGCAAGAGTCAAGATTCTCTTGCATCCAATGGCTGCAGATTTGGTTGAACAAGAAATCAGGTCCAAACAGTTGGGACCTGACCATTGCCTGTGCATTGACACTCTCGGTCAGGGGTTCTACAGGTACAGGTTTACTTTGATTGAGGACCAAGTTGCGTAGGAGATGAGAATCCATCATTGTTACCTTTGTGGACCAAAGAATGGTGTCAGCTAAAATAAATGGTGTTAGATTTGAAAACTCCCCTCACCTTCACTTGCATTTATGGTAAACTCTGCTAACATTTTTTTTCTTCTGGTTATCCCTAGTGTGGGAACACATGCCACTTATCTAGGATTTGATGCACAGTTCCCCTTATATGTTCAAATGCACATAGCCCCATTTACACACACACACACACACACACACACACACACACACACACACATATATATATATATATATATATGAAGCAATGGGTAGCATGAGGCCCACTTTACTAATTGGAGTTAAACTTTTAAAATATTTTAAAAGTAATATACCCTTCTAGCTGATATTCTTTGACTTTTTTAAAGTTTTTTTCTTTTCTCTCTTTTTTTAAGAAAGTTTCAGACTTACTTTTTCAAGTATATTTTACTCAAAAAAAATGGGCGTCCGGTAGCAAAGCGTTAACACCACAGTAGTGAAACACCAACACTCCGGTAGATAGGTGCCAATGTCGGAGTGCTGGTGCCTTATTTTAGGGGCGTCGACACTTCTATCGAGGTGTCGGCGCTTTGCTAAACAAAAAGGGTGTCTGCTGTTACAGGGGCATAGTCTGATGCACGTTTGTCACGCCCATGCTGCGCCCGGATCCCATAACAACGAGGTCAATCCAATCCTCATCAACTCTGATATCACCCGCCTTAGAGGACAGAAACTCCCGTACATGGTTTCCTCCCTCACCAAGGCCTACAATACCAATGCATCGTGTTTTTTCGTGACACGCATGCTGTCACCTCCGTGCCTCATTTGACTTGCTCAAGCTTCACCCTTTATCGTGCACTAGTATCTCGTGTGTGATAGTAATATGTAACTCCTCATGTCGTCCCATTCTAACATGTTTCATTGTTATATTGAACCAAACCTATCATTGTGTGTGACTCTCGTAACCAACACATATTAAACATCCGACTCTCATTCTAACGTGCTCCACAAAATCCCACGTAGCACACGAGTGCCTCCCTCAGCCAACTTATGCGCACTGCGACACATAGCATCCTCACTCGGGTGACACATGACATTGCCGAAGCAACGCCCTAAGCCCACACTCTTATAGACCTAGGAGACCACTATCAACCCTACAGTGCAACAAAGCCTCATGTGTATAAAAGTAGCTCCACAGCTCCTCTCTCATATATATAATTTAAATATCACCTCAAGCCAAATAACAGGAATATCTCAAACGTATTGGTTTGACATACTACCCATGACATACGACTTCTATCTATGACACAAGATCCATACAACCTCAATATATACAAGTCAGCTATCCACGCCCACGAGTGTCTAATCGTCACACTATCACACCACTTAGCTCGAGTAGCCATCTACACCACATATAAGAGACACACACGCAACACAAGGTCTGCATGCCTCCGTGCTCGCACTTCACATGCTTAGTTCAAAGGTCTGATGCTTTTATGCTAACCAACTAACCCAAGCTCCAAGGTCCACACGCCTACCTACTGGTACCCAGCGTATTGACCTCGTCACATAGCAGCTTTATATCGAGGTATTGGCATTTCGCTAAAAAAGAAAGGGGTACTAGCACTTTGGCGCTGGTACCCTAGCGCCGATGCCTCTCTACCAAAGTGCATGCGCTTTGCTACCGAAGTGCTAGTCCTTTATTACCAAGCACTTACATTTTTTGAGTAAAATATACCTGAGAAAGTAAGTCTAACACTATTTTTTTTAAAAATGAGGAGAGAAAAGAAAGACTTTTAAAAAAGTCAAGAATGACGACTGAGAGGAAATATAATGTTTAAAATATTTAAAAAGTTAAAACCTAATTAATAAAGTAGGCCCCATGCCACCCACCACATCACAAAAAAGGCACTACATGTCGCGCACATATCAAAAGGGGTAGAGATATCTCTAAGCTCGCGCATTCTCCCCTCTACCATATAGATATAATCTCTCCCTTTTAGTAGGTACAATTTTTTTTTAATATATGCCTTTTAGTAGTTACAATTGAATATAAAGCAAATGTAATCAGGGTGACACCTATGCGTACATTTTATAAATCCAGCCCACTAGGAGATGAGAATCCATCATTGTTACCTTTGTGGACCAAAGAATAATGCAAAGCTTGCATTCGCCTATATATACAGAATCTATCACCTACTATACAAAAGAAATGAAAAAAAAAGGAGCCATATTAGAGCTTGAAAGAATATAGGGGTTCTTAATTACAATGTAGATGTTGTGTCAGACAGGTGGATACTGTGATCAGATCGATGAGTCACAATTGGGTTTCCAGAAGAATCCACATCGATCACGGCAGTATCCCCGGGCTTGTAATCTCCAGCAAGAAGTGCTTCGCTTATGACATCTTCAATCAAGTGGGTGACTGCCCTCCTCAGAGGCCGGGCGCCGTAGCTCCGGTCATAGCCCTGTTGACATACCAGGTCCATGATTGCTTTGGAAACTTCAAAACTAATACCAAGAGACAATAGCTTGCTCTTTAGTTCTTGTAGCATCATACTCAGTATCTCAAGCATCTGAAATTAGAGAAGTGTTAGCCATACCACCCGTAGTAGCCGAGATTTTCTATAAAATGATAGGGTACCCAACAAAAAAATTCTACAAAAATGATAAGAATAAATATATACATATCCTAGACACCAAGGTCCGGAATCACTCTAGTTAAACTTTATACTGGCCTGAGTTGATGGTCAAAATGAAACAGTTGTTACAATATTCAATCCGAGTGATGGAACTATCGGATTTGGACTGTTTTTTGAGTGGGTAATTTTTGTTTCTCTCAAATGGGCTTGGAAATATATCTAGCATTAGCAATAAGGAGTGTCTTGGAGCAAGTGTATTAATTTTCCACATGGGCAGCCGAGATGGGTTTTGTTTCTTCTATTCTTTTTTCGTTTATAATAGAACTTCATGAAGGCAGATTATTGCCAGTCATGGGTTCACAGGCTTGTAATTTTTTTGGCATCCAAATTTATCCTGTACTCGTAAGTGGCATATTGTTTGACTGTTCTTTTCTTAAATTACTCAGGCTGCCTTGTTGAACTGGCCCAGTGGCAAAACTCAGCCTCAAAACTATACAAGGACTTGGGGAGATATCTTTCATGGGATGAAAACTTTAAATAGAAATGCGTAGATCTTTAGACAATAAAGGCCTTGAAATCTCACTGTTCAATTTGGAAGGATGAAGAGGCAGCTATCTTGAGGATATACCAAATCAAAGGTATCTAACGTCTGAGGTGGCTTATGGAGATGGTGAGAAGTTATTCTCCAGAAGAATCACACCATGAACATAATAATTAGTGTAACTACCTTCCTTATACCTCTAGTATCATGCTTTCAGTGAGGGAGTGTCTCGAGGCTTGGCTGATTGATGTTATATTTCAATGGACCTTCATCAGGATCATCCATCTTCTAGAGTTAGGTCTACGATCAAAGATGAAGAGAATAACAAAGCCACTAAGGTGATATCTTCGAACTAAGTCCAACTATGAGGCTGAGTTCTGAGCGTTACTATTGGAGGCTGCTCTAGATAGAAGATGAGAGTGACACACACACGTAGAGTTTGATGCCTTAAAACAAGAAGTCAAAAGCATCTTGATTGCTTATGAATGACTTACTACGTCTGAGAGTCTTGGTTAGAATGGAGGGTATTTACGGAGAAGTAAATAGGTTGGTGAAAGCAGTATGTGATGGGGGCACGCGGCGTGGCCATCCGGATCAGTCGTAGGGCCATTTTTCCTCTCCACGTTATGAGCATCACTGGTGCATCAAGGCCATGAGGGCGGCACCGATTGTATTGGACATGGGCCACGAGGGCGTCGCGACACGTTGGAATGAAGGGTGAAGACATGGGCGTGAAACGGATGCGACATAGCCAGCTGGGCTAGCGTTGCGGTGTGAATAGTAAAGTATGTTAAACTAAGGGGTTTGACGTCCTCCCGCCATTTCGCCTGAATTACTGTTTTACCCTTATATAGGGGGACATGAGTTGGGGTCCCCTGACCCTACACGTGCACTAGCCTCGTGGGCTTATGTTCATGCATCCGGGCCACGCTTGGTGCGTGGTCGTCCTAGCTACGTCATGTACTAGGGCCATTGCGTTGGTGGTTTCCAATCACCTTCGAGGTGCGGGTTTTAGCCTAAAGGGGGTTCGGTATATGCACGTCGCTGCCTATCACTATATCAATTATCGTTGTCTGCTGCATTAATAATCGTCGTTGCCAGCTCTAACATGCTGCGTTGCTTCGCAAGGCGAAGTCCGAACGTAGAGGTTGAGGTGAAGCTTGAGTAGGACAAGCCTTCTACCCTTCGTAGCATCTGGGAATCCGCATCGCGTGACTCATTTGGGAGAAGTAGGTTGACTTAGCGCATCAAGCGTTGAGTGCCACACGGGTGGACACTGCGAGACGAGTGACCCCGTGACATTTGGTGTCAGAGCCACTGTGATGGCTGAGATGGAAGGGACCAACAAGGATGCAAGACGACGAACGAGGGAACGATCAACAAGGGAACGGTTAGATAGTTTGGAAGCTTAGTCGGATCAGTTCGAGTCAGTAGTATCTGTAATGACATTACATGGGGAACGACTAAATACACATGAGAGAATCAATGCCGACGTGGCTGAGACCGTAGAGCAACTGGCAGCAGATGTACGAGATATAAAGGTCACGTTAGAGAAGGTACGTGGCGAGATGAGCGTGCTGAAAAAGCTCATCCTGGCAATGCCAGTTGGGGTGCCAGCAGGGACGCTGACACCTCGAATTAAGTTTCCCGAGCCAGAGACGTTCAAGGGCTCTCGCGAGGCAAAGGACCTCGAGAACTTTATATGAGACGTAGAGGAATACCTCGAATCGCTGGGGGACTTCGATGCTAAAGTTAAGTTAAGGATTGCATCGAGATACTTGGTTGGTGATGCCAAGTTATGGTGGAGGCACCGTGTCTCAGAGGTGCGTATGGATAATGGAACAGTTGACTCTTGGGCCGATCTGAAGAAAGAGCTGCGGGATCAATTTCTACCTACCAATGTCGGATGGTCAACACGAAAAGCATTATCGACGTTGAAGCATACTGGACGGTTGTACCAGTACATTAAGACTTTTACGAGCCTGATGTTAGACATTGACGAAATGAGTGAGAAGGATCGGGTCTTCTACTTTATTGATGGCTTGGCGCCATGGGCGCAACGGGAGTTGACTCATAGAGGGTTGAAGACCCTTGATGAGAATTTGGCTGCGACAGAGCGACTAACCGAGCACTGCATTGAGAAAGAGAGGGCAACCCATGCATCCACTGACAATGTTGACAAATAGGCGAAGAAGCAAAATGATACAGGGCATGTGCAATTTGGTCAGGACAAGGGTAGTAGGTATGAAAAGAAGAGAGATGACAGGCCAAGCAAGAAGGGCTGCTTCCTATGTGATGGGCCACATCTGGTGCGAGATTGTCCAGAGAAGGCCGCATTGAACACGATAGTCGCAGAGAAAGGGAAGAGAATAGTTGATAATGAGGAGCCCGTCGCCAGAGTAGGGGTGCTCCGGCTGATTAACTGCTGAGAAAGCACGACACCGCGGTCTGGTTGGTGTGAGCCGTGGGAAGACTTACACACCAACCGTGTACAGATTTTGAGGTGTGCAATTTTAGTTATGTACAATTTTGCTACATAGGGTGTAGGCAGGGAGCTGTCCAAGAATCGTGGCAGTGGACATAAAGTACTGAACTTCAGAATGTGTGCCTTGGCATCAACGAGGACGTTGAAGGTTTTGAGTGGAGGATGTGACGGGGGCACGCGGCGTGGCCATCCGAGTCAGTCGTAGGGCCATTTTTCCTCTCCACGTATGAGCATCACTGGTGAGTCGAGGCCATGAGGGCGGCACTGTGACACTCGCACTTCCGCAACCTCAGTCCCGTGACGGCACCTAACGCACGCTTCGCTAGGTCAGCCTACTTCTGATACCAACTTCCGTGGGTGCGTCCTTCGACGCGCTTTCAACCCAAGACGGTTGCGCCATCGGCAACGCCAACCCATCGCACATCACCGATACCACCCGCACTTTAGAGGCAGTGAACTCCTCCCAACATGGTTGCCTCTGTTTCACGGCCTACCACCCAGCTTATCGTGCCCCTTACGACACACCAATTTGCACCGCTGCGCTAACTTGGCCTGCTCAAGCTTCACCCTGTGCACTGCACTAGTACCTCGCTCGCAACAATCTTGGCATGCAGCTTCCCATGCCACCATGTCTCGCTCACCTACCGAACCAAGCCCACAGCCTTGTGCCTCGCGCTCGCGTGCTCCACTTAGTCCCACGCAGTGCCTTGGTGTTCTTACGCGAGGTTGCCCAGCCGTATGCACCACGACGCGTAGTCCGGAGCCATACTTCAACCTCACCCGGGTTCCACACTGCATCGCTGCGTCGACGTCCTAGGCCCACACTTTCAGGCCTAGGAGACACTTGCGCCCCCTCTGGCAACGCAAGGCCTCGTGTGCGGGGGAATAGCTCTCTAACTCCCTTCCCCTATATAAGGGTAAAACAGTCATTCAGCCAGAATGGCAGGAGAACCTCAAACCCCTTGGTTTGACATACCGCCTCATGCATCGCTAGCCCACCTTGGCTATGTCGCGTCCTCGCAGCGCGACCACGTCGCTAGGCCCACATGGCCCCATGTCGCGTGCCCTCCTGGCACCACATGTCGTGCCACACGCACCAAGCTGCAAGCTCGAGTATTGGCCCCGTCACATCCTCCACCACTCCATAAAATGTCAACGTCCTCGTTGACGCATGATCGTAGTGAACTGATCCCGCCAACTCCTCCCAGCTTGTTCGCACCTCATTTCTAGTTCTTAGGTCCGCACCTTCCCACTAGCTCCCCACTGTCACCCCGGTTGGGTCAACTTGATTATGCTGTCACAAGGCCCTCACCTGTTAACTAGCTCAGGGATGTCGCATGCCCTCTTGACACCACATCGCGTGCCTCCGCACCAAATGTTTGTAGATGTCGCGTGCCATCTTGACACCACATCGCGTGCCTCCGCACTAGTTTGTAGATGTCGCGTGCCCTCTTGACACCACATCGCGTGCCTCCGCACCAATTTACTCAATAGCATCATCGCTTCAGGATCGAACTTGGCTCTGATACCAAAATGTCACGGGGTCGCACTTCCGCAACCTCAGTCCTGTGACGACACCTAACGCACGCTTCGCTAGGTCAGCCTACTTCTGATACCAACTGTCGCGGGTGCGTCTTTCGACGCGCTTTCAACCCGCGCGGTGCTTCGCTACCGCGTGCAACAAAGCCAACCCATCTGCACATCAGCTCTGATACCACCCGCCTAAAGGACGGGAACTCCTCCCAACATGGTTGCCTCTGTTTCACGGCCTACCACCCAGCTTATCGTGCCCCTTACGACACGCCAATTTGCACCGTTGCGCTAACTTGGCCTGCTCAAGCTTCACCCTGTGCACTGCACTAGTACCTCACTCGCAACAGTCTTGGCATGCAGCTTCCCATGCCACCATGTCTCGCTCACCTACTGAACCAAGCCCGCAGCCTTGTGCCTCGCGTGCTCCATTGAGTCCCACGCAGCACCTTGGTGTTCTCACGCGAGGTTGCCCAGCCGTTTGCACCGCGACGCGTAGTCCGGAGCCATACTTCAACCTCACCCGGGTTCCACACGGCATCGCTGCGTCGATGTCCTAGGCCCACCCTTTCAGGCCTAGGAGACACTTGCGCCCCCTCTGGCAACGCAAGGCCCCGTGTGCGGGGGAATAGCTCTCTAGCTCCCTTCCCCTATATAAGGGTAAAACAGTCATTCAGTCAGAATGGCAGGAGAACCTCAAACCCTTTGATTTGACATACCGCAACGCCTCATGCATCGCTAGCCCACCTTGGCTATGTCGCGTCCGTGTCGCGATCGTCCTACCCTCATGCGACCGTGTCGCGTCCTCGCAGCGCGACCACGTCGCCAGGCCCACATGGCCCCATGTCGCGTGCCCTCCTGGCACCACATGTCGTGCCACACTCACCAAGCTGCAAGCTCGAGTATTGGCCCCGTCACAACTGAGTGTATTGGGCATGGGCCACGAGGGCGTTGCGACACGTTGGGAAGAAGGGTGAAGACATGGGCACGACATGGCCAGCTGGGCTAGCGCTGTGGGGCATTGCGGTGTGAATGGTAAAGTATGTCAAACCAAGGGGTTTAAGGTCCTCTCGCCATTTCACCTGAATTACTGTTTTATCCTTATATAGGGAGGCATGAGTTGGGGTCCCCCGACCCTATACGTGCACTAGCCTCGTGGGCTTATGTGCGTGCATTCGGGCCATGCTTGGTGCGTGGTGTCTACGTCGTGTACTAGGGCCATCACATTGGTGGTTTCCAACCACCTTCGAGGTGTAGGTTTTAGCCTAAAGGGGGCTCGGTATATGCTCATCGCTGCTTATCGCTATATCAATCATTGTTGCCTGTTGCCATAATAATCGTTGTTGCCTGCTCTAACCTGCTGCGTTGCTTCGCAGGGCGAAGTCCGAACGTAGAGGTTGAGGTGAAGCTTGAGTAGGACAAGCCTTCCACCCTTCGTAGCATCTGGGAATCCGCATCGCATGACTCATTTGGGAGAAGTAGGCTGACTTAGCACGTCGAGCATTGAGTGCCGCACGGGTGGACACTGCAGAACGAGTGACCCTGTGACAAGTAGATAATAACAATTGAATCATATAGAGAATAGCATCCTCTGGATTTTACCCACAGGGACTTCCACTAAGATTACAAAGATTACATCAAATATCATGGAAGCAAGGTGATGAGTTTTTATGGAGCATTTTCCATGATCCAAGTCAGTGTTGTAAGAGGTGTGCCACTACTCACTAGTGTGCAGCAGACGGAAGAATTTGCCTATAAAATACTTCTTTACCTGACAAAATAAAATTTTCATGAATAAAGAAAGTAAATGATATTTTCATATTACAAGCATTTTATGAGTACCCGCTCCATCAATGAACAGATTTAAGGCTCTGTTTGATACCTTGGAATCAGCTCTTCGAAGTGAATTAGCACTTCCATGCTCACTTCCTTGGAATTGAATTCCCTTGGAAATGACACTTCCGATTATGTTGTGTGGGAAGTGACTTCCCTAGAATTGCAATATTCCACAGTTTGATTAGATTCTCTGAGAAGTAAATTCCTGGGGAATTGGAAAAGTTATTTTTAGCAAATGCAAATAAAAGAAAAAAATTTAAATTTCTTAAGATACTTCATTCCAATTGTTTCATAATGACTATTTTGCTCCATGGAATTGGCACTTCAGCCATTTCATGAGTGGAATTAGTTTTAACTGTGATGGAATTGGTGGGTGGAAGTGAATTCCACTTGTGGGCCGCACTTCACTTCCATACCCTTAAGTTCCAATCAGACAAAATGTGGAATTAGCAATTCAATTCCACTCTAGAATTGCTACTTCCACCTTGTCACACGCACCCCAAGAAAAAATGGGCTTCCCCCTTAACTTACTGACCGGGCATGTAGTGATCTGAAATTTTATGCCATTGATACACCTTATTTCTATATATATGCTTAATAGTGTATATCCCGCATGCTTGAAATTTTCTAAGTCTTAATTAAAAATATCAATTTTACTTTTAAGTTTTTATACTTAAATCTGCTAATAATTAACACAAATTATATGGTAGCCTACTGGTTAGAGCTTGGTTTAGAAACTAGAGGTTAGAGGATCAAACCTTGGTATGCAGGTTTTAAATATTTATTTTAGCCTTTGATTTAAATTCTAAACATCCTACTATGGTGTGTTATCTTAACACCGGATGATTTCCTAATAAGTTAAGATAACACCGGATAATTTCCTAATAAGTTAAGAGTTAAAAGGGTTAATATGGAGAAAACCCTAAATTATAATCTTATTAGTCTTTCTTAAGAAATAGAGAGTTCTCCTCGTAATAAACCCTAGAGACTGTAAGAGGAGATAATAGACCAAACTTCAAGATTTTTGGGTGGTTTCAAAAGCTTTTCTTTCTGGAAGATCTGTAAAACCTTCTTCATCGTTTTCCCAAGCGATTTTATCATCCTTCAAGATTCATTTTCATGGTGAGGAGCCTATTTGGGATTCGAAGATTCGCTTTTACGATATATCAAGGTATGGAGAAATCATGCATTTTTTAAGAATTTAATTGTGGATTAAATGTGATATTTATCTTGAATGATATGTTTCATTGCACATAAGATGAATGATTATGATTAGATTTGAAGCATGCTAAGATAGTCCACCATGTTATTGTATATGGCTCTAACTGGGTTTGATTGTTTTGGCGAGTTAGAACACAGACCTCCGTGGCCTTCAGGATGGACATCCGTAGCCTTCATGACAGACGTCCGTGGATTCGTAACGGACGTCTGTGTTTTTCGAAAACTCTGTCCAGAAAGTGCTATTTTGAACATCGGTGGATTCGTAACGGACGTCCGTGATTGTGACTAGTTTCTAAAGGAATGCATTAAAGGGGTTGAGAGTGTTGAGCTAATTTGAAAGACTCCGCGCAACAGTTGTATCTTTATACACTTTAAAGCTTTACGATGATCTAAGATTTTGAATGATATATATTATAAGAATACGATAAAATGTTAAAATGAGATCATGCTTGATTAAACCCAACGCCTTGATACGGACGAAGTCTAACGAGTAATGAACAATATGATTAATTTGACCCAACGTCTTGATAGGGACGAAGTTTAATAATATAGGAATAAAGACTCATTGAACCCAACGTCTTGATGGTGATAGAGTCTAAAAGTCAATGTCTTGAGAGAGACATATAAAAGTTGAACTTAAAAGAGAAGATGAATTCATGAGAATGATGTTATGATGAACCCATAATACTTAGTATGAAGGATATTGTCGATTATAATGATTATAGAAATGATGATATATCTTAATGGCCTAGTAGGAAATCTATGCAAGGATGATTTTCATGATAGGATCAGTGTTCTAATTTAGATTATTGAGATTATATTTCTCACATGTACACACAAGTTATAGAAATTATTACGATACTATGATAAATGTCTTTAACATTTTGAAGGAATACATGTCTGGTCCATACAAGTGTTACTTACACCCTTTAATGTGAGTGGCCAGATGAGACAGGTACAGTTGATAACAAAGTATGGGTGTATGGTGATGAGACCGCACAGGAGGCTCAAGGACCGGTGATGGATAGCGATGAGGGTTTTACAGTCTAGTTATTTATTTTCAATTCATAAATATTTTATTAGACATTTAATGAAACAATAGTATCTATGAGTTTTTCTTTATTTGGTTGAATATTAAATATGATAGACATGAGTATGGAACATTATGGAATAAGAGGATTAGCATGCATGATTAGGAATTAACTTTTACTGTTTTTATTATGAGATTAATGCTTAAATAACTCATCGTGAAGTTTTTATTTGATGGACCACCTGAATATAATCATTGCCTTTTAAATTAATGCGAATTTTTGGTAAATGATTTTTTCTCCGCTGCTTAGATGCGCTCTTGTATTATTCTTTTGAGAGACTATGAACTATGGTACTTGATAGTACGGCTTAAGATCTTACAATCAAGGATTGTGAGGACTTGGGTCGTTATAGGGCATGATTTTGAGCACATGACGTTTTGTTTGACATTTTCAAATATGGTATGGATTTCACATTAAATCTGATTGTGATCAAGTCCATATGGAGCGAGAATTTTAAGTACTTAATATCATTTAGAATAAAGTTAAATAAAAGCAATAGAAATGGCGATGCAAGAGGCTGTTGTCACTCTCGATTAAAAAAGATTTACTTTTTTTTTTTAATAATGTTCTTTAAAACCTTTAATGGCCATTATAACAGGCCTAAAATAGAGGCTTGATTACTATTACAAAACTTATAATATTTAAATATTGCCCCTCAAATATTTTACATTGTACCTCCACTTTACTTCGTATTTTTAACTTTCTGTTATAATGGCACTAAATCTGTCATATAAGGGGTGTTATAACATCCTTAAAATGGATGTTATTTGGAAGTTGACCATGTTGAGCCAGTCAGTGGCTTGATTTTATCACTGATCAATTGAGATCTAAAATGCTTACATTTACTGAAGGAGGGTTTCCTATAAAAAATACGAGAGACGAGACAAACCTGAGACTTTTCAAGGGGACGGAACACGACTACCTCATCTATCCTGTTGAGCAACTCCGGCCTGAAAAATGCCTTCAACTCTTCCATTACAATTGCTTTCATTCCAGAATATGAATTTGACTCTTCATCACCTGCAATGAAGAAACCAATGCCCTTGGCTATGGAAGTAGAACCCACGTTCGATGTCATGACAATTAACGTGTTTTTAAATGATACTCTCCGTCCCTGTTGAACCCAAAATACGTCAGAGTAAGAAACAGTACATAGAAATAGTAGCAATTACTGGTTCAGAAAAGAAATAGTAGCAAACTAGCAAATGACTGAATGAAAAGAAAATATTTAACACACCCGAGTTCCAATTCAGAACAACTGACTACCACCACAGAAAATGCTACAGCTATAATAAACCTCAAGGGGTTTGGCGAGCTGACCAGGTACCCGCCTCAGGAAGCGAGAGACCTGAGTTCAAATCCCCCTCCGAGGCCACCCTAGGGATATATATCCCGTGCTGACCAGGCATGTGCTAACTTGGGGTGCGCACGTGCCCCTGGGATTAGTCGAGTGCTCTAACAGGTCTGGACAGCCAGATTATAAAAAGAATAAAAAAATGCTACCGCTATAATTGTGTAGAATTTTATGCATCGCAATAACAACAGCTAATCAACTTGGCTATGTTGTAATAAATTATTGAAGCTTTTCCCTGAATGGAAAACTAAAAGATTGGTTTCCAAATCGAGTTTTGACTATTGGATTGAAGTACAAAGAGATACAGCACACACCTGAGAATCAGTGAGGTGACCATCTTCAAAAACCTGTAAGAGGATGTTAAATATATCTGGATGAGCTTTCTCTATTTCATCAAGCAATATAACTGCAAAGGGTTCTCTTCTAACAGCTTCAGTCAGAGTGCCTCCCTCTCCATATCCTACATACCCAGGGGGCGATCCTATGAGCTTGCTCACAGTATGCCTCTCCATATATTCACTCATATCCAATCGTAGCATGGCTGCCTCCTGCAATAATATCATCAGAAAAATTACATTAATTACAAAGCACTTATCATGTTACAGCTAGAAGGGCTAAGGAAAAGATGACAATTCTTAGAAATCTTTGTGTTAACTATTTAAAAAAAAAAAAGCTTGGATGCATTTTGCCTTGGTTTTTGTGCTAAATTGGGGCCAGCTAGACCTTTTTCCTTAATATAATCAGGCTTGGCAGGGTTCGGGCTGCGTTTTGGTCGGCCCAATCATTTTCAGCTCTAAATATTAGTCCCAAGCCTGCCCATATATAAAATTGGGCTGGGCTTGGCCTGATTGAAATCGGACTCAAGCTTTTTATTTAAGCCAATACCTCACCCAAACCGGGCTGGGCCGGGCTCGAGCTGAAGCCCAACCCATCAACAGCGCTAACTGAGACTGGGAGTTTAGACATGTCCATAATGCAAACAAATAATGACTCAAAGAGGACCTTCAACAACTCCAAGTGAAAAATCAATCGTATCTACATTACATAGTTCTTACACTGGTTTTCTCCCCTTTACATGTATCTTGAATAATCTCATTTGGATTGCATTTGCATTTCCTCCTAAGCATCCACCATTTTACTTGTCTCGACACCCTATCATATGCTTCCCCCTAATGGATAGAAGTCATATGAAATTTTTTTTTCCTCTAAACGTTTCCATAAGTTGCCTAAAAAAGAAAATGACTTCAATTGCTTATCTCCCTGACATAAATTCAACTTAGTTCTAAAAAATAATAAAATATTTAATTCTTGTCTTAGAATCTCCTCCACTACTCTTTCCCAGAATTCCGTAGTATAAGCCAAGCTTACATGAACTAACAGTTACATATAAAGTGTTCAAGTATCATTCCCAGTGTACTGATCAAAATAAAATTGAAAATTCAAGTATCATCCGCAGCTAGACAGATGTGCCAACATGTCAAGCTTGTTAAAAACAAAGATTGAACGTCATTTAGTGTCCACATGTGGTTGAAAAGATCACCATTATTATCATCTTGTCCTATCTATTTGGGGACAGGCCATGTGGTTGAAAATATATCTACAAAAATTTTAAAACGCTCAAAAAGAAAAATAAGAAAACACGAAAAATTGGTCAGCAGTCACATTGAAAGAGACTAATCATCGATGTTATTCAGAGCTTGCCAACTTTTGATTTTGGAAAGTCATGCCACTTCTATTTTACTTAAATATGTAAATGTAGGATATATTCTACATTTAGGATGATAGGACACAAAAAAAAGACTGTTTCATACTTCCAATGTGGTGTTGTGGAGTGGCTAACCCACTTGAGTTGATGGTATAGGAGTCTCCTATAGAACAATCTCCTTCAATCCACACTTTTTTAAGATTAAACACCCGAAAGGCTTCAAGTATGGACAATTGCACCAGAAGAAGCAAAGGTTTCTTCCCCCTTATCATTTGTGAAACAGCCCACAAACGTATCATTTCTTTATTTGAGTGCGGTGGAATTTCCCAGGCTCTTTAAAAAACAGGACATATAATCAGTTTATATTTATTTAAAAAGCTCACTCAAATAACTTCACTGAGACCCTGATACCTTGGGGAGTAATTTGCCTTAACATGTCTGGGAGTCGACAAGCTATGTTTCCTAACATCATCAAGGAAATATAGTCGTCTTCTCTACTATAGTCAATGTCGCACCAGCCACGTCTGATCTTACACAATTTATATACAACTAACTCTAATTCTCCATCTGAGAGAAGCTTATTACAATATTACTCCGCCATTGAGATTTTCTTTTCACATGTTCAAGTTGACTGATAGGCAACATGAATTTTTCCGTAGTGCTAGTAAAGAATCATTGAATACCCCTTTTCCTTCATGGTTCTCAAGGAAAAAGGCAAATGGCAGGCTAAATCAGTATAAGGAATACTGGCATAGTGCCCCATCATTTTACGGGTCTCACCAATAGAAAAACATAAGGACTTACCGATCCAAAGTAGCATGCTGCTAAAGCTTTAGTGAGCTCGGTTTTGCCAACCCCAGTTGGCCCACAAAAGAGCAACGTCGCAATGGGTTTGTCAGGGTCCTTAAGACCCACACACGATCTTTTCACAGCTCGAGAGATGGAACCAACTGCATCTTCTTGGCCAATTACACGTTTTCTAAGCTGTTCATCAAGACCAATCATAAGCATTCTTTCATCTGCAGTGAGCTGCTGAATCGGGATACCTGACCACAATGAAGCAACGGCTGCTATATCATCTGGTCCTACCACAACAGATCTGCAAGAGAACGGAAGCCCACAGTGAATAGATTGAATATGGGAAAACTAAGTAATTACGTCATTAAAGAATTTAGAGGCTAAGTATCATACTCATCATCCCCTAATTCAGTAGGCACAGGGAGCTTTGGAATGAGTTTGATGTCGCCTCCAACGCCTGCAGCATCGCGACCATCTTCACTACCCTGATTCTGATAGCCCTTCATTTTATTTGCCAGCTCCTGCATAGAAATGAAATGGAAATGTTCTACATCAAAATATGAACTATTTATGCCAAACACCAATAAATTACAAGAACCAAAACTTTACCACTTCATGCATTGCCTGAAACAACCTAATTTCTTGCCAATATTCATTTGGCGACTTTGAAAGTATACATAATTGGCGTTCCTTCCTCCTCTTAAATGCATCCATACGAGCTCTACTTCCAGCCTCATCAATGAGATCGATGGCTTTATCAGGAAGGTACCTATCAGCAATATATCTTGCTGATAGATACACTGCAGCATTTATTGCTTCCAAAGTGAATCTACACCTATGGTGAGCCTCGTACTTCTCGCGTAGGCCTAACAATATCCTTATGGCATCCTCCTACAAAATGTTATAGAAGGACTAAATGGCTATCAGAATGTAGAAATGGCTGACAAATTTAGACAAAAAAATTACAGCAAATAAGGTAACCTGGCTAGGCTCATTTATGTACACAGGTTGGAAACGGCGAGCTAACGCCTTATCCTTTTCAAAATGCTTCCTGTACTCATTCATGGTTGTAGATGCAACACACTGCACAAAGGGAATAATAAGAAGTTTCTAGATACAATATACTGCACAGGAAACTTGATGGTACAACATCAGGTTAGAGCTATCCGAGGCAAACTTTATAAAGCTACAATCCTCCTACAGTATTTAAGGGCATATTAAATTCCCCAGCAGTTACCTGTAAATCTCCCCTTCCAAGGGAAGGCTTCAATAAGTTGGCAATGTCAAGACCTGAACCCTTGCCTCCACTTCCAACCGTGCCAGACCCAATAAGCATATGAACTTCATCAATGAAGAGAATAATATTCCCTGCAATTTGATCAAGCAGCGCTATGAGAAATTAATAGTAGAAACATACACAAAATTTATAGTTCCCAGCAAAAATCTTTACCTTCTTTCAGTATTTCACGCATTAAGCTAGTAACCCGTGATTCTAACTCTCCCCTCTCTTTGGCACCTGCTATTAACAAACCTATATCCAAAGACAATATCCGCTTGTCCTGCCGATAAGATAGAAAATCCAAGTAAGTTCCAAGGTTGTAAAATGCAAAGAAATTTAAGAAATAAGCATGCAATCAAATTATGCATTGAGAAGTAGATTGATGCAAAACCAATAAGAAAGTGAAATGCAGAATTCAAGATAGAAAAAAAAAATCACACCCAAAGAAAAAAGGGAACATCTCCATTTGCAATATTAATTGCCAGCCCTTCAGCAATAGCTGTTTTTCCCACCCCCGGGTCACCCAAAAGAATCGGGTTATTCTTAGTTCTTCGGCAAAGGATCTGGATAATTCTCTGTATTTCAATGTCTCGACCAATCACGGGATCAATTAGTCCTTTTCTGGCTCGTGCACTAAGATCCACACAAAATTGATCCAATATACTTTTCTCTGAAGAAACGATTTGAAACAGTCAATGTTTCGTAATATTCTCGTACTTCAAAAATTAATTAGGGGATAAAAAATAACCCAAAAAGTATGGAAAACAGCAACCAACCTTTTGTTTTATCAGATGACCTTACAACGAGGGCCTTTCTAGAATTGGATGTGTCATGGATCTTGTCAGACACTGCAGATGGTACTCTACCATCCTTGGCAAGCTCCCCTTGAAGTCTGGTGACTGCAGCAGATGCTAAATTATTTATGTTGGCTCCCAATCTGCAATCATCGCCATCTTATTACTCTTACTATGTCATCAATTAAGATGGCATCTCATGAATACACAAATCAATTTCAGTGCTTATTTAAAATATCAAACTGTGGAGGAGACCACATGTCCTGACTCCTGTATAAAGCCCTGTTAGGCACACGTGTTGGATTCAATCTTAGATTATTAGTGGAACACCACAATTTCTCATATCTCGTGTCTTGGAATGACTTTTATTTGCATGATTTATCTTCCAATATTATCATATAACTATATGGATGTCTATTGAGTTTTACAGAATTACCATATCTAGCCTCATGTATAAGTTAGGAAGATCCTTTTTTGTTTAATTAAAAATATTACTGTAAGTAATTGTTATTAAAATGCACAAGTAATGTAGATAAAAAGACACTCTCAAAATAAAGTCTCCCTTTTTCATATAAAAAACTAAATGGGGCAATAAGAAAGGCCGAAACCTACATACAAATCCTGCATTCCTAAGCCATATAGTTACAAGGTTCTGCATTCCTAAGCCATATAGTCACAAGGTGGAACAAGTTGTGCCAGGTCAGGAGTTCAGAATTTCTACCAAACAAAAACACGGTACATGCTTCCAAATGGTCGCAAGGTGGAACAAGTTGTTCCAGTCACGAGTTAAGGAATTTTTACCAAATACAATTCCCATTGCGATGATTTAATTAGTCAATTTTACAGTAAAATATGCAATCAATTAATAATTCAGATCTTACGGTATAGATGTCTTAGAGAAACCAATAATTCACCAAAACCCTAACCATGAGAATGTTGGTGTGTCCCTAGTAGTTATTGGCGTGCCACCAGTAGTAGTGCGGCATGGATTTAGTTGTGTTGGTATACATAATACCGTATATATGTTGTACATGAGATCCCATCGTAAAGTGATATATATATATATATATATTAATAAGAGGCTCGGGACTAGGGCTGCATCCAGATCATTTATTTATTTCTTTCCTTGTTTGGCCGCAAATAACATGCACCGCAAAATCTCTTCTTGTATGTCCATTACCAAGACAAACAAATAAGGACTCAGGGTTGATCCTTGATGCAACCCAACTCCGAGAGCGAACTCACTTCTCTCTACACATTGCACTTACATCAGTCCCCACTCTCTTACACATCTTGGATAATCTCAATATACAAGTTCGAGATGCATTTCTTCCTCAAAGTCCACCAGATTATCTGTCTCGACACTCTAGTATAAGCCTTCTCCAAATAAATAAAACCATATGCAAGTTTTTCCTTCTCTTTAAACTTCTCCATAAGTTGCCTCAATAGAAAAAATAGCTTTAGTTGTTGATCGTTCAGGCATAAACCCAAATTAGTTCTTTGATATTCTTGATTCTTGATTCTTGATTCTTGTCTTAGTCTTTTACTTTTATACCAAAGTTTCGTAGTTTGGCTCATTAATCTAATGCCTCAATAATGGGCACAGTTTTATGTCTCCTTAGTTGTGGATGTTTAGTTTAAATTTCAATGTGATCATTTTGACATTCCCTAAATCCGATGTGTACTTAATTGTTGGTCGATCAAACGATAGCTGAGCCGTCACCAACGCATTTGCCTATCACCTAAGGGGACTGAGGAGATTTATTAGAGACCTTAATAATCTTATAGAAGAACAATGACATGGCCCTTTGGATCCATGTGCATCCAAGAATTGCAGCTATGGAATAAAATTATTGGAAATACCTAATATGTAATATTATGAAGTCATTTGTGTTATATTTATTTATTACTTTAGAATATAATAAATATTTTAAATAATTTTAAAGAAAATAAAACTTTTTTGATTTCTTAGTTTTGTGCGTTGGTTTTTAAGCAATAGAAGTTCTCATTTTTTGTATGCAAATAAATAGTCCCACATTGGTAAATGTTAAAAGTGGTCCATGCTATATATAAAGTCTTTCACCTTCTATTATTGTTTGACAATAAGAAGAGAAGCGTGTGTCTAGCGGTGAGCTGTCAGCTGCATACACGTATGCATGCATGGCACTTTAACTTTAGGCGCACACATTTCACACGTGTGCATTGTCGCAAGTAGCCCACTATAAGTTTTACTTTTTGACCAGGTAGATCCAACAATCAAATTATTCATGGGCCGAGTCGGGTCTAATGGGTCACTAATCAATGGGTTAATTTGGTTCTATTGGGTCAAACGGATTGGTCAAATGTTGACCATTAGACCTAACCGTTTAATAACCGCTTATAAAAGTTTGCAATTTTTCGAATTTAAATTTGAAAAGGTGTAATGTTTCATATAGCCGTTAGATGGAGCGGTTGAGATCTCTGAAAGATCTGAGCCGTCCAAAATATAACTGTTCGTCCAACAGTCATATTGAAAAGGCACTTGAGATCTATAAAAGGAGATCTCTTGACAAAGATTCAGATACTCTGAAATCCATCGAATTTCCGTGCATACAGATTTGAGAATTCTCTTACTTTCTTCTTTTAGTTGGTATTCCATCAGATTGAGTTTTCTGGGGCGATCCTCTACTTCTGCAAAGTAACGGATCACATCCAAGAGATTGGACTCGTTGAATCCTGAAAACGTCTCGCTAGAACTCTTTAGAAAATATTACGATAAAAAATTCGGAAATTATAGAATGGGAAAGAGAAATTGGACTCGAGGCACGTAGTCGCTATCTTTAAAACACTATTCTGCATTATCATGGCTTCAAATATGAAAGTGATGACTGACGACTTTGTCAAATTGGAGCGATTCAACGACAACAACTTCAGAAGATGACAACAAAAGCTACATTTCCTATTGATGACTTGATCGTTTAAATCAGAAACCTTGCAAGTGCACAAGTTCGAGTTACTAAGGCGAGTACAAGGGTGTCGAACCACAACGACTAGTCGTTTATTATAAACTAAAGCCTCAACTAGAAAGGGGTTTATAAAAGAAAATCCTAATTAAGTATCTAAAAAAACAAGTAAAACAGATTTGGAAAATAGTGAGAAAACAATCTGGGATCCCTTTAATCGTAGATTCGTAAATAACTCGCATTCTATTCCTAATCTAATCCGAATTCTGGGTAATCAACCTTCTCTTCGCTACAAGCTAAAGCCAAGTAAAAGTATGAGATCCTATTCATAGTCACGGACTTATCGGTCTCCAAATCGGTATATCTAATGACCAAATCTCGGCCTTGTTAGCCCTGACATAACTACTAATGGTTGCTTTTAGTCCATGGTGTGTTACAACATGTTCAAAGGCTGGATTAACACAAAAACAGTTAAAAGAGCAAAGTAAGAGGAAACCCGAAGCATTGGCAAGCAATCCGAGGAGAATCTGCAAAAGAAATGACAGAATGATCATTTTGACCGGTCGAGATCGTTCATCTAAGATATGCCAAAGAAAGAAAGAAAAGAAGAACAATGACTAAGTGGTCCGGTCGAGTTCAATTCGACCGGTCGAAAATGGAGCAGAACAGAGTATACATTATATATATATATATATATATATATATATATATATATTCTCGACCAGTAGAAGCCTGAATTCAACCGGTCGAGCCTGAAGCCCCACAACAATGAAGAACGAAGTTGTGACCGGTCGAGAGCTGCTCGACCAGTATTAAATTAAGGACAACAGAAGCTGGGTGCGACCTGGAGGAGATCTGAAACCCGACCAATCGATATTCATTCTCGACCGGTCAAGATGGAGTTTCTGTGCGAAAAATAAGGTGCTCCAGCCGTGCTTTCTCTGGCTTCCGAGATTCTTTCCGTATTCTTCTTCTCTACCTAATTTCTTGGGATCCTTGGAGGATACTTGCCGTGTATAATTGTGCTAGGGCCTTATACATATATAAATAAGGACCCTAGGGTTAGGTTTTAGGGATCCATTGCGGCATAACTTTTCTAGAGAGTTTTGGCTGTCAGAGTTCATAGTTTAGGTTAGGTTCAGTTCTGGAAAAGTGTGAGATTGATTGTAATCATCGAGAGAGGATCGATTCAACAATGATGACGATCATTCGAATGATGCGCGGCTAAACGTTTCCAGGCTGAGATCTCTTGTAAATTTCATATAAGTGTTTAATAAGATTTTATTTCTTTTTCTATTTTGAATCCTGCATACTGGTACGATTGCATGTTTGATGTTCCAGACCGAGAACGGGCACAATGAAGGTTTAATTCTGTTTAGTTTAATTCTAATGGCCTTGTAGGGATTAGGATTATATTCGATAAGATATTCACCGACGGGCTAGGGCTTGTAGCGTAGTTTTAGTTAGTTACATGCAATGATACCTTGATGTTTAAATTTATCTAATTCATATATGAAGCTGTAGAGGTTGCAGCCTAGAGCGGGGGTACCTGGGATTCAAAATAGGAGAGAAATAGGGATTTATTATTCACGAGTCTGAGATCCAAGAGAGATCCCGATCTGCCTTCTCACATCTTAATCCAAAACTGTTTAGGTTTTCTTTTTAGTTCATTTAGGAAACTTAATTATACAATTTTTATTCGGATAGGACAGAGGTTAGAAAAGATAAACGGCAAGTCCTTGTGGTTCGACACCCTTGTACTCACCTTATTACTTCGAACTTGTGCACTTGCAAGGTTTAGATTTAAAACGATCACGGACCAGTCGAAACGATATGATCCATCTAATCTTTAGCGATCTAATCCGTAAGCATCATTGCACGAAACCTATCAAACTAGACTACAAGTATTAATCCGAAGGTGCATATCCTATATAAGATTTAATCCTAATCCTTACAAGGCCATTATAATTATAAAAAATAGAAATAAATCGATTTAAAACCATCTATCGTAACAACGTAGATCCCAATTATGCAATCATTACCACATAAATTCAGATTTAGAAAAGAAATAGAAATTAAATTATATACTCATCTTTGATCGTACAAGGAATCCCAAACTTGGGAAGTTTTAGCCGCGCGTCGTTGTTGTGATCTTCCTCATTGCTGAATTGATCATAGAACGATGATTACAATGCTCTTAAAACTTACCAATCTCTCATATCTGTAAACTAACGAACTACGAAACTAAAACTAGAAGGAAATGTGACGCAGGACAATGACCCTAAAACACATGAAGGATGATGAAATGAAGATGCACCAAAATCAAACGGATTAATTCAAACATAATCTCAAAATTACTGCGATACCTTAGGGTTTCGTAGATCTCCAATTGATAGATCGTGCAAGATTCGACCAGGGTCCAGTCCGATGCGTGAGTCCCGTTAGATTCACGAAAGGGGCGATCCTAGAGATAGAACTCTAGCATCTTCCTAACTAGGGTGTTCGCTCGAAGTTACAAAGTGGAATCACTAGATCTTGCTAGGGGATGGGGATTTCAGAATATTCAATTAGAAATTGGATGCAATAGGTTTAAGGGGATCGGAAAGATAACAGCAAATAGAGAAATAGAGATAAAGATAGACAATATTAGAAAATAATGGGCATCGCACCCTTGGCCACACACCAAACCATCCCGGAAAAGAAGAATCACTCTTCAACAAAGCTCATCTCAAGCTTAAGCAAATAGCCTTTTTTCATTAATCATCAACGGCCTCCAAAAGGCTTACAAAGGATATTTTATAGTAGCCATAAGTAAAACAAACCCTATAATAAAGAAATTACGAAACTACCCTAAAAGAATTACATTCGAATCAAAAGAAAAACCTAAAAGACTAAAAACGTCACTGTTCGATGTTGACTTTCTTGAGCGACAACCAAACTCGCTCGAGCGACTTGTTCCAGAGAGAAATCTTCTACGCTCTACAATGACTCGCACGAGCGACAACCGATGCTCGCTCGAGCGACTTTTGGCCGAAAGTTAGGTCATATTTCTAAAGCGTTCTCGCTCGAGCGGGAAGTGAGGTCGCTAGAGCGAGTTTGGGCAGTGTGTCCTCCTTTAGGCTCTTTTTGAAGCCTTACTCTAGTTCCCTCTTCGTTTCTTCCGACGCCGGTACACCTGATGTGGCCCAAAGCCGATGTCCATAGTGTCGGCATCCCCATCAAAATGTAAACTAAGAAAGAGCTCCTAAAAACTATGAGCGAAAAGCTTTAGGCTAAAAGCTATCCTATTCCTAAACCTAGGGTTTGTATTTATAGATTCATAAGGCCCCAGAACATTGCATTAAACTAGGAAAGACTTCCTAGAACGACTCAACTTTAAACTAGGAAATAATGGAGTCGTGGAGACTTGAAATCTGAACTATCGGTTTAAACCCATGCAGAAAATCTCTATTTCGACCGGTCGAGTTTGCAAGCTCGACCGGTCCACTTAACTTTTGGTTCAACGCTTCACAGGGTGAATTTCTGTTTGATTTGGACTGGTCGAATGGCTTTCAACCGGTCCAGTCTTGGGATTTCTGAAGCTGCAATTGAATTTCGACCGGTCCAAATGCAATTTGGACCGATCCACTTTTAGTTTCTTTTCTTTTCTTTACTTGTTGATTTCGACCGGTCCAAATTTGCTATTTAGACCAGTTTAAATTGCTATTTTTGAAGCTTTAATGAACTCGACCCGTCCAAATTGCATTTTGATTAGTCCACTTTGAATTTCCGAAGCTTAATGAACTCGACCAGTCGAAATTCTGTTATATTTCGTCCAAACTCGATTGGTTGAGTTTCAATCTCAACTGGTTGAGATTGGAAATTCCAGCATTTTTCCATGTACTTCATTTCATCATAACTTTTAATGTACAACTTGAATTTAGGCGTTTCTTGACTCGTTGGAAAGCTGGAAACCTCTACTTTTCAATGGTATAAGCCTCGGTTCTTGAAAATTTCATTGAAACGTTGGCACTCTCCTTTCTTTCCTCTATTTTCTGTCATGTCTTCGAGTCTTCCTTAACTTTGCTCTTTTAACCACTTGTACTTTTGGCCTTCAAAACCTGTTACACAATATCATGCACTAAGAGCCAACATTAGTAGTTAAATGAGGTCTAGCAACGCCGAGATTCGGGTCTAAATTATACAGTTTTGAAGGCTAATCACCACTTTGAGAGTTGCTTATGTCCTAACCACTCCAAAACCCGCAAAGCCTAAAGATTCTGATGGAGAATCTCTTATCAGTGCTCGTAATCGTCAGAAATGGGAAGCAAGATGATTGTATCTGCAAAGGATACATTCTCAATATGCTAACCAATTCACTCTTCGATGTGTACCAAAGCATGACATCTGCAATGGAACTTTGGGAAACACTGGAGACATAGTACAAAACTGAAGACGCCAATACAAAAAACTTCATTGTAAGTCGGTATTTAAATTATAAAATGACTGATAATAAACCGATTATCGATCAAGTTCATGAGATTCAGTATAGTATCGGCCAAATTAATCAAGAGGGCATAAAATTGGATCTCATCTTTCACAATCATGCGATTATCCACAAATTGCCTGCCACATTGAAGGATTGTAGGAAGACTCAAACATAAAAAGAAAGAACAGTCGTTTGAAGAGTTGTGTCACCATCTTCGAGTCGAAGACAAACTTCATGTTCGCGATAAGAAAGACAAGCAATCTCAATTAACTTCAAAGGCTCATATGGTGGAAGTTAGCACGTCCAAATTATATGAAAAGTGGAAAGACAACTTCAATTCTAATAGGGCTAACAAGAAAAACAAGAGCCAAGGTCATCAAGGCCAGAAGAAAAAGGGCAGTTGCTATCACTGTAGCAAAGTCGGTCACTTCAAAAAGGATTGCAGACTTCTGAAAAGGAAGAAAAAATTTCAAACGAATGTGACTGAAAAAGAGTTCGTAGTCATGATTTCAGAAATCAATATGGTTGAAAGCGAAAAAGACTGGTAGATCGATTCTAGTGCCACTAGGCATGTTTCTAACTGCAAATCTTTATTTATCAACTATGTGGAATACACGAACGGACAAGAGCTCTTCGTGGGGAACGTTTCAATTACAAAGGTCAAAGGTTCAAGGAAAATTAATCTCAAATTACACTCTGATAAAACTTACTTTGACTGATGTACTATATGTTGCTGAGATTCGTAAGAATTTGATTTCGACTAGTTTACTCAATAAACATGGTTTCAAGTTAGTGTTTGAATCAGATAAAGTTGTAATCACTAAGGGTGAAGTATTTGTGAGGAAATGATATGTCTGTAATAGGATGTTTAAGTTGAATGTAATCAATGAAATGCTTTTTTATTTATATTGTTGATGCTCTTTCATTATGACATGATAGATTAAGACATGTGAATGTTAATCGTTTAAATTTTATGATATAATTTTGATTAATTCCTAGATGAGAGAAAAATATTCGTGAAAAATATAGAATTTGTGTTCAAACTAAAATCACTAGAAAACCTTTCAATAAAGTAGAAAGAAAATCTCAAATTTTAGAACTCATTCATACTGATATTTATGATTTAAATAGTATTTTGACTAGAGGAGGAAAAAAATATTTTATAATAT
This sequence comes from Chloranthus sessilifolius, assembly GCA_021018995.1. Lineage (NCBI taxonomy): Eukaryota > Viridiplantae > Streptophyta > Magnoliopsida > Chloranthales > Chloranthaceae > Chloranthus > Chloranthus sessilifolius. Next base: position 11,510,847 of record CM037590.1, read on the forward strand.
TTATTGATAACAATTCTAAATATATTTATGTTTATTTGCTAAAACATAAAGATGAAGTTTTAGGAAAATTTAAAGCTTATAAAGAAGAAGTTGAAAATCAATTAAATTTTAGAATTAAGACTTTAAAATCTGATAGAGAAGGAGAATACACTTCAAATGATTTTAGTGAATTTTGTAAAAATGTGAGGGTCGTACATCTTACAACTGCACCTTATACGCCTCAACAAAATGGTATAACAAAAAGAAATAATCGAACTTTAATAGAAATGATGAATGCCATATTTTTAAATTCCGGTTTAAATTTAAATTTATTGGGTGAAGCACTACTCACTGCTTGTCATGTTTTAAATAGAATGCCACAAAAGAGTTCTAGTACAAGTCCCTATGAGTAATGGAAGAAAAGAAAACCAAATCTTAAATATGTCGAAGTGTGGGGGTGGCGTGCACTGGTTAGATTACCAGATCTTAAAAGACTCAAATTGATCAAAACAATATAATTGAATCTAAAGATGGTGAATTTTATGAACACTATTTTTCTTCTATTCCTACAATGGTGAATTAATGAAAATTTTGATAAAGAAAAACTAATTATAAATTCTGAAAATATAAAAACATGGATCTTAGAAGAAGTAAAAGAATGTGAGAAGAAAAATCTTTTGAATAATAGTTTTATATGTTTGTAGTAGAAGGAATAAGATCAAAATAAGTACATGAAACCATGTTTTCTTTTCATATCGAAAATGATCCTTTAACATTGGATGAGGCTATGAAATCACAAGATACTGTTTTTTGGAAGGAAACAATAAATGATGAAATAAAATCTATAATGGGTAATAAAACATGGAAACTAGTTGATCTTCCTGAAAGATTTAAACCTATAGGTTGTAAATGGATTTTCAAACGAAAACTAAAAACTGATGGAACTATAGATAAGTTTAAGGTCAGATTGGTGGCAAAAGGATTTAGACAAAAGGAAGGTATTAAGTTTTTTATTCTTATGTACCGGTAGCCAGAATTTTGACTATTAGGATCTTAATAACACTTACTTTCTATTTATCACCTACAAATTCATCAAATGGATGTAAAAATCGCATTCTTAAATGGAGAATTAGAAGAAGTTTATATGGAACAACCTGAAGGTTTTGTAATGACCAGACATGAGCATAAAGTTTGTAAATTAATTAAATCTCTTAATGATTTAAAATAAGCTCCTAAACAATGACATGACAATTTTGAAAGTGTTATTGTTTCTATCAGTTTCAAAATTAATGAATTTGATAAATGTGTTTATTGTAAATTTTCTGCAAACAAGAGAGTTATTATATGTAGATGACATGCTTATATTTGATACTGATTTAGATAGTATAATGGATGTTAAATCTTTTTTCTTTTTCAGTTTTAATATGAAAGATATGGATAATGTCGATGCCATCTTAAGAATCAAAATAATAAGAAATGATAATGAGCTTACTTTGACCCAGTCTCATTACATAGAGAAAATTCTCAAAAAATATAATCATTTAGATAGTAAACCTACATCTACACCATATGATCCTAGCATCAAACTTTTTTATAATAAAGGTAGATTTGTAAATAAGTTAGAATATCCTATAAAGTAATCAGTGGTTTGATGTATGCAATGCACTATGCGAGACCTAACTTAGCATATGCAATTGGAAAATTGTGTAGCTATATTAGTAATCCATTTCCTGATCATTGGAATGTTATATCTTGTGTATTTAAATATTTAAAAGGAACTGCAAATTATGGATTAAATTAATCTGATTTTCCTAATGTTTTAAAGGGATGCAGTGATGCAAGTTGGAATTCAGATTCAAATGAATCCAAGGCAACGAGTGGATGGGTATTCACTCTCGGTGGTGCTGCGATCTCATGGGCATTTAGTTAGCAAACATATATTACTCATTCCACAATGGAATATGAGTTTATTGCCTTAACGGCATGTGGCAAAGAAGCAGAATGACTTCGAAATTTACTCTTAGAAATTCCTATGTGGCCAAAGCCTATGTCACCTATTACAATAAATTGTGATAGTGAGGCTACAAGAGTAAAAACCTACAATAAAATTTATAATGGAAATAATAGACATATAGGTTTACGATACCGTTATATTAGAGAATTACTTAAGAATGGAGTAATTGGGATACACTAAATTCAGACCAATTATTATTTTCCTAATTCGTTTACCAAAGGGCATTCTAGAGAATTGGTAAAGAAAACATCTATCAGGATATGAGTAAAATCATATAGTTGGTTACCTATGTCAGAAATTAGCTTAATATTTGCATAACAAATCCTTAAGTTCAATGGAAGAGTATGACATGAGAGTGATGATTAGAAGCACTTTAATTTAGTTAAAATGTCCATCCTAAGACATATGTAAAGTGCTTGGAATCTGTAATGAAAAAGAGAAAGATGAGTATTTACTCTTAATATAAGTCTGTAACATTTTATGTTCATGTGTTTGATTACAGAAACACATTCGACAGATTTACCTATGTGAATGCGGAGGAGCGGTCGTTTCCTATGAGATTATGATTTTTCTTAAAAAAACATTCATGAAACCAAGATATAAGCACAAGACTACTATATTAGAAATAAGAAGTCAAGATATAAGCATCCATGCTATATATATAACCTTTCACCTTCTATTATTATTATTATTTTTTTTTGAAGCGATAACAAAACTAATATATTAGAAATAAGAAGCGAACATACCTTGCGGGTAGCAAGACACTACCCAAAAAGAAGGCCCCCCAAAAAACTCACCCGAAACTCCGAGCCAGGCCACAACGCGAAACCCCCACACGACACCACCACAAGGATGACACCGAAAACAACAAACAAGACCATTCGTCCCATAGCATTAGGAAGTGTTGTATCCCATCCTCAAATTTAGACATCTGAACGGCATTCCAGCTGACCACCAAGTCCCGAATATGACGGAGAACCATCCCCGTCGGCATAGCCCTTCTCTTAAAAACTCTTCCATTCCTCTCAGACCAAGTAGCCCAGAAAGCAGCGTAGATTGTCGCCAGCCACAGCTCCTTTCTAAGCCCTTCTACCGGCACCCTTCCACGTTTTCATCAATTGGAATGGTCTCTCCAGCATGGCCCAGTGAACCTTGAAGAGCCCCAAAATTTTAGACCAGATGGTACTCGCGAAGGAGCAATGGAGAAGGATATGCGACATCAATTCGCTCTCTCTCATGCATAGAGGGCATCTATTCCTGATTGGGATGTTCCTCCTAACCAGCTGGTCCCTAGTTAGGATTCTTCCCCACACCACAGTCCACGAGAAGAATTTAATTTTCGGAGGAATCTTGATTCTCCAAAAACCGCCCCACCACCTATCTCTAGCACCCCCCCTCTCAGCCTTCAAAATCTGATTATACATCGATTTGGCGGAAAAGGTCCCTTTAGTCGAATGCTTCCACAGCCTACAATCACTGTTGCTATCGTTCGCGGACAGCCCCCTAAGAAGGCTCATCAGGGAAGAGAGCTCTTCAACTTCCCATTGTCTGAGATCATGAAAGTGGGAGATGACCGCATCCTTATCCACGGAGAGCATAAAAATCAAGGGGAACCAAAATTGCAGCTGCTGTTCCCTCACCCATATATCTTTTTGATCCGTTGGCCATCCCCCCAGCTGAACCTAGATCCATCCTAAATGAAATTCGCACAACACCTCACCTCTTTCCACCAAGCGGACTGGACATTCACCCTGAAACGATACTGCCACGGTTCATCCTCAGCCCCGTACTTGTTGGAGACCAGCTGTCACCAAAGCTTATCCCTCTCTCTGTCGTCCCCCATCCTCCAGAGCCACTTTCCAAGGAGAGCGGAGTTCACAAGCCGAAGCCTCCGAATGCCAAGACCCCCTTTATTTTTATGATCACAGCAGTCGGCCCAATTAACCAAATGAAATTTCTTCTTATCCCCACTACTGTTCCACAAAAAGTCGCGCATAATTTTCTCAAGCTTCTTCGTGACGCTAACCGGAGCCCTGAACATGGACATCATGAAGACAGGCATAGAGGTAAGAGTGGAATTGATGAGCATCAGGCGCCCCCCATTGCTAAGCAACTTACTCTTCCACGCAACCAGCCTAGTTTGGAACCTTTGCACCAGCCCCTCCCAGCTTCTCGCTCTGCACTTGCCAATTCCCAAAGGAATCCCTAAGTAGGAAATGGACAACGTCTCAATCCGACATCCCACCACAGCAGCCACTCTCTCGGTTTCATCGCTAGCGATATTGATTCCAGCCAAGCTGGACTTATAGAGATTAACCTTCTGCCCTGACACACCTTGGAAGAGGACCAGGATATCGGTAACCATCATGACTTCCGAGTCCCCATGGCTGCCATTACAAAAGACGATCGTATCATCAGCGTACTGCAAGTCAGATATAGACATTCCGTTGGCCGTTACCGTACAGCCAGAGATGAGGTTAAGTTGTTCTGCCCTTACAAATTATCTATGCAACGCCTCCCCGACTATGTTGAACAACATAGGGGAAAGCGGACACCCTTGCCGCAACCCTCTCTTGCTTCTGAAATATCTGTGAGGCACCCCATTAATCAACACTGAGAACCTGGCAGACGCGTAACATCCCTTCATCCACTTCCTCCACACCTCCCCAAATCCCATACAAGACATGTACTCAAGAAAATCCCAGTGCACCCTATCATAAGCTTTTTCCATGTCGACCTTGAAGACCCAACCCTTTTCCCGCCGCTTTTTAACCGCATTAGCCGTCTCCACAGCCGTAACAGCAATATCTAACAGCTGTCTCCCAGGAATAAATACTCCTTGGACATTGGAAATCAAGGGACTAATAACTCCCTTGAGGCACGTGGCCAGCACCTAGCTACAATCTTGTAGGTGCACCCCGTTAGACTAATCGGTCTAAAATCAGCAATGTCGCTAGCCCCTGCACGCTTTGGTATAAGAGTAATGAACGAGGAATTGATACTCTTGGCCAAGATCCCTGAATAATGGAACTCCTCCAAAAAATCCATGAAGTCCCCTCCAATAATATGCCAAGCCGTTCTGAAAAACTCGATGGTAAACCCATCCGGGCCAGGAGACTTGTTGCTCCCCAGCTTCCCCAAAGCCTCCTTCACTTCGTCCTCCGAGAACATCCTCTCAAGATGCACTGCCTTGTCCTCATCAATGGAGATGAAAGGAATACCCGCTAGCTCAGGTCTGGCTGCCCCTTCTGAAGTGTAGAGCCCCTTAAAAAACACCACAATTTTATCTTGCACAGTACTTTCGTCCGTATATGTCACCCCGCTAATCTCTATGCTCGCAATACGGTTGTGCATCTGCCTACCATTAGCAACCGCGTGGAAAAACTTTGTGTTGCCATCCCCCTCTCGCAGCCATTGAGCCTTTAACACCAACCTGACCTCCCTGTCCACCGCCGACAGCGGACCATCTTCCTCCCTACGATCAAGAGAAGCAATTTCCTTCAACAGATCGCCCTTAAATCGGCCCGTCGCCCCCCTCCTTTCGAAGTTCCATTCCTTAATGAAAGATTTCAGCCGTTTCAGCTTGGAAGTAAAAATATATGTGGGGGTGCCCCTAACTTCAACCTTCCAACTTATCGTTGAATTCATCTTCCCGCAGCCAAGCATTCACAAATCTAAACGGCCCTTGTGAAACCCCCGGGCAAACACGATCAGTACTGCAAAGCAAAATCGGCTGATGATCAGAAATAGTAGTATGCCGCAATTGGACCAAAGAATTAGGCATCCCATCCAAAAAATCCATCCACATAAGAAACGATCCAATCTGCAAAGTGTTGGGACTTCCTGGCCGTTAGACCATGTGAAGCGCCCCCCCACCATACCCATATCAAAGAGAGCCCCTTGCGAGATGAAATCAATAAAGAGGTCCTTAGCCCTGATGTCGATCTGCCCCATGTTTTTTTCCCCCTCCGAGCAAAGGGCGTTGAAATCACCCCCCACACAAACCGGAGAATCCCATCTGCTCGAAATAGCACTGAGCTCCAAGAAAAACTCCCGCCTTAGACTATTCACCGTAGGGCCACACAGCGTAACGGTCACCCACTGTTTCCCGTTCCTGATATCCTTTAGCAAAGCCGCAATCGCGTAACTACCCGTCTCCGAGTGAAGCAGCTTGTAAACCTTCGCGTCCCATGCCAGCAGCACCCCACCCCTACTGCCCATCACATCAATAGCCAGCCAATCCCATGAGGGATCACCAATAACTGCTGTAACCAAAGGTTGAGTAGCTCGCTCCCATTTAGTCTACTGCAACCCAATTACATCAGCTTTCTGCCCACTGATAAAGGACTTCACCAGGGACCTCTTATCCCTATGCCCCAAACCACGAACATTCCAGCAGAGGAATGACATAAACAACTTGGAAAGAAGGACAGCCCACCAGACCGACCCCACTAACACCTCCCCTGCGGAGTCCCATAGGGGGACCCATGATCCAAGGCCCGCTTGCTCTTCCCTTTAGATCTTCGTAGACCCCTCTTATGACGGACATAGAACAGCCCCCATTTAGCGTTGCCTCTTCCCTTATTTCCGCTACTTCTGTCAACCTCTAATCGCCTCCTACCCTTATTGACAATCTCCTGATAAACTTTGACCAATTCCTCCCGCTTACCCATAAAGGAGACCCTGAGATTATCCCCTAGTTTAGCCAGCCTTTCCCCTTCAGTATCCCCTGCCTGAACCGTGGCAGTTACCGCCACCTCACTTTCCGAAGAGACCAATTCAATGTTGTCCGATTTGGTATTTTCGCAGCGTTCAATGCCTTGCTTCCCCTTCTCCGGCGGTGACTGGTGCTTTAGGGGGTTTCGCTGTTGATATGGCTCACTCGAGGATCCGCTACAACTGCACACACGACCCACAGAAAAATTAGAATAACAAGCACGCGGCCCAGGCCCACGGGACCTAGGCTGCGAAACATAATGGTCTTTATAGACCAGCCCGCACGAATTTCCACGCAGAGAGGGGGTTAGGGTATCATGCCCGAACCCGATAGTCGGGTCCATGGATCCAGGGGATAAGTAAGGATGAAACCCCTTGGCCCGACCTTCAAAGGGACTAACCGTCTGGCAAACCTGAGAGCAGGAATCCTCATCAGCAGCCATAACCATCCTTCGGTTAAAATCACTACATGTGTTTGCAGAGCACGTGTCATTGCCCAATGTGTAATCCCCGTCCCTCGAAACATCTCCCCCTCCAGCTTAGAGTCCAGGTAACCCTTACGAGACGGCTGATTACCTCCCTGCTACGTATGAGATTTGGCTACGTTGGCACCACGTGTCAAACCAATCCCGCACCTAATCACATTAAATTGACCCCATCTGTCTCTGAGGCAGCCCCTTTTCCATTAAGAAAGCACTTACGGTCGCCCTCCAGCTCCACGCCTTTACCAATGCACCCTCCACGTGTCGCTGAAGCTTCCCCTTCCTTAAATTCTCCCTCCTCAATAAGAGAGGAGTGTTGACAAAGTCCCATCCGCCCATTCCTTTGCGCAGAGACGTCAATCCAAGGAGCCATCACCTCCGTAGAGGCCCACGGCACCGTCGGATCCTTGCAGGGGGGCCTATAAGTCGTCCCTAGGCTTCCACTGGCGAGATGCACCTCGGAGAAAACCTTCTTCCAGCGGTCCATCACCCTCCGATCAGACTGATCCATCAAATCATGCCACGTGTGTTCGAGTTCGCAAACAGCCTTCCCGGCAGTGCCACTCACTACCGGAGCCAGATCCCTCACGGTATGGAGCCCGACACGTGTGCGATTGAGTTCTGGGAGCTCCGGCGTATCCCTTCGTTTCCCTTTCCCATTAACCCCGTCATTCTCGCTGAGAACTTCGTCCCTTCAGATCGGCGGATATTGTACCTCACCGGTCCCTACCTGTCCGACATGTAATATGTCGTTATTAGCTGAGAGTATCCCTTTACCCCACTCCAGTTCGAACCAGCACTGATAGCGGGAGCCATTAATGAGGACATCTCCCCTCCTCGGTATGTTAGAAGTATCCTCGGAGCGCACCGCTATCCTCGCGAAGCGAATATCCTCCCCCGTCGCAGTGGAAGAATCGGTCCCAATGACAGTCCCGCACCGTCTTCCGATACCACTAAGGACCTCGTTGGTCCAAGTGTAAGGCGGTAGACCATGAATGTGCAACCAGACGTCGCTCTCCCCATTTTGCCACAATGTCTTATACAGATCTTCCTCCCACCATACAAAGCGAGCCTCTGTTTCCCCCCAGCGAGTCGTCCCAACCTTTTGCAGAAACTCGACCGCCTAGACAGCGTCATCCACAAAGCTTAAGAGAAAGTAATCAGATGAAATTTTTGACAGTGTAATCCCCTTAATGTAGGTTGCACATCAACCGGCGCAAAGCCTCATTAATGTAACTATGATTTTTGCTGTAACTAGCGGTGGGCCTATCGACATATATCAAAACCTTCCTCTTGGTATTATTAGCTTTATTAATGTCATAAATGCAACCATTAACAACCAACAGAAACGATTGTGGTACTTGGGGGGGGCGGCAACCATGTCGAAATTAGGTTCCGAAGACCAACCCTCAAGTCGTGCCTAGGCTCAGAGGGCCCGCCCTGCCCCCTCAGAGTTCCGGCCACAACCGGCTTCTTCTGCCACCTCAAGTCACCACCCACATCTCGAACCCATTGGTTGGCCCTCTTGAACCTCCTTCCCGCAATATTCCACCCTTCACGTAGGTCTCTACGCTGGTGAGGCGTGATCGTAGTCTGCTTGGAACCCCGCTGCCTCCCTGTGCCGCCGGTATTGACATTGAGGCAGTTGGATATAGTCATTCTCGTGCTCCAGTGAGCATCACACCCTCTAGCATGGCATCGGATCCTTCGTCGGAAGTTAAGATTGCCGCAACCATTGCAAATCCAGTCCCCCTTCTGTATAACGACAATCCCGGCATTAGCCATGGATCAACTCTCAAGTGGCACTTATTTCGATGATGCCGTTTATTCTAATTTGAAACCTGCAATTTGGGATGCTCATAAGACTGATCCTAATGAGAGAGAGCCAGGCAAGCCATCTTGAGGAACGATTTCACCTTCTATTATTGTTTGACAATAAGAAGAGGAGTGTGCCTAGCGGCAAGCCGCCACGCACTTGCGTGGCGTTCAAGCGCATTGGAGCTTTAGGTGCATGCACTTCGCATGTGCGCATCGTCGCAAGGAGCTCACCATAAGTTTGACTTTTTGACCGAGTAGATCCAACGGTCAGATTATTAATGAACCAGGTCGGGTCTAATGAGTCATTGATCAGGGGGTTACTTCGATTTTATTGGGTCAAACAAATTGGTCAAATGTTGACCATTGGACCTAACCATTTCATAACCGATTATAAAGGTTTGCAACTTTTCGAATTTAAATTCGAAAAGGTGTAACATTTCATATAGCCGTTGGATGGAGCGATTGAGATCTCTTAAAGATTTGAGCCGTTCAAAATATAATTGTTGGTCCAACAGTCATATTGAAAAGACACTTGAGATGGACACAGATTCAGATACTCTGAAATCCATCAAATTTCATTGCATACAAATTGAGAATTCTCTTGCTTTCTTCTTTTAGTTGGTACTTTATCAGATTGAGTTTTCTAGGGTACTTCATCAGATTGAGTTTTCTAGGGTCGTTCTCTACTGTTGCAAAGTAACGAATCACATCTAAGACTTAAGAGATTGTGCTCGTTGTATCCTAGAAACGACTGGCTGGAACCCTTTTGCAAACTTGAGGATTTACTCGACTAGGGAGGGAATAACGTTTTACAGATAGCGACTCCGTGCCTCGACTCCAATTTCTCTTGCCCATTCTATCATTTTCGGATTTCTGATCTTAATATTTTCTAACAATTCGCGATGCCGTTTTCCATAGATAACCTTGAAGAATTGAGAATTTACCGAGTATAACTATTATCAGCATTGCCATCTACAAATTAGAGCTAAAAGTAAGTAAACAGGTTCAAAGGCCATCAGTTACCTCTTGAGAACCCGAGCTGCGCTCCCATCATCAGCGGTGAAGAGGCCAACAGCAATGTGCTCGGGAGCAATATAATTATACCCCATGCTCCTCGAATACTCGATGGCGGCTTCAAAAACGCGCTTGCTACTGATTGAAAATGGGATGGAAGTGGCAGCACCTGAATTAGAATCATTGGGAGATCCATCTTCTCCGGCCCAAATGCTGCGAACAGCATTGCGGGAGTGTTGAATTGTGATGCCAGAGCCGAGAAACCCATCAGGAGAGCGGTCTTCAGCGATTAAACCCAACAAAAGGTGTTGGGTAAAGACCATGTCTCTCCCGAGAGCTTTGGCTTCTCTCTGGGAGTACATAACGGCCTTGATTGCTCGTTCGGTAAACCGTTCGAAGATGGCGGATATGGCTAATCGCTTTCCAAGATGGCCCGATTGAGGATCAAAGGATCGGGGGGTGGTCAGATTCTTGTGGGAGATTCCAAAACCGAATGAAGAGGGAGAAGGAAATGGGAGAAGAGGGTGGATTGAGAGGAGCTTTGGGCGGCCATGGCAATCGATCGATGTCTTGAATTTGGCTGAGAAGGCGAGAGTTTTGGATCGCAGAGGACGAGACAAATCCATCAAGTGAACTGAAAGCGCGGAAGAAGGAGACGAAGAAGCTTCCATGGAGCAGAGCTGTAGTTTTCTGTAAACTAGAAGAAGAAGATTTCTTGAACGACAGTTTAGCGTCAAAACCTCTCTCTCTCTCTAGCGTACACTCTGTATTACGTAAGTCTCCTTGCTTTCGAATTTGGACAAGTATACAGAGTTATTAAAGACACAAAACTTTATATATTGACTTTCTCTCTCCTCCTCTGCTCTCTCTCTCTCTCTCTCTCTCTCTCAAATGGAGAAGGGGGTTCAATTGCTATTGAATAAAGATGATGCGTGGCAGGAATGGGAAGGAAGGAATGGATTCAATGCCTTTGTGGTTTGCCTCACTCTTTCCGCCATTGCATTTCTTGTGAAAGTGGGGTCGGACAACCTCAACTCAGGTCTAAAAATAACTGAAATAAATACGCTAGGGACTTAAGTTGGGTCAGGTCTTTAAATTACATCACTACCCCTCTCCTCTCGTCTCCCTCTCCTCTCTATTTTCTTCTCCCGCAATGGCGGTTGCCGAAATATTCCGATCCGACAAGTTCATCCTATGCAGTACCGAGGTAGCAATTTATCATCTTCTCCCCCGCCGGAAAAGCTTTCTCCTTCGACCATCCTGAATAATGACTTACTGTCAGCTGCAGACGTCTTAAGTTGTTGAAGCGCTGAAACGCTCGAAGCCCTGGATCCGATCCTATCTTCACGAACCGAAATCTCATAACCAACCTCACACCTAGGGTTCAAAAAGGCCCTTCTTCTAATCGTGGTGGGTTTGTTGCAAGAGATCCCAATTTGGGAATGAGTCCTCGAGTTTTTGCAGAGGAAACTTTTGATCTTTGGCCTTGAGAAAGACGCCGCCAAACCGCTCGAAGCTGCCATGGAAGCAACAGCCACAGAGCTTCAAGCCCCGACTCTAACCCTAGAAACGAGGAAGAAGACGAGCGTTGTTTAATGGGGTTGCGAAGAGAGGGATTCTGATTTGTTTATCCTCTTAGTTTTGTAGTTTGTCAAAAGGAGTTGGCGGAGAAACGTTGACCGTGCCAAATACCGGACGGGTTCATTTATCAGCTTTTCTTTGATATTTTGTCGGTTGCCGGATCGGGAGACTTCAGCGCTTGCCGGAGAAGAAAATAAAGAGGAGAGAGAAGGGAAGAGAGGGGTAGTGATGTAATTTATTATAAAAGAGGGGTAATTTTTGTAAAGAAAGAGGGTAGTGATGTAATTTACTAAGGGGGGGGGGGGCAGTAATATAATTTGTTAAGAATTTTTTCAAATCCTCTATTTGTCAATATTGAGACCTCACATAGTTTTAAACTTCTAATGGGTTCTCTAAGCATCTTTTTCTTACAAGTAAGATCCATAAACAAAATATTCACATTTACTCAAGTCAAGCTGAGCTACGTGTCACGGGGGCGCTCTCTAGCAATCACAGCTCGTGCGATAACTAACGCCCGTTGCGTTAAGTCAATCTACTTCTAATACTAAATGTTATGAGAGCACTCTCCAGCAATTACAATCCGTGCGGCAATTAACACCCGCTGCGTTAAGTCAGTCTATTTCTGATATCAACTTTCGTAGGGCATCTTTTGACGCACTACCAACCCGTGCGGTGCTCCGCTATCGTATGCAACGAAGCCAACCCATCTACACATTAACTCTTGTACTACCCGTCTAGAGGACGAGAACTCTCCCAACGTGGTTACTTTTGTTTCGCGGCCTACCACTCAGTGTATTGTGCCTCTTACGACACGCTCATTTGCACCACTGCGTTAAACTTGGCTTGCTCAAGCTTCACCTTGTGTATTGCACTAGTACCTCGCTTCGCAACAGTCTTGACATGCAGCTCCCTATGCCATTATGTCTTGCTCATATACCGAACCAAGTCACAGCCTTGTGTCTCGTGCTAGCATGCTCAACTGAGTCCCACGCAGCCTACCTTCGTGTGCGTTTCGAATTACTAGCATCCATCCATCCTTGGCCCATATACCGTCATGCTCAACTGAGTCCCATGCAGCACCATTTCTTTTGGCAAGTTTGCCCAGTCGTATGCACCGCGACGTGTAGTCCGGAGCCATACTTCAACTCGCATTGGGTGACATATGACACCGCTGTATCGACGTTCTAGGCCCACCCTTTCAGGCCTAGGAGACACTTGCGCCCCATCTGGCAATGCAAGGCCCTGTGTAGGTGGAAGACAACTCTCCAACTCCTCTCCCACATAGAAGGGTAAAACAGTCATTCGGCCAGAATAACAAGAGAACCTTAAACCCCTTTGTTTGACATACCGCAACGCCTTCGCATCGCTAACCCAGCTTGGCTATGTCGCGACCGCATTACTCCCGCATCTTACCCCCCATGTGACCATGTCGCGTCCTCGCAGCGCAACCACATTGCCAGGTCATTTTAGCCCCCATGTCGTGTGCCCTCTTGGCACCACATGCTGTGTCATCCTGACACCAAGATGTCGCATGCCTATTTTGACATCATATTGCGTGTCACAGGCACCAAACTGCAAGCTCGAATATTAGTCCCGTCACATACGTCTCAAAAATTTTAGGCTCGACAAGTCTTAGGCCGGACAAGCCTCATGTTTTGTATGGTAGTGGAGCTCGAGCTGATCCGGACCGGCTCTGGCTTGTTGACAGCTTCTAGTTACGACATTGGATATATAATAAAAAGTTGCACATAGAATCTCTGCAAAAGCATTAGATAGAGTTGGGTACATCAATTTATTTATTATTTATTTATTTTAAAAAGGGAAACAATTAATCGTCGGAAAGTGTATCAATATATATATATATATATATATAGCAACCAACCAGTGGGATTGATTTACTGCTCCCAATGGCGCCTTGAATTCCTAGTTTGCCACTTTATAATCCGGTATGCTCATCAAGTTTAATTTCAGAACTTAAGTTGTAGAATTTAATGTACTCAAGGATCAAAATTTCGGCAGAAATGACTAAAATTTCGGCCGAAATTATCAGTGCAGTCCCTACCGAAAAGATAATTTAGACCGAAATTTTGGTCATTTTTGAATGGAACCCAAAATTTCGGTTTCCGTCTCCTCCGAAACCGAAATAATACCCAAAATTTTGATCCTTGCTCTCAATCACCAAACGTTTGTAAGTACACTCTAACATGAAGAATGAATGATTGATTTTAAGAAAGAGCACCAGGTTGCTAAATCCAACAACATTGGGGTGTTTGGGTGCCATGTGGACATGGGTTGAGTCAACCAAACCCTACTTTTAAAAAATCAAGTACAATGAAATTAATCTTGTTCCATGGTTTAAAAATAAAGAGTGAAGTAAACAATAGATTCTGTAATAACTCGAATTTTTATATTTTATTTTAACGGTGTTAGATGATGCACCACACTATATACTGTGCTAACGCTTCACATCGGAATCGAAACTCACCCTTTAAAATAGAAAATTTCTAATTTTTCTCATATCAAAATTAAACTCATTGTGAAATGCTCGTCGATACGATTCCAACGATATATAATTTGACTACTTCTGACAAGAATATAAAAAGTTATGCCCATTTTAAGTGATCAAGCAAGTCAAAGGGTATAATTGTAATTTCGGGAGAGAAACACCAATTGCTTTGGTGCTTATGCAAAACGCTGGAACGAAACATTTTCTCAAGCTATCAAGTTACGTACGAATTCTTATTCCTGTAAAAATCTCATATTTTATTAAATCTTCTACAAAAGGTGTTAATTAGAGTTGACCTAAAATTTTATACCATTATAAATAAAACTTTAAAAGCTCTCTACTCTCTATAATAAGAATTTATTCTCTCTCAAGACTTAGATGAACCGACGCCTTGGGCATCAACCTTTTCAACCCAAATTGCCGTTGATCTTCCGTTCACGCTTCAAGAGGTGGGTACCCATCAATCCATCTTGTTCTTCTCAGATCCCGTCGCGTAGAATGCGTTCGATCGCGCATCGACGGGTTTAAAAATCTTATTTAAACCCAAATATCTCATAAATTAATAAACCTATATGTTTAATATATGCTTTCCCTTGAAAGTTGTATAATTGTAAGTTGGATTTATATATTATTTCTCTTTTCTTTTCAAGAATCCCTTTTATTTGGGCCATTAATATTTTACCTTCTATTAGGTCTGCATATTTAATATGTTACTTCATCTTTTATATCTGTAAAATTAATTAAATTCTAATATTTATAAATTTGATAGATTGACTTAATTGGCATAATATCATATTGATATTATTTATTTCCAAATCTATATAATTAGAAATTTATCCTTCTACTAAGATTACAATAATACATATTATTATTATAAGTCTATATTATTATTTAGTTAAAATTAATTAAGCCCAAAAATTAAACTATATTTTTATTTTATTTAAAAGAATAATAGATTGTACCATCTTAAAGTTTCGGGTCTGAACTTGCGGCTACGAACCCGAATTCACGGCCACGAACCCGAGCTCGCGACCATCGATGTGTTGGTCCTGGTATTTTGGTCATAACTTCTTACTCCAACTTCGGATTAATACGATTCTTATAGCATTGAAAAGAAGACAGCGAACTTTACAACTTTGTGTGAAATAGCCATTTCACGAATTTAACTTTTTAGAGGTCAAAATAGAGCAACAAGTCGGATTCAATTTTAAATGACTCAGGACTATTCGAATTTAATATTATTTTCCTAATTCTCATTACCAAAGTTCCTGTGTATATTATATTATAAGGTCTTTCGATTGATAGTCATAATAAATCATAACTTAATAATTATAAATACCATTTAATTTAATTATCTAATTATTATATATATATCTCAATTTATCGCTTCAACGCGACCTCTTCGATAACACGAAGTGTTAGGAATTCGATACCTCGTGAACATCAAACTCCGACCCTCCCGTTATCGAGAATACACTTATAATTATCCTATTCTATGTTGTATTAGAATGTGTATAAATAAATATATATATATATATAAATATAAGATAATCTAATATAAATCTTTTTGTACGACTGACATTTTATATTTCCATCTGAATTATATTATATGAGTTATGAGTAAGTTAGGACATATGTACGAGAGTGTATGAGATCATGTCTATGCTTGGGCGTGGTGACTTACTGAGATGGTATCGAAGTGAGGAATACACCGTATTCACATGCCTTATAACTCATGGTGGAATGGGACCCATGACGAGTCTAGTGAGTGTGAATTCAGTGTAACTTCGTATACGGTGGCATATACAGTGATCCTATCACCCCGAGTTTTAATACGAGAGGATAAAATATGAGATATGATACGAGAATCGGGCTTTGGGCCTTAGCTGTGGTGAGGTTTCTTTTACGGTCACGTGAAACTCAGAATATTGGCGTCTATGTACGGATGCAACACCTCTATGATAGTATAAACTACCACACGAAGTACATTCAGGTAACTACGGAATCTTTCTTGGGAAACGTGAATTAGGAAAGTTGCATCACCATAGTTTGTCCTAAGATTAAATATAAGAGTATGATAAGATATGAGTATGAGATAAGATAAGTTATGATACAAGTACGATAATAAGACATCGCTGTGTAGGCTAGGAAAAGATAAAGAACTTAAGTCTATGTACGTGTCGTTCCTTGCATAGCCACCGTAAGGGCAACAACGTCTTTCAGCCAAGACGGATCTCTCGGAGAGATTATGAGTATGAGTATGTTATGAGTGACTTTGGCCATTATGTCTCTCCATTGGCTGGGTGGTGGAGTATGAGTATGACACGAGGGCATTATAATATGGTGGTATGATACTATGTTGACCCTCCCATAGTAGCTCGAGCAGCAACTCTGGCACAGGTCGTTTAGGATTTCACTAGCATGTTAGTTACGCTCATGCAGGGGCGAACGCAGGATTTACTTGATGGGGGGGCCGTAGTCGATATATATTATTTAAAAATTTTTACCTCTCATATTTAAATAGAGAAAAAATAAAAAATTTCCTCTTAAAATCATAAAATATTAAAACAAGGCAAATATCTCTTCAAAAAGTCATTCTACTATTATAATAAAGACATCTTTTAAAAATTACAATTTCCCTCGACGAGGTTTCATCTTCTGAAAGCGTTGGAGAATTTTCTCATTTTCGATGCTATCAAAAATATATCTCTCAATGTATGTGACAAACAATCATTCATCCACTCATCTGTCATTCGGTTTCAAAGTCTATTCTTTATAATATGCATAGCAGAAAATGCCCTCTCAACAGTAGCAGTGGCAACAGGTAGGGTTAATGTTAATTTTATGAGCAAGTAAACTTGTGGATACAAAATATCTTCTTTCTTCTCAACCATTTTCTAAGCAAGCCCACTAATCCCATCCACCTTTGAGAACTCACTTTTAGAGCGTACATCAAGAATGTAAGTTGCAAGTTGATTATCAAGAATCGTGAGAGACATTGCAGAAAATTCAATAGGATAAAATTCAGCAAGCCGAACTAATTTTTCCTTGTCAAAAGCTGAGAATGAATTGCTTGGATCTAGGCATGTCATACAAAGAAGTAATTCGGTATTCCCTTCATCGAAACGGTTGTTAAGCTCTTGTAGTTGTTGATCAATAACAACATAAAATAATTCAACACGATAATGATGTAAATAGGTTATTTCTTTAGCTCTACGTCGCGGCCGCCCTGGTTCTTCATACTTATCATTTATGTTAGGGACACTGATTTTATGTTTATTGCAAAATAAAGATACTTCTTTAATGACAGAATCTCATCTGACGTCTCTCATAAGTTGCAATCTCACCTTAGCAACTTTAACCAGATCTATGACATTCACAATATCTTGTTCTTGCTTTTGTAAGGCCTTTGATAAATCATCTGTGATTTCCAATATTTTTTCCATTATATGAAAGGTGAATACAAACTCAAAAGAGCACATTGAGATTATTAGGCCCCTTGCTGCAGCTCTTTGATCATAATTTGAGCTATCTTCTCGGACAATTCCAAGTACATCAATCACAGAAGAGAACAAGGCTCTAATGCTTATCAATGACTTATAGTATGAGCCCCAACGTGTATCACCGGCCCGTATTAACGTAGTCTCCTGATTCAAACCCTGCCCAATTGAAAGGTCCCCACTCTCAATTGCATTAATGACTGTAACAGTTCGATTATTTTGAAGAATATCACGACGTTTGGTAGATGCTCCAACAATATTAATCACAGCAGAAACCACACTAAAGAGTGCCCCAATTTCAATGTTACGTTTTGCAACTCCAATAAGTGCCAATTGAAGTTGATGAGCAAAACAATGAATATAATAGGCATATTCATTCTCCTTCATTATGAGCGTCTTAAGTCCATTATACTGACCTTTCATATTACTGGCACCGTCATAACCTTGCTCGTGCAATTTCTTTATACTCAATCCATATTTGGCAAATAATGCATCAATCGCATCCTTCAATGCTACAGCGGTGGTTTCCGTAACATGTACTATTCTAAAGAATCGTTCAATTACACATCCCCTCTTATCTACATAACGTAAAACAACGGTCATTTGCTCTTTAATAGATATATCACGAGATTCATTAATCAAAATAGCAAATACGGCATCTCCAAGATCCTCAATGATAATTTTTGTGACTTCACTCGCAATTTCACTTACAATATCTTTCTGGATATGAGGTGCAATCATTTTGAGATGGCCAGGAGCATTATTTAATGTGACATTTCTAATTTCTTCATTATGATCGACTAGAAATTGTAGGAGTACACGAAAATTTTCTTGATTGCTTGAAACATCTGATTCATTGTGCCCACAAAAAGGTAATCCTTGACGAAGAAGATATCAAACGCAGTCTACTGAAGCCGTCAAACGGATTCTATATTCCCTTGTGTCTTTATCATATTGCTTAGAAAAAAGTGTCTCAATGTGTTGATTTTGATTCAACAAATTTTGACACTTCTGATGAGCTAGGTTGTGAGCACTGTTAGGCCCTCCAACATGAGTCGCAAATTTATCGGGCTTCTTCCAATTGTCAATCCCTTCAACCGTAAAATATTCAGCACCCCCTTGCACCCCTGTTGTTATAGTTGGTCTAAAAAGATAGCAGCATAACCAAAATGCTTTTTCCTTTGATATGCTATATTCTAACCAACTTCCATACATCTTAAACCACTTGGGTTGAAGTCGTCGTGGTTTTCCTGATATTTTTCTCTGAAAAAATGTGTGATTATAAGGCTGACATGGACCTTTTTGCAAATATGCTCTTCGAACTAATTCCTGATCATTAGGATGGTACATTGAAATTGTAATACGTAATTCGGGATCTGCTGAAAGATTTGCTAAATCAACCTCTACATGACTTCGCTTTGAGCTAGATTAGACTTGTTCATGCTCATCATTTTCTAAGGCAGTAGATGTATCATCATTTTCTATATAAGTCCGCTTTGAGCTAGGACCCCCTTGCTCAAGTTCATCATTTTTTAAATGAGTAGACACGTCATCATTTTCTACATGACTTCACTTTGAGCCAAGTTGGGTTTGTTCATGTTCATCATTTTCTACGGTAAGAGGCATGATGCCAACCTTTCTTTTAAAGTATCTATGCATGACTGCTCCAATGGTCAAGAAGGAAGAATATAACCTAACGAAAATAAATATCATAAGTGTATTAGAAAATAGTCTACATACAAATAATCTCGAGTAAATATTTAAAATAAATCTCAAGCAATATCTAATAAATGTTTCATATAAAAAAATACGTCGCCTAGATCAGATTTATCCCAAAATTGCATAAATAAAAATAATAAAAAAAAAAATCAAACTTGTACCATATATTTAAAAGCCTAAAAGTGCAAAAAACCAACCAGCTATAATATATCTCATTTCAATTCGATCTTCGCCAACCCCATGCATTAGATACGCAACAGGTGCCTTAATTTTTGTATTAGATACTTAACAGGTGCACGAGCAAGTGAAAATCTATCATAATCAAATTGTTAAGGGTCAATTTTTGGGACACATCTAAACATAGTATCGTCATGACTCATGAGTGTTGTAACTGCAATTTAAAGACTATGATCTAAATACTTATTATATGAAAATTTGAGTAAAAAACCACCATCCAAAAATTGAGCAAAAAACTACCATCCATCATGTGCTTTGAACCAATAAAAAATTATTCAATCTAAAAAATTAGGGCTTTAGCCTTTAGAGATTTCCACATTTTCATACCAATAAAAATTTGACATTTCATATATCACATTCAAAAATCAAAATCACTATATTTTTAACTCATTAACATAAAATTAAATCAAATTAAAATTAAAATTTTAATTTTACCTCCAAGGCACCAAGACTCCAATCTAGCGTGATCGGACGAAATGCGAGCTCCGACAAATCCGAACCACGCACAGCACGCTTGATCAACAAATCCAACTAAAATCCTGAAAAAAAATTGAAATAAATAGTTAGGGTCGGAATGAGTGCCAAAATCAGTGGAAGGTAAAAAAATGCACTTCTATTTATTTGCATCGTCTCCCAAGGTTTGGAGGGAGATTGGCCCATGAGGTGCCTCTAGTGCATGGGTCAGCGCCTAATACTAATTCATGCAGATATGATTTGATATTAGATGGATGGGCTGTGGACTAGTTGTCGTGCACAGGTCATTATATAGTGCACATAGCATGTAGGACCATCTACCAAAGAATGCACAAAATGGGTTAGACCCATCATCTTTCTACTTTATCACAAATAGGCCAATGGTTCTAATCATGGTATCTTCTGCATTCATATATTCCTCCTACAGAATTTTGGATTCACTATTTAGTTTCGTCGAATATCTGCTCTCAAAGTAAAACAAACTGTTGATTTTTTAGCATCTTAGTCATGCTGTTCTCATTAACAAAATGATTTCTATTATTTTTGCATTTCTATATTACAATATTTTTCATCTGGTAGCAATTGAGGAGCTTCATAACTCATAAGCTTCTTGAATCATGCTTCCTACTAGCATTTAAAAGCCCTACATAGTTCATGATCATGATTCATGTAAATAGCATTGAAAGCTTCCTCACATCCAGAGTATTGAGATTTGAGAATAAGAGAGTGAAAGAGGGAGAGAGA
This sequence comes from Chloranthus sessilifolius, assembly GCA_021018995.1. NCBI lineage: Eukaryota > Viridiplantae > Streptophyta > Magnoliopsida > Chloranthales > Chloranthaceae > Chloranthus > Chloranthus sessilifolius. Next base: position 11,531,631 of record CM037590.1, read on the forward strand.
TTTAGAGTTTAGGGGGTGTGGTTGTGGACTGATTGATGAACTGATGAGCGTGGCCGCGTGGGCCTAAAATCCTTAGGGTTTAATGGTTTATTTATTCAATAGACATTAGAGAGAGAGGAGAGACAGTGGGTTGTGGGCGCCGGGCGGTATGCCTTGTGTCCGTTGGGGGGGGCCGGGGGGGGGCCGGGGGGGGGGGGGGTCGCTGCCAGCTGAGAGAGAGAGAGAGAGAGAGAGAGAAGAAGAAGAAGAAGATGTGTGGGGATCACCGGATCAACCGTGTGGTTTGGGCCGTGTGGCGGCTGTGGCCGTGTGTTGGTGTGTGGGGATCACTGGATCAGTCGATTAGGGTATGGTTGCCGTCGGTGAATCAAGGAGAGGGGAAAGAGAGAGGAAGAAGATGATGATTAGATGAAGAAGAAGAGAAAGACAGAGAGAGAATCAGAGAGACAAATGGAGAAGAAGAAGAAGAAGAGAGAGACAAATGGAGACAGATGAGGAAGAAGAGAGAGACAGATGAAGATGAAGAAGAAGAAGATGATTACCTGGTTGAATCTGGCTGGGTTGTCACCGGCAAATGCTGCTCCGGCCTGCGGCTGCCGCTGAGAATAGAGAGGATGAAGTTTGAAGGGGCTACAAGTTAGGGTATTTTTTAGAGAGAGGGTTTTAAAACCTTTAAAGCTAAAGCTTATAAAATGGGGGGGGGGTTTATCAATATTGGGGGGGTCTTTAGAGAAACCAAAATTTTAAATTTTAAATCTAGTTTTTTTTGAAGAAAAAATAAGTTTTGGGGTCCTGACCCCCTCTCCACGCAGTGTCCGCCCTAGCTCATGCGATGTCTGAGACGTGTAGAATGATAATAAGACATGGTGTGATATGTTATGAGATATGGTAAGGTACACTAGGATATGAGTGTCTAGATCATGATCTTGCATTTATGATATGATATGAGTTTCACAATATGCATATGATTTTATCTTTCTTTTACTGTCTGCTTTGAGATACTATGTTTATCACTCACATGATGCATCCACAATGCACTTGAGTAGTATGGGGTGGATTGGTGGTGTATCCACTGAGTTTACATGACTGAATAAACTCATCCCACAATAATCTAATAGCTGCAGGTGACATTGCTGGTGGAGTAGACACCGACCATCTAGATCTCGCTGACGCTGATCTCATTGATCCCGCGTGTGTTGAGTACTAGGAGCCTTGAGAGGGCGACAGAGCTGAGTACCAGGAGGGCTACGGTACTGATTTCGATCCGAGTATCGGATATTAATCATTATAGGCTTGGTAGTAGATTTGGTCCTTATTATTATCATTGATTTTATGATTTCATTTTATCGGATTTGTCTCCGACTTTCATTATTGTTTTATTGGTGGATTATTCAGCTTCATTATTTTTATTCAAGTATTTATGATTGCATTTATATTCCACCCTATTTGTTGGATTTCACGGATTTTGTGGAACCAGTATTGTGCGAAAACTCTGATTAGGTGTATGTCCACTTAGCATATCTAGGATATGTGCGGGTCATAACTCGAAATTCTAAGCCCTCGGGATAGGGTAGAATTTCGAGATGTGACAGATTCACGGTCCATTTAATTTTCTCACGATTGTCATCTATATAATATCTTTTCTAAAACTCCGTAGGAGAGAGAAAAGGTGCCACTACAGCAAGTAGGTTCCATGTGACACTCAAATGGGGACCCTTCCCGGCATTCTTAGTTGGGAAATGGTCTAGCCACCCATTTACCTTTGAGAAAAGGATAAGAGAGGTGTTGAGAGACTTCGGTTACTGAGAGGTGTAAATTAAGGAGTATTATTTGTGTTAAGATTGTTCCTTGAATTCTGTTGACGGTACTGGTCAATAGGTTGGATTGTACGCCTAGCCACAACTGCGACCCGAATTTTTCTAGGGTTGCTGGGGGTATTTTCATCATATTCAATATTGGACGGTTATACTTTGTATTAGATATAAACTCTAATTATTGATTATAGTTATATTGAAGGAAATTAAATTTCTGTATTGAGTAAGGTGAGATATGAGAGATTTGTAATCCTAATTTTCACATATTAGTGAAAAGACTCAGCATCATTCGTGGACGGAGGCAAATTGCCAAATCACGTAAATATTGTATTTGCGTTTTACTTGTTGTGTTTGTTTTTTGATTGCCTTATTTTCTATAATTTGTGATTCTACAAACACGAGGATAAAAAAAATAGGAGGAAAGGATAAATAAGATTTTCGGTTTCTATGTTAACAGGTGCCCTAATTTGGCATGTAGTAATATTGTCCCAAAATGCACTTTGTCTCGGTGTTGCCAACTTACCTCATGAAATAAGCCTTATTTAAAAATTTCCAACAATTTAAGCTAACACTACAAAAAATAAGACTATTAGCGACAATTTTTTTTAATAAAAAACTACCGCTATTAGTCATGTCGCTACAAAAAACTGCCGTTACAAAAATAATAGCGACAGTTTTTTGTAGCAATAGGATTAATAGCGGCAGTTTTTTATTAAAAAAAACTGCCGCTGATAGTCTTATTTTTTGTAGTGTAACTAATTAGCTTAATTGAAGAGGCCAACTACTTATAGGTACCTTTAACTTCACTCCCAAATTTTCAAGAGTACTCACATAAGTGGGTACTCTTTGGTCAACGGATCAATCTTGAAAGGTATCTACTTTTTTATTTTTGCAAAGCACCCACATAAGTATCCCATACATGCTAATAAAAAAAAAAGCACCCACATAAGTGAGTATTTTGGTTGTCTTGTTTTTCTTCTCAGGCAAGGCGCAATGGCATCGATGACGATACCAAATACAATGTTAGTGATGCCAAAGAAGAGAAAAAACTCACAAAACCCACTTGAAAATTTTGAAACATTCTTGAAATCCTAAAAAAGAATAAATAGAAGAGAAAGATAGAAGATAAAAAGAATTTTTGAAACATTCTTGAAAGCTCACACAGTTACTTTCTTCTTCTTATGTTTCTTGTTCTTTTAGGGTGTGAAGGGGTTTCATGAGTTTAAAGATGGTTTCATTCTAGAAGAAGGAAAAAAAAGTGGGTTTCATTTCAAATGATTTTATGCGTCTCATTCCAATGGGTTTCGTAGGTCTCAGTCTTGAGGAAGAAGACGATAAAGAAGTGAGTTTCAAAAGTCCATTGGTTTTGTTCCAATGAGTGTCACGTGTCTTATTCTAAAGGAAAAAGAAAAAAAGAAAGAAAAAGTGGGTTTCATGAAGATATATGACTCGCCAAAAAAGGATTATACGACTGCTGAATGGAGGATGATGAAGAAGAGCTCCAAATTAAATCAGTATTTTCGGAGGCTAGGTCCTAGGTGGACTAACGAGATGTTAGAGTAGTCTACCAGAATAGCTTAATTTACCTAAAAGATAATTTTTAGCTTTTATTTTTTTATTGCTATAGATAGTTTTGTGAGGTTGAGTTAGGCTCATGAAATTTTATATAATATCAAAGTGGGTATTTTTCCACTCCACGTCACCGCATTGCCTATGGGCTTAGGGGTCTTGGGCTATATATAATCTGAGCACTCTTTATCTTACAAGCTTGTAACTCATTCCTTTTTCCATTCCACGTCTATTGGTTGGGTCTATGACTGCTTGGTAGGCCAACAGCCTAGTGAACCGGGCGGGGCACTCGACGAAAGGGGAGCACACTGAGCAAGTAAGAGAAATTGGCCCTGCTCCGCTTTATGAAAAGCAAGGACCACTACGGGAGGTCAAACCAAGGACCTATGGAAGTCGGGGCTCGTCCCCGTTTTGATTCAATACAATATGGGAAAAGATCGTACTGTTTTCTACCGAGACAATGGAAACTCTTAAAGGATCCTCCACGCGCTGGGTTTTTTCCATTCCACGTCTACTGGTTGGGTCTAGGACCAATGGAGCACCAGTACTCAGGTGATACCCCATCAGATGCTTAATATAAGGCAAATGGTAGGATATAGAGAAGAAAGAGTGGAAAAAGATAGAAATTCAATGAGATTCTTGATTAGATCAGGAATCAAAATTTTGAATAGTCCTTTTTTCCATGGCTCCAAGGCTATTTACAGCTAGCCAATTTAGAATTCTACCGTTTGGGTAATATCTCCAAAGGACTTGCAAATGGGAGATGTGGCCCACATGTGCCACATGGCACCAAATATGCTTCTTTCCAAGCCTTTGAAGTACAAAACAACAGCAAAGACAAAAAAATGACCGAACTCTCACCGTCATTTAAACACCAAATTGGCATTTAAATGAGATTACTCCATTAAGGGTTAAAGATATAGGTAATTCACACCGTCAAAGTGATAGATCATATATTGAAAAATAATAGGCCCTAAGTTTAAACATTTTGAGAGATTGTACCATCTGATCTGTTGATTATAATATCAATCATTGCTTTAAAGTTCATCAATTGGATGATTCACCTCAACTTATAGAGATGTTCTTTAGGCTGAGACATGTTTCAGTGATAGATGGTCACTTAGATCATTTAAACACAATTCAATGTTTGAAATATTGGTCAAGAGCCTTTATCCCAATAAATAAATAAAGACGGAAAGGCTTTTGCCACCCTGATATTGGAATCTCATTAAAGCAAAGTAAAAAAACAGAAAGAAAAAAAATAAGAAACAATAGGGTAGCTTTAAATGCACTCACCGAATCTTGTTGGGCACCTATACTAAAAAACTATTGATTGTTGTAAATTAGACGATGGAGATTGTTTTTCTCTCCAATCTTCTACACAAGGGATCTTGAGATCATGACTAACTTATCAAACGGTCGGTTTCCGATTCCACATAGCATAGATCCAAATAATGTAGACCTAAAGTCACACTTGAGCGTGATGTGTGTCATATGATTTTAGGGCTACCTTTTTGAGATCTGTGACATGTGGAATCGTTAATTAATTAATCGTCTAATAGGTGTGTCATGATATCAAGATACCTTTTTCGGAAGATTGGAGTGAAAAATAATCTCCATTGTCTGATTTAAAGCAATCAATAATTTTTAACGTGAATGCCTATCAAAATTCGGTGGGTGCATTTAGAGCTACCCAAAACAATATAGCATCATCAAATTGATTATTTGAAGTTTCATAAAAAGGAAAATATTAAAGGAACAAGAAGATATTGTTTCTATTTTCAAAGACCCGGATATATATATATATATATATATATATATATATATATATATATATATATATATCAGCTATCAAGTATCCCTTATTCTCAAAGTAGAGCAACGGGTGCTACAAGTCCATCGTATCTTATGCCACAAAAATGCTTGGAAATTGTTTACTAATGAAGAGGCACTACGTTTTTTATCAAAGACACAGGGAAATACCATAGGCATGTGGGCTTTTAACTTTTATGATAAGAGGTCCACTAACCTACGTAGTGCGTTTAACATATTCCACTGAGTGCACGAGGGCGGTGCGAAGTGGCAATAAGAATAAGAAGAAATTATCCTCTCATGGGTAGACTTCCCTATTACGTGTGGAATTTTGTGGGTCTAATTCAACCTCATAAAATCGGGTTGATGCTCTCTACTGCTCGGCACCGCTTCTTGGCTCTCCTAAGGCTGGCCGTATCAAATGGGAATTGTTTAATGATGATATAGGTTTGTCGGTTAAAGCAATGAAGAGAGAGACGAAGCACCTACAATAATTTAAGTTACATGCCACGTTGGGTTAAATAGGTCCTTGTCAAGGAGATATGTTACAAGGGAGAGCAGGCGTCCGCCTAAGTCGGCAGCTATATTGGTAGCTCAGTTACGCGTGGAAAGAAACAACTAGCATGTCATTGTATATTATAATAAATAAGGTGCAACTGGATGGTCTTTAACTCATTAATTTAAAAATTAAAATATCTTTAAATGATCTTATATTATCAATGATTTAAGTTGTGAGTGATTTGTATCGTCAAAGTGATAAATCATAAATTATCTTGTAACATGCCCAAATAATGTTTAAGAGAGATTTAAACCATCGAATCAGATAATTTACATTTACTTGCAGGCATATTTCATTGAGTTGAGATATGTTTCACTGGTAGATTGTCACCTAAATATTTAGATTTTAGATTGATCCATGACATGATATATTTCTTTAATGATTAAAAGTCTAGCTTTAGTAGTGGCAGATCATTTAAAGACCTTCCCTGCCTAAAAAGAATCCATATATCTAACAACCTTAAAAGTGCTAACAAAAATTTAATATCTCTACCCAACACCCAATCATTCATGAGTATTAAATTATATATTAATTTAATATCCGATTTGTATGGTTATAGTAATTTGGGAGGAGGAGATAAATTAAGTAAAGATGGTGGCACACTGTGCACTGTGGCTAAAGAACGTACGTGCAAACGAGTGAAAATAAAGTTTCTTAAAGGTTGGCGGTGGTGTCGGTGGTCGGGTCGGGTACCTGATACCAAGTTTTTTGCGTTTGTGCTTTTGATACCCGAAGGAAGGAAGGAAGGGGGATTGCGACTGCCGAGCGCCGAGCCACGCAAGCCTTGTACATTGTACACATCTTCTCCTATACTATAAAGAAACAAGTTGAAAGGAAAAGAAGTTGATTTCTTACTTTATCCTCACTTTGCCTGCAATATAATGCTGCTTATGTTTTAACTTTCAAAGCGACCAGATCTACTCTAAATTTTGAAGAGATATGGGGATGTATGAGGTTGTTAAAGGCGAGGAAGACGGAGTCGGCAACCATCGGAACAACATGTTTCTTCAGATGGAGGATGGTTATTCCGAAAAAGAAGTCCAATCAAATTCTCCCTCGACATGCTCTACCACTGTCACAATCGCCGGAGGACAAGAGCTTTCGAATCGGCGTCTCGTTTCGCTCGACGTTTTCCGTGGCGTCACCGTCGCTGTAAGATCTGAAACGATATTTTATTATTATTATTTTTTATTTCTTCTACTCACGCTTTGGAGTTCGGAAAAGTTATGTCTGATTTAATTTTTTATTTTTTTTTATTAATTTTCACTTTCCGCACCGACTTTCGTTGATTGTCGTGTCACATCAGCCGCCTAGATTTTGTCTGTATAAAATTTGTCCTCCATATAAGTATATGTGTCTTTCATTTAAAATAGTTTTTTTTTTTTTTTTTTAAGATATCTAAAATAGATAGATATTTAGGAGCCTTGAATTGAATGCTTGTGTAAAACAGCTTTTGAGGGGATTCATAATTCATTGGACTATGAGACTCCTCCTCAGTCCTCACAAGTTAGTTGCCACAAATTTCTGGGGCTTTGTTTATTCCTTCGCATTTCCTTAAGACATCTCTTATTCTAGGAACTACTTGGATGGATAAAAGATGTGAGCGCCACATGGCTTGATAGCAAACGGTCATGGAGTAAAGCATTTAAAGGAAGTCATAATAGTCAACCTCTTTTCTTTTAGCATCTTATTCTATTCGTTGATTCTCTGCCTTTTAGGTTTGTTTTATAGAGACAATTTTTTGTTATTTTAAGAATAATTCATGTTTAAATCAAGAATTTTGCTCTCAATTTTTTCACAATTTAATCATGACTTGTTAAAACTTCCCGTGTTTCTTTTTTTAAAATTTTCTGAATAGTGCGATTACATTACGAATTTTATGTCTTAATCATGATTTTTGCACCACATGTCATCTACATTATGGTTAACGTTATTAAAATAGTGTTTATAAATCTCTAGTCTAAATTTTTATTTGAAAATTCAACTTAATAACTTTTTATTTTTGATAAAATAATCCAAATTAATACAATAAAATTGGGTTTTTTTTTTTTTTTTTTAAAGGAAAATTGGGGTTTTTAAATAAAGGATTCTAAGCTTCATAATTTTCTAGTATCTCTTCGTGATTTTTCTCCCAAATTTTCTTTCTTGAATTATGAATTTTTTGTCCTCACCAAAATGATTTTCAAATCCCAATTGTTTCTTGGAATTTTTTCTCCTGTTTTTGAATATTGTTGATTTTTTACCAAAAAAACTTTATTTGCACCCCCTAGATCTTTTAAGGATCGTACTGAAAACCAATGACGGGTTTGAATCACAGTGGAAATCTTTTTATGTCTCAATTTTCTACCTAAAGGATCTTGAGATGCTCAATTTTGATTACATGTGGCATTCGTCCTAAAGAGGGACTGAAAATTTCAATAATACATCACATTTTTCAAATCACTTTTTAAGATGTGTGCCATATAAATAAAATATTTGATGAGCAGATGGGACTCATGATCTCAAGATGATCGTATGAAGATTGGGACGAAAAACGATCTCAGATTAATAGTTCCTCGGAGAGTCTGTTCCTAAATGAGAGACTTTTGCTCCCACCAAATATTTTTAATCCCTTCCCAACTTGTGATAATGATTTGGTGGAATATCTGCTGTTGCTTACTGTCTTATACTATAGTGCGTACCAGAAGGGAAAGATTGTGATTTTACCAACCAAAGACTCTTGCGGCCTAACGGATGGTTCCACCGCCAACATTATTAACAGCCTTGAATTAAGTCATTTTTCGTCTAGACATCAGATCTCAAGATCATTTCCCACATATGAGACGGTCATATGTTGATTACACCTTACACACATCTCCATAGTGACCATGGATAACTGTGATCACATATAAGTGCCACGTGAAATCAACATCTGACCGTTTGATATGTGAGACATAATTTCAAGTTCTAATGTGTTCAAAATGACATATCACATCGAATTCAAGGCAGTCAATAGTATGAATAGTGGAACATCAATTGCGCCCCAAGAATCTTTGGCTTTGAAAATTGCTAGGCAGAGCGACAATGCACCAATTCCACTTCCTAAATTTTAATCCCAAAAATTATTAATGCCAAAAATATCACCAATATGGGAAATTGTTTTAACAGTTGTAAATATATATATTTAAAAAAATGGGTGTTTTCTTATCTTGAATGGCAAAAGATGGGTCTGTACTTAACTCTAGTCATCGTAAATCGAAGGACTTATCACAAATGGTGGGTATTTTATAAGGGTATCGGTTTTTGCACGCGAAGATTCAGTCCGTGCAGCTAAAAATTTACACCGTTAAAATCGTTGACGGCCTTAAATCTGACGATGAGATTAGTTTTCATCCGAGTGTTCCACAAATAGATATTGAGATCATGGCCTATGTATCAGACAGTCAGATGTTGATTCTAATAGGCATCCATCCCCAAAAGTAACTGTAATTAAGACATGACATGAGAAAGATTCTAAGGTCACTTAAGGTGAAGAAACTTCTCCATCATCTTATTTAAGACAATCAACAATTTTAAAGGTAGAAGTCATGCTGCAAAGATAGACTCTACGTATTTTACAAATCTTAAAAGGACTGGAAATGAGACCATGTCACCAACAAACTAAAGCCCTTCTCTTCCTTATATAGGATAGACAAGAGTTTTCTCAAAAAAAAAAAAAAAAAAAAGTATAGAAAAGGGTGATGCAGCTAGGGCATTTTCTAATTCCTCGGATTAATTAACAACGGCTCATCTTGGAAAATGACTCCAAACCAACGTTATCGGCATTTTTAGGCTAAGATGGCCTAGTTAACTGAGGAGCAGACACACATACATGTATGACAGTTGGGGAGCAGTGTGAGGAAGCACCAACTACAGTGGTGAGGGTTAACTAACAAAACCCAACTCACACCTTGTAAAGACAAGGGTAGGAAACAATGTGGAAGACAAGTATCAAACCCACGACCTCCTCTCTCACAATGGAGGAAGTAACCATCTGGACTAATGCCTCTTTGGTTCGCCAATCACCCCTATTTATTGAACCCAATTTCCTTATCGTGGGATACGGTTTAATTTGAATATTAAAAAGTATAACCGATAATAATAATAATTTTTAAATATAGATAAATTTTATTTTTGCTTTTTTTGTTTTACTGAAAAAAGTAAAAACTTAACCAAACTGAATTGGCTTGCAGACTGTTTACGGAATCAGGTAAACCTGCCGTATGAGCATCTGTTGCCGTCTTTTTACCCTATTTTGAACACTTTCTGACTTGACTTTCTTTGGATCGGGGCTTGGGTTTTGTATCCCAATACTTGTTTTATATCACATACAGATGTGAATGTGCTACTTTTGTTGCCTCAAGGCCTTCATCTAGTAAGTTGTAGCTATTTTCATTTGGGTACCTTTGTTTACAGTTCTACACCCACCGAATCTTAAAAGTGAGATTGAAAAAGGAGTCATTACTTGCAAACGAGAGGTTTGGCTATTGCCTCTAATTTTTTTTAAAAAGGCTAGCTATTTTGGGGACCTTTATCATGTGAAAACACCATCAAAGCTTTTTGATTTGAACTCTATCATCTAGAGATCTTCAATGTAAAAGATTGACATAAAACAAGATTTCTATCATATGATTCAAACAAGGTATCAAAAATCAGCCGATACCGATATTATCAGCACCGATACATATCGGTCCTGCAACTCCATATCGGCCGATATGTATCGGTTTGAGCCAAGATTTGGAGATTTTTTTTTTTTTTCTTAAATACCGATCCGTATCTATATCGGTCAATTTGCATCAGTCCTCCATGGACCGATACCGAGTTTGACACCTTGGATTCAACACAGTCAACTATTAAATTAGATAATGGGTTTTGACAATATTGATTCATATGATGAAAGTCGTTCGTGTTTCGCGTCAATCATATGATTCAACATAGTTAAAGACCAATGTCTAATTCAGTAGTTGATTACATTGAATTATGTGATAGAGATCATGTTTTGTGTCAAAATGCATATCTTTACGTCATGGGTTTCAAATTGGAGGGCTTAGATTGTGTTTTCACGTAGTACAAGTCCAAAAAATATCATATCTTTCTTTTACATAAGATGGAACTACAAAAATTTTAGGTGCAAGTAGTCGCTCCCAAATAATATTGTGGATGAAAAATATATCAACAAAGTATGCGTATCACCCAAAACTAGAACAAAATAAAAAATAAACAAATAAAAATGCTTCTGATATAGGGCATTGCCGATTAGGATACCCGTTTTTCTCTTGTTTTTCTAGTAAAATTAAGAATCTTGATGGATCCTTTACTGCCCACTAGGGGCAATGATCAGGTCCTACCAAGTAAAACCGGATTTCTAGTCTGCCCTTAGAAATAAGAGAATCTTGACTTTCGTGATTTTCACTTTTTATAGCATGACGTGCGGTCAAGATTCTCTAATTTCCAAGGGCAGTGGGTAGGGTAGGACTGGAAATCCGGTTCTACCTAGTAGACTTGACCATTTCCCTACTACTAGCGCTCATTGTGTATGTCATCTTGCTAAACATACTAGACTGCCATTCCATAACATATTGTCCTATAATTTTCTTATGTTTCAGCTCATGATACTTGTGGATGATGCTGGTGGAATTCTTCCTGCAATTAATCATTCACCATGGAATGGTGTAACCCTTGCAGATTTTGTCATGCCATTTTTCCTGTTCATAGTTGGAGTTTCACTTGCACTAACTTATAAGGTAAATCTTTGAAACTTATTGTTTTCATTCATATGATCAATTTTCTTGGAAGCGAAATAAATGGTCCTGTTTGAAATCTCTCATTAAGACAAAAAAAAAGTTTTATGATTGCTGCCATAGCCCTGTAGAGAGAAATAAACCCTCTTGAGTATTTCAAGTTCATATTGGTGGACAGCATTATTAACCACTAACTGCTTAAAATCCTATAAAAAAATGGGAGGTACAAACCACAGTTAGACAAGTTTTAAAATTTATTTCTTGGGATAAGAACAATTGAGTCCTGGGACTATACGTCCAAACGTAGCCCCGAGGGCTGCGTCCACGTTAGATAGTACCATGTGGCACCCATCACGAGGATCGGACACCACGGTAGCTTTCAAAGATTGATCAGATACCACCCCAAAAAATTGGGCATGATCCAGTGCATAACCCCGTTGAAAATGTGATCAAAGATGCCTAAAATCAATGCACCAAGTTGGTTGAGTGTTACCTTATCTTTGACTCATCAAATGGAGGGCAAAAAAGTCATATATATATATATATATATAAATCACACGTCTCATGGCTGAACAACCCAAAACAGGTTTTGTTTTGGGTTGATCATGCCACCTGGCATGTGATTTGGCATCCGGGTGTAGCCCTCCACGGATATGTCCGGATGCATTTCCCCAATTCTCATAACAATTTATCCTCCAATAGAATTTGCCAAACAGAGGTGTTGCAACAAGAAAGGCTGTAGTACGGGCATTGAAACTGCTATTGGTTGGTCTTGTTCTCCAAGGTATACAACATGATCTCATTATTTCATTCAAGTTTTAATTGTGAGATGTTTCTTATTCTTAAAGATTATATGTATCTATTAGTTTTTTCATTGTGAGAGGAAAAAATAATGTGTGCCGCCTACACTTTAAAAGTTTCGAACAGTTGCCAACATTTAAGTTTGAAATTGAATCAGTGTTTCTATAAAATCGGGTGATTTTCTATTCCGATTTTCCTAGAATATCTAGACTTGTCTTAACTTTTATCGGGTTTCCTTGAACCCAGGAGGCTATTTCCATGGTGTTAATGATTTAACTTATGGAGTTGACATTGAAAATATTCGATGGATGGGTACACTTCAGGTATGCATTTTCAGGGGCCATTCGTTGTATTTTGATGTTGACTTGGTAAAATACTATATTAATTGTATTTGTACTCTTGGAAATAGGATTATTTAAGAGTGGTTAACTGTATCTCACAGTGTTGAAATAGAGAATTCATTTTGTGAGTAAAATCAGCTTATTGGTCTCTCAACTGAAACTTCTGAAAGGGTTTCAATGAATTTTTTTGTTGAACTGAGATAAACAGGTGCAATTTTTCTAGCATGTTACCAAATATTTAATTTAAGTCATAGGCATCAGAAGAATTTTAAGTGCTAGGTTATTACCGGGACGAATCTTTTAAATATTTAAATGGGCTAATTAATGAATATTAAGCTTCTTTGATATATTTTGACAAGTGATGTCACTTTCAAGAGATATTCTAAAATCCAAGGGATATTTTCCTTCCATATTTACTACGTATGGTCAAATGGACAGAATTTGCATATGAACAGAATTTCCATGTGATCTTGTTCGTATAACCGTGGAATTGAGCCCCTACATGTTTGAAGGGAACACCATTTGAGGCAGAGATGACTGATAATTGATCATTTTGTCACCCTGCAGAGAATAGCAATAGCGTATTTGGTAGCAGCAATATGTGAAATTTGGCTCAAGATTGATGATGATGTTGGTTATCGGATCTCCTTACTGAGAAAATATCGATTCCAGTGGTAAATTATATTAAATGCTCCTAATCGCATTTCTCTTTCATGGCCTTTTTTCAATCTTTCCTTTGTTCATTTATTCTCAATTTACGTTGGTTAGAAACTGTTATGCATATACTCCTATTACGAGTCCAAAAAAAGAAAAAAACTGTAATAATTTTACTCAATTGGTAACTGTCTTGAAGATAAGTTGTTGAACATAAAGCAAACTTTTTATGCTACTGAAAATAATTATTCTAAATTCATATTGCTTTTGCCATGCAATCCTCACAAGAAGCTATGGTGCGTATAGCTCTGAGTGCACATTATTCCACCTTACTCAGACTGTCGTTTTCCCTCAATGATTGAATTCATCTATTTTTATAGAGATCTCATTCTCTTCTTCATTTGCTTGCTGCTCATACCCTTCAAGATTCACCAAATGGCCTTTGTAACGATGCCCAAGATTGAACATCTCATAACAGTCAAAGCACTTACGTCATTCATTAGTCTCATCCAGTATAAGGCTTTAATACCAGAATCCCCTCCATTTGTGGTGGGTTGGATTTGGCTACCTGGCCTCTTAAGATGGTGGTCATGAAATTTTTTGATTTACCATGATAGTTTCTTTTTTTATTGACATCACTTAGAAGACTTAGACTGGAGTTTTTCTTTGCATCATCTTTGTTGAATTCTTGAAAGAAGAAAGAAAAAACACCGCTTTCCTAATGGATAGTGGAGACATATTTTTGTAAATTGTAAGGGTTGTACTCAGAAATTTATATACCGATAAATGGGGTGTGACCACCCCACTTTTTGCCATGCGGAAATTGTTTTGGAGCAATCCAAGTCATCAAAGTGGTAGCCCACATGTTCAACTAAAGTGGACCCAAAACTCACCCTTATCGGGGTATTTGAACCATCTTATCTATGCACCACAATATAACGATTGTGCATTTTTTTTGTGGCCGATATTAAAGTAGATTGATTAGATGGTTCCAATGATCTCAGATGCATGCATATTTGGTTGGACGAGTCAATGATTGGCTGCTAATTAGACTACTTGGATTGATTAAAGATGTGTGCCACAGGCATAAAACTGGGTAGTATTGTCCCTATCCCTTCATATATTAATAAATCATCAATAGTAATACATAAAATCTCAACCTGCAGAATAGTTAACTAGGAAGTTACAGGAAAAAAAAAGATTTGATACAGAAGAAGGATCACCCGGCGCAATGATTACGTCTTAGATGATGCAGTTTTTTTGTTTAAGCTCGATTTAACTTCATGCTATATATATATATCTTTAAGTTGATGGATCTGTTTGAGCTTTGAGTGTATTTTCTATTGATGGATCTGTTTGAGATTTGATTGTGTTTTCTTCTGCATCTTTCTGCAGTAACCTTTCCATAAAGGAACAAATATCGTGAAAATATGATTGTGTTCACCATGAACATTGCTTCACACCAGATGACAAGTAGTGTTAAATAGTATTATGGAGTTAAACGGCCACAATTGGTTGATCCTAATTGCTTCCTATCCTATTCTATTCTATAGGTTGGTGGCTTTTATGCACATTACCATCTACATGGTCCTACTATATGGTTTATATGTTCCTGACTGGGAGTACCAAATACTAAGTGAAAGCTCCTCTCTTTCCCTAAAGACGTTCTCAGTGAGTCCCTTTTGTTTGTCCTCATTCATGTTCCCATCTAACAAGCATGTTAGCCATCTATAAAAACATTGATAGTAAGCATTTCTTCTCAGAAATAGGACGGTCTAATAAAAGAAAAGTATCTCATGATCAGCTCAGATGTTTTAGAACTTATTTGCCGTAATATCTATAGTTGGTAGCTAATAGGCTGCTAATATTCATCTAATCTTAAGGTGAAATGTGGAGTAAGAGGTGATACCGGACCTGCTTGCAATGCTGTTGGAATGATTGATCGTAAAGTATTGGGCATTCAGCATCTGTATAAGAGGCCAATCTATGCACGGACAGAGGTTTGAAATACATCACGAAACTATTTTAGTTGCTTTTTAGTGTGGCATAATAAATTTTTCATCACATTTCTTTTTTTTCCCCCCAGCAATGCAGCATCAACTCCCCAGATTATGGCCCCCTTCCACCAGATGCCCCTTCTTGGTGTCAAGCCCCTTTTGATCCTGAAGGGCTCTTAAGGTTCATAACCATTCTCTTGCCACAGTTTTATATCTTTATTCAAACCTTTGATTTTAAGAGAGATACGCTTGTTCATTCCGCAAACCAGTAGTTGTAAAATAAATTGAAATAATCGAGTCAAATGAGTAAAATAAACAAAATTAAATCAAAATAATCTAACAAAATGACTGGATATGGGGCTTGAGACATGCCATGATGTCGCTTGCTTGTTTTTCTTTTCTAGTATTCCTTATATTACAGATTCTATAGCTTCCTTTCTATTTATGTGAATTAGGTTTTGATATGTTTATTCATATATGAACTAATAGTAGAACCATATATCTCCTCAACACTATCATATGAGCATACAGATGTGTCAGCATGTTTGGTCATCCAAGGTTGCATGTTTCATCACCTTCCTATCTATTAGACGTGGACAAATGCATCCATGTCCAGCTTACATGGGCACAAACTGTTTGAATAGAACAAATTTATGAGCCCTGAACCTCAAGGGGTTTTGTGAGCTGGCCAGGTACGCACCTCAGGAAGCAGTAGACCTGAGTTCAAAACCACCCACCCCCCTTGAGGCCACCTTAGGGATTTATAGCCCGTGCTGACCCAGCATGTGCTAACTTGGGGTGCGCACGTGCCCCTCGGATTTGTCAAGTTTTTGAAAGATCATGGTGCCTCGAGAATGCACTCACTGGATACTTATTGTGATTAGGTTAGTGCATTTGTTGTCTGACCAGTAAAATAACCTTCCTTATTTATGGCATTGCAGTTCAGTGACAGCCATCGTGACTTGCTTGATTGGTTTACACTTTGGGCATGTCATTATAAATTTTAAGGTGTGGTTATGGAATTTCTTTGTCGTTGAATTCTTTATAAAGTAAACCTGTTATTTTTCTTTAGTTGATTTTATAATTGTGACATTCGTCCTGCCACTAATAGGATCACAAGGATAGGATCTTGCAGTGGATGACCCCTTCATTTTGTCTTGTGGTTCTTGGCTTTTCCCTGGATTCTTTTGGTAAGATTAATCGTATATTTAATTTTCCTATTTATTGTAATATCTCGAGTAATACTAACTAACTAGTTCAAATTTCTTTCCATTAAATTTCTCCTATGTCTTAGGAATGCATGTCAACAAGGTTCTATACAACTTCAGTTACACATGCCTCACTGCAGGTGCTGCTGGCATTCTCTTTGCTGGAACTTATATATTGGTTAGATCTCTTCTTCACCTCTTCACTTTCTAGTCATGGGAAATTTTTATGAATTAATCTCTTAGGCCACCAATTACTCAAATCTGACTGGCATGAGTAGAGGTTAGGCATATTAACTAATTTAAATATCCTATCATCCACAATGTGAATCCTGCGATTCAAATCGAATCGCATGGTTCAATTTTGTAATGAATCTTGAATTCATATGAATCCTACGATTAATATATTGAATCGGACGATTCAATTTGAATCCTACGCCATGAATCTTATGATTTGATTCATATGACACCTCATGGTTCACAGATTGACTGCAAATCTTATTATTTTTATTATTTTTTTTTCACTCTTTGCCTCCTAAAAAAAATATGTTTTAAAATTTTCATATATAAAAATAATAAGTACTCTTATAAAATGGTTTTAGGATTTTGTCATCTTCTTCAAAGACACTTTACTTGTTTTGTAGTATTTTTGTAATAATAACGCGGCTTTGGTTTCCATTTTTTTTGCGGATGTTCTGTTATGTCGAGAGCTATCAAAGACATATATGATTTTGAAGTTTGGAAGTCTTTGGTAGACAACACATTTCAACCAATTTTTTTCAAGTGTCAAATAAAGGATCCATTATTTATTTTTTAAATCTTTTTTGTTATATCTTGGCCTTTAAAGACCTTGATGATTGATGATGATGAGTGATGATTAATGCTGAAGAAGCAGAAGAGCTTAGTTATAGTTTTGTGCATTTATATCCGTACTTAGTTTTTGGTTATACTTCAACACATTTTATAATTGATCTTCAATCCAGTATATTTGGTTTGCATTTTATATGATTTGTGAATGAAATACATGTTATATACTTCATTATAGGCATATTTGGACTAATTCAATTTTTTAGATTTACTGAATATTTTTTTTTTATATTTTTGTTCTTATTACAATCTGACAATTTAACGAGTTAACAATATGATTCAATTCACAAAATCCAAAATGACATTGCGATATGATTCGATTTTTACAGCATTGATTTAAAAGAATCTTAAAGCCTGGAGGAGTCTTGCTATTTTTTAAATTAGCGATGTGTCAGGGCTGTTTTGAAAAAAGGACATAATGTCTTCTTGGCTGTCTTATATGAAGAAACTGGTATCGAGGTCCATTTTGTAGTGAGTTTTGTTTATTTTTATATCGAAACTATGGAGTTCCTAAGTTACACTAAATATTCATGATGTTTTAGCTCTATTGGGTGGCCAAAGGCGCCTCATATTTTGATGATATTTATTCATATTTCTATATAGAATCCACTTATGAGGAAAAATGACATCCACTAACCCAGGCTCAATAGCTCAAACATAAGACTGAGGGCATGGTAGGTCAACACTGTTGCATAGTTGCTCTGCCTTAATTTCTACTACTGCAACTATTATTATTGGGGTCCTTTTTTCTCTGACCTTTTATGAAAAATGATACTAATATGTTCTACTAGAATTAATACTGTAATTTATCTGTAGTAGTAGTAGTACTAATAATCATCTTCCCAAAGCATGTACTAGTATATTTTTTTGCCTTTTTCTTCTGTCTACTACTTTTCCCACTAAATTCAGTGCTTACAAGATGAAGCAATAGAGGCTTGTTCCTCCTACAGGTTGATGTATATGGATATAGGCGGCCAACTGTAGTGATGGAGTGGATGGGAATGAATGCCCTGATGATTTACATTTTAGCAGCTTGTAATGTCTTGCCAATTTTACTTCAAGGCTTTTATTGGAGGAAACCTCGAAACAATGTTGTAAGTTTTTTCGTCTCACTATCAAATAATTAATCCATCTCTAATGACTTGTTGATGCCTACTTGAACTTGCTCATGCATGTATATGACACATTTAGTTGATCTGACACTCAGCTGCTGCCTTACCGTTAATTTTAACAGTTGAGCTTGATCGGAATCAGGCCATGAAAGTTGGTTGGAGGATCAGTTGGTTCACTCTTATAAGGGTTTGGAGGAGCCCCTATGTCACACCCTCATCATCTCATCAATATGTGGGGAACTCCCTTTTTCGACCAAGAAAGAGAGAAGAAAAGAAGGCTCACACTCGGAGTTGTACATGTAAAAGCACCAACATGCTTCCTTTTGCCGATCGTATAGTAGTTTGCCTTTTATGAGGGATCTTAGAATCTCTAGGCTTTTTTTCCTTTTCTTTCTGTTCGAGCTGGTAAAAGGATGAATCTATATATTTCAGTCAGACTTGATACATATATATATCAAAAGCTGTTACACCTGAAAGGCCCCTTGAGACTAGAGATAAGTTTTGCTAGTGATCATTCTAGGTGAATTCACATCACATCCAAGATATGATTTGCTCACTCGGAGCTTTCCAATTTATCTGTTTATTCACAACTCATTGCAGGCTTTGTGAAGTTGAGAGAGAGAGAGAGAGAGAGATTAAATGCGTTTGTTTGCAGATGGTGATGTGGTTCTGAATTTTAGTTATTATGCTACTACGGCAGATCCATAGTATTCATACTGCAATCTTTGTTGACTATAATAAACCTTCTTATAAGTACAAATTATATCTTATGTGCCAGCCCGTGTTTCCCGCATACATTGTATTTATTTATATCTATTAAAAGAAAAAAAATTTCATGTTTGAAATTGTTTGATCCAATCTAGCTTAGCTTTCCACAAAGATGATAAACTGACTAGAAGCAAGAACCATGTCTCATGTCTATGCAAGATTGTTGCAGGTGTCACATTGGGTTCCA
This sequence comes from Chloranthus sessilifolius, assembly GCA_021018995.1. Classification (NCBI taxonomy): domain Eukaryota; kingdom Viridiplantae; phylum Streptophyta; class Magnoliopsida; order Chloranthales; family Chloranthaceae; genus Chloranthus; species Chloranthus sessilifolius. The sequence goes on from CM037590.1 coordinate 11,551,076, forward strand.
CAGCACTACGGGTGCAAAGCCACCCACGGCTCATCCAACCTAGGTTGAGATTATTTGTATGGTCAAGCATTAGCTAAGAAATTAGTTGAGATTGCTTCCTACAAAGATTTCTCCAGTGGTGGGTGGGTTTATGTAGCAAAACGAGAGAGACAGAAGAGAGGCAACATCATGGGTTTAAAAATCGTCCGATACCGATACGTATCGCCCGATACGTATCGGTTTTGGACCTGGCCGGTACGATGCATTGCCTATGTATCATACCCCCTAAAAAATAGGGTAATTATCCTCCGATATGGGCAATGTATCGCCCGTTTCGGACGATACTTTGATTTTTAATTTTTTGAAAAAAAAAAATGGTTTCAGAATGATACATTCAATGTATCGCCGATACGCGATACGTATCAAACGACACACGATACATATCAAACGATACGAACGATACGGACGATACGTATCACCCGTATTGTCCGATACGGACGATAATTTGATTTTTTTGATTTTTTGAAAAAAAAAAAAATGTATTGAACCGATACCGATACATTGAATGTATCGGACGATACGCGATACATATCGTCCTGAATTTCAGGACGATACGTATCGGAAATCCGATATTTTAACCCTTGGACAACATACCCAATAAGAGGAGAAGAAAAAATTTAGGATCTGAGACCCTATTGAGTAATAAGCGAAGCGGTGGACCCTGTCAGGTAAATATGGAACAGTTGGAGACCCTCTCGGTTAAAATAAACTCAACAAAAAAATTCAAAGCACATGAGGCAAAAATATATTATTAACTGTTAATAATCAAATACACTTTGACATCAGGAAGAAGTACACCTTAAATTTTTCTTTTATTTTTTGAATGCTCTATTGCCACACCAACTTCTGCTATGTGCACACCAATCTAAAGGAAAAATGCTAGAGCAGAGAGATTATCATTTAGTTTTGTGTGCACATAGCGCATGTTGATCTGGCAATAGCAGCACTATGTTATTTACAAATGTTATATTTCGCTTAGCAATGTCAATTGGTTTGGTCAGCCCGCAACCTGGCCTGGGGCCAACCCGGAAAATTTGAGCTTCTTTAGTCACTAAACCCGGCCTGTACATATGGCCGGGCTTAGATAATGGCGGCCTGCTCTAAACCGGGCCAGATTAGGGCCTGATGATGTGTAGCCTGCTTGAGCCTGGCCCCGGTACCCATTATATATATATATTAGTTTTCATTAAAATACTAAAATACCCTCAAATTAAATTTTTTATACACATACCTGAGGGTAGAAATACCCCCACAACTCAAAAGTAGGTACTATCTCTAGTGCTTTTTTTATTAAAAAAATAAAGAAAATTTCTATCTTTCTATGTCTTGCAATCATGGCTTTCAAAATTAAATTTATAGTTGACTTATAATTTTTTTTTTAAAAATTACGAATAAAAGAAATATGTATACATAAAAAAATTTATTTCAAAAAGAAAAAATGGGCCACAACCCAGACCGGCTTAGAGCGGGGCTAGGGCTGACCCCTTGGCAGCCCGGCCTTCGGTCGGGCTAGGGCCAAGCATGGCCCGGCCCATTGACAGCCTTAAAACTTCTGTTGCTTGTATGAACTGTGGCTGAAGCTGGAGGAGGATAGGTTCCAACTCTTAAACAGGGGAAGGCATGTCACCCAACGCAATCAGCTGATCCACCACACTAGGATCTGCAAGTGTACTTGTGTCCCCAAGCTCATCTAATTGTCTGGATGCAATCTTTCTAAGGATCCTTCTCATGATCTTCCCACTTCGTGTTTTTGGGAGGGCCGGTGCCCAATGGATTCTGTGAGGAGCCGCAAACGCCCCAATCTGATATCAAGAATCTATGGTTACAAACGTGCCCAAACATATGTAAGCCATGCATAAATGTATAGGTCTAAAGCATTCTGTTAAAAGTGAGATATGGATGCACCAGTTGTTATGCTAGTTGAAGCATTCCTATAATCCAAAATATTTTGTCAGGCACATAAGTTACTTTTCATTAGAAAATGAAACTGAGATATAGAGGGACTGGGCTGCATAAGCGTATAACCCTTTTGCCATAAATCCCTAGATGATTGAGGGATATGAATGAGTCGGCTTATCAATCCGAGCTAATCCATTGTTTGGATATGTTTATGGCTTGGAAAATTGAGTCCGTATCCTTCATTTTTCAAGAGAAAAACCCCAAACAACCTGACGGGTACCGTCGGGTTTTCATTTCCCTAGATCGAAAAAATAAATAACAACTACGAGATAAGGCTTATTAAAAACACATATCTGGGAATCTATAGGATTCTTGCCAAATATTCAAACAGCCGAAAACAAAGCAATATTTGTGGATTTCTACAAGAACAAAATTCATGGGATTCATAAATCCAAATTCCAAGTTTTCGTCCAAACAGACCCTTTAGTAAAGAATACCCAGGAAAACTTCCCATTTTGGTGTAGAAATATTTCCTAACAAAATCATTCTTCCACTGCTGGATATATACCGTTAGTCGTTCATTCAAATTCATGGGTGTCAATGTAGTAGCTTGCCACAATCAAATACTCAATTGTATTGTCACTAATAGATCCTAAATGGGATCTATGAATGGGTGCCTGTCTCCATCCTTTTAACTGTGTGGTGCACTTCACTAAACAGGATGAGTGTGCATCATTCTTTCAGAAATTAGTCATGATAAATACACTAACAAAATGAGAATATGAATTTCTTTAATAAGTGATATAATGAATACCTGATTTCTAACTGTTAATATAAGGCTTTTTCTGAGGTTTTCGCTGTAAGGCACACCCTTCATCAAAGTAACAAAAGCATAAATACCCTGTCCTTTTACCTGGTGGCAAGCAAAGTGAATAAAATGTTGCTTAAGAAAAATGGTAACAACGGCCAGATATAAGATTTATCTCCCCCTAGTCATCCCCTATTAGGTATAATTAGCAGCTTCCTCACAATGCACACAAACACATAAGCGAGGTACCTCGTGATCAATACCAACCACAGCAGCTTCTGCACATTGGGGGTGTGAGACCAGAGCAGATTCTACTTCTGTTGTACCAATACGATGTCCACTGCATGCATTGCCAAAAAGAAGAAATAACAATTTAAAGTAAAGCCAGGTATTTTCCATCCATGGAACACTTGGACATTGCAGGAGTAGAATAATATAATATTAAAAAGAGAAAATATAAAAGCAGTTGATAGAGATCACAAGGTACCTGACGTTGATGACATCATCGACTCTTCCAGTGAGCCAATAGTAGCCATCTTGGTCCCTAAAATAATACAATAGAGTAAAATTAGGCCCACCATGCAAAGGCCATCTAGAGGAGAAACAATTTCAGCTACAGGGTAAAAGAAAACAAGCAAACAAACAAACATTTGAAAAGACCAAGAGAGTTAATAAGAATATATATATATATATATATATATATATATAGTGAGGGATTGTAAAATCCGTGAAGGATTGAGAAATCCGTGCCACATGCCGCGATGAAGAGAGTGACGGTGTTGCTAGACTGGTGGTCGTTTATCGCGGCCCGTCCGATCGGTCTAAGACATATCCCATGTATCCAAGCACACATTTCCCCTGTAGCTAGCAATGTATTGATGGATTTCCCATAAAGAGGCCTTAATCACCCTTTTAATCACAATATGTGTAACGGTTCTAATCAATCAATACATTCCATTAATCAATAATTAATATGTAATTGTAACCATTAGATGATATATATATATATATATATATATATATATATCTAAAAATAAATTCTGGGTTGCATAAATATCATGAAGTGGAAGGAGATACAAGGGTTAAAAAAAAGAAATGACAAAAAGATTTACCTTCTGCAGCCATCACCACTGAAGTAATAACTAGGAAAGGGCTTGAAGTATGTAGTTTCATATCTTTCATGATCACCATAGAGAGTCCGGAAGGCCCCAGGCCATGATTTTTTCACACATAGATATCCACTGCATTCACCTTCCATCTCATTTCCCTTTTCATCAACTATGACTGTCTGCGATATTATCCCAGGTGCACAAAATGGAAGCTCAGCTAAACATGAAAAAAAATTTGAGGTATCAGTAATGTCGTTTTATTAGTACATACCTGAACTCCAAAAAATGGGAAAGTTGCAGAACCAGGCTTCTGCGGCCAGGCACCCGGTATAGGAGTAATCTGCAACATAGCAGCATAGAACCAACAACTTCTTAATAATGCTTAACTAGAAAAACAAGTAAAAGTACTTTTTACGTTTTATATGTATTGATTTGTGGAACTTGGTTGCTAATATGCCTTCAGCTGGATAAGTGTATCACTTGGCATGTAGGAAAACCACGAAATCAAAGATGAATGGAAAATCACCATGATGCCACCAGTTTCAGTTTGCCACCACGTATCAGATATAGGACAACGTGAATCTCCGACAACTTTGAAATACCACCTACAAGGACAAAGGGAAAAGATTAATATTTTTTCGATCCAAGAAACATGCGATCCACATCAGCCAATAATAAAGGAAAGAAAGCAACCTCCATGCAGTGGGATTGATGGGCTCCCCTGCACTTGCGAGAACCCGTAAGGACTTGCGTGAATAACGAGCAACATACTGCACGGGACAACAATGCATGCAAGTAATAGGCCATTAGATGAAATCCAGGTGTGTGCAAATTGGCACTCCAATTAACATAATTGAATATCAAACATAGGAACAAGGAAAAGCGCACATAAGTTCCTTTAAGGTGGCATAAATTTTACAAAACGCAATGTCAGACAAACGGGTAAGATTGCAAAATCATTTCCCCTGAACATAACTCTTATAGGTAAGAAATGCGAAAATATTGCATGCTCCAAACATGGCATAGTCAAATTGATTCCCCAAAAGCCATATATGTTTAATCATCTTTGGAGTTATATTTTCAATGATGATGTACTAATTTGTAGTCGTTTATTCATTCCCTATTTTCCAATTTATCCATATTACTTCCATTCTCATTCTTCAAAAATATGGCCAAAACTTTTCATTCTGCTAAGTTGATGCCAGATTGAATAAGCTAAAATGAATCAGATGTCAGATATGGCTTTCAGGATCACTCCACTATCCTATAGATAATGTATCCCAACTCATAAAGCATCCAGACATATCTTCATTCAACTCATGCAATTAACTGCATTTCAAAGCCATGCTTATAACGAAAATATATGCTTTGGAACTAAGTGCCATGGTTCAAAATATCGAAAACAGATTCGTATCATCCAAGGCCTCTAAGTTAGATCCACTCATTTTTATGGTAGATTTTTTAGATTACCACCAATAAATTGATTAACCCTAATTTTACGCCAAAATATGGGGCTTTTGTCCCTAATTATGGCTTTGTGACAAATTAGGGACAAAATGTGAGAGGTTAATATCAATCATCATATTTTCTCTTAATATTGATCATTTTTCCTTTTATTTCTTATTTAAAGAAAATTAAGGGTTTTGTTTTTAAATAGATATAAAAATTGTAATTGACTTATTACCTAATGGGACAATGAATCTTTGATGATGTTTGACAATCCAACATTTAGAGGTGGAGGTATTGAAGGAAGAGGAGCTTCAGAATCTTACCAAACCCCACGAGACGATATGGGTTATACAATTTCTAGCTTTGGGGGATTTGGTTAGCAAAGTACCAAAGATTCATATTACATCAATCCAATCCCTCAACCAAGGTATCCCTAGCATGAAGGCTTCGGTGCCCAGCTTTTTGGAGGACCGCCATATCCACATTATCATATACCTCAATTTGAAGGAGGGAAATACAAACATGGACATCAGTATGGCCAACACTATAGGCAAAGCGGATGTACCTATGATGATGAGGACAAAGAAATACCTAGGAACTCCATGTTTTCAGGTACTACGGGCCTATGACTTTCATATTATTATAATTTTGGCAATTTATTCAACTTTATTTATTTAGACGAATGATATTGCATGTTTTCCCATAATAATCCGTTCAAAAGTATGACAAAAAAATTCTCAAAAAAATAAAAATAATTTTTCTGTTTTTTTTTAATATTTTTCCTTATTTAAAAAAAAAAAGTTGTACTAGAACGACACATTCAATATATTGCCAATACATTGAATGTATCTAACTATACGATGATGCTTATCGTCTAGAGTCCCTGGTCGACACGTATGGTTGTTATTTTGTTATTAAATGAAGCACAAAATAACAAGCATATCATGTTCTCCTTATTTAATTAATCCCCTTGTAGTTCCTAATAACTAAGAATACTAATCAATAACCAATTCCAAAACAAAATAAACAACTAAAATCAAAATCCCTTAGGGTTTTGATATTTCACCCCCAATCAACTAAATGTAGACCTTCACCAACCAATTGAATTTTAAATCACCTCTTAAAATTAACTCTCTAAAACAAGTCATCATTTTTTGTCAAACTTTTCTATCACAAAATTGGCCAATTATGAGAGAGATTAAATATGATATCTATTTAAGTGGCACATAAAAGTGATCACAGGATCACTATATGCGTTCACATGACACTACTTTTAAAGAGGCCCAATAAATCCCTTTGGGTCTTTAGTTTGAGGCTCAATGCCAGTTTTTCCCCTTATTCTTTCCTTTCTTTTTTCTTTCTTCTTCATTTTCTTTTTTTGGACATCTTTTGCCTTCAATTTGCATCAACCTTACACTAGCTGGAGATGGAATCAGTGATTTAGGAGCAAGTAATGCAATACAGTTATGTTGGCGTGTGATCAAATGAAAATTATTATAATCAGATGCCACACAAATCATAAAGGAAATGCTTTCGACCCTAGATACAAGGAAACCTTTTACCCCACAAATACCAACATTTCCCGCTTCTAGATATTTGTTTCATGCATTTGGGTAGTTATTATCAATTTCATAAAATGAGGCATTCCTTCCTTCATTTCTTGCACCTGTTCTCAGAGTTGATAATATGTTTCGTTGCATTAACTCGTGCCTTGCCTCCCTGTTGTCGAATTCAATCCCTAGCACTACACTACCTGAAGATTGAACCAATGACTAGTGTAGGATAGACACATCCAGAACTCCGTACTTGACAGTGTATATAACAAGTTTGATAATCATGCCTCATTTCTATGTATTTTCTTTTTGTCTATTTCCCCCAGTTCAGGTAAGCGATGCACGTGTTTGAGTTATCATGCTTTCTCCTAAAAGAGGGCATTTGCTAATTCTGTACCACTAGTAGGGAACCCGTGCATTGCAAGGGAGTGATCAAAGGAGTGGCGTATACGTTAGAAGAATCTGTGAGATGAAGGGGAGTGATAGAAAGAGGGGCCCGTGCATTGGATGAGCACGTGCAATGCATGGGAGTGATCAAAAGAAGACCCCGTGTAATGCGAAGTGATCAACAGAAGAGTTTGTGTCATGCATCAGGCATGGATATTTCTGAGCACAAAATAATTCATTTAAAAAAAAACAAAGAAAACTATACATTACTTACGAATTGACCATGTTGATGGATGATATTGACTCAAATATCAGTAATAATGCTTGTGTTGGCTATCTGATATTCCTCAAATGAGAGGGAGGGACGGGATATGTTAAGAGACAGAGAGAGAGAGTAAAAGGAAGGGTGGGGACAACTTTATACAAAATAGTACCAAAGCTTCAGAAAATATTCTTGCCTCATCGCCATCCCGCATGAGGGATCGCAGCAGCGTTGGAGCAGTGTAGAATATTGTCACTTTATATTTATCAACAATCTCCCAACAACGTCCAGAATCGGGATAGTTTGGAGCCTGCAGAAAATATAGAGAAGCATTTGTCAAAAGTTCCAATATCGAATCGGGGTGAGAAAGTAGTGTTCCCTATACTGGATCTGAAAACCAAGTAATTTATCTTAACTATGACTACATGAAATTCGGAATGTAAATAATTTTAAAACAAATAAATGGACAAAATGGCACTATATTAGTGCCATTATCCATCCTTTATTCTTCTTCTAAAATTAAATATTTAAGTTTCTTACCCCTTCAAAAACTACAACAGTAGCTCCATTTAGCAGAGGACCATACGTGAGATAGCTGTGTCCAGTAATCCAACCACATTCAGCTGTACACCTGCAATCAGAACAAACTACATCATCCCTTTACAGCCATGGATGAAATTGTGATAACTGTTGATACTCCGAGGACAAGTTCTAGGGTCAGTTAATGTCCACCAGATTTTGGCAGCATACCAGTATATATCTGACGGCTTGTAATCAAATGCATACTTAAATGACGTTGCAGTGTATACCATATAACCCCCAGTCGAGTGCAAAACACCCTACATACAACTATACGAGCATGTTAGTTATAAACACGAAAGGAACCCCACCAATAACTAAATGAACTTGAGGAGATCACCTTTGGATTTCCAGTGCTCCCACTGGTATATAAGAGGAAAAGTGGATCTTCTGCATCAACCCATTCCACTGAACATGTTGTTGAATATTTTGAGACAGTATCCTGGAATAAAGTCCTTGAGCATCAAAAGATTCTACTAACTAGATGAGGAAATCTATCACTATGACAAGCATAGTGACCAAAAACGCATTTTTTTGAAAAAAAAACTTTTTTTCCTGAAAATTTTGGTTTTTCTGGAAAAAGCATGTTTTAAACCCTGTTTAAAAAAAAAGGTTTTCCCGTTCAAACCCTATATTTGGTCAAAACATATATATTTTTTAATTTGTTATAATTATTAATATTTTTTAATTTCTGAAATTTCCCCCCTTTTTTTCCTGAAATTGCAATATTTACCGTTTTTTTCGTATATTTCCAGAGCCGTTTTATTCCCGTATGTAGACTTGGTCTCTATTACGTTGACCATATTGTTCACAAATAAGGGTGAACGCTTTGGTTGATACATATGCATTTCTAAATGGTTAGGCCTCTGCTCTATATTACCAAGGCTTTATTTTAAAAGTAGTATTTACCAAGTTATTACATCTTCATTTGACATACATAATAATGTATATCTACTACTTTTAAGATATAGCATCTACTTCAAGTACATGAATGGCCCGTTTATTGCCTAGGAAATTAGCAACAAATCTAATAGAGTATCGCTTCTCTAACCTGCCACCATATATCTCTTCCTTCCTGCCATTTTGTTGCTTCCCTCTTCATAGCTGACTGATTTTCGTAAGTTAAACATATACCTGCTCGGAGTATAAATGAATCAAACCAAAAATTGAAAGCAAAAAAAAAAAATCACAAGGAAAACTTTTGTGCATCAAATAACAACAATTAGTGTGGGTTTCAGAATATGGAATGTCTAATGTTTTTTCGCAATGAGATGAAATACACTGCGGATTCTTGGATTCGGGTGTCAAAACAATGTGCGAATGGTCCCAAAAGAAGCTAATCTGTTGAGCAACGCCGGCCAATTTGCAGAAGGGACCATAAGCATAATAAATGTTCATATGACAGATAATGAGATAAATAAATAAATAAAACTAAACTAGGCAAGATGAGATACTGAACAAATAAACCCTACTCTTGTAGTCTCTCTTCACCATGGACCGAGCCTCTAAAAAAGTGCTACGTGACGTAAAAACTTGGTTTGGTACCACATGGACCATTTGCACATTCCATGAATCTTTTTTCTAAGAAATCTGATCTCCACCATTTGAAAATTAGACCATTGAATGAAGTCAATTTTCCACTTTTTTCATGGAGATGATTTTTTAATTAATATTTTTTTAAGTAATATATGCAGCGTGCCCTTGGTCTACATGGCCAATTGAGGGTGCATTCCTCAGAGATAGGTAAATAGCCCTGCTAAAGACCAAGGGTTCATATATATAAAGCTCCTAACATCAATAAAAGAACAAATAAAAAGTAACCAAGATAAGTTGATGTGAGCCAATAGAAAAAAAATTTGACCTTGAGATTGCAAAACTTTAGGTAAGATGTTTCCAGGGATACTAACTGAATATCATGCCCCAGTAATTGCCATGTATTCATAATGCTCCCTTTGACATAGTTTGCTTGCAGTCTATGAAGTCTTCCCACTTGAGACGTGGTTACCTAGCCACAAGGGCATAGGGCCATTAAGGTGTAATTGGAGCCGCCACCCAATTTTTCAGAGGTCGAATCGGGAAACCTCAATCACATACGATTGACTCCCTCAAACTACATACCTAAAAGAATAGGCAAGGGTTCTAATTACATAGTAGGAACTAGGAAGTGCCTTTGCACCTATTATGCCCGACAGGGCTTGTGGGCTCTACTACTGTCTTGAAATGAGCGAGTATATAAAAACAAAAGAAAAAAAATATACAATAATTGCAAAAGAAAGTGAATCTATTCTATAGAAGCTTGGAAACGAAGACGGCAAGGCTCTTTCTCGTAGGCCCATTGGATTATACTATAACCACTATCTAGGTCATCAACTCGTCCTGCGGACAAGGTGACAACCAAAATAAAGGTTTAAAAAAAAAAGCAAAGAAAGAATAGACCCTAAAAACGATAGCAGTTCCGCAAATAATCCTCCTCCTGAACACTACGCCCGTGATAAATGAAAAACGAGCTTGATGCAAGAGAAATCCTTGATTACAAAGATTTGAAAAATTGAAGGGTTAGAGATGTTTGAAAGGAGAAATTTGGATTTAAAATTCCTTGAAAGGGTTTAGAGGGACATTTAAGGTAAAATAGAAGCCAATCAAATTTGGTAAAGTTTTGTGAATCTGAACTGTATAGGCTCTTTACTGATGTAGAAAAATATTTACATGCACAAATAGATTCCGCATGGGTACTATCCACACATGCCTAAAGCTACCAGACGTCGTCGTGTCGGTACTTTGGCCAAAATTTTTTTTATCCAATGTCAGATTGTGCAATTCGAAATTCGTTAGAAAACTGACTTGGCTACATTTCCAATGGCATAATGTTCATTTCAAAATTCTTTAAAACCAGAGAGTAATGATTTTTCAAGGTTAGGTCAGGTGCAGGGGATTGACAGAGGGGTAGTTGACACCATGAGGATATTTTTGTCACAATTTAAAACCACATTGAAATGTAAAATTCCCAAATCTTTTGAAAATATTACTCAAATATTTTTGAAATGAGTGGCTTCACATTTAGGTTTCAGAAATTAGGAGATACTGATCATGAAATGCAGATCAATTTTAGAACCTCAAAAAAATGTGAAATTTAAAATAACAAGAAACCCATATTTGAAATCAGATTTTTAAAACGCTTAGTGATATAACTCACCTCAAATTGGAGGGACAAGGTTTGGGGTTAGGATCGGAAGATCATTTCACTCCTCGGAAGCTCGGACTCTCGATTTCAGCTGGGTGACTACAAGATGCTAAACCATAGTCAGAATAGCCAACACCTTATCCTAGTGTATGAACACATACACCGTCTAGTCTATAATGGGACCTCAGTTACTAAAGTTATTTGAGTTTTCTTCTACGTCTCACAGCTAAAGACAAACCCTATTACGTTTTCGATGAATACAAGTCTATCAGGATAATTTAGGAACTAACGAGAACCGGGGAAACCTCGAGACACCTTGCTCATAAAATTAGGAATGCATATCACAAACTATGAGACAATGTACCTAAAAATATGAATATTCTTACAATATTAACTTGCATACCTACAGAAACTCCACTCTTGTCTGATTCAACCAATGCAGCATCCACCATGTCTTTGAGATGGATGCATTTAGGACCTCGTCGAAAGGCATTGCAGGTAATCACGGCTTTTGGTTTGCAATCCACAACTCTTTGGGCAAGAGATTCCGCAGAAAATCCAGAAAATACAACCTAAAAAGAAGCAAACAACAGCTAATAACTATTTCCTTCACAGAAGAATCGGATGGAGGAGATGGAAAAGGGAATCATCAGCACTACTCAATTATATATACCGAGTGAATGGCACCAATCCGAGCACAAGCTAGCATTGCGATTGGCAACTCCATCAGCATGGGTAAATAAATCAAAACTGCGTCTCCTTTTTTAACTCCAATATCTTTTAAGTAATTGGATAGCTGTAATTCGCAAAATGAATGCAAGATCATTACACGTTTTAGAAAAAGAAATAAAAATATAAGAATGGATGCCATTATAGGTGACATAAATATGTAACTTACTATAGTTAAAATATGATCTAGATTATCAATCGGAAAAAAAAATTTAAATAAAAACAAGAGCTAGATTTTCATATACCTGGCAAACTTTTTCCAGCAGTTGAATGTATGTCAAGCTCGCATCGTGATTCAGCTCATTTCCCTCCCAATATATTGCGATTTTCCCACCATTTCCTGCTTCGATATTTCGATCAAGCGCATTATAGCAGATGTTTGTGGTGGCACCTTTGAACCACTGATCCATGATATTCATAAAATTCAAACTCTTACCCCTCGAAAATCAACAAAATTAGCTTCTAAACTTGAAGAAAACACTCACCTCCACTTTTATACTCCCCTTCCTCACATCCAAATTCTCAGAAAAAACAACTTCGCCCCATTTTTCTTTCCAGTAAAACTCTGAGGCAATCCCCGACCAAAACCCAGCCGGATCCTCGATAGACCTTTTATACATTTCCAGATACTGCTCAAATAAATCAAAACTGTAAAATTGTTTTTTATTTATTTTATATATTTAAATAAAAAAAATTAAAATTAAAAAAAAACTACTACAATCTATGTCATAAAATTCTCAGAACTAATCAAAATTTGACAAAATTCTCCTAATAAGTGTGGTTTGCCGAATGTTCCCTTGATTCACCAATTCCCTGAATTTTTCTCCAATTTGACAATTTTTTTTATTAAAATTTTCATTGTAATGATACACGTTTTAATCATACTTTTTTTTTTTTAATGTTGTAAATTATTAATGCATACAGATTATGTACTACATTTATTTTATTATTTAAAGACATCATTTTCAACTTTAAATAGGTTAAAGTTGAAAATGATTAACGCATACAGATTATGTATTTTAACAATTTATTATTATTTTTATAATGCCTTAATTTGCAAAATCTTTTTCCAGAAAAACTCAGAACGTAAATTGGTCAAAATCCGAGCAATTTCCTGAAAATTTCAGAAACCGAGTTGTGTTGTTGAGTTGGTCAGATTGTTAAATTAAAAAACTTAGCATTTCTGAGTAAAAAAATAGAAAAATAATAAGTGACTTTATTCAGAGAAGCTCAATAAACACAGTTTCCCTAAAATCTATCAAACAAGGGAAGAAAGCTGAGAGAAAGGGTATAAGATCCAATTTCTGAGGAAAAAGCTGATATTCTGAGCGTTTCTTGGGTCTCGAATAGAAAATGACCTTGTCCGACCAATTAGTTTGAGTTGTTTATTTTATTAGTTGAAAAAAGAAGCACCTTTTGGGGCGATGAAACGTGAGCTTGCTTGGAGAACTCGTCGGTCGGAAGGATCAAATCGTTTTCTCGGGAAGCGGGTGCGGGTGCTTCTCCAAGGACTAGGTCGTTCGAGCTCGACATGTTTCGGGTGGTGGTGGCCATCGACCGAGCGTTGTTGTTTGGAAGAGAAGAAGAAGAAGAAGAAGAAAACGAATATGGAGAAAAAACAAAAGAAGAATAAGAGGACATAGGCTTCATCCTAAACGTAGAGTTTGAAGAGAAAGAGGGAGGTGGTCGTTGAAATAAAGATGAGAGGGCCATCATTTTCACTTTTGTTGTTAATATATTATTTTCAGACAAAACACCCACCAGAGAGAGAGAGAGAGAGAAGGTGCTGATTGATGGATGACACTTAATTCTTCTTCCCTGGTTTTCTTGGAGAGAGAGAGAGAGAGAGATGAAATGATTCGATTTTGGAGTCGTCTCGCTCCGCCCTCTAGTCTGGAGAGTAGCCGAGAGAGAAGCTCAGGAACTTCGATTTTATATCCTATCTCCTACTTCCCACGTTCCTCATGTGATAATTATTAAAAGGTTTGAATCCTGACAAGAAGCAACCAAAGCAGGCCAAAAATCCAAAATAGAATCCAGCAGATAGATTCTCCTAGGGATTTTTTGCATTTAAGAATTTAGATTCTCCTATTTCTAAGGGATGCAGTAATCACGTGACCATCCCACAGTGTTATATGACCAGGCTATCAGACGGTGGGGTATTAATTCCACATGACATACGTGATCACGGTAACACGTCCACACAAAATTTTGGATTCTCTTTAATACATAATTACATATTCAGTTAGACATGCCTCACTGTAGAGCATTCTCTTTGCTGCCAATGACATCTTGGTTGCATCTCTTCTTCTCTCCTCATCGAAAATTTTTATGTATTAATCTCAAAGGCAGAAGACTTGTTACTTTACATCCAAGATATGAGTTCCACAAAGAGAGATTTTGTCACGACTCAGAATCCTTATTCGATTTTGAGGGCCTGAAATTCTGTGTTATGACATCGTACGTTTGTTAAGGCGATAAGCGGACATACACATAATTCTTAAATTGATTTAACATATAGATCAAGACATTAAAAGAAAGCATTTAAAGATGAATGATAAATAAATTAACAGCGAAAAACATGAATGACATTAATTAGGTGAAAAATCCTAATCATGCATCTATAATCGAAAGCAAACTGAGGTTTTACGTCGGATAAAACGGTCTCAACGCAAACCCAAAAGTGGTACTGAAAAATAAAAGTAACTAATAACAAGTCTCCCATGAAGATAATAAAAACTACAACTAAAAAATCTCTCAATGCTCAAAATAGTCTGCCGGATCTACTCCCTCGTCCAGATGGTAGCTGACATCCTCACTCTCATGAGCCGCATCAGTAACAGCAGCATCAACATCCTTAGTGATGGAAAAATCAGAGTTCTCACCTGCAACTGTTAGTTTTGGGGAGGGAGTGAGTTTACTCAATCACATAAACTCAGTAGGTTGCGCAATCGATCCACCATAAAATACCCAGGTGATCATGTGTGCAATCGCTTGAGTTGCGTTACATTTTGAAATAAATCAATCAGTTATAAATGATTACAAAAATATCTAAGATCTCATATCTATCATATCGAAACTGAAAAATATAACATAAAAAGAAAAGACGTAATATAAAATGAAAATACCTGACATAAAATGAAATGAATATGATGCATCAAGTTATGATATCTTTTTGTGTCTGCTTTGTCGACTTATCCTATGTGGTATATTTTGAAACTTAATATTACTCCATACGCCTACGTAACGTACTTCGCATCTTACTTAATTTACATATACGACCTGTGCCAGGGCCGCTGCTCGAGCCTATTACGCGAGGTCCACGTGTAGATAATCACTTAACCTCCATATCATAACGTATACCATCATCCAGCCCGATGAGGTTGCATACTTTTAAATCAGTGTCCCCTTACGTTCGGGACACTGTCGCAACGTATTATCTTTAAGACCCGTCTTGGCTGCAGACGTTGGATCTTGCGGTGGCACGCAAGACTTGACACGTGTAGAAACTTAATTTATATTTTACTGGCCTTCACAACATAACTTATCCGTATTCGTAGCTTACCTTATTTTACATATCATTTCTTATTGTTTGCTTAAAACTTAATTTGAAGTAAGTCACGGTGCGATAAGATCCACAAAATCACGCTTTCTAAGGGACGGGTTCCGTAGTAACCTGGATGTACTTCGTGTGGCAGCCCATACTCTCATAGAGGTGTTGCATCCGTACATGGATGCCTACATTCCAAGTTCCACGTGACCGTAACGGAAACCCCACCATGACGAAGGCTTAAAAGTCGTGTGACATAGCTTATTTCTTTTTAATTATGCGTATGCCCTATCGTGATTTTTCTATGTGGTGCATGTCATATGATGAAAGGATTAATTTGGCCAAAAGAAACTATTTCATACACCTTATATACTTGTAAATATAAAATAATAATTAAAATTTGAAAAGAACAGATATTTCATACAAAAATTTTGGAGAAACTTTTATGGGCCGTTAGATTGCTTAGAGAGTGATCGGGCCTGTGGTTCTTAAAGTTTTCTAAGTGGTCTGTGTGTCGAGACATTTTTCTAGTTTTGACCCAAGAGTGGATCAAAGAGACGGGTCAAATAATCCCCTTAGTTATACACGGGTTTATATCCCTTATCAAATCTTTCAAACTTGCGGGTCTCAAAACACGTCCTCAAAGTTTTTGTGGCACTTTTCTGATCCATTAGATTACATTGTGTTACTATCGAGATCGTTTTAAAGTTGGTCCTATGGGTCAGTTGGGCCTTGATTCTAAAAAAAATTAAGGGTCAAAGGGAGTTTATGGCGTTATTCCATGTGGCACCTAAGGCTAAAATAAGAAGACATGAACTTTGAGTCATCTATCATCTAATCTGAACTATTTGATGGTTAGACAATAAAATTTTACATAAGGTTAGTTCTTTTGTCTCGATCCTGATTCGACCTCTAGTACACTATATCCTTCAGTCAACCTTTCACAAAATCTAGGAGTCACGTGCACACTTAGTGCACCTACCATATGGCGATCAGATTGAACGGATCTGAACCATCAGATATTTAAGGAAGATGATTCTAAGGTATTAGGTCTTTGGGCCCAATTTATTTTAGCTTCTAAGGTCTCAGATCTAACGGTCAATCCTTACAAGATCAGTAGTGTCCAAATGGAGGTTTAATTTCTTGATTTGTGTTTCGATTTCTCGGGTTCTAGACCGTTAGATATCTCAAGATATTCACTTTATAGAGACGGACCATGTCTACACCATTTCTTGGGTGGGGCCCACAAGGTCCAACTATAATCTATTTTATTTTAAATCTAATGGTGCTAAGAGGTGGTTGCACTAACTATTGGTGTATCACATCAATTCCGTATTTATACGCCAATTCCTCCGACTACGATGGTCGGTACAGGTGAGTCATCACCAGTAATGACGGCACTTAGTAAGGCCGGTCCTCGAAAATCAATTTACATGTATATATCTATATATACATGTATGCATAGATATATGAGTATATATATATATATATATATATATATATATATATATATATTTAACCAAACAAGGGGGCTCTTGAGAGCTTGGATTTTCTTTGGTTTCTCTGTAAAGTCTCCTCTCATCTTTCTCTCTAAATTATAATCACTCATTCACGATCACAAAAATTGATTCTACAGCTAGTTTTTGGAATCAACGTCCAAATTTTAGATCAAGATGCAAAATATTCAAACTTGTCCAGATCAACAACATAGTTTTTTTTTTTTTTCTTTTGTTGTTTTTTTTTTTTTTTAAACCATTCAGACTCGCCAAATCCAATAGATCGTCCGCGGTGATAATTATCAGACAATTAGAAATCTCGAGACACAAAGCCGACTATTCAAAGCTTCATACCACAACCAGTTTAGTTAACTAATTTCATCAACAAATACATATGTATGTATAATTATATATTATGTTTTGCAGTGCATTAGTAGATAAGACGGTAGGGAGGTTGGGTTTGTCCCACGCTTTGTTCTCTGCTCTCTCTCTCTCTCTCTCTAAATGCTCCTACAAGCAAGCCTTATATATACTTTTACTTTTTGTTTTGCAGGTGATCCTAGAGGAGGAAAATATGGTAGGTTGGGTCTCTGTTCTGTACTCTCTCTCTAAACAATCCTCTCTCTAGATTTTCTGCTACAAGAACTTCAAGTGGAGAAGAAAACCGAACCACAGGAGAAGGTTCTCCTATGTGCCAAATGCTTACTTGATACATTATATAAATATAAACATATATACATTATAAAACATTACATGTAAAAGCCATATTCCTATGTATATATATTTGTTTTGGCTGGTTCCTGTTACTGAGAATGCGCAGACTATTTGGGAAGGAAGAAGCTAGGGGGTTTGATTTGGTGTATTACGATTTGGTGTATTTGTAATACACGCCTATGCATGTGTATATATATATATAATCAATAGGTATTTATATAATATTTTCATTATTTCATTTTCTTCATCTACACAGAACTCCATTAATGGAGTTTTTATTTTATTTTTTTAAAACAAATAGAAACTGGATATTTTAAGATCGATCGAGGGGCACCCACCTGTTAGAGCATGCACGGGTTGATTTCGGTCGATTTGGCAACACAGTACTCGATGCATCGTTTCGGCGATGCGGGAGATGCGGCGGTAGCCACGCGTCAATTCAACGATGTGGTTTCGGTGGTGAGTCGGCGGGGTGCTAGATCGAATGCGAGAAGAAAAGAAAACCAACGCGATAATGGTGGTGCAGAGATGTTCTTAGAGGAAGATTGAGAGGAGATAGATGAAGAAGGAAGGAGGCTATGGGTATTAGGACTTATAAAGATAAGGTTAGAGGTTTAGTTGGCAACTTTTGCCGAGAAGGCAAGAGTCTAAAAGCTCGGCTTTCCTTCCAAAACTAATTAGATCTAATGGATCGTGGGGCATAAACTAAAGCTAATTTTTGTTTGCTAAAAAAAAATATACTATAATGCTAGCTAGAAATCGAGTCCAACTAAAATTATAAAATTTCTATACTATTGAGTTAGCTAGAAATCGGGTCCAACTAAAATTATAAAGTTTCTATACTATTGAGTGTGTGTGTGGGTTGGGTTAGAGTCTAGAGTACTCACATGAGATTTGACACTCCACCACATCTAATGCCATTGCATCGCCCTCCTAAAATCTGTGTCATAACAGATTTCTGATCGATTTGTTTATTCACAACCCCTTTCGTGCTTTGTGAAGTTACTATGATAAACTATAGCATCTCGAATAGCCACGCTATATCCCTCATAATCACTAAAATGGTGATTCATTTCCACAAAAACCCACTATATATCTCCAACAGGCACGCTAAATCCGACACCCTATCCTCATACCCTATATTTACTCAAACCGATCAACTTTAAGCCAAGTTAGTTCCAACTAACAGGAAAAGTCTTAAATATCCCTTCTTACATTTTTAATTGTTCTACATAATTTAAAATTTTAAAATTGCATTTTTTTATATTTACACGATGTGAAGCAACATCTATGACATCTAATTTGACGGTCACAATATAAAGATCGATAGTGACAAAGATTGACATGAAAGAAATGCGAAATCGCTTCTTAAAAAAAAAAAAAATATATCGGCTATCTATATAGTCGAAAATGACTGTCTAGACAATTGATAACGACTATCATAGACTGTCATTATCGACGTCAATCAAACACCATAGATGTTGCTTCACATCGCGTAAATATAAAAAGTGTAATTTTTAAAATTTTAAACTATGTAGAATGATAGAAATATAAGAAGGGGTATCTAAGACTTTTCCTGCTAGCTGGAACTAGCTTGACTTAAAGCTGGTCGGTTTGAGTAAAGGTGAAAATATAGGGTCTCTTACGCAAAATGTGTATCTGACAGGGTGGATCTGATAAATTTCCCTTAAAATATTCCTTTTTTTAGGATAACTCTCTTTCTCTCTCCTTTCTCTCTCTCTCTCTCTCGCTCTTCTCTCTTCTCTAATAGAAAATTAATAAAATAAAAATAAAAATAGAGCTCCTTAAGCCCATGCTAAAAATTATTGATTGTTTTATATCAAACGATGGAAGTCGCTTTTTGCTTCAATCTTCTACAATAGAGATCTTGTGTAACAACCCGAATTTTTGAACTTTCTTTTATTGGTATTAGATTGTGTTTTATACCTTGCATGGTGTTAGTGCTCTACACCGGAACCTACCCTAGTTGAGAAAATACACATTTTGATTTTAAAGAGGTATTATATTTAAAATTGTCTTTATTTGACACAAGTTGTGTTGTAGCCTAGTGGTTGAAAGGCTTTGGATATAGATAAGAGGTCTAAGGATCAAACCTTGCTACGTGAGTTTTAAACCTTTATTTTAAACTTTGAATTAAAAGCCTATACACCCTTATTTGGTGCGACCGCTTAGCACTGAATTAATGCCCATATATTATAAATAAGAAAGTTACGGAGAACTCTAAATCATTATTATAAGAATTCTTCTTAAAAACCCTAGCCGTCACTCCATCTTCTTCTCTGGCCACCCTTCTTTTAAAACACCCAAATCTCTTTTAAATTTCTTGTGTATTCTTCCACAAAGAACACCGTGGTGTTTTTCTGCCGTCAAATCGTGGTGGAAGAAGGCGGCGTAATCATGGACGGATCATCGTGTGGACGCCGATCTCTATCGCCCTAATCGTCGTCGATCTGTCGGTCACGCTTCAAGAGGTGGGTACCCATCCATCCATCTCATTCTACTCAAATTCCGTCGCGTAGGATACGATTCGATCGCGTATCGACGGACTATAAAATGAATCATATATTTGTTTTCTATGCAATATCACTTTAGGATTGAAAATATGACTAATCCTCATTTTTATATTATTTAATTATTTTGTTATATATTGAGATTTATCATTGAATATCTTTCCTACTTTTAGTTTTGCCTTATACCCAATAAATTAATATATAGCCGCTCGGTTCATTGGATGCATAGTCATCATATGCTCCAAGTATAATATTAATAAGACCCGAAAGTCGATCCAAAATAGATGAAAAACGATTAAGATGAGATTTGTTTAAAAAGCGTTAAGAATTAATTGCAAGGAAACAAAAGATAACAAGTGCCTAAAAACTGCACATTCAAATTCCACCTTTAAAACAATTGGTTAATGTATTGAAATAATTATCATGTTTGTTTTGTAAGTAGAAAATCAGATTAATGATCTGCTTGGCATATTTTTCCTAAAGCAACTGAACGGTCGATTTTCTAGAACTTGGAGATCAGACGATCAATTAAAATAACTAAGACAAGTACAAATTCATGTACATTCATTTATTGCCATTAGCATCAGGTAAAAGTATACATTATGGCACTTCATCTGCATAGCACGTGACCACTTTTGAGGCTGCTATGTGGGTTTCCAATATATTATTTTGGGAACTAATAAAATAATTATTAAATTAGAATGTTTTATATTTATATGGTTTGATAGGAATTGGCTTAAACATACTATATTGTACATGTAAAGTAATGATTGTTATATATGGAATGCTACTTAAAAGAATATTATAATTATATCATTTATATATTATCTTTACCTATATATATATATCAAGTAAAGTAATATGTATAACTTTACTTATATAAAATATTATATAAATATCAATCGGGTGAAAGCAAGGTTGGGCGATTCTAAAATGCCCATTCACCACCAATTGATAAATATGGCTCGACACCCAATATTGAAACCTTCTACACATGTTGTAGACTTGTTGCTATTAAAGAAGGTTTATTTTTGGAGAGAGAAATTACGTGAATAAATAAGGCCATAAAGCCAACACACAAATCTATGCATGTATCCAAATTGAAACCGATTCCACATGGACTAGTGAGACCCATGCTTTAAAACAAGTACCACACCTTACTTAATAACTCAAATTGCCTAGATTTCATTATATCGAATCCTTCATGTGCCCCTTTTTTTTAATTATAATATTATTATAATTAGTATACTGTATTATATAGTTTAGATTCTGTAATATTTTAACCTATAATAACCCGCCTCACACTATACTTATATAGTATTATTATTTATTTGAGAAATTTCTTCTTGACAGCAAATTGATTCATTGTGTTGTACTTTTATCGATCCATTGACACATCAAATTGATTTGTTGATCCTAAACAAAATTGAACCATTGTTCACTTTAAATTGATTCTAACCCGAATTAAATAATTCAAATAATATACTCTCGACTGATTGATTTCAAAATCAATCAATTGATTCTCGTCCGAACAAATGACCTTATTTATAATTCCACCTTTGCACGACCAAAACTAAGTGCACTGAAATCACTTGCATTTTTGATCGATGGTCGTGACATACTCCACTTTAAATTGCAATGCCCCTTTTTATTTGAGCATTTAATTATAGTATACTATATATATATATAATTTTATCGCTTCAATGCGACCACTTCGATAACACAAAGTGTTAGAACTTCGATGCCTCTATGAAATCAAACTCTGACCTTTACGATTATCGAAATTACACTTATAACCCTATTATATAATTATATTGGTGTATTATGTAAATAAATATAAATATAAACATAAACCAAATCTAAGTGTAAACCGTTCTGTATGTGTGATGCTTTTGTATTTGCAACTTAATCAATTTATATGAGTTAGGGATATGTTAGATCATGAGTACGAGAGTGTATGAGATCATGTCTACGCTTGGGCGTGGTGATTCGCTGAGATGGTATCGAAGCGAGAAATACACTGCATTCACATGCCTTATAACTCATGGTGGAATGGGACCCATGACGAGTCGGGTGAGTGTGAATTCAGTGTAATCTCGTATACGGTGGCATATACGGTGACCCGATCACCCCGAGTCTAAAGATGATAGTATAAATTATGAGTTAAGTTATGAGATTCGACCATAGGCTTTGCCTGTGGTGAAGTTTCTTCTACGATCACGTGAAACTCAGAATATTGGCGTCCATGTACGGATGCAACGCCTCTATGATAGTATGGGCTGTCACACGAAGTACATCCATGTTACTACGGAACCTTTTTCATGAGAAGCGTGAATTAGGAAAGTTGCCCCACTATAGTTTGTCCTAGGATTAAGTATAAGAGTATGATAAGATATGAGTATGAGATAAGATAAGCTATAATGCGAGAATGATAATAAGACATGATATAATATGTTATGAGATATGGTAAGGTACGTTAGGATACGAGTGTCTAGATCATAGTCTTGCATTTATGATATGATATGAGTTTTACGATATGCACATGATTTTGTCTTCCTTTTGTTATCTGCTTTGAGATATTATGTTTATCACTCACCAGATGCACCCACAATGCACCTGAGTAGTATGGGGTGGATTGGTGGTGTATCTCACTGAGTTTACGTGACTGAGTAAACTCATCCCACGATAATCTAACAGTTGCAGGTGATTACGCTAGTGGAGTAGACGCTGGCCATCTAGATCTCGACGACGCTGATTTCATTGATTCTGCGGGCGTTGAGTACCAGGAGCCTTTGGAGGGCGACGCTGCCGTTTTCAGGAGGACTACGGTGCTGATCTTGATTCGAGTGCCAGTTACTAATCATTGTGGACTTGGTATTGAGTTTTATTGATATTAGTATTGCGAATTTTATAGTTTATGTTATCGAATTTGTCTCCGACTTTCATTATCATTTTATTGGCGGATTATGATTTTATTACACTTATTCAGCATTTATGATTACATTCATATTCCACCCTATTTGTTAGATCTCACGGATTTTGTGGAACCATTATTGCGCGAGAACTCTGATTAGGTGTATGTCCGCTTAGCATATCCGGGATATGTGCGGGTCATAACTCGGAATTCTAGGCCCTCGGGATGGGGTAGAATTTCGGGTCGTGACATCTTGAGGCTAGGAAGATACTATCAGACGATTAGTTTTTTTATTCCGCACGACACAGATCCCAAAAATATGGCCCTAAAGTCATGTGGAAAACATCACGCTCAAATGTGACTTTAGGGCCAGATTTTTAGGAAATAAAAAATTTGGTGGGTGTATTTAAAGGTACCCTAAAAATAATATTATACAAGAAATAAATAAAAGGCACTTTGGACTCGGGATCCATTTTAAAATGTTTCAGTGCTATGTACTCTTTTGAAAAGTTTTGGGGTTTAGGAATTCTCACGGTATTATGAGCCTAAGGTATTCCTTACTATTATATAAAAGTAAAAATAATTTTTTGTCTATTTTTCATGTCCAAAATGCCCCTAGCTCCGGAGCACCTACATTAGTAAGATTGCAAGAGTCCTCTTTTATTTTTTGTTTTTTCTCCTATAACAAGAGTCTTAATCTAAACCTTTTGTGAATATTTTATTTTATTTATTTATTTATTTTAATTTTTTACTATTATGGTTGTGGATGGTCCTTATCATGAGCACATACATGACTTGCTAGGTTGAAGGAGCAAATGATACATTTTAAAACTAAAATGATAGCATGGTGCACCGAACACATATACCTTGATAAAATCCATCTCACCATGCTCTTCATGTTTACACATTTGACCCTAATTTTTTCAGTGCATGCCTTTACCAAATATAGCTCAGTTCAATTCTCATAATTTTCCTTATCTCTATATATTTTGCATACAAAAAATTTGTTAACCTAATCTTCAATTGATTCATGATCAAACTTGATCCGAGGGGTCAAGTTTATGTGCTCAACCTGGTTAAAATTTTGAGTCAAGTAATAAAATCAAATTAATCTGATAATGTTTTGGTTGGTGTTATCGGCACATCACTTTATGTTATAGCCACCACATTCAATAAATACAAACGGTTGAAAAAGAGTGGACATCCACGATTCAAAATGTGATCAAACGATAAAAAATTCAATGCACTATGATGTGCGAGGCAGTAAACAAACTTTGGATGAAGTTTATACCAAAAAAAAAAAAAAAAAATTTTAAATAGATGACATGTGACATTACACACGATCCCAAAAAAAGTACTATCTTGGAATCAGGTGTCACGTGACATATAATCTAAGGTTTGAATGCATAAGTTCTCCATACATTAGAACCCATACACCTTTCCCATTTAATAAATAATTATTATTTTTATGATTTTATAGAGCAACGTGTTGCAATCATGCATGTTTACTAGTTTTTGGTATATGTGGTTTTATTTTATTATCTTTGTATAATATTACGCTTGTGCCCTTTGTCCTAATACAAACCCTAGTCCAACGAAGAACAAAATAAAAACAAATTGGCCCGAGGTAGGCGAAAGTGATCTTCCATTTGAGCATTTGAAGCTATTAATCATCAAAGGTCATTTGCTCAAATGAATCTTGCAAGTGCAATACTTCTTGACATCATAGCTAATTGGGATTCCATGGTTATCCCTTTCATTGGATCCATGTGGTTCATTCTTATCATCGGCTTTACCATCTCTTCTATAAAACCACCCATCTGAAAACATAAATTTGCAATAATCAATTTGAATTCAAATTCTGTTTTTGGAATTCAATCTACTGTTGGTATTATTTTAATCAAACCTACTTGAATTTGGTTCCATTTTATCAATTTTTTTAATTTTTTTTAAAGAAAAGTTTATTAAAAAACAAAGAAGAAGAAAAATTGAGAGAGGAGATTTGTGAGGGAGAGATCAACCTCAAAACAGAAGAAAGAAACAGAGCAGCCTTGAGAAAACTCAAAGCCCATACAAAATCCATACAAGCCCAGAAAAATCCAAAACCAACAAATTTGAGAAGAGAGTTGATTCCTTTAGCTAACTCTCTTGACTTTAGCCCCTAGAGTTGTTTGTGGCCTATGGAAGATTCAGATCATGTGGATACGGTCGATTTTCCTATAACAAAAGAGGAATATAGGGTTATCGTCAATATAGAATGGAAGATGGTAGAGGATTTTTATTCATATGAAAATTTTCTCTTTAAGTGAAAGGGCGACATGGTAACTTCACCATTTCAATGAAAGGCACCAGTCATTTCCTTTATACCCCATTTGGTCATTTCACACATTCTGACCACAATATTTGTGTTATTCCACTCTGAATTCCGTGTAAATCCTCTTTTGCTGAAACTTTTGAAAATGATATAATAGCTTAAAAGGATTCTCCACCGATCATGTTTTGCTAAAATTCCCTAAATAAAATATAAAGTTTCCAGAGCATACGACCATTACAATCGTGAATCACGATTGATCGTAACTTGACAAAAAAAGTCTTGTGAAAAGTCACAATTGATCATGAAAAAGCAGAATTGCATGAAATTAAAGTCACAATTAATCATGAAAAAGCAGGATTGCATAAAATTAAAGTTACGATTGATCATGAAAAAGCAGAATTACATGAAATTAAAATCACGATTGATCGTGAAAAGCATGATTACATGAAATTAGAGTCACAATTAATCATGAAATGTCAATTTGAATTTTTAAATGTTCAATGTTGGTTCTTGATAGTAAATTAATATAATAGGATTAAAAAAATAATATTTTAAATAAAAGAGTATCTAAAATAGAGTGTCTATTAGAGTGTTTTGTTACTGTAGTAGTACCTATAATACTATAGCAGTAGCTACATAGGTGTTTAACTATCCAAATTTAACTCTCCTTTCTCGAGATGCTCTAAACAAGTACAAATTGTAACCCCCACAAAATTTTATCTATTTATATTTATCAAAAGAACCTTATTTCAAGTTTGAAATCATTTGATCCAACGTAGATTTGCTCACAAATCATAAAAACTGATTTAGAAGCAAAAGAGCCCTGTTTCATGCTTCAGTACTATAGATAAATAAAACTGATTAAAAAGCAAAAGAGCCCTGTTTCATGCTTCAGTGCTATAGATAAATCTCCAGGAATTGTTGCGGGTGGCAGGTAGCGTTCCATATATCACGTTTTAAATATTCTTTTCCATATGATAGAGATCATCTGCAGAAGGATATGATAGAGACCTTGTTTCTTGCATTGAATCATATGATAGAGATCTTGTTTCTTGCCAATCATTTGTACATCTTTAGCCTTCAAATCAGACAGATAAGATGGTCTTTTCACATGGCACAAGTCCTCAAAATAGCAAGTCTTTCTCGAAAATTTTACATGTGCAAGTAATGGCTCCCCACTTTAATCATATAGATTAATAATCTTGAGTACGAGGCAAAAACATATTATTATCCATTGATAATGAAATAAACTTTGACTTGACATAAGGTAGAAGTAAAATTTATATTTTCTATTTTATTTTTTCTTACTGCTGCTACTGCCACACCAACTTCTGCTAGAGGTTTTCAATTAGTTGATGTTGCTGTGGCAATAGCAGCCCTCTGTTATTTAGGAGGTGTTGTATGAACTGTGGCTGAAGCTGAAGGAGGATAGGTTCCAAGTCTTAAACACGGGAACGCATGTCACCCAGCGCAATCAGCTGATCCACCACACTAGGATCTGCAAGTGTACTCGTGTCCCCGAGCTCATCTAATTGTCTGGAAGCAATCTTTCTGAGGATCCTTCTCATGATCTTTCCACTTCGTGTTTTCGGGAGGCCCGGTGCCCAATGAATTCTGTCAGGGGCCGCAAATGCCCCAATCTGATATATAAAAAACTTTGGTTACAAATATTTACAAATAGATGTAATCAATGCATTGATGTATAGGTCTAAAGCATTCTGTTAAAAGTGAGATATGGATGCACCACCTGTTATGCTAGTTGAAACATTCCTATAATCCAAAGGGACCGACTCTCCTATCCGTCATTTAATCACCAAAATGGTGTTTAAATGATCTTACACCAGCAATGGTTTAGGATGTGGGTAATTTGAACCGTCAGAATGATCGATCGTAGATTGAAGTATAATGGACCCAAAATTGGTGTTTTAGGGAGATTTCAAATGATAAATTGCTACTTGGGAAATTTAGATTAATCATAAATGTATGCCACATGGCATAACGATAAATCACACTTCAATGGTGTGAAATAAAAAACCCAAAGGGGTAGCTCAGTTGGTCAGGCCTTGGGTTTGCAACCCAATGGTCACCAGATAGAGTCCCCTCACGAGCCACCGGATTATTACCTGGTCGTTAGCTCCAGGGCCCTGCGGGATTAGTCGAGGTGTGCGCAAGCTGGCTCGGACACCCACGGTTATCAAAAATAAAACATGGTGTGAAATAAAAAGTCTAATTTTAATGGTGTAAGATCATTTGCACACCATTTGGTGTTTAAATGTCGGTCAGGAGTCATTATCCCAATCCAAAATATATTATGTTAGGGACATAAATTTTCATTCGAAAATGAAACTGAGACCATGGCTGCCAACATATAGAGGGACTGGGTTGCATAAGCATACAACCATTTTGGCATAAATCCCTAAATGATTGAGGAATATGAATAAGTGGCTCATGAATCCGAGCTAATCCATTGTTTGGATACGTTTTAAGGTTCAAAAACTGTCCGGAACTCCTTCATTTTTCAATGGAAAAACCCAAACAACCTGAGGTGTACCCTCGGGTTTTCATTTTCCTAGATCTCGAAAAACAAATAAACAGTACGATATAAGGTTTATTAAAAACACATCTGAGAATCTACAGGCTTCTAGGCATGGATCAAAATCTCGGATTTTCGATACGTATCGTCTAGCACCAAAACCGATGCGTACCGGACGATACGTATCGGTTCCGGACGATACTTTCCGATTTTTTCCCAAAAATTAAAAATAAAAACAAAAAACCAACAACAAAACCGATAATTTGAAATTATCGTTCGATACGAATGATACATTAAACGATACGGACGATACTTTGAACGATAATTTGACTGTTTTTTAAGGGGGGCGATAAAAACCCAATGTATCATAGTGTTCAAGTCCAAAACCGATATGTATCGTCCAATACGTATCGGTATCGGATGATATTTTGACCCATGCTTCTAGGTTTATTAAAAACACATCTGAGAATCTCTAGGATTCTTGCAAAATATCCAAACAGCAGAAAACGAAGGAGTTCCTGTGGATTTCTTCAAGCACAAAATTCATAGGATTCATCATAAATCACAATTTCCGAGTGTTCATCCAAACAGACCCTTTAGTAAAGACTACCTAGGAAAATTTCTCATTTCCATGCAGAAATACTTCCTAATTAGTTGGAGTAAGATCCTATTATTATTTCAGACTTTTCTGCCCTTCAAATCATAGCCAAATATAGGATGACGACCACCCACCCTAGTGCATTGATTTTTTCCAACTTTGGCCACATTTTTAACAGTCAACGCAATCATTCTTCGGCTGTTGGATATATGTTAATCATTCATTCCACTTCACGGGTGTCAATGGAGTAGTTTACCAGTCATTGTATTGTTACTAGTAGATCCAAACTGGGATCTTAGTCATGATAAGTGCATTAGCAATATAGAGTATCATTTTCTTTAATAAGTGATATAATGAATACCTGATTTCGAACTGTTGATATAAGGCTTTTTCTGAGGTCTTCGCTGTAAGGCACCCCCTCCACCAAAGTAACAAAAGCATAAATACCCTGTCCTTTGACCTGGTGGCAAGCAAAGTGAAAAAATGTTGCTCAAGTAAAACAGTAACCAGGGCAGGATATGATATTTTCTCCCCTTAGCCAATCTGCTACCAAATGGTAACTAAAGCAGGATATGGATTATCTCTTCTAGTCAGTCACAGAAAACTACGTTTTTTTGACAAATACGTGTATAAAACACGTTTTTTTCAAGAAACATAAAAAAGGTCATTCTATAAGGAAAAACATGTCACGTTGTTCCGTTAAAAACACATTTTATATGTTTTTTCTTATAAATCGCATTTTATTCAAAAAAAAGGTTTAATAAGTATTTTTTATATTTTCAAAAATTTTAATATTTATTTATTTTTAAGTTATATATTTCCCATTTTTTACCGTTTTTCCAAAATTTTCCGTTGACGCATTCTTCTCATACCCCTTTTTTTTCCCGCTCTTTTCTCGTACTTCCTGTTGTTTGCCCTGTCTTGTCTGAATTTTCTGTTGCCATTTTATTCACGTACTCCGTTTTTGTAACTATGCTTCTAGACATTCCCCTACTATGTATAGTGTTTTTTTTCAAACAGCAGCTCCCTCACAATGCAGACAAACACAGAGAGTACCTCATGCTCAATACCAACCACAGCAGCTTCTGCACATTGGGGGTGTGAGACCAGAGCAGATTCTACTTCTGCTGTGCCAATACGATGTCCACTGCATGCATTGAAAAAAGAAGAAACAACAATTTTAAAGTAAATTAAGATATTATTCATCCGTAGAACACTTGGACATGGCAGGAGTAGACCTTTCTTGTAACCATAATATATTAAAAAGAGGAAATATAAAAGCAGTTGATAAAGATCAGAAGGTACCTGACGTTGATGACATCGTCGACTCTTCCCGTGAGCCAATGGTAGCCATCCTGATCCCTAAAATATTAATACAATATATTAAAATAGGCCCATTACGCAAAGGCCATCTAAAGGAAAAACAATTTCAGCTACAAGGCAAAAATAACAACACCTAAAAAACACTTGAAGTATGTATATATATATATATGTATCATCTGGGTTGCATAATTATCATGAAGTGGATGGAATATAAGGGTTAAAAAAAAGAAATGACAAAAAATTTACCTTTTGCAGCCATCGCCACTGAAGTAATAACCAGGAAATGGCTTGAAGTATGTGGTTTCATATCTTTCATGATCACCATAGAGAGTCCGGAAGGCCCCAGGCCATGAATTTTTCACACATAGATATCCACTGCATTCACCTTCCATCTCGTTTCCCTTTTCATCAACTATGACAGTCTGCAATATTATCCCAGGTGCAAAAAATGGAAACTCAGCTAATATGAAAGAAAGTTTGAGGTATCAGCAATATCGTTTTATTAGTACATACATTGACCCCGAAGAAAGGGAAAGTTGCGGAACCAGGCTTCTGTGGCCAGGCACCAGGTATAGGAGTAATCTGCAACATAGCAACATAGAAAGTAAAAGAGCTTTTTATGTGTTATATGTACTGATTTGTGGAACTTCTATGCTAATATGCCTTCATGCTAGATAAGGGTACCTCTTGGCATGTAGGAAAACCACGGTATTATAGATGAATGGATAATTACCATGAAGCCACCAGTCTCAGTTTGCCACCACGTATCAGATATAGGACAACGTGTATCTCCAACAACATTGAAAAACCACCTACAACGAAAAGGGAACAGATTAATATATTTTTTATACAAGAACATGTGATGCTCACCAGCCAATAATAAAAAAAAGCAAGAAACCTCCACGTAGTTGGATTGATGGGTTCCCCTACACTTCCGAGAACCCGTAAGGACTTGCGTGAATAACGAGTAACGTACTGCACGGAACAACAATGCATGCAATTAATAGGCCATCAGATTCCTCCGCCATTAGATGAAATCCAGGTGTGTGCAACTTGACACTCCACTTAATTGAAAAAAAAAAATGGTACAAGGCAAAGCCCACATATGTTCCACTAAGGTGCCATAAATTTTACAAAAAAATGTCAGATAAGCAGGTAAGATTGCAAAAATCATTTCCCCTGACCATAACTCTTACAGGTAAGAATGCAAAAATATTGCATGCCATGAACATAACTCTTACAAGAATCTTGCAAGTGACAAAGTCAAATTGATTTCCAAAACGCCATATATGTTTAATAATCTTTGGAGTTGTAGTTTCAATTATGATACAATACTAATTTTGTAGCTGTTTATTTATTCCTTATTTTCCTATTTATCTGTATTGGTTCCATTCTCATTCTTCAAGAATATGGCCAAAATTTGTCATTCTTTTAACCTGATGCCGAATTGAATCAGATAAAATGTATCAGATGCCAGATCTGGCTTTCAGGGTCATTCCACAATCATATAGATAAACGTATCACAACTCATAAAGCATACAGACATGTTGTAATTCAAAAACATTTACAAACATTTTTCATGCACATGCAAAAAACTGCATTTCAGAGACATGCTTATAACAATAATAAATGCTTTGAAACTAAGTGCAGCCTCCCAATTGATGAACCTTTATGTGAAAAAAGAGGAAAAATAATAGACAAAGTCACAAAAGAAGAAGTAAAAACACAAAATTTATGCATACCTAAAAGTCACAATCTGATGTGATAAAAGAGGAAAAACAATAGACAAAGTCACAAAAGAATAAATAAAAACACATCCTTTATGCGTACCTCAAACAGACAAGCAACCACAATTGAAAGTGAATCAAACTTGAGATATTTGGATTACCACTAACCCCACGAAGATCTCACAAAAGAGAACCACAATTTTATCAAATGAATCGCAAAATAAAAACCTTCTCATGTTCTCCCTACTTAATTAATCCCCTTGTAGTTTCCTAACAATTAAGGATACTAATTAATAACCACTTCCAAAACAAAATAAACAACTCTAAAGTCAAAATCACTTGGGGTTTTGATATTCCACCCCCAATCAACTAAATGCAGCCCTTCACCCACCAATCAAATTTTGAATCGTCTCTTAAAATTAACTCTCTAAAATAAGTTATCATTTTTTGTGAGACATTAAATAGGGTGTCTATTTATTCACAATTATGAGAGAGACTAAATAGGAATATCTATTTAAGTGGCACGTGAGCCACTTTAGGATCTTAGAAATCAATATAGACTAAGCTTAGCAATCAAATGAAATGATTATAACTTTGATGAACCCCTTCACAAGGGCATGCACACAAAGATATTAACAAAAATTAGGGAGGAAAAATTTGGGGTAAGCTTAAATACAAGAGATGAACTAGCAAAGAACAACAACAAAGAACAATATTTACAATGCCTGCTTTACATTTGGCTTTCACGATCAAATATGACAAAGATTCAGAGAAAATTCTTGCCTCATCGCCATCCCGCATGAGGGATCGCACCAGCGTTGGAGCAGTGTAGAATATTGTCACTTTATATTTATCAACAATATCCCAACAACGTCCAGAATCTGGATAGTTTGGAGCCTGCAGATAATATACAGAAGCATTTGTCAAAAGTAACGATATCGAATCGGGGTGAGAATGCAGTGTTTCCTATACTGGGTCTGAAAACCAAGTAATTAATGGTAATTATAACTATATGAAATTTGTAATATAAATAATTTTAGAAAAAATAAATTGACAAATTGGCACTATATTAGTGCCATTATGCATCCTTCACCTTTCATTCCTTAGAATACAAAAAAGTGCCGGGGATATATAGCTGACAGTCTCAAACTGTTGCATAGATATACCCAATAAAACTATCATGGATAACTATTGCTCTTAAAACTGGTCAATGAACAAGTAATTTTGTCGAAGTTCTCTTTAAACACTGAGAGCACTCCCCAAAGCAATCCAAGATGAATGGTCAAAAATCACAAACTTCAGGAAAAGAATACATAACCTGGATTCCCTGGATGTATTATATCAATAAAATTATATTAATCTTGTAAATTTGATTAAATAAGGTCTCTAGTCAAATTCACAATCCAATTTCACATCATTAATAGATATTTTTCATCTACAATTAAATATTTAAGTTTGTTACCCCTTCAAAAACTACAATAGTAGCTCCATTCAGCAGAGGACCATACGTGAGATAGCTGTGTCCGGTAATCCAACCACAATCAGCTGTACACCTGCAATCAGAGAAAAAAAAATATACAAGAGCTCATTACAGGCATGGATCAATTTGTGGTAAACTGTCAATACTCCAACAAAAATTTCTAGGTCCGTTAATGTCCACCAGATTTTGGCAGCATACCAGTATATATCTGACGGCTTGTAATCAAATGCGTACTTAAATGTTGTTGCAGTGTATATCATATATCCCCCAGTCGTGTGCACAACACCCTACATACGAGCATGTTAGTTTAAACACGAAAGGCACCTCACCAATAACTAAATGAAGTTGAGGAGATGACCTTTGGATTTCCAGTGCTCCCACTGGTATATAAGAGAAAAAGTGCATCTTCTGCATCAACCCATTCCACTGGACACGTAGTTAAATATTTTGGGACAGTATCCTGGAATGAAGTCCTCGAGCGTTAAAAGATGATCCTAGATGAGGCAAACTGTCACTATGTGCATAGTGACCAAAAACGCGTTTTTTGAAGGGGGAAAAACGGGAAATAAATAAATAAACGCTTTTCCCGAAAACACATATTTTCCAGGAAAAGCGCATTTTAAACCCTTTTTTTTCGAGAAAAAAATGTTCTTTTCCCGTTTAAAACCCGTAAATGGACAAAGCATATATATTGTATTATTATTAATATTTTTTAGTTTCCGAATATTTCCCCTTTTTTCCCCCAAAATTGCCGAAATTTACCGTTTTGCTCCGTATATTTCCAGAGCCGTTTTATTCTCGTACCTAGACTTGATCACTAAGGTTGCGTATGCATAGTTCTTTGCTAGCCCCTGCCACAGCAGAGTTCACCTGCTTTAGTTGGTTCTCATTCTCTTTTCTAACTCCCTGCAAAGGAGGATTTACCTGCTCTAGCAGCAACCTCCCTGCTCTCTACTAACTCCCTACCAGAGCAAAAAAAATCTGCTCTGGCAAGGGGCGGGTAGAGAGGAGTGTAGAACTGGTGAACAAGTAAATCTTGCATGAAATCTTTCAATGCAAGGAGTTATCAAGGAGAAGGGGTACCCTTATTAAGCAGGTAGCAGGATGTTAGCAAAGAGGATGGGAACCTGCTAAAGCAGGTAAACTCTGCTATGGCAGGGGCTAGCAGAGAGCTATGCCATACGCAGCCTAACTCACTACGACGTCAAGCATTATCCTAGTTACATTGACCATATTGCTCACAAATAAGGGTGAATTCTTTTGTTGATACATATGCATTTCAAAATGGTTAGGCCTCTGCTTTATATTATCAAGGTTTTTTTTGCTTTCTTTTCGATATAATATTACCAAGTTATTATCTTTTCATTTTGCATACATATAATGTGTATCTAGCACTTTTAAGTTATAGCATCTACTTCAAGTACATGAATGGACCGTTCATCTCCTAAGAAATTAGCAGCAAATCTAAAAGTGTTTCTCTTTCTAACCTGCCACCATATATCTCTCCCTTCCTGCCATTTTGTTGCTTCCCTCTTCATAGCTGACTGATTTTCGTAAGTTAGACATATAGCTGCTCGGAGTAAAAATGAAAATAAACATGTCCTCAGTGGAAAAGGTAAAATGTATTTCTCAACATAATGAATGGAAAATGAATAACGATTACACTCTTTGATTGTTATCTTGAATTAACTACAATGGCTAAAAGAATCAATCTAAAGAGTGAAACCAAAAATAGCTACTAGAAAAAATCTTCACAAGGAAAACTATTCGCAGAAAGGAGCACTTCAAAATTCTTCAAAACCAGAGAGTTATGATTCTTCAAGGTTAGGTCAGTTGCAAGGGACTGACAGAGGGCTAGTTGATACCATGCTGATATTTGGTCATAGCATTGAAACCACATATCGAAATGTAAAATTTCCAAATCTTTTGAAAAGATGACTCAAATATCTTTGAAATGAGTGGCTTCACATTTAGGTTCAAAAAATTAGGGGATATTGATCTTGAAATGTAGATTAATTTTAGAAACTGAAAAAAATGTGAAACTTGAAAGAACAAGAAACCCTTATTTGACCTCAGATTTTTTTAAACTCTCGATGCTTTTAAAATTGAATTTAAATGACCATACTTCACCTCAAATTGTAGGGGTAAGGTTTCGGGTTGAGGGTTCCGAAGGTTATGATAGGAAGACAATTCAACCCTCGGAATCTCAATTTCAGATGTTGGGGATATCTGCCCAGAGTGACGTCTACAAGATGCAAAACCATAATCAGAATAGCAGACACCTTAGCTTGTTGTATGAAATCATAAGCAGTTTGGATGAAATGGGACCTCAGTTATTAAAGTTACTTGAGTTCTATTTATAGAAAGACAAGTTCAATTACGTTTTCAACGAGTAAGAGTCTATCGGGACGATTCAGAACTAACGGGAACCGGGGAAACCTCAAGATGCATTGCTATCAAAATTAGGAATTCATATCATAAACTATGAGGTTATATGCCTAAAACTATGAATAAACAATATTAACTTGCATACCTACAGACACCCCACTTTTGTTTGATTCAACCAATGCAGCATCTACTATATCTTTAAGATGGATGACTTTAGGACCTCGTCGAACGGCATTGCAGGTAATCACAGCTTTTGGTTTGCAATCCACAATTCTTTGGGCAAGAGATTCCGCAGAAAATCCAGCAAATACAACCTAAAAAGAAGCGAACAACAGCTAATGACTTCTTCCTTCAAATAAGAATGGATGGAGGAGATGGCAAAGGGAATCATCAGCACAACGCAATTATACCGAGTGAACGGCACCAATCCGAGCACAAGCTAGCATTGCGATTGGCAACTCCATCAGCATGGGTAAATAAATCACAACCGCATCTCCTTTTTTAACTCCAACATTTTTTAGGTAATTGGATAGCTGTAATTCGCAAAATGAATGCCAGATCATTAAAAGTTCTAGAGAAATAAATTTAGAAATGGATGACTTTATAGATGACATAAATATGTAAATGAGTCACTATAGTTAAAACGAGAGCTAGCTTATCGATCGGAAAAGAAAATAATAATAATAATAAAATAAAAACTAAAAATAAGAGCTAGATTTTCAGATACCTGGCAAACTTTTTCCAGCAGTTCTGTGTATGTCAAGCTCGCATCGTCATTCAGCTCATTTCCTTCCCAGTATATCGCAATTTTCCCACCATTTCCTGCTTCGATATTTCGATCAAGTGCATTGTAGCAAATGTTTGTGGTGGCACCTTTGAACCACTGTTCATTAATATCCCTAAAATTCAAAATCTTGTTCCGAAACCGGTCGAATCAACAATATTACCATTAAAAAATAGAACAAAAAACTCACCTCGACCTTTACAGTCCCCTTCCTCACATCCAAATTCTCAGAAAAAACAATTTCGCCCCATTTTTCATTCCAGTAAAACTCTGAGGCAATCCCCGACCAGAACTCCGCTGGATCCTCAATAGACCTTTTATACATTTCCAGATACTGCTCAAATACATCAAAAACCGTAAAATTAATATATATATATATATATATATATATATATATATATATATATATATATATATATATATATATATATATATAGAATTCTTAGAATTAATCAAAATTTTGACAAAGTCCTCCGCAAAGGTGTTTTGCCGAACTTCTCGCCGAACATATTTTTCATTCGTCGATGATTCTCCGAACTTTTCTCAAATATTTTCAAATTTTTATCGTTGCGATACATACCTTAATCATCTTCATATTTTTTTTATGATTGTAAATTGTTAATGCATGAAGATAATGAGACACAAATATTTTATTATCTAAAGACATCATTTTTAACTTTAAATAGGTTAACATGTATTTTAATAATTTATTATGATTTTTATATTCCCCAAATTTGCTGAATTTATTTTTCCGGAATTTATCCCAATTAACCAAATCTGAGGCTGACGCCCCCACCGAATGATTGCTAAATCCAAACTTGGTTACTATGACTACAGTATAAATAATTAAATATAATAATATCATATACTGTTTAAGTAACAAATTACTAGATTGTCGAATTTCGCTTTCTTTATTTAAGTTGGAAAAAAAAAAATCACCTTTTGGGGCGATGAAATGTGAGCCTGCTTCGAAAAATCGTCGTTGGGAAAAATGATATCGTTTTCTTCAGACGCGGGCGCTTCACCGAGGACCAGGGCATTCAAGTGCGATATCTTTCTGGTGGCCATCGACCGAGACAAAGAAAATCGAGCGGGAAAAGATGAAAACGAAAATGGGAAAAAAACAGAAGAAGAAGAAGAAGGAGAGGACAAAGGGTTCCTCGTAAACGTAGGGCTTGGAGAGAAAGACGGAGGTCGTTTAAATAAAGATAAGAGGGCCATCTGATAAGGATTTTTTAGTTAATTAATACTAATATATATTTCCACCTTGCCAGTTGCTCTGCCTCCTCTCCTCTGCTGCAGAGATAGTTATATATATATAGAGAGAGAGAGAGAGAGAGAGAGAGAGTCGTTAAGCGTAGTTGGCAACTGATTCCTCCTCATCAATGCCTAATGCAGAAAGACGTAAGCCGTAGCCCTAAAGAGAAATGAGAGAGGAAGAGGGACGTTCGTTTATCCTTCCTTCTCTTTCTTCCGACCGACGTTTCGATTGTGATTGATACAGGCGGGTGTGTGTTTCAAAGTTGAAAACAGAACCATCTCTCATTCCTATACTTACTATATAAAACCACGAACAAGGAACCATCTCTCTCCGAACCCCCCCTAATTTCTTTCAGTTTCAAGTGTTTTCACACTTGAGCAACAAAATTCCCTATAAACCATATTTGTCCCTAAAATATCCTTTATACCTTTAATTTTCTTAAATTTTCAACCTAAAACTTTCTCTAATTATCCATACTTCCTTAAAAATTTCTGGTCTCCTTAAATTTAATATATCTCACCTTCATATTTAGAATTATCATAATTAGCAATTTACACCATCTTTAGGTTAGTGTTAGCATATATAAAATCATCACATAAAAAAGAAAAAAAAAAAGTCTCAATAAATGTGTAGAAGAGGTAACAATATTTTCAATGATAGAGATTGTTTTTCATCCATATATTGGAGGTTAAGCACATGAAACTGAATTTAGACGGCTTTGAATCAGAAGATGGGTTTCATTTTCATCCAAATATTTGACATAATAAATCTTGAGATCATAGGCATACAATTAGATGGTTGTATTTTGATCCCAAATGACACACATTATAAAAAACTAACATGATCATGGACGCACATCAAACTTAGTTCCCGATCATATGTCCGTCACATAGAATCAAGATCTTACTGTCTGATGGTAGACCATGATCTCAATATCTATTGCTGATTCAAAGCAGTCAATGGTTTGGTTTAAACACGTGAAACCCAAGTTGAGATTGTTTTGAAGGATACGATGGGGATTTTCTTTCATTCAAATCTTTTACATTATACATCTTAGATCACGATCCTACCATCATACAGTCATTTTGATTTCACGTGGTGCACACACCAAATTATGAACGTGGAATCCAAATCTTTCCTTCAGGTAATAATCGGAAAAGACTAAAAAATGCTCACCACCGTCTAATCCAAAGTAGTCAACTGTTTAACTTTATGAAACCTAAGTTGAGACTACTTTGAATTATACGATGGAGATCATTTCTAATCATGTACATCAAATGTGGAACTCAAATCACTTTTTGGGAGGTCAGCCAAACGAAATCAAAATCTTACCATCTAATGGCAGGACAATGATCTCTACCGTCTATTCCAAGCAGTCAACGGTTTAATCACATGAAACCCGAGTTGAGATTGCTTTGAATCACACGATAGAGATCATTTTTCATCCAAACCTTCAACATAATAGATCTTGAGATCATGGGTGTACCATCAAACGATATTTTGATTCCACGTGCCACATATACCTAAAAAGGAATATGATCATGGGCATACATTAAATGTTGCACTTGAGCCACATTTCGGGAGGTCTGCCATGTGGAATTAAATCATATTGTTTGATGTAGAACCATGATCTTAAGATCTATTGTGTGAAAGATTGAGATAAAAAACGATCTACCCTGTTTATTTTTCTACATTGGTGTATGCAATAGATAATGAGATCATGGGCATACTATAAGACAGTCAGACGTTATGCTTACTTTATTTTATGTGTACCACATAGAATCACATCTAATCTGATGGTAGGCTCATAATCTCATGATCTATTGTCTCGAGATCAGGATGAAAAAGGATCTCCATCATTCGCTTCAAAGGGGATCAATTGATTTTACTTAAATGAGGCGTTGTTACATTAGTATCACGGTAACACTGCCTTTTATAAACAAGGTACCTTTATTTACAACTAAAATTTTTTTCTTCTTACCTCGGCTGTCACATGCTACATTGTTGCACAGTTTGAATGCGCTTGCCTGTTTTGAATGGCCTATGGGGATGGTTTTTCATCAAAACCTTCAATACAAAAGATCTTAACATAATAGGCCCACCATCCAAGAAAGCAAATAAAATATTTATTCCATGTGACACCTCCCAAAAATTGAGCACGATTATTAGTGTACATCAAACATGTTTCTCGGATCACATTTTGAGGTAAATTTATAGTATCAACCTTTGAATATTTTAAATAATTATAGAAAAAGATATTATAAATTTTAAATATGTAACCATGCGAGGCTCCACATGTTTGTGTGATTTTTTTGATATAATCTTATTTGAAACCCTCAAGATGTGGAAGTTGTAAAAGTCAAAATTCCCTTTTATTTTTAATGATTTAAATTATGATGAACATCATAGAAGATTTTCATTGTTAGACCTGATTTCTTTCAAAAATATTATAATTTTATATAAAATAATA
This sequence comes from Chloranthus sessilifolius, assembly GCA_021018995.1. Taxonomy (NCBI): domain Eukaryota; kingdom Viridiplantae; phylum Streptophyta; class Magnoliopsida; order Chloranthales; family Chloranthaceae; genus Chloranthus; species Chloranthus sessilifolius. The sequence goes on from CM037590.1 coordinate 11,591,154, forward strand.
TATATTATAAATATAGTGACAACTTTCATTTTCAGCAATATTTTGGTGGGGGTTCGTTTCGTTTCATTTTGGGTGCATTTTCAAAAAAAAAATTATAAAAAAATTATTTGTTATTTAAAATAGAGAGCCAAAAATGTAAAAAAAAAAAATGTTAATTTCGTCGAAATTAATGAAACTTTGCTGAAATTTAAAAAAAAATTTTTAGGAAATCACCGAAATTTCGTTGAAAGTTTCATTGGACCCCTATTTCAACGAATTTCAAAATGGTTGTCTGATGGTGAGCTCATAATCGATAGATCCACTTTGCAAAAAAATGGGACGAAATATGATCTTTATTAGGTGATTCAAATGCAGTCAATGCATGCCGGCTGGAGGAGAAAGCAGTCTTTTGGAGTGAGAATAATAGTACCCTATTACAAATTACTCATTACATGACCTTAAGCATAATAACAATATTTTATTAGAAAGTTAAATAAAAATTAATAAAAGACTATAAAATATTTGGAATAAGATGGTCTTGACTCTAATCTAAATTAGAGTCCCTCAATGGATCTGAGATCATAGCCTTATCATCACACAATCAGTTGTTGATACTACGTAACACACATCTCAAAAAGTGATTAATGGTACACTCTAATTGCATTCACTTTTTGACATGTGTGTTATATGAAATTAACATCAGACTGTCTATGATAGGCCTATGGCCTCATATCCTACTGTGTGGAAGATGGGAAAAAAATAATCTCCATCTTCAATTTTAAAACAGTCAACCTAATTTAGTTTGCTTAAATGGTGTAGCAATAACAAAAACTAGTGTGACGACAACATTCATTTTTTTTATTTAGGTTGTTTATTGGGCACACTTAATGAAATTTAATTCCATTTTAATTTCTATTATTTAGGTTGTAATGGGTACCATGATATTTTAGGGCCACATGACGATGATACTAAGTTCAAGTTAAATTTTTAGTCCCCATAAAAAATTTGGTCATCCACGCTCTAAAGGAGTTGATTCTAACTAAAGGTTATTATCTTGATGGTCATGCTTGGGCCTAAATATCAGGCCTTATCAGTGATTGAACTCAGATTTAGTCAGTTTTATAACACTTTACAATGAAATTTAACCCAAGATCATCTGAACCCTTATGGGTTGGACCTAAGCAACACTTTTTAAGCTCAAACTATACATGTAAAAAGGCATGAAACAAATTTTTGTGCCTAATTAAAACTTGGGCCCCTCGGGTCGTCCATGAATAAGGTATTGCTCAAAGATGATGATACACTTCATCTCTACCTAAAATTTGGTATTGATTGCTAACCGCCTCATAGATGCATGACATTCACACTATGCAAACTTTAAGCCCATGATAATAGTAGGCTATCACGGGTCAGATCAACCTAATACACGACCTGCTAGACCAAGACTTTTTACTAGGTTGACACATAAATTTGACCGTTGGTACCCGATCTTTTATCTATGAAAATCATGGAAAATATAAGGTTTTTTATTAGATTGGGTCATGTTTTTCAGTTTGGAGGAGGTCACGTTAGAGGTTTGAGTATGATTTAATCAAATATCAGATACACAAATATGGTGGTTAATTCTCACCTTCCAATCAAAAATGAAATAAAATTTTAAATTTAAAAAAAAAATATGATCAAAGTTCAACTTAAGGTAAGTTGATTGAACGTTTGAGATCTCCCATCAACACACTTTTTAAAGAAACATTCATTTGTACCCACTGAATCTTTGAGGGCACCCATTTAAAAAACTATATGATTGTTTTGAATCACATAATAGAGATCCTTCTTTATCCTAATCCTCCACCCAATAGATCTTGAGATGATAGGTGTATCATTAATAACCAATTTTTATTATCTTATTTAACGAAAAGAAAGGTAATTGAGAAAAGTTTATGTGCACCCAAAGTTGCTACGAATACACTTGATAAATTAGTATATCGTTGTCAATGATTTATATTTATCTCCAACAATATAGTCGATAGATTCTTAGTGTAGGTGCTCATAAAATCCGTATGTTCAAAAATTTTGAGGAGATTATATTGAAAAAACTCCTTTAAAAAAGTATAATTCCAATTACTAAAGAGAATAAGGCCTCGTTGCGGTGTTTTCAAACTTTCATTAGAAAAGCTCCGCTTCTTGACAAGTCAGTTTTCTGCATATTCTTAGCCAACTTAGATTTCTGGCTTTTGTCAGATGTGTTCTTTTAGGTTTAGAAATGTTTTGATTCATGACTTTTCTCATAAATGAATGATTTCATGTGTTCTTTTAATTTTTTCATAAAAGCACAAAATTGATTAAGTTTAAAAATATTGTATGACCTTAGTGCATCCGATATCATGTTGTACATATTATAAGCTAATTTTTTATCGATGTATAATCCATGAGAGATTGAACACATTTGTCGATCCAATTATTCAAAATCGATTCCCACAGCTATACTATCGGATATCCTATCATAATAATATTATAAAGTAGATCATACAAAGAATGAAAGTACATACTTCATTAGCAACTACATTCACAAACGGAGTTGCTCAGATATCTTTAGTTTTGTGTTATGTGTCGCAACATCTAAATCAATTATTTCGTGTCATGGTACATATCTACTTTGCTTGTTTTATGTGTCACGCAATACATCAACTATGTCATTTAATTTCATGTGTTCTAGGAGATCACATTTAGGCCCCATTAATTTTTTGTGTGCTATTAGAAGTATATCTATTTGGATTTGACATAGTGTGCGCCTTGAATCACACACATTTGTCCTAATCGGATCAAGAGCAAATGAGATCTCACCGTACACCATAAGGTTGTTGCACACCGAAGTCCTGCCCACAACTTTCACTTAATACACATTATTGTTTTTTCACTAAGGTTAGTTGTTTACTCCCCTTTACCCAAATTAATTTAAAAGGTCACTTCTGAAATTGAAATCACTTTTTGGCTTTTCCTCCAACCAGTGAACCACGGAGAAGCAAAAATTCTTTGTTAGAGCTATAAAATGCGAGCTCTATTACTCTTGGCCCTCAAACCCTAGTCAATGCGGCCGACCACTAGTTACTAGAAGGCGGGGGCTTCTCTACATCCGTCGAACTCAATTTTGAGGTTGAGCAAGAGAGTGGGCTGCCCTCTAATTCAGAGAAAACACTAGAGTTGCAAAAATAATTGATAAAGAAGATAAATAAGACAAAGAGGTTTTATAAGGTGGGTGGGGTACTATACTATACACATGGACTCAGATTCTGACCATTTCCGAGTGAAAAGCTCGGAAGTGGATATGTTGCTATCTCTCGGATTTGCTCGGAAAGTTGGTGGGTCTCACACCAACTCCCAAACGGAAGAAAGGCTCAGAAAGTATCAATTTGCCTCACTTTCTGACCTCAAACTCGATCGGATTCCTATAATTTTTGCGTAAACAAACGAGGCCTAAAGGAAATAAAAATTTTAAAAATAACTTTTAAAAATATAAAATAGAGCAAAAATAATTTATTGAAAGCTTGAAAATAAAAAATAACTAAATAGAATTTAAAAATTAATTAAAAATAAAATAAATAATCAACTCAATTAATACATAAAATGATCATGTTGAAATTTTATAATAATAGTATGGATGAGACTAAATTAAACTCATTGATAACATTCTAGAGTGAATAAAAAAAATAAACGAAATGGATTGAATTAAAGTTGGGAGAGTAAAACAATCATCATTGTCTTATTCAAAGTGAGCCACGTCAGAGAGAGAAGAGACGGTTGACTAGTGAGGCAGATAAGGTGGAGCGAGTTTGATATTTTTATGTTATAGGAATTTCCAACCACACAACTAATTGTTACATCATTTAAATCGCTTACTTCATTAAATCAGGAAGATCCTTTCTCGTCCGAAACTTTCAGATCATAAATTTTGATATTATTGGCCACCTATGAAACGATCATATGGTGATTCCAAGTGAGAAAGTCTCAAAAGTGATCAGAGAACCCTTCTCATGATATGTTATTTTCACTTTTAATTTGTTTCAATGGATGTACACCAAATGTAATAAATATCTTATCGTCTAATATGAGGGCCATTATGATCTATTGTGCGAATCATTGGGATAAAAAATGATCTCCATTATTTAATCTAAGGCAGACAACATTATTAACTAAGAACTTTCAATTACATAGACCAAATTTTTAGAAAAACAGTCTTTTCACGGATTTTGGAACTTTAAAAAATTGAAAAAATATGCTTTTAAAAAAAATAATTTAAAAAATCATGTTTTCTTGATTTTTTGAAGTTCCAAAATCCGTGAAGACAGCATTTTTCTAAAGCGTTTGAGTTTAAGGTGAGCCACTTTTTGCTAAAAAAAAACTTGTTTTTGAGGCATGTTTCTCTAATTATCTCAATTTTTTTAATTACAAATATGTTTACTTGTTTATGTAAAAAATATTTTTTTTCTAAAATGAGATAAAAAAGAGAAAGATCTAGAGACGTGTGAAAGAGAAACTCCGAAAGAGTCAAAGAGAGGAGAGAGAGAGAGATATGACGTGGAGAGATAAGTAGAAAGGGAGAAATTAAGAGATGTCTAATGTAGAGAGAGAAAGAAAGAGCTGTCTTAATCTTACATAAGAGATGTTAGAGGAATTAATTAAGAGATAAAAAATAGGACATTTTATTTTTCACCAAAAACTCAGGGAAATCCACATCACCTTCTTAAGTGACAAATTTCCTTAATATATAGAAGTTGTGCAGCCACCAGACCTTCACTGGTGGACGGTTTTGAAGCTCTTCTAAGCTTGTGCACTTCCAAGCTCCAACTTAATTCCATCCGTCCACTCCCTTCTTCTCGTAAGCCCAACATCTGCTATGTCTATGTGGTTCCTTAATGTCATTAAAACGAAACCACCTTCTATCAATTTTGATATCATCCGCCTAGAGGATAAGAATTTCTCTTATGATTATCTTCTTAGCTAAGGCCAATCATTTCAACACATCATGCATCAAGTGACACACATGCCCACACTTCTATGTCTCACTTGACCTGCTTAAGCTTCACTCTGTATCGTGCACTAATCTCTCGCGTGCAACAGTAATATGTAGTTTCGCATGTCATCACATTTTAACATCTCTTGCTGCTATACTGAACCAAACTCACCATCTTGTGTGACCCTCATAACCAACACACACCTTAAGCATCATACCGTATGCATCACAGTGCCCACATAACCCACAAGTGCCTCTGTCATAACCAATCCATATGCGTTGTTAGAAAATTTCCCACAGTACAAACATATATAATTTATCAAAAAATTATATATATATATTAAAATTAGTATTTATGTAAATATTGTTTATTATTTAAAAAATAATTAAAATGTAAAAAAATATTAATTTTGACAAAATTTGTTTAAATTTGTCGAAATGAAGAAAATTTTAGAAAATTCAACAAAATCACTAAATTTTTGTCAAAAGTTTCGTTCCACCTTGTTTCGATGGATTTTGAAAATAAAATCGTTAAAAATTGTCGCTATACTCCCTCTACTGCCGCAGAGAGACCCTTGTATTGAGACAATGAAAACTTAGAAGGGAACAAAAACTTGGTACCTTTGTTCATGCCTACAGGTGTACTGGTGTATTGAAAGTGCCAATAAAATACAACAGTACAACCTTGGATCTTGAGACCATGATCTCATACGGTCAGTTTTTTTTCACATGACAGAGATCCCAAAAGTGCCCATAAAATCATGTTTGAGCGTGAAAGCTATCATGTAATTTTAGAGCATTTTTGGGAATTTTGTATCACGTGGAAATAAAAATGAACTGTTTGATGTTACGCCCATGATCTCAAAATCCGTTATGTAAAAGACTAAGGTGAAAAACAATCGTCATCATCTGATTCCAAGAAGTCAAAGGGTCGTTTTACTGGTTTCAAACATAAACGCTTTTTAAGTAAACTTGGAGCACAAACAGAGGTATCCTTTATTATTTAACCTTTATTCGCGGGCACCTATTTATTGAAAAGCGCCAACTTAATGAAAATAGGAATAGAGGTTTCATTATTATTTTTCGGGTTTTTTGCAAATACCTACCATATTATTATGAAATTGCATAAAATCTCCTGAGTTTTGCCTATTTACAATGTACTCCCTATTTTTATGTTTCCTTTATAAATACCCCTCTATCATTAATTGAGAGTTAACTAAGCGTCATTTCTTCAATTAAATGAGGCATTTGCCCTTAATATTATATCCAAAATGGCCATTATATTTTTCTTAAATTTGACTGCATTTTAAACGGTGGATAAATATCGGATCTTGCCCAAATTTTTTAGGCGGAATATGATTGATCTTCTCTAAGTTGTCATGTTACCCGATTTTCGATTTGGGTGTCCATGATGCTTAGTTGGTTCGTAACGATCGTAAGGTCGGGATGGTTCCAAAGAGGGTAACATTTTAGCGCTAGCCACGAGTCAAGCGAGCGTCATGGACATCCAAATAAAAAATCAGATAACATGGCAACTTATAGGAGATCAATCATGATCCACCCAAAATTTTGGGCAGGATCCGATATTTATCCACCGTTTAAAATGCGATCAAAGTTGGGAAAAATACAATTACCATTTTGTATATAATGTTAAGGGCAAACACGTCATTTAATTGAAGAAATGACGCCCAATTAACTATCATTTAACAGCAGAGGTATTTATAAAGGAAACATAAAAGTAAGGGGTGCAATGTAAATAGGCATAACTCAAGGGGTTTTATGCAATTTCAGCATAACATAAGGGGGCATTTGCAAAAAAACCCTTATTTTCATATTTGTGTCATCTGAAGATCACGACATAAAAGATCATTGAGGCCAAAACTTGGCATGAAACTTCATCTCTATCATCATATTCAATACATGTTACAAAAATTGCCAAGTTTCTAAATAATTCGACTTTAAGGTTCCCAAATTATTCGTGATTTTTTCAAAAATAGTTTGTGTGATCATAAAATTCACATTATTCCTGAAAATTTCATGAATTTTCTAAAAATTTGTGATTTTTCTTTTTTTATATTTTAATTTTTTTTAATAGCTTTAAATCTTTTTTATTTTTTTCTCTCTGATTTTTCTTCCGAATATTTTTCCGAACTTGTCAGATTTTTTCGAATTTTAACCTCGCTGAATTATTGTCGAACCCCAACTTGGTGACTATGATTCAATATAGTTAAAGGCCATCATCTGATTCAATACAGTTAAATTCCATCATTTTATTCAATGATTAATGTTTACCAATCAGATGCTTTGATCATGTTTTGCCTCAAAGATCTTTAAATCGTAGTCATCAACTCAGCCGACTTAGTTCGAGTGATTCTGAGCTTTTTCAGGAAAAGCTCAGAATCCTATTAGCTTAAATTCTTATTGATTACTGAAAAAGCTCAGAATCCTATTAGCTTAAATTCTTATTGATTCTGAGCTTATTCAGATTCTTGGTTTTTTCTGAGATGTGTTTTTGAGTTTGATTAAATTTTTTATTAGCGAGATGTTAATGAGTTTGGTTAAATTTCTAATTTGTTGAACTTTTCCTACAAAATCTCAAATTGATGTGCTCGAGTTTTCACTTTCTTAATTTATGAGATTGATGTCTTTTAACTTTTTGAGCTCAGGATCTCAGCATTTCTCAATGTTTTGCTAAGAAATTAATTGTTGCTTACACTTGAAAAAGCTCGAAAAACATAGATTTTGAGAAAACTCTCAAACACAAGAAATGCTCAAAAACACCACTTTTCGGGTCAATAATTCAGATTCTGAACCCTTTTGCACTCCTGAATGAGGTCTTATGCTTGCTTTGAGTGATTTTGAGCTTTTTTTTTTCATAGAAAAGCTCAAAATCGTCTCAATTCAGAATGCTTCATATTTTGAGCTTACTGAGATTCAAGCTTTTTTTAATATGTTATTGACTTTAATCAAATTCTTGATTTTTCAATACAAATCAAGAATTTGTCAGTACATATACTGTGTTTGCTCGAAAATGATTATGTTGCTTTCAGTAGAGACGCATAGAAAAACAGATTCGCAAAAAAAAACTCGCAAGCATGCGAGAAAAGCTAAAAAAGTGCTCGGAAACAGTGCTTTATGGGTCATTCCGAGCCTTTCTACGGGACGTTGTTAAGGAAAGATGAGGAAATTTGATCCTTGGCCCGTCCTCTTCAGGCGGGAGTGGAACAGAAACTGGCCTTTCTTCACCGGCGCTATCATAGTCAAGATCACTCTCGATCGGATTGACGGGTACTCTTTTTTCTGTTTCAAATTAAATCTCGATTAAACAAAATAAATGTCTTTCCATCTTTTATATATATATATATATATATATATATATATATATATATATATATATATATATATATATATATATTAATTATTACCAGCAGAGGACGCTAGGTAAGAAGTCTGAATTCGTGCAGAGGCATAGAACCGTAGGGTACATGTGCACCCCAAATTAGCATATACCGGATTAGTACATGATATAAATCCTGGATTTCCTTCTTTGCACCTTTGCCTTTGCTTTATTTCCTATATCATTATTCTTATTTCTTGCTGTTAGGAATGGATATAGTAAACATTGAATCATAAGATCTCATCACTATGGGGTGATTTTTCTTCTTGCATTATATTTCAATTTTTTTTTTTTAACCTGGGTATCTGGGGCTCTTAGAGCACCCGCATAATCTCAGGGGCACATACACACCCCAAATTAGCACGTGTCTGGTCAGTACAGGATATATATCCCTAGGGTGGCCTCAAAGGGGGGAGGGAATTCGAACTCCGTGCCTGCCCAGTTCACCTAACCCCTTAAGGACCTTGCATTATATTTTTAATTAATCTCCTTAATCTTGTGTTATTATATTTCTACCCAGTCTCTTTACCTATGGTAGCTTTCTGTTTTCCTATAACTTATAAGGGGTTTCGTTGAATCCTTAATAACGTAATCAATTTTTTAAAGAATGGCATGCATATATAATGCTTCTCTTCATAAATGATTAGCTAAACCAAATCTATGATAATGTCCTTTATAGTTTGATTTCTATTTTGTGTTGGATATTCGTGGGTTATATCACCCATTCACTAAGAGTCACAAAATTATAAAATTCCATTGGTGGTGTATTCACGGCCTCTTATCACTTTAAATTGCCTTGCTTTTTTATATAGGTAAGTTGGGGTTAAACCTGTAATCACGTGGTTGCAATATTGTCAACCTTCAATTGGGCCACAAGCCCAACCCGAAATTCCCTTAATTTTATGCTTTGATTGGTTCTCTTTTTCCAGCTTTATAGATTTTGAATTCTCCAAGGCAGTCATAAAAAATAAATTAATAAATCTAAAAATTTATCCTTACTTTACTTACATGCTCATAACCAATATTGTTAAATAGCATATGCGAAGGTATACAATGGCATGGCCCACTCGCATATGTGATTGTGCCATGCATACAATTTTTTTTTCTCCAAAAATTCAAAAAATCCAAGATAAATCTCAAAAAATCTCCCAAATTCCCAATAGTAAAAACCACTATATTTTGATTAATTTTGTGCTCTATATTGTAGAATGAGGAGAATATATCCCATAAGGTGGAAGAAAAAATATAAATTTCATTAAAAAAAAAAAAATGTCAAAATGATATAAAAAATATAGTGGAGAGAGAGAAAAGACTAAAGAGAAAAATTATTATAAAATGAGGAACATTAAGAAGAGAAACCCCCTATTTATATAGCTTCGGGAAATGCTTGAAAAGCAAAAAGACAAAATCTCCAATGGAGAAGTATGTGATGGCATACTTACCTGCATCATGTGATCGCATATGAGATTATTGTTCATAACTATGTTTTGAATAATCTTCAATAAAGGTTATAAAATACATTTTCTTCACCATGGTGACAAAAGTCTATAATTTTTTTAAAGAAGTTGTGTTCTACTCGTGATTTATTCATTGAACGAGTAAATCACAAATAAATTGCAACTTATTAAAAAATTTGCGTGTTTTTTAGTATCACGATTTTTCAAGTGAGTCTCGATTTATTACAATTTTTAATATTTTTGATAGCCATTGACTATGAATGATGTAATGTCAATGGGCCTATGGTTGATTTGTCAACTTGCTTTTATTATAGTTTGGTATGAAGATAATTTCTCATGGATGATGTTAAGGACTTATGGTTGTCGATTTGTCAATTGCAGTTATGTTATTTGTTCCTTAGTGCATTATTTTGCTAGCATCATGTTAAAACCTTAGACTGAATGTTTAATATATGAAACATATATATTATATCCTCTCCAAAAAGTACATATATATATATTTGAAACATATATGTTTTTATATCCCTCATCCAATTATAAATACTTTTATACAGTTTTTAATAAATAAATAAAAATTAATTCTTTATTTTTTCCCTGATTATATCCCAACTTTGCTGATTTTTGCCTTTTTTCCGAAATTTTTCCTTTGCCAACTTTTTCTTGTCACTAAGAATCTTCCTGAGCTAATTTTTAATTGCAATATATCACTATAACTAAGCCAAAATTTTCTGCATTTTTTGATAACGATTTGAAATTATTTTATAGTGACTTCTAAGCATTTAGCGATTTACTAATTTATTTCACTTTAATTGTTGTTTTTATTTAAAAAACTAGTCCTAATCTAGCAGGCACAACGGTCAACGACATATGAGTGTCAAAGTCAGAGTCTTGAACTTTAATAATATTGAACAGGTCATTGTTGGTATATAACCAACTGATATACTGTTATGACCCGGATCATAGGATGGGCATTCAATGGCTTTAGATGTCATGAATCATCAAGCCCCGTGTGAGTGCTCCACACTCTAACCCAACCCACACACACAACCATTAGTGTAGAAACTTTATAATTTTAGTTTGACCCGGTTACTAGCTAGCAATATATTATATTTTAGGAATAATAAAAACTAGCCTTTTATGCCCCATGATTCCCTAATTTTAGAAGGGAATTTGGGTCTTTGAACTCTTGCCTTTTTGGCAAATCATGCCCAAATTAAGTCTTCATCTTCTCTCTATAAACTCTCATATCCCTAGCTTCTTCCTCCTCCATCTATCTCCGCCACTCATTCATTCTCTACCAATATCTCGGCACCTTTAATGTTGTGATAATCCCTTTCCTTCTCTCGCATTCAACCAGTCTAGCACCCGCCGACCCACCATCGAAAACGCATTGCTAAAGCGACAGGCTGCCACATCGCTGAATCGACGCGTAAGCTATCGTGTCGCCGAATCGATCAGAATCAACCCCACACGCTCCAACAGGTGGGTACCCCTCGATCGATCTTAAAATATTCAGTTCTCTTTTGAAAATAAAATAAAAATATATTTTATTTCCTTTTCTTCATTAATGGCTGTTTTAACTTTGAAGAAGATGAAAAATAAAAATAAAATAAGTAAGTCTTTATTTATAATATAAGGGTACTCTAAATTTAATGATCTATATTATTTATAAATATATATATAGTATCTATACTACACTAAATCAAAGCCCCCTTCCCCCCTCACTCTACATGTCTCTAACAGAGACTTTCATCTGCAAAAACCACCCCCTTACCCTCACCACTCCAACACGTCTCTGTGACAGAGGCCTTTTAAAAAAAAAAATTAAAAGGAGGGGAATTATATATAGATATATAATAGGCTTATATGTTATTATATGTATTTATAAATATATTCATTTTATAGGCTGTTTTTAACCTGTTATATATACTATTATATGTATATACTGTTTTATTTTTATTTTTTTAATTTGTCTTGTATACTGTTTTATACTGGAAGATGTATATATATTGTTATATAAACATATATACTGTTTATATGATGTTTTATATTTATAAACCATTGCTCTTGCTGCCTTGCTCCCATGATCCTACAACAGTGAATCCAACAAGAAAATTTAGAGAGAGAGAGAGAGTCAGACTTACCCAACCTCCCAAGCTCTCCTCCTCCATGGGTTTTCCTGCAGAATTTATGATGTTTATGTTTTGGGTATAGTTTCAGCTGACGTGTGTGGACCATACAAAGATCGTAGGGTGACTGGAAGTGTGCTGGGTTGCTAACAGATTCAGTGTGGGTAATCTGGAGCTTTAGGGGGGGGGTTGTGTGTACAACACTCCTAAATAGAATTGCTATGTATACAACCGTGTTAGAAGTGCCTTTGTAGTGTGTTTGCGACAACTTGCATCAATTTCTTTTTTTTGTCTTCTTTATATATATATATATATATATATATATATATATATGATGTTTTGGGCCGGGATAAAATTAATTCCGGGGGTCGGCCCGACCAAATGCCTGTAATGCTGGTGATAGCTTGTCTGTGCCAACTATTGTAGTTGGACACTTTAAAGAATTTTACCTGATATGAATATTTTGGTGCAACCATCCTTTTAGCACCATTGATTTCAAATAAAATAGATTCAAGGTTGGACCTGGTAGGCCCAACCCAAGAAATAGAACAGAGATGGACCATCTCCACAAATTGAAATCCTCGAGACATCTAATGGTTCAGAACTCGAGAATTTAGCCCACAAATCAAGAAAAATTAAAAGGCTATTTAGATATCAGTGAACATGAAGGATTTGACCCTTAGATTTGAGACCTTAGAGGTCAAAATAAATTGGGCCCAACGACCTAATACCTTAGAATCATTCTTCTTAAATATCTGATGGTTCAGATCTGTTCAATCTGATCGCCACATGATAGGTACACTAAGTGTGCACTTGACTGCTAGATCTTGTAAAACGTTGACTGGAAGATCTAGTGTGCTAGAGATCGAATCGGGATCGGGACAAAAGAATCAATCTTAGGTAAAATTTTATTGTCTAATCATCAAATGGTTCAGATTAGAGGATAGATGATCAAAGTCCGTGCCTTCTTATTTTAGCCTTAGGTGTCACATGGAATAATACATGGGTTACCTTTGACCCTTAATTTTTGAGAATTAAGGCGCAAGTGGCCCATAGGACCAACTTCAAAACGATCTCAATAGTAACTCAATGTAATCTAATGGATCAGAAAGTGTCACTAAAATTTCTAGGACGCGCTTTGAGGCTCACAAATTGGAAAATTTAGTGAGGGATATTAACCCTTGTATAACTAGGCTAAGTGGATCATTTGACTGCCACATTGACCCACTCTTAGGTCAAATTAGTAAAAGGTGTCGATACTAAGACTGCACAAATATTATGAAACTTTAAAAACAGAAGGCCCGATCAGTAATCTGACGGCCCATAGAAGGTTTCTCCAAAATTTTTTGTATGAAATATCTGTTCTGTTAAAATGTTAATTATTATTTTATATTCACAAGTATGTAAGGTGTATAAAATAGTTTCTTTGGGCCAAATTAGTCATTTCATCATATAGCATGCACCACATAGAAAAATCACGATAGGGCATACGCACAATTAAAAAGAAATAAGCTATGTCACACGACTTTTAAGCCTTCATCATGGTGGGGTTCCCGTCACGGTCACGTGAAACTTGGAATGTAGGCATCCATGTACGGATGCAACACCTCTATGGGAGTATGGGCTGTCACACGAAGTACATCTAGGTTACTACGGAACCCGTCCCTTGGAAATCGTGATTTTGTGAATCTTATCGCACCGTGGCTCACTTCAAATTAAGTTTTCAGCAAACAATAAGAAATGATATGTAAGATAAGGTAAGCTACGAATACGGATAACTAAGTTACGTTGTGAAGGCCAGCAAAATACAAATTAAGTTTCTACACGTGCCATGTCTTGCGTGCCGCAGAAGATCTAACGTCTATGACCAAGACGGGTCTTCGGGACAATATGATCTGACGGTGTCGAATGTAAGGGGACACCGATTTAAATACATGCAACCTCATCAGTGGATGGTGGTATACGATATGATATGGAGGTTAGGTGATTATCTACCGTGGACCTCGTGATAGGCTCCGCAGTCGTATCTGAAAATTAGGTAAAATGTGAAATCGTTGTGTAGGCGTATGGAGCAATATTAAGTCTTAAGATATGCCACATATGAAAAGTCGACCAAAGCGTATACAAAAGGAGATCAGAACTTGATGCATCATATTTATTTCATGTTATGTCAGGTCTTTTCATTTTATGTTGCTTCTTTTCTTTTTATGCTATATTTTTCAGTTTTGTTATGATAGATATGAGATCTTAGATATTTTTGTAATCATTTATAGCTGTTTGATTTATTTCAAAATGTATCGTAACTCAAGCGATTGCACACACGATCACCTGAGTATTTTATGGTGGATCGATTGTGCAACCTGCTGAGTTTACGTGACTGAGTAAACTCACCCCCTCCCCAAAACTAGATTGCAGGTGAGAACTCTGATTTTTCCATCACTGAGGATGGGGATACTGCTGTTCCTGATGCGGCTCAAGAGCGTGAAGACGTCGGCTACCATCTGGACGAGGGAATAGATCCGGCGGACTACTTTGAGCATTGAGAAATTCTTAGTCATAGTTTTATTATTTTCAGGGGAGATTTGTTATTAGATACTTTTATTTTTCAGCACCAATTTTGGGTTTGCGTTGGAACTGTTTATTCTACGTAAAACCTCTGCTTGCTTCCGATTATAGATGCATGGTTAGGATTTATCACTTAATTAACGTCATCTACGTTTTTCGCTGTTGTTTTCTTGAATAATTTATTTTTAAATGATGCTATTAAATGCCTTGATCCATATGCTAAATCGGTATAAGAATTATGTGTATGTCCGCTTATCGCCTTAACAAGCGTGCGGTGTCATAACACGGAATTCTAGGCCCTTGAGGTTGGGTAAGGATTCTGGGTCGTGACATATACATACTGTTCCTAGTTATTGCACACTTTTAATTTGGATTCAAATACAAGTATATATTTACGCTTTTTCAATAACTAACTGATAAAATATTAATTCTTCCAATCATTAGGTGCATGAAAAACATTCACCAGATTAAGAGATCGATCGATCGATCATACAGTCGCATACATTAGATACATTTGGGCTAAGGTTGAGTGTCTGTACTCTACAGTTCTTGTGATTCATCATCATCATCATCATCATAGCCTTATATCGGCTTTGCTGCCTGTACTCTACAGTTCTTGTGGTTGTTCCATGTTTTTTTTTTTTTTTTTTTTTGATCGGTAAGAAAAATATATATTAAAAAACCAGCAAGCAGCTGAAAAACTACAAGGAGAGAAAAAAAAAAAAAAAAGGACAGAGATGTAAAGGGCAGGAACAGAAACACAGCCACCCCCCACCCCAAGCATCCACATAGGGAAAGCAGCAGCTCACATACAAAACTCTCCACTGCTCTCCCACCCAAATTTATCTAAGTAGACCTAACGACAAATGGGAACCAATCTGGTTGTTCCATGTAATTGAACAAATGGGAACCTACTATGATATGGAGGGAGCCAGTTGGAGTATCTCTTCAACAGAGGATGGTGTAGGGTAAGAGTTGGCCGCTTTTGGGCTGCTGGCTGGCGATTTTATCCATAGTGGATTGCCATCAACCTAGACTATGAGGATGCAGAAGTTGCAAAAGTTGAGATTCCCTTAGGGCGTGTTTGATTGCTTGTATTTGGTTGAAAAGACTCGTTTCAGAGGGCCTTTACAAGAGTCAAACGTCTTTTGGTTGTTTGTTAGTTGTGTTGACCTTCCGCGTATCATATGGCATCCTGTACGCGTCTTCATTTATGGATACGAGGCCACACCCTCGTATGCTTCCAACGCTACATGTTTCGCGAAGCGTCGGGGCTTCAATTCTCATAAAAGAGCCCAACTGCTCTCATCTTCTTCATTATTTGCCATTGGAAAAAAACTCTGAAGCCTCCTTCCTAATAAAGATGATGGCAAGCGACAGAGCCATCTCCCCACCCTAAATAATCCTCCACTATGACTCACCAGGGGTTGGCGCAATTGGTAGGGGACTTTGGTTTGTTACCAAAAGGTCATGAAATCGAGTGTTGGTGTCTCCCTTCTGCAATAACAGGATGCCTAGGGTGTGTAAATCATGAAATACTTGTTACACTATGGGGGCGAGGGCATCCCTTAGGGATTAGTCCAAGTATAAGCTTGGTATTACCCTAAGTTATCAAAAAATAAATAAAAAAAATATTCGTCCACTGTGAAGAGGTACTTTTGTAGAAGTTGAACAGTTCATTAGAGTTTAGCCTTTTGATTAGGTTCTTTTTGGGGGCTTATGTTATTTGACTATTTTCATTTTAGAGGGGATTTTCTAGGTCTACTGTGTATTTGGTTCTCCTTGGATCTAAAATAGGAGATTAAAAAAAATAGAAATAATGTGAATCAAAGGCTTAGGGTTTTCACTTTGATTAGTACCAAGAAAATGCACAAATGATCCTTCTGTTAAAACCTCTTTTTAACCAATATTTGTTGCTCAAGATTCAAGATCATTTATTAATTTTGCTGCTGAATTTTCTAGAGATTGATTTGAAAACATTCACCTTTGATCTGATTGAGGTATCTGAGGATTCTACTCCCGTTTTCTTCTATTTATATGGCCTTTACAATTCTCAATGCATTCTTGCCAAATAGGGTTTTGTTGAAACCAATTTTTGATTATGTTAGCTGTGATAATTTTTTTTTTTGGTGGCTAAAAACCAGGGATTTCTGTTTTCCAAACCCAAGAAGATTTTTTTTTTTTTGTCAGCCTATATTTGTTGCTGTAATTATCACCTATATCTGTCTTAATTAATACTTGTTTAATAATGGAAATTCAATATTTTCCTTTATGAGAAATTTGAAAATTTTCTGTATGTAGTTTGTGGTAGTTTATTGGTTAGTTTTCTTTATATTTTGTAAGATAGTAATCAACCTATTTGTCTAAATGCTAATTGACACGTGCAAAAGGTACTTAACTGTTGGAAACATCATAGAGAGTATAGATTAAATTCTCATAAATTTTGATGGAATTTTGACCATTATTTAATATCAGGGTATAACTTAAAATTTAAGTGACATGTAAGTTCTGCTATTACGAGCGTGCTGTGACGTGTGCTCACGCTATGGCTATTCGGGCCAGCTGCAGGGCTATTTGTGTCGCTTGTGCTTCGGGTGGGGGCATTGGTGAATTGAAGACGGGACATCGTAGGCGTGTTATCAAGCCATAAGCGCTTCACCGTAGAGACTCCGAGATTGTTGGTCGTGGGTCACTACGGCACACGACATGATGGCATGAAGGGTTCGCGACACAGTCACATGGAAGAAGATATGGGCGTATTGGTGTAGAGGATGACACTGTGTGCTATTGACAGAGGGCATGTGTTATGGTGGTATGTCAAATCAATACCTTTAAGGTTTTTCTGCTATTTTCCCCAAGTTGTTTAACCCTTATATATACTGGTTGTAGCTCAGTTACTACGTGTTATACTACTGTATATGTCACTAGCCTGAGTGTACTGATATACTAACACGTGTGTGCACGTACGTCCGGACCAAGTATTCGTAGGAGGCATAGCTTGGTTGCTCTTGGGCACACTCTATGCAGCCAAGAGTCACTTCATTTCGGGTGGTTCCGACGACCTCCGCGGTGCAGGTCAACTCTGAAAGGAGGTCATTCCTCTACTCATCATTGCGCAACGCATTCTCCACTGCATCCGGAACCAAACGCTACTTTACTTAGAAGTGAATTATTAGGCTGACCTAGCTTGGAAAGTTAGGTGCCGCACGCGAGTGAGCGTCGAAAGAGTGACTCCATGACAGTTGGTATCAGAGCCATAGAGATAACCGACACTGAAGGGACTGGTGAGGATACGAGACGACGCACAACAAGAGAGCTTATAGAGGATCTGGAAGTTCAGATGGAGCAGTTTGATTCAGTGGTATCGCTTGTGACAGTCCATGAAGAACGGTTGAACATGCGAGAGAAGGGAACCACATCGCGTTAGCTGAGAACGTGGAGATCTTAATGGAGGACACGAGGGGCACCATCGAAGCCCTTCGCGTACAGATCGAAGACCTAACTGCTAAAGTGAACATCTTGATGAGGGCGATGGGCTTTGGGGCTGCTCCACAACTAGAGGCCCCGTGTAAGATGAAGATACATGAGTGGCAATCCTACAGAGGTGCTCAAGACGCAAAAGAATTGGAGAATTTCTCGTAAGACATAGAGCAGTGCTTTCGTGTCGTGCCACCTGCCACGAAAGACATGAAAGTCTTCACAACGACTATGTACCATCATGGCCTCAATCACTGATTGCATGAAAAAGGGAAACTTCAAATGGGGCAAAGCCACGACAAAAGCCTTTGCTGAGATAAAATAAAAGATGAGTAGTGCACCCGTCATGCGCTTGTCAAACTTTTCCAAAGTCTTCGAAGTCGCATGCGATACATCAGGTGTGGGTATAGGAGGAGCGCTTAGCCAAGAGGACCACCCAATGGCTTCTTTTAGTGAAAAGCTTAATGAGTCGAAGCAAAAATACTTCACCTATGATAAGGAGTTTTATGCGGCCGTTCATTCTTTATAGTATTGGAAACATTACCTTAAGCCGCAAGAATTTATGTTGTTCTCTGACCATGAAATCTTACGCTTCTTAGCCTCTCAGAAGAAGCTAAATCCGAGGCATGCAAAATGGGTTAAATAACTCCAGGGGCTCACCTTCGTGTTGAAGCATAATGCCGGTGTTGAAAACAGGGTTGCTGATGGGCTTAGTCTTCGGGTGACGACTTTACACTCAATGAGCACCAAGATTGTCGGGTTCGAATGATTAAAGGATGAGTACTCCGAGTGCCCAAATTTTGGAGTAGAGTACACTGCTCTCCTTAGTGACCCGACCAACACACACTCTGCGTACACCATCCAAGATGGGTGCTTGCTAAAAGGTAATCGTCTTTGCATCCCTCAAATTTCATTGTGTTACTTTCTCATTTGGAAGTTACATGTCGGAGGGTTAGTTGGTCATTTCGAGCGTAATAAGACTATTGCGCTTATAGATGATATGTTCTTTTGGCTTAGCCTGATGAGAGATGTCGCTCGAGTTGTCAAATATTGTCGTACTTGCCAAGTGTCAAAATAAAGTAAGCAAAATACCGGCTTGTACACCCTGTTACCCGTGGCAAGACCTCTCCATGGATTTTGTGCTTGGACTTCCTAAAACTCTAAGGAAGCATGATTCCATCTTTGTTGTAGTGGGTCGATTTTCCAAAATTGCCCACTTCATACCTTGTTCGAAGACTTCTGATGCTTCCCGCATTGCTAAGTTATTTTTCGCGGAAGTTGTGCATCTTCATGGATTGCCCAAAACCATTGTCTCTGATAGGAATGTCAAGTTTACTAGCTTTTTTTGAAAGACCCTTTGGCATATGATGGACACAATGCTCCGATTTTCGTCGGCCTATCACCCTCAAACGGTTGGCCAAACCAAGAGTACCAATAGGAGTTTACGGAATCTCCTTCGTAGTCTTACCAGTGATCATGTTAGGACCTGAGATACCATTTTGCCCATAGCTGAGTTTGCCTATACTAATTTTGTCAATAGGTCAATAAGCATGAGTCCCTTTGAGGTTGTACATGGTCATAGGCCTAGGACATCTTTAGATTTAATCTCATGTCAGCGTCGCATAGAGTATCTAAGTCAGCTAATGCATTTGCACAACACATTCATAGTTTGCATGTCGAAATTAAACAGAAGATTAATTCAAGTAACAATCAATACAAATTATCTGATGATACTCACAGGCTTCAAGGAATATCAGGTGAGTGATAAAGTGATAGTCTGTATTAGGCCTGAGCGGTTCCCATCGGAATCCACAAAGAACTTCCAATCCCGAGGTGCTGGACCTTTTAAAATTTTGGTAATGAGTGGTCCTAATGCATACGTACTTGAATTTCCTCCAGGTACGGGAGTTAGTTTAACATTCAATGTCGAGGACCTAATTCTTTACTTGGGTTCAATCCCACCTCCTGCAAATCCTTTCCAGCCCTCTCATACTCCCAACCCCACCCAAACCTTGCCAACGGTGCCTCTCCCCTCTCCAAGCAGACAGAGACAAGATCATATTGAGGATATATTAAATGATCATGTCATATCTACACCTGACGAAGGATTTCAGAAGTACTTAGTCAAATGGATCGGTAAATCAGAGTTTGAAAGCACATGAATTCATGAAAATGAGGTTCGTTGATTGGACCCTGATTTGTTCGATAGCTACAACGAACGTGCTTCATCGGTGATAAAACCTATTTAGTCCGAGGGAATTGACGGAGACGTCGAGTACATGTATATCGATTTTGGACCACATCGGTTCTACAAGTATCGGAAAAAACGAAGAGAATGCCCGAGTGCTACAGCTTCAGGGGAGAAAATGAGACACAAAATGTCATCGGGAGATGGACGTCCGTAGGTTCTCAACGGGCGTCCAGAAATAAAAGGCCTCATTGTTTGACGCACAACGGACGTCCATGACCATGGAGTTCGTGGGTGACGGACGTCCGTAGCCTCAGTACGGACGCTTGTGGAGATCTCCGCCCCATCGACGAAAAAAAATAATTCTGCGAAAACTTTTTTTTTTTTGTCTTTTATTATTTTAGGATTTTTTTAATTCGAATTATTATTTGGTTGTCTATATAAATAGGCTTGTAAACACAATTAATTAGTTTTTATGAATATTGATTGAGCTTTTGCTTGAATGGAGAGAGAGACTTCTTCATCGTGATGGGTTTGGTGTGAGGCAAAAAGAGTGATTTTCGTTTATCTTTCGTTATCTATTTTCGTATCTTTGCTATTCTATGTCTCTGTTTCTTGTTTTTCTAAATCCTAATCCATTTTGTTCATCGATTCTGAAATCCTAACTCAACTCAAAACCCTAATTTTCATCTGAGCCATCAAATCTATCAAATTTCACAACCCTTGTGAGAACTAGTGCATCTATATCGGATTGACGACGAACGCCCAAGCCTGAAAAAGCTAGAGTTATATTTCTATGATTGATCTCGCCTTAAAATTAACAAGATGTGCTCATCGAACTGAACCCTAGTCGGATCTCGCGTGATTTACCTATCTGAATTATCAAAATCCTAGCATATTGATATAATTTTACGATTAAGGTTGTTTTAATCCTTTTAATTTTGATAAAATTACATTAAATCATTATTCACGCATTTTAGGACTCCCGTCCCACATCAATACAACCTTAATAAAAAGCAAGGTAGTTGAACAGGTTTCTTCTATCTTCTTTACTCCATTCTTGAAGGACACCATAAATCTAAGTTAAAATTGTTTCCCTATCGAAACTCCATAATTGTTTTGGCTATCACGTGGAGCTTTATTTTTTTAATAAAAAAATTTGAATTTTATAGTTTTAGATTAAACCTACACTAACTTCATATTGCCTTACTAAGTAAACTAACAACTCTTTTAGTATTAAATTTAAAATGTAATAATTATATTAGTTCTTCTTGTTAGCCTACAAAAAAAAATTAATAAATAAAAATACAAAACTTATTCTACCCCTAGCCACTATGATTAGCATGGAAGTAGCGAATTCCAAACTCGAATTCAAATTAAATGAATTCTAAATTAAGTAACATAGGACATGAGCATATCATTTCTTAAAAGTAAAATTAACCTTTTTTTTGGCTAAGGTAATCTTAAAACTAACCTAATACTAATACTAGCACATAGTAAACAAACTAACATTATATAAAGCTAAACGAAAACTATTAACAGAATAAATTACAGACAGAGCTTCTTAAAAGGGAGTCCACTTTGCTCAATGGCAGACATTTGCTCATAGGGTTGTTATACTAGGCTAGAGATGCAAGTTTTTAACAAAAAACCGAGGGGGTAGGATGAGAAAAATATCAAAAAAACAGAAAAGAAATAAGAAAATACATTAAAAAAATAGTAAAAATACCAAAACCGAATCGAAAAACTTGAAATATTTCAATTTTGGTTAAGTATCAAATTCAAAACAAAAAAACCCGAACTGAAAGCGATTCATTTTGGTTTCAGTCTGGGGTGTACCTAACAGAATACCGGAAAAATCGGTATCTGTTCGGTTCAGTACAACAAACTTGCATCCAAGATAGTTAAGGCGGTGTGGCCAGGTCATGACAGAGAGGCTCACTACGCCAGACTATTTATTATTTTATTTTTTTAATTTATCTATTAATTAATAATATTCTTTTTTATTTTTATCTTTTATTTATTTATATTTTTATATATAAAGAAAAAAATTCAACTACTGAAACATCATAGTTTGATTATAATATTGAGGATTTCATGTTCTAGGCATAAGCAAATATCAATAAATACAAATCAAATATGGAATACCAATAAATTTCTCTGAGTATAAATAAATATTATGAAATATCAACAAATATAGAATATTAAAAAATATGACATATTAAGTACACATACGATAATGTTCCTGACGCTGAGGTCTCAACGACGCTCGTGTTGATAGCTGTGACGAAAGAAAGAGAGAGAGAGAGAGAGAGAGAATCGATGATTTTGTAACTTATATTATAAAAATATTATAACTTATAAGTATTATACCGTGCATAGCGATGTCATAATGCTATTCCGCCATGGCAACACTATGACGTCGCTATTTAGCCATCATAATTATTTGGTTGTACATGACATTTCTCATTGCCATTCACCATAGTAAAGCTATAGTGTGGCCCTCACAATCATGCTTGCATTCCTACACTGGGCTAAACATAACCTCGAGGAACCTTGGACGGACCACAAACTATTAGTTTTAGAGTGTCCCACTGTAGTGTCAAACAACATGTGTGCCATCATGACATGGCTCCTGACAGGCCTAGGGTTGTTCCAAGGGTCAAGTCAAGCTGGGTTGGGCTAAAATCCAAGTCAACCTGATCCGTTGGACCTTTGACCCGACCCGACCCGACCTTCGGATCATGTGATTAAAGGGCAGACCTGACTAAAGGATAGACTTATAATACTAGCCCAATTAAATACCGGGCTGGACAGGTCGGACCATGGGGTGTTCCAGCCCATTGACCCAACTCGACCCTTATGTTGAGATGCTTTGAGACTTGACTGATGCAGTGTTGATCCAGCACATTAACAGCATGGTTGTTGTATGCAGGGCCACGCATGCTTTGGGCCGTTGACCTGAGTCGAGTAAGGTGCTTCAAGGCCAAAACCTACTCAAAGGGTAAAATTATATGCTCGACTCGGTTTAGAAACCGAGTGGTATCATGGACCTAGAGGGGGCTCATTTACATAACCAAAAAGCATACCAACCCTACATGGGTTAATTGCTCGACCCTAAACCAAATGTAGGCACCTTCCTGCATGTATATTTGACTTATTTCTCACTTTTCTAAGAGAGGCCACAAACCGATATATAAACCATTCTGCAACCATAAAGCTAGAGCTAAACGACAACAAAATCCAAGACCATCATCACTCATAAACAAAAACAACTTCACAAACTAATCAACTAGTCCAACTGTTTTATTACTTTATCCACAAGACCTAAATCCAAATTGCTACAGAATCCACTAATAAAAGAACTGTCCCAGCGATTATAAATAGTACTCATCATATTCTGAAGATCACCCCTCTCCATCTTCCACTGACATCAAAATCAGGTTAATTAAACGCGTGTACTTTCAATAGGTAGTAGGGCATTAGCCCTATTCATCTCACATCCCACCAAAATCCCTTCCCATGCAAAGCCAAATGTAGGATATCATCTACTTCTTCTACTAATATGTGTTCCCTCATGGAGGGGATTGCTTGAGCCCTTGAGATGAGGGATTTACATTCATGAATTAGATAAATTAATTTCCATTTAAATTTGAAGAGTTGAATTTTAATCTCACATAGCTGTTCACCAGTAGCAGTAAATTTAGATTCATGATTCCTTAATGTGGGTTTTATGATATCTTCATCAATAGCTATACTTTCGAGCTGATTTAGTTTGCCAATAGCCAGAAAAATCTTTTCCTCATCCATTTGTTTGGATCCTGGCCTCAGAGAAAAATGTTTGAGCCCTGGGCACCTGAAACTCACATAAAGAAGCAAATTGTTATAAGAAATCATAATAAAAAACTCATAAATCTCAAGGGCAAATAATTCCTTAAGAATCACTAAAACCCCTTTCATTAAGAGGGTTCATTTATCATTGGCCTAAAAGTACATTGGCATATGACCTTAAACTGAGAGCGGTGATCAGGTCTTTTTAGGAAGATCTGAAACTACAATGATGGATATAAATATTAGGGTTCTGATCTACATAATTAAATGATAGTACAAAAAAGATAAGGGCATAGATGTTAAAGGGTCTAAAATAATTTTGGACTTCGTTAAACTCATCACCTTACAATATACCTGATGATTTCAACCCGATTTAGGGTAGTCCAGAAAGTATTTGATCATTCCCTTGAACTAAATTTTTTTTTTCTTAAAGTGGAATACAATTGTACTCGACAATTAAACCAGGCAACTAATGATTCAAGAGTCCTTGAATAGTGATTATGGTTTAAAACAACAACTTTACTAATTTTTTCAGGCCAAATGGTATTTAATGGCATCGATAATAGAGTTAGAAAATTTCAACAAAATTTGGGATTATGTGCCTACAAGGCCAGAATTTGGCGTGAGATGCCACTTCTGTTTGTTTGTTTGTTTATGCAGGCTCATGTACAAGGCATACGATATGTCAGAGTTGTAGGGTTTTAAAACTTCACCAACATAGAAAATGATCTTATTCAGAGTCTTACAAACTATTCTAAAATCCCACTGTTCATCCATACCTTTTTGAAAAATGTACTTGAAGACCATTGAGCCTTGGTTTCAAAGTATATAGATTGAATGTTGCGAAGACATTTTTGAATCAACAAAACAGATCTCTTCTTTATTTTTTAACTGGATCTTTAGTTTACAAAATCTGTGTTCTAAAGCTCTCAATGTCATTAAAATTTCCGCAGTCTTTTATTTTTTTTAATCACATTCAACAAATTAGGGAGGGGAGAAAAGCGAGAAGCTCCACTAAAAGTAAGCAAGCAAAAGCAAAAAACAAGAACAAGAAAGGAGACGAGGATCACACTAAACACATCCTCAGGGGAGATGAAAGTAAGGATACTATGGGGGTTTGATTTGCTCCCATTCAATCAGGATAGCGGCCATCTATGGTGCCTCTCCAACATAACTAGAAATACACCGCCAGCACAAGTCTTCAGTAATAGCATTTCAACAGATCTAAGAGTCTGAAATCTATTTGTCGAAATCATTTTTATTGTATTCCTTCAAGATTTCCTAGAAGATCGATAAAGATAGACCATTCCAAATGACTCAGATCTCCAACACAAGGTGACTCCAGCCAACCAGAGAGAACCGTCGCACAAGACTCTCCCAAACATCAACAAATCTCAAACTAACTGAGAAACCCCTCCCAAAGTGCTAAAACAAACTCACATCTAAGGAGTAAATGTTCTACTGACTCCTCCGCTTCCCCACAAACCTATACTCTATCAGGACGTTTTTCCCCTGTTTCTTAATTGCACACAAGTCATCATTCCCCCCAGATTCTTTCCGGAGTCAAAAAAATTTCCCTGATCGGAGACCTTAAATTCCACATTGACGTCCAAGGTTGAAGCACCAGTGCAGTGCCTTGCATGGAATGGCCTAAAAAATGTTTTAGGCAGGAGTTTTTTTTTAGTCTCATCTTATCCAAGTTCTATACTCGGATATCAGGCTTGGACCTATCCTCAAGTCCTCATGTCATAGGTTTTTGTGGAGATGGACATTCCAAACGAAACTGGACACACCCCCCCCCCCCCCCCCCCCCTCCAAAAAAAAACCCACTAATGCATCCCTAATTGGGTGAGAGATTGAAGGTTGATTTATATCCACGACTTATAGGCTCTTCACCACACCATCTATCAAACTATAACTTTTTTTACGTTTTTTTATAATTGATCTATCAAACTAGACCCATAACCGACTCGAAAACTGATTTCATCCTCAAAGAATTTCCATGGCTTATTTACACCATTCTACCAACCCGAGCCTAGCCTACCTCTAAGTCTCCTAATGGACAATCCACAACCATGCCTACCATATTTTAACCCAATATCCTCTGTCCACAGGCATCACCAGATCCATTTCCTAGCGATTCATTCTCCGAAAGGATTGGATGTCCAACCATCCCACTTCTTCGGAAAGCCTCACTACATCCCAGATGAGCGCATAGATCTTCTCTCAATCATTTATCCCACTACACAAAAAGTTCTAGGGCATTCAAACATTGACATTACATAAATTGGCAGGTTACAAAGCATAAATTTTATCAAAGTGAGTATCCCCATGTTAGAAATAAAACTCCTTTCCACCCCGCCAACTTCTTATCAAATATTTACCCAATGGGATCCCACTAGCTAATTGATGGTTTTCTTAAACAGAAAGGAGGCCCCATGTATTTCCTTGTAGGTTCCCCAACCACACCCCATTATATTTGCCAGATCCACAATCTCCCACACCTCCAATTTTACCCCATGGACAGTGGTTTTCTAAGATTCAACTTTTGGACCGAAATGGCTTCATAACACCTTCTGATGGCATTTCAGAATTCTCTCCCAGTTCATCAGAAAGTACCATCATGTCATCGGCATATTGGAGCTGCGAGATCTTTGGCCCATTTCTACTCATCTTAAAACCACTAATTAGCTCCATCTTCTTTTTTTTTTTATATCCGTGGGTGTCCAGGCCAGCTTGTGCGCACCTCGACTAATCCCACAGGGCCCTGGAGCTAACGACCGGATAATACTCCAATGGCCCTGAGGGGACTCGAACTGATGACCATTGGGGAGTAAACCCAAGGCCTAATTAGCTCCATCTCAATAGCTTTTTTCATCCCATCACCGAATACTTCACCAACAGGTCATAAAAGAAATGGATCACCTTGTCTAATCCCCCTAGAGCTCTTAGAGAAGCCTTTTGCAGCTCTGTTCACATTGACTGATAACCATGCGGCTGATATGCGCCCTCGAATCCATTTCCTTTTACCAAAGGCAAAGCAGTCAAGCATATAATCCACAAACTTCCAATTGATTTTATCAAAGGCAGACTCCACATTTTTTTATCTCAGGATAATGAGAATCTACCTTCTCTACTCTCTTCCAGGACCCCTTTCATCCCATCTGCGTTCTTTTCAATCCATCCCAATGATTTCCATCAACTGTAGATCTATTTTTCACGTCATCACAAACATCCCATTTGGTCTCTTGCATTACTGCCACATCAAGACATCTAAGGAAGGTCTTAATAATGATGCAATTTTCCCCGTCCCCCAAACCCCTCATATTCCATCATGTAATTTTATTAAAAACCATACACAAATCATATGCTATGGAGAACCACTTCAACCCAGTCAGTTTTTTGTGAACCGTTTTTCCACCCTTCTCCAATTAAGAATAGATAACAATTTTTCCATCTCCTTCAGTATTTTCCCCTTATGTCTACTCAAAGACTTACCATTATGCTTTAAACTCTCCAGACTCCAGTTCTACGAACATCTCAATAAAAAGTTTTTTCCTTCATAGGTCAGTCCCGCCAAGGTGTCAAATTGTATATCGGGTTCAAAATATTTATTTCCTGTATCGTAAAATAAATTTAATTTTTTATAGATATATGAGGAAAATACATTAATACACATCTAAAAATAAGAAAATTATATATATATATATATATATATATATATATATATATAAAGTGTCAATAACACTCATTCCATCATATGTCACTAGAAATTATACCAAATAAATTGAACAAAATAAAACATTTCATTAAATTGATTTGTAAAGTGGAGATAAAAATCCATGGTCACAAAAATTCATAATTTTTTCAATTTTTAACTATATAAAATGAAACCCTATAGCTGCACAAGTATAAGTGTGGTGTAAGTGCATATTACATACTTGGATTGTGTATTTATGAGATTTGTTTCTTTCGAGTTCCAACTTCTACCAAAAATATCCACAAGAAAAAAAAAATTCCTCTACTTGTTTCTGTCATTACAAGTTTGTAATCCCCAAAAATTTTAGAAAATGTAAAATACTCAAGTTTTCATTCATCTCTATCCTCACTATCATCATCCTCTTTTCCATCAATTAAATTATCATTTTTTCTTCTTTCTGTTCTTCCTGTAGACGCCTTTCACTTTTCCTTCTCATCATTCTTTTTTTTGTTTTTGTTTCATTTGGTAGATACGAAGGAGTTTATAAGAGAGATTGAAGTTGGGGGTAAATAAGTAACAATTAATTATAACTGAAATCACATTAATTGTTCATATCTTGGATCGCAACATAAGATAGAGTTAAGAACAGAGCCATATCATAGATATGTATCTTTATCTATAGTATTAGTATCATGCATCGTATCACATATTGTATCATTTATTTTAAGATGGATAACCATGATCCCCGCCTTTATGCATTTGTTCAATTGTTCCTGATAAATCTGTGTATCCAACTCAAAACCAGTTGGTAATGAGTAGAGGTGCCCAGGATATGATAAAGGGAGAGACAAGGGTATAATTTACCCCATGTGGGACTAAAGTTCAACACTTAGCCAGGTTGATTTCCTAAGTGTCTAGAGAACCCTCTAGATTTTCACCCGACAGCCATCTATTGAGTCCAATACAACCTCTTCCTCTTCCGACATCTTCGAGGTTACAGATAAGTTTTCAAGAGTCCCCCTAATTCATTATGACCATTCCCCACAGCCTCATAATGTCTCTATCCCAAAACTAACTCCTTATACTTTTGTCTCAAATAAGATTAATGCAGATTGGATGGATGAAATGGAGGCAAGCATGCGGAGTTTGTGAGACCTAAGAGTTCACTTAGATTGAAGGGACGTTTCTATAAGACAGGCTGTGATGATGATATATAAATTAATCAAATAACGTTCAATCCATTATTAAAACCCTATCAGACTGCCGTCTCGGATGAACAACTACGGCAAACCTAATGAATTCACCTGTTTTCCTGGCCAAGTTAGTTGTAAAGTCTGTTCTAATGAATTATCTCTAACATGGAAGTAAGAGAAGGGGGAAAGATAAAGAGAAAACCCCAAAAAAGGCAAATTATCTAGTGGTGACCAGCAACATCATAATCAACCTATTTTGCCATTTCAACGGCTTGGAGCCCCATCACCCGGCCAGGCTGGCCCCATGCCTTTAAAGGAACAAAACATCGGGTCCACCATGGCGGCGCGCCACATTGAAGTAGAAAAAAAAATAAAAAAAATAATACCTTTCAGCAACGTAGAGGAGATCGTCTTCTCCAGCCATGCGAGAGAAATCTATTGAAGTTAAAAACCCAATACTCCTATCAACCACAAACTCTATCAATTTACGAGATTCATCTCGTGTATTTGAATGGGAATAAAAGTCATTGAGATCAATTTGTCTCCAAAGAGAAGGAGCCTTAGAAGCTCTGTACCAAGAAGTGTAACACAGGGAATGAGATCTCTGAAACCCAGTTTATCAAATATTGAAATAACAAGATCGGTATCTAGATCAGCCCATGAACGATTTTGCTTCTCTTCTATGTCGCTGAGTCTTCTACTTCTTCTTCCACTCCTCTTCCCAATAGACTCCATTTTCTTTGAGATCAGAGGGAGAAGCAGAGAAGGGCCTGGCGATTTACCCCTTGCTAAATGCACACCAAAAACTCCTTCTTCATCTGAAATAGGATAGGAATGCTATTGGGTCGGGTGGGGTTCTCTAAGGCCCAAAATTTATTATGCCCGACCTGGTATCTGATGGGTCTCCTATTTAGACTTGACTCCACCCGACCCAAAATATTTGATCCATTGAAGATAGAGCTCTCAATGTGTCAATTTGTTATCCAGCTTTTGGAGCTAGCCCATACCTGCCTCCGGTCTTTTTTCATTCGGGCCTACTATCTATGCCCATACCCGCCCCATTATTGATCAGGCTCGGATGGGATGGGTCCACGGGCCACCCAATAATTTCTATATAATTTATATATAAATGATCTCAAATGAACAGATCGAGCCAGGCTTTAAATAGGTCAATTTTTAATCGAGCTTTCGGAGCTAGCCAATGCCTGATTCATTTACTAATCGCGCTGGGCTAGGCTGAGCCTATTTTACTAGCCTACTCATACCTGGCACATCTTAGGTGAGAGTGGACTCATGTCCGGCCCACTGAAAACCTCCTATTTTGGATCAGGACAACCAACCTGAATTTCCTTACCCGATCTAACCTTTGAGTCTACCTGACCCAAGCTCGATTGAATGGCTCATGGTCGATTTAATTAAAAATCCGAGTCACTTGGGTTGGAACTTGGAAGTGAATTGATGTGTGACCCATTTTGGACAAGTTTTGTCCGTACTCTATTATTTATTTTGTTTAAGTAACATATGAACGACTTTCCAATGATTAATAAATATGTTGTTTGCATGATAACTATTAAAAGGGCAATGGTCGCGTCTTATGACGTAGAGCCAGATTTCATCCTAGCCCATTTGTTTCTCTCGGAAATGAGAGAATTTTGACTTCCTTTATTTTCACTTTTTATGGCACTAGTAAAAGTGCACCTGTGGTTGCATATGTTAATATAAATGTAAAGATATCATCGAATTTCTCTTATTTAAATGTCATATTTTAAAGATCTTCGATCTCTATTATATGACTTAACATAATAAATGGTCATCATCTATTCTGTATTTAATTGTTTTAAATTATATAATAGAGATTTTATTTTATATTAATCTTTTGCATTAAACATATTTAGAATATGACCTTCAAATCTGATGGCTAAGATGAAGTTTTCACTTGACATAAGTCCTTCAAATACCAAGTCTTTTCTTTAAAGGATAACTCTAATTATATCAATCAGATTTTTAAGTGCACTATATTCGAAAAATCATTAACTGATATGAACTAGATGATAGGGATCAATTTTCTTTTCAATCTTTCACATAATGGAGCTTGAAATCAATGGTGTACCATCAGATGGTCAATTTATGATTTCTATTGCATACATCCTAAAAAAATGATCGAAAATTATGAGGCACGCATCATACTCAAACGTGATTTTCGATCACTTTTTGGGATGTTTTATGTGTACTACATGCAATAAAAAATTAACCGTTAGTACACCCATTATCTCAAGATCTATGATTTGGACGAAAACGACCGTTATTGTCTAATTCAAAACAGTCAATGAGATTCAGCTATGATGTCATTTAAAATTGATTTCCAATTCGATCTTCTATATAATAATCCTGAGGTAAATGATGTACCATTAGACAATCAATTTTTTATCTGCGTGACGCACATCCCAAAACAGTAACTGAAAATTATGTGACAGACATTATGCTTAAACATGATTTTCAATCACTTTTTAAAACGTGCAACACCTGAAATAAAAAGTTGATTGTCAGTACTCCCATGATCTCATACATTATGGGGAAGATTGTGCTACAAACGATCTCTATCTTCTGATTCACAATAGTTATTGGTTGTCGGTCATAATACCATTAAAAATTCGATAATTATAAATAGAACGATTCAATTTTCGTTTTAATCTTTCATCTCAAAAAATAACTGGAAATCATGTGGCACATGAAAATATGATCATGAGCATACCATCAAAAAGGCAAAGAGTTATGTAGCTTACTAATTTTTGGAACATGTACAAGAATTTGGTTCATGCAATTGGCAGACCACCTCATGTCATTTGACATTCAATCGGTTTATTGGTTATATAGTTAAAAACTTAGAATCATTAACTATAAATCTCATAAAAATACATGTATATTATACATGGTGTCAAAATAAAAATTTTAACTAAAAAATGTGACAGAAGATGTATAATAATCACTTGCACCATGTATCAGTACATGGTGTCAAAATGATGTCCCATATATAAAATCTATAACCTTAATTTTATATGCATGCCATCATTTTAAAGCCACATGATTCACATGATAACATTAAAAAATAAAAATAAACATATAATTTATAACTTAAAAGTAGGATTGCCAATGGGTCGTGTTAAAACTTTAACTGTCCGATTAGTATATGACATATGATGGCCTGACCTGGCTTGATGGTGCACCCTGATTCGACCTAATACTCGAAGGGTCAAGGGTATATGCCCAACCCGACCAGACACTTATTCCGACCTTAATCTGAAAAGTCGAGTGTATATGCCCAACCCGACCTGACACCTAATTTGACTTGATTGAAAACACTCTACTTTACTATTATTATTATTATTATTATTATTATTGTTACTACTATTATTAATTATTATATAAAATCTTGTAACTTGAGCTTAGTTGACCAAACCTGACCTGACACCTATCCCGACCTTAATTTGAAGGGTTGAGTGTATATGCTCAATCCGACCTGACACCTGACTTGACCTGGTTGAAAACACTCTATTTTATTACTATTATTATTAATAATTATTATATAAAATCTTGTAACTTGAGCTTAGTCGACCAAATTTTTCCTTAATTCGATCCAACCATACCTATAGATTGTGTCTAACACTTCATGCCTGACTAAGCCGAATAACCAAAGTTTAGTACCTAGATTAATAAAAAAGTTAATATGTTGAGAGCTCTACGTAGAAGTATCATATGTTTGTCTAAGTCATATAAAGTTAAGTGCTCCCCTAAGTCTTACGACCAACATACGTATGAGTGTAAGTAATCCGATCAGGTAAGATGACAATATTTGATCAGGGATACATTAATCGTGGCTTTATTAACACTCGCGGAATCTTAGAGGGCACCTATGCAAAAAAATATTGACTCTTTTTATTAGTTGATGGAGATCATTTTTCGGCCCAATCTTTCACATAAGGGATCTTGATATCATTGGCTTACGATTAGACAATCATTTTTTTTATTTCATAAGGTGCAAATCACAAAATATGACCCTAAATTTACATGATATATATCATGCTCAAATTTAATTTTTTAGCTATTTTTATGTGATCTATGCCATATAATTCAAAGCAAGTCAAATATTTTATGGTAAAATTGTTAATTATTTTAACTTTGTGGATTTCTTTGAAGTTGCTAAAAATAAGGAAGGAAAGATAACTTTTATGGCAAAATTGTTAATTCTTTTAATTTTATGGGTTTCTTTGAAGGTGCTAAAAATAAGGAAAGAAAAAGATCTTATTTGGATACCATTATTTACGTATTCCCATTGGAAAAGAGATTCTATTTGGGTATCATTATTTACAACCATTAAAATTGTAACCTCGTCAATATCCTCTAGTAGGTATGAAATAACCGCTTTGAGAGTGATGCATACGTGAAAATGAAGAATAAGCAACACTACTTGCTTAAAGAAAATCACGGACTCTGACCGTTGTGGACAAATCAACTGATACAACTGTCCAAAACCGTAGTTTCTAAAATGCAACGGCCTAATATTGTATAATTAAGCCTATTCGAACCTGTGACCTCAAGATATAAAACAAATTGGGCATCCGTTTCTCAAATGCAACGGCCCGGTTTGTTATAGGTTAGGCGATTCGAACCTCGGCCCTCTAAGGTATACTAGGCGCCAATACAAAAATAGCTTATAAGGAACTCGAGAGAGAGCAGCGTCATCCGGCTTCTCCTCTTTGCCCTTCCTTTTCCTCTTCATTTGATGCCATCTTCCTCGTCGCCGAAGCTTGATCTGATTCGGTCCTCCTCATCTCCAAAATCTAAAGTTTGATTCAATGCAAACCTCCTCATCTCCATAAACGAAGCTTTGATTCGACGCCATCCTCGTCGTCTCCAGGATGCCTGACTTGAAGCCATTAATGGTGAAATTTATCTATGCATCAAGACTCTCGATATGCCTAGCGATTAAAGCTCGCCAAAGCGACATTGAAGAAAGCGATCGGTAGGGGTTATATTTTATTTTATTTTTCTAAAATATTAAAAGGATTATACCCAAATCACTAGAATTTGGCATACCCTAATTAGAAATAGTTTTAAATCTATTTGTTTTTGATTATCCAAAATATTTTTTAAATTTGAGTTATGGTTTTATTTTTATTTTTTTTACGAAGGATTATTTTATTTTTCTTAGCGGCTCCTCCATCTTGAAGCTCGCTAAATCCGGTTGGTTACCCTATTGTATTTGAGGTATTTTCCCAAATTTTGAGGTATTTTCCTAAATTTTCCTCTGTTTATATGGTTTGCTATCTAACATCAAGTGCGGGATCGAATGAAAACCGATTGGTTTGCTATTCTCATGTTCTATTACCCTACTGTTTTATATGATTTGCTATTCTCATGTTCTATTTTCTCTTCCCATAATTTTTGCATTTTTGTTTTCTAAATACTAAATTTTTTTAAGAAAGTCTTTTTTCTTTCTTAAAAGGATTACCCATGCTATATGTTGAAATGTTTTTTTTTATTTTTATGAATTTATATACTCAAATTATGTACTCTGGCCTCTGTTGGCCTGATGTATATATTTACTTTTTTTACTGTTAAATTCTCATTATGCTTTTTTATTTTTAAAATGCTGTTATGTATTGTATGTATAAGCCCAGTGATATATATATATATATATATATATATATATATATATATATATATATATATATATATATATTAAAGTCTGTATAACTGACATTATGCAGTTTTGTTGGGTACCTAGGAGTGCAGATTCGATTAACTAAACTAAAACTTAAAATTTTGATTTTTCGTTCGATTCAGCCTGAATGGAAACTGAACGGAAACAAATTGGTTAAATACCGAAAACTTGTAATCGAATCAAAGCGCAAAAAAAATCAGTTCAGTTCACTTGGTTCGGTTTCAGTTTATTCAAAAAAAATTTAAATATTAATTCTCTTTTTTTTCCAGTCTTCTTTAGTTTTGGGTCCCAACCGGTTTTCGGTTTTAGCTGCTCAAAACTGCGGCCCGATTGGGAATCGTTAAGTTCTTTCCGATTTTATGTCCCAATTGGCATTTTCGATTTTGGCCACTCAAATCGAAAGCAAACCGATTGGGAATCGGGTCGGTTCTTTTTGCTTTTTGACTGGTTTCAGTCCAGTTTGGCGGTCCAGATTTTTGGTCAGTTTTCTATGTAAATTATGTAAAAAATTATGCTAATTATGTGTTGAAATTATGTTAGAATCATGGTATCAAGTGTTGGCCGACACATACATATCAGCGATCTGTATCAGTATCTCCGTCAATCGATGCTAACTCAGTTTTTGAGATGTCAACCGATATTGACTCACTTTTCAAGATGTGAAATCAAAATCTAACGATGTGATTGTATGTTCATGATCTAAAGATCAATTAGATCAAAGATAGGTGCGAAAAACAAACTCCATCAACATGAGATTGGTCCCTCACAAGTCGTACTCCCACTATGAGATTGATCGCTTAGGGAATTTTCACCTAACATAAAACGATCAATCTTATATAAGAACGAAGTATCATATGAAACCTAAGGAAATTTTCATCTAACCCATTTTTTCAATTAAATTAAATTTCAACATATGTCAAATATTTAGACCCTGTTTGCTTATGCTTAATAAAAGAAATGAAAAAGTTCAAGGTCTGGGACCCTATTAGATAATAAGAAAAATGTTGAACACTGTTCGATAAAAAGTAAAAGATCAACTTGTGGACTTCTTGGATTCATACGATAGAGATCCTTTTTCACCCCTAATCTTCCACACAATGGATCTTGAGTCCATGAGCTTACCATAATTCAATCTTCTTGTTTTCTAATCTTTTGGGTTGTTGAAATTTTGTTTGTTGTTGTCAGAAACTCCAGTTTTGCTGGGTTGTTTCTATATTTTAGGAAAATGATAACTGGCGCATAGTTTTAAAAATGGGCCAGGGGCTGACATGTATATATCGTGTTAGGCCTGATCTAATACGATATGAAGCCCCGACTAAATATGAGTATACAAGTCAATAATACAGCTCATATTATCTTTGGTTCAAATAAGCCATTATCATCATATGGGCACCTATCACTTGTGCTTTTCTATCTCTCTCTCTAAAACTTCAATTTTTTTCCTTCATTGTTGTGATTTTTCCTTCAATTAGTTTTGTAGAATGTCTTCAACAATCCCAAGTAAAGAGTGGATGACGGCAAATCATACAACTGTGGAATATATCGAAGGTCTTCATTCATTTATCAAATTCGCAAAAGAAAATGTAGAAGATCCTGATTGGTGTTGTTGTCCTTGTGTCAAGCGTCAAATCTTAAAAAGCATAGCCTCGTAATTATTATGGAACATTTATTTTGTGATGGTATAGATAAGTCTTACGATATGGAAGCACCATGGAGAATCATTTGCTAATAGTCATACCAATTTGGGGACTAGTACATCGACTTCTAACCCAAACGAAGATAGGTTTCCAAGAATGGAAGATATGTTGAATAACACATTCGGAGGTGTTCGTACTGAAGATTTAGATGCTTGCTTAAATGATGCTTATGATGAAGATGACGAGCAATGTCCACATGATTTACATGATGATGCGGGGTATAGTAACTTGATGGAATGTGCATTAGAACCTTTGTATCCGCTATGTAAAAATGAGCACGAAAATTGTCGATCACGATTGAGTTGTTGAGCATGAAAGCTAGGCATCGATTGGTGCGATAAAAGCTTCACAGAGCTATTGAAAATGATAAAAAACATACTTCCTGAAGAAAATACTTTGCCAGATACCACATACAATGCGAAAAAGTTGATCAAGTCTTTACGAATGAAATATGAGATTATTCATGCATGCCCCAATGATTGCATATTATATTGAGAGATCATGCAAATAAGGATACTTGTCCTACATGTGAATGCGGCGGATGGAAGCCACCAAATGCTTCAAAGCCGAGGGCTAAGCCGTTGCCATGGAAGAAATTAAGATACTTTCCATTAATTCGAGGCTACAAAGAATGTATAGTGTCGTGGATTGCGAGAAAATGACATGGCATGCAAACTCGATTTGCAAATGATAGTCACATGACATCCCGTAGATTCTTCTTGTTGGAAATCAATTAATGTTGATTGGAAAGAGTTTGGTTTAGAAAGCGTAATGTTCGTCTAGGACTTGCCAGATGGATTCAATCCTTTTGGCAATAAGAATAACTCTTATAGTTGTTGGCTGTTATGATTGTTCCTACAATCTCCCTCCATCATTGTGCATCGCAAGGAGTTTACAATGTTGAGCATATTGATTTCCGGGCCCAATGGTCCCGGACATGACATTGATGTTTACTTGCGCCATTGCTTGTAGAATTAAATGAATTGTGGTCCAGGAGCAACAACATATGATTCCTATACAAAAACTAGGTTTAACATGAAAGGAATTTTATTATGGGCTATACATGATTTTCCGACATATGGTCATCTTCGGGTTGTAGGGCGAGGAAGATATGGTTGTCCTATTTGTAGTAAAGAGGTTGACTCGTATGGTTATATCACGGAAAGAAATTTGCTTACATGGGCCATAGAAAGTTCCTTACATTTAAATCATCCTTCGAACTTCGAAATCCCAATTTAATGGTAAGGAAGAACATAGGAAACATCCACGCCGTATGAGCGGTTCGAAGTTTTAAGTAAAATGGAAACAATTGACCACGTTGAAAGGCGAGGAAAGAAGAGGAAAAAGCCCACGAATGAAGAGAGTTATGCATGGTCAAAGCGATCAATCCTATTTGACTTACCATATTGGAAGGTGATAAAATTTTCCTTTCATTTTTATTATGTGATCTCCAATAAACTTTGTTTGAATACTAATTTTTACTTTATAAATGTAGGATCTTCCGTTCGTCATAATTTGGATGTAATGCACGTGGAAAAGAATGTTACGGAAAATTTAATTGCAGCGATTATGGATACAAAAGGTAAAAGTAAGGATGGAATTGAGGCCGATATGATCTTAAAGAAATGAAGATAAAGAAAAATTTATGGATTGTGCAGAAAAATGACAAGGTGTATTGCCCTAAAGCTCCATTTGTCTTATCTCGAGATGAAAGAAAACTAATTTGTGAAACATTGTATAATTTGAAAGTTCCCATTGGATACATTGGAAGTATAACGTAAGTTTGGAGGATTTTCAACTGAAAGGCACGAAGTCACATGACTATCATATCCTCATGCAACAACTACTACGTTGTTGATGCATGCATTCAAGAAAGAAAAGCCATTGAGAGCGACTATCCCACAAATGTCAATATTTTTTAATGTCCTATGTTCCAAAGTTATAGATCGGGTTGAGCTTATAAACATGAGGAGACGCATGATCAAGCAATCATGCGTGTTTGAAAAGTACTTCCGCCTTCATTTTTGTTTCTATGATACACCTTATTGTTCACTTGGCGGATGAGGTGCTAACATGTGGTCTGTCGATATCGATGGATGTATCCATTGAAGGTAAACCTTCATAATATGACTTTTAAAGTATTTCTTTTTACTAGTATTATTGATATCTAATTGAAGAAAATTGTATAGGATGATGAAGACTTACAAGCATTATGTAAAAATCAGACTTATCCGAGGGTCTATTACGAGCAATATCTAATGGAAGAATGCATGAGGTCTTGTATATGCCAAATGATAATGCAGGAGGGCATAAGCGAGGAGATATAATGTTCATGGATTATGATGTTACACATGGTTTCCCTCTCGATAAAAAGGAAAAGTCTATTACCTTCAAAACTTGCAATTCCAACAAGCGTAAATGGATTCTCACATTCTCCAGAAAATGTTGAATGGGAGATGTAAGTAATATTTATAAATATCGTCATTATTTTTCCTCAATTAATATTGAAATACTTGATCTAATTAACACTCAACATTTATAGGAAGTACCAATCTAACCTCCAAGGCCACAAGTCATGTGATAAACATCTGAGGGGCAACTACATTCCTTGGTTAAGACAACAATTAGAAAAAGAAGAGTCTTCTACCTTGAAGAGTCTTGCTGATGGTCCAGACTTCAAAGCCATATCGTATAATTCTTATGTGGTTAATGGATATCTTTTTTATACGACGGAGTCAGAAACGAGTACAAGCACGCAGAATAGTGGAGTCTCCATGAAGGCTTTAACTAATTTTAGGGCTAGTGTCAAAGATAAGAACCTTGTGGAAGAAGAAGTCACTTATTATGGCATCCTCAAACAAATACTTGAACTGAATTATGGTAACTTTAAAGAAACAGTCTTCTACTGTGATTGGGTACGTATAGAAGATAAAACAAATGGATGTGTTGTTGATCCAGAAACAGGCTTAATTTTTGTTAATCTTGGGAGGCTTATGAGGAGTTCACATGAAGATGACGAGCCGTTTATTCTTGCCTCCCAAGCCACCCAAGTCTTCTATTGCAAGGACCAAACTAGAGCTGATTGGTATGTTGTCTTAGATGCTCCAAAGAGATTGACTCGAGATGTAGATGCTTAGGAAGATCCATTAGTATTTGAGGCAAGAATTAATGCAGATACTTTAGCATCGCCATTGGTTGCTGATGTCATGGAAGATGATGAATACTAAAATATATTTCTCATTTTTTTTTGTAATTACCATTGGAAGATGATGAATACTAAAACACAATTCTCTTTTTTTTACAATTTTGTTCCCTCTACATGCCTTTGAAAAACTCATGTGGTCCACTCTATGTTCTCTCTACATGCTGTAATTACCATTGGAAGATATACTCTATTTTTACTAATAAACATGGTTTTGACATGTCTTGAGCAGTTATATGGTCTTGGCAAATACTATTTACTTATTTTCAGTAAAGAATTGAGCATGGAAACATATGAACCTCAATCAAGTCGTTTAGAACAAAGCGAGACTGCTGAGAAAGGTTTGTCTAATATTTTTTTTAAATCTATTCTTTTTTTAATAATCGATGTTTAGATATATTGCTAATAACATATATTTTGTCTAGGCATACGGAAACAAGTTAAGTTTAATGAACATGGGCAGCCAATTGGAACATATTCATCGAGCTTGTCGACGCGTAGTAGGTCGTGGCAAGGACACATTGTCCACCTACATACATGACATGGCATGATGTGCCAAAAATGTGAAGGATAAGATATGGAGCACTATCTTGGTGAGTACATATATTATTTACTTATACTATTTTGGGACGATTTCCTCCATGATTTTAACTTATCTTTATATTATTATAGGATGAATATGATATTGAAATTCAACACAAAGCTATAGTATTATCGAAAGCTAATGGATGTTGGAAGCAATGGAAGCATGAGCTTGAAAAAATATGATGAATATGAGACGGATGGAGGCGGAAAAACATCCACCAAAATGTGTGAAGTTGGAAGATTGGAAGACATTTATTCACATATGTTCTACCAAAGAATATGTACGTCAAGAAAAGGGAGAAGTTCTAGAGAAAAGATGACAAACCCACACACACTGGTCGTGAGGGAGCAGCTAAGATGGCGAGAGGAGTTGGTAATCTCCAAATATTACTTTAATATAATTTTCTAAAGAAATAATACTTACTTATGATCATTGAATTGTACAGAAAATCGAGAATCCTAATGGTGTAGTTACCGTGATGTAAGCCATATAGCCACACATACCAAGAAAGACGGGACATGCCCTTCACAATTTATGATTGAAAAATTGGTCTACTCCTATATGTTATTATTCATTTCATTAACTTCAATAGTTATAAAGGACTGTGAGACTTTATCATTATAATATTTTATCATTATTTATTTTTTACAGGATGAAATTAAGAAAATGGTTGAAGATAATCCGGTTGAAGGAGAAGCAATTTTAGATGATGACCCTGTTGCACATGTAAATGCCTTCCTCTCAAATTAGATGATTGAATTATTGCTCTTTAAATCAATATCGTAATTATAAATAAAATTGAATCCTAGGTTTTGGTGTGATAGAAGAGGTTATGTACGAGGTATGGGTAGAGGTATATCAAAGACAACTTTTTCCTCATCAGCTCCTTCTAGGGAAATAGCTTCACGAGAGAAGAGAGCACGTGCAAGTGTGGAGTCGAACTATGAAACAATTATGCGACGACTTGATGAGGAGACTAGGGCACGCAAGGTACTTGAGGAGAAATTCAATGCATTACCAAGACAAGATAGTTCTCATGGAGCACCTATGACTCGTTTGAGTGATCAGTTGAGTTCTTCTTATCAGGTAAAAATTTAAATATCCAATCAAAATTTCTATTTTACCTCATATCATTAGTGAATATCGATCAATTCATTTATTTTTCCTAAATTTATGTAGGAAGTGAGACAATCATCGTTTCATCTAGACGGTCACATAGAACAACCACCCTCTCACTGCATATTAACGAACTTCAAGAATAAGAATGTTGCCATGGGACGTGTTGATAGAAATGCA
The DNA here is from genome assembly GCA_021018995.1 of Chloranthus sessilifolius. NCBI lineage: Eukaryota > Viridiplantae > Streptophyta > Magnoliopsida > Chloranthales > Chloranthaceae > Chloranthus > Chloranthus sessilifolius. The sequence continues at coordinate 11,632,581 of CM037590.1, forward strand.
AGTCAATCAAACTTATCATATACAATCATAGTAGATGGCATATCGACATCACTTCTTGAGTATGCTCGTGATGGAACCTTGGGAGATATTACAGGGTGATATAATTACATGGCCTAAAAGTCTTGTTCATTTTAGTTGATTGTACTTAGAGGTATATGGCCAATTCCTTTTTTATGGGTAACACAAATTCCACTACTTCACTATTTCGTTAAAATTACTTATCTCTAACGGAATATCTAAATTATTTAAGTTTCTCTCTACAGGGTTTTGTTGCTGGTCTACAATGAGCATCTTCAGTGGACTGACAGATAATGCTATACACTCAATTGCTGATGGCAATTTATACTTTAGTACAAGATAAATTTTGAATGTTTGGTTTAGTTGTGTGAATATTTTATTGAAGGGAATCTAAATTATACTTTCAATTTTGGTGAATATTTTAGTTTGGTAAATGATCTATTACAATGAATGAAATTTTTGTAGTATTGTGCTAAATATTTAAATAATTTTTCGAAGAGCACACAAAATATTTTCTTCGTAGGCTTTGCAAAACTCTTAACATCTTTTGTGTAGTGGGTATTCCTTTTTCAGGTGTTTAACATTACTTCTCATGAGCAAGTGCTGAAATTGTAGAGCTTTGACTCAAGGGGAGCTGACACGTCTAGCGTTGGAGTGATGGATGTGCAGGTAACAACAATATAAATCTTTCTTACTGTTTTTGTTTGTTGCAGATTTTCTTTAAGACATTTATTTTTCTTCACAAATGCTAATCTTGGCCAGCATTCCATCTAATTCATCATAATCATTGCCTTGTCCTTCGGACTTAGAGTCGACATCGTTCCATCTAATTCTATTAGTTAAGTTGGCTAATCTGGTAAATATATTTTTCATTGTAGGAGGCACAACAGCTGTTAGGAACTGTGGTTGAAACTGATTGCGTCAAATCAATGAAGGTTGAAACTGTGGTTTCAATGATTGTGTGCTCATAAATAGCAGCTGTGCACCTCCCATGGTTAGACTATTTTTGCTCAAAGGGATTGACCTGAACACACGGTGGTGCTTGGGTACTGATTCTCCGTTTAGTAGATTTCAGATTGGGTTCAATTTCATTCTCTATCACTCTCTCTCTCTTCAAATTAGTTCATTTTAGGTTCGAATATTTAGTTGTCTACATTGAAAGGTGATTGAATTGGAATGAAGCTAAACGATCTATGGAGTTCAAACAAATTGATAGCTGAAAATGATCTCATTGTTTGATTTAGGATTCCGGGGACTTGTGAGTCGCTTAGGGTATGCTTGGGTCGCCGACTATCCGTGAAGCATCATCGATGTACAAACGGATGCTGTCGAGAGATCAAATGGATGTAGTCGACGGAGAAGATGATTCAGGTTACTTCTACTTTTTTGAGTGTTAGTTATAACTTAATTTTATTGTTGTGTGGTTATAACTTTTTTGAGTGTTAGTTATAAACAACTCCAATTGCTTATCATAATAATCCTAATTATGATTTAAATAAAAAGTTCTAACTTTTTTAGTGACAACTGAAATTGTGTAATTTGACACATAAGTTTGATCAATTCACCATAATAAATTCTGCTAGGAAGTTATTAAATTGATGATCCCTTCTGTTGTTAATAAATAGTGACTCCCTACTAGCCTCATGGGAAATCCCTACAAGGTTAGTGATGAAAATATTACTAAAAGGCTGGTAGGGCTTCATTGATCTTTGAGTCAAATTATCTTTGTCGGTGATAGGTCATAGGGATGGAGTTCTGATCTTGAAAAGGCATATGACTGAGTTGTATATTTCTATGTTTTAATCCATAGAAGCCAAAACCCTCCTCTTGATTGGAAAACTCGAAAGAAGATTATACTCGACATAGCCAAAGGACTTTCGTATCTCCACGAGGATTGCAGACAGAGAATATCCTCCTAGATGAAAACTTCAATGCCAGGGTTTCTGATTTCAGACTAGCCAAAATGATCGATAAGGATCTGAGCCATGTGATGACTACTATGACAGGAGCTCACAACTATTTGGCTCCGGAATGGCTGTGCTCAAATAGTACCCAGATACGTGACGTTTATAGCTTCGATGTTCTGGTTTTAGTAATTGTGTGTGGATGGAGAAATTTAGATCACTATGAGAAATCGTCTTTATGCCATTATTTGTTGATATTTTATTTTTTCATTAATTCTTTCAAATAAAAGGATGGTAGGCTAGAGATGTGGAGTTATGAAAAATGTGTTTTGCAATATCCGATTTCTCAGTTCGGAAACCATCTGTACTGGGAAAACTAGGGAAACGTCTCAATTTCCATCTTATATCCTTGATTTGTTCTTCGTTTCTAAGTCGTGATCCCAAGAGGAAGTGAAGTCGCTAATAAGATTATTTTTTCATATGACCGATTTGTTAAAGATAATTATCGTCATCTTGCTTTCTTTGAAAGGATCTAAACAAAAGTTTGATTCGGATAATAGCATCAATTCGCTACTTGGAAAGGAAAGGTTTCATTACGCTAAGAATAGAAAATGATTTGTTATTCTTCGGGTTGAGTACTATGGAAGTCCGGTCACCGAGCAAAGATTACAGCATCAATCGATTACTCGGATGGCTCTCTCCTTGTCCAACCATATGACAAATCAAGGTAGAGATTCTGCAATGAATTTATACTTGGGTCTGACAAGACCACTATTCTCTTTTTATTTTACACTTACAACTTTCAACTATTTTCAGCTTAAAAGCTATTGAGAAGGCCATAGTCAGTTCAGATTTTGATTTAACTCCAAACAATGATGGAGAAGTGATATTCGTTTGAGCATCCCATAATTGACATCCAAAGAAGGAAGGTGTTTTCTTGTTCCTTTTATTTCTATAGGAAAGATTATTATTTTGTATATGAATTTTAGGTCCTGCAATTCACCCCAGATCATGTGCCACAGAGCACATGATCGCCTAGACACCACATCCTCTAAAGGTTCACTAAATGCTGAGGGTAAATAAATTTTATTTTCATAGCTCTAATAAATATGGTTATGGATTTATGTAGTAATCAGAATAGTGCCCTGAATTTTCTTCTTAGACTATACTATTGAATGGTTTGAAATATGAGCAAGTATTATGAGCAACTTAGTTTTCAAAGGCTCAAGAAAAAATCAATTACAAACTTTAATAACTCTTCAAATTTTTGATGAGCTGATTTTTTTAAGAATATCACGAATGGAACATCCATTTTTTTTTGTGTTTCCCCTGTTTGTTGAACTTCTTAAAGCTTGGAAGGTTGTACCTAAGTATTTGAAAAACCTTGTCAAGTGCTCAAAAACCTTGATGAGTTTACTTGAATGGTTTGAAATATGGGCAAGTATTATGTGCAACTTAGTATTCAAAGGCTAAAGAAAAAATCAATCACAAACTTAATAACTCTTCAAAATTTTCATGAGCAGATTTTGTCTTAGAATATCTCGAATGGTACATAATCTGTTTTTTTTCCCCTTTATATTATGTTTCTCCTGTTTTTTCAATTATTTATGGTTTGGAAAGGTTATACTTGATTCTATCTTTATCCCAAACCCTTAATTTTGAAGTTTTTATAATAGGTACCTCTAAACGCTACCTCGTGTTCTCTGAAAGCATACGTTCGGACTCCTTGAAAACCATTGATTCCTTTGAATAAGAAGATGGAAACTATTTTTTCACCACGACCTTCCACACAATAGATCTTGAGATCATGGATCACCTATCAGATGGTCAATTTTGATTCCATGTGTCTTAGATCCCCAAAAAATGACCCCTTAAATCATATGGCATACATCACACTCAAACGTGAATTTAGAGCCATTTTTGGGGGATTTGTGGCGCATGGAATAAAAAAATGTTAAATGATCATAGGATCTATTGTGTTGAAGATCGGTGAAACATGATCTCCATCATGAAGCAATCAATGGTTTTTCAAGGTTGACGTGGACGAGAGAATGCATGGGCGTGAACCGAGGTACTCTTTTATTTAATAAAGTTCATTAGACGGGAAAAGAATCTATCTAAATCCTTGTTTTTGAATTTATCCACAATAACTACAGGCTGAAAGGCATACACATCACCTATGTGCACTTCCTCTTCATGCTTCAAAGATTTAACTGTTTTATAAACAAAGTTATTTCTGCAGACCCTCATTGGTAAAGGTGGTTGATGATGGATGATATCTTGTTTAAATTTTAATTCGTTAGTATGGTTGTATGACTTATCTATTTGATTTTAGTCATGATATGCATAGGTTTTATCCTTTTTATCATATACATGCATCATTAGTAGTAGATAAATGTAATTTCTTTTGTTTTATATATTGAGATGATTGCTATGTAACTTTCAGCCAAGAAAAGGATGCTTTGAGATACGTGAAGAAGGTGGCAAAATTTTTACATCTATTTTGGTAAACTTCTTATGCTATAATCCATCAATAGTTTATATATTCTTGTGCTTTAGTGGTGTTCTTTTGTTACTTTGATATTATTACCATGTGATTAATAATTGAATTTTCATGGAGTCATTCTCACCTTGTTTTTGAGATTCCGTTGTTGTGACCTTGGGGCATATGCATACATTTAAGTTCATTGTATTGCATTTAACACCAAAATTATTTTAGCTTTCCAAAAGAGTTTTTAAGATTCTCAAGAATCAGGATTTAACTGTGCTGGTAAAGGAGTTCATGTCTCATGCGCTAGAGAATGATTCTTTAGCATTGATGTGATTGTAGAGGAGAGGAAATAATGTAGATGCAGCCACGTATTATAAAACCAGTTTTTCTCAGGCTTCCGATTATGGGTGTTTACGTCGCTTTACGGCTTGCCTTGGTCGCACTATTCCATTGAATGGTATATAGTTCAAGTTTGTAGTAATCACTGACGTGTTTCTTTCAGGTATAACCAGCTGCGTGATAAGTTCCCACCTACATCTTTCTCTGGGCGTCCAACCCTCTACGAGGAATGGACTTATTGAACAAACTATTAACTTATGACCCTGATAAGGTAGGTGTTATTCTTAGAAAAAATATTCAAGGAAACCATTAAATTTAATTATTGTCTACTGACTGTTCTGCTTGTGACTTATTGTTGTCCTTTTTTTTTTTCTTTTTTTTTTTCTAAATGCAGCGGATAACAGCAGAAGATGCTCTTAATCACGAGTGGTTTCATGAGGTTCCATTGCCGAAATCGAAGGATTTTATGCCAACATTTCCTGCCAACTTGTCTCAGGCTTTTAGTATTATGGCTCACGGGTTCACTTAAGTGATTGCGTGAAACAGATTACCGAGACTCAGCTTTCCCAAAATAGAAAAGGTGTTCGAGAGTCCTAACTCCTAAGTTTCTCGGCTGTTACTACTTTACAGAATAGAATGCTACTTTGGGGCATTAGTCAGGTCCAACTGGTTGAACCTTACATGGTATTCAACTGGCTTTAGAACCATCAGATAGAAGGGAATCTTGAATTTCACCGCATTCAATTTCATTGCTGACGATGGTCTTTTTTAACATGTCAATGTATCGCTAAGGATTCTAAAGCAGTTCAATCTAAAGTTCAACAAGTGGACTTGACCATCTTCCTAAAGTAGGGAAAGCCACGAAACTTAAAAGCACTCTTGAGCGACTTTTCTATTGGTTTTCATATCTTTCTTGAGATTATTAATGTTATAGAGAACCGGTTGACCATTTCATTTGTTGACGATTCTAGTTCTCTTTAATTTTTTGAAGTCATAAGGTTCAACTCTTTTGATGTTTCACTTTTAATATTATCACAAAGTGAACCGAGGTGAAACATTAGATCTATATTTTATTGATAGCTTCTTGAATTGTATTTGGGATTTTCTTTCATTTTGTTTTGGAAAACAATTACCTTAAAATGTTATTTTCATGGTGATGGATGTAAGATTTTTTGTTTTTGTTTTTGTTTTTTCCCATGAAATTTTGATTTAACTTGATAATGAGTTCAACAAAGGTCAGAGGATCCTACCCTTCACATTTGAAAGGATTGGGGAATGAACATGGGTTTATTGGGAAAGAAACCATTTTAGAATTTTAGCGAAGCAAAGGAGGAACTTCTTTGGTGATCTTTGTATTATAGGGCAAGCAAAGGAGGAACTTACATAACCTTATTTTGAATCTTGCATCTAGCACTATACTACTTACCATAGTAGCAAAGTTACATTTTGGCAATATTTGGACAATGGTCATTTTGGAAAGTTTTGAATTTGAAAAATTTCAACAATTTACCAAAATAGGTGAAGTTTCTCCTCGCAACATTCAATGTCCATTTGCGTGAAATTTTGGAATAATTCGAAGATATTTGGAGAAATCTGTGACTATGCTATGGACATGATTGTATATATGTTCTTTTTGATTTCGTGTGTAAGTTTACACGTCTTAATGATTTAATTGTTTTATAGTCAATATAGTCCATATAGGCGATAGTCGAGGCATATATTAATGATTTAATTGTTGTAATCTAGTTAACCAAAGATAGTTAAGGTGGCATTTGGACAACATATTTCTCCTTGTTGCTTCTCTTTACAATTTGATGACCTTATGGTTTTATTTTGAACCATCGATTTGTTGCTTGAAAAGATCACAAAGTGCATGGGCGATTCTCATCTTTGATGTGGAGAAGGAAGTGTTAAAGTGAGCAAGATATACAAATTTTATCATTTTAGCATCACCTTTTGGTTTATTTCCTAAAAATTTATGTTTCGGACCCATCATCTTCATTGCTCCATGTAAGAAATATTTCTTCACTAGTAGTTATTTAAGGAGATCACTGGTCTTAAGAGTTTATGATATTCACATTTTATGCTTGGCAATCAGCGTTTGTGTCTTGATCATATTTATTTTGATTTCTAGGTTGGTCGAGGATCTTGTGGTGATGTGACTATCTTGTCCTTCCAAATAATACATTCCCCAACTTAGCGAGTATGATCAAGGTAAATTAGACTACTCAATTAGCCTTACAATTAATTTAATTCAAATTTGATTCAAAGAAAGAAGTAGCATCACTCGTAAAAATATTAGTTCAATTGGTGATACTATCTGGTCAATTACTCGTTATGACAAATTTTTTGTCTTATGCATCCATTTGTCTTTAGAATTTTATTTTAGAGTTGAGTCCCCGATTCTCAAGTAAACATCACAATTCTCTATGTGGAGTTTTAGACTTACATTCTGTGATGATTTCTCCCCTGATTTTCTCTTTGGCCTACCCATTTTTTGTTAATATACTACAATTATTTCTTATTTCTTTTAAGTCCTCTAGAATATGAAGGTGGTAATGAGCAGGTTTGACGTTATCTATTTTTATTTCCATATATATCTTAGACTTCTTTGTTTGGCATCATTGTTTCATAAGTGAACTCTGGTGCTATCATTTTTTTTTACTTATATCAGTTTGATTCTCTCTCTGATTTTTGGGCAACATAAAATCTGAGATTGAACCTTGGACCTCAAGCCCAGTTTAGTGATTTCAATTGTAGCTTGATATTTGGCTGTGTTGCATTTCTCGTTGTTATTTATTTATTTATTTGTTTTCCCATTCACATTTTGTTTAAGTTTTGAAATTAGAAAGGAATGAAAAAGGGTTAGGGCCTAGCTCAACTAAAGGTTGACAATAATACACAAAGGGTATCTAAGTAGGAAATTCGGCCAAAGTCGGCAATAAACCGTTTTCTTGAACACACATGCAAATTTTGAGTATCATTTTATTATGAAATTTATTAATGTAACTGAGTTTATTTTTATGGCAGGAAAACTCGTGGTATGGGAGCTAGCTAAGTGAAAACACACAAGAAGTGGGCGGACAAATCATAAAAGAAAAGTCATCTTGACAACGAGTTGAAATGTGCCCAATAAAGGTGTCAAGCAATGAGACATTAAAATTACGCCATTGGGCTTATTAGCAATTAGAGTCATGCTCTAAAACCTTTATTGAATGTATTTATAGGATATTGTTGAATATATTAATATAATATCTTTGAATATTTTAATGAGATGGTGTTGAATGTATTAATCGATGTTGATTTTATTTTTGGCTTATTATTTTTCATTTAGTTGAATGGATTATGAATTTTGTCCCTTGTAGAGTGATCATGGTTGATACAATAATTGTAATAGGTAAAATGGCTCTCATTATAGTAAAAAAAATGAAAGTTTTTCAAATTAAAAAAAAATAAAATAAAAATAAAACAACGGTCCTTACCAGTTGTTTTCATATACCACTGATTTAGGCCGTGGTTTCGAAATAAAAAAAAAACTCTTTTCCCATTAGGAACAACGGCTTAACATTGTTGTTATTTTGCAACAGCCACAAACAACGGCCCATAACCGTTGTGTCTCAGAGGAAATTAACAACGGTTTGTCACCGTTGTTTACATATACCACTGATTTAGACCGTGGTTTCGGAAGAAAAATAACAACCATTTTTTTCGTTAAAACAACGGCTTCAAATCGTTGTTCTTTTGCAACGGACATGGACCGTGGTTTATCTGGTACAAAAACAACGGTTTCGGACCGTTGTTTACAATAACCACTGCTCTATAAACAACGGCCCTTGCAACGGCTCAAAACCGTTGCTTATGATATTTACAACGGTTTTGGGCCGTTATTTTTTTTCGATTTTCACGTAGTGGCCATTTGATTTTAAAGTCACTTTTTTGATTGTGTCAAGTGAAATAAAAATTTTACCGCCTGATGATATAAACAGGATGTATACATAAAGAAGAAGATAAGGGTAGCTGGAATAGCTTAAGGGTATTTTGGCTTAAGGGTATTTTGTTACTAAAAATATGAAAACACTAAAATTGACAGAAATTATTTGTACTTTTTTATAGTAGTAAGGATAGTAAGGATGACGTGTAGGACTCTAAATCGGGTTCATATGACGTTGAGGGTTTATTGTGCAAACCGATAAATTAAATGTGTAAGAGAGAACAGAAATATGACGTTGAGGGTTTATTGTGCAAATTGATAAATGCTTGTGAGAGAAATTAAATGAGTAAAGAAAGAACAATACGTGGAAGAGAATGAAATGAGAGATCCAACAATCACTCTGAACTTTTCTTCTTCTTTCTAATAAAATAGCAACCTTATTTTAGGTGAAAAAATAAATTAATTTTTTCTTCTTTATTTCAACGAAAAAGCAACCTTAATTTGGGTAAGTTTTTAGGCAAAAAAAAAAAAAACCTATTATTATATTTCTACAAAATTAATAACGATAAATTTTGTTTGAATGCGGGTGATTGCGCACACAGTATCTAAATTTTAGAAGAAACAAAATAATCAAGAAGGTACCCATGAATAAGGTATAAAAAATTGGCCGATACCGATACGTATTGGTTTTTGGCCAAACCCATATGTATTGTTATCCCAAAATAAGCCTGCTATTTTGTTACCCAAAATCTATCCTAAAATGTTACCCAAAATAAGCCTGCTATTTTGTTGGAAGGAAGAAGAAAATTTTTGAGAGAGGATTAGATCTCTCCTTTCTCTCTCCTCAAGATCAATTCCTCTCTCTTACACCTTGAATATCTCTTACAAGCATTTATTAGTTTTCATATGCTTCTCTCTCTTACTCTAATTTCTCTCATAATATTTATTGGTTTCCATGAGTAACCCCAACGTCATATCTTTCTCTTCGGATAGTAAGAGATAAAGTAGAACCAGATTTTGGGTCCTACTTGGTAGACCTGACCATACAATTGATGGTTTCACGACTCACAAGACTGATTGCTTTGAATTAGATGATAGAGATTGTTTTCATCCCAAATTTTCACACATTAAATCTTAAGATTATGTCCCACATATCATACGGTCAGTGTTGATTATAACACTCATCCCTAAAGTGATCGTGATTATGACATATTGTGACCATATATGTGTGCCACATGAAATCAACATCTGACTGTCTAATATGTAGACCATAATCTTAAGATCTAATGTGTATCAAATTAGGAAGAAAAATGACCTCAAATAGAGGTTAGTGATGAAACTATTAGTTGCGCCACTAGAATGTTTGATTACAAAAATAGCTACCATTTTAAGAAGATAAAGTTGCGTCTAGTGGTTAGGACCATGAGCTATCATTTCTATATGATCTACATGAGTATTGGTCTATTACCAATTTTTTTCATAGAAGGGGATAGTGGAGATGTAGCAGTCGCATTTGGGGCAACCATCCAAAGCAACTTCCTTTTCGTTGGGGTTGGTAAATGGCGCCAAGTGACAACGCTAAAGAGAAACAATCACTAAAACCTATCTATCGGCTGCTGTACTCTTATTTCACGTCTTATTTAACTAGTGTGACAGCGGCCATATACCCACAAACGAATGATCTCTCACTATAGACTATAGGGTGTGGCCAAAGGACAGAAAACGTCACTCACGCCTTTAAATTACTTATTTGGCTCTACGAGATACGGTAAGGGTGCCTATTCCACTCTATAGTCATTCATTGGACGCTTAAACTAATAACAAAATGGTGTAAGCAAATCTAACTTTTCATGCTACTCTAATTTAGTATACAATACCAATATAATAATATGCTATAAAGGTCCGTTCGGTTCGTTGTAATAAGTTGGTTCTCTCTAAAAATTATTTTTAAAAAAATATATAATTGATTGGATTATATGTAAATTTCCTTTTTCTCACATAAAAAATATGTACGTTTCTCTGTAAAATAAGCTCGTAAAATTTACTTTTTATAAAAATTAGAGCCGTCATATTTTTTGTAAGTAATATTTTAATATTACGAGCTATACTCCTTGTAAGTCAAGAAAATTACAAATAATTTTCTTGACACAATTCACGAGAAATTACAATGAAACGAATAACTTTTGATATAAAAAATAGAGCTATTAGGATGATATTACAAGCTTGTCATGTAATATCCCTCCTTTATAATGAAACGAACGTACCCTAAGAGAGAGAAAGGTGTACAGGTGAGTATATGTATTGTCACGAGTCTCTTCATATTGCACATATTATTTTGGAAGTATATGTATCTCTCATTTATGATACACTTTGTGCCCAAACCCAAAAGTTACCATATTTTGAATCCTATCATTCTAATAATACGCCCTTTAATTAATGAAATAGTTTATCAGTTGAACAATAACTTAATTGGTATCCCATTCAAAGAGATCAAACAAACACCTTTGAAATGAATGACTAATCATTAAACTATTTATTTTGAGTACTTGAAGATGTCTTTTAATTTAATGTTCATCTTTCTTTTATTAAAAATTAGAGGCTACATTTTTTACGATTTTTTTTATTTCATTAATAGAAAGAAACCTTTTTAAATAGTGGTGAATAAAATGAGTTAAAATCTATAAGAAATCCTAAAAATTAAAAATACTTCCAATAATATTTATCTAAAATACACACACATGTCCCTCTAAAGGTCAGCCATTCGATCTTGAGCAGGGTGAGTTCTAGATCCGATTCGCATACACGTGTTACGACCGGTGGCACTAGACGGAAGCGAGCGATTGGGGGTACGGAGTATATGGAAAGGAGCTGGAAATCCGTCAAATAAGAGCGCGACACGTGTGGTTTGAGTTGAGAGTGTCCCATCGCGATCTATGACTCCCGCGCGGCAACATACCCCTTCGAGTCGCCTCGTAAATCGCTCATCTCCTCATCATCATCGAAACCCAAAAAACCAAAAGACTAGTCATATTTCAGTTTATTATTTCATCTTCAACCCACTTCTCTTCTGCTCTTCCGACTTGGAAAGGTCAACTCTGAGATTTATTGCTTTTGCATATCGTTTTCTTTCTCTCTCCCTGTAAGCAAATCGATTTTCTTACTTCTCTGCTTATGAATTTTTATTATTTTTAGGTTTCCATTGCTGAAACAGTTTAGGTTGCTTAGATTCTACTCTCTTCTTCCATTTTTTCCCTTTTATCATATGCTGAGATGAGATGATCTACAGAACGTTGGCCTTTTTAAATATATATATATATATATATATATATATATATATATATATATATATATATATATATATATATATATATATATATATTTTTTTTTTTTCAGTTTCTTTTGCCTGATTTATCGATTGATCATATTTACTACTTTTCCTGCGTTTTTTATTGCCTCTTCTTTTTATTATTGTATCTATTTGCCTGTTTATGTTGTTTTTTGAAATCTTTTAGATTTGATTATTGTTGCGACACCTCTTTTCTAGAGATTTGAAGTTTCAGATCCTCCCTTCTTCTCAATAGAGTGAGAAGTGCAAAGTAGATAATATTTCTCCTCAAATATGACATTAGGGATGTGGATAATAATACAGAGACGGGATTATAGCTTCCGTCCACGTAATTCATCTCAAGAGTTGATTGCCTTTCTTTTGCTTTGTTTGGATTGTTGCATGATGATTTATTGCTCAACTTATCAATCACACGGCCTAATTCATCTCAATCGTACTCTCTAGAATTCAGATTTCTTATTCAGATTTTAGTTAACAGTGGAATCTACTTCCAGAGCTGTGTAGGAGTCTTGTTGTTATGTGTTGGATCCAAGATATTGATTATGAATTATAACTTTATTGATTAGAGTGAGTGAACCTCTTTTGAAGAAATCTTCTAAGGATACCTTTATCCTGTCATCCAAAGGTCGTTAAGAGAGATTGAATGTGTCACGCCCCGAAATCCGATACATGATCCATTTCGGCACATGAACGTATTCAATAATCAAATTTCAAATAAAGGAAACATAAAGGTCCATTCTCATTAATAAAATTCAAATTACAGTTATTTTTAATTACAACGTTTAAACACTTCCTAACCCAGGCTAAACCAACAAGTCTTCTAAGGTCTCCTCCTGAAGTGCAGCTTCTGAACCACGAGGTCCGGTTTTTGAAATTAAATAGCAACGGGGTGAGATAAACTCAACAAGTAACCCCCAATAATAATATAACTCTTTTGTCACTTTTATCAGTTTCAAATTGAGAATTTTATATCGATAGAAATAATATCAGCTATACCATCTAATGATTCAATATAAAGAAAAATAACTTAATATACAATTGTACTTCATATATTGTACGATTGTTAATCAATAGCACCGATTCAAGTGCATTTGCATTCACTTCATCATGGATACCAGTCACAAGGAGGGCTCCATACTTTCATCAATCCCATTGTCAACCGTGCCGATCCGGTTTGACGGGTTTACTTCGTATTACGGAAGTACACAAATGGATCTGTTCATCCAATACTACCATGCGGCCCCATGGGGATCTTAACCAAAATCATATCATAATTATCTTTACGATATCCATCGTTTCTTCATTCATTCATATCAATTTCTTTTGTAAAACTTAATCAACAGGATTTACCCATTCTCATTCTAAAATAGTGTAATATTTCAAATGTAAACAATATCATATGATAGTTAAATCGAATATACCATGCTTACGACATTTATTTTTCTAACATAATTCAAAATAAAATAATCATAATTGAACAAGGCAAGTATAGAATCATCTATACAATCATTAACTATTCAATCATCTATTTATCAATATGATAGTATATGCTATGTAGGAATAACAATATCATTATCTAATAATGTATGCGTATAAAACATGCTATGAGATAGGTCACTTGCCTCAGTTATCGGGATTAAGGGTATTGTGAGGCAGCGTACAACTCTGATGGTTACCAAGCACAAGGGAAAGGAATAAACAAGAATGTAGAAGAAGGTGTGGGAGGGAGAGTGAACTAAGTTCTCAAGGTTGGGTTGGATTTTATTGAGTTCTTTCGACCTCTATTTTATAAGCATTCAATTAAAGAAAATCAGAATTTAAAGTCTGATTTATTATAATCCTAAACTCTAATTTATAGTTCAGTTTTAAACTTTTTTAAAAATACAATATAAAACAAAAATAACTATAATACTAATTTTTCAATCCCAAAACCTGATTTATTATGCTCCTTTTTAAGAAAATCACCATAATTTTAATTAGGACTCTGGTTTATTAAATCCAGTATTAAAATCTTAAAACTCCAGATTAAAAATAAGTTCATAAGTTAATTAAAACCAGTACCTAAATCAGAATTTAAAATATAGTATAAAATTAGAAAATAGAATATATATAAAGTCGGATACAAATAAAAATCAGAATATAATCTAAAATAGAAACCGAACGAAAAATCATGTTATAATCAGATTATATAATAAAATAGACTGTAAAATCAGATTTATACAATTAGAATGAATTTCCTGTTTTAAGACAAGTTATAAAAACGGATTATAATAAAACATATTATCAATTTTATATATAAAATATCAGATTTATAAAATAGATTATGATATCATATTTGTAAAACAGATTATAAAATCAGATTAATTACAGAATATCAATTTAATATAATCCTATCATATTTGTAAAACAGATTATAAAATCAGATTAATTACAGAATATCAATTTAATATAATTCTAGATTATATATGAAAACACAGAATATAAATCAGATTAAACAGAATATAAAATCAGATTATTATCACTGAATTTTGAATACATCATCAGCATATATATCTAGATTTAAAAAACCCAATCCTTACAATATAATCTAGGATTTATACCCCTATCTTAATAAACCAAATTTGTAAAAACAGAATATAAAATTTTTTAGTTTATAACACCAGAATATATAACACCAATTTCTAAAATATAAAGTTAGAAAAATCAGAATATAAAATTGCCAGATTTCTAAAAGAATAAGAGTTTAAAAATCAGAGAAATATAAAATTAGAGAAAATACCCCTAATGTTGTAGACTTAAAATACAACAGAATAGAAAATCAATTTATAAAAACAGAATATATTTTGAGCATATAAAACCAATATGAAACCCATAAAATCAGAGTTGACCTAAAACCTAATTTAAACCAGATTTACCAAAAATAAATTTATAAAATCAGAAATTTACTAAAAAAAACTACAAAACTAGATTATAAGATTTAACTAGAGGAAAACATACCTCAAGGGAATTAGAGAAGAAGAAGAACTTGAAGAAAGCTTGGTGTAGAAAAGAGAGGAGAAAGAGCTCTACTTATAGGCTCGGTGGAGTGACCGTTTGCAATTGAAATGAATTTGCGAGTAATGGTAGGCGTTATCGAATTGAAGAAGAAGGAAAACTGCTCATCTTTTACGGATGGGTTTTGATTTGGGATTTAAGTTGTAAGGGAAAAGTTTAGGTATATAGCTTGTATAAGTTAGAGTGTGTGTGTGTGTGTGTGTGCTTTGAGGTCGAATCGGGACGGGTTGAATCGGGTTGAGTCGGGTCGGGTTGAGTTAGGGTTTGGGTTCAAAAGAGTTTGGGTCGTCACAGAATGAATCTCTGCTGCTATTAAAGCATGCAGGTGTAAAAACATACATATATTAAAGTCTTTGAGCTAGAGAGCATAATCACAAAAGTCTTTGTTTGCTAAAAATCTCCAAATTAAGGGTGTACCGAATTTTCCCAAGAGTTTAACTACGGTGAATCATGCATAAACATTTATAAGCTTACAAGGATTATGTAATTATAGATGTGCCTTGCAATGAACACTCTTCTAGCTTATTATTATTATTATTAAAAAACATTATTTCTACTTCAAAATATATATTACAATGTATTTTATATTATTATTATTTTTTATTTATCCAAATTTTATCGAATTTTCCCGAATTTGTCCTAGTTTTCTGGAATTGACTCCTTGCCGTATCCCGACTTCGTGATTATGTTCTTATGAATCACCTTTTTCAAGACAGAGTTAGCAAGCAGAGATACTTGTCAAAAAAGAAAGGAAAAAAAATCAAACAAAGATGGTGGAGATAAACACCATTTCCATGTTGTGTCTCCTAAAAATTTTCTCTGGTTTCTAGTATATAGTCTTAATATTATCTTCAAACTCATCGTCATTTTTTGTTCTATCAACTTGTGAAATTTTATGAATATGTATTAGCCATGAAACAGTGAATTTTACGATGCATGTAATGATGATTATTCCTTAATGTTTTAGAAGAAAATGCATGGAGCGGGGGAAAACAGAGCATCTCCGTAGGCAGTAGTATTTCAATCTGTTAATGATGGAAATGGTGGTACTCTTCCCAGTTAGCATCTGCTTCAGAATGTTTCTGTATGGCTTTTTTTATTGCTTTCTATGTTTTAATGCATTGCCTTCTTCATGTATAATTTGCAGAAAAGTGCATTTGAGCGATAGAGTCTTTGAACTACTAAAGAAACGTCCTAGTCATGGGTTCATTTGTTAAGGAGAAACCCACAGTGCAGGTGTGCATTGCTTTGTATATTGTTAACTTCTTTGTGTTCTGAAATGTCTAAAATATGAGAGCTGGTGACTGGGAACTGATATTGTTGAAGTTTTCAGTTGGATGGTTGCTGCTTGATTCATGTTCTTTATCACTTTTATGTTTTTGTTTTTTGTTAAGAGTAAATTTTAAGAGTTGGCATTAGGTAGCTGACCCATGCCCCAAAGGGGTACTTGGGTCGGTATCCTCTTCCGCAACGTCGGGAGATGCACATATTTATGAGCGCTAAATCCGTGAAAGATCAAAAATGTATTTTAATTCTACATGCTGGCTTTTAGGTTGTTGCTCAAGTTTGCTCATTATAGAATGTTAGGTAAAGATGCTTGATTTTGCTTCCCATTACATTGCAAATTCTGTTATGTAAATATTGTGCTGATTTTCTTTTATAGTGATGAAACTAAGTTGTTGTGCCTATTATGTGATTATATTATTACTGTCCTTTGAATTAATTTTGTTTTAATCAAAGAAGAATGATGCTATTGTAGGAAACACCTATAAGATAACCTCACTATGTGGTTTACTTTCATCATTTTGAAGCGAATCATTTATTTCTGGGTTTTGGTTCTAAATCTCTATATACAGAATCTGGATGACAAAGTAGGTATTTTCGTGCCCCATGTTTTTCAAGTGATACAACTATACTTGTTTTGGGTCCTAAACAAAGGTCCTGTATCTTATTGTGTTTCTCTTCTGTATATTCCCATCTTGATGAATTGGACATTTTTTATCCACATCTTAATGATCGAGGTGATTAGTTGCTTAATCCATAAATGGATAGCACTTGGGAATTATTTGTTTTGGGTAGTTTTTATCAAATTCTGATTGTCTCTCATTTTGAAGCAAATCATTTATTTCTGGGTTTTGGTTCGAAAGCTCTATATACAGAATCCGGATGACAAAGTAGTTATTTTCGTGCCGCATGTTTTTCAAGTGATACACTTCTACTTTTTTTGGGTCCTAAACGAAGATCCTATATCTTATTGTGTTTCTCTTCTGTATATTCCCATCTTGCTGAATTGGACATTTTCATCCACATCTTAATCATCGAGGTGATTAGTTGCTTAATCCATAAATGGATAGCAATTGGCAATTATTTGTTTTGGGTAGTTTTTATCAAATTCTGATTGTCTCCCATTTGTAAGATACATGTGGTCTATGTTTAGCTGGGACAATGGATCAATTTGGTCAAAGTTACAATCTTTAACGGGTAGATAAGGATGAGGAAGGCGTACTATTCTCTTATAGAGGTTATTTTTTCCATTTCTAAATGTGGTTCTTCTTCGCCTAGACAGGCCTTACTATAGCAACCCTAGTTGTAACAATAACTTAGAATGGGGCCTGGTACAAGTGCAAGTTCATGAAAAATCATCACCTTTTACAGTGAGATTGAAGGGATGAAGACAATTTTCCATATTGATATTAGCAACCATTCTCTCACCGCCATGCTGGAATGTGCTAAAATAGTTCCAGAGAAATTTATATCCATCATCGAACACCATTTCTATAGCGCACACAGGCAAAGATAGCAGCTGACTGAATCTGATAAAATCCAGCTGAACTGTACAAGTCTCGCAGGCATCTCCAAATTCCTTTTGCGCTAGAATAAGATGTTATTCATAAAATATATGGACTTGATACTCGTAGATAAGATGCTTATTCCTTTTCAAGGTCTTATAGATTCTCGATCTATGTTTTTTGTGATAGAAAATGTCATGGTAAATCCCATGTCTAATAATTCAGTGAGGTTAGATGAGGGATCGGGATTGTGAAAGCATTCGATCTACCGATGTCCAAGCCATTTTGAGTGTATATTAACCAAATCACTGACATCAACATTGTAAAATGAAATTTTGGTTCTTCATTGATTCTCATCGAAGCACGGAAAAACTTCATAATAGGCTCAAGGTGCAATCAAAGATTTTATCAATACATACTACGTATCTGTGGTTGCACTATTCATTAGTTAGATACTAGAAACTGGATGAAGAAAATGCGTAATTGCTGAAAAATAGGCGATAAACATACCCAAAATTCTCAAATTTGGGTTAAAATTATCTAATGGACTTTGATCATGTTCTATAAATTTCAAGTCCGATGGAGATCCAGATATTGTGATTCTAGAAGACCAACAATTAGCAAGATGGACATGATGTGACTAGGAAAGATGAACTGAAAATGCCAAAATCGCTTCATGCCTCCATGAGTTTGAGGTTTTTTTTACGAACATGACATGAATTGGAGGCTTTATCCATTCAATGGTTTTGATACCATATTAAACTTTGGAAGAGAAGCAAAGGATGTACACGCTAGATAATTTTCATTAATTCAAATTAGTTTGTTGCATACAGTTAGGGAGCACAATACAATAAGCGGGCAAAATTCTTCAAATCACCGAAACATAAACAAACATTATACATCGAATAGAAATATATAAGTACACAATGGTCTATAATCTAGCAGTTTATAACCTAAATGAGGCTTTGCAAATGTAACTAGAAAATATGTAACACGAGATTGAACTAAATTGCTGTACTGCAAACAGAACATTGAAGAAAAATTATGGGATCTTCCTCCCTTTTCTTTCCAGTGTTTATCAGAAGTCAGCCAGGGCTGTGGGGCAGCTAGCAAGTTACAGTTGTATTGATAATTTTGGGTCACTAAGATGCACTCACTAATAAACTCAAATTTGAACATTTGTTCACACCTGGTCTTGTATTCTGAGTTCTATGTACTAGTTGAAAACCCAGTTCCAAATAATCTTGTTGTAGTCTTTCTGGCTGACACAGGATTCCTACAAGAAGCAGATGGTGTTATCATTGAGTTTAGCATAATATATAAGGTTTCAGTAGAAGACATATTAGAGGCATAACTTTTTCTCTAAGAAAAAAAAATTAGTTTGGTCTATGCATAATGTTTTATGTATAGTAGGTAGTACCCTACTGATGGCATAAATGTTATCTGTGAAGTTGGAAGGAAACTTTGAGAGTCAGACTTGTGAAATTTACTGAAGCATATCTGCATCATGAAGTATTTACTTATCTTTACATGATTTGCGTTTTCTTGACATGATTTGATGTTTTGAAGGTCCAGTTTCCATGTCTCTAAATTCATTAATTTTTTTTGGCCTAGTATGGGATCAAATCTGTCTATTGAAGAAAGAACAGCTCTTGGATCAAAATTATCTATTGAAGAAAGGAACACTCTTGATCAGCACGCAGTGAAAACTCTCTTATCTTTTCCTCCAGAAGTGATGCAAGGATCTGATGAAACCCCTGGAATGTTTGGGGAACTTAGTGTTAGTTTTGGCTATCAGTGCAGTACAATCCAGAACAGCTCTTCTGTAGATCCTCATGAGTTTGAGTTCTTGACAGGGATTCAGATCCAAAATCCCAATATCGGGATGAAGAGCGGCTCTTTTTCTTGTCTGTCTGGTGCTGCTCTCAGTGCTAATGCTACTCTAGCAAACACAAATATATGTAATGGAATTATCGGAGAGGAAATACTACCTGGTCTTGATTCTCCAAATTCATTTAGAAGGATGGCATCTTCTCCCTCTCTTTCGCGGTTAGATCCTGTATTATCATCTTCTCAAAGTAGTATTTCTACCTTGGGTGAAAGTGTAACAACTGAGAATGAATTTCTTGAGAGTGGCAGAAATTTGTGGAAACCAATGAGTGCTCCTACACGAATCGAGTCATCAAGCTTTCTTAATGCCTTGGATGTTCAAATGGCTGGTGGCGCTGCAGGAGAAGACAGGGTCCAAGCAGTATGTTCTGAAGAAAATGGATGGCTGTTTTGTGGCGTATATGATGGATTTAACGGCCGTGATGCTGCTGACTTTTTGGCTGGAACTCTGTACGAAAATATAGGTTTTTACTTGCATTTGTTGGAATGGCGCACAAAGAAGCAAGGAGGTTCAACAAAACTTGGTTCACTCCAGAAAGTTTCTCTTGACCGCCCATCAGAAGATGTTACTCTCAGGAGTGGTTTTTCTTTGGATGATGAATTTGACACTTCAGATACTGAAAGTAAAGCAACGGCATTTCCAAACTCCTTGGATGAGGGTTTCTCATCTGAATCTTTTCGTCTTGGTGTGGTGGATTGCCTCAGTCGTGCCCTTGCCCAGGCTGAGAGTGATTTTATGTATATGGTCGAACAAGAAATGGAAGATCGACCTGATTTAGTGTCTGTTGGATCATGTGTCCTGGCTGTGCTTCTTCATGGGAATGACTTGTACATTCTGAATTTAGGTGACAGCAGAGCTGTACTAGCAACGAGTGATGCTTGTGAACATGGCACATTGAAAGCCATCCAACTCACTGAAACTCATACAGTGGATAATGAGACAGAGTGCGAGAAAGTATTGGCTGATCACCCTGATGATCCTTCTCCCATCACTGGGGGAAGAGTGAAAGGAAAGCTGAAGCTAACCCGTGCATTTGGAGTTGGTTACCTTAAGAAGGTGTGTTTTCTTTTCTTTTCCTTTTTTTTACCAAACATTAGAAGGGTTGCAGCCTTGCAGGAGTTATAACATCTGATGCATCTTTCTTTTCATTTTTTGCAGAGCCACTTGAATGATGCTTTGATGGGCATTCTCCGAGTTCGCAATTTAAGCAGTCCTCCTTATGTTTATACTCACCCATTCACCAAGTGTCATGGAGTGTCAGAAAATGACCTATTTGTTATTTTGGGGAGTGATGGGTTGTTTGATTTCTTCAGTAATGATGAAGTTGTCGAGCTTACTCACATGTTTATCCAGGACAACCCATTTGGCGACCCTGCAAAGCATCTGGTTGAGAAGCTTGTACTGAAAGCTGCTGAAAATGCAGGTATTATCTTGCGACAACTTTTTCTTTCCTTCGACTAAATTTTTTTCATTTGCTCAACACTATTTGAGTATTCAAGAGATCCTACATGGAGGAAAGAACTAAGAAATGGTAGCATTTTCATCTCTTATAATTTCAATGCCTATTTATTCAGATCCCATGCATAAACTCCTACACTGTCTAAAAAATTCATTTTTTTCATTTATTTTAAATGGTTTGCTAGGAAGTTAGTTGGATCCATAGTTGTTGCTTGGTAAGTTCGGTCCGTTTTTCATCTCTTATTATTTAACACCTATTAATCGGGACTCCAAACATTAAACTCCTGCACTGGCTACAAAATCGTTCTGTTTATTTGCTTATTTGAATGGTTTGCTAGAAAGTTAGTTGGACCCATATTTCTCCCCTTGTCGGAGTCTAAGTTCACTCTACATGGATCTCAGTGGGGTTATGCTTGTAACTCAACTGGAAGGTTCACAACAATCCAACCTTGAGGTCGAGGTACAACCCAGCTTACGTAATTCTCTCCCCCCCCCAACTCAACTGGAAGGTTCACGACGACCCAACCTGAGGTCGAGGTACAATCCAGCTTACCTAATTCCTACCCTCCCCACACACACACTCACTCACTCAAGAAAAAAGGAAATAAAAATAATAAAAAATCATGAATCTCTGTTTGATATGCCTCTAGTAAAATTAAGTGGAAAATAGCATAAATTCATTAATTTGTTCCTCAATTAGGTACTTAATTAATGTATATAATTTAATACATGCCATTGGTCACAGGAAATTTTTGAACTTAATTACTCATCTGAGTCCCTATGGTGTCAAACTTACCAAGCTCTTATTATTTGCAGTTGAAAATCTGTATTAGCTTTGCTTGGCTTTTTTTGCCATTCATCATTTACTCGTCTTGTTTTTTTCTCGCCTTTTGTTTCTATTAGGATTCAGTACGGAAGAGTTGATGAGAATTCCTGCTGGGAGGAGAAGAAAGTATCATGACGATGTGACAGTGATTGTAATCATCCTTGGTAATAAGCAGCGGACGTCAACTGCATCAACTTCTTTGTAGGTATGTAAGGTGCATTTTGCTCTCTTTTATTATCCTGCACGATTAGAATATATTGCTTCAATCATTGAGGGCGATGACATGTCCTTTTGTCATCGATCATTTTGGTTTATTGTGGAACACCTGATGTATATTGGTTGGACGGATCTGGATTACACGATAGAATGTTTGCTTAATTGGCGAGAGGATGAGGGTATAAATGTATCTTTCACCCAGTTGACTCAGATTTGTTCAAGTTTATTGTGGATTACTGAAATAAAAAGTAGTATTGATATATGTCTAGAATTTGTAACTTTGTAACTGGTGGTGGCTTCAATGTTCCAAAATTCCAATTGAACTTGGAAATCATTTTTTAAGAGTTTGGGGTTCAACTGACGAGTTAATGGAACCTCACAGCTATTATAAAAGAAATTGATTTTGGCATAATATTCTGTACTGGGGAATCCGCTGTAACCTGATCAAGTTTTGAATAAATCAATAACTTTTCGAGCATTGGTTTACTCTCACATCCCTTGATCAGTAAGTCATGCCGACTCCTCTCTACTGGAAGACTATTTAGCGCTTCTGTCACGCTGTGATGCAGTTTGACCAAATCTGGCAAATAGAAGCCTGGTGTTATGTAAGAGGAAGAGGATAAAGAAGGAGAAAACAAAACACAATATTTTTATTAGCGTTATTTAGCGCTTCTGTCACGCTGTGATGCAGTTTGAACAAATCTTTCAAATAGATGTCTGGTGTTATATAAGAGGAAGAGGAAGAGGATAAAGGAGAAAACAAAACACAATATTTTTATTAGCGTTAACACTTTAATCCATTAGCCAAAAGAGAGAGCATCAAACTAATAAACTAGGGTTTGTAACTAAACCCACAAGCAATCCATCAAAGAGGAATCTCGATTTCTCTAAGTCTCGAAGAGTCTTCTCATCAACATAAACAATAAACTGATTTTTTTTTACAACGGTATTATTAATATAAAGAGTATGTTTCCTAAAATAAAGAATCCTAAGCTAACTTATCTTGCTAAATAAGCAAACTACTAATAAAAATAAAAGGATCCAAATAAAGAAAGTCCAGCTTCAAACCCCGGAGGCTTATGAATGGCCCTGACTAGTTAATGGGTAATATGAACTTTTCCCGTTTTATATTTGTTCCTCATCATTTTTGTTGGGTTTTTTTTATTTTGCTGAAGTTTTACGAATTACAAAAGAAAAAAGTGAATTTTTTTACAGTACATGGCTTCTTATTTCGATTTACATTTTCCATATGCCATATGGTCCTATAATGGCTAGACCCTATCACTGCAAACCCTATATATTGGTTTTAATGCTGTTAAACAAAAATTTTCTTATATGAGACGAAGTCTAATGGGAATAAAGCTAGAGACAGGGGATGAATATTTAATTTTTTCTTAGAAAAAGGTAATTTAAAAAATGGCGTTGGCATAGTGATTGTTGAAGATTAAAGGAGATTGTAGAAGTTAAGAGGAGATGATAGGATTATGATGATCAAAATTGTTTCAAATAAATAAAGCTTAAATGTTATTGTGTTTACACGTCTTTTCAATTATCTATTAAAAAATGTGGGTACGCCCCACAAGATGGGTTAAAGGAAGTATGGAAAAAAACTTTTTGGACTTAATGAATGAGCTAGTACATGATATACCTAGTGGATAAAATGTTCATTGGTGGAGCCTTAAATGGACAAGTGAGGATGTTAGGAAGCACGTATAAGAGGGTACGTGGAGGAGATGGTTTTAGAGAAATAAATGGGATGATCAAAGCTATCCATTTTGCAATAACATTTGATCTTGTAATAGAAACACATAATTTAAAAAGTGGGAAGAAGATCTTGTAACTTTTAAGAGTGGGTCTAATAAAGAGATGAATAGGTTTGGAGAAATAAATGAGATGATCAAAGCTATCCATTTTGCAATAACATTTGATCTGTAATAGAAAAACATAATTTAAAAAGTGGGAAGAAGATCTTGTAACTTTTAAGAGTGGATCTAATAAAGAGATGAATATATCCTTTTTTGTTTAAACGAAGGTGGAAACCTGCAAGAGGATTTTAAAGCCATAGTAGGAGATAGCATCAGAACACATAGATTGGTGGATTTGGATTTTCAAACCAAGAGCCAGACAACTAGAAAAATAGCAAAAGATTTCCTAAGAATTAGGCACTGGAACTTAAAAAGGAGAAAAAATAACATTTAAATATAAATGACCAAGAAGTAGAGGATGAGGCATTGATCCAAATGATATGCGGGGGGGATTGCGTTAACAAGTTGCTACAAAGGTACTTGAGGAGTTCAAAGGAAAGTTGGATACGCATAAGACACGTGGTGGTGGAATGCATAGTTTTAAGAGTATTATCAAAATGGAAGGTTGACAATATTGCAATCTCAAGGTTGCGGGTTCAAGTCCAGCTTACCTATGAAAAAAAAGGTCCATTATCAAGATGAAGGGAAGCTTTAAGAAATGATAAAAAGAATAGGAAGCAGAGTATATATATTGAAATAATATGTCATTTAGTAAAATGGGAAGCAAAGAGAGCCTTAAGGTTAAATGTGAAGTTTAACCCAAAGGGGTAGCTCAGTTGGTTAGGCCTTGGGTTTACTCCCCATGGGTCACCAGATCGAGTCCCCTCAGGGCCACTGGAGTATTATCCGGTCGTTAGCTCCAGGGCCCCGTGGGATTAGTCGAGGTGCGCGCAAGCTGGCCCAGACACCCACGGATATATTTAAAAAAAAAAAAAAAAAGAAGTTAAATATGAAGCATATGACAATATGTACGGTAGGTTGGAGACAAAGGATGGGGAGAATGACATCTACAAGCTTGACAAAGATGAGAGAAAGGAAAACTAAAGACCTGACCTGGTAAGATGCATTAAAGATGTAGATAAAAAAAGTATTGTTGGAAGAAGGTGAAAAAAAATTTAGATGAAAAAAATATTTTAAAGACTTGTTGAATACTATATGCAAGGGAAACTGAGCAATTAGGGCAACTGAATTAATAATTGACTAACAAAGTATCTGAACCAGTCAGAAAATTATTAAAGCATTCAGACTAGATGGGATACCTACAGAGGTCTGATTATTTTGAGGGAGAGAACTTTTTTAATTAACCAAATTGTTCAACAAGATATTGAGAATAAGAAAAATGGTTAAAGAAGGGAAAAAGTTCACTATTGTAAGTTTTTAATAAAAATAAAAAGGGGATATCCAAAATTATGCCGACTTTCAAGGTATTAAGTCATACTCTGAAACTTTGGGAGAGAGTAATGAAGCAATGTGTAGGACAAGAAACCAATGCTTCTGAGAACCTATTCAGATTTATGCAAGAAAAATTAACAATTGAAGCCATTTTCTTGTTCAGGCAACTTATGGAAAATTTTAGTAAGGAGGAAAAGTTTACCTATAGTGTTTACCCATTTAGAGAAATCCTATGACAGGGTGCCAAGATAGATAGTCTAGTGGATGCTAAGGAGGAAATGCTTACTGAATGAATATATGGAGATTAATCAAGACATGCATGTAGGAACAATAGCTAGTGTAAAGACTGTGTGGAGAGACAACTGAGTTCTTTGTCAGAGTTTGTTTTTATCAAGGGTGTACTTTCAACCATTTTTTAATATTGGTTATGGATGAATTGACAATAAAAATACAAGATGAGGTCCTATAATATGCTCTGTTTATGGATGGTGTAGTGTTAATTGGCTAAACAAGGAACAGGTAAATGATTAGTTGGAAATTTAGAGAAAGGTCTTAGAATCAAGGGGTTTAAAATTTAGAACAAAATGGAATAATTGGTGTAGAAGTTTAGCATAGTTTAAAAATTAGAACAAAATAGAATAATTGGAGTGGAAGTTTAGCATACACGAGAGCTTGGATGAGGATGTGGTCAAAATAAAAAGCATTTAGTGCCATAATTCCATACATTGTGGGACTTGGGCTCTAGGATGCCACCTGATGGTGGGTTCGAGGAAAACATCTCAAATAGGGTCCATGTAGGGTGGGTGGAGTGGAGACAAACAAGTGGTGTGCTATGTGATCAACGAGTGACGAGTGCCACTTTGACTGAAGGGGCAACTTTACAAAATGATGGTATGACCTGCATTACTATATGGTGTATAATGTTGGAATACAATGAAGCAGCTAGAAAATAAAGCTGCTGAGAGGCTTATATTGAGATGTATGCTTAGAGTAAGAATAGAAGATAAAATTACAAAGAGTACTTAATGGGAAGGTTAGGAGTCAACTTTTCAAAAAAAGGGAAGGTTAGGAGTGGCCTGGATAAAAGAGAATTAAAGAATGTCACTTGAGACAGTTTGGCCAGTCCAACGGGGACTCGAAACAGCCCAACGATTGAGATGATAAAAGTACAAGAAGGAAGATGAGAAAAACCAACGAAGAGTTGGAGAGAAGTATTGATGAATGACATGAGGATTGTAGAGTAACAAAGAGTTTACCCTTGACTAGGATTGAGTGGAGAAATAAGGTTGCAGAGCTGACTCCAAATAGATGAGGACAATGTGATAATGGATTAATTTTTTTTTTGTTTTGTTTTATTTTTTCGAACAGGTCAGAACTTGTTTAAATGGTCTTTTTAATGTTATTGTGACTAAATGGTTTAATGAGCTGTAAGTTGCAAAGTATCGCGTTAGTGAAGGAGGACAATTCTGCTTGTAAAGGTCTCTCGTCAAATGAATGATCATGATAGAACTCGAGGAAGGAGACCTGGCTAACTCTGCCACGGTAAGACCTTGTGGAGTTGGGGTGTTGCGGGGGGGGGGGGGGGGGGGGGTACACTTCAGAATGACCGCATAAAGGGCATGTAACCAATGACTAGGGTTGAAAGTAAAAGTTGCCAAAAAGTGGTAGAATGCTCTCTGAACCATTTCACTTGAGTAAGACAAAGGAGAGTAGAGTATCGTGTGTAGTGATGAAATCCAGAGATCTATGACAACTCTCTAGGTTTCTACTGATCCGAGGATGCGAAAGCACGTGGATCGCGGAATGTTAGGTACTTTTTAAAATTTCTTTAGATGGTATCTGATTGATCGGCATGTTGAACTGGTTCAAATGCATGGTGCAGCCATACATTCAAATGCTTAGTCCCAGATTCCCTGGACACACACACACTCTCTCTCTCTCTCTCTCTCTAATTGTTGAAGTAACTGGATAATGTGGGCATAGAAATGAGTACATGTCTCTTAGGCCTTGTTTGATAACATGGAAATATAATTTCATTGTGGAAATGAAATATAGTTTCCAATTGTTGTTGTTTGATAGCTATTTAAGGAGATGAAAATGAAATTAAGTTGTCCTGCATGGAAATTGAATTTCCATACACCAAATCATTTTAGGAGGAAATCATTTCAACCTTTTAAGTGGCTGAAATCGAGTTTCTTATTAACAAACTAATAATTTTTTGTTATTGCAAATCTAGAGTTACTTGTAAAAAACCTAAAAGCAAAAAAAATTATTTTTTGACTATTAAAAAGTAACTTTAATTTCTATGACCATCATACCAGTATGATTACTATAACCACCGCATTATCTACATCATACTATTTTCAGCTAATATTTGATTTTGGTCAAACTTTGAATTTAATCAAACTTTAATTAAATTTATAAGCTATATAAAGTTTTGACTTTTGATCAAACTTTGACTATTGAAACATGATAATAAGTTGTAAGTTAGTAATATATTATCAAAATTTTAGGGGGTCAAAGGTTGATTTTAAGGTGAAACTTTGACTTTTAATTAAAATTTTACTTTTTATTAAACTAACTCCAATAATTTGATGGTGAAAAAAGGATACTGTTGTGTTGATGTATAATTTGATACTATATTCTCAATTGTATTAGTCAAAATTTGACTTTTATACAAAATTTAGTTTTAGTTAAACTTGAAACCTGCTTATAGATAGAGGCTACTATTACATAAATTTATACCGTATCAATGCAATTTTTTCTTGGTCAAAATTTGACTTTTGATCAAAGTTTGATTTTCTATAAAATGTTATAAATTTCTATTAGTGAAATATTATAATTAAAAATATCAATCATTATTTTAATTTATAATTTGAAAATATATTGCCTCATTTTTATTGGTCAAAGTTTGACATTTTTTTTTCTTTTTTCTTTTTTTTCAAAATTTGACTATAGTCAAAATTTAAGGAGTGTATCTTGACAGTAGATAGTGATTATTACTGTTATTTGTATTTTGGTAATGTAAATTTTTATCGGTCAAAGTTTGATATTTGGTCAAACTTTGACGTTTTAACAGAATTTAATTTTTTTGAACTTCTATATCCCCAATGAGATTATTATTATTTTAATTTATTACTTTGTAGTATATTAGCAAATTTTATTTTACTTTTTTTATATGTGGTCAAAATTTGACTTTTTTAAAAATTGATATTTAGTTAAATTTTTTTATTAGTGGAACCTAGCGATTGATACAAATACTGTTATATTAATTTGTAGGTTGGCGATAGATTGTCGAATTTTTTATTGGTCAAAGTTAAAAAAGTTGGTCAAAGTTTGACTTTAAATTGGATTTTCTTTGAGTTTAAAAATTGAACTTTGTTTCAACATATAACCTTATAGTACGTATTAGCATTTACTATATAATTTTGTACTTTAGTCTTAAATTGTTTTATTAATCAAAGTTTTACATTTGGTCAAAGTTTGACTTTTATTAAAAGTAGATATTTGATCAAATTTTGACTAGTGTAACCTAATGATGTATATGAATGCTATTATATTAATTTGCAGTTGACTTTTGTAACTTGGTGCATTGTAAAATTTTCTCTTGGTCAAAGTTTGACTTTTATAAAAATTTAATTTAATTTCAATCTATAAATTTACATTAAATACTAGCATTTATAACTTTGTTATTTAACTTTACATATTTTTTTTATCAAAATTTTAAGTTTGATCAAAGTTTCACTTTTTAAACTATGATTTATGTAACTTAGTAATAAATAGTGATTACTATGATATTAATTTGCAACGTAATGGAGTTTCATTAAAAAAATTATTGATTAATATTTGACTTGAATTATAATTTTAATAATAAATGATCAAAACTTAAAAACTCATTTTCAAATTCATATTTAAAGATACTAATCAAACAAGAGAAATCAATTTCCAATGAAATTCATTTATCAAACATACTAATCAAACAGTGAAAAATCTATTTCTAGAAGAAATCAATTCCCAAGAAATCAACTAAGAAATTGATATCATTTCTTCTTTGAAGTTACATTGCTATCAAACAGGGCCTTAGTGACAACAATATTTTGTGGTATAAGGACTTTGTGAATCTCAGGCTAAAATACATTTGCTCCACCATTGGGTATGTGGGAATCCAGTTTTATATAGGCTAACAGCTAATCCAGTTTTATACAGTTCCTACCGAGGATCAAAATTGCGGCCAAATTATCGGTTTCGATTCTTACCGAAACGATAATTTGGGATCAAAAATTTTGATCAAATTATCGGCCGAAATTTCAGTTTTCGGCCGAAATTATTGGTCCAAAATTTTGGTTCGGTCCCCCGAAATCGAAACGAAACCCAAAATTTTGATCCTTGGCTCCTACAGCTAAATAATCATTCACTAAAATCCCAATTCCCCATTTTGATCGGTAATGGATGATAATTTTTGAATAGTCGTTGATTCATGGTAAGCGAGATGGCCACATAAATCATATGTAATATCTACATAAGCAAAATAAAACATACCATATTGTAAAGCGGCAAAGCCGAGCATACAATTTGTTAATATCTAATTCCTGTCATCAAACATCTTTAGCCATGCACGATTAAGAGGTCGCTTTCAACTTGACCATACCATAAACAAAGTTATGATTCCCCAGATGAGCGTGTGCATGCAGGGGCAAAGCCATGATTTTCTTCTTGGGGAGCAAGTTAATGGTCATTAGCCAAAATGTTTCTATTATGCATTAGTGATAAGTATACGGCATAATCTTCGGTTGAAATTGATTCTTGGGTCACTATTCGGAATGTTTGGCATGTGGAACTAATGTGTGCCATTTGATAGGTGCACCAGGATCTACAATTAGCGGCTGTCATGTAAATTGTACATATTGTTAATTGAATTTAACATTTGATCGCATTGTATTAGATGATAGAGATCTCTTTCATTCCAATTGTTAATCAAATAAATCTTGAGGTCATGGGTTTTTAATCACATGGAAATATGGTTTGAAATCTCATAAATTTGAATTGTCTTGGGCACCTCTGATACTTAGACATCTCGCGTCTCGGCGAGATGTCTTGCTGAGATGGGGTGATATGTTGAGACAAAAAATGATTTATTTTTAATTTAAACTAAAATTTAAATTGATGAAGTATTTATAATAATTATATTTAAGTTAAAAAATATATAAACATAATAAAATTATTTAAACATAAAAATAGGTTGAAGAGTCATGGGAATCTAGGTATTGGCCCTAGTGGGTACTTTCTTTTAGGGTACCTTCTTTGACAACTTAAGATTCTTCCTTCTCAACCTTGGTTTTACATGCTTAAACCTTGATTGCTTTGAATTGGATGATCGAGATTGTTTTTTACTTGAATCCTCGACACAATAGATCTTGAGATCATGATATGATTAAATTTTGATTTCACATGGCACAACTCCTGAAAAGTGATCCGAGAATCATATTTGATATATGCTCATGATCTTGTTCATTTTTTTGGAAGTGTGCCAAGTGAAATCAAAATATGGCCGTCTGATGCTAGGCTAAGTTCTCAAGATCTGTGGGCTAAAAAATTTCTCTACCATATGATTCGAAGCAGTCAATTATTTAGGGAAATAAAAATGTGGGTTGAGAGGGGAGAATCTTAAATTGTAAATACAGTGACTTTTTTTTTAAACAACTCAAATTACATCGATTCGCACTATACCTTGCCGAAATATACTTTTTCTCGCCCACGAGATTACCGAGATCTCGTTTATCTCTGTGGGATATGGTGTGTTTTGAGGCTGCTAACTATGCTTCTCGGGCGAAATTTGAAACGATCCAAGAAACACACGAAACAAAAACAAGAAGTCACAGGACGAACTTCGGCGAGGTATGGTGCGAATCGATGTGATTTCGCCCCCAACTTTTATGTTTCTAACATTAATTAGCCTCCGTTTTCGTTTGTGCACACGAAACACCGACGAAGAGCGTCAGCGCTCTAGTGACGTACCTAATATTAATTAGCCTTCAAAATCTAAATGGCCGGGCACGGCGCAACTATTGGTGAAAACGAAGTCAAACCCATCCCAAAAGCGTGACTAGGCTTAAGAGGCATAATACCTATGTTTTCAGAAGTTTAGGAACAATTTGTCACGGAGTCACTCTTTAAGCAGTGCCAGTTCCTGCGATATCTAATGCCTAATGCTCAAAGTCAGTCATTTTTGATACCAATGATCGCGGGGGCGTCTTTCAACACGCAATCAATCTGAGCGGTGCTTCGCTACCGCATGTAACGAAGTTAACCAATTTTCTCATAAGCTCTGATACTATCCGCCTAGAGGATGAGAACTCCCTCTCGTGGTTACCTCTATTTCGCGACCTACCACCCAATGTATCGTGCCCTTTATGACACGCTCGCTTGCACCACTGTTTTATACTTGACCTGTTCAAGTTTCACCCTGTGCACTGTACTAGTATTTCGCTTCGCAACAATATTGGCATGCAGCTTCCTCTGCCGTTATGTCTTGCTCGCATACCTAACCAAGCCCACACTCGCATGACTACTCGTGCTGTCGTACTCAACGGAGTCTCACCCAGCTCTCATACTGTTGTGCTCTACTGAGTCCCACGCAGCGCTCGTGAGGTTCCCCAACCGTATGTACCGCGACGCGTAGTTCGGGCCATATTTCAACCTCACCTTAGGTGCCACAAGGTATCATTGCGTCGACGTCGTAGGCCCACCCTTTTAGGCTTAGGAGAAACTTGCGCCCCCTCTGGCAATGTAAAGCCCCATGTGGGTGGAAGACAACTCTCCAGCTCCTCTCCCACATATAAGGATAAAACAGTCATTCAGTCAAAATGACAGGAGAACCTCAAACCCCTTGGTTTGATATATCGTAACGCCTTCACATCGCTAACCCAGTTTCGCCATGTCGCGATCGTGTCACTCCCGCATCTTACCTCCATGCGACCGTGTAGCGTCCTCGAGTGCGACCACGTCGCCAGACCCTCTTGACCCCATGTCGCCAGGCCCTCTTGGCCCCATGTTGCGTGCCCTCATGGCACCAGATGTCGTGGCGTCCCGACACCAAGATGCCGCATGCCTTTCTTGACACCACATCGCGTGCCCCAGGAACCATGCTACAAGCTCGAGTGTTGATCCCGTCACATCCTCCACCACTCCATAATGCCAATATCCTCGTTGACGCATTATTACAGTGAACTGATCCCGCCAACTCCTCCCAGTCTGTTAGCATCTCCTATCTAGTTTTTAGGTCCACACCTTTCTACTAGCTCCCCATTGTCATCCTTGCGGGTCAACCTGGTTCCGCTGTCACAAGGCCCTTACCTGTTAACTAGCTTGGGGATGTCGCGTGCCCTCTTGACACTAATTTGCATGTCTCTGCTGACATAAATTAGCTCAATAGTATCATCCATTTTGGACCGAACCTGACTCTGATATCAAATGTCATGGGATTACTCTTCTAGCTGTGTCAGCCCGTGCGACACCTAACACCCGATGCGCTAAGTAAGCCATCTCTGATACCAACGGTCGCGGGGGCATCCTTCGACGCATAATCAACCCTCACGGTGCTTTGCTACCGCATGTAACGAAGCCAACCAATCTTCTCATCAACTTTGATATCACTCGCCTAGAGGATGGGAACTCCCCCTCGTGGTTACCTTTGTTTCGCGGCCTACCACTCAATATATCGCGCCCTTACGACACGCTCGTTTGCACCACTGTTCCATACTTGGCCTGCTCAAGCTTCACCCTGTGCACTGCACTAGTACCTCGCTTCGCAACAGTATTGACATGCAGCTTCCCATGCCGTCATGTTTTGCTCGCATATCGAACCAAGCCCACAGTCGCTTGCCTACTAGTGCTATTGTGCTCAACGGAGTCCCACATAGCCCTCATGCTGTCGTGCTCTACTGAGTCCCACACAACGCTCGTGAGGTTGTCCAGCCATATGCACCACAACTCGTAGTCCGGCTCATACTTCAACCTCACATTGGGTGCCATACGACATCGTTGCTTTGACGTCCTAAGCCCACCCTTTTAGGCCTAGGAGACACTTGCGCTCTCTCTGGCAAAGCAAGACCCCGCGTGGGTGGAAGGCAACTCTTCAGCTCATCTCTTACATATAAGGGTAAAACAGTCATTCAGTTAGAATGACAGGAGAACCTTAAACCCCTTGGTTTGATATACTGCAATGCCTTCGTATCACTAGCCCAACTTGGCCATATCGCGTCCGTGTCGCGACCGTGTCACTCCTGTATTTTACCCCATGCGCCCTCCTGGCACCACACGTTGTGCCGTCTCGACACCAAGATGTTGCTTGTCTTTCTTGGCACCACATCGCGTGCCCCAGGCACCATGCTGCAAGCTCGAGTATTGACCCTGTCACAAACTGCTCCCTATACTCTTCAATTGCTTCTTGTCCGAACGTGGATACTACTCTTCTTATGGTTTTTTAAAAATTTATTTTTATTTTTTTAAATTACCCCCTCGTCTTATGCTGAAATTACATTGCACTCCCTACTTTTATGTTTCTTTTATATATACACCGCAACTAATTAAGCGTCATTTCTTTGATTGAATGATATCTTTATCCTTACGGAGTTTTATTTACAAAATTGGCATTGTACTTTTCCCAACTTTGACAATATTTTTAATGGTTGATAAGCATCGGATTCTGCCCAAAATTTTTGGGTGAAACATTATTGATCTTCTCTAAGTTGTCGTCACCCAATTTTTGATTTGGGTGCCACATGACACTTACTTGGCTCGTGGGTAGTACTAAAATGTTACCCCCGTTGGTAGCATCCTGGCCTTATGTATATAATTTTATAATCTTTATAGAATAATTGGTTAATAAAATTTTCAATGGATCGGGTCTCCACCGGGTCGGTGTGACTAATGGGTCGGGTCACTGACCTCACTA
Source organism: Chloranthus sessilifolius (assembly GCA_021018995.1). Taxonomy (NCBI): domain Eukaryota; kingdom Viridiplantae; phylum Streptophyta; class Magnoliopsida; order Chloranthales; family Chloranthaceae; genus Chloranthus; species Chloranthus sessilifolius. The sequence goes on from CM037590.1 coordinate 11,666,994, forward strand.
GCCACAGATCAGGTCCGTTTGGATGAGAAGTGGCCTTATGTATATAATTTTATAATCTTTATAGAATAATTGGTTAATAAAATTTTCAATGGATCGGGTTTCCACCGGGTCGGTGTGACTAATGGGTCGGGTCACTGACCTCACTGGCCACAGATCAGGTCTGTTTGGATGCGAAGTGGCATACACAACATCGATCACATCCATCCCCCCAAAAAAATTTGAAAAAACATCTCATCCACTGTCGAAAATATGGTCAAAGATGTCAAAAAAACCAATATACCAAGTATGCCAGGCGGAACACAATATTTGACCACGTGGCATGTGATCCGGTTACTAGTGTAGCGTTCAAACGGTAAACCTCTCATATAGGGATCTCGTAATATATATATATATATATATATATATATATATAGCCAGTGATCAAACCCATGACCCACACTAACCCAGCCCTATATATATGACTGGGATGCTACCAACGGGGGTAGCATTGTATTGCTATCCACGAGCCAAGTGAGCGCCATGTAGCACCCAATCCGAAAATCAAGTCACACGTTACCTACCTACCAAGTGAGGGCCATGTGGCACCCAACCCGAAAATCGGGTGACATGGAAACTTAGAGGGGGCCAATCATGTTCCACCCCCAAAAATTGGATAGGATCCGATACTTATCCACCGTTAAAAATGCAGTCAAAGTTGGAAAAAACACAATGACAATTTTGTATATAATGTTCACTAAGGGCAAAGGCGTCATTCAAAGAAATGACACCTAGTTAACTGTCGTTTAACGACAGGGGGTATATGTAGGGCTCTCAATGGGCCGGGCCAACCCGGATTTTGGTCTGCACCCAGCCTGAAAAAGTGGTATATTTTATGAAGCCAACTCGGCACGGGTATCGGGCTAGGCTAAGTATGTGTTGGCCTGGATTGATCCGGGCGGAGCTTGGGTTGAATGTTCCATTACCCGGCTCGCACCTGATCCGAATAAAATAAATAAATTATATATATATATATATATATATATATATATAATAACAATTTAAGAACATTTTACTTAAATGCCTTGAGATTAAACTATTGAACAGTTCAAAATCAACACCCGAAGTGAAAACACACTTGCAATCCCAATCGGTACTAGTTTCAAAAATAGACACCTTAAAATAGGCCGTTTTTCATTTTTCTGCAATCTCTACCATCACAAGTCCCAACTCTAAGCAAGCAAGTCTCTTGGTCCCTCACACCCTCTCTTGTGGAAAATTGATTTGAATTTTTTTTTATCAAATTTCATTTAAAAAAAAAAGGCCAAAAAAAGCCTCGTAAGAAGCCCAACCCTGGCTCGGCCCACTATGGGCCAGGCTTGGGCTAAGTACATTGCAACCCAAGTTAGGATCGGGCTAAAAAAAAATGGGAACCCGGCCAATTGAGAGACCTAGGTATATGTAAAAGAAACATAAAAGGAGGGGGTGCAATGTAAATATACATAAATGTGGGGTTTTTATGCAATTTCTTTTATGCATCCCTACTTTTGTAGGGGTGGCAATGGATGGGGCTTGCATTTTTGCGACTTTTTGGGAGACCTGGTAGAGCCCAATCCTTATATAATGAGATATTTCAGCCCGTGCTACAGTGGCTCCAATTTTAGGCCATATGGCATATGTTTTTGTGCAATTTAAGGTTATGTATGGCCTAGCTCTATGTTAGCCTTTGCCATAGCAGAGTTCACCTTCTTTAGCAGATTTCCATCCTCCTTGCTAACATCCTCCTTGATAACACCTTACATAGCAAGACTTACTTATTTAACAATTCCATCCTCCTCTCTACTCATTTTGTGTCTGAGTAGATTTTCTTTGCTCTGGTAGAGAGTTAGTAGAAAGCAGAGAGGCTGCTGCTAGAACAGATACATCCTCATTTGCAAGGAGTTAAAAAAGAGAATGAGAATCAAATAAAATATATGAACTTTGCTCCGTTTGAAGTCCCCAAAGAGGGAGAGTGCCCTCTAGATTAAAAATTAGGATAGTTTCTTTGATGTATATTTTTGGGGGCATTTTGGAAGATCCCTCATCAAGTTTTCTAAAATGACAATATTCCCCATAGAGTCCTATACTAGTATACTACATCGGTTCCTCAGTCGTAATTGGTGATTATCCATAAATGAAATGCTTTCTGCTTCTCAATAAATAAAATAAAATTGACCCTTTATTAGAGGTGAAGTGACAAAATTACCCTTCTTTTTTATTGTTTCAACTTCAGCCTCCCATATATGCCAATATTGTATCAAACCCTCTGAGTTATAGGTATTTATTTTGCACCCTTATTACTGTGTTTCTGTTTTATATACCCCCTTGCAATTAACTAGCCGTGAATTTATAGACGGAAGGACTATTTTGCCTTTAATGAAATCAATATTCTAAAAATACTACTATTCTAAAAGGCCCTTCATTCATCTATATTTACAAGTCATGCCATTAAGGTTTATCACCATTCTAAAAGGCCCTTCATTCACCTTTATTTACAAGTCATGTCATTATAGTTTACCACCATTATAAAAGGAGTACTTTTAAATTCACCCACAAAATCTTTCAGTACACCCACGATGGAACACATCGACTGTATTGAATCAGATGATGGAGATTGTTTATCGTCCCAATCTTTCATGAGATTGATCTTTAGATCATGGGTGTACCATCAGACGACCGATTTTTTTATTTCATGTGGTACACATCTATTGAAGTGGCCTTAAAATCAACTTTAAGCATACATGTGATGTTAAAGTCACTTTTCTGAGATGTGTGCCAGGTGAAGACCCATTAGATGAGTGATTCCCCCATCAAAGCATGTCAACGTTTGGACGAATACTCAACCAATGGAAGATTTGTGGCAAATACTAAATTTTTTTTTCTAGGTAGGTTAGTGCTATGGGGAAAAATCTGTATTTTTTTGGGGGATCTACAACTTGCACCCGAGATTAGTACAGTGGCACACACTTAGAAGAATTTTTTTAGTATTTGCATTTTCGTGATTTGTGCCACATAAGACACCGTCTAAGTTGTTTAATTTGAAGGCAATGATATAAAGATCTCTCTTGCCTAAGTTCGGCATGAAATGTTAACTCGATCATCTGATTTAACACAATCAAAGACAAACAACAGATTCATTGGTTGATTGTGTTAAACCAGTGACAGAGATCTTGTTTCCTGCCTATCTTTGGAAGCAAAGATCTTTACATCATGACCTTCAAATCATATGGCTTAGACGGGGTTACACGTGGGACGAATTCAAAAAAAAAGGGCTGCTATGCAGTACTGGTGTCTAAAAAATCTAAAAAAAAAAATCTTCCCTACTGCCAAAGGTGTCTACAAAATGTGTATTAATTGAAGGGCGCTTTGTTTCTCGTTACCCGTTCTTCATTTGACCGGACTCATTCAAAGGATGTGTATGGTGTTAAATGGGATGATTTCCAGATCTTCAAGTTTTAGTTGACTTTGACTTCAATGTATTGACCACCATTGGATTTATCCCTGTCAATTGGCCAGATGAGAGTGATTACTTTAACACCATATAATACTAATGATTTCTTAATTAACTAAATGAAAAGCTTCAGATAATGACTTAGGACTCTCATCGGGCCGAGTTAGGGCCCAAGCCCCGTAAAATGGACTTTTAGGCCTTTTAGCCAATGTGGGCAGTTTCACATTCTTGATCATTACTCTAATGGCTTTTAGACATGAGAAAGCGGACTTTTACGGAGTTTTAGGCCCCAAAAAATTGTAGTCAAGTTTTCATGGGATTTAGTGGGTAAGAGGCATTTCATCCAGGACAAAAACTCGTCCCATTGTTTGAATTTTCTCTCAATATGCAAAGTCACCAAGTCGGGGTTTGGAAATAATTCAGCGTGGTTAAAATTTGAAAAAATTCGGCAAAATTTGGCAAGTTTGGAGAATTATTTGGAGGAAAAATTGGGGAAAAAAAAAAAGATTTAAAAGTATCATTTTTTAAAAGAATATTAAAAATCATAATTTTTTGAAATATTGGGAAATTATTCACGAAATACTAAAAACATAAGATAATTTTTAAAAATCACAAATAATTTGCAAAACCTTATTATTCACAAATTTTTAAAAAATTCGACAACTTTTGTGAGTATGCTAGTATGCAAATTTTTTTGAGAAAAACATTAGAAAAGGTTTGATAGGGATCCCACAGTATACAATTCAAATAGTAAACACATGCATGGCTGTTGTGCCCCATCAAATATACATGTCCACTGTGGGTGGTTTGCTTCAGCAAAGATAGGAGCTTTCAAGAGATTAGCTTATGATGAGTGCTTGGTTAATGAAGGGAGGCCTTTGAAGAACAGCCAGATAATTAGGTTCACTTATTCAAGTTCCTTCATGTACCCACTTATATTCAAATATGCTAGATTCTGTTAATTCAAAGAGAGAGAGAGAGAGAGAGAGAGAGAGAGAGAGAGAGAGAGAGAGAGATCGATCTTATCAGCAAATTCCCTTCATACCCAATTGCACCAAGTCTGAGAAACCTACACCAGGCCCTCTTCAAAGGCTGGAGATAGAGTTTCAAAGGCAGGAGAGCTTCAAAGGGCACGGCGCTGTAGAGCTTCAAAGGGTTTAGGGTTTAGGGCGCTGGAGATGGAGATTGGGAACGATGGGTTTTTCGGGTGGGTTTTTAGCGCCTTGAGAACGAAGGAAGGGATTCTTTCCTCAAACCCTTTGCAATCAAAAAGCTTCCTTGGGGCATTTTCAGTTTTACATAAATACTAACCCGCGGTTAGTATTCTAATGAATAGGTTGGGTAACGACAGCTTACGGCTACTTAACGCTAGGGGGTATATGAAACAGAAACACAAAAGTAAGGGCTGCAGAACAAATACCCATAGCTCAAGGGGTTTGATGCAATATCAGCTTATCTTAGGGTGATATATGCAAAAAATCCAAATATTAATTACAAAGATTGAATTGTCCTCTAAAGCTTTTACTTCCAAACTGAGTAAGATTTCCCTCGTTACCTTTTCAATTTTCAACAAACAAAATAAAAAATTCTGCACTTTCAAATTACTTCAAGGTATCTCCCTTATCTCAAGTGATAGTTGTCTTCAGATAAAACAAAGGTATGGATTCAGATCAATTGTGTGGAGTCTAAAGATCAGTTTTTCCAAGAAAGTGCTGCTAGACCGATTGGGGATTGAATGATACCAATTGGGCTCCATCAGACCGATAGGGTGAAAAGCCCAATCAATCTCAAAAAATGATTGGCCAGTCACCGATAAGTCGACCGTGCGGTATGTAAATAGACCGATCAGTCGACTCTGTTAATTACTGATGATGTAGTTTGTAAATTGTTTGTAACCTTGAGAACTCTATGTCTCCTTAGTTCTTTTATAAAAGTTGATGAGGGATGTTGTAAAATTCCCTATTTTTGGGGGCCCCCCACATGAGTGGTCTCTATCGTACGACTTGATTAGCGTAACCACCACCCATGTTACTCACCCCAGGGATGCTATATATAATCAATGATGGATAAGCGAATCTATGTGATGGTCAATCATGCTATATTCAAAAGCTGGGGTTGAATTAGTATCATCACCCAGTCCATTTGAAAACGACTGCAACAAATTAATATTTTCTTGCTAGTGGACTTTAGAGTTCGGAGCTACGAAAAGCAAACATAGACTACTATTTTTCATTCAATCCATGTATGCTAGGCCAAGGCACTTGGATAGCTTGTAAGTCAGTTATAAATCAAAAGTTTGTGTATATATAAAAATCTAGATGCCATTTACTTAGTGCACTCTCTTTTAGCTTTCTATACTTAATACAAAACAATTTAATATATATATATATATATATATATATATATATATATATATATATATTTACTTAGTGCACTCTCATCATTCAGTCCATGGTACACCTCTTGATTAGAATACAACAAAGATAATACACCCATAAAATGATCCTAGCAGCCCAAAATCGTAACTTAATAACTGTCCAAAAGCACCAAAGATATATATGACCCCAACAACCCAAAAACATTAAATTATTGGGAGCCTCTGTTCTAGCCCACCTATTAACTTAATGAAGGCCCGCTACTACCAAACAAACTGTCGGTCATCATTAAATGAGCGCTTTGAGTAAACAGGAGGGCAAATAGAGGTTCCCTATATTATTTGTTTGTGAGAAAGCATAAGAGTTATCACATCATAGGAGAACAACTTAATTTATTGAGAGCGCAATTCTCGGAAACAAAGAAATAATGAAAACATGAAAACGTCCAATTGATGGGCACCCTTTTAAGTAGGTAATAAATAGGCCAACATATCACGGAGCAAAACAGGGCTGCATTTTCAGATAGTCAAATGACTCAAATCTACAGCGTGTTTGTTTATATGAAAAGTATGTTGATGTCAACTGAATTGATGGTTAGGATCATCTCAGCCTTGGAATTTTTAGGTTTTATGGATCGTTCATCCAAGGAATGGCAACACTTGCCCGTACCACATAAAGAGTAGCCCAGAAACTTGTTTTCTTAATTTCTAGCAAGGAAATTTGAAAATTTATGATGAGTTCGTATTGTACATAAGATTAATCTCTCTACTGGAGAAATATATAAAATACCCTATTAGTTAGTAATTACAGCGAGATCTTGACTTATGTGGAAGATGTCCCCCACATGTCATGCCAACTTACACTTAAAAAAATTTAAAGATTTTTTCATATCTAGAGATTAGTTATTTAGAAAGAATACAAGTTCAACAACTTTTCTCTCACTCTCTCTCTCTTAAAATTTAAATTCAAATGACACAGTACGGACACTGATTAAGGCTTTAGGAGTTGTAATCATGGTCAAAAGATTTGACTTTTAAGTGATTATTTAATTGGCACCTTTTGTAATGAAAGTTTATACTTAACATGTAAGATAGTTGTTTGATGGCACAACCCAATTTTTGGTAACTATTCTCTTGCCTAGCCTCGGTTTGATTGAACATATTAGAATATACCTTATTAGATAACTATCAACTTACCCATGTTCATACCCACTTCTAGATAATCACTTACGATTGTATTTGTAATATTATTTATACACTTTCGTAATGTAACAAGCCGTAAACAATGTAATCTATTGTGGCAATATGTCCTCTTCTTCTATCGTTCATCTTCTTCTTTTCTTCTTTATTTTATAATTTTAATCAGGCATGAGATGCTATCCTTTATGGACGATTTCTCAGGTGATAATTAGATGAGGCTCCCCAATTTTGGGCACTTTAGAAAACAATGCTTCAAAAACAAACTTTTTAGCAAAAAAGACCCGACTTCAAACGTTTTAGAAAAACGGTGCGTTCATAGATTTTGGAATTTCAGAAAATTGTGAAAGCATTGTTTTTTTAAAAGGTACTTCCACAGTTTTCTGAAGTTCCAAAATCCGTGAAAGCACGATTTTTCTAAAACGTTTGAGGTCGGGTTTTTTAGCTAGAAAGTTTGTTTTTGAGGCATGTTTTTCTAATTATCCCTCCAATTTTTTTATAGAATTGTTATGGGGTAAGAGACCCATTCATTTGTGGTTAAGTGTTAGCCGCATGATTGTATAAAACTATGTCTATGTCAGATTAAGCCTGAAGATCTCATTGAAAAACCGACCATTTATATGATCCCATTCATTTGTGGTTAAGTGTTAGCCGCATGATTGTATAAAACTATGTCTATGTCAGATTAAGCCTAAAGATCGCAATGAAAAACCAACCATCGATATGATGTGATTAGGAACTTAGAAATGTGAAAAATGAATGGTTAAAAAGGGTCTGTAGAGTTGTATGAGAAGCGAATATACTTTGGTACTTGAAAGTGTGGCTCAGATGATATAGTAAAGTAAAGGGAAATTTACAGAAACAGGATTTGGAGAAAAAAGTTTCTCTATTATACTGAAATCAAAAGTTTCTCATAATCAGGATGCATTGTATTTCAGGGTCCTCAAAATCCGTGAAATATACTGTTCAGTGATTAGTGAAATGACCTTGATACCTTATTTTTTCAAACTTTCGTACCAAGAAAATCCGTGGAGTCCTGGTTATGAAAAACTTTCTCTTTCAATATAATGGTGAGAAACTTTATCAATATGAGCCCTTTTTTGAAAAGTGCCCTATAGTAAATGGGTTTTAGATGCAATGCAATAATCTTAAGCAAACGTTGTTGGGTTTCTACAAAATAGTATGAGACGGGCAGAATCAATAGAGCGAGATAACGGATGGATTTGGCAACAACTCGCCCATCAGCTTCTCATAAGGTCAATTAGGCCTCCAAGTTTTGCACTCAAAAGTCTAAAAATTGCTAAACCCTTTTCCAATCCCATTGGTTTCGGTTTTGGATAGCTGAAACCATAAATCAGTTGGGTAGGTTTAAAAAACCGATCCAAAACCAGGAAAAAAAAAGGGGAAAAAAAAAAAAAACTGAAAATAATAAAATAAAATAAAAATTGGAAAATCCAAATCAACCTTGAACCGAACCAAATTATTTTGGTTTCTATTTCGAGTTTTCAAAATTTAACCAAATTGACCTGTTGTGATTCGGTTTCGCTTCAAGCTGAACTGAACTGAAAACCGAAACTGTTGATTTTGATTTGGTTCTGGTAACTGAATCTGCACCCCTACCCTATGAGGGTTAGAGCGAATGCCATCTTCCTGCCCCTTGGACATCTTCCATCGAAACATAAGTATGCCACGTGCCCGATATTGATGGCACATCATTCCCTAAAGCCGTTGCACATACCATTCCACCTAAAATCCAGTCACAGTTTTAATCAGACCAACCTGATCGCGTGGATTGTGATCCGTGCAAATTAATATCTCTATGCCTACCCAAGTCTCCAGCTCGACGATATTAGGAAAGCGGCTTGAACACATCAGGTAGATTGGTTCGCCAATTACCTTTTGACACTCATGCCCTGTAAAAACATCATGCATGCCGTATGATTTAAAGATCATGATCAAAAAATTTATAATATCTAAAAAACCATCTTTATCATTTAATTCAAATCTGTCAAAGTCTCTTATGACTAATAGCTTGAAGATTTACATTGTTGCTTTTTAATTTTAAAATGCATCGACTGCATTGAATGATAAGGTAGAGATTTTAGATCATGACCTTTAAATCAGAGGGCACACATGATGTTGTCACATGGCATGCGTCGCAAAAGGTGACACGTGAACTAATTAGGGGTGAAAAAAATCACCAAATATCTGAAAACCGAACCGAAAAATACTGATCCAAAAAAAACTAAAATCAGAACCGAACTGACCGAAACCAAAACTAGATTGGTTTGATTAGGTTTCGTTTCAGGGAGTGGGAAGTTCGGTTAACCGAAACATTTCAGTTTGGGTTCACTTTTAGGTGAACCGCCACTGAAACCGGTTAACTGAACATCCACCTCTAGAACAAATTTATAAGTGACCTGGAGCTTGAGCCCCAAAACCGATACAGGTCTTTGTCAATGACTGAGCCAGTCACCATTGCCAAGCCGAAGCATGATGGGACTCCTTGGTAGCTATGAGAAGCTCGGTGTAGCCAGCCATGTCGCGGCATGTAAGCAGCTTGTACTTTGTCCTCAACAAATATACCCTCCGTTTATAAGTTTCCCTAAACTAATGAAGTAGTCCCAACTTTAAAGAAAACACACTTAATCACATGTAATTTTGAAACTGGTAAGCATAGCATAGCATAGCGCTAACAAGGTACACTGTACCGGGTTTTGTATTCCAATGAAGCCAAAATTAAAGGAGCCTACTACGCCTTTTACTAGTATACTAAAAAGTCTATAATTAATAATATACGTATATTGGCTGCTCCAAGAGTTAGACCTCAGGTTCCTGCCGGTGCCCCGTGCCACTAAACAATTAATGGAGTTGTGTGTTAGCGAAATCCAACCCGCCGCCCTTGCTTCAGGGACTCCTCTATGCTCCCCAGAGCTGGCCTCCACTGCCCTTGCTGCAACATCATCCTATTATTCCTCCCTTTGTTCTCATCTTCCTCGTTGGCCACGCAAAGTTCCATTATCTTCTCAGCGGCATCGGTAGCATCTCTGCTCTCCTCCACCAGCTTCGCCACCTGAGCCTTGGGCAGCCTCAACTTCACACGGACAGCCCCATCATCGCTACCTTGGTCAGAATCTACAACCACCCTCGCAAACTGTGTGAGGTCCGACACGGACCTCCGAGACAACAAGAGGCTCTCCAGCCTGTCTTTGGCACTCATGTTAATACCTGACCGGACCTTCCTCGGCTGCTTTTGGTCGGGGACCTTCGGGAGCTCTACCAAGAAGTATAGTCTCCTTGCCTTAAGCTCCTTCTCTGCAACCAACGGTTTTGCTCGGACACCCAGGTGACGAACTGCTTCCGATTCAAGCAAAACGTAACCTGGGTAGTCTTTTAGAACTTGGCCGACAGTCACCGGGGTCTTCAATTTGAAGCTCTCTCCATCTATCTTCATCACCTTGGCCTTTCTTCTTCCTCCTCCTATGCTGTTACCCATCTCCTTTTTTTTCTTTTTACCTTTTTCTCTAACAGAGAATAGATAAGGATGGAGGAAAGATTATCTCCTTTTTTGCTGTGTGTGTTTTATAGCTAGTGGGAAAAAACAGATGGTGGTGATTAGAGAGAGAGAGAGGGTATAATTTGGTAATGCTAATTGGAGGGAGGGCGGGAGGGAGGGATGGTCAGAGGTCAAAATAGTGTGGCAAGGCAAGGGGGCTTTGGAACCGGTAAGTTTGACCATGTGATACGTGACGCCTTCGCTTTCAATCTACTTAACACCCATGTTCTCTTTTTCTTTTTCTTTGTTTTTTTGGGTTATTTTCTTTAGGCTGACTCCTAATTCAATCACTTACGCAAATAACCGTTTTCGTCGCTTTGGCACGTTGGGTAGTTCCGCAGGAGGTGGTTTTTAGTTTTTCGGGAGAGAAGAGGTAAGGGTGGCTAGGCCCTTTGTTAAAAGAGTACTCAATTTTCTTCATAATAATAATAATATATAATTATAATTTTCTAGAAATTAATATATAATTGACTCGGCGGCATCAAGCAAGGCCACAGGTGTGGATCCGAGAAATTTCGTCCAGATTCGCTCTCTCTCTCTTTCAATGGGTTCATTACTTTTGGTCCCTTCTGCCGTGCGGCCATGGGGCCACCTAACAGCCTCCAAACCAAAGTAATTTTATCACCCATTAATTTAACCAACTTCGGAGAAATCACAGCCCACCAAACCTCCCTAAATTGTACTCCAAATTTTATAAAAGTGACTAATTGCTTACAAGACTAATGTTTACCCTTGCACCTAGTTTAAAATGAAGATTTTTTTAAAATCTGTGCTACCTGAAACACCCTCTAACCCGTATGATTTGAAGGTTATGATGCAAACAACTTTGGTCTAAATTATTGACACAAAACATAATTTATATTATCTGATTTAACACAATTAAAGCCTATCATTTGGTTCAATGGATGAGCTTGTTGAATCACTCGATAGAAATCATGTTTCATGCCAATCTATGACGCCTTCACATCATAGTCTTCAAATCCGATTTTGTTCATGTGACAAGTTTCAAATATAATGAGTCTTCCTTCTATGCTATGTACAATGTTACAAATCTCATGTGCAAGTAGTAGCTCTCCATGTTTAATTCAATGGAACCTCCATTTGCGCCCACCTTATTGAAAGTGCCCACTTAATAATGTCAACTGTGTGGTGGGCGCTACTGCAAACTTTCATTAAATAGGTAGGCACAAATAGAGGTTCCCTTAATTGTATGAGTATCTCTTTTCACACCTAACCAACTATTGATGGTGCCAACACTGAAAATTCATTGACGGCGTTGAATCAGATGAAGGAGATTGGTTTTCATCCCAAGCTTTTCACACAATTGAGCTTGAGATCATCAGAGTACATTCAAGGCCAATTTTTGATTTCACGTGGCATAGATCCCCAAAAAATGACACAAAAATCATGTGACACATGCAATAAAAAAATGATGGGTTGATGGCAAGCCCATGGTCTCAAGATCAATAGTATGGAAGATTGGAATGAAAATCCATCTCCACCGTATTATTTAATGCAGTCAACTAGTTTTCAAAGTAGGTGCCCTCAATAATTAGGTAGGAGCGAATAAAACTATCCTAATTATATATAAAATATAGCCACCACTTGCACATGAGATTTGTACCTTTGGATATAGTCTAAAAGGAAAGGCTTAGCATTTATGGATTTTGTGTCATGTGGGATACCTTCTAAATCATTTGATTTGAAGGCCATGATATAAAGATCAAGGGTGTCACAGATTGACACAAAAGAAGATATCTATAATGTGATTCAACACAATCCAAGTCAGCTATCTTATTCAATAATCTTAAATCAAATGATAGAGATTTCTTTAACATGAGCGAGCTTTACATCATGGATTTATATCACAGAACACGGCTTAGATGGTGTTCCACTTTGTACAAGTCTAAAAAATATAAAATCTTTCTTTTTAAACTATTTGTAAGTATTTGCTCCTATTCGAATAGGGATCGACTCTGAAAAATATAAAGTCTTTCTTTTTAAACCATTTGCAAGTATTTGCTCCTATACGAATAGGGGGCTGGACTCTAGTGGTCCGTTTACACTTATCCATCATAAACTTCATACATCTTACTTCATATATTGGACTCCTAGGTGGCTGCGCCTACAGAAAAGAGAGAATGCTTGCAACAATGAAAATTATGCAACTTATAAAAAATGAAAAATTATAAAAGGAGAACAAATTTATTGAAGACAAAGTGTAGGTGGCTGATGTGATTGGTTACACTGTCATGTATTAATTGAGCCCTAAGGCACTTATAGTCAATTGTGTTGCGCTATATTAATCGCCTATATTTTGTTTGAATAAAATCTGTCCTCCATTAACCATCGTACTATATATTAAAAAAGAAAAATGAAAAAAATGATGATAGTGTGAATCAAGAATAATTGACTGAGGAAAGAAGTCCAAAAGTTCTAGTGAGTTATTCGCTCCCGGGTCACATGATGAACTATTATTAATAGTGAAACGTTTGAAATAATAGAAGTTTCTCAAATGCGTTATTACAATTAGTAGCGACAAATTACACATGGAGTACACAATGACTTGTAAAAATCAAACTTACTATGAGGATTGAACAAGGGTCAAAATCTCACGTTTCTCGTATTGTCTGAGCTCCAAATCGATATGTATCAAAATAGTAACTTATCGGACGATACATTAAATGTATCATCCGAGCCTTCTCATACAAATTGGACGATACGGTACATTAATGTACCATATCGTCCTAGTTCAATACCGATACGTATTGTCCGATACCAAACGATATTTTGATCCATGGGATTGAATCCATGTTTAGCCAGCACATGAGTAACCAATGTGCGGTCTCAATTTGGAGCTGACCACTGCCCAATGTGCGATATTGCAATTCTTTCTCCACTCCTTTATACGGCACGTAGCACTGGGAGGTCAAGTGGCGCCTTGCCACCATGATTTACCTTACCGCCCACGAGGTTTTAGGCGAAAATAAATGTGCTCTCTCTTAATAGTCTTAAAAAGAAGGGATCATGGCAGGTGACCCACATTCTACACGTTTAATCTCACACCATTGAAGTCAGATTATCATTTTGTGATCATTCTAAATTGTACAAGTGATAATCTATCATTGAAACACGGCTCAACCTAAAGAAACATGTCTATAAGTGGATGTAAACCATCCGATTGATGATCTTTAATAGCAACCATTAAAACTGAAAATAATGGTTGATATTAAAATCTCACATATCAGATGATTTAAATTCCCCTAAAACAATATTTTCGGACCTGTTACACTTCAATCTATGACCGATCACTTTAACGGTACAAATCACCCACAACTTTAACCATAGATGGTCTATGATCATTTAAACACCATTTTGGTGTTTAAATCGAGCCAAAAAAAGAAAGGTGAAAGAGTCGAACAATAAAAGCATATTTTTGGCTCGTGTTATAGCCACACCAATTTATGTTACAGCCATATCATTTAGTTAAAGTAAAAACAAAATGTTGACTGCTTTGACTCAGAGCACCCGACTAATCTCAAGGGCATGTACGTGGCCCAAGTTAGGACAACCTAGGTCAGCACCAGATAAAAATCCCTAGGGTAGCCCAAGGGGGCATTTGAACTCAGGTCCGGCCAATATTATGGTACATTTTATATTTTTTAAATAAAAAAAATATATAAAATAATACCAAAATTTACCCATGCATATTTTTGGTGTTTGTCTAAGATATGAGCTTATATATATATATATATATATATATATATATATATATATATATATATATATATATATATATATATATATATATATACTAGTAAAAAGGCACGTGCAAATGCACGTGAGCATTAGCTCGTTGGTTCACTCTGTTCGAATTCGGATTCGCAATTCGCTATATCAAGCAAACGATTTGCTAGGGGTAGGATGAGTTTTAAAAGTATTTATTAATTTTATAATATAAAATTCCACACTTTAATATAAAGAAATGCAAATGAACACTTGGTTAGCTACAAAATTTAAAAATGATAAAGTATTAGCTCAAATTCCCTCTTTATGTTTTTTAAAAATCTGTTTTTAAAAAATAGTTAGCATTAATCAGTTAATTTGCTTGTCACGTCAAATTTGTTCAAATAAACTAGTTCGTTGTACCCAATTCGCTAAGAATTATGCCACTTTTCTCGGGGAGGTCATTCATCCATGATACATAACAGCCCCTCATATCAGGATTGAGAGAACCTCCCGCCCAAAAAGGTGTCTCACTGCTATCGAGGTAAATATCTACTTATGCACTGGGGTTAATTCTGTCATTTCTGCTGGGTTTATCCACACCCTCAAAGAACACTGCAGTTGGGATATGGTAAACCTTCCAAGGTGAACCTTTCAATGAAGTATTATTTTTACATTAATATCACTTGAAGATAATAAAAAACTATAATCACAAAGTTCGTTGAGTTGACCTTGTCTTATGAATACAATTGATCGAATGATTTAGTCATACTTGTGAAACATGCCACTGATTTGTTATTTCATTTACTTTATCTTCCATTAAATTTGTTATAATGGACAACTTTAGTTTCCTGAATTCACCATGAGTTTGCTTTGCATGCATTTACATTATGTCAATCACCAAACTGATTTTTCAGATTTTAACATGTTAGTGAAGTTATGTATACCAGTAAATTAGCAAAGATTTTTCATTGAGAGAATTTCTTGCGTGAGAGAAATTAAGCTAAAGAGTGTCGGCAAATTTTGAAGGGCAAAAATATAGGGTTACGATGAGTGGAGAAATAAGGGTAGATGAGGGGTATTTTGTTCCTAAAGTGTGGAAACACAAAATTGACCAAAATTAGGGGTGAATTGTGCTTTTAAGAGTAGTAAGATAAGATTACTAATAGAAAAAAGATATTTCAATCAGAGAGTTTTTTTTAAGACCTCGGCAATATTTCGGTAGGGGGTCATTTCAGTTCATTTCGGATAAATTTTGGGGAAGTACAAAAAAAATACATAAATTATGTTTAATATTTATAAAAAAAGTTCTTTCTTTTTTAAAATAATGAAAATTAAAAGAAAAATCATCATTTCGATAAAATTTCGTTAATTTATCTGAAATTAATGAACTTTTGACGATTTCAAAGAAAATACCAAAATTTTGCCAAACGTTTTGTCCAAACCTTGTGTCGATGAATTTTGGAGAAATTTTAGAAATTTTTAGAGAAATTTGTCACTATGCTCTTTGTAAATATTTAAATTATTAAAATATTCTTATAATTATAATTGGATAAAACTAATAATAATATAATATAAATTTTGATAATTTAATCGTCAATAATACAATATATTTTTAGCTACAGATTAATATCATGTAATATATAATTAAAAAGATGCAGGGGGCGGGCTATGATGTTAATTTGTTAAGCCCTTACCTGATCCGAGAGACAATGACCTTTTAGTTTTTAGTTTCAGTAATAAGATAGGCGCTTTCAGTAATGATGTAGGAGCAAACAGAGGTACTCGATACTTGGCTAATACCAACTCATTGGGCAGGCTAGCTGGATGGGCTTTAGGGCTCAATTAGTAGTGGGTCATATTTTTAGCATACCAATTAATAATATTTTGGGCCGCTTCGAAACAATTGTTATTGGACCGGATTAGACCAGAGCAGGAGATGTAGAATCTCATGAGCCTAACTTAACTTTACAAAAGTGGCTTTTAAGGTGAGGGGTGAGGGTTGCGCTTGCTTTATATATAGTCCAAGTCTATGGTTCCCAGGTGATGTGGAGTTATTGGTTAGTAGAAAAGGGGTTTGCACAAACCTCCACTTTTCAACCCAATCAATGAAACTCCCAGCCTGGCTCAAGGCGGAGTCTCGTCCGGCATGAACCATCAGACTTGACCTTTGACCCGGCGGGTCAGACAAAAATCAGGTTGGATTGAGGTTTACCCAGCCTGATATTTTATATAGAAAATAAAGGAAAATAAGGGATTTTTTAATCGAGTCTGACCAATTTTTCGGGTTCGGTTAGGCATATACCCTTGACCCAATTTTTTTGAATTTTGTCCATAATTTTTCCAAAGTTAGTTATGACGGATATAAGAGAATTTTCATTTTTTTACAACGGACAATGGTCAGGTCCAACCACGTTGAACCGAATTTCAAGTCCAACGACCTCTGCAGCCCTTGAAAATAGGAGATTTTGGACTGCATGTTATCCTATAAAAAGTGAAACTGATGCAGGAGGATCCAGCTTAGGCGATGTTGAGCTGTCAGATTTTACATTATTGGCATTGAGATACCTTGAGTTGGCAGATCAACGCAAAGATGTCAGGTAATCAAGACCTTTCCTAATTGGGGCAGTTTTGGGTGCGTTTCGATATTTTGGCCATAACTTTGGTCACGGCTATCAAAATCGGTATTTTGGCCATAACTTTGGCCCCATTTTGGAATGCTCTTCGTGGTGCGCACGTCATGGCTACCTTTAGTAGTATTTTTTTCGAGATCAGAATTCACCATTTTCCCTTATGAATCCGTAGTTTTAGTTATTTCTTTTCTTTTATGGTAATATTTCTTTTATCGTTTAGGATGTGATTCTGAACCTGATTTTGGGCCAGATTTTTTGTAGATATTTATTTTATTACGTATTTTATTTTGGCATGCTTATTGGGATTTTGCTATTTTTGATAAGATTTTGATAATGACGATTTTTAGCTATAAAGCCGACTTGTAGGCTGATTTTGGTGGTTGATTGATTGGATAATTTTGAATTGAACATTAGAGGTGTTTCTCTGTGCTTTTTTTTGGGCGATTCTCTTATGTTCTTTCTTGTGAATTATTGGTTGAAGCTAGCCCGAGGAATAATCACTATTCTGTCCGGCTTCAGAAACCCATAAAGGTCAAGATTCTTCCATATCCAAGGCAGCAAATATGAAAGCATGAAAGTCGAGATTCTTCCATATCCAAGGGTGGCATATGTGAAAATCATGAAAGTCAAGATTCTCCCATATCCAAGGGCGGCATATGTGAAAATCATGAAAGTCAAGATTCTCCCATATCCAAGGGCAGTAGATGGGATCAAACTCCAAATCCGGTTCATCTTGGTTGGACCTGACTATTGCCCTTTTCACAAGTTGTACGGTTGCATAGATTGACTTAAAAGTCATATAATAATAACAATTCCTTACATTTAAGGGTTCTAAAGTCAGTTCAACACTATATAGGGTTCAACTTGCCACATCCCAACCCTCAAAAAGCTCAATAATTTGAAATTAAAATATAAAACTCCATCTCTCTAACAACCTAAAAAAAGAATAAAAAATAGTTAAGATACTATCTAGGAATTTGGCATGATCCGGTGTTTTACAAAGTGTTTAAGAGTTAGTTATATGTACCCCATCCGAACACTGCTAGCAGTGATCTATTCAACCTCCTTTTGACCAACTTTATTTATTTTTAATATGGTCATTCGATTGAGACAACCTCGAGAATTGAGGAGCAGGCACACATACATATATATTATTAAATTCAAATCAAAAGAAACATTTTAACGGAAGGAGATTGGAAAGAGTACCATCTTCCGTATTCAGGTTAGATATCTATTACCAACCAAAATAGTCATACAATGAGTATTAAATTATGAACGATACATTTATTATCCTAGATTCTTCCTTCGTAGCTTGAGTTGCACGTGCAATAGTTGACTGCTTTGAATCAAATGATAGAGACTATTTTTTATCCCAACCTTCCATACATTAGATCTTGATATCATGGTCCTCCCATCTGACAGTATAATATTGAATCCATATGGCACACATCTCAAAAAATGGGCGTGATCACATGTTCCATCAAACTTAATTCACATTATTTTTTTAGATGTGTACCATGTGGAATCAACATCTGACTGTCTGAAGGTAGAATCATAATCTCAAGATCTAATTTGTGGAAGATTGGAACGAAAAACCAATCTCCATCCTCTGATTCAAAGCAGTCAACGGCTTAGGAGTGCAAACTCGGGTTGCAAAGGAAGAATATTAGGTTGTAAATAAAGGTACCCAATTCCATCTGCTGCCGCTGGAAATAAGAAAATCATGATTTCTGGTCCTGTTCCCTTGGTAAACCCATTTATATGATAGGTTCACTACAATGCAACTTTTGCTGCCTGTCGTGGCGTCTCTCACTTTCTTCCTTTAATTTATTGCAATTCGGGACTTGCGACATATAAGAGATATGAACAAAAGATTAGAAATGGGTTTACGAATGATTAGAACAAAATATTAATTGCAAAATATTAGAACAAAATATAATTTTCATCATTTAAGCAGTCAAAGGCTATTATATAATTCAACAGTTGACTATAATAGATCATATGACAAGTAAGTATCGTATTTTGCTCCAATTTTATGTACCAGAGATCTATTGATATGAACTTCAAATTAGACGCCCCATATTACATTTTTACATATCACTTGAAAAAAGTTTGCAAATAATGGCTCCCAAACTAAATTAAACCAAACACAAATCCAACACTAAAAATAACCAAAAACAAAGTTGCCCATAAAAAAAAAAGACCTACGACCAAATTATACATCTTTTTATATATATTTATATTTAAACTCATTTGGCCATATTTTCAGTCGGGTATGCATTGACCTCTTTCTGCAATAAGGATCCAAATCCTTCCCTTGCTCCCTCTCTCTCTTCCTAGATTCAGTCCCTGGCTCCTTAAGATATGCTTTGCTTCCACCATACATCTTCCCTTTAATGCAACGGAGACCCATACAAAAGCCAAAACGCTGACCAAAGCCATGGCTTGGGAGGCTGCAAAGCCAGCCATGGCTGCTACCAAAACAAACCCCCGTGGCCGGCGGGGATAAGAATAGGGCTGAAAAGAAAAGAGAGGAGATCAGCTTAGAAGGAGGATGGTGATGGAGGCTACAAGGGTGAAGCCCAACAGTCCAAGCAGCGGGCCACCAATTGCAAGCCCAATGAGCGACGTCCTGATGACTACTCACAACCCTGAAACCCTAAGCCCCACCACACACTCACAACCCTAAAACCCTAAACCTCACCACCAAACAAAAAAACAAACAAATTCACTTCTAGAACAAAAAATAAAACCCAATTCAAAACTCCACCAAAGAAAAAAGAAACCTGGAGTTTAACCCTTCACAGAAAAATATAGCCTCTTCATAGTTCAAATCCCAAACCTAATACTCACAACCCTAAACCCCAACAACATAACAAGCAAATTCACCTCTAAAACCAAAAACCCACCATTTTTTTATATCACAAACCCAATTAAAAACTCCAGCAAGAACACATCCAACCTTCATCTTGATCTTTTCTGAAGCACTGGTAACTAATTTATTCCTTTCAGATAGGATACGACTCCTACATCCGGCGGTGAAAAAATTGTAGGCTAAAGATATTTTTGATATTATAAAATGTGACATAAATTATTCTTACTTTTATATAATAGTAAGGATATATATATATATATATTCCTCAAGTTAGCACTTGCCAGATCAACACCGAATATATATCCCTACGGTACGGTGGACTAAAGGGGGATTCCAACACATGTCTCATGCTTCCTAAGGTGGGTATTTGACCAGCTTGTCAAATTCCTTGAGGCTATATGGGTCGATATATAATATATTTGACCTGATATTTGATCGGGCGGATATTGTATCTGTTGGGACTTAACTCGATACATAATCAACGGATAGGTATCGGACATGGCTGGCCGATATTTAAAATCATGCTTTGCTTTAAACCATTATTATTAACCTTACAGTGGTCAATATAGGATCATAGGGGGCACCCAATTGCCAAGTAACGATATATGATGGCTCCCATGCAGCGTTCAGATGGTCAGCCAAGAACAGAGACTCGGTGCTCACAAATGAATTATTTGTTTGAAAAGTAATCAAATAATCTGCATTTCTTTCGTGAGTTTTGTCACGTCGTGGACGGATATCGTTTATCTAGACGGTCAATTCCATTGACTACCTACGTCTTTAATGGTCGGTGGCTTAAATTAATTATACACATTAATAAAATCACATTTATTATTATTTTTTAGGTGATTAACAATTGTTAATTTCGGGATTTAGCAGCATATGAGATGAGATTGGGTGGATTGGTATGTAGTAAACGAGCATAGACATAATTAGGAAGAGGCAAATGGTCAATCAATATCTAATTAAGCTCGTGTTTGAATGGGAGAGTGGTAATCAAAGCCTTAAGCACAGGGAAATTTCCACCCCTTTTGATTTGAGAAAATATTTATCTTTACTAATATATATTATCAGCTGTACGTAAAGGGTCAGAGACAGGTGAGAACTTGAACTTAGCTCTACAGATTCTCTAATCTAACCTATGCTCATCTAATACCCACTCACAAACCTAATAAATCAAGGACCCCACAACTGCATCTTACACCATCAATGGTTAATGGTTTATGATGTAGGTCATCTGTCCCATCAAAGTGATAGATCACATATTGAAGTGCAGACAGTCTCAAAAAAAATTGTGTTTTAAGGAGATTTAAACCATCCGATTTGTGGACTTTAAGATCAACTGTTGTTTCAATTTCAATGGCTGATATTAAATTTCATCGTTTGCATCCACTCATAGGCTTGTTTCTTACGGCTGAGCTATGTTCCAATCATGGAATTACACCACCTTTAGATTGTTCACTGATGTTCACCCATTGGGATAATAAAATCACACTTCAATGATGTCAAATTAAAAGTCTAACTTTAATGGTATAAGATTATTTAAACACCATTCTGGTGTTTAAATGTCGACATTGAAAACTGACTGAACTCAGAGCTTCCCAGTATAGATGTCTACCATAGTCTAAAAGAAAAAAAGAGGAATTTTCATTCAAATTGATAGGCTTGGTTCCTCTTGGTCAATCCGATGTTTAAATCAAGGATCCGACTCTCTTGCTCGTCATTTAAACACCAGAACCACTATTGGTTTAAGACGTGGGTGATTCGTACCGCCATAGTAGTGATAGATCGTACATTGAAGTGCACCGGGTAAAAAAATGGTGTTTTAGAGAGATTTACATCATCCGAACTACTAACTTTACTATCAACAGTTGTTTTTAATTTTAATAAGAAATATTAAAATTCATCAATTAGATGATTTATATTCACTTATAGGCATGTTTATTGAGCTGAGATATGCTCTAACGATGGATTGCCACTTGATAATTTAAATTGATCACATGGTATAAATATATAATAATAAATCATACTTTAATGATAAATAATACAATTTTAATAGTGTAAGATCATTTAAACACTATTTTAGTGTTTAAATGTTGGTGAGAAGCTATTATTTCATTTATCAATGGTCCACATATATTTTCAGCGTTAATTATTGTTATTTATTATTATTTTTTTAAAACCCTAAAAGGGTAACTCGTGAGTGCGACTTCTTGGCTGCATCTTCACCTTCTAGCATCTACATAATATATTTATTATTATTCACACCAAAAATATTGACTTGTATGCAGCCTTCTTGGCTGCATCTTCACCTTCTGGCATCTACATAATATATTAAGGAAATGGGTCAATTTAGAGTGCTGAGTGCTGACGTGATTTTTTGTCCGAAAAAAATTAGAAATTTTTTTTTAATTAGTACGTCAGAAATTTAATAAGTAATACCTACTAACCAACTTCACAGGCTCTACATCTATGTCCTCTGTGAGCTCTCTCTCTCTATTAAGTTGGATAACCTTTTGCATCTTACATATGAACATTTTGTGATTTAGTTTTTAGATACTGGGTTTGTATTATCTAACCAATATATCTGTGTACCAAGCGATGAGATTGCTATATATATATATTGGAAAGAAGAAAATGTGTTCGGGCGTAAAAATATCTCTACGTCAATTGATATGGGTGCGACACGTTATACCCTTTTGTGAAGTGATGAGTGACATTGGAATTATTTTACTAACTAGGATTGTACTTTTAAAATATTTTAAAAGTTAAATATTCTTTCAACGTCATTTTTTACTTTTTTTAGAAGTCTTTTTAAAGTCTCTTTCTTTAATCTGATCTTCTCTCTCTTTTTCTAACAAAGTATGAGATTTATTTTATTAGATATATTTTACTCAAAAAAAATGAGCGCCTAATAGTAAAGCGTAGATGCCTCATTTTAGGAGTGTCGGCACTTCGTTTTAGGGGTGCCAGTACTTCGAAAACGAAGCACTGACGCTTTGATTAAAAAAATATATATTTTAGGGGCGCTGGCGCTTCGTATATAATTAGACCATATATAAAATCAAGGTATATATATATATAGGCCCGAGAATTTGCGCTCGCGCGTAAAGATATCTTTACGCCAATTAATATGAGTGCGACACGTAGCGTCCTTTTTATGAAGTGATGGGTGACGTGGAGCCCACTTTACTAACTAGGTTACACTTTTAAAAGTTAAATATCCTTCCAGCTATCATTCTTGACTTTTTTATAGTCTTTTTCTTTTCTTTATTTTTCCAAGAAAGCATAAGACTTACTTTTTCATGTATATTTTATACAAAAAAGTGGTGCCTGGTAGCGAAACGCTAACACTCCGAAACGAAGCGATAGCGCCCCTAAAACGAGGTGGGCTCCTAAACAAAGCGTCGACGCTTTCATAAAAAAAAAAAAAAAAAAATTCTTTCCTCGAAGCGTTAGCGCCCCTAAAACGAAACATTAGCGCTTCGATTAATTAATTTTTTTTTTTTTTTTATGAAAGCACAAATGCCCCTAAAACGAAAAAAAAAATTTATTTTTATTTTTATTTTTTATGGAAGTGTCGACACTTCGATTTAGGGGCACCGACGCTTCGATAATTTTTTTTTTTTTTTTTGAAGTAGTGGCGCCTCTAAACAAAGCGCCGACACTTAGTTTTAGGGGCATCGTCGCTTTATTTCAGGGCGCCGATGCTTTATTTTAGAGTGTTGGCGCTTTACTACTGAACACTACTTTTTTGTATAAAATATACATAAAAAAATTAGTCTGATACTTTCTTGAAAAAATAGAGAAAAGAAAAAGACTTTAAAAAAATAAAAAATGACGACTATAAGGGTATTTAATTTTAAAAAGTATAACCCTAATTAGTAAAGTGGGCTCTATGTCATTCATCACTTCACAAAAAAGACGCTACATATCGCACTCATATCAATTAACGTAGAAATATTTTTATGTGCGAGCGCATATCCGCGGACCTATATATATATATATATATATATATATATATATATATATATATATATATGTGTACTTTGATTTTATATATGGTTTAACTCTATATGAAAACAATCCTTCACCCTTGATTCTAAGACTCCCTCTCCATCTCCCTCTTTTGTATACTTTTGTGTATAAGCTAGTGGCGTCCTACAAGAAGAAACGAAATTAAAGATAAGAGGTAGATCTCTCTATCGGGTGAATTTTGCTTTGGAGGTCAAAATAACATTCTTTGCTACTTTATTTTATTTATTACTTTCTTCATTAACATTGATTTTGATGAGCCAAGTGTAGCATGAGAGTGTAGCCGGGTGCCCATCGTAATTTATTTATTTTTTTGATAGAAAATGATATTTTATTTAATTAGGGAAAATCAGAAATAACAATATCAAAGATCTGGGGAGAGGCATCCTTCAGCCATACCTCATTATATCCATCGTTAAGTCTTAGTTTGGTTAATACATCGATTGCACCATTTACTGATCTATTCACCAACACCCAAGAGCACGATCAAAACAGTGTGGAGATAATTTTGACATTATCAAAAGGATTTGCAAGTTCCGATAAATCATCGCCCCGACCATCAACAACATGAACAATCCTAAAGGAATCAACTTCAAATATAACTCTTCTAAATCTCGTATCAACAACAATCTCTATGATTTTTTTTTTATATATACCACTCTTATAATAAGCTAAATTGCAACTTACAAATAAGAAAATCTTGGTTTCAATTTTAAGCCCTAAATAATAGAGGCCCAAATTTCATTCTTTTAATTGATTTCATTCTCTCTCTCTCTCGTTCTCAAATCTAAACTAAAACCTACTTTATATCTTCTCTCACTAGATAATTAAAACTTTTCTCTTAAACGCAACGATTCATTTTCTATCCATCCTATGATAACCCTAGAGCTTGTCATCGCCAATTTGGAGTGAAGCTTGCAAATGAGCTGTTTGGTGAGTCTTGAGGAGATTTAGCGTACTTTAATTTTATTTATTTTTATATTAAATTTTATCAAACTATTTATTTAATCTTTGTCTCGTAATTTGTTTGAATTGTAGCATTGTGACCTTAAATTGATAGGCATATATATATATATATATATATATATATATATATATATATATATATATATATATATATATATATATATATATATGGAAAAAGGATCCGTCCTTTATGGGAAGACGGTCACCGTCCTCCAACCTTTCACGTGGAGTTCCACGTGGCACCCAAAATATTTGTTCGATGCCACATGGACATTGCTTAAATCATCTTTGAAGAAAAATAAAATTAAAACCTCATCTTCACTGTGTATTTTTTGAACCATGAAATGTGGACCAATAAAAATCATCGAACTTTGACTTGTGAGTTTGAAAAAAAAATTTCAATTTTTTATAAAAAACATTGATCTAAACTGTCCACCTGTGCTCCATGTGGATCTTGGAAGACGGTCATCATCCTCCATTGGAGGACCTAACCGGCTCCCTATATATATATGAATTCATGTAAAGTCATACCCATTAATCTTATAATTATACACGCACCCCCAAATGATTATTTTAATAATGGTGCATAGGTGCATTTACAATAATTATCTTGCGTTTACAAAAATCATCTTATGACCCTCCACTTATTGAGCCATGTTATCTTAGAATCTTCTGCTTATTGGGCTATATGTCATATGGCTTTGAGCAATTTAAGTCATCTAAATGGTAGTTTGTAAATTTCACACTCATGAGAAGATTTAATCATCCAATCTATGTATTTTAAAATGCACAATTATCCATATTCGTTGAATGATTAAAATTAAAGCACACTAATAAGATGATTAAACATCCTCTAATAGACATATATTTTTTTTTACTAAACATTTGTTGATGATAAGTTGTTAGTTGAATTACCTTGATGGACCAAACATGTGTGCTAGGTAGCCTGAATGTGGACGGTCATGATAGAATAATAATCTATTAAAAGATGATAATAGGAGTTGAGCTCTTTTTTAGTTTAACTAAAATAAGGTCAATAGAGGGCTGAGTTGAGCCTAAAAACTAAGGACTTTAACAAGTTAAATCGCATAAGCCATACCCAACTTGTAAATCTCTAGGAATTAGATATGTTAAATATAATTGTAAAGATATTTTGATAAAACTCTTTTTCTTTCTGTTTTTTTAATCTTTAATGAAAAAAATAATTATAATTTTTTTTTTTTAAAAATAAAAACAAATAATAATAGCAGAATCCCAACCTGAGCCTGCACCGAGGAGACTAGGTTCAGTTAGGGCCTTGTGTAATGCCGGGCTAAGTTTTAGAGGGGCCGGGGCCTAACCGAGCCTGTAGAGAGCAAACACTTTAATCTCTAATAACTAATGATCAAGTAACCTTGGTCTTTGCCCTCTTTTAGTATCTCATTTATACATACGTGGCTTTAACGAACGAAATGTATAAATAAATAAATAAATGGATAAATGAAATAGAAAAGAAGAAAACCGAAAGAAGAGTAGAGAGAGTAGAGGGGATCGAGAGAAGGACGCAGCAGAGGGGATCGAGAGAAGAGTAGAGGCAGTAGAGAGAGAAAGAGGATCGACCGATCGAGAGAAGAGAAGAGAAAGAGAAGAGAAAAGAAGTGTAGAGTAGAGAGAGAAAGGGGATCGATCGAGAAGAAAGGGGATAAAGCAGGCAGGATTCAGGAGATGGTTAATAACAACAGCAACGATCCAACGAGGGGAGATGGGTCGGAAGAGCAGCAGAAGCGATCAGAGATCTACACGTATGAGGCTCCCTGGCACATCTACGCCATGAACTGGAGCGTCCGCCCCGACAAGAAATACCGATTGGCCATCGCCAGCCAACTGGAGCAGTACCCGAACCGAGTCGAAATCGTCCAACTCGACGATTCCAACGGCGAGATCCGATCCGACCCAAACCTCTCCTTCGAGCACCCATACCCCCCTACCAAAACCATCTTCATCCCCGACAAAGAATGCCAAAAACCCGATCTCTTCGCCACCTCAGGCGATTTCCTCCGCGTCTGGCGCATCTCCGAAGACCGAGTTGACCTAAAGAGCCTCCTCAACGGCAACAAGAACAGCGAGTACTGCGGACCCCTCACCTCCTTCGACTGGAACGAGGCGGAGCCCAAGCGCATCGGCACCTCCAGCATCGACACCACCTGCACCATTTGGGACATCGAGCGCGAAACCGTTGATACCCAGCTCATCGCCCACGACAAAGAAGTCTACGACATCGCCTGGGGCGGCGTCGGCGTCTTCGCTTCCGTCTCCGCCGACGGCTCAGTTAGGGTTTTTGATCTCCGGGACAAGGAGCACTCCACCATCATCTACGAGAGCTCCGAGCCCGATACCCCTTTGGTTCGGCTCGGTTGGAACAAGCAGGACCCTAGGTACATGGCCACCATCATCATGGACAGCGCCAAGGTCGTCGTCCTCGATATCAGGTTCCCCACACTTCCCGTCGTCGAGTTGCAGAGGCACCAGTTCAGTGTTAATGCCATCGCCTGGGCGCCGCATAGTTCTTGCCATATATGCACGGCCGGGGATGATTCTCAGGCTTTGATTTGGGATCTTTCCTCCATGGCGCAGCCTGTTGAAGGGGGTTTGGATCCGATACTGGCTTATACCGCTGGAGCCGAGATCGAGCAGTTGCAGTGGTCGACCTCGCAGCCTGATTGGGTTGCCATCGCTTTCTCCACCAAGCTCCAGATACTGAGGGTTTGAGTTTATTTCATCTGTAGACTAGATTAGACTTTTTGCAACTGTTTTTCTCATCACATTCTGTTCATAATTCTGGCCCTATTACAAATGATCAGATTCAGTTGAATGAATGCCCTTTTGTAGGCTATATATATGTGTTCTGCTTTTGTTCTCTGATGTGTTTCTTGCTTTTTGCCCCCCCCCTCCCTTTTTTTAAAATTTTATGTCAATTTTCATTTTTGGGGGTGATTTTTCATTTCTGGCTTGAGTTGGGTTTGAGAGCCCGGGATGGTTTCTTGAGTTCTTCTTCTTGGCTGTGTTCTGTTATTGGCCAAGCCTCAACTTGTAGGAAGAAATATAATATTTAACTGATATACTAATTTTAGTCAGGAGATGAGAGTTAATTTTTTGGTCTTTTTCTAGCATGTGTTTAGGAATATCCTAATGTTGTTTAAGGTGCTGCTTGGAATCATTAGAAATACAAAGCTTTATGTGCTTTCACCTTCTTCTCATAGCTAATGGCCAACCACCCTGTGCAGAAGTGTAGAAGATCCCTATTCTTTATAGAGCTGCTGATGGACAGGTGCTGAAAACAAAATTTCAATTTCCAAATGTTTGTTTTGTGCAGGCAAGGTTCCGAAACACTTTTATTCTCATTTATAAGTTTCTGTATGTGGGAAGAGCACTATACCTTTTTTTATGGTTGTGTTTGGTCCCAATTGGTTTCTCCCAGCCAGTGTTGTTAAATTTCATCGTCTAGCTCACGGGCGTGATGAATGATGGTGGAGTTATTCCCTCTCATCTAGACTACTTCTGGTAGAGGCAAGAATAAGAAAGTTGACTGTTGAGTTCTCCTTGTCAAATGGCTATAGAGACATGTACTAGGTTAGATAACCTTTTGTTTTTCTATAATTTCCTGGTGGATGCATTAATTATTTGTTTATAACATTCGATATTATAAAATTGATATGTTTGTTTTATACAGTAAAATGCATCATTAAGTATGAGATTTTATATACAAACATAGATAATTTGCAATTCCTTTTTTAAAAAATGGCAAGGTGATGCACTAATATTCCCTTTTTTTTGGGTTGATGAGTCAACGACAGGCTTATAACATGGGATGTACTGGAATATAAATACTGCATATAATATAAAATTCCTTTATGTGTGATATAGAATATATTCTAGACAAGGAAGATTTTATTACAAAAATTAAAAAAAAATTACAGGAGAATTTGAGGGCATACTGCATACCCTCATCGAACAGTACAATTATCTAAATCTAAAGTTTGACAGATGCACAAAGTCTCCAATCACCTAACTGGGTGTCCGTAGGTGAATCCTGTGTGAGTTGAGGCCTGATCAATTAGGCTCACTATGACTCAGAAGATTTTTTTTCCTGCTCGAGTGGTGGCTCTAGTGAGGGGTGGTATGGTGGACTGGTCGGTGAGATTGGTTTGAATAGGAAAACGAATGGATCTATAAGGTCGAAAAAAGTCTTGTTCTTTGGACGATCTATCTCATGTTTGGTACTGCATGCATGGGTTAAAATGCCGGAAAACCGGTACGTATCGTCCGGTCAAAAAACCGGTACGTACCGGACGATACGTACCGGAACAGTAAAAAACCGGACGATACATTGAATGTATCGTCCGGTATTACACATATAAAAGGGCGATACGGTACTTTTAATGTACCGTATCGTCCACCTCCGATACCGATACGTATCGTCCGATACGTATCGGTATCGGACGATATTTTGATCCATGACTGCATGGTTCCACTCCACATGAACTTTGTATCATTCTCTTGAAGCTCATCCCCCTTTTATGATAAATGATCATTTTGTCTGAAAATAATAATCAGATCTTCAGAACTAATTTTCAGAAGAAGATTTTTTTTTCCTATTATTCATTGCAAATTCATGAGGGACGAGTTCTAAACTCCCAATGGGTGAAGGGTCAAAACTTATTAAGGGGTTGCAATACAGTGGTTGCTAGTAATATAGCAAGGGTAAATAGAGAGGTGGAGCACTAAGAAATGCAGCAGACAAAGTCTGTCACCACCCAAAATCCACGCACCTGGATCTTGAGTCGCGGCCCAGACAGATTAGAAGAAAACACTAAAGCTGAATAAAAATTTCTAATCAGGGATCAAAACCAGGTATCCAGGTAACCGGATTAATGATAAACCGAGAAACGTTTCCTTTTCTTAACAGGTTACACTACCTTAATACATTAAACTAAACACTACGTACTAGTCACAGAGATCTGCGTCAGATAATACTGTTGAATTTCCGTGAATTGATCTTTCTCCAATCCTTTTCCTTCACCTGTAGGGTGGTTAAATCACCGTAAGAGCTAATCCATATGCTCCGCAAGTAACCATTCTAATTCATATTGACAAAACCACTAACATGCCGATAGTTTCAAATTATCAAATAATTCAATTGTAATCATGACTGTCTGTGGTTGAAAACAAATCTTGTACACAGGTCAATATCACACATAGATACGAATCCAGTATCGTCAACTATAGGGTGCTTTTCTCAGAGAACAAAGTTCAGAGCAAATAACAAAATTCTCAGAGCATATATCACAGATTCAGATCAGATAACGGAATTACCACTAATAGCAACATTTCGGATTTTGTGTATCATGGTACTTTGCAGTCCGATGTTTTCACTGAACTCAGGTTAGTATTAATGTTTCCTAGACCATACAGATAATTCAGACAAATAGTTCTAGACCAGATAGATAAATCAGATAGATAATTTCAGATCAGGCAAATAACTTAGAAATTTACTCTTAAACTATCACAACAGATTTATTGCTGTTAGGGATTATTTTATAGCTAACCGCACGAAAACCAAGTGCTTTCCTCAACTCAGCTGTTAGTTGAGATCAGATAATAGATAACAGAGTAGATATCAGATTTATGACCTGGCCAGGGTCTCAAAAGTGTCCCATTCGGACTCAGAGGCGTCATCCCATTGCCTTTTAGAAATTATGGTATTCAAATCCAGTGCAGAAATATCAGAAAATGTCAGAACACATAAATTTATATGTCCCAAAACTCCATCGGTCTTAGAACAGATCTAACTACTCATAACACATCAAACTGTCAAATATAATTGAACGGCCGTAGATTACAGATCCAATTTATGCACATTACACATGCAAGTCTACCACATTATAGATTCAGTTAGCAAATGTCTACACAATCAGGTGTACCGGTATAATATATTCAGTTACTAAATTTTTACACCTGATTGTGTAAAAATTTGGTATTGAATATGTTATACCGGTATAATATGTTCAATCCCCAAATTTTTACACAATCAGGTGTAACCGGTATACAATATGCAGTTACCACATTTGTACACAATCAGGTGTAACTGGTATAACATATTCAATACCAAATTTTTACACAGTCAGGTGTAACCGGTATAACATATTTAAGTATCAAATTTTTACACAATTAGGTGTAACCGGTATACAATATGCAGTTACCAAATTTGCACACAATCATGTGTCTAAACATTTTGGTGTAATAGATTGTGTCCCAGAGAGTACAATATCAACACATCAATTCAGTCATTAACACTTAAATCCAGCTCTAATACATCCATTATTGTATACATTGCATTGATGACTTTTATTTATTTGTTTTCAGGTTTCATCCTACTACCAGTATAAAAATCTCACATTGAACGATTTCACCGATTTAGATGTCACAGATAAACAAGTTGTTCCATGCACATCCTAGCTAAACTTTAGGGTTGTATCCACTTAGTCCAAGAATAAAATAACAACCATAATATAGTGGTATAACATACGCATACTTGCACTTGCTCAATGTAAAATCCAAAATAAACAAGAGGCAATATAACATCCAAAATAAACAAGAGGCAATACAAATTTAGGTTCCTAAAAATGAATAGAAATTACTTTCTGAATTAGCGCTTTACACAAGATGTGTTAGAATAGGTACTTGCCTCAAAAGAAACGAGCAGCTATAGGATTCGCCGTCATAGTGAACAGTCTCTCTCTCTCTTTCTCTCTCTCTCTCTCTCTCTCTTTCTCTTTCTCTCTTTCTATCTCCCTTTCTTTCTCTTTTTCTTTTTCTTTCTTTTCTCTCTCTGGCTCTCTTTGTTTCTCATGCTCCCTCTCTCTTGCTTTTTTAGTTTTTTTTTGTTTTTGTCTTGTCTTTCCAAACCGCCCCCCCACACACACGAGACCCAACGTCTCAGCCTCCCAGACTCGTCCAAAAGCTTCTAGGATATAGTAGGATATTATATTATATTGACATATAGTATTATATTAGAAGCTATGATATTATATTATATTATATTAGATAGGCTATTATATTATTATATTTTACGCACCTCCACGTTAAATGGGTTGATGGATTAGATCACTCTATTGGCGCCAACCAAACTACTGGTGGGAACCCAGGTCTTGTGGCTGCCTTGAATCACATGATGGTGATCAAATTTCATTTCGATCTTTCATCCAACGGATCCTGAGACCATCGCCTTATGATAAGACGGTTAGTATGTGATTACCGATCACATGATACAGAGCTCATCAAATTGGCCTTAGTGTCACGTGGCACATATGCCCAAAACTGATCTCCATGGTCAAATCTAACAAAGTCAATGGTTTTTAACACATTTTTGTGCCCTATAAAAATATCATACTTAGCAGCGGATGTGAACTATCCGTTTAATGTACTTTAATATCGGTCATTAAATAAAAACTGAAACAAATGATATCATGCAGAACTGGGTTGGGTCGGGTCTTTACAAATCGGGTCGGGTCCTTACAGGTTGGGTCCTTACAAATCAGGTTAGGTCCTTACAGGTTGAGTCTTTACATCCTCCCCTCCTTATAAAACTTCGTCCTCGAAATTTACGATTTGCTACCAAACAACTCTTCTCATTCTCAAATTGTTTTCCTTTCAGACTGATTTTCCCAATAACTCTTGACAAATGAAATCTTCTTGTTCCGATGTACTTATTCTTTTCTGTTTACTTTGAATTGGTTGAAGTCGATCTTGAATGCGTTGAATCATCTCTGTATTTTCTTGCACTAATTCCGGACTTACCAGTTTTCTTTCACCATCCTCGTCCCAACGAAGAGGTGAACAACAAGGTCGACCATACAGAGTTTCATACGGTGTCATCTGAATGCTGGCCTGGTAGCTATTATTATATGCAATTTCACTCAAAGACACGAATTGATCCCGCCTTCATCACACAACCCTGCAACAGGTCTTCTAGGATCTGACTTTAGTTGTCAGTTGTCGTATCAAACTTTCAGATCAGACCATTCCAGTACTCCGATGTGAAACATGAATCTTTATCAGAGACAAGTGCTTTTGGAATCCCATGGAACCTCACACAATCTCAGTAACAAATAGCTGGGTCAAGTTGGTCAACGGGTCATTCTTCCTAAGGGAATAGTATCATTCCACTTTCATGTCGGCATATCGAGGGTTGGAAGTTGCCTGCGGGTTTTGGTATTCTATCTGAATGTGCTAACAAATCAGATCAAACAATTTGAAATATACTGAGCAAGTCAGGAATGTCAGATACATACAATCTACCATGACAACTGTCCTTATGGATATTAAAATCTGGCTTAAATCTTGCACTCACATCAGCCATTGTTGTCTTCAGTCTAGAATTCTTTTGTTGAGCCTTTGTAATTTCGTAAAGAATGGTAGGTCGAACATGTAGAGTGGCAAACAATTTTTATTTTTATTTTTATGACTTACCACTTTGTACTTTCATCCCGATTTAGAAATCATTTCGTCTCAATTTAGACATCATTGGCAAATTCCAGAAAATCAATCTATCTTCATTGTCGTATATTCAACTCCTTCTGGTCAAATAAATATTGCCTCCAAATTGTAAGGCAACCACGATCGCAGCCAGTTCTAGACCATGCATCGGATCGTTCTGCTCATGAACTTTGAGTTGTCTGGACGCATAAGTGACAACATTATGAAACTACATCGGCACACACCCTAACCCAAATCGAGATGCATCACTACAGATCTAGTATCCCTCACTTCCTGAAGGAATGGTGAACCCCAGTGCAGGAGTCACTCTATTCGTCAACTCCTGACAACTTGCTGCACATCGATTACTCCAGACGAGTTTCACATATTTCCGAATCAATTGAGTCAAAGGAGCTGCAATACGAGAATGGTCCTCAATAAATCTTTGATAGTAACCTACCAATCCCCGAAAACTTCTGATTTCTTTTACTGAACTTGGTCTGTCCCAATTCCAGATAGCTTCTACTTTAGAGGGATCAACAGCTACACCCTCTTTCAATATCACATGGCCTAGGAAAGTAACTTTTTCAAGCCAGAATTCACTTTTTCTCACTTTACCAAATAATTTATTTTCTCGCAACACATGTAACGCTAATTTCAGATGATGTTCAAGATCGGCATGAGACAAAGAATAAACAAGGATATTATCAATAACAATACTAAAATGTTCCATATATGGTGTAAATCCTCGATTCAGAAAGTCCATGAATGCGACAGGTGCATTAGTCCATCCCAAGGGCATGACTCCGAACTTAGTAATCAAAGTGGGAACAGAACGCAGTAATAGCATAGCCATTTTTTTTCAAATCTTAACTGATTATATCAACATCTGAGATCAAGTTTTGAAACTACAGATGCACTATGCAATTGGGCAAACAACGCTTCAAGTCTCGGGATAGGCTTAAGGATAGAATAATTAGTTTCGCGTTGTGGCGATAGACCAAATCATTTATCTGACAACACATTAGTAAATTTTCCTAATGATCTGACTAGTTTCAACCCTTAACTTATTCGTTTGCTCAATAACAATATAGGTTAAATAGCATTTTCACCCTTTTCATCATAGATGATTACTTTGTAAACCAGATCGGAAACTAGGTCTAGCAGTAGCATATGAACTTTCCATAGACCAGGAACATGAAAAATGACAATTGTCAATAGTAGCATGCTAAGCAGAGAGCCAAACCATACTCAACAACACATCAAAATCTGTCATTTCTACTGCAACCAATACAAGACTTATACCCTTAAACACAGTTCAATACAGGGAAGGGAAAACAGTTCATTTCTTTCGTCGAGTGGTAATTACAGACGCATGATTGGTACCAAAAGAGTATTCATAGTACAAAATTCATTTGTTCATCTCTACATTAGTACAAAATTTCATTAGTTCACTTCTATGCTCAATTTTGCAAAAAGGGCATGAGGCTACAACTCTATATCTGATTCTCAAGGCCTTGCTTGTCCTTACATCAATATCAGTGGTGACATTTTCTTTCTTAGGCCCGGCTGATGCTCTATAAGGGTCCACTCTAACTGAGCTTGATAATGGCCCAGTCGGTACGTTTAATTTCAGACGATTCTTCCTCGGTCGTCGCAGAGGCAAGATAATCACTCGGTCGTCGCAAAGGCAAAGATGATAAGAGATTGTAATCATGTCAGCATTGGGTTCTTCATTATAGTCAACGTCTTCTTCAGCGTCTTCCTCATTTTGGTACTCATTATTCATTTCTTCATCAGCTGGTTCGTCTTCACTGGGATCAATCAGCTCTCCTTCACTGAGGTTATCTATATCATTTTCCTCGTCTTGTCCGGCTTCACTTGGGTCAATCAGCTCTGCTTCATTGAAGTTATCTATGTCATTTTCCTCATCTTGTTCGGCTTCACTTGGGTCAGTCCGCTCTTCTTCACGGAAGATATTTAAGTTGTCTCCATCATGTTCGAATTCCTCAAAATTATCTGCCACTTCTTTGAACGATCAGATGTTGAGCTTCGAAGGGGAGGAAAAATATATTCTTCATGGTGTTGATGGTTTCTTGTGACATCAATAATCCCAGACACCCCCTGAGGCACATAACAACTAGCCAACCTATAACACACTGAGCGAGGAAACCCAGTCGTCTTTTTCTCTACCATTCTCTTTATCGTTCCCTGGTCATCACAAGAAACACAATATCACAACTGGATAGCAGGTACACATCCTATTCCTAGCCTATAGGTCCACACCTAAGGTCAACTAGGGTTCACTCTCTCCGATACTACACTGTCACAGCCCAAAATCCGTGCACCTGGATCTTGAGTCCAGATAGATCAGAAGAAAACACTAAAGCTGAATAAATCAGGGATCAAAACTAGGTATCCAGGTAACCAGATTAAGGATAAACAGAGAAACTTTTCCTTTTCTTAACAAGTTACACTACCTTAATACATTAAACTAAAAATTACGTACCAATCACAGAGATCTGCGTTAGATAATACTACTGAATTTTCGTCAGTTGATCTTTCTCCAATCCTTTTCCTTTACTTGTAGGGTGGTTAAACCACAGTAAGAGCTAATCCACATGCTCCGCAAGTAACCATTCTAATTCATATTGACAAAACCACTAGCATGTCGAAAGTTTCAAATTATCAAATAATTCAATTGTAATCATGACTGTTTGTGGTTGAAAACAAATCTCGTACACAGGTCAATATCACACATAGCTACAATTCCAGTATCGTCAACTACAGGGTGCTTTTCTCAAAAAACAAAGTTCAGAGCAAATAACAGAATTCTCATATCACAGATCACAGATCACAGATTCAGATCAGATAACAGAATTACCACTAACAACAACATTTCGAATTTTGTGTATCATGGTACTTTGCAGTCCGATGTTTTCACTGAACTTAGGTTGGTATTAACGTTTCCCAGACCATACAGATAATTCAAATAAATAGTTCTAGACCAGACAGATAAATCAGACATATAATTTCAGATCAGACAAATAACTTAGAAATTTACACTTAAACTATCACAACGGACTTATCGTTGTTGGGGATTATTTTATAGCTAACCGCACGAAAATCAAGTGCTTTCCTCAATTTAGCTGTTAGTTGAGATCAGATATCAGATAATAGAGCAGATATCAGATTTATGACCTGACTAGGGTCTCAAAAGTGTCCCATTCGGATTCAGAGGTATCATCTCATTGCCTTTTAGAAATTATGGTATTCAAATTTAGTGCAGAAATATCAGAAAACGTCAGAACACATAAATTTATGTCCCAAAACGTCATCGGTCTTAGAACATATCTAACCACTCATAACACATCAAGCTGTCAAATATAATTGAACGGTCGTAGATTACAGATTCAATTTATGCATGTTACACATGCAAGTCTACCACATTACAGATTTAGTTAGTAAATGTCTACACAATCAGGTGTACCGGTATAATATATTCAGTTACCAAATTTTTACACAGTTAGGTGTAATCGGTGTCACATATTCAATCACCAAATTTTTACACAATCAGGTGTAACTGGTATACAATATGCACTTACCACATTTGTACACAATCAAGTGTAACCGGTATAATATATTCAGTACTAAATTTTTACACAGGCAGGTGTAACTGATATAAGATATTCAAATATCAAATTTTTACACAATCAGGTGTAACCGGTATACAATATGCAGTTACTAAATTTGCACACAATCAGGTGTCTCAACATTTTGGTGTAATAGATTGTCTCAGAGGGTACAATATCAACACATCAATTCAGTCATTAACACTTAAATCCAGCTCTAATACATCCATTGTTGTATACATTGCATTGATGACTTTTATTTATTTGTTTTCAGGTTTCATCCTACTACTAGTATAAAAATCTCACATTGAACGGCTTCACCGATTTATAGGTGTCATAGATAAACAAGTTGTTCCATGCACATTCCAGCTAAACTTTAGGGTTGTATACACATAGTCCAAGAATAAAATAACAACCATAATATAGTGGTATAACAGACGCATACTTCCACTTGCTCAATGTAAAATCAAAAATAAACAAGAGGCATTAATGTAACATCCAAAATAAACAAGCGGCAATACAAATTTAGGTTCCTAAAAAATGAATAGAAATTACTGCCTGAATCTGAGTTTTACACAAGATGTGTTAGAATAGGTACTTACCTTAAAATAAACGAGCAGGTATAGGGTCCGCCATCATCGTGAACGGTCTCTCTCTCTCTCTCTCTCTCTCTCTCTCTCTCTCTCTCTTTCTTTCTTTTTCTTTCTCTCTGGTTCTCTTTGTTTCTCAGGCTCCCTCTCTTTTATTTATTTTTTTTTGTTTTTGTCTTGTCTTTCCAAACCGACCCCCCACACATGAGACTCAACGTCTTAGCCTCCCAGACTCGTCCAGAAGCTTCTAGGATATAGTAAGATATTATATTATATTCTATTCTATTAGATAGGCTATTATATTATTATATTTTACGCACCTCCACATTAAATGGGTCGATGGATTAGATCCCTCTATTGGTGCTAACGAAACTACTGGTGGGAACCCAGGTCTTGTGACTGCCTTGAACCACATGATGGTGATCAAATTTCATTCCGTTCTTTCATCCAACGGATCCTGAGACCGTCGCCTTACCATTAGACGGTTAGTATGTGATTACTGATCACATGGTACAAAGCTCATCAAATTGGCCGTGGTGTCACGTGGTACACATGCCCAAAACTAATCTCCACGGTCAGATCTAACAAAGTTAATGGTTTTAACACATTTTGCCCTGTAAAAATATCATACTTAGCAGTGGATGTGAACCACCCGTTTAATGTACTTTAATATCGGTCATTAAATAAACACATAAACAAATGATATCATGCAGAACCGGGTCTGGTCGGGTCCTTACAAATCGGGTCGGGTCCTTACAAAGTCATTAGAGGTCTTCATCATTTCCGAGATGATATTAATTCCTCTCATTGTGGACTCTTCCACAATTAGATGGGCATCCGAAGGAGTTACTAGACCATGAAGATGGGCATCCTCCTTCAAGAGATTCTGGACTGATGCTTTGTATTTTCTCCTTTTTGTTCTGTGGAGAGAAGCTAATTAGTTGGCTAAATCTCTAGCTAGAGACAGTATCTGTTTAAATGTGTTGAGGGCTTTGGTTCTCCTCTTGTGATTTTTTTTTTTTTTTGATCGGTAAAAGTTATAATTTCATAGAAAAGAGAGAATTACAACTCAAATTGGCTGAGCAAGGAGCTCATCAAGGAAGAAAAAATAAAAAACAAAAAGTCAAAGACAAAGCTAGAAGAAACAAAAAAGACAGACCCGAGGCCGGAGGGCTCAGGGAGAGAAGACGGCCCCAAAGAAACTCAAAAAGCGCCGAGCTTCCAAGCTGACAGAAATCAGAAAACCTCTTGTGATTTCTCTTTTTCTTTCTTTGTAATGTTATTATCATGGGTCAAAAGCTCGGCAAACCGATACGTATCGTCCAGCCTCAAAACTGATACGTATTGGACGATGCGTATCGGTTTCGGACGTTACATTCCAATGTATCATCCGTTATTTTGAGTTTTTGTATGGGAGGCACCGATATGGTACCTTGAATGCACCGTATCGGTTAGGTCCAAAACCGATACGTATCAGTATCGGACGATATTTTGATCCATGGTTATTATATATTGAAAAAAAACATGAAAAAATATTCATCTGTTGGCTGTTATCCAGTCCACATTTATCCAGTTTTGTTGCTATCATATTGTAGGGTGAGAAGTGCAGCAGCATATACAAAGATCATCATATTCAAACCTTCTTGCTCAAAATTAACACTTGTTATTTTCGTCGAAGTTCTTTTCCTTGTAAATATGGTAGCCTTTGAAATGTAGTTTTGGTGTGGAATTGCTAGTGTGAGACGTTCAGCTCTGAGGAGGCAATTTGCTTGTGGCATTTTTCTCAACAGCTTATCCTTACAGATTTTTGTTTAAGGCCGATTTTTCTACCTTCTCTGTCATATTTTGTCTTCTTATCTTCATTAAATTTTCTGTAGATGCTGTGGGAATTTTTTTTGTATACATTATAATCTGAAAGCTTGTTATGAGGTCATCTAGAGAACTTGGGGAATAACTGTTAGTATGGAGTTTGAGATCAGTTGAATGGCGAGATTCTAAGGAACTCAGACTCATCTTCTGTATAATACTGTGCTGGTAAAAGGTGTTATCATCTGTAGATGTACAGGGGGGACTGAATAGTGATTGAGGGCTATATGCTTCATAAGACGACTCCCTAAAGGACCATGCTGTGGTCGTAGATTTACAACTGCTAAAGTATTTGGTTGTGGAAGTTGATCTGCATTTTTCTGTTTTAGATGAGACAGAGACAGGAAGGAAGATTTGAGCTATACATACATGCATACCTACATTTGAGCTTTGCTGATAGGCAGATGAACCGAGTTCTGTCACATAAGAGGCACTTTATAGGTTTAGCTAAATTTAAAGCAATTTCTAAAAGACTATTATATGTACACTATACGCGGATTATAATTATATATAACAATTTGAGCAGTGGAAACATTTGTTGAGAGAATTCGTTCAAGCATAGGAATGGAGCTGGAACAGAAGTCTTCATGTGCATCGAAAAAAGGGCCGAGAAGCGAACTGATGGGTTCAACAGCTAAAGTTATCTTTTTTTTTTTTTTTTTGAGAGTAAAAATAGCTTTTCATTAATCATGGAAATCAGAGTCAACAATGTCAAAGACCTGTGTAGGGATATCCTCCAACCAGACCACATTACATCTATCATTCAAGCCTATCTTAGCAAAGCACATCTGCTGCATCATTTGCAGATCTTTTAACAAGAGCCCAAGAGAAAGAAGAAAGACTGCATGCTATAAGAGATTGATATTGTCAAACAAAGTAGAGAGCTCGGAAAGGTCGTCCGCCCTAGAGACGCCATTAATGATCCTTGAAGAATCCCCTTTGAAATCCTGTCTGAACTGCAAATAGAACTGCTTCCTGTAGCCCAATAGCTTCAGCCTGAACAACTAAAATTATCTTGTTAATGCTAATTGAAGCTTCTAATCATTTTACCTCACATACATCCAGTTAAATTTCTCTAAATAAGCTGCCGCTACTACCATCTTTGCAGGTGTTGCATGCCTCTGTCTCGTTCATTTTAGTTGCTGTTTTCATTGAAAGTATAATCATCCTTGAAAATCTCAAATTATAGTGCCACATGAGGCAGTAGAAAGAAGCCCTGTTTGGATTAAGGGAAACTCCTAAAACTATAATTTAATTGGATTGAGGATGCACTTGCTTGGTAGCCTTTGAGAGTTATCTTGAATGGCCTTTTATGTCTACTACTAGTCACTTTTCTATGCGAGTGTAACGTCAAATGACCTGTGCCAATAGGGTGGAAGGAAACTCCCATGCTTGCCAATCTTGTATCTTTCCCCAGTTGCAGTTGCAGTTGCGGCTATAAGAAACCAAAAAGGAATTACTTATTGGATATTTTCTGTGGTCGCTTCCTTAGGGCATTAACAGATGTGTAACTGAATTTTGCCGAAGCAGGAGAGCCAGAAAACTCTCGTTTAAGTAATTTTAGATTTTATGGGTCAAACCTATGAAAGAGCCATTTTATCATCTCTAATAATCCCATCCACAATGATTTGATGGGATTTCATCATGACTGTTTATTGAAAATGAAATCTGCACCTATAATTAGCTGTGTCAATGGGTCCGATGGACCAAATACCTGACCACCCTTGTTTTTCACAGGGTTGGGCATGAAGCATATGACCACCCTACCTTCACGTCAGGTCAGGTCAGGCAAAATCGGGTAGATCTGACCCAATATTTCATAGATGAATTCAAGAAAAATAGAGGGTGGGGCTGGTAGAGTCAGTTTTTTGGGTGGGGGCATATAGATTGGACCCATCGGATTGGGCTATGCCCTTTATCGTCTAGGCAACAGCAATTTTGGCTCGACCTGACCCGCCCCATTGATAGCCCTGCGTATAATTGTATAGCTTACATGAGTTGGTTTTCGATCGCAGCGTGCATTGGTTAATGGAATGCCCTTTCGAATCCAAGGGAATCTTGACCTTCACGGCTTTCCCTTTTATAAGTTGACGTGAAAGTAGTATGTCCAAATGCTTTGAATCCAAGGGTTCATTCTAGAACCGACTGCAAGGTTCAGTGAGTTCATTCAGTTGGAATAGGGTTACA
The DNA here is from genome assembly GCA_021018995.1 of Chloranthus sessilifolius. Lineage (NCBI taxonomy): Eukaryota > Viridiplantae > Streptophyta > Magnoliopsida > Chloranthales > Chloranthaceae > Chloranthus > Chloranthus sessilifolius. The sequence goes on from CM037590.1 coordinate 11,708,611, forward strand.
AATTTCTTTTTTTAACGTTTTAAGACGGATAGTGTCAAGCGGAGGACAGATTTTATGCAGACAAAATGCAAGCAGCTGATGTGGCATGATGCAATTGACTGTATGGGTGGTGGGGCTCAATTAATGTAGGTCAATGCAGCCAGCTTTGTCGTGCCACATCAGCTGCCTGCACTTTGTCTGCATCAAATCTGTCCAAAAATTTTGCTTTTAAGACCTCACAGCAACATTTTTATTGGTAATCTGTTTGAAGTTTTGAACACCCAATTGAAGTAGAGTACAAAGATGAGATAAAATAAGAGTGCATCCAAAAACAGCCTAACCCAATTTTGTTAGATGAAGCTAGCACAAGTAACTCTAGACTCACTTGTCACCACTCTCAAACAGACATTCCATTTACTCTCAATCATTTAAACTTACTAACCCTTGAGGACTGGTATTGCTCAAAATCATCTGCCACGCTGCCCAATAAGTTTAAGGTTTAGGGGGTAAAAAGAGGTCATTCGACATTTTTTCTTGTATGATATAAATTCAAATGGTCAGCAGCTTTTAAATACCAAATTTCAATGTGAAGTTCCCAAAGCCACAACTTCCATATATTCAATATGTTGAAGGTCTCTCCAACTCCAACCTCCAAAGGGAGTCTTGCCAATTTCTAACACTTCATTTCTGTGCGCCCAAGAGAGAAAATACAACATATCAGGACCAAAGCACCTGAGCTTAGGGCCGAAAGGAAAAAAGAAACGCAATAAAAAAAAATCGCCATTTTCTTTTATTTTTGTTTAAAATTGATTCTTTTACCGATATGAAGAAAAAAAAAAAAAAAAAAAAGTTTACACCGCAAAGAGGATAGAGTCGTAGTAAGTTCTTGAGATCAGTCCATTCAAGAAGCAAGAATTTAGCAGCATCGATTAGAGGAGCCGGTAAGCTCCTACGATGCGAGAATTTCTCTCTTGCCAGATGGCACAGAATACCGCTCTGTGCTGCGGCAGAGAGCACGGACCTTTGAAATCCTTTGAGCCACTGGATTCAGCCAGTGTCGCTTTGCACGACCCGGGGAGAGAGCCAATTCTCTTGAATAACTGCTTAGAAAATTCCCATCTTTTGAAGCTGGTAGCAATTGAGGAACAAGTGATTAACTGATTCCAATCTTTCTCTCAAATTTTGTTCAGGTTCGTCATCCCTTTTTTAATTAAGTTGTCAACCGTTAGGACTTCTTCCCACGCGATACACCAATCACCGTTTATGTCACAAATCGCGATTTAATGAGAAAAATCATCTTTTGAAGCTGTTTACCAATAATCCTTGCACGAACATAATCCATCCTGAAAGTGATGAAATCGATTTGCATCTCTTACAATGATCTTCCTCTTGTAAACTGATGAAATAAATTTGAATGCCAAATGGCAGTCACTGCAAACTCGAAGGTTTTTGGTCACCAATATAGGCATTCCGGCCTCGATGTTCATGAGCCCAAAAGCAACCGCAAGCTTCTCACCATGAGAGTTGAGGATGTGTTCCTTCTCTTCTTCCTCCACATCATGTAGTACGCATGAACCATCTCTCACGTATCCCGCCATCTTCATCTCCGCAACTAAGTTCTCTACCTTCCTGTAAATTTCTCTATACTGTGGATGAGACTGGTCCGCTGTGTGGAATCCATGGACTTCTTTACCGTACTCAATGACGCTATAAGCTGCCGGTTTTTTCAGTCCTCTGCTCTTCATCGCTTCTCTCAGCTTCCCAACTTCATGCCATTTGTTCGAGGCCGCATATATGTTCGACATTAGCACATAGTATCCAGAATGCTCTGGCTCAAGACGAAACAAATTCTTGGCCGCAATTTCCCCCAATTCTGTTTTGCCGTGGATTCTACAAGCACCGAGCAATGCCCCCCACACCCCATCATTGGGTTCTGATGGCATCTGTACGATCAAATTTCGAGCTTCTTCCAAAAGCCCAGCTCGTCCGAGCATGTCAACCATACAAGCATAGTGTTTTACGGTAGGCTTTGTGGAGTTGGTTCCCTTTCTCATGAAGTCGAAACATTTCATGCCTTCATCAATGAGACCTGCGTGGCTACAGGCAGATAGGAGACACGTGTATGTGATATGATTTGGCTCGATTTCTTCTTCTTGCATCCGCGAGAAGATTTCGAGCGCCTCATTGCCATGCCCATGCATGCCGTAGCCTGATATCATCACGTTCCATGAACTCACATTCCTTCTGCTCCTACAACTATTATTGAACATCCGAGCTGCGGTCTCTAAATCTCCACACTTGGCATACATGTCAATTATCGCGTTCCATAATGTAGTATCGACCTCCATTCTACTGCTGATGATGAAGCTGTGAAATTTTCTTCCTAGCCGCAGAGATCCCAAGAATGCACACGTGGAAATGATGATCAATCCCGTCACGGGATTGGGTTTAGGCCCGGAAACCAGCATCTGATCAAAGAGTGATAGCGCTTTGCTGCCATGTCCATTCTGGGTATAACCCGAAAGCATTGAATTCCATGAAATGCCATCCCTTTCCTTCATCCCATCGAAAACCAGGCGAGCTACTTTAACATCGCTACATTTAGTGTACATGGCTAAGACCGAATTCCCAACAATGATATCTTCAAGAAATCCATTTCGAAGTCCATGGGCATGAAGCGATCGGGCCTTGTCAAGATCTCCTAGTTGCGCTACCGCCGAAGCCACACTAACCATCACAACTGAATCTGCTGTGAAGCCTTCCTGCTGCATCTGGTGAAACAATGCCAAAGACTCTTCCACCCGCTCAGATTGTTCATAAGCTGTGATCATGGCGGTCCAACAGACGAGGTCCCTCTGGGACATTTTGTCGAAAACCCTACGCCCGTCATCTGTCTTGTCACATTTGGAATACATGTCCACTAAGGCAGCGTCAACGTGCAAGCCCGATTCAAACCCAGTTCTTACGACGTTGCCGTGGACGGATTTACCTTCGAGTACAAGCGACACTGCCGCGCAGGCCTTAAGAACAAATGGGAAAGTGTAATTGTTGGGTGGGACGCCATTTTTGCGCATGAGGGAATAAAGTTGGAGGGTCTCTTGGTGGTGGCCTACATTGGCGTATGCTCTGATCATTGTATTCCAGAGGAATGAATTGGTCCCGGCAACCGAGTCGAAGAGAGAGCGGGCGCTCTCTGAATCACCAAATTTAGAGTAGCTGATGATAATCTGGGCGCTCAAATGGGGGTTGTACTTAATGAAACCGATGGTGGAGAGAGAGGAATGGATCTGTTTTAGTGAGTTGATGGTATAACAAGATTTTAGACGAGTATCATGGAAGTCAGGATCAAAATATGTGTTTATATTGTTATTCTTGGTGGTGGCGTTTTGGAGGCGGGGTGTTGATGGTTTTGATGGAACGCAACTGTAAGAGTAGAGAGAGAATGGCAGATTGAGTTTTGTAGATTTTTGTGAATCAAACAATAATAGATAATAGTGGAAGAGCCAACGGTTACAGCGGAGGCCGTGCATTCCTTTCAAAATTCAAATCATCTTCTTCTACTAAGCCAATGAGTTTGTGTTTATGTGCACCACCGCTATCAATAAATAAATAAACCATTTCTAGCGTCCAATGCATCAGTTAGCATCCCTCATAAGATTTTTGGAAAATTTATCCGAATAGGTAGTTTGCCAAACTCTTATGCGAATATTTGCTTGATTCCTCGATTCATTGAATTTTCTCAAATTTTTATTAAAAACTTTCGAAAATTTTCAAATTTAGTCCCACCCCACTTGCTATTTTTTTATATTTTATTTTATGATAGCAAATTATTTATTGCATGCAAATTATGTAATATACTTATTTTATTATTTTTAACTATTATATATTTTAATAATTTATTATTAATTTTATAATCTCCAATTTTTTTTCAAAGTTTTCTTTCAATCTTAGCCGAATTTTTGGGAACTGACACCCTTACAAATAATTGCCGAATCTGAACTTGCTTACTTAGCATAAATTGCTAAAAACAACTAAATCTAAAGTTCAAACGATCTTTTTTCTAGTCACGTTTGTAGAGCCCATGGCATGTGCTCCATGCACCAACACATGGACCTTGAGATGCGCATGCATTCCATAAATGTTGAGGCGTTATTAGAGCGAAAAATTAAGCTACATGTTTCTTTAGGGTCATAACACACCACGCACTCTACCGTTGACGCTTTTGGCAGCTCTCACTCGGATACCCTCCTCTGGGTCCCTAGGTAACCCTTTTCCAATATTCAAAAAATGTCAAGCGCTAATCGAATGAGAAGTTAAACCCTTATTACTATGGGGTTGTAGCACACCTCGGCATTAGTTCAAGTCATGGAAGCTTTGAAACCTCAACATTTGGTTCCACTATCACACCTATGCTCCCCAAGTCGACTTCCATAAGGTGCAACGTGTACCGGGCAATCAATCGGAGGCACTCTGCTGCGGTGTAATAGCAAATGGGAGTACTTTGGGGTCGTAACACACTTCGGCTTGAGTTCAAGTCACGAAAGGGGCGATCTAGAGAAAAGGCTATTTGAGGACCCAAAGAGGGATTCTGGATGAAAGCCACCACAGAGTGGGCCAATGTGGAGCCCTGGAAGGGGTAACCTGGGAGGAGAGAGAGAGAGAGAGAGAGAGAGAGAGAGAGAGAGAGAGAGAGAGAGCATGGTAATATGTTGCAACCACAGAGTAATAAGGGCTTAACTTTCCACTCAACTATTGCCCAGGCATTCTTGAAGTATCGTTTAGGACCTTAGCAAATGGACTCTATTTATAGGCATACTAGAAATTGTCAATCATCTATTGCCCTTTGTTTATCATCGAACAGTATCAAAGAATACATTGGCTGATAAATTAATTAGAATGTATACATATGGATACATTCAATCTTTAATTCAAACAGTTAAAAATTGTAATACTACATAGTCCATGTTCTACCCAAATCCAAGATTACAGCCCCTGTATACCCAAAATGACAACTTCCACATAACCAGTGTGGAGCTCTTCATTTAGGAGGCACTCAAAAGCTGTAGCTAGATTTGTATTTCAAGAATGGAATAAATACACGGGCTTGGGCCTGTAGCACAACAGAAGGTTGATAATATTGCAACCTCAAGGTCGCACGTTCAAGCCCAACTTACCCATGAAAAAATAATAGGATACATTCCAGCGGTTAAAAGCCTCCCGATCCATTAAAACTCTAATGGCTGATTTCATCAGTCCCATAACTTCCGTTGGGTGCAGCCTGCCACACCAAGCTTCCCACTTCCACAATTTAAAACTCATCATCCCTCAGAAGAATCCACTTGGCTCCAGAGAGTCTCAGCATAGACCTTTTCCTCCACTTTCTCCTCTGCAATGTAGTTGGCTGCATCTACCATTTCCTCTTCATCATCATCTGACATTTCACCATCCATCGTTTCTTCTACAGCTGCAATTGCTAAAGATTTTTCCTTCTCTAGTTCAGTAAGTTCAGCTAAAGCCTCTCTCATGGCTTGAGCAGTTGCTGGCCTGTCGTTATTCCCATATTTTGGAGCAGGAACAACAAATGGCAAAACAACATTGTCTAAATTTGAAATGTTTTCGTTGGTTTCCTTGGATATATTGGATGGAGGCACAAGGAAGATGATACCAAGCTCGTAGTTGCAAATATGAAGCCGAGTACCCAAACCAAGAGTTCCACCTGCTTTTACATCCGAGGAAGGAGACATTGGGCGGCCCCAAGCGGCTGGGCTAAAATTATGTGACCCACAATATATCCAACCAAAAGAGGATGAATCTCTCTTGGCTTGGAAGCGTCTCCGTGCTACCTGTATATACACAAAACCAACTCATAATTAGCATGGTATCTTGGAATTGCCTACATTTGGGCCGTAATGGCAATTGCATATGATGAAGTCGGCTCTGTAAGGCTTCCTTCACTATCCAGCATAATTATCAACAAGAAAGATGTAAATGTCAATATTTAAATATATAAAAAAAATGATGTAAATGTGTACCTTAACATGCATCGGATATCCTACTCTGTCACCTGGATGTGGAATTGCATCGTGAAATATATTTGCAGGCCGCAACCTCTGCCATGTTCTCTAAGAAGAAAGACAAAATAAAGAAGTATTTTTAACCTAGTCAAAAAGTCGTTCACAGATCAGAAGACACTTTTCTCACCAGAAGTGCTTTCCTGGGTGTGTGATACACAAAAGAGAAAATCACGACCTTTAGATCCTACCATGAGTTTACAAATTACGAGAAAAGAATTGGGAAACTAGTAAGATAGTAGGGAATGGTGGACACTGGAGCTGGGCACACCCTAAACTGCATATCCCCTAGAAACAATTTTGGCCATTGAAATATGTATCGGTCCATCTTGGACCGATACATATTGGCTGATACGGATATGGTATCGCCGATACTGTAATTTATTGGGCGATACCGAGGTAGCATTGGCCGATACTGAGGTAGCATTGACCGATACTGACCCGTATACCCGTATAGGTTTGATACCGATACCACCCTTATACCTGTATCGGGTGGTATCGGTATCATTTCTCGACAAAACCGATACGTATCGGCCGAGTTTTGATACCATGCCTATAATATAGTCAAGGTATCAAACTCGGTAACAGGTATCAGTTTGTCTTGGGCCGATATGGATACGGTATCACCAATACCGTATTGCTCAATTTATTTATTGGAAAAAAAACGAAGAAAAGTAATTGTCTCAGTCAATATCGGCAGATACCGAGAGAGAATCGATCGTAACTGACCCGTATCGGTCTGATACCGATACCACCCTGATACCTGTATCGGGGTGGTATCAGTATCGGTTCTCAACGAAACCGATACATATCGGTATCAGCTGAGCTTTGATACCATGAATATAGTATCCAATGTCTAAGATATGATATGAATCCAACAGAGTACCCGTATCCATAAGGAGTTTAGGAATAAAATCAGTAGTATAGCTCGCTATATCCGAGTCAATATACAAATCTGGGGATCATAGTACAAAACAGAGGCCATAAAATAAATTTGATACCTCTGATAGGGCAAGCAGGCATCTGGAAGGCCAAATTCCACAAGCCCCGTTTTTCACTCTTTCAATAGTCGGAAATAGGATCCTCATTGATGGACTTCTTGACTCATGGGTGGCACTCCAGCGGCCCCACTGGAAAGTGAAGATGAAAAACTACGTCAGAATTTCATGTTTAACCCAAATCAGATGGTTTTAACATAGTCAAGATTTAGTATAATCATTACCTCTGGGTCAGACTCTTCAGACTCAGAGAACGGGCATGAGCGTTTTCCACAAGCTGCTGAAAATGCAGCAAAAAATTTTGCATCGATTGATGTTCCAATTGAGGATGACCCTTTACACATCAGTAGAAAAAATAATGTCAAATCCATTTATGAATTATTTATAGCATTTGTGGAGTTCAGGATGCGGTAAAAGGGAAAAATCTCACCATATATGAAATCGGTTTCTAGCGATTCTGGCCACTTGTGTCGGCACAACACCTTATTTAAGACAAACAACCAGAAAGGGAGCTCACAACTTAGACTTTAAATGCAGACAACATAACTGTAAAGAACCAAATCTTTATAATTGATGCTTGCAAGTTAAAATAATAATTTTCTTCTGGACATTGGTACATATTACAGAGCCTTCAGTTTGAATTGCATTATGAGAATTTCTTCCATAAGAAAGGCAGCCATTCAAATAACAGTATTATTAATAAGGGAGCTAAGACTTGCACACACCAGATTTGTACCGTGACACATGATTTAAAAAAAGACTGTTATTTGTGGGATCTGTGCCACGCAAAACACCATATAAGCCGTCTGATTTGAAGGCCATGATGTAAAGATCTGCGAGCCAGAAAACTGGTATGAAATGCTATCTCTATCATCTAATTTGAAATTTTCAATACAAACAAAGGCCTACATCTGATTCAATGGTAGACTCTGACAAATCAGATGATCGAGATTATGTTTCATGCCAATTTTTGCCTCAAAGATCTTTACATCATGGTCTTCAAATCAGACGGTTTAGATGGTGTTCCACGTGGCACAAATCCCAAAAAATAACAGTCTTTCTTTTTAACCATGTCACACAATACAAATCTCGCGTGCAAGTTTTAGGTCCCTATAAAAATTATCTTACAACTTTTATACAGCTATATAGCTTTAGATAGAACTGATAGATCACACAAATAGTACAAGTATTGAAGAGGAAAGCTTTAAAGACTAATGCAAACTATTAAAAAAAAGTGAAAACCAAACAGTGGAAAATGCAGCTTTAAATATAAACGTATGATTTAGGACGCTTTCCCGATTACCTCCTGCAAGCGCCAAAGGCCTATGCACCTTTGTAATGATGCAACAAGTGAGCATATAGCAACACTATGGTCAGGCTGTATTAACCTTGAAATTTCCGAAAAATTAGGCCCCTGCATGGCATAGAACCAAGGTGTCAATATCAGTATCAGTATTGGGTATCAATTGCTTTTGGGCCGATACAAATACAGTATCACCGATCTGTATCGGTGGATTTTCTTTTTTATAAGTACAAAGAAAAAGTCTTGTATCTATCAGTATCGGCCGATACCGTGACAGTATCGGCCGATACCGAGATAGTATCGGTCGATACTGACCCGTATCGGTCCGACACCGATAAAGATATCGTTACCACCCCGATACCTGTATCGGGGTGGTATCAGTGTCGGGTTGTATTGGGGTGGTATCAGTATTGGTATCGGTTCTTGACGAACCCGACCCGTATCAGTATCAATAGAAGCTGATACGGGGAATTTTACTATCCTTGATACGGGGAGTTTTGATACCATGCATAGAACTATTAGAAAGCATTCACATAAACAGGGAATTTTACTATCCTTGTAAAGTCACATGCCTGTGAAACATACAATAGAAGCTGTACTTTGCTGTTGCTTCCTCCTAAAGCAGCTGCAAGGACTTCTTTAGGACAAATATACGCCGAAAATTTTAAAAAGCCGATATCGCACAAAGGGGCTACCCACTTCGCAACATTTTTTGGTAGAAAACCAAGCTGTATGTATTCTGATCCAAAGCAATCACAACAGGGTTACTTGGAGGAATATGAGAAATACAGTATTTTTTTATCAAGAAATTAATATATTGTTTTAGAATATTCTAGCCAGCAGTCCAAGTATTCAGACTTCAAAGACACTTTCATAACAAAGAAATGTAAGTATATATGCAATGATAATGCTGAACTTCTTTCAGAGAAATTTTGTCATCTAAACTTGTTAATCTTAATAGCTCAGAGGTTATATGCCAATGCTAGATCATTTTTCTTTTGTTTTAGATTTCAATAGATCAAGTGCTTACCCTCTACCATAGTAACCAATTTCAGATTCGGCAACAATTCGGGTGAGGGCAAAATTTTGGAGATTATATATATATATAAAAAAAAAAAAAAAAACATATGTCAACCTATGTAAAGTTAAAATTGATATTTTAAGCAATAAAATAGGTGCATTACATAATCCGAGTGCATCACAAATTCACAGTCATCAAAAAAATGCAAAACATAGTCAAGGAAGGTATCACAATCATAAAAATTTGAAAAATTATGAAAAATTCGGTGAATCGCCGAATCTGCCAATTAATCTGTGAAAAGTTCGACAAACCGCCTATTCAGAGAAATTTTCTCAAATTTTGTAAACTTCAGAGAATTTTGTGATGGAGCACTCGAGTCTAGAGATCCCAATTGAAGCTAAAATGATGGCAACATTAAGAGATAACCTACAAAATTGGACTGGACTAACCGAGGTAGTTCTTTCCACTTATGATAAAAACAGTAACCTCGAGGGTGAAATATGAAAATGTTTGACATACAGACCACTATGCTTTCCATGAGATGTATATGTGCAAATTTTAGGTACTAATATTTTTCATAGAAAAACTTGTTCATCTTAATAACTCAAAGAAGCCAAAGCACAAAATATGCATTCCAGACCAGTCGAATTCCTCATCCATTAAGTTGAAATATCACACATTACTATAATGCATGGCATGAGTTACTTACCTACAGAAAGGTCTCTTTAAGTCAATAGTTTTAGTCCAAATATCAAAAGCTTTACCAATTTAGGTAAAAATTACTAAAAAGGAATCGTACAGAATGCAAATTTCACAGTTAAAAATCCCCTCCCTCAGAAAAAAGAGCTTTGCTTCAGAAATACCTCCCTCGGAGAATTCATCGAGGTTAGCAATAAGTACGCTCACAGCATTTGTGTCAGCAGGTATATTAAAGTTTCTCTTTAAGACAACTTCTGACATTCCATATGCATCTTCTTGGCATTTTCCAAGGAAGCTAGCCAGAGTTTTTAGTTGTGCACCATTAGAATCAGCTGCAGTATGAAATCTGTGGCTTAAACCTACCACAGATGCTTTTATAGAACCAAGGAACTTCACATTGGTAGTCCATGAACATGCAGTCGGGTTACCCTGCATACGAAAAAGGTAATCAATAACTATTTCTTAGTGCTAAGAGCTTTTCAACCCATGATAGATTACTATTAGAACAGCAAGCATCACCAACCATTTCATAATAAATTGCAGAAAATGCTCCCTAATGCTTAAGCAATAGACAGCAGATAATGAGAAATAAATTACATAAATACCATATTTTATTAATGGAATAATGGCTCCTAACCAACATTTAAACACCAAAATGGTGTTCAAATGATCTTACTCCATTAAAAGTTAGAGTTTTATCTCACGCCACTGAAGTGTGATTTATCATTATGCCATGTGGCGCACGTCCGTGATCAATTTGAAGATTCTAAATTGTCCACATGGCAATCCATCATTGGAACATATCAACAAAGTAGAAGGTTGACAAAATTGCAACCTCAATGTCGCAGGTTCGAGCGTAGCTTACCTGTCACAACATGTCTCAGCCCAAAGAAACAAGCCTATAAGTGGATGTGAACCATCCGATTGATGAGCTTTAATATCAGCCATTAAAACTAAAAAAATGGTTGATTTTATAATCCACAGATCGGATGGATTAAAATCTCCCTAAAACACCGTTTTTGGGCCTCTTGCATTTCAATCTATGATCTATCACTTTGAAAGTACGGATCAACCACATCTTAAACCATTCATGGTGCAAGATCATTTATGCAAGGACCCGACCCGATTTGTAAGGACCCAACCTGACCCGGTTCTGGATGATATCAGTTGTTTCTGTGTTTATTTAATGGCTGATATTAAAGTACACCAAATGGGTGGGTCACATCCACTGATAAGCATGATAGTTTTATATGGTACAAAAATGTATTAAAAATCATTGACTTTGTTGAATCAGACTAGGGAGATCAGTTTTGGGCATGTGTGTCACGTGACACTACGGCCCATTTGATGGGCTCTGTACCATGTGATCGGATCAGTAGGCACAAAGTAACTGTCTGATGGTAAGGCGTTGGTCGCAGGATCCGATGTATGAAAGATTGAAATGATATTAGATCATCATCATGTGATTAGGGGCAATCACCATATTTTAGACATGGATTTCTGCTAGTAACTTGGTTGGCGCATTTTGCAGGACCCAAGCCATTGATCCATGTAACATGGAAGTGCGTTAAAATATAATATAATATCATTGTTGATTGTGAGTGAATAGCTTAGGGATTTAATAGCATCTCATATCATACGAGCATATCATATAAGTGCATAAGATCCTAATAGAATATAATATTATATTATATAAGATAAGGGTATTTGAGGATGAGTGAAGGGGGTCGTGGAGTCTGTATACGCTCACAGCTAATAGTTGTTGTGGGATTGGTACAAGCTAATAGCCAAAACAGTAAAAAAAAAAAAGAAAAAAAAAAAAAAAGACAGAGAGAGAGAGAGAGAGACCGTTCACGACGACGGCCGACCCTATAGCTGCTGGTTTATGTTAAGGCAAGTACCGATTCTAAAACATCTTGTATAAACCCCTGATTCAGGCGGTAATTTCGAGTTATTTATCTTGTAGACTTCTGCATCTGTTAAGAATCTAAATTTGTGTTACCTCTGGTTTAGTTTGGATGTTTCATTGCCTCTTGTTTATGTTGGATTTTATATTGAACAAGTGGAAATATGCATATGTGATACCACTATATTATGACTGTTATGTTATTATGGCTGTTATTTTATTCTTGAACTATGTGTATACAGTCCTAAATTTAGCTAGGATGTGCATGAAACAACTTGATTTGTTGTCTGATCTGTGACACCTTTAAACTTGAGATTTTGATGCCAGTAGTAATAAATGAAACCTGAAACAAAACCAAAAGCACTTAATGCAGTGTATACATCAATTGAAGTAATAAAGTTGGGTTTATGTGTTACTGGCTGAATTGATGTGTTGATATTGTACCCTCTGGGATATAATCTTTTACACTAAAATGTTTAGACACCTGACTGTGTAAAAATTTGATACTTGAATATGTTATACCGGTTACACCGGACTGTGTAAAAATTTGATACTTGAATATGTTATACCGGTTACACTGGACTATGTTAAAATTTGGTACTGAATATGTTATACCGGTTACACCTGATTGTGTACAAATGTGGAAACTGCATATTGTATAGCGGTTGTACCTGATTGTGTAAAAATTTGGTGATTGAATATGTGATACTGGTTACACCTAACTGTGTAAAAATTTGGTAACTGAATATATTATATCTGTACACCTGATTGTGTAGACATTTGCTAACTGAATCTGTAATGTGGTAGACTTGCATGTGTAACGTGCATAAATTGGATCTGTAATCTACGACCATTCAATTATATTTGACAGCTTTATGTGTTATGAGTGGTTAGATATGTTCTAAGACCGATGGAGTTTTGGGACATACAAATTTATGTGTTCTGACGTTTCTGATATTTTTGCACTGGATTTGAATACCATAATTTCTGAAAGGCAATGAGATGATACCTCTAAGTCCGAATGAGACACTTTTGAGACCTTGGCCAGGTCATAAATCTGATATCTGCTGTGTTATCTGTTATCTGATCTCAACTAACAGCTGAGTTGAGGATAACACTTGGTATTCGTGCTATTAGCTATAAAATAATCCCCAACAACGATAAGTCTGTTGTGGTAGTTTGAGTGTAAGCTTCAAAGTTATCTGTTTGGTTTGGGCATATCTGCTGCTTTATTTGTATGGTCTGAGAAACATTAATACCAATCCGAGTGTAGTGAAATCACCGGACTATAGAGTACCATGATACACAAAATCTGAAATGCTATTGTTAGTGGTTATTATGTTATCTGATCTGCATCTGTGATTTGTTTTCCGAGACTTCTATTATTTGCTCTAAATTTGTTATCTGGTCTCTGAGAAAAGCACCTTGTAGTTGACTATACTAGATTCGTATATGTATGTGATATTGACTTGTGTACGAGATTTGCTTGCAACCACATATAATCATGATGGTAACTGAATTATTTGATTAGTTTGAACAAGAAAAAGAGACGTTAAGACTGACCTTTGCTAATTTGAAACTATCGGCATGTTAGCGGTTTAGTCAATATGTATTAGAATAGTTACTTGCAGAGCATGTGGATTAGCTCTTACGGTGGTTTAACCACCCTACAGGTGAAGGAAAAGGATTGGAGAAAGATCAATTGACGAAAATTCAGCAGTATTATCTGGTGTAGATATCTGTGACTAGTACGTAGTGTTTAGTTTAATGTATTAAGGTAGTGTAACCTGTTAAGAAAAGAAAAAGTTTATCTGTTTATCATAAATATGGTTATCTGAATATCTGGTTTTAATCACTTATTCGAAATTTTTATTCAGATGTAGTGTTTTCTTCTGATCTGTATGGATCATGACTCGAAATCCAGGAGCGTCGATTTGGGGTCGTGACAGTGTGGTATCAGAGCGAGAGCGAACCCCTAGTTGACCTTAGGGTGTGGACCCATAGGCTAGGAGTTGGATGTGTACCTGCTATCTAGTTGTGATATTGTGTTTCCTGTGATGACCAGGGAACGATAGGGAGAATGGTAGCGAAAAAGAAGACTGGGTTTCCTCAGTGTGTTATAGGTTGTCTAGTCGTTATGTGCCTCAAGGGGCATCTGGGATTATTAATGTCACAAGAAACCATCGATGCCATGAAGAATACACTTTTCCTCCGCTTTCTCAGCTCAACGTCTGATGGGTCAAGAAAGCAGTAGCAGATAATTTTGACGATTTCGAACATGATAGAGACAATCTAGACTTCAGCGAAGGCGAGCTGACTGACCTAGGTGATAATGAACAAGATGCTGAGGACCTAAATAATGAAGGAGACAACCTAGAAAACTTAAGTGAAGGAGAGGAGACGGGCCCAAGCGAGGATGAAGAAGACGTTGAAGACGTGAATAATGAGTACCCAAATGAGAAAGACGCTGAAGAAGATGTTGAAGAACACATTGACTATAATGATCCTGACATCATTACAATCTCTGATTACCTTGCCTCTGAGACAACCGAGGAAGAATCGTCTGAAATTAAACGTATCGACTGGGCCATTATTAAGCTAAGTTAGAGCGGACCCTTGTAGAGCATCGGCCGGGCCTAAGAAAGAAAGGCCTAAGAAAGAAAATGTCACCACTGATGTTGGTGTAAAGACAAGCAAGGCCTTGAGAATCAGATATAGAGCTGTTGCGTCAGACCCTTTTTGTTAAATTGAGCATAGAAGTTAACTAATGAAATTTTATACTCATGTAGATATGATCGAATGAAATTTTGTCCTATGAATACTCTTTTGGTACCAATCATGCGTCTGTAATTACCACTCGTTGAATGAAATGAACTGTTTTTCCTTGTATTGAACAACATATAAGGGTATAAGTCTTGTGTTAGTTGTAGTAGAAATGACAGATTTTGATGTGTTGCTGAGTATGGTTTGGCTCTCTGCTTAGCATGCTACTATTGACGAGTTTGAGAAAATTGTCATTTTTCATATTCCAGGTCTGTATGAAGTTCATATGCTACTGTTAGACCTAGTTTGTGATTTGGTTTACCTGGTTTACAAACTAATCATCTGTGACGAAAAGGGTGACAAGGCTATTTAGCCTACATTGTTCATAAGCAAACGAATAAGTTAAGAATTGAAAATAGTCTGATCATTAGGAAAAGTTGTTGATGTGTTTCTAGATGAGTGATCTGGTCTACTGTTACAGCGTGAAACTGATTGTTCTCTACTTATGAATAAGTATCCTATCTCGAAACTTGAAGTGTTGTTTGCCCAATTGCATAGTGCATCTGTATTTTCAAAACTTGATATGAGATCGTGATATTATCAGTTGAGAAAATAAATAAATAAATTAATTACTGCTTTTTGTTCTCGCTTTGGTTACTGAGTTCGGAGTAATGCCATGGGGACTAATGCACCTGTCGCGTTCATGGACTTTCTGAATCGAGGTTTTAAACCACATTTGGACCAGTTTATTGGTGTTTGTGTATTCTCTGTTCCATGTCGATCATTCTGTGATTAGCCTGACACATGTTGCCAGAAAATAAAGTATGTGGTCACGTGAGGAAATGTGCGTTAATTTCCTAGGTCTTGCGATATCGAAACGTGAGTGTAAGTGTGATCGCTCTTAAGTAGATCGAAGATTGGGTAAGGACTTTTCTCGTATTGCGGCTCCTGTAACTCAATTGACTCGGCCACATGTGAAATTTTTCTGGAATGATCGATGTAAAGTAAGTTGTCAGGAGTTGAAGAAGTGATTGAGTTTGGTGCCAGTGGTACCCATTCCTTCGGGAAGCGAGGGATACATGATCTGTAGTGATGCATCTCGACTGGTAGATTGATACCGTGTTGTAAGGTTGTCACTTATGCTTTTAGACACCTCAAAGTTCGTGGGTAAACCTATCCAACGCTTGAGTGAGAACTGGTTGCGACAGTGTGTGCCTCAAGTTTGCAATATGTACCGGAAAGTTCTGACAGATTCTGACATGTCAATTCATTATCATTCTAGGAACAACCAATGTTGTGGCAGATGCTTTCAGTTGAAATCTTTCAGATTGGTTGCTTGACTAAGAATGTCTGAATGCCGACTGTTACAGAACTTACTTGATTGGGACTGTAGAATTCAAAGGGGGGGGGGGGGACTAAAATTTCGTTTGCAAATCTGATTGGGCGATCTACTATTCGTCAAGAAAGTAAAGAGGCTCAACAGAGGGAGTCTAGACTAGCGATACTGGCTAATGTGAGTGTAAGATTTAAGCCGGATTTTAATATCCATAAGGACGGTTGTCTTGTTAGATTGTGTGTATCTGACATTCCTGACTTGCTTAGTATATTTCAAATTATTTGATCTGTTAGCACATTAAGACAGAACATGAAAGCGGGATGATACTAGTCATTAGGAAGAATGACATGTTGACCGAATTGGCCAGCTGTTTGTTACTGAGATTGTGTGAGGTTCCATGGGATTCGGAAAGCACTTATCTCTGATAAAGATTCACGTTTCACATCAGAGTATTGGAATGGTCTGATCTGAAAGTTTGATATGACAACTGAAGTCAGATCCTAGAAAACCTGTTGCGGGGATGTGTGCTGAAGGCGGGATTAATTCATGCCTTTGAGTGAAATTGCATATTCTAATAGCTACCAAGCCAGTATTCAAATGGCACCGTATGAAGCTCTGTATGGATGACCTTGTTGTTCACCTCTTTGTTGGGACAAGGATGGTGAAAAAAAACTGTTAAAGCCGGAATTAGTGCAAGAAACGACAAAGATGCTTCAACGCATTCAAGATCGACTTCAGCCGGTTCAAAGTAGCTAGAAAAGAATAAGTACATCGGAACAAGAAGATTTCACTTGTCAAGAGTTATTGGCAAAATCAGTCTGAAAGGGAGGCAATTTGAGAATGAGAAGAGTTGTTTGGTAGCGAATCGTAAATTTCGAGGATGAAGTTTTTTATAGGGAGGGGAGGATGTAAGGACTTGACCTGACCCGGTTCTGCATGATATCAGTTGTTTCTGTGTTTATTTAATGGCTGATGTTAAAGTACACCAAACAAGTGGGTCACATCCACTGATAAGCATGATAGTTTTACAGGGCACAAAAATGTGTTAAAAATCATTGACTTTGTTAAATCAGACCAGGGAGATCAATTTTGGGCATGTGTACCATGTGACACTACGACCCATTTGATAGGCTTTGTACCATGTGATCGGATCAGTAGGCACAAACTAACCGTCTGATGGTAAGGCGATGGTCTCAGGATCCTATGTATGAAAGATTGAAATGATATTAGATAATCATCATGTGATTAGGGGCAGTCACCACATTTTAGACATCCGCCAATAATTTGGTTGGCGCATTTTGCAAGACCCAAGCCATTGACCCATGTAACGTGGAAGTGTGTTAAAATATAATATAATATCATTGTTGATCGTGAGTGAGTGCGAAGGGATATAATAGCATCTCATATCATACGAGCATATCATATAAGTGCATAAGATACTAATAGAATATAATATTATATTATATAAGATAATGGTGTTTGAGGATAAGTGAAGGGGGTCGTGGAGTCTGTTTATGCTCACAGCTAATAGTTGTTGTGGGATTGTGGGGTTGGTACAATCTAGTAGCCAAAACAGTAAAAAAAAAAAAAGAAAAAAAAACAAAGAGAGAGAGAGAGAGAGAGAGAGAGAGAGAGAAGAGAGAAAAGAGAGAGAGGGACCGTTCACGACGACGGCCGACCTTATAGTTGCTCGTTTTTGTTAAGGCAGGTACCGATTCTAACACATTTTGTGTAAACCCCTGATTCAGGGGGAAATTTCGAGTTATTTATCTTGTAGACATCTGCATCTGTTAAGAATCTAAATTTGTGTTACCTCTAGTCTAGTTTGGATGTTTCATTGCCTCTTGTTTATGTTGAATTTTACATTGAACAAGTGGAAATATGCGTATGTGATACCACTATATTATGACTGTTATGTTCTTATGGCTGTTATTTTATTCTTGGACTATGCGTATGCAGCCCTAAATTTAGCTAGGATGTGCATGAAACAACTTGATATGTTGTCTGACCTGTGACACCTTTAAACTTGAGATTTTGATGCCAGTAGTAATAAATGAAACCTGAAACAAAAACAAAAGCACTTAATGCAATGTATACATCAATTGAAGTAATAAAGTTGGGTTTATGTGTTACTGGCTGAATTGATGTGTTGATATTGTACCCTCTGGGATACAATCTATTACACTGTTTAGACACCTGACTGTGTAAAAATTTAATACTTGAATATGTTATACCGGTTACACCGGGCTGTGTAAAAATTTGGAATTGAATATGTTATACCAGTTACACCTGATTGTGTGCAAATTTTTACACAACCCGGTATAAAAATTAGGTTATTTTTACACTGCCCGGTGTAACCGGTATAACATATTCAAGTATTAAATTTTTGGGCATATCTGTTGCTTTATCTGTATGGTCTGAGAAACATTAATACCAAGCCGACTGTAGTAAAATCACCGGACTGCAAAGTACCGTGATACACAAAATCCAAAATGTTATTGTTAGTGGTAATTATGTTATCTGATCTATGTCTGTGATCTGTTTTTCGAGACTTCTGTTATTTGCTCTAAATTTTTTATCTGGTCTCTGAGAAAAGCACCCTATAGTACCTTGTAGTTGACGATACTGGATTTGTATCTATATGTGATATTGACTTGTGTACGAGATTTGTTTGCAACCACATATAGTCATGATGGTAACTAAATTATTTGATTAGTTTGAACAAGAAAAAGAGACGTTAAGACTAACCTTTGCTAATTTGAAACTATCGGCATGTTAGTGTTTTAGTCAATATGTATTAGAATGGTTACTTGCAGAGCATGTGGAGTAGCTCTTACGGTGGCTTAACCACCCCGCAGGTGAAGGAAAAGGATTGGAGAAAGATCAATTGACGAAAATTCAGCAGTATTATCTAGCGCAGATCTCTGTGACTAGTACGTAGTGTTTAGTTTAATGTATTAAGGTAGTGTAACCTGTTAAGAAAAGGAAAAGTTTCTTTGTTTATCACAAATCTGGTTATCTGGTTTTAATCCCTTAGTCGGCATTTTTATTCAGATGTAGTGTTTTCTTCTGATCTGTCTGGATCACGACTCGAAATCCAAGTGCGTGGATTTGGGGTCTTGACAATTTAGACACCCTCTTGGTGTTTAAATGACGGTCGGGAGAGTTGAGCCCTTTATGAATATATGGAACATAAAAGTACAGCTGGCTGACCAAGGCGTAATGCCAGAAAACAATGTTTTTTATAGATACAAACCCATTATTGCCTTCAACAATTTGAAAATTCTAGGAACCTGCCTTCATAGAAAACTTTGAAAGCTCACACAATCCGGAGAGCTTACAACATTTAAACACTTAAACCCATTCACTATCACTTTTTTTTATAGTTACGCTAGGATTAAATTCATTTCTCATGTGATAAGAACGGTTTCCACATCTTCTCCTTGGGTTCGGATTTAGAGTACTCTAGCTCCACCAAGAGTATTGAACTCTTGAGTTTTGTGTGAACTTCCTTGTACAAAATTTTAACAGTTGAATATGTGGATGATCTTACCCTTCATTGTCCATTCTATAGAAAAGTAGGACTCTTTTTATTAGAGACTTGATTTGTACGGTTGATTTCGACAAATGTTTTTCAATAAAAAATTTAGGAATGAGACCTTTCTTTTCATTGTTATTAATAAAAAAACAAATTATAAAGTACAAAACTTTTGAACATCGAATTAGCACACCTATAAGAGTACACCCATATTTGCATGTTTATATGGGTGGGACATTCTCCCTCTACCAAGCAATGATGAGATACAACTTATTTCCACATCACAAATTCACAAAGGACCAAGAATATAGCTTAAGAAGAAACATCTAGTAAACTTGATAAGTACTTTTATATAGAAAAAATATTAAACTACATGTTACTAGCAATGATGGAAGCATAAGGACAATGAAAACAAGAACCAACATTCATGCATTAACATGCATTATTGCACACAGACGAGAATCAGAAGAGATAAAATTCTTTCTATTACATGAAAATTCATGTAAAAATATTTACGAACCCACATAAGAAACTAAATGCTCTCTTTGCATCATATTGATTTGTAACATTATAGCTTTTACCAATCAAGCAAATAAAATAAAATTCTGATTCTCCAGAATTTAGCAGCACTAAAAGGAAAGGGAACCCCCATACTACTAACGGTGACTCCCCTGTCAGAATATCAGTCCTTGTAAACTATACTTTGACACAATCATTTTGACCTTGTGATTTCAGTGACTCATACATGTCCACATGAACCCGATGCATGCACGTTTGATGTACACACATGTGCATACTCAAACACGGATTTTCAGATAAAATAACAAGAAATTGATTAACTCAAGTACCAGTACCCATAGCCACAGACACGCATACACACTCACACATAGCCACACAGCCAGAGCCACAACCAGCAATCACGGGCGCACACAAACACAGAGGCAGAGCCAACAACCATGGGTCAAAATCTCGGAAATCCAATATGTATCGTCCAAGCCTCCTAGATGATAACTATCGTCGTACCGGCCAACACATTTATTCAATGCATCGGCCAGTTTTGTAAAATCTCGGACGATACTTTGAATGTATCGTCCAAGATTTCGAAAAAATTTAAATCTCGGATGATACAAAGTTACAAACGATACCATCAACATATCGCCTGAGATTTTGGACAATACAGTGTCACTTAAGTGGCACCCACTTTTTCAAAATCTCCGACGATACTTAGAATGTATTGTCCAAAATTTTGAAAAAAACAAAATCTCGGACGATAAAAACGATACCATCACCTTTTCGTCCAAGATTTTGGACGATTATTTAAGGGTACAATACAAAGGCTTTGTATTGTACCGCTAGCTGGCTATACTGTTACGTATCGGATGATATGCACCGGATGATACGTACAGGTATCGTCCGAAATTCTGATCCATGGAACCAACACACATGCACACACATATGCCTACTAAAGTGTCTCAAAACTACTTACAGAAAGGAAGTGCACAGGCTTTGAAGGATAAGGAGAGTATTGCATATGTATTCCTGGTATCGAAGTGACCAGATGAACAACAGCCCCTCTGAAATCATACCTAGTCAATTCTACGATCCAACCTGCCTGACTGGGTACGTCAGCAACAAGAGATGACATTAATCCAGCTAGCTGAGCAGCAAAGTCAGATTTTGAATCCCCAATTGCTTCCCCACAGGAAAGGTGCGCAAAAAGACATGAATAATCAGCAGAGCTTCTACTCGGAAAATCTTGCCACCAAACAGTATTTGTCACACTATTCCACTGCCAAAATCAGTAAAATTCAAATGAGAACATTATATGCAGAAATAAATGCTAATGCAGCCATAGGACTGCCAAAACTGTTCATTAAAATACTAAAACATTTTAGTCCTGGATGAATTGAGCTAAAGATCCAATGATTATACAACGTAAGCAGAGAACATGCCAAAGACTAATATATCTATGTAGAAGTAGAGAGATCACTCTTAACCTAAAAAGGATTTCGGTCCCTGGAACTCGGTTTACTTACTTTTAGTAGAATGGTAAGAAGATTGGTCCCTTAAGATAGAACAGAGGCCAAAAACTTAATAACTGACTGACATAAAAGTTTTAAGGACAAAACACTAACTCAGCTTACAGTTTGATTTTGACGCACTAATAAGATTTTGTTGTTTGAACCACAACCATTGCAGCATCTGTTCTCAAACGATAGAAGAACATTCCCCAACTATTTTGTTCTTTTACACTTTTCACTCATCTTTTATTTGAATTTTTCGAAGCTATATACAGCTTGGCGTGCCTGCTAAATCAATCATTCCTTGGTGTGGCTGAATCTCACCATTTGGTAGGTAACCTAGGATTGGAAGTGTACCTCCAAATTGTAACATTTCAATTTAGTCACAAGCATTTCCCAGAAACATAGTGGGTTGTAATGAAATAATCACCTGTTTTGGAACTAAATTTGCTGAAGTAACAATAACACGAACACTTTCCTCTCTAAATAAAACAAGCAATTTCGGATGATGGCATGCAATGCCTTTTTTCTTGCGGTCTTTACCGAAGGCTATGACATCAGGAAATGGGGGATAACTACAATGAAAAAATACATATTAGTTGAAAACCTGACACTGCTAGCAACTGCAACAGGAAATATCCAGAAAGCTCATTGCACACATATCTTCAGTGAAATTGATAAATGAATAAACAGTACTCACACTACTACTAAATTTGGATAATCAGAATAAGGTGTCGATGTTCTTTGATCAAGACTGCCACTCCAACATCTCTCGGTATTATGACATGCAATTGTTATCGGTAGGTGGTTCGGCACTTCACAGCACGTCAAAAACCTGTCAACTGGTACCTCAGATTACAAATTTTAACCTACTGAATATGTAATTCCTGATACAAACAATTCTAACTATCAAACAAAAATCTTCAATCTACCACATCAAATGTTAAAGGGTACTTCTTTTCGCGCCAACCATTTTACTGAAAGCACCAATGTTTGAAACCCATAGACTGCTTGAAATCAGACGATGGAGATCATTTTTCACCCTGATCTTCCACACAAGGGATCTTGAGGCCATAAGCGTACCATCAGATGGTCAGATTTTTATTCTATGTGGCACGGATACCCAAAAAATGGCCCTAAAATCATATGACACACATCACACTCAAATGTGAATTGGCACTTTCAGAAAACCTGTTAGCATGAATAAAGGTACCAAATGTTAAATGGCAGAATAGTTAAACCCATAATAACTTCACAGAGTATGGGGGCACGTACCATAAAATGTCACTTGTAAATGTTGCAACAAACATGCTAGATATGCTTTCAATAGGATGAAGAAGCTCTGGTAAGGAAACCTCAGTATACTGATCAAATGATCCACTTTTTGTAAATTCAAGGCGGTTCAGAAAGAAATTCTTCCCAGCCGAAGAATAAATGCTATTTATGTTGTTCTTAAACTGTAACTTTGTAACTCTCTCTTTGGTGATTTCTGAGGCAAACTCTACATTAGTCAAAAAATTTCCATAATCATGTACCGTTGAAAGTGTTTCTCTCTCAAGTAATCTCCCAACATAGTCAATTGGATCAATCTTTACAACACCTATAGTTTCGTTTACCAAATTCCCTTTGATGACCAAACTACCAAGAGGAAACTGTTCATGTTCACAAATATTATTACCATTATTTGTAGCCGGGATCACTGAGGATGGAACTTCAGTTACACAACGAATCTCTAAATGTTGAAAATTATCTTTTCTACTAATCAGCAGAGAATTATTTTCAAGCATCATGTTGTCCTCTTCTTTTTCCAATTTCAGAAATCTTTGAATATAATATATAGGGTCGACACTTTCCAATATACTTCTGCATTTACTTAAAAGAAAGTGCGCACTAACGATTAGTTTCTCATGTTCCAGTCCACAAAGAGCAGAACCCTTAGAAATTCCATTTGCTTTAAAAACAGGCATGTTTCCTCGTTGAACCAGTTCTTGCTCTCCCAAATGTCCCGAAACTTTTTCTTCCGCTAACTGCGAAATCTCATGCCCCCTCACAATCTCCTCTGTTAAAGCAATCCTTTCAACAACAAAACCAACTCTAATTCCAAAATTAGGGTGTGATCCCTTTCGGCAAACAAATGAAACCTCGTCGCCAACAGATAACTCCCCAGAGACGCCTCTTTCAAGTCTAAAACCATTAACGAAAACCCCATTGGAAGAATTCCTAATCCTGAAATCATCGGATTGGAATCGAAACCTTCTCCTAATCTCATCTAAATTACAAGCAGAAGGCAAAATACAACCATCAACTATATAAATCTTGTGATCTAACCCATCGAAGAAGATCTGGCAATGCCGCTGGCTGACACGACGGTCCTTAAAGACAATCTGACAGCAATTATTTTTCCTACCAAAAGTATAAACCCTATCTGATCTTAAACAAATCAATTTACAAAGAGAATCGGTGCTTGAATTAAACACAGGAGAATCCAAAGACCTCAGATAGAGAAACCCCGCCCTTGCGATAATTTTCCGTTTCTTAAATGAGGACAAGGGGAAAAACCCCGGCTGCCGCTTGGGGGGTGGTTCTTGAATTTGCATGAATGAAGAATAAATAGAATTTGAACGAAAAATTCAAGAAAATTTAGTTGAAGTAAAAGAAGAAATACAAAAATATAAGAAATTTGAGAGGATTGCGAACCTCTGTTGTGTAATAAAAACAGAGGAGAAAGAAATGAGAAACTAGAAACCCTACTCCCGCCATTTGACGGTTTCCCTTGCCTCCGCATACTCGAAAATGATACCACCACCGTTGCGTTTATAAATAGCGTCTCAGATTTATTTTTTTTTAATTTTCTACTTTCTTCCCAACCTTCAGCTTAATAGATCTTGAAATCATATTCCTACCATCACACGGTCAGATTTTGATTATGTCGGACACACATCCTGAAGAGTGATTGCTCCACAATCTCAAGATCAATTGTGTAAAAAATTGGGACGAGAACGATATCCATCGTCTGATTCAAAGTGGTCAACGATTTAAGCAAATGAAACCCAAGTTAATTCAAAGCAGTTAACAATTTAAGCACATTAAACTCAAGGTGACAAAAAAAAAACTTGGGTTGTAACTAAATGTTTGAATGCTTTAATTTCAAATACTTTAGCCAAGTCTAAAGAATTTCCAAATCTCAAGACCATTAGGTTATTCCACATGACACCCACATACCAAAAAATTACTTGAAAATCAAGTGTGAGTGATGTGTGTCACATGGAATAAAAAATTAATCGTCCGATGGTACGCCCATAGACTCAAGATCTATTATGTGAAAGATTGAGACGAAAAATGATCTTCATCATTTGGCTAATAGCAATCAATGGTTTTCAGCATAAGTGCCCCTCATTAATTTGGTAGGCACCAATAGAGCTGCCTATCATCTAGATCTAACATATCATTAATTTTAGATGGTGTTTGACAAAATAATCTTGAGATTATGAGCATCAATTCACACAAAACACATAATGATTTTACATGACACACATTTCAAAAAAGTTACCCTAGTACCAAGGGCACCGGGACTTAGTTGAAGGATCAAGGGAATCCTCCTCTCCTTCATTGCATTGCTAACTTTACAACTCATGGTCTAAAATATGTTGTTAATCATATACAGTATGCATATGTGATTTGCTTGCCTTCTTTTGACAACTTGAAAAGCACAAAAGAGACATCTGCCTCAAGTCATATACAAAACCCATTAAGAGATGAGCTACCAATCCCAGTAGCAGTTTCAAAGCTACTGCGTGGCACAACGCAAAAGCTATACAAAAGCAACAAAATCAGCGCTCTCTTCTCAAACTTTGTTTGAGTGGGAATCTAGCTGTTTCATCCGAGGACTCGCCACTCCCCAATCACCAAAGCTCCCAATACACAGAAACAACCTCCAAAAGCTATATCTTAGCCTTCCTCTCGTTTAAGTCAAGGTTTCGCTTTAGTCCTACACTCCACACGTTTTTCATATTTTAATCACATCCAATCGTGACCACTCTCTAATCTCTAAATAATTTAGTAATCAAGAATAAATACAAACGTAATATTCCTAATCATACTTCTTATTCCCTTGAGAAAGAAGAAAGACCCAAGAGTCAGGACTAGAGTGTTCTCCTGTTGGGTGTCATATCAATGAAGGGTCCACCGTATCTGTATCCTTGATTGATCACCTACCGTCAATTACTCGATCGATAAGAGAATGTCTTAACCATGATTTTCTCCCGACCATCTTAATCCTCATTTCCAACATTGAATCCATCAATCCCATTATATAGAAGGCTAATGTTCAAGTAAAAAACGACTAATCAATATTCATTAATTTCAACATTTGACCAATTAATAAAAAATTTGTTCGCTAGCGATTCCGAGATGCCGTGGCACATGTACCAACATACAGAAATCAGTACACTTTAAACCAAAACCAAAACCATGTTCATAGCTGATAATACATAATACCATACGCTTGTCTAATTAATCATCTACCTACTCTATAGTTTATGCTACACACAAGTAAAGTTAATAAAGATGGTTAAGGAAAACGAATTTCTCACATAACAGAACATCCAACGGTATTCTCCTCACTGAAATAATCGGTGAGCCTCGGCTCCACATACAGAGCCGGAGGGTGAACCACCGGCAACTCATAGTAGTAGTTGCCTCGGACATAATAGGGCACAGGAGCCGAATAAGCAGCTAACGTGTAATAAGGTGGGAGCAGTGGAAAAGGCTCTACCATCTGATAATATCTCACACTAGCTGTTGTATCATTAATCATGTTTGGGTTTATGGTATAGTTCACCTCAGGACCAGGATTTACGTTCTTTGTGACGTCTTCGCCACCCTTCTTCTCTATTTTTTTGCTTCCTCCATTCTCGCTGGTTTTACTGTTAGAGTTGTAGCATTTTTCCTCATCACACCCATTTTTCTTTCCGCCATCACTGTCTTTTGGCTTTTCCTTGGGGATTTCTACTTCCTTTTCACTATTGTCGGCTTTCTTTTCTTCCTTTTCAGACTTATGGTTCTCACCGGGCCATATTTCTGCAGGCTTGCCGATTTTTCCTAACTTCTTGATAAGGGTACGGGCGTTGACGTTGCCAGTTACTGTGACTTTTGTCTGAGAAGGATCAATTTCTGTTTTGAAAACCCCTGTAAAAAGATCGAAGATTCATATATAATCAGATGAACTCCTTGGTAAAAAAGGCAGCGGAGATAAACGAATGAATGATGATTTCTTAGTTCGGACCATCAATGCTCTGCAGGGCTTTCTTTACTTTTCTCTGACAGCCTTCGCAGCAACTGACGGAGACCTTCAAGTAAACTTTCTGGAATAAAGTTGATAGAACTTCGTATTAGATCAGACACATCAGGTAAAAATTGAGTAAAATGGAAGAAAAAAAAAATAGAGTGGGTCTGCTTACCTTCAACTCTTCTTCCTTAGCCATGTAACGTTGTTTTTCTAAAGTACGAAAGTTTCCCCTGTAAAGAAACAGGGGAAACAGAAATGGAGAAACAGAGCAGAGAGAGAGAGGAAAGAGAAAAGACCGAGCAGAGCAGAGAGCGAGAGCAGTTGATGCATGTATATTGGAAGTTGTTGAGGGTTTTTATATACAAGTAAAGCAGAATACTAGATTACTAGGTGAAGTTATTTTAATGCTTTCTTTCCTATTCTCTGAGTCTCTGTTATTAGTTTTTTTTTTTTTTGTGCTTTTTTTATAGTTATTACTTATTACAATCCAAAAGCATTTACTCCACTGTTCTGGCAGAGAAAGTGCAACCTCTACGTGTTTTAAATACACTAATGTCCCTTGCTGCTACAACACAAGTTTGTCTCTATTTGATGTGTCGTACATAATGTGTCTTCTGTTTATTTCAATAAAATCGACCAGTCTATATTGATTTGTTCTCAAAATAGTATAATGAATGAAATGTCGAACAAATAGCTTATGAATAGTGTATATATAGTTAAAGGGTACCTCTGTTCCCGCCTACGGGTTTATTGAAAGTCCTACACCTGAAACACAACGAACCCAAATCATTTTTCATTACATTTTTAAGGATTTGTGTCATATGCAATTAAAAATTAACTCTCTCATGATAATATTATAGTCTCAACATTTGTTTTATGAAAGATTAGGGTGAAAATCAATCACTGCCGTATGATTCCAAACACTCAAAAGGTTTTATTGGGTTTCAGACGTAGGCACTTTCTAGTAAACCTGTAAACACAAACAAAGGTACCCAAATTTAAAATGTAATAAGCCTGTGTTCATAGTTCTTTAGTCTATGCTTTTATTCCTCTGAGATGGCAATTTTACTTACGAGATATCTGTTGGAATTTTTTATGGAAACTAAAATTCTTATTTTGTGTCACCCACACACACTAGGATTTTATAAAATCCTAGATTATAGTTGCTTGAAATAATAAAGGGGCGTTATTGAAAATTGAAGAAAACTTCAAGGTTTCCTAATTTACATGTGACTCTTATTCTTATTAGAATATATTAATGGACAATATTCTAAGCAGGGCATGACTCTTTATGTTATATATATTGGTGGACGTCCCCTGCTCAACATACATACAAGCCTTTTGACATCTTCCCATCAAGAGAGTGTAGCAAGAAAGGCGGGTAGAGCCACCTTCTTCTTCTTCCTTGTAGGAAAAGCCTCGAAATTAATACATCGGATTAAAGTTAAAGTGACCGTCACGATCTTCGTGATAAGGTACGCACAAATATTTTAATTTATGGATTGTAGATTTATTGTTTTGATTGATCATACACCTAGATCCTAGGACAATTATATTTTGGGTGGTCGAATAATTAGATCCAACAATTGGGTGGTCGGATCATTATAGCCATTTTGGAGTTCTTTGTGGACATTAGTCTTTTAGACTTTTGGGTGACATGTTATCGTGTCTACATCTTTGGTAGATATTAATGGTTATAATCATTTTGGAGTCTTTTGTGGATATTAGTCTTTTAGACTTTTGGGTGACATGTTATCGTATATACATCTCTGGTGGATATTAATGGTTATAGCCATTTTGGAGTCCTTTATGGACATTAGTCTTTTAGACTTTTGGGTGACATGCTATCGTGTCTATATCCTTGGTGGATTTTATGATTGATGGAATAATTTTGTAATGTAACTTTTTAATATTAAATAATATATATATCAATAGGACTATTTGTTAAAAGAATATATTTGTAAATCATTATAGAGTGGGAATCTCCGTTTTGTATGTTATCATAAATTTATTATGAAAATTTTCCTTTAAAATTGATAATATATTTTGAACATGATTTATTATTCAATGGTTATATGATTTTATTACATCACGATTGTTACCGTAAGGGATTGGTAAAGTCTTAAACTTTACATTTTGAGTGGGAGTTATCTCACTTCTAAATTGCAGTTATTATTGATGTATCTTAAAATTTTTGCCTTATATATACATGTATATTCTCGGTGGAGTTTTTTAGAAAATCAGGTAGAATTTTTGTATAATTCTATTTTGGGTGGAGTATTTCATAAATTAAGGGTGAAATTTTTTACAATTTGAGTGGCACACCTTGGTGAGTGAGCTAATAGAAAAATTATATTTTGGGTGGAGTATTTCACAAATTGAGGGTGAGGTTTTTCACAATTTGGGTGGCACACCTTGGTGAGTGAGCCAATAGAAATTTTTTATTTTGGATGGAATTTTTCATAAATTAAGGGTGAAGTTTTTCACAATTTTGGTGGCACACCTTAGTGAGTGAGCTAATAGAAATTTTTTATTTTGAGTAGAGTTTTTTATAAATTGAAGGTAAAATATTTCACAATTTTTGGTGGCACACCTTGGTGAGTGGGCCAATAAGGTTATACCTTAATCTTGCCTGTGAGTATTGGTACTCTTTTGGATTTGCTCGGAGTTAAACGTGATTAGGCACGACGTTAATAACTTATTGTTCTGAGGATCAAATGAAGTATTTTACAAGCCATAGTTTTTCTGGATGTCAAAACAACATATGACGAGTATGGAGCGGAACATTATGAATTTGCACACTTTGGTTATGCATTTAGTTCACATGTTAAATTGGTTATCATATATCAAATTTGTTGTTAATTATAGTTTTATAACTATGGAACTGTCATAGTATCGATTTCAGAAAATGGTATACTATGCACATTCATGATCCATCCCTATATTTTTATTAAATTTGAGTGATTTTGGGAATGCATAAATTATTTCAAACAACGTTTGTTTTCAGAGTGCACTCGTTTTAGTTATCTAATCTAGTGGGAGTCGTTTTTAAAATCATAGTTCGTGTGTGAACTAAGTGGGAGATTGTTGAAATTTTTTATGGAAACTAAAATTCTTATTTTGTGTGGCCCACACACACTAGGATTTTATAAAACCTTGGAGTACAGTTGCTTGAAATAATAAAGGGGCATTATTGGGAATTGAAGAAAAATTCAAGGTTTCCTAATTTACATGTGACTCTTATTCCTATTAGAATAACTTGATGGACGGTATTCTAAGCAGAGCATGACTCTTCATGCTATATATATTGGTGGACGTCCCCCGCTCAACACACATACAAGCCTTTAGCATCTTCCCATCAAGAGAGCGTAGCAAGAGAGGCTGGTAGAGTCACCTTCTTCTTCTTCCTTGTAAGAAAGGCCTCGAGATTAATACATCGGATTAAAGCTAAAGCGACGGTCACGATCTTTGCGATAAGATACACACAAATATTTTAATTTATGGATTATGGATTTATTGTTTTGATTGATCATACGCTTAGATCCTAGGACAATTATATTTTGAGTGATCGGATCATTAGATCCAACAATATCATTATGGAGATATTATGATGTCCAATCTCTATAATAAGGTACATCTTAGTAATTAACTAAAGCAACACTCGTATGTCAAAGCAACTTTTTAATTTTTGAGTCAGCTTTTTACGAGTCCGCCTTAGAATTATGTAGCCTTTACATTTTCAAAGTGTGGTGGTGTTACTTGGTGGGGACTACGTTGGGATCGGTTGGTTGCTTGCTTGTTTGTGGTATAAGGTTTGACAGCTGGCCTTAGAGAAGCCCTTAGGCTATGTTTAGCATAGCTCTCTGCTAACTCCCTGTCAGAATAAGGTTTATTTGTTTTGGCAGATTCCTTTTTCTTTGTTAAATCTCTGCTACCTACTTTAACAGCCTTCTCCTTACTAACGTCATATGGAGTGGGATTTCTTTCTCCCCTGCTTTCTATTTGTTCTTTGTCAAAAAAATTTTATTTACTCTAACAAAGAGTTAATAGAGAGCAAGGAGGTCACTGTTAGAACAACTAAATTTTGTTTTACAGAGAGTTAGCAAGGAAAATGAGGGCCTGCTAAAGAAAGTATATATGGCTATGGTAGGGAGCTGACAAAGAAATATGCCATTTGTAGCCTAAGTCTCCTCTACAAAGTCTCTTATTTTTCCATTTGATTATTATGCCAGGAAGATTGGGTGTTCTGCGGTAACAAAAGTTGTTAGTTAGTGTGTTAGACATCTCGCAGCACTACCTTGTCAAAGAATATCTCTGAGCATCAACCTCTTTCCTATAACTTAGTCACTTCTCGATGTGATTTGGTATTAGGTAAGCATCACGAGTGCTAATGGGTAACTTTGGGACACGTGCCATTTGAAAACATTATGTTTTCAGTCTTATTTGAAGAATCATGATCTAAGGATTTGTAGTATTGAATATTTGAATAAAAAACTATCTTAATCATATGATACAAAGAGGTAAATCATATATTGAAATGGTTGCCATTAATTTTAGATGAAATTGATGTTTTGAGTCAGACGTTGGAAATGTTTGTTGTTCAACACTATCAATCTTTAGATTATGATCTTTAAAAAAAAATTGGGAGACATGAAGTTTTTACATGTCACTTGTCCCACAAAGTGATATGTGAGCCAAGTCACCTAAAGCTCCCGGAATTATCAAAGCCCTCAAACTAGACTCTTCAATCTGCAAAACTCTACTCTAAGTATGGTCAAGCCTCCCGTCCTCACTAGTTATCTAAACAAAGCAAAGGAATCCTTTTAAGTACAAAATAAAGCAAGGGATCGCTGAAACAAATCAACCAACTCTCTCTCTCCTTATATTTTATTAAGAGTAGGTACTAGGTACTTTAACTGACCAGCAAATTGTGGGCAATTCCCTTGGTATAATCTCCATCTCCCAACCTATTCCTTTTTTCTTTTCTTTTTTTATAAATATCTCCCAACCTATTCCTTTTTTCTTTTCTTTTTTTATAAATATCTCCCAACCTATTCAGGCCTTGAGATCAGATGCACAAAAATCAGTGCACGTATGCTTTTAACTTTTCTCTAATTTGAAGCTCAAAAGCAGAGATCTACCCGAGTACCACCGGGAGTGGTTGGGTCGTAGCTAGCAACCTTCCCAATCGTATGAACCACGTTTGGTCAACGCCAGGAAATTAAAGATGATATGATGAGAACAAGGGCTGGGACGAGGTGGAACGTGAGCTCTCTCCAAGAGTTGAATTGGCCATTCATAAAGGATTCCCATATTCGCCCATCTTTAATTCCAATGCATAAAACACTCGGACATAAAAAAAAAAAAAACTCACACTTGATTGATTTGATACCTCTTTTACCACTCTCCTCTCTATATTAGCAAAAAGTTAATAACTAATAAGATGGAATATATGTTTTAATATAATAGTAGAGGGAGAGCCATACACGTGTAGTGATTACCTTGTGTTATTCTTTCAAGAAGGGAGGAGTAGAGATTCAGTTTTTAAGTCCAAAAAGACGTTGCCTTTCATGATGCTTCAATTCTGGTGTTGCTTCCACACTAATAGAATTTAATATTAGTTATATGCCCTAAACTAGCTTCCAATCATTTCTATCTTTATTCTTGCCTCTCGCTCAATCTAACAAAGTTTGCTTTGGTTGGTTATTAACAACGAGCACAAACACTTTCAGACTTTGTTCCCCTACTTAGCCTTCTAGGGTTTCACTTGAAAGGCTTGGTATTAGATGCTCAACACCTTCACGGCTTCACCATTCGGCTAAATATAGTCAACCCTTTGACGTTCACAACTATTCATGACCATGCAAATCAATCAATGATGCTATACTTTTGAATTTGACACTTAAAAAGGACATATTGCAAAACTTTTGAATTTGACACTTTAAAAGGACATATTGCAAAGGCAGCAGGTTTTGTGGAGGCGGCCGACATCACGCCCCAACCGACTGCTCCTATCTACATTGCTAAGCCACGACACATCAGTCGCTGCACAAAATCTGTCTGTCATATAATACTATCCTTTATTTATTTATTTATGATCGAGTACACTACAAAAATAAGGGGTTTTAGCGGCACTTGCTATTAAGGCATATTTTGATTGTGGCAAGACTAATAGCGGCAGTTTTTGGTAGCTACAATACTAAAAAAATTGCCGCTAATAATCTTATTTTTGTAGTGGTATCTCCCGTTTGCTCTTAGACTATAGAGTGCTGCATTTGCTTGTGGACTATAGAGTGCAACACTCTCACTCAACGATGGACTTATGCTTATGCGACACCCGTTATAGTGTGATTTATCACACACCATTAAAGTGTGATTTATCATAAAACGGTCAATCTAAACTATCCAAGTGACAATCTATTATTTGAATATGTCTAAGACCAATGAAAGATGCCGATAAGTGGATGCGAATCATCAAATTGACGAACTTTAATATTAGTCATTAAAACTGAAAACAACGGTTGATATTATAGTCAACAGATCGAATGGTTTAAATCTTCCTGAAACTCTATTTTATGACCTGTTGCACTTCAATCTATGATCTATCATTTTGATGATTTGGATTACCCACATCTTAAATTATTAATAGTATAAGATCATTTAAACACCATTTTGGTGCTTAAAGGACAGTTAGGAGAGTCTTTTTTTATTTTAAAATTAAAAAGGGTAATGGAGCCATTATTTGCACACGCTTTTCAAGTGATTGTGCCGAATTTAAAAAAAGAGTTGATATTTTAGGCAAATGTGATATGTAAAAATGGAATATGGGCCGTCTGATTTGAAGTTCACGATCAATAGATCTCTGGTACATAAAATTGGAGCAAAACACGATACTTATCATATGATCTATTGTCGTCAATTGTTGAATTATATAATAGCCTTTAACTCTATTTAATCAATTGATGAAATTTTATTTTTTTTAATCTTTTGTAATTTATATCTTTAAATCATAGTCTTTAAATTAAATGACTTAGATGATGTTTTCACATAATAGAGATTGCCAAACTTACAGGTCTTTCTTTTAAATTTGATGCAATCCCAACTACTTGAAAAGGGTGTGCCAGTAATGGCTCCCAAATGCGGTAAATCTATGAGCGAGAGTCCACAGGATACTGGGACGAGAGGGACAACCCCTTGGACACCGCTACGGCAATGCTTATTAAATGGATTTGTTGAACTTTGGGGTCAATGAACCCCAAGCCAACACGTGGTGTTTCTTTTGGTAAGGGTGGCGGAACCATATTACTTCTTATACTTAGTATCTATGATTGAAAGCAAAGCTGCATTAGACGCTCTTCATCAGTTATCTCATTATGGTCTGGGCTTGAGGGCTTGAGCTAAGTTTTTATAATATTCCCTTAGGTCAGGCCCAAAGCTGACCCATTTCTTAAGCGGTTTACCCAGCCTGAGCCCAACTCATTGTCGTACCTCATTTAATTCAAGCCCTCAAATATTAGGGGAGGTTGGGCTTATAATTTTAGTTATTTCTGAATTAGCCCAACCCGAGGCAGGCTTATTTATAATAAGATTTTTCATATGGGTAAAACGCAAAGTACCAATTGATAACAATTGAGGTCGATGGAGTTACTTAATTAGGGTGAAACCAAATTAAGTAGGCGAAGACACAACCGTCGCATGGAAGATGGGGGTGGTGAAATGAAGACACATTGTTTGGACCTCACCATTAGTTACCCAATCGACAAACGAGGTTTAAAAACAGGTGGGTGGGTTCTCCGTTCTCCGCTCTCCCCATCAATCATTTTCCCAAGTGTTTTTTTTCGTCGCTGCAGCTTCTTCTCTTTTGTTGTATGTAATTACAAATTATGTATGGCCGTCTACCCTTTTGTTCTCTGCGAATAGCTTCTTTCCTTCTTAGGCTACTGCCTCTGTGGCCAATGCTTCTCCTCAGCTATCTTTTATTCTTAGCCCATTGTAGGACTTATATATAAACGAGTTTCTCTATAACCCCCCGTGGCTTAGGAGCTCGGCTTCTGAACGTTGGGTGATTGATCGATTACTCTGTTTTTTTTTTTTTTTTTTTTTTTTTTAAATACCGTCCAACGGCAGAGGATTGATTGGTCTGTCAATTGGACGGTCTTGATTGAATCATTCTGCATAATTCCCTGGTTTGTATTTTAGTCCATGAAACTATACACACTTGAGAATTGAGATTGTGGAGAGTGATTTTGTAATCCAAGGACAAGGAGGGTTGTTGAAAACATATCCAATTTCGTCATCGCATGCCATTAATGCATATTCTACCGCCAACTGCATCGCTCCTCTTGTTAAAGTAGGGTAAGCTCTCCACCACCTCTTACCATCTCCTTCTTCATCATATGATCAGATGGCCTTTATCTGGAATAAAAACCCTTCTCCTTATTCTGCATAGTAAGTATATATATATATATATATATATATATATATATATATGTATATATGAGAAATAATATTATGACTTTGAGTCACGAGACATATGCGTATAACTCGAGCTCCTATTGGCTGCATGTCACATCAAGTCGGTTCCCTAGGACGTGATTGTAGCTTTGAAACCTGCATAGCCAGTTAGGCACCATGGAGCTTCCAACCCAAGATCGCGCGCCAC
This sequence comes from Chloranthus sessilifolius, assembly GCA_021018995.1. NCBI lineage: Eukaryota > Viridiplantae > Streptophyta > Magnoliopsida > Chloranthales > Chloranthaceae > Chloranthus > Chloranthus sessilifolius. The sequence goes on from CM037590.1 coordinate 11,744,195, forward strand.
GACAACTTGCCTAAGGTTGATCATGTACCATCTAATTTATTTTTATTTTTATAAAAAAGGCACTTTTCTACTGTTGGAGATTGGGTCAAACTTAGAAAAAATTCAATGCAACATGTTTGTTGGGCAAACCCCATTATTTGTTTCACGACCCAAAATCAACGCACCTCGATCTCGAGTCGCGACCCAGTCAGATCAGAAGAAACCTGAAATAAAAATGATCTCGAACAAGGGACATAATGCAAACATGAAGAAAAATCACATTTTCAGAAGAAAAAATTCTTTTGATTACATATAACTACTGGTCAGCACAATGTATGAAACCTTTTAACACAACTCCTTTGTGCAACAGGCTTAGACAACTATATTTACAAAATTATTCCACATTACTACAAACAGTCACTCACTAATAAGAAACTATAAATAACAGATACTTATACCAGTCACTGAACTTTTACCAGTCAACACATGCCGAGAACTCCGTCTACAACTCTTGCTCCAATCTCTTCCCTTAACCTACAGGGTGGTTAAACCATTGTAAGAGCTAAGCCACATGCTCCTCAAATAACCCATTCTAATAAATATTGACTAAATCACTAACACTAAAATTTCAAATTTTGTTTATCAAGGTACTTACAATCAGGCTTGTTAGATGAAGTCAGGTTGGTATTAAAGTGACATAAAACAATACTACAACAAAACTCATTGCCCATGCCATAAATCAGACAGATAAGTAATAAATCTCTCACTTAACTACCAAAACAAATTTATCTCTGTTGAAGAATATTTTATAGCTAATAACAAGAATATCAAGTGTTTTCCTCAACTAATCTTTTAGTTGAGATAAGATGACAGAGCAAATAGCAGATAACATATTCATGACCTGACCAGGGTGTTAGAATTGTCCCACCGGGACTCATAGGCACCATCTCATTGCCTTTCAGAAATTATGGTATTCAGATCCAATGCATAAATATTAGAAAACATGGATTTATATTCTCAAAAGAATTCGCACTCAGAAAATATACAATTAACCCGTTAACAATCAGAATTTTCATATTTAATCCAGACTCAACGATTGATATTTAGGTCAACCGAGTAATAATATTAAATACGATGCTTTTACAAATATTCAGGATTCAACAAAACATATACGTAGAATTCAGATTGCAGAGCAGAGGTTTCAATAGATGATCTGATATGATCTTCGAATTATTTCAAGCAAACGTGACGAAAAGTAAAAAGTATATTCTATAACTGAAACCTGAATTTACAGGGTTGAATAACATACCCATATAATCTTGTATCCAAAATTCAGATTTTAACATATTGTTTTTGGGAAAGAACCCAAAGTCTTGTCAATTAAATCATATACCAATTAACAAAAGAAAATCTCAATTCATTAATGTATCAGATCAGAAAGGAACTCAAATTTATTCAAACATGTATTGAGTTCGTAACTAACCAAAAATCAAATTTCTCAATAATTTTGAGAAAACCCACAAAATATATACATGTTGCAATAATTAGCTTAAAAAAATCAGATTAAATCAAGATATATTAGAATAGGGAACTTGCCTCAGAATTTCAGATTTAGGGTTCGTTCTCAAATCCTCTTCTTCTTCTTCACGAATTCTATCTCTCTAGGTCTCTTTCTCTCTCTCTCTCTCCTCTCTCCACTCTCTCACTCTCACTCTCACTCTCACTCTCACTCCATCTCTCTCTCTCTCTCAGTCTCTTTCTCTATTTCTTTATGCTCTTTTTTTTTTGCTTTTACAAACCTCACGAGACCCAACTCTCTCGCCCTTTCTAGTCCCCTAAAGAGCCCTTTCTAATTATTGAATTACTAGTATCCCTTAAAATCTCATCAATACCCAACTTCCCTCTTATTTATTGAATTACCTATATATCCCTAGCAATCAATCCAATGCCAAAAATAACCCATCCTCAATAAATGAAAAGACTTAAATACCCCTATTACATATATATATAATTCTAAATGCATTAAATAAATAAAATTAAATATTTGACCTGGTTTCAAATTGGGTCCTTACAATTTGACTTGTGATTTGTAGGGTAAAAAGTCCGATTTTTTTTTTTTCATTTTCTCTAAAATCCTAAGGGGACAGGTGCATGGGTCAAAATATCGTTCGATACCGATACGTATCGGTTTTGGACGTGGGCGATACGATAAAATGAGTTTTTATCGTATCCCCTTTAAAATGTAGTAGTTATCGTCTGATGCGGGTAATTTATCGTCTGTATCGGATGATAACTTCAAATTATCGGACGATAATTTGCAATTATCATTCGATAATTTGGAGGATTCCAGGTAAAAAAAAAGAGCAAATTATTGTCCGATAATTTGAATTTTCTGCAGTGGGTCCCCTAGCTCCTTTGACGCGTGAAAGAGAGTTTTAAACTCCTCTTTCTTCATTTTCAACTCTAACAACCCCTTTTTTAGTTTTTCTTCTTGTTGCTTTTGCACGGGAGAACTATTTTTTACATTTTTGGTGCCGAATCGACGCCGAATCAAGTGTTGAATCGCCGAAGAACGTGTATAAAGTATGTGTTCTACCATTTTAAGTCATTTTCTTACATTTTAGGGTTTAAAATTTCAAGATCTACCTTAAATATGGTAGATCTACCCATAAAATTTGAAGATTTACCCTCTAAAGTCAAGATTTATCATTAAAACGTCAAGATCTATCCTTAAATTTCAAGATCAACCCTTAAATTATTTATAAAAATTAAAATAATTAAAATAATTAAAATAAAGAACTTCTCATTGTTTTACCATTTTTCTCTTAAATTTTTTTAATCAAATGGTGCAAATATATTTAATTATTTATGCATTTTTGAAGCTTTTTCTATATCAAAAGTAGTTAAAGATATTAATTTTATATTAAAAAGTCCTAGTTTACTTCAAATGTCATATTAAAAAGTCATAATATTTTATATTAAAAATATTAATTACACATGTGTTGCGACACATGTAATTGATGTGTCACATACCCCATGACACATCAATTACAAGCATGTGGCATGGGGTATGTGTCACGCATGTGACAAATACCCCATGCCACATGTGACACTCACACATGTAATTAATGTGTCACATCAATTACACATATCATACATACCCCATGATGCATGTGACACATCAATTTCAAATAAATATGATTTTCAAATATTTTAAAAATTAGAATAATATGATTTTCTAATATTTTCAAATATAATCTAAATTTTTTAAAAATTAGAATAATATGAAATAAATATGGTAAAATATAATATAATATTTTAAAAATAACAATAATATCAAATAAATGCTTTTTTCAAATATAATCTAAATTTTTAAAAAATTAGAATAATATGATAAAATATAATCTAATATTTAAAAAATAAGAATAATATCAAATAAATACTATTTTCCAAAGTAATCTAAATTTTTTAAAAATTAGAATAATATCAAATAAATTTGATTTTCAAGTGTAATCTAAATGTTTTCTTGGCAATCTAATCGTTTGCTCATTTATGCAGGTGAAATAAATAAATATGGTACATGGACAAGATCCAGCCTGTCAATACGACACAACAATAGATGCTAATAGACTCCGAATAAAATACAAGCTTTGTGGAAAAAAATTGCTCGGAGGAGGTATCACACGGTTGAAGGAGCATTTGGCTCATGTTAAGGGAGAGACAAAAGGATGTCCCAATATACCCAGAGAGCGAGCCGGTTCTGGTGACAAAAGAAAGAAAAAAGCCGACCGAGATAGAGAAATGTATGAGAGAATAAGGAAGAGAGATCTAGAGTTTCCTGCACCTGGACCTGAGGATGATGAGGATGAGGATGAACAAACAGCGAGAGTCATGAACGAGAGTGCTAGAGAAGCACGACAACGACGAGATCAAGAAGAAGCTGATTTTCGGTTTCGGTCCAAGTTGAGGGGCCCATCCATGTCTGCTGCTAGTGGTGGATCTAGTCATAGGCCACATGTTGTTGATGATGATGAGGATATTCAGGAGACTGTCGGGTTGCGTAGGTCAGCATCCGTGAGGGAGACCAGGCCGTCTACTACAGGCCATACTACAGGTCTCATGGATCCATTCATGTATCGGACAGAAAGCTCCAAGCAAACTAAATTGAGTGCAAAATTTAGTTCACTGAGAAAAATGGAGAAGAAGCTTGGAAAATCCATTGTAAAATTTTTTATATGCAGCCACAATCCGAGTTAGGTTATGGAGTCGTCATACTTTAAAAGTATGATTGATACAAGTACAGAAGCTGGTCTAGGAGTTAAAAAGCCTTCTGCATACGAGGTATCTGAGCCCTTACTAGATGATGAGTACCAGGAGATAGGAACTTATTGGACAGCTTCCACGAAGTATGAGATGAGAGAGGTTGCACAATTATGTACGATGGATGAACTGGTCCCACAAGGAAGAGTTTGATCAACATTTTGATCTACAACGATGCCGGGATAATATTTCTAAAATCAGTTGATACTTCTAAACATGTGAATGCGGCTGATCACCTCTTCCAGCTAATGGATAAGGTAGTTGAAGAGGTTGGAGAGAAGCGAGTTATGCAGGTGGTAATATGCAATGCCGCCAATTTCAAAGCCGTAGGAAGATAATTAATGTTGAAGAAACATCACTTGTGCTGGACTCCGTATGCCGCTCATTGCGTGGATCTCATTCTTGAGGATTTGGGAAAAAGAAGGAAGGCACAGGTAACTATTTAGAAGGGAAGAGCGATTACTTCCTACCTCTATAACAGTGACAAGTTGGTGAATCTAATGAGAGACTTCACTAAGAATGAGCTGCTCCGGCCTGTGATTACACGATTTGCGACATAAGTTCTAACCCTATAGAGCTTGGCTAGATATAGTCGTGAGCTGAAAAATATGATCAATTCCGAAGAATGGAGAAAATATGAGTTAGAACTCCCACGATCAAAGAGACCTGCTTTGAATGAAGTTGGTGACCTGATCTACAGCCCTCAGTTTTGGGCAGATGTTGACTACCTGATCACCGTCACTACCCCGTTGGTGCAAGTGTTGAGGTTGGTAGATGGCGATGAGAAACCAACAATGGGATATGTTTACTAGTCAATGGATAAGGCAAAATTGGCTATTAAAATCAAATGCCCTACAAAATATAAATGATATTGAGCGATTATCGACAAGAGGTGGGATGCACAATTCCACCAGTATTTGCATGTCGTAAGTATAACATATTAAGTTGCTTACATAGTAATTTTTATTTATTTATTACTTTTTCATATTATTCACTGTTTCCCTATACTGATGAGATTGCTTATATTTGATATATAACACACTACTTGAGTCCGACCTTCCAGTATACGCGACGCTTTAAGTTGAGTGAGACCGATGAAATGTACAACAGTTTGCTCAATGTAATCCAACGAATGCTCCCTGAGTTGGCGGACCAAGGTCAAGCCATCAGAGATGTGAGTAATCATACTTTATAATCGAATGTCATATGATATGTTTATTGATATGTGGGTTATTGTATTCCATCTTTGTAGAGTGATATGTTCCACAAGAGACATGGGTCATTTGGGACCTCGTTGGCGCAATTCCAAATCAAGCATGATAAACCCGCTGATTAGTGGATGCACTATGGAGGTGATGGTCCGATATTGAGGTAGGTTGCAATGAGAGTTTTATCGCAAACATGTTCCTCGTCTAACTATGAGCGGAATTGGAGCACCTTCTATCTCATTCACACCAAGACAAGGAATAGGCAAACTATGGAACGATTTGAAAAGTTAGTCTACTGCCACTACAATATGTGATTAAGGGTCAGGAATATGCAGAGGACCAACCGTGGTAAGCAATTATATGAAGTCTTAGTTCATATAATTTTTTTTTGATGTAATTGATGAGACACATTAATTCATCTATCATATTCTACCTTACAGATAGTGAATATTTTGATCTCATCCAGCTGGATTATTTATTCACATAGGATGGCCATTTGAATCAGTGGATCGAAGAGAGAGGAACCAATGTTAGATACTGAGGGCACTGCATGGCTGGACAATACTGAAAGAGTAGCGGAGGAATAGGCTTTCCAACAATCGAGGCAGAAAAGAAGATTGATTCACTGTCTAGTGGTTGGATCTGATGATGAAACGCAGTTCGATAGTGATAATGACGATGATGGGGGTGATGGTGGAAGCGATGAAACTCACGTTGGCACTAACGGTGGAGGGGATGATGTTAATCCCTCATATTCTTATAGAGGTATTGCCGCATGGGATGATGAGCTGGTAATAATGTATGACACTCCTACATTTAGAGGTGGAGGGGTTGAAGGAAGAGGAGCGTCAGAATCTTACTAGACACCACCACCACAAGGTCCACAAGATGATGTGGGTTTTATGACTTCTAGCTTCGGGGGATTTAGTTTGCAAAACACCGAAGGTTCAACAACCAGTAACTCATACTAACGGCCTCAACCAACCTACCCTGGGCCATATGATTTCGTTGGTCAAATTTTTGGAGGACCGACCTTTACCTATTACACTGAGTCATATTCGTTGCTAAGGCCTCAGTTTCAAGGGGGCACATATGATCATGGGTATCAATATGGCCAACATTACAGGGAAAGCTCACGCACCGATGATGATAATCACGAGAGGGAAGAACCACCAAGAAATTTAATGTGGCTTTAAAGTAAGTTTTTCATATATAATATACCTTATAATTTTGATCATGAGTCATGTACAATGTAATTTAAGTTCTGCGTTGATAAATTATAAAATATGTATCAAATAAGCCTAAAATAAATTTAAAAAAAGTTGAAATAAATAGAAAATTATTAAATTTATTTTTTATGATTTTTTAAGTATTTTTCAAAAAAAATTCAATGTATCAAACGATACCCGATACGTATCGTCCTGGAGGTCAGGACAATGCGTACCGGTTTTCCGGTATTTTGACCCATGGACGGGTGAACCCTAGGGGAAATAGGTGTCATTTTGGGATTTGAGTACTATATGGCCGCTCAAATGGACCACGTCGTAGGGTTCAAACCCTACAACCACGTCCTAGGGAGCCATTTTCCTTTTCCTATATATATATATATATATATTTCTTATTTATATATATATATATATATATGTATGTATGTATGTATGTATATTATATTATAGTTGCATTCATATTCTCATCTTTCCTAGATAATTCCTCAAATACACTCATTTTGTACTCTAGTGGCTCCCCTCGTATGGCTACACCTCTTCTTGATTCCCATTACTTTTGGACGTAGAATGCTTCAGGAATACTATGCAATGATATAGTGTTTTGATATCCTCATGAATTTCTTGCTTGCTCCTAATTCAACCATTTGAATAAGAGGTTTATTGATGAATTATATGACACCAAGAAAGTCATGGTTAAAGAGGAGTCTCAGGGAAACATAATCAAGTTCGTAGTGTGGACTGTTCTAGTTTTGTTGCACTAATTGCACAACACGTGAAATTTGAACAAGTGAGGCAGACACTCTTTTGAAGCAGCCGCAACCATAGTGACCAAATTCTCTGACTTTTTGAAAAAATCACGAATAATTCATATTTTTTGAAAAAATGAATAACTTTATAATTATTTGCGACTTTTTCAAAGAATGGTAAATTGTAAGAATTGTTCTTGAATTTCACGAATTATTCATGAGTTTCCCAATATTTTATATAATTTTCCTGAAATTTTCATTTTTTCAATTTTTTTTCAACTTTTATGGATTTTGTTAAGTATATATTTTTAATTTTTAGTTTTATTTTTCTGAATTTTGACCCTTTTTTCCCGAATTAGACGAATTTTGCCTGATTTTTTCCTAGCTGATTTATTCCCAAACCCACCCATGACTTGGTAACTATGTATGCGACAGCATAAGCGGTATTGTAGAATCCATTTGCACATATTAGAAGGAGATAGTTGTGAAGGTACTAAAGTGGGGATCTTGGGATCTTTTTTCTATTTATCACCTGATTCTTTGTAGCGTGGTACCTCGTAATACATGATTGAGACAATCTAGGGTTTTGAATCTATTTTTTCTGTAAAAATCTACAAATATATATAGAGTTATATTGTAATTATAATTTTGTATATATATGTCTATCATATATGCTTTGATTGGTTTTCACGTGCCTTATATGTTGATTTGTCGACCTTGATAGGAATTTGGCTAGTTTGACCTCAGAATGGGCACTTCTCTTCGTCTTCTTCCTCCTTGACGCGGGACGAACACTAAACCCTAATTATGCAATCTTTGGGATTAACCTCAAATTAAATTGAATAACAAAAATATTCAAAATCACCCAACACATGAAATAATTTAATGAATTCAATAAAGCAATTAGGTTAATCCAATTTTAGTTCTCACATGCATTGATATTCCCGATCTAGGAAAACGGATCCGATGAAGGATTCGAGTTTCAATCTAGTTTAGGGCATCAAGCGACAATTATGGTGCCGTCTCTTGACTCCTCAAGGTTTGGGAAAACGAAGGCTCAAGGGATTAAATTAATCAAAAAGGGGTAAATCAAAAGATGTAAATTTTTAGATTTGAGGTTTAGGAATGTTATCAAGGGAAGATATTACCAGATAATAAATTGAGAAAAGATAAAAGAGAGAGATAAGATCCAAGGCTTCACACCAAGGGTTCTGAGGCTTCACGTCAAGGTTGTACGTCGGTTTTACACCAAGTCGCACGAGAAATGATGGCTCACTCAAGTTTCGAAAGATTCGCTCCTTCAATTGATAACTTTTCATAAGTCCTCTAGGGTTTGCACAAAAGCAAGCTCTCAAATTTTCATTCAATAATCAACTCTCGTTTACAATGTGTATAAAGACCTTACATAAGAGGCCTCAAAGCAAAAAACCCTAAAACATAATAATTACGAATCTATCCTAAAATGCTTACATATGACATAAAAGAAACCTAGGAATCAGATTTAAAATTTCTAAACTCGACATGACTCGCTCGAGCGACAACCGATGCTCGCTTGAGCAACTTATTCCATGAAAAATTTTGTGCATTCTTTGATATCTCGCTCGAGCGACAACCAAACTCGCTCGAGCTACTTTTGGCAGAAAGTTAGGCCTTAATGTTGAAGCCTTCTCGCTCGAGCGGGAAGTGGGGTCGCTTGAGCGAGTTTGGGCAGTATGTTCTCCTTTCGGCTCTTTCATTACGGCTTCCTTTCCGTTTCTTCTGCTGCTGGGCAATCTCTCGACCCGAATCCAATACTCTTGATCTTGATGTCCCCATCAATTCTCCTCGGGTGGGAGAACTCATCCCTGATGAGTTGTAAAACTTACGTATGGTATGCTTTGGATGCTCGGCTTTCGACTTGTCCTTCCATGTTGTGAGATACGCTTGAATTTTTTCCACGTTAGTAATGAAGTGTGGACACTCTAGAATCTCTTCATTCAACCTTTTCTCATATGGCACAGGTAGGGTACGGGTTATGAATTGGTTAAATGTACTTGACTTGATTGTTTGGGTAACAAGGAATGGGTTAAAAGACATAGTTGCAGAATTTATGATAGGTGTAAGATCTTCCACCTCAACTGTCGGATGAATGCCCTTGTCTAGAGGAAATTCTAGACTTTCATCATGACCTCTTTTCATGGTCGGGAGAACTTCCACATGCTCGGGACTATCATGAATTGCCACACAATTGTCATTATTAAAGTCATTAAATAAATTTGTTGTGTTAGTGGCATTTGGTGTATTTTCAGCATTCAATAAAATCTGATGATCAATCCCATGCGAGTTAGAATGTTGACGTCTCTCTACCGACTCTAACAACTCATGTGTGATCTAATCAAGGGGTACTCTGACTCATGTACACTTGACTCGAATAACTCGTGCGCACTCACTTTAACCACAACCAAAGACTCTGAGGTACTCGACTCAATTGACACTAATGGTTCTTGTGTACCCAGTTTGATGGACTCACGTGTATTCGACTCAACAGACACCAACAAGTTGTGTGCACCCAACTCTACGGATACCAATGACTCATAGGCAAGTGACTCGACTAACTCGTGTGTACTCGGTTCGACCAACTTTAAAGACTCTAGTCCACTCAACTCTACCAACAAGAAGGAATCATGCACAATTTCTTCCACTTTCCTATTTTCCAGCTCCTTAGGACTCTCTTTTAGTCAATAAATTCGGAGTGGGAAATTTTGTGCGACATTGGTATGCAAAGTACCCACGTTCTTGACACTTATAACACTTGTTTCGATCACAAGGTTTAGGACTTTCAACACTTGCTCCTCTCACTTTAGCAATTTGGGGATTCAGAGGGGTACTCACGGGTTTCGATGGTGTAACCCAGAAATTAGAGCTCCCTTTAGTGGGGGTGCTTCTTGACTCAACGTGGGAAGTCCGACTATGGGTTTGCATACGACAGATTTTGATGAATTCAATCTAAGTTTGCATTTGGGCCTAAAGGGCGGCTTGACCCGTTGTGAACTTGGCCACAAATTCATTAAGAAGGGTTTCTATCCTACTGGGATCCATGATGCAAGATAAAATTTATGATGCAAGACAAATCTGAAATGATGCAAAACAAAACAATAATAAAAAAATAAAATAAACCCTAGAACCTATATAAACACTGAAACCCTAAAACTAGAACTGAGCTTTGATACCAAATCTGATGCGGAACGAACGCTAAAACCCTAATTATGCAATTTTTGGGATTAACCTCAAATTAAATTGAATAACAAAAATATTCGAAATCACCCAACACATGAAATAATTTAATGAATTCAATAAAACAATTAGGTTAATTCAATTTTAGCGCTCACATGTATCGATATTTCCGATCTAGAAAAACGGATTCGATGAAAGATTCGAGTTTCAATCTAGTTTAGGGCATCGAGCGACAATTATGGTGTCGTCTCTTGACTCCTAAAAGTTTAGAAAAACGAAGGCTCAAGGGATTAAATTAATGACAAAGGGGTAAATCAAAAGGTGTAAATTTTTATATTTGGGGTTTAGGAATGTTATCAAAACAAGAGAAGATATTTTTTTTTTAATCAGTAAAAGAAATATGTTAATGAACTTCAAGATGCTGAAAAAACCAATACAACAAGAGAAGATATTACTAGCATGGATCAAAATGCCGGAAAATGGGTATGTATCGGACGATGCGTATCAGTATCGGATAGTACCGGACGATACATTGAATGTATCGTTCGATACTTTACATACATTTAACCGATACGGTACATTCAATGTACCGTATCGGTGACCTCCGATACCGATACGTATCGGTATCGGACGAAATTTTGATCCATGTTACCAGACAATAAATGGAGAAAAGATAAAAGAGAGAGTTATGATCCAAGGCTTCACACCAATGGTTCCAAGGCTTCACACCAAGGTTGTACGTCGGCTCCGTACCAAGTCGCACGAGAAATGATTGCTCACTCCTCAAGTTTCGAAATATTCGCTCATTCGATCGAAAACTTATCACAAGTCCTCTAGGGCTTGCACAAAAGCAAGCTCTCAAATTTTCATTCAATTATCAACTCCCTTTTACAATGTGTATAAAGACCTTATTTAGGAGGCCTCAAAGCAAAAAACCCTAAAACAGAATAATTACGAAACTATCCTAAAATGTTTACATACGAAATAAAAGAAACCTAGGAAAAAGAATTAAAATTTCTAATCTCGACATGACTCGCTCGAGCGACTACTGATGCTCGCTCGAGCGACTTATTCCTGGGAAAATTCTGTGCATTCTTCGATATCTTACTCGAGTGACAACCAAACTCGCTCGAGCGACTTTTGGCCAAAAGTTAGGCCTTAATGCTGAAGCCTTCTCGGTCGAGTAGAAAGTGAGGCCGCTTGAGCAAGTTTGGGCAGCCTGTTCTCCTTTCGGCTCTTCCGTTCCGGCTCCCTTTTATTTCTTCTGTTGTTGGGCAATCTCTTGTCCTGAATCCAATGCTCTTGATCTTGATGTCCCCATCGCTCCTCTAATCTCTGTATTTAATTTTGATCTATAGCTAATTCGGGTGGCCCTCCTCGAGGTATGAGGTATCCAAGATCCCTCGATTCGCTTTGGTGAGCCAGCAGTTCTTCTCTTTGAAGATGTTCTTGCTGGTTCATCACGTTTTTCTTTTGCTTTAGCTGGGAAATTCCTTCGCCCGAAACCTGGATCATGGCTAGATCGTCCAGGGATAGATTGAGCGATAGTCCCATATCTCCTGGGTATCATGGCCTTGATGTTACACGTGAGGGGGGGTCAGCGATAGTTTCACATCTCTTGAGTAAAATAGCTTTGGGCTATATATAAACTTGGGGAAATCCTCACATAACAAGCAGGTTTTGTGAGGTTGAGTTAGGCTCGTGGGATTCTACATGATATCAGAGTAGGTAACCAAAGGGATGTAGAGAGACACGTTACACGTGAGGGGGCGTGAGCGATAGTCGCTTGGGTGTCATAGCTTTGGGCTATATATAAACCTGGGGCAATCCTCACCTTACAAGCCGGTTTTGTGAGGTTGAATTAGGTTCATGGGAATCTACATAGATGACATTTGAAATCTGATTTCGAAAGGTTGGAACCTTAAAGGTACTTGTAATGCTTCTGTGATCGGTCAACTGCCCCAACCCCAACATCCCTCAAATCTCGGACTTAGACTTTTTGAAATCTGTTGGACTACTAAATTTGGATACTTGTAAATTCTTGGGCCTCTCTGAGTTTGAGAATTATAAAGGCTACTTTCGGATATTAAGGCTTGGGAGGCCCAGGGCCCTGTTTCCAATATCCGGATCCAAGCCCTGATGGATTAGGATCTAAAGCCCAATTTTCTCCAACCCATATCTCTAATAGCATTGGTTCTTACAGAGACCCTCCTTCAACCTGAAAATTCCTTGAATAGTGGGTTCCTATTAGAACCTGATTACGCTCATCCGGATACTTGGAAGAGATCGAAGTATAAAAAATGAAATTGGGAGCACTTAGGATCCTAATTCCGATTATGATTTGAACATCAGGTACTTTTGCTTATGATTTGAATATCTCATGCTTAGTTCCCGGAAGCAGCATGAAGCGTGTAGTAGGTTGGGAGCAGAAGCGTTATCAAAAGCTTAAAATTACATTATTTTGTGGTTTGAAGTGGGAGCAGGAGTGACAAGCTAAATAGATGATTCCTGCTACTAGGATCTCATGTATGGTAATATATTCGTGCTGTTGATGAACCCATGGTTTCATGACATGATTGATTTATGCACTGGTTTGTTATATTACATAGTTACTTGCGATTGGATACACACACACACACACTTGTGTAAGTATTTTGAAGATTTTCTTCTTTACTTCTATATCATTCAAGTTTCATTGCGTAAGATTTTCTTCTTTTATAGCTTACCAAGTGGTCATTTGTGTTTTTTATTAAACAATTCAAAGTTATATTACACTATTTATAAATACTTTAAAACTCATACCACCCCTAGCGAATCAGGTTTGCTTGATAGTAGCCAATTGTGAATTGCAATTCGAATTGAGCAAACCAAGGAACTAGGATTTCCTTGTTGAATTGCCTCATGATTCTATTGCTTTATTGTTATACTTTGACATTGTAAAAGTTGTAAACCTTTATTTTTCCATACCCCATGAGAATGCACACATGATTCATGATAGTTTGAGGTGGAATCCGTTGTGTAACCCACTAGGTTGTTTAAAAGTAGCTTATTATGTGGTTAATCAATCTTTTAAGAGAATAACAGTTTTGATAACAATTACCCTGTTACAAAAAGACAATATGGTTTGACCGCTCCCAACCAACGGACTAAGTTTGCATAAACAATTGAACTATCCAAATTAATTCTTGTATCAATACAATTAATCTCATCCCATTGATCAAGTCGAGAGCCCCTCGAACCGACTCAAACATGTGTAAACAATTTATCTAGCTCATGGAGTCCCTCTGATACTAGGATTTACACAGTATTGATCAATAACATGGTAAGACTTGTCTTTTCTTTTTATGACACTAGGATAATATGTCAGACACCTCGACACTGCCTTTTGTACAAGAGTTCAGTTAAGTTTCTAGTGGAGACTGTGGGACCTAAAAGAAAAATGAGTGACCAAGAAGTGTGGAATTGTGAAGAGGATCCAAATGAGATGTGGGAACAAATGATACAATGTCTTAAACAAGTTGCTAAGAGGCTCTTGGAGAGTCTAAAGGAAGAAGGGATGCAAAAGCAAACATGGTGGTGTAACTCAAAGGTTTACAAGTCAATTGAAGAGAAGTGTTTTAAGGAATGACAAAAAGCAAGAAATAGATGAGATATTGAAAGATATAAGCTTTCCATAAGAGATGCTAAGAAAACCGTAAGGTTAAGTATGGGGCGTACGATAATTTGAGAACGGGGTAGAAAAATAATTCTTTAAACTTGCCAAGATGAGATAAAAAACTAGAGATATTGATCATAAGAGAGTTTGAATTGGTCAAATTTAGAATTATAAGCCTTATTACTTTGTATAGTGAAAACTTGACAAGTTTGATGGAGAAGTAATAGTGAACATTGTGATCGTTGGCAGAACTAATCGACACTGTGTTGTATGTTCAAGTACAGGTCAGGGGATCTCACAGATGTAGGTTTAAGAGAGTGGAAACAATTAGTGATCTAGTTGAGATCATTGAATTCCACTACTCAAATTTGTTTCTCATAAGAGAAAATTTGAGAGTGGAACCTATAAAGGAAAAAATTACTGAGTGTCTTCAAGGTTACTTTTGAAGCTGTAAGGTTTGGTAATCAGAGAAGCTACTACTGTTGGCTAATTCTCTTTTTGCCTCAATTAGTTTTTAACTTGTCACAATTTAATTTGCTTGATCCCTGGTGTTGTTCCACGGTGGATAGCGAAATTTCATTTTAGTATTGTTCCACGGTGGACAACAGAATGTCATTTTAATATTTTTCCGCTATAGACAGTAGAATGCCATTTCAATATTGTTCTGCTGTGCATGAGGGGGAGCTATGACAGTTAAGAGAAAAAGTGTTTTTTTTATTTATTATAGGTAAGCTGGGCTCGAACCTGCGACCTTCAGGTTGCAATGTTGTCAACCTTCCATTGTACTACATGCCCAAAGCCCTACAGTTAAAAAATAAGTACACGTGTCAAATATTCTAAAACATTCTAGAGCAATAACAAATAGGAATGTGATACGTTTTGGGTGCTGATTGGAGTCTCTTTCACGTGCAGCACTGAAGGAACGCATGCAGATCATGCCAATTACACTAAGAATCAGACTCAGAGAAAACACAGTGAACTCAGAATAGTTAATTGGTCTTAATGACAAATTATTGGAGATTGAGGCAATGACCTTGACCCAAGTGTCAATAAACAGTAAAGGCCAAATGAGACACGTGGAAGTAACTTAAGGAGGGAATTCGTGTATGATTTCCCTTATAAATATCCCCTCTTAGGGCGGTTTTTGAAGTTTGAAAGTTTGGAGTCTGAGAAAGTCTCATCAAGAAGTCCGAGAGGGCAAGAACCCTGAGCTAGAACAAGGAGGATCAAAGAGTTCACAAGAGTTCTTCCCCAAATTTCCAAAGACCAGGTTAGATGTTTCATGGAGTTGAGGTGAAGATCCGATTTCTAGTTCTTATGTACCAGTATTCATTATTTTCATTCTTTTATGCGGAGTGAGATCTCCATGTTGTATGTATCATTCATATGAATGAATGGAAGCCAGTATTTATGAAAATTCTATGTCTGTGAATGTCAAATCGGAGACCAATAGCCTTTGGAAACCCTTCCGAGGGAATCCTATTGCAAAACATAGAGAGCCAGAGGTGTATCATGATGTAGCGATGATGAGAGAAGGTGACAATTTCGATCATCAATATATTGCGATCATCCTCATTTTCTGTCATGAGATCAGAAATCGCTAGATCTGAACAGCGATCTCTGAACTCATGAAATACACTTGATGTAATGGTTTTAATTATGGCAATGAGGACTACTACGACACACTCATCCTGAAGTCTCTTCCATAGCTACTGCTATTATAATTTTTAACCCTTTACAACTACCTTTGAGGAGCCTTCAATGTGCCTATAATGACCCGTTGATAGTAGTTATTAGGGTTATCAATGTTACCCAGCTATTAATTACCTGTGCGGAGGCTTCGATGTACATTGATGGCCATCAATCCTAATCCTAACTGCCCGTTAATTGGTTTGATCTCCATATTTTCACTAAAATGCTCTTCATAGTAATATAGATCACTATTTCAGACCCTTCGAAGACATCTGTGATGATATCTTTAGGTATTTGAGTAACCTTTGAAATTTTGTTGCGTTTCGATAACCTTGGAACATAGCCCTAAATCGTCAGGTGACTTTTTTAACCAAGTTTGACTATTGAATCCACTAGCTACAAACGTTTATTTATAGGAAGTATACAAAATGTCTTGAGTCGGGTACTTATAATTAAATACTTTTTATCCTTTTTTATAATGTAGGGTGTCCCAACCCTTTCAAGGGAAGGACTAATTCCTATGGGCCTATGGGTACACGTGTACCGCTTGCACGCAACCACGTATTTCACGAGAGGGGATTCAATAGCATGATCTTGGGGAGTAAACCCAAGTTATCTACCATCACACCAAACACCACATGGTATCTCGTAATACATGAGTGAGACAAATCTAGGGTATCGAACCTATTGTTTCTCTAAAAATTTACGAATATGATACTGAGTTATATTGTAATTAAGATTTTGTATGTATAGATATATTATATATGCTTTTATTGGTTTTCACGTGCCTTACCTGTTGAGAGGTGAACTTGAACCCTCTCATTTCCAAAATTTTATAAATTTATAGACACGTGGACAGACATATATAGGAGTATAAACTCTCTCTCTCTCTCTCTCTATATATATATATATATATACACACACACACACACACACACACACACACACATGTATGTATTTAACTATGTGTTTGAGGGAGGGTGTGTGTCCTTAACACACAACACATACCCTTATCTTTCTCCCCCTCGTTCTCTCTTTCGATATGTTTAGAAACAATAATGTATATATATGAGGTTCGAAACTGCGTCTGAATGCAGCCCTGAGCGCTGCACGCGGTCCAGCTGGGTACCATGTGGCACCCATCACGAGGATCAGGTGCCACAACAACTTGGACGATCGATCAGGGACCATACAAAGAAAATTTAAAAGATGGTTGTCCACCATTGAAAATGTGGTCAAAGGTCCAAAAAATTAATGCACTGAGTTGGCGGGGCGTCACCTTATCTTTGACCAATTAAATGAAGGGCAAAAAAGTTGTATTTTTTCTTCTTTTTTTTTTAAATACTACACTAGCTGTGTTTTCACTAACAATGAGGCTGAATTCGAGGCTTTGTCTGATGCCATTAATTCTCATGCTAATGAAGTTTTGATTGATATTGAACCCGACTCAGCTCTGTTAGTTAACACGATTAATGGTCGAGCAAAACTTTAATGAACAGGGGAACGTGGAGGAGGATTTAGATAAAATCGAAAATTATATAGTGTGACGTAGCCATGGATTTCAATATTTAGGCTCTACTTTACAATAAAGTGGTGGATTTGAGGAGGACATCTCAAATAGGACTAGTGTAAACTGCGCGAAATGGAGTCACTTAAGCGGAGTATTGTGCAATTTAAGAGTTCCATTTCGATTGAAAGGACGGTTTTATAAGGCATCCAGTAAGACTTGCCGTACTATGTGGTGCAAAATCTTTGGCTATAAAAAAGCAACAAGAAGATATAATGCATGGGGCTAAGATGCACATGCTAAGGTGGATGAGTAGAGTAACAAGGATAGAATTAGGAATGAGTACATAAGAGGAAATTTTAGAGTGGCACCTATTAAAGGGAAATAGCAGAATATCATTTGAGATGATTTGGACGTGTCCATTGGAGGACAGAAACTGTCTCTATAGAAAGGATTGAGATGTTACAAGCACAAGTAGGAGAAGTAGAAGACCAATGAAGTTTTAGAGTTATGGAGAGCTTAAAACTGTACAGAAATGAGTGGAGAAATAGGACTCGCAAAGCCGACCCCAAATAGATGGGAGTAATGGGACATGGTTATGATGATGATGAGGATTGTTGGTGATGACCAACCACTAAAACATTTGTGCATCAAACCCATCATCCTAACTTCTGTTTGGTGATTGATTGTGGGAGACATACATAATGAGATTATTTTGTTATAAAATCATCAAGGGTAAACGCAAGAGCCCATATACCACGTTTTGTTTTTATAGAGTAAGATGTCACCTAATAAAATAGATAGTCAGTCATGCAGGGTCATAATTTAACACTATGTTCCTATAAATGAAGTCAATAGTTGGATATGGAGGTGGGAAATCAATGGTCTTTTGCAACTAATTCCTTTTGAAGCACTTTACTGTGGAGGCTTTTCCTTCCCAATTGCAAGTGTTCAACAGTATTTTGCTCCTCCTAGGGTTGAGGCCTTTTGTTGGACAGACTTTTGGTAACAATATGCTCATGGTGGGTAATATTCAAGTAAACTCAAATTCCATGCCTCTTCTAGGTGAGGGTGCAAGAGTAGGTTGGCCACATTTTTTTGGCATTGTTCGGTGACTAGATGGAGCCTGCCCATCAAATGGCATCCATAGTTTCAATTTTGATAGAAGCTCCTTTGGTAACCAAATGCTAGCCAGGATTGATGGCGTGTTTAATAATCATAGTAGTTCTTAAAGCATTCTCAAAGCATTTGGGATAAAAGGTTCAATTGAAGTGGAATGTAGGGCGTTATGGAATACCTTCCTATCTTGAAGGTGACTCTAGGTGGTCCGTTGACGTTGTCGGTGAAGGTGATTCATCTAATGTCATTGGCTGGATGTTGAAGAAAACATGGGTCCCGAAATCACTTGGAGGGACTAGACATCTCGTTTAGTTACATCCATAGAGAGGCAAATCATCTTATGGATTCCATAGCTAGGGAAGGTTCATTGAGAGATTCTCCTTGTAACTAGGGAGTCTCCACTTTGATGTTGTTGCTACTTCGCTGGTGTTATATTTTCTCTGTTGTTAACTAAATATCGTTATTTGTCATGAAAAAAAAAAGACTATCATGCTTGTTTCGACACAGAATTTCCTTGTGAACATTGCAAAATAGTATATGGTGTGTTGTGGCATGTTGCAATATCTAACGCAGACCAAATAGTTTTATGTTTTTGTATTTTTTTATTCAAAAATTATTTTAGTAAATAGGGGGCATGCTGGGTTTATATTTTGGCAAATGATGCAGGCAAGGAAGTGCCACATGTTTTGAACTATGTATTTTGAATCACTTTACACTAGCAAATAATGCATGCTGCAGTCAAATGTAGTCAGGTTTTTAAGTTTTAGCGAGTCCTGATGCCGTAGGGGGAGTATGTCATCTAATTGTTTTTTCTCACAGGTGACTGAACATTTTTCTTGATGTCGGGATCTTTTGAACCGGCACCTCTTAGTCACAGATATCATGGTTTTCATGGAGCTATGGATCTCGAGGCCGAGTAGCATCAAACCTGATGCTTCTTAGCATGGAGATCCTATGGGAGCTTGTCAACTATGAGATCCCACAGGTATGAGGGATCCTATGGGAGCCATGGATCTGGACGCCGAGTAGCATCAAACCTGAAACTTCTCAGCGTGGAGATCCTATGGGAGCTTGTCAACTATGAGATCCCACAGGTATGGGGGCAGATGTCTTTCTGAGTGCTGCATCTTGGTCATTACTGAGACAAGTGACACGGCATTATATAGTCCGCATGTTGTTCAATGATGATGCGGGCCCGGGGTGCCCATTGGCACCCTATATAGAACATATGTCTTTCGGTGTGGTTGCCTAGGAGATGAGGCGTCAGTTCAGCTGTGGCTAAAATGTTAAAATTAAGGGTTTGATGCAACTCCAACCATAGTTACCAAATTCACCGACTTTTTGAAAAATTTGCTGATAAGTCGCGTTTTTTTGAAAAAAAAAAGAATAAAATTATAATTATTCGCGACTCTTCCAAAAACAAATAATTTCAAGAATTATTCAGATTTCAAAGAATTATTTCCCAAAAAAATTGAATTTTTTATAGTTTTTAATTAATATATTTTTATAATTTTTCCTTTTTAAATTTTCGAAATTTTGATCCCTTTTTTTTTTCAAGATTTTGACAAATTTTGTTAGATATTTTTCAAGTCAATTTATTCCCAAACCCCAACTCGGTCACTATGACCCCAACACATGTTTATTTTAAAAAATCGTCTGCATTTCTAATAATCCATTCAGGTGTTCTTCTCGATGCCCAATACAAGGAGCCACATTTCATAAAAATTTACCAAAAACTAGTTTCACTGACTAGTTGGGCACTAAATAGTCAGTACGAACACACTTTTTTACATGAGGTGAGGGCCGTGAGGCCAAGGACTGACTTTTTTCTGTAAATTATGGTTGTAAACAAGGTTGACTTTAGGATCCCACTAAATTTAGATCATTCCAATACCCATATTCATTATCCTAATAGATTTGATTAAAGTATGCTCCCTACCCATATTAACAAAATCATAACCCATATATGGCCCAAACCGATCACTAAACCTGTAATATCCTCAATTTTTGGTTGATCATGCTATTAATAAATTGGATATACAAAAAATGCAAAGTGGTTGTAGCAATGTGTAACAATATATTGCAGGCATCATCAACTAGGGCACCATGACGACTGCTCGCTTGTACACAGGAGACCAAAGGTTGCTTGACACAAGCCACCATGGCCTCAGACATCTGTGAGCTATGATTCTCAACCATCTTTAAGGGGAAGCTGAATGGCCTTGTCCTTCACTACCTCACTCCAAAGGTCTTAGTTGTAGACCTTGTTCTCCAGGTCTCCTAGAAGCCTTTTCCAGAGGTCTTTGCAGCCTTCACTTCAGAAAGCGTATGGGTGTGCTCTATATGTGTCAAGCTCTCTTGATCCCACGAACTTTCAGGTCCTCTGATGTCTTGTGCACGGCTGAACTGACTCATCTCTAACAATGCTCTTGGGCGACATGTGGTTAAGGTCATTGCTTTGTACAATAGAGAGTGGGGTCCCAAAGCACCGTGGATTTGGCCAACAATTGAAATAGATCAATCGAGTCATCATTATTCTCTTATGACTTTTGTTGTTACATTTCCTTGTCAACGTGATAATCATCAAATTTGATTTTTTTTGCTTTTAGAAATGAAGGCATTTATAAGATGTAGCCCTATCTTTTTGTTGATATTGTTATAAATCATGTGTTGGTTGGCTCTAACTTAGAGGTTGAATTGTTGTTTGACTCTAGCTTGGAAGACCTGCAACGGTTCGGTTATGTTCATACTCTATATAAAGCTAGTTTCTCCTAGATTAGAACTAGGATTTAGATCTTCTATATAAAGCTAATTTCTCTCGGATCAGAAGTAGGATTTGTGTCTTCTATTTAAAGGGAAAGCTTTTGATTGAATAATAAAATTGAGATATAATTATAAAGTTTTGAAAAATCTATCTAAGATTTTGTGGAGAGCTTTGGTGACGCTTGAGTGTTCTTGTATTCTCGTGTTATCATCAATATAGTGAATCATCGTTGCACGTGAGCGTAGGCATATTAGCGAACCACATAAATATTGTCCCTTGTGTGTTTGTAGTTGATTTTTTTATGTTTTTACGTTCTTATTTGATCGTTTATCGTGAGATCGTTGAGTAGCGTGAACTTCCGTGCAACAAATTGGTATCAGAGTAATTAGGTTTCTGTTCTACCATCGAAGATGGCATCGAAGTTCGTAAAAGTTTCAAACACGAGATTCGAGGTTGAAAAATTCAACGAAAAAATTAATTTTAACTTGTGGGAAGTACAAGTCTGAGGCTTTGAAAGGGCTTATGGGTAAGTCGGCGGATATTGTTGGATATTTTAAAATTATCTTTTATTTTTTTATTTGCTTTATAGATAATAATCTCACATCATGTACATCACTTTCTAGGCTTTGGGTTATATTCTTTTGCCTTGGCTGAAGGCTTGTAGCTTTCACCCAGAGGCACCTAATTTTATAGCTTCTATCGTCATACACCCCATTAGTCACACACATATGCGCGCGTGCCAAGTCGAGTCGGCCATGAGCACGTGTACATGGTGGTGTGGTACATTTAATTAATTTTTTGAACAAAAGCGTAATCGCTTTTTACAATTTTATTTAATTGAATTTAAATCGCTATTTTGTAAACAGATATGCCCGTTCAATTACCTTGAGCAGATATGTTCGTTCAGTTTCTCTTAACGGATATGTCCGTTCAGTTACACCCCTTGTTTTTTATAAAAGGAACTCGAAACCCTATTTTCATTCACTGCGTTTTACATTTCTTTTATACCTGTTTTAAAGATAGTTTCATAGTCTTTTGTGCTTATTTGGTGTTCTGGTAGCGTGATCAGATTCGTCAAATCTGATCACATGAACACGAATCTGATCACATGAACACGCAACCGATTCGTTGTATCCTGGAACCATTTCGCCGGTAATCTATTGGTGACCACTTGATTGAAGTGGTGGGGGCAACATTTGGTTTAAAGACAGTGAAATTCTTCGTGCCTCGAACCAGATCTGTGTGTCTCTTTCTGCTTCCCATATCAATTTTTATGGCTCAGATTACTGACTCTACTAAATTGCATCCCACGCAGCCCAACAACATTCACAAGTTGGTCAGTTTTGATGGTTCGAATTTCAAACGATGGCAACAAAAATTACATTTTCTGTTGACCACGCTAAAAGTTGAATACGTTCTCACAACTCCATGTTCGACTGTTGCCGATTCATCCACCCTTAATGAAGGCCGTAAAAATCATAAATGGGACCACGACTACACTTGCAAAGGCTACATTTTGAATGTATTGTCAAATTCTTTGTTTGACGTCTACCGTGCCTACAACACTTTGAAAAAACTCTGGGACCCACTCGAGAAAAAATACAAAGCTGAAGATACAGGGTATAATTCTTATATTATCAGTCAAATTTTCAATTTTAAGATGGTCAATGATAAACTTATTCTTAGCCAACTGCATAATTTTCAAGTTATTATTAATTATATGATTATTAATGGTTCTCATTTCGATGAAGATTTTATGGTTGGTGTGATAATCGCCAAATTATCTCCATCTTGAAAAGATTATCGAAAAATCCTTAAACGTAATAACAAGAAGATTTCTATGGAAGATTTTCTCTTTCATTTACGTATTGAGAAAGAATCCCGAGTCAGGGACAAAACCGAAGATCACGTTGATCTAACATCAAAGACACACTTGATTGAGTCTAAGGTTGTTAGTGGACTGTCAAAGAAGATGAAGAGATGATATTCTCACTCTGAAGAGATGATATTCTCACTCTAAAGAGAATAAAAAATTCGCCAAAATCATGGTACTGAAGAATGGTGGATGCTACCACTGTGGAAAACTTAGACATTTCAAACAGGAGTGTCGTCTCTTTAAGAAATTGAAGAATCAAGTGAATGCAGTGGAAGAGAAAAATAACTTCGTATGTGTTCTTTCAATAGTCAATCTGATTGGTGACATCAATGAATGGTGGATTGAAACAGGTGCCACAAAGCATGTGTGTAATAATCATGACATATTTGTGACGTATGAAAAATCTACCAATGATCAAGATCTCTTTATGGAGAACTCATCTATGACAAAGATCATAGGGCGTGGAAAAGTGAAATTGAATTTCACATCCGAAAAACTCGTCACACTTACTGATGTGCTTCATATAGACGACATTTGCAAGAATCTTTTATCTGGTGATTTACTAATCAAGTATGGTTTCAAACTTGTATTTGAATCGAATAAGTTTATCTTATCTAAGAATGGTAAATTTGTTTCTGGGAGGCATGTTCAAATTGAATGTAATTGATTAAATAATAAAATCTCTCATTCTTGTTAGTCGGTCTCTCTTTTTAATTTATGGTATGATAGATTAGGACATGTTAATTATCGATCTATAAAATGCATGACTTAGATTTAATTCCTAAACATGAATATTTTGATAGTAATGCTTGTAGTATATGCGCTAAGACTAAGATTACTAATAGTATTAAGAGAAATTTATGTTTATTAGATCTAATACATAGTGATTTTTGTGATTTAAATAATATTCTTACTAGATGAGGGAAACGATATTTTATTATTTTTATAGACGATTTTTTAAAATATACTCATATCTATTTATTAAATACTAAAAATGAGGCGTTTAAAAATTTAAAGATTTATAAAGCTTTAGTTGAAAATCAATTAAATAAAATAATAAAAGTCATTATATCTGATAGGGGTGGAGAATACACGTCAAATAAGTTCTCCGACTTCTGTGAAGTTCATGGAATTCATCATGAGTTGATAACCCCTTACACGCCACAAAAAAATAGAGTTGTCGAAAGAAAAAATAGAACATTAGTCGAAATGACTAATACAATGTTGGTCAGCGCTAATTTAGATAAAAATTTATGGGGTAAAACTTTGTTAATCGCTACACATATTTTGAATAGAATTTCACATAAGAAAACTCTAACTATACCTTATGAACTTTGAAAGAATAGAAACCCTAGTCTAACTTATTTTAAAGTGTGGGGGTGTAGGGCACTCGTTAGATTAGTAGATCTTAAGAGACCTAAAATTGGTCTTCGGACTATTGAGTGTGCATTTGTTGGTTATGCACAAAATAGTAGGGCTTACAGATTTCTCGTTATGAAATACAAGGACAATATAGCTAAAAATACTATCATAGAATCTAGAAATATTATATTCTATTAATCTAAGTTTACTACTTTGACTAATAAATTAAATGGTGAAAGTCAAACTTATGAAGATGGAGAATCTTCTAAATCTAAAGAAGTTATTGAATCTTCGAGTGATGAAAAAATCATTATTGAACCTAGAAGAAGTAAACGTCAACGACTTGCAACTAGTCTTTTAAAAGACTTATATCTATTAAAGAGAATAGGACGAAAAAGTACTAAGAAACATTTATATTTAAATATAGAAGATTATCTTATAACCTTTGACGATGTAATGAAATCTAGGGATAGTGTCTTTTGGAAATAAGTTATCAATGATGAAATGGACTCTATAATGGGAAACAAAACATGAATATTAGTAGACTTACTCGAATGATCTAAACTCATAGGGTGTAGATGAATATTTAAAAGAAAACTTAGAACGGATGGAATTATAGAGAAATTTAAGGCAAGATTGATTGCCAAAGAATATAGGCAAAAAGAAGGTGTCCACTATTTTGACACATACGCTCCCGTTGCTAAAATTTCTACCATAAAACTTCTAATTTCCTTTACCCCTATACACAAATTAAAAATTCATCAAATGAATGTTAAAATCGTTTTCTTAAATGGTGATTTAAAAGAAATGGTCTATATGGAACAACCAAAAGGGTTTGTTCTACCTGAACAAGAAAAGAAAGTTTGTAAACTTATTAAATCTTTATATGGATTAAAGCAAGCACCAAAATAGTGGTATGAGAAATTTGATAATACAATTACTAATTTTGGATTCAAAATGAATGAAGTCGACAAATGTATATATTATAAATTTTCTAATAATCATGATGTTATAATGTCTTTATGTAGATAATTTACTTATTTTTGAAACTAATTTAGAAATTATTTTGGAAACTAAAAACTTTTTAAATTCATCTTTTAGCATAAAAGATATGGAAAGACAGATATAATTTTGGGAATCAAAATTGTAAGAAATGAGAATACATTAATTTTAACTCAATCTCATTATGTTGAAAAGATTCAATTATTATGATTTGAAACCTGCCAATACAATTTTAGATATTAATATTAAATTAACTAAAATTGATGAAAGATGTGTGTAACAGTTAGAATATTCAAGGGTTATTGGTAGCCTTATATATGCAATGCATTGCATAAGGCCAGATATTGCATTTGCGGTAAGTAAGTTAAGTAGATTTGCAAGTAACTATAGTTCTGATAATTAGAATGTCATTGTTCAAGTTTTTCGATATTTAAAAGGTACTATTGATTATGGTTTATAATTTTCTGAATATCTCAAGTGTTAGAAGGATATAACGATGCAAATTGGATATCTGATTTGGAAGAATCAACGTTCATAAGTGGATGGATATTCACTTTTAGAGGTATTGCGATCTCATGGGGATCAAAGAAGCAAACTTGCATCACACATTCCACTATAGAACGAAATTCATTGCTTTAGCGACAAGTGAAAAAGAAGTGGAATGGTTAAAGAATTTACTAATAAAAATTTGAACTATGATTAAATCATTGTCACCTATCTTTATACATTGTGATAGTAAAGCAACACTATCAAAGGCTTATAATCAAACATATAATATAAAAAATAGACATATTGGTCTAAGACATAGCTATGTAAAATAATTACTTAAAGATGGAGTCATCTCAATAATTGAGATTCATAAGACAACAATCGGGATGGGTTTAAAGCCATTAAACCTAAATAGCCACTTAAGATGGGAACCCTACCTAATATTTGCTTAATTAATGTTTAGGTTCAAAGGGAAAAACAAGTCGTAAATACGTGACGGCTGAAAGACACTACATTGATGAGAAATAAATCTCATATACATCCAAGAAAGGGTATTATTTTTACCTGTAATGGATAAGGAGAGGTTGATCATTGCTCTTAATAGTCTTATAACACTATGTGTTGAGATGTTAAAGTTATAGGGACATCTTTTATAGGTCTACCTATATAAATGTGAGGGTGGAGCTGCTTTCAATGAAACTTGACTTGATCTTATAAACACTTATGAAGACAAGGGTACTAGCATAGGGTCTAAATGTACTAACTTATTTATTGAATACCAAATATATGAAATATGTGTGAAATAGTTTCGATTTGTCGTATAAGATCGTTAGTTTAAGACTTAGTTTCACTAAAGACCTTGATAAGCCTTTAATTATTTTCATTAAATGAAAATTCAAGTCTATAAGATATTTTTATTTATGCGCATCTTTCTGGATTTACTCTGTTTAATCTTTAAAATAGTGAGGGATTTTTGGATATTTTAAAATTGTGGGGGATTGTTAGGATATTTTAAAATTACCTTTTGTTTTTGGATTTGCTTTATGGATAATAATCCCACATCGTGTACATCAGTTTTTGGACTTTGGGTTATATTCTCTTGCCTTAACTAAAGGCTTGTAACCTTCACCTAAAGAGTACCGAATTTTGTAGCTTCCACCGCTATACACCCTATCAATCACACACACGCGCCCCGCACGCCGAGCTGGGTCAGGCCAGGTTGGTTCGGGACGGGACAGGCACGAGCACGTGTACGTGGTGTGGAGGTACGGTACAGTGCATTTAGTTAATTTTTTGAACAAAAGCGTAATCGCTTTTTACAGTTTTACTTAATTGAATTTAAACCACTCCTTTGTAAACGATATGTCCATTCAATTTCTTTTAACGGATATGTCCGTTTAGTTACACCCCTTATTTTCTATAAAAGGAACTCGAGACACTATTTTCATTCACTACGTTTTATATTTCTTTTATCTCTGTTTTAAAGATAGTTTTAGAGTCTCCTGCGCTTATTTGGTGTTCTGGTAGCGTAATTCGTCAAATCTGATTACACGAACACACAACCGATTCGTTGTATCCTAGAACCATTTTGCCAGTAACTCGTTGGTAACCACTTGATTGAAGTGGTGGGGATAAAAATTAGTTTAAAGACAGTTAAATTCTTCGTACCTCGAATCGAATCTGTGTGTCTCTTCCTGCTTCCCGTACCAATTTTTCCAATAGATATGTCCGATGGTGATTGGCAATGGTGATTGGGAAGAATTCAAACTTCAAACGTGTAGTATGATTTGGCTATGTCTACCAAAGGAGATTACGTACAATGTGATGCAGGAGAACTCGACGGCCTCGCTATGGGTCAAATTGGAAAGTCTTTACAGGACGAAATCTCTTACGAGTCGTTTATATCTTAAGAAGTAACTGTACAAGTTACACATGAAGACAAATACTTCTCTCAACGAACTTCTTAATGAATTCAATAGAATAATATCTGAATTATTAAATGTTAGAGAAGAGGTTAAGAATTAAGACAAAGCACTATTGCTTTTGTCATTCCTCCCCGATTCCTATGAGCATCTTGTTACTATGCCGCTCTATGAAAATGATACTATTGAATTGGAGTCAATTACAGCGGCACTGCTTTATAACAACATGAGGAAGAAAGGTTCGGATAGTGATACACAAGTAGATGGCTTGTTGGTTAAGGAGAGAGCAAAGGATCATAAATTCAGAAGGAGTAGATCAAAGTCCAAATCTAAATTCAAAAATATAAAGAAATTAGAATGTTATAAGTGTCAAGAAAATGGTCACATAAGAAGGCATTGTCCACAGCTATAAATAAAAAGGGACGATGTTCAGGATAGGAAGCAGAAAGGAGTCGTTGATGAAGCTGTTATAGCCGAACAAGCTCCGAATGATGATGGAAACGTGTTGTCAGTGGTTTCTGATAAATACTCATATAATACATGGATATTTGATCCATGGTGCTCCTACCACATATGTTCAAATAGGGATTGGTTCACGTCTTATAAAAAGGTGGATGGTGGAACAGTTTTGATGGATAATAATATGGTCTATAAAACAGTTAGAAATTGGAGTATCAGAATAAAGATGCATAATGAGATTGTGAGAACATTGACTGATGTACGTCATGTTCCGAAACTAAAGAAGAACCTCATATCACTTGGTATATTAGACTCCAATTGGCTTAAGTTTGCAGCTCAAAGTGGAGTTTTGAATGTGACAAAGTGATCTCTGGTTGTGATGAAAGTGAAAAAGGTTGAGAACCTCGACTTTCTATCACGGAGTACAATGACAGGTGGAGCAATGGTATCTACGTCAGATGATAGCAGTTTGTCTTCTACACAGTTATGGTACATGTCAGAAAGAGGGATGACAGAGTTAAGCAAGTAAGGTTTATTGAAAGGTATAAAGGCAGGAAAACTTAACTTTTGTAAATATTGTATCCTTGAAAATATTGCGGGGTTAAGTTCAACACTGTAGTACATGAGGTGCGTACGAAGGACAATCATGCGGATATAATGAAAAAGGTGGTATTGGTAGTTAAGTCTAAACATTGTTTGGATTTGATCAACGTTCAGCAAGTTTGAGCTCCCTCGGGGTGCTGGTGGCAGCGATGATATGAATATAGCGATGATCAAAAGAAAGAGTACATGATGAAGCTTAGAGTCGAGTGGAGAATTCTTGTTTGACTGTAACTTAGAGGTTGAATTGTTATTTGACTATAAATTGGAGGACCTGCGATGGCCCAGTTACGTTCAAACTCTATATATAGCTAGTTTTTCTTAAATTAGAAGTTGGATTTAGATCTTTTATATAAGACTAGTTTCTCTTAGACTAAAAATAGGATTTAGATCTTCTATGTAAGGCTAGTCTCTCTTGGATTAGAAGTAGGATTTGTGTCTTCTATACAAAAGGAAAGCTCTTGATCGAATAATAGAGTTGAGATATCATTGTGAAGCTTTGGAAAACCTATATAAGGTTTTGTGGAGAGCTTTGATAAGACTTAAGTGTTCTTATATTCTTGTGTGATCATCAACATAGTGAATCATCGTTGCTCGTAGATGTAGACATATTGTCGAACCACATAAATATTGTCTCTTGTGTGTTTGTGGTTGATTTTCAATTATTTTTACATTCTTATTTGGCCGTTCAACGTGAGATCGTTAGTTAGTTTGTGAGCTTCCACACAACACCATGTTCAGAGTGAAGCCAATTATAAGGGCATCAGAGGAAGCAATGTAAATACAAAATCTTTTGAGAAATCAAAATATTAATAGGGTTTGGATTGAAGGTGATAGATACAGTCATAACTATAAATAAAGTTTCAAGTTTGATGAACCCAGTTTGGTTGGTGGACTATATTGATGATGGTCATCAGATTTTACGCAACCCATCCGTCCATATTCACGGCTACGGCAACCAAGTCAGCCAACCACATGGCCAACCAACCACCCGGCCCCCAGGAATGATTAAATAGAGGGGCCTTCCATCTTTAAAATACAGTTTCTTAGGAGAGGCTACTTTTTGGTTGCTGTTACTTCACTAAAATATATGGGAGTTCCAACTTCCTTGTATCCCTAGGCACCCAAAAACCACCTAAGCCATGTGTTTCTCTTATCATTTTGATATGTTGAGTCACAGTGTGGAGGAGATGCAAAATTGCTAATACAGAAATAACCAAGCCACATGTAGTTAGGTGAAAACAGTACATAAGTCTGAATTTGAAAAAAATAAAATTTAAAGTCAAAATCCTACAGTTTTTCTTGGTAGAAGTTGGGTTTTTTAGAGGTCCATTATATTAGTTGTGGGTTTTTGCCAAGATTACCCATGCGCCATTGTCGTATCAAGGGGTCCAGTTTGTCTACTATGGCAACGTTGCAAATAAATCTATCGTTTAATAGTGACCACAGTAGCATTCATCAGCTCTTGTTCCTATCAGTGTCCCTATGAACTGTTTTTATCATCGACCTACTGAGTGATGAGCCACCTAACTATGTAAAGTGGCGAACCAACTATCATTCAGTCCAACAACTTGTAACTCGGTGATGGTCAACCCCCACAGATCAACTTCTGAATTATTTTCTCTGAATTTTTTGTTTTACACATATTTCTTCCCCATCAGATGAGATGGGCCTTTCTTATGAATTGTGATGATGAATAATAATAATAACAATAATAGTAATCCATGAAAGGGATGGTGATATTCATTTAGCAAAAGTGATTTGAATGAAGACAGCTATTAGAAAGCATGGTCCATGTGAGGGGCCGAATCCCCATTTAACAAAAACTTTTAAAGGAGAAAAAAAAAAACAGAGAAAAGCTCTTCATAAATCCATCTTTGTTTTTCCATGCATCTACGGCAATCTCTACTTTTTGTTAACTTTAGAATTCATTGTAGTTATTAAACTCTCACTTAATTGTCCTGTATTTTCTAGTTGTGAATCTATAGTAGTTAATAAAAAAGTACAAAAGAGGTGAATGCATAAAAAAAGTAGATAAAAGCCAAGATTTCTGTAATTATTGTGCAATGCCAAAACATATATTTTAAATGTCTTTGGCAAATGGGTAGTGGGCCAAAACAAAAAAGACTCTGACCACTCCTGCCAAGGGCATCTACTAACTACCGATCACAGCTGCTGCCACGTTACAAAATCCTGTGCAACATGTCAGCACCATCTTTTAACTCCTCTATTACTTTAAGCATTCTTGTCATTAAAATCCACTTGGATTCGAACACTAAGTCCCAAACTAAAGGTGGATTTCAGGTAAAGTTAAAAAAATAATAATAATAATAATAATAAGAGATTGAATATAAGTGGCATCTCCAATTCTCCTTCCCAAGATTATTGCAAGTGGGGGACACTGATAAAGCCCACCCCACATGAGAGCCCTAAATCACCACAAATAAAAACAGGAAACTCAAAACGATAGTATACCTGTCCCCAGTTTTTTCTGTTGGATTGATTTGACTCACGCAAATCCTTGATTCATTGGGCAGATGCTACCCATGTGGGCACATAACACCTTGGTTTAGCTCAAGATTGATAACATCGAGGTAAGGATGCAAGTTCTGAACCGAAAATTGAAACCCACCGAAAAACTTGTCCGCCAAGCCAAACCTAAACCAAAAATCGTAACTGATTCCCAATCGATTTGATTCGGTTTTAGGTGGCCGAAACTGAAAATCGGTCGGGCAGGTTTTAGTTTGGTTAACCGAATCTGCACATGAACTTGTTTTTGGCCGAAATCGAATAAAACTTTTTTTTTTTGTTGCGGTTTAGAGTTTATAAAATTTAACAGAAACAAAAATTAAAATTTTTTTATTTCGGTTTGGTTAACCGAATGTGCAACCCTACATTCAGGCCACATTCAATCAAGGGCATTGAAGATGACGGATGGCCTGCTATTTAAGAAGATGGATGCCTTTCACATCTCAAGAAATGGCGTCCATATCCCTCACTCAACATCATAAATTTTGGGTATAAATAAATAAACCTTTATATCTCTGCCTCTTCTAATAGTGACAAATTTCATCGAATTTCGTAAAATTTGCCGAAATAAGGGTCAAACGAAAATTTCGAAGAAATTTCGTTACTTTTCGTTAAATTCGAAATTTTATTATTTTTTGCCGAAATTTCAATAAATTTCAAAATTTTCTTTTTAATATATATATATATATATATATATATATATATATATATATATATATATATATATATATATATATTGTTTAAATATAGCAACAAATGACGTGTCACGTGCAGTTGTGTGCTATCCAACTGCTCAAGGTAAGCTCGAGGAGTCCACTATATATAGGGGGCTTGGGATGTTCTTGTTTTTTTTCTACCAATGTGGGACTAAACTCAATTAGAAAATGTTGCAGTTTTCAATGGCCATCGTTTATGCACCCCTATCATGCTGCATTTCTACCCCTATCAATGGCCATGGTAGAGGTTATTTTTCGTCCCCATTTTTTTTACAATGGATCTATAGATTATGGGGATATCATCAGACGATTGATTTTTTACTATACACGACACACATCTCATAAAATCATAAGACCCTCATCACGCTCAGGCATGATTGTAACGTCACTTTTTGAGATGTGTACCACGTGTAATAAAAAAATAACCGTCTGATGGTACGCTCACGATCCATATATCCACTGTACAAAAGATGGGGACGAGAAATGACCTCCACCATTTGATCAAAGGCGGTCAATGCATGCCTAGTAGAGGAGATAGGGTGAAAAAGCGGCCTTTGGGTGAGTATAATTGTACCCTTTGTCAGTTTGTCTTCTATAGTTCTATGATGTGTCAATGTTTGGCCACTTGGATCAATTACTAATTTATTTATTTTTAATATTAAATATATTTTTTATATATTTTTAATCCCCGAAACTTTCTCAAAATTTTTTCAAAATGTATCGAAATTAATTCGAAATGTACCGAAAGGACCCTCCACCAAAAAATTATCGAAAACGAAATTTATCACTATGCCTCTCCTTCATATCCTTCTTTGAAAAATTTGTCACTATGCCTCTTCTACATATCCTTCTTTGAAAAATCTATAATTGAACAATAAATCGCTATCATAGAAAGAGGAGATTTCGATGGAAGCATGGATAAGGCATCCCATTACCCACATCCCAATAAGAGCGTTCTCCCTTTAAAATTGGGTGGGGATAAAGACATCTCACATTTCAATATAAGTAAACTTCTGCACACTTTGAAATAATAGTTAATAATTTGGTATTTTTTATTATTTTTTATTTTATGGATTAGGAATATGATGGGGGGATTGGATGTACACCTCGGATTCATAGAGAGAGATGCTCTATTAAATTAATATAAAAAAAAGGCTGGTTACTGCCACACCACTTTATGTTACAACCACACCACTTAAGTAAAGTGAAAATATGGTGACTGCTTTGATCAGATGGAGATCGTTTTGCATCCCAATCTTTCACACAATAGATTATGGGTCATAGGCCTACCGTGATCACGCTCACTATTCAAAATTTATGTCACATGTAATCTAATCATCTGATCATAGGCTTGTGATCTCAAGATGTGCGGTGTGAAATATTGGGACAAAAATTAATCTCTATTGCAGTTGACGCTTTTTTCTTATAAGTGAGGTGAGGTGGATGTAATATAAAGTGGGGTGGTAGTAACACAAGCCAAAAAATGGCTTCCCATGGATTTATGAATAATAATAATGAAAAAAAAAAAACACATGTAGCGTGGCCAAAGGCATTAAAAAGTAGGAAAATGTAACCAGAGATGCCAAATAAAATACATGTTGAAACCACCTCTGCCAAACCGTGGGTTCCACCATCCTCTGTCTTCAAATAAAAAAACTAAAGCATTGATAAGGTTGCTACCCCACTCGACGATCCTAAGCCCGGATCTTAGGGGTTGCCCACTTGTCAGCACAAATGTCATAGCCACACCCCACATTCATCCACCTCTTTGTCTCCATTCATTTGCAACTTCCTCGCTCTGCCATTAAATAAAACAAAAAATAGGTAAAAGCCACAATCTGGTGTTAGATGAAAAGGTTGCCCATTTGTCCTAATGCAATTGCAAGCTTCTCACTTGGGTTTAAATTTCAAACTCACCTTACTAGGCTAACTTGTGGATATATATATATATATATATATATATATATATATATATATATATATATATATATATATGGGGGTTAAAGAGTCCCTACACTAATGATTTTTTTTATAACCTGGATATTTGAACATCTTAGAACACTTCTAATCCCAAAGGTCCCTGCACTAATGTTGTAGGGTTGAACCCTATAAGGCTATAACATTGTTGAGATCACATGCCACATGATCCCCAAAATATGGGTAGCACTCAACATATTTGATACGTTGAATTTTTCTCAACTTTGATCACGTTATAAACGATGGATGTATATATATATATATATATATATATATATATATATATATATATATATATGGGAAAGGGGAAAATGTGTTCGAGCGTAGAGATATCTCTATGCCAACTGATATAGGTGCGACACGTAACACCTTTTTTGTAAAGTGATGGGTCGCATGAGCCACTTTACTAACTAGAGTTAAACTTTTAAAATATTTAAAAAGTTATATTCACTTTCAATCATCATTCTTAACTTTTTTATAAGTATTTTTAAAGTTTCTTTTTTTTCTCTCTTTTTTTAAGAAAGTCAGGTATATTTTACTCAAAAAAAGTGAGCACTCAATAATAAAGCATTAGCACCTCGACAGCAAAATATAACCCTAGTTAATAAAGTAATTTTCATGCCATCCAATCACTTCAAGAAAACACTAAGTGTCGTACCCATATTAATTGGTATAAGGGGCATATCCTTGGTATAAGGGGCATATCCCCGGCCCTCTATATATGCATATATATACTTGAGCTGTCTTCATGTGAATGCAATTTTTTCATTCATATGAACTTTCACTATCTTATATTCTTTACTGCAACCCAATAAATAAACCAACTACAAGTCTTAAAGGCGTAACAAGTAACAAAAAACGAATAAGAGATTTTAGAAATATACAGAAGAGACTACAATTTTGCGTTAGAGCATCTGATGCAATGATGAATAAAAGAAACGGCTGCTTTAGCCCATTGAAAGATTTTCTGACTACAAATAAAATAAAGTTGGGTCATACTTTAAATTTTCAAAGTGGATCTTGGAATAATATTTTATTTTATTTTATTGTTTCAAAGTGGGCATTGAAATATTTAGGTAGAATTGACTTTGCAATTCCACGCTTTTTGTTTGGGTTTTTAGGGACCTTGGAATAATTTTTTTTTTATTAATTAAATAGTGTGATTTTATATATTAGATATATTATTATATTTTGAAAATTTTTTAGAATCGACTCTATTAGATTTACCTTTTCCATCAGAGACACTACAGCTTTACCTTTCACCAAACCGAGCTTGAAGCCCAACCTACCCTACCCTGAAAAAAGTAAAATGTCAAAAATATTTCTTCTATGACTTTCTTTAACTCACAAAAGCATTCACTTCTTTCTCATTTTAATCGACTCAAATTAGTGAGAGATAGAGGAGGTGAAGGTGAAAATGTCTTCTTCCTCAATCCAATTAGCGCTTTAGAAGTAGAAAACACAGGCTTGGGAGAAAATGACCCTGCATTTTGCCATTGAGAGAAAAAGACACTACAATTTGTCATTGTAATAGGAGGTACGTTCAGATATCGATTTTCTACACAGTCGTTATCGATTGTATAAACCATCAATATGGCCTTTTTGAACAGTCTATATCAATTGTCTAGACAGATGACATCGATTGTCTAAGTAGTCGGTATGAATTGTTTAGATGATACCAATTGGGAAAACCTAAAAAAAATTATTTAAATTATAGACCGTCAAAAGAAGATGAAAATTTTCTACAATAGTGAATATAATTTGATTTCAAACTTACAGTTTTGATAGCTAGAATATTGAACAATGGACCATCAATGATCAACCACCTTCGAGACGACACCGACTTCGAACGAAAATAATAATTTGAAATTTTTTACGACTATTTATTATCTTCGGGGTAATTTCAGGAATTAATAAAGGTGGGAGTTGGCTTCAAGTTAGTTGGTTTGATGAAAGGTGAAATTATAGGGTCTCTGACGGAAAAGATGAATCTGACATGGTTGATTTTGAAAATTTCCCTTATATTTTTTCACTCAGATTGAAATTTTTCAAAAATTTATCATTGTTGTTTTGGCCTGGTTCAACTAATTTTAAAACTGTTAGATTCAAGGGAACCAAGTGTGGATGCCAACATATGAAAGTTAAAGTTCAAACTCCCTTGCATCTAACTTTTAAACCATCCCGACGAGACGTCTCGGACGATACATCTCACATTGGGAGGCTTATTGAGTCGAGTTGATATATGTCGTTCGGAGATGCTATATAAAAAGTAAATCTTTTTTAATTTTATCTTTATAGGATGCTACGCTAGTACACCATTGTAAATGTACTACTCATAATCTGTGTACATGTAACACTATTTTTCTCACTATATCGAATCTATGTGATGATCTCGTGAACTGCTATCATGGTGTGTCCAAATATATGCACTCTAATACTGATATTATTCTTATTTTGAATGACTAATATTGGCAATTGTTGATCAGCCGATATTATGGTTTATAGGTGTGATTCATTTATTAAGATATGTTCTAACTTCTAATCATGAACAATCACTTAAACTGTTTAGATTTATCACATATATTTATCATGTAATAATGGTGGAATATTGTTTAATAGTATAAGATAAAACACTTACTTTAATAATGTAAGATTACTTAAAAAAGAGATTTTGGAAGCATGAACATTAGCCCTAAAATTTGTGGGTAATAAATAAAAGATAGGTATGGGCATTTATTTTATTTTTCTTGTAGTCACCGATACCTTTTCTGATCACCCAACCCGTCCATCCAACACCACACCACACCACTCCCTCTCTGTTTCACCAAAGCTAACCCTCTTTAAGCAATTCAAACAACCAAAAAAGGAGTGGTGTGCGTGTGTTACAACTAGGCGACTTGCTCGTGGGGAGGTCCCCCTAACCACTTCCCATACGTGTGTATATATATATATATATATATATATATATATATATAACAATTAAAGAAAACTCAGACCTCTTGTTTTTGGTGAAAACTGAGAAGCCGACCTTGGCGTTAAAATAAACCCATTTAAATCTTCTTTCTCCATGTCCCTTCGTGCCTCTGACCCATTAACTCACTTCTTATGGCTATGCTCCAAGAAAACCATAATATATTATCACCCCACCCTTCATGACTCATTAAAATTATAAATATATGGATTTTTTTTGTAAATATTCTCTTATGTTATATTGAAATTGCATAAAACCTCCTGAGTTATGTCTATTTACATTGCACCCCCTACTTGTATATTTCCTTTACAAATATTTCCTGCTGTTAAATGACAGTTAACTAGATGTCATTTCTTTAATTAAATGATGCATTTCTCCTTACTTAATATTAAATATAAAATAGTCATTATATTTTTCTCAATTTTGTCTGTATTTTAAACGGTGGATAAGCATCGGATCCTGCCCAAATTTTTTGGATGGAACATAATTGATCTCCTCTAAATTGCCTTGTTATTTGATTTTTAATTTGGGTATTTATAGATACCCAGTTAGTTCATAATGATAGCAGGGTCAGAATGGTACAAACTGGGATAGCATTTTAGTGCTCCCACGAGTCAAGCGAGCGCCATAGACATTCAAATCGAAAATCAGGTAACATGACAACTTATAGGAGATCAATCATATTCCACCTAAAAAATTTGGGCAAGATCCGATATTTATCCACCGTTTAAAATACGGTCAAAGTTGAGAAAAATACAATGATTATTTTGTATATAATGTTAAGGGCAAACAAGTTATTTAATTGAAAAAATTACGCCTAATTAATTGCTATTTAACCGCATAAGATATTTATAAAAGAAACATAAAAATAGGCGATGAGCGTAAATAAACATAACTCAAGAGATTTTATACAATTTAAGCACAACATAAGAGGATATTTACAAAAAACCCTAAATATATTCTAAACTGAGTCATTTATTATTTAATGGCACGCATGGCTGAATGGGAGAATAGATATCTCTTTCTAGATCAGGTTTGTGGCCCACGAGACACATTGATTCGTTGTATATATATTTATATATCTAACGCTTCGATTATATAAAAAGTTGCTAATCAACCTCATCATCACCTATATAAAATGTTGCTAATGGTGCTCCCATTCCATAAGCCATCTATGTATAAACAAATTGTTTTGGGTTGATGATGATCCCAACATCCTATAAATCCGCCACTTTTTTTTAATGAGAAATTGTACCCAATGGACAATTATGACCGGCATCAGTGGGCCATCTCGTGACCACCAAACATATTTTAGTTGACTTTACCAAAAAATAAAATAAAATGTTGGACGGTTATGATTTTAGGTATCACTGAATGAATAAGTGGAATAAGGCCATAATTTGTTATGATGGTGATGTGGCATTATTTAGGCTGTGGTCCAATCACAGAGGTGGCTTATCACTACAGATGAAAGGGATAATGCATGATTGAAATTGGGGGCATTATCATCTTTGATGGTAGTACAATCATATATACAACATGTCGTATACATCTATCTCATCATATAATAAAAACTGTAATAATTCGTAAAGGTAAGTTTACCTCTCAGTATCTAAAACGTTATTTCAAGTCTAGAAAAGACAGAAAGTAAAAGGGTGTACATTAATTAGTGTCTTTTAGGCTCTTATTGTATATATAGAGGAGAGAAATTAAAAAAAAAGGCACCTTTAAGTGCACCCATGCATTCTCTGAAAGCGTTCACCTCCAAGATGCTTTGAAAATCATAAATTCCTTCAAATTGGATGATGGAGAACGTTTTACCGTCCAAGATACTTTGAAAATCACAAATTCCTTCAATTTGGATGATGGACAACCTTTTTTACCTGCGGTGGTGGAAATTTGTTTTAAGTGATAAAATTGTTCTTCTCGTGCTCTCCGCTTCAATAAATTTTGTCTACTCTGTCTCAGAGCAGGTGTCCCCTAAAAGAGAGCGGCACCCAATACCAATAAATTGTGGAGACTTGTGCCATGTGAAAACACCATCCAACCATTTGAATTGGCATGAAACATAATTTTTATCTCGTTATTCAATACATTCAGTTGTTGAAAAAGATTATGGCCTTTTGAATGTGTTGAATCATACTGTAGAGATCATGTCTCATATCAATTTTTTGTATTAAAAGGGCCAGCTATCTTTGAGCAAGTAACAGCTAACTAATGTATATATAACCAAAATACCCTTTCTCATGTGTCATCCTGCTAATTATTTAATTTTCTAACACGCCCCTACTTCGCCCTAAAGCCCAACCCAAGGAAATATATAAATGTACAAGAAAATATAATTATTAATTAATATTAAATAAGAGTGTACTTGGTAGCTCATAATGCACACTACTACGTATGATCCGCTCTTTACGATTAATTCACAAACATCTTCCACTTTTAGGCGTTTCCACAACAATATCCGTTTATTATTTAAAAATAATTAACCCCCATTATATTTATTTCCCAAATATACCTGAAATATACGTCACTAAATCTCCAAATTTATTGGATAACAATGGAATGAACCCTACATCGATCATAAATATCCGTAGGCTAGTTGATTATAAACTTATAATTATAGATTCGTTGTTGATTAGTCAACCAAGAAATTTTTTTGGCAATAAGAATAGAAAAACATCTATGGATTTAAAATCGGTCTACTACCAAAGTAACCATAGACCAGTTGATGTGCTCCCTCCAATGTGAGGGAAATAGGTGATAAGTTTAACTCTCACCACTACATTTCCTTATAGTTCCTTCTCCCTCACGCTGCTCCTCAACTATACGGTACATCAGCAGGGTCTCAAAATATCCATCATATTAAATTAGACAATTATAAACCTTGTAGATGATGTCCCGAGATGGGAGTTACTTTACCAACTTGCATTAATTGAGTCCACCGCACTTATAGCCAATTGCGTTGCGGTACATCAATCGCCTGCATTTTATTATAATCTGTCCTCCACATAACATTTGCATATTAAACTTGCATTTTTTTAATATTTAAGATTTTAAATATATACACATATATAAGTATTAACTTCCCATAACTAAAAAAAATAAAGCCCCAAGATTTTTAATATAGGCCATTTCATTGAGTTAGTCCCCGTCCAATACACTATGCACCTGTCAAATATCAGCCGGCCATATCAGATTATGAAACCCTATGTTATACAAACATTAAAAAATAAGGTTCAAAAGTCCTATAGGGTTTCTATATCATATTGGATAGTGGATCGTGTAAAACCTAATCCCATACATACGGGGGATATGTAGGGGATATTGCCACATATATAATTTAAGATAGATACATATATATCACATCATGAGTTCCATATTTGATTGTCAAAATCGTTCATTGCCGTAAGGCACATCACCTAAATAACCCTTTTAAATTTGGAAGGAGTAACAAGGTTTTTTTTATTTTCTTTCGGGAAGGAGTAATAAGATATTAAAACCTACCAAAGAGTCATTAGCCGCCCAGTTGGTAACCTCCTTACTCGTTTATGCTGTTTTCGCCCTTATCTTTATCAAGTGTGAGTTAGGTTCTGTTAGTTAATTCTTACTACTGCAGTAGGTGCTCTCTCATGCTACTCCCTAACTGTCAATCCAACGGTCAATCTCTCATATGTGTATGTGTGTCAATTCCTCGATTTGTCTCGGCGTAAATGACCGTATCAAAATAATAATAATAAAAATAATAAATAAATAAATAAAACCTACGACGTGCTTTTTTAACCTTTCGAATCCGCTGAAAAAACTAACCTTCACAATTTAAGGGGCCCCAAAAATCCGTGAGAAATAACTTTGGCGTTGAAAGACTATTCAATGCTTCATTTGCTTTGATCAACTTCTCGTGCCAGTGATGGCCTCATTAACTTTTTTTCATCCACCACTTCAATAGAGCTAGGATTAAAATAATATAATTATTATAACATTATATTTAAAAACAAGAGAGAGAGAGAGAGAGTTGCAAGTTGCAACATCGTGAATTCGACATGCAGGAAAAAATCTGTGAGCCGTCATACTGCGCAGGCAGAAACGTACAAGGGTACAACTGTCAATCTGTGCGTTTGATTTTTTTTTTTTTTTTTTTTTACAAAAACACAGAAAAAGGTAAAAACGAGACAATTGATAGAAGGTTATCGATCATTACATCACCTATACCGATTTGATTCGCCGGTTTCGTATTTCAACCGTAAAAAAAAACCACCGCCCGGTCACGTATAATCCCGAAAACCGAACGAAACCGACGACCCGAAAAAAAGAAAAATAAAAAATAATAATCAAAACTCTTAAAACCTAAGACATGAAAATTTGTAAGCTGGCATTCTTCGTGGAACTGCAGATAGGGCACGAATCAAGCTCCGATTCGCAGTCCCTGCAGAGGCAGAGATGCCGGCAAGGTAAGAGAAGAACGGAGACGTAATTTTCCCGGCATACCTTGCACGTTGACCCGCGTTTCGTTTCTGATTCCTCGACTTTTCGATCTTCTCGCTCGTAGCAACAAGATTGGGTGTCGTCTGCTAAGGGCGCTCCGCAGATTACATCGCTGTCGCCGAAGCCTTCTTTAGTTTGGCTCATGTTTTGGATGAGGACCTGCTCCAGATTCGTTTTAAGACCAGATACAATTGCTTCGTTGTTCCTCGCTACGTTGAACCAAATCTGATTCTCTGCACTCATCTGCTTCACTTTCTCTTGCAGCTCCACGTTTCTTCGGCACGCTCTCTCCAACTCCGATTCCTTTTCGCTAAGCCTCCTAAGGATCTGCTGTTCGATAGCTGAGAGCAAAACACTGCAATGCCTTTTCCGAACTTGTTCTAATCCACTTCGTAGCTTATCGTTCTGAAGAAATAAGAATCACAAAAATTGCCGTTAAGAGAGAATCGAAATATGAACAGATTACAATATAGGTAAACCGATTGAGGACTGATTTTGTAACTACCTGGAGTTTGATTAATGCATTGATTTCGAGGTTTTGCTGGCAAAGATGTGAGACCAGATCTTGCGCCGGAGGTGGTGGTGATACCATTGGAAATGCAACTGTGGCAGATCTTCCACTCGTGGAAGTTCCGCCGGATTCGTTCAATCGACGATCATCATAAGAGACCGCATTTGTGGTTTTCGTTGGAATTTTTTCCATGTAGACTAATCCAAAATGCTGCTGCTGATCTTGTTGGGAGGGATTGATTTGAACTTGCCTGCTTCTCTTTCTAGATCCAGATACATTGCAGGTCAGTTCGCTTTCTGGATTGCTGAATACGGTTCCATTAAGGACTTGCTGTCCAGCTGCAGGAGAAGAAAACGTTCAGAAGAAACGATTTTGATTTCTTTTACAAAGGAAATCGATTTTTATAGATTTTATTGAGCAATTTAATTTAAAAGAAAACGAAATAAAAAAGACGATTTCAGCGGCTTACTGTAATTTCCATAACCACCGACCGTATTTGCGGTCTGGTTTTCTCGATACTGCAACGGGAAATCTTCAAAACCGTTGTTCGGAGCGCCCCTGAGTAAATGCATTCAATCTCTCAATAAATAAATAAATCATCAATTTAAAAAAAAATAATTGTACACAGATTTCAAAATAGAAAAAGAAGTAAAGGCTGAAACGCTCACCTGCTTCGAAAATCTGGCGCGAAAGTATTTAAAAGGTATTGCGCTTGCACGGCCATAGAAGGAGAAAAAAATGGAAATGGGAGGAGAGAGAGAGTGAGAGT
Source organism: Chloranthus sessilifolius (assembly GCA_021018995.1). NCBI lineage: Eukaryota > Viridiplantae > Streptophyta > Magnoliopsida > Chloranthales > Chloranthaceae > Chloranthus > Chloranthus sessilifolius. The sequence continues at coordinate 11,787,292 of CM037590.1, forward strand.
GAGAGAGGGAGAGAGAGAGAGAGAGGAATCGGCAGAGGCAAAATGAAAAAGAGAAACCAAGTATGGGGTCTTTATAAGTGATGAGAGGAAAAGAGAAAAGGCAGGGTGTATTTATATATATATATATATAAGTTTTGTTATTGCAAAATCAAAATGTGGTGGAATATTAAATGGTTGCGTAGGCTGCAGCAAACAGTCAAACGAGACAACACGAGAAACGAGCTGAAAAAGTAAAGCACACAATGACACCCACCCACCTCCCAGTGCTATAAATATATATATCTTTTTAATTTTACTATTTACAACCATCAAGCATCAGCTAAACAAGTAAAAAAACAAAAACTCATCGAAATGAAAAAGTCGTGTCACATCATGCTCCTTTCCAAGAAGACACTTATAGCCACTACCCAGCCATTCTCTGCAATTTTGGCGGAACCTCTCTCTCTACTCTTTAGCTTTCTATATCTATTATCGTCCTTGTTTTTGGCGGAACCTCCTCTATGCCATCCTTCTTTAAAGATTCCCCACCCCTGCTTTCATCAATTTTAAGATGCCACGTCGACCACATACCTCTCTTACGCATTCAACGGCCCTTTACTAGTTTTTTTTTTTTTTTTTTTTTTTAAGAGAGGAATGGCCCTTTAGTTAATCGATATAAATGAAAATTAAATAAAAAGTTTGAAAGCGATGTGATTCAGGAGGCAACAGAACCGACACGAGAGAGATGAGCTATTAAACGACACCGCGCTCCAGAGACCCGTCCACGTCATCGCCTACGTGCCTTAGACACTACGGAACATTGGCCGATGTGGGTGGTGGTGACGTGGACAGTGGTCGAATGCCAACTTATACTTACACGTGTCAGACTGTACTCCTGTAGTGTAGGGTCGCTCATTAATAATAATAGCAAGTGATAAAAGTAAAAAAATGGTTGTTGACCTCGAAATGCGTGAAATTCTTCAATAATGTGTATCGCCTCTGAGGACTGAGTGGGCTAGTCTCGATCTCTCTCACCTGTCGGGCTGGCAGCAGTAAATTAAATCCCACGAATTACGGCTACCTCCGCGACTCGGTGATCAGTTCGTGCTTCTGCTTCTTCTTTTTCTTATTTCTGTAAATACTCAATAGGTGGAACAGAACAGTCAATTTATGAACGGAAAAGCTTCTCCCCTCCTCGTCGTCTCTGTTAATAATTTTTTATTGTTTCTCTACCACCATGCCACGTCCTTGTCTTCCATCTTTACTGTTGCAAGTTGCAACTTTTTTTTTTTTTTTGAAAACTAGAAATTAGTTGGAACTATTCTTTTGCCTCAAACCAAATCCCAACAATATCTTCTCATTTATATTTTGCTTTTTCTTTTTTTTGGCTTCCATCTTTACTCTAAACGGTGACATGCATATATTATTGCCTATACATCTTTTAACTTCTTTTCCTCCCTTTCAATTAGAAATAAATTATTACTTAGTTAACCTCCCAACCATCTCCTGCAATCCAATGCATTGGCTGCTTTGAATATATCGATGGAGATTACTTTTAATTTCAATTTTTTACACACTAGTTTTAAGATTATGGGAAGATCTTGAGCCGGTCAATTTTTATCTCATATGACACATATCATATTTGAACATGATTTTAGAACTATATTTGGAACATATAACACATGGAATGAAAAATTGATGGTATGATGATATGCTCTAGATCTCAAGATTCAAGATTAAGATTAAAAATAATCTCCATCATCTGATTCCTAACACTCAATGCATTTGGAATGGGGAGATGTAAGTAATGTTACCCAACAATATAACATTGCTTGTGGTATTTTGTAGCTATTTTAAAGTGGAAAAAGTGCCCGAATCAACTGATAGAACTAGTATGCGGTCTCTGGGTATTGATGATCGACAGAGAGTTAAAGGGTCCAATTAAGCATTAAAAAGTAAAAAACATACACGTATTATTGTCCAATCAAACTAATAATACATACATACAGGTAAGCAATTATTTATGAGGTCCCATGGCCGTATATGCCAGTATCTCCTACCTACTTGAATATGAGACCTGAGTCGATACATCATAAAACCTACTTTTTTAATTTTCAGATTTATCCGTTGTTAACAAATCTCAGTCATTAAGTTTTAGAAGCTAAAAGCCATCATCGTAAATCCCAAATCCTATCCATTCATGACGTTTTAGCCTCTCTCGCTCTTCATCTCTCTACGTAATATTGGCTCAATCTTGCAACCTTCAAGTTGCCCTACCACTATTTTATGTTCATTAAATATTTTATTATTTAATTTATATTCTAAAACACCCTTAGAAAAGGGAACCCTAGTAGGGCTCAAGATCAAAATTTTGGCCGAAATGACCAAAATTTCGGTCCAAATTATCAGTTTTGGTCCTCACCGAATGATAATTTGGACCAAAATTTCGGTCATATTTTGTATGAGACTCAAAATTTTAGTCCGAATTATCGATTTTCGGCTAAAATTTTGGTCCAAATTTTCGATTTTTGTCATGCCTGAAACCAAATTTTGCCCGATATTTTGATCCTTCGTAGGGCTACAACATGAGAACAAAAAAAGGTTGGGAGACCAGACTTCAATCATATGACACAAAACTATGTTTCCCTTTCATCTCTCCTCTATTCTCACTGTATATATATATGGGAGCCGGTTAGGTCCTCCCATGGAGGACAGATACCGTCCTCCAAGATCCACGTGGAGCATAGGTGGACAGTTTAGATCAATATTATAAAAAAAAATTTAATTTTTTTTTTTAAACCTACAAGTCAAAGTTTGACGATTTTCATTAGTCCACATTTCATGGTTCGATGGAGATGAGTTTTTAATTATTTTTTTTCAAAGATGATCTAAGCAATGCACCCAACATCCAAGTGGCATCGAACAAATATTTTGAGTGCCACGTGGAGCTCCGCGTGGAAGGTTGGAGGATGGTGACCGTCCTCCCATGGAGGACGGAACCCTTTTCCTATATATATATATATATATATATATATATATATATAGTTTTACATGTCAATTGATAGTCTAGCAATTTGGTCTTTCTTTTTTAATTCAAATAATAAAGTTCTTCTTATTTACACTAATATATGTTAGCTTGAAGAATATGATTATTGGAAATAAAAAAAATTGAAGGGTCATTTGTGAGAGATTGTACTTGACAGTGTAGCTCCCTCTTAAGTGTCCCTATTAGAATCCATTTTCAATGTTATTTATTTTATTGGAGAGAAGATTTTATTCTTTTTATAAAAAAAAATATGTAATTAAATTAGAGGGTTTGAGTGTACCATTCTCGTAACATTAAATAAGCATGATACATTAAATAAGGATGGTTCCCAAGTCTACCTTCTCTACCAAGTTTGCTTTTCTTCAACAACACCAAGGACTATGGTGTAGAAGTTAAATTGGGTTTGTTGAAACATGAAATCATTTTTGAGCCGCGCGCCGTCCAACATATGGAGCTCTTGGTGTTGGCCAATCTCAAATGGCGTATGCGTTCCGTTACGCCCTTTGATTTCTTCGATTTCTTCGTGGGCAAACTTGGTATATTTCTTATGTATTAATATAATTGATTTTATAAGCACCAATTAATATAACAAACATTTATTTTGTTCTCATCCTGACATGCAAGTTGCCTCTTTTATTATTCTAACTAAGATAGTATTAAAGGGATGGCAAATTTTATGTAGATAAATTGCATGTGACTGATGTGCCACAATGCAATTGAGTACATGGGTAATGGGTGTTGTGAAATTAATCTTGTTTTAAACTAGCAAACCCACGAATCAGATTGTAGTTAGTGGGTGCAGAGTACAAGATCGTTCCCACGAGGATTGGTCAGAAAATTTAAAAGATGAAATAGCAATTAACCAAAATAATTACTACAGATCTAGTACAATATTTAACTAGTTTAAAGATTCGTTTGATAGATGAGATAAACACTAAACAGTAAATTGAAATTTAAACAGATAATGAAAGATAAGGATTGGAATACTAAATCCTCCCATCGTAGGTTTATCATTCATGCAATACAAATCTGTGATTAAGATATGAGATTCATAAAAAATGTCTATGTGCAAGCACAGGACCCAAACACACATGAGTTCTAAATTATAGATTTGAGGTCACGGAGATGTATGATTAACATCTTATAAGTATATGATTAACACTCACACCTTAGATAGTATTTAGAATCCAATCTCTAAGTAAATTTCATACTACCGATCTAAGATTAAGGAGATGTATGATTAACATCCCATGAGTATATGATTAATACTCACACCTCAGATGGTAATTGGAACTTACTCATGGGATAAAGTCTACACTACCAATCTAAGATCACAGAGATGTATGATTAACATCCCATGAGTGTATGATTAACACTCACACCTCAGATAGTAGTAGAACTTAACCCAGAGAAGACAGTAATTAGATTAGAATCACCATTATAGATTTGAAATCATAGGGCATGATTAGCTCCTAGATCTCAAATTGCAATCGGATTATATCCATATCGATAATAACATCATGGTCATTAAAATAATCTCACATCTCAACCTGTAGATTTGTATCATTATGAATGAACAGCTCGGATGGGGTTTATTAAATCCTCATCCCTAATGAAACTAGCCACACATGATAGAAATAAATGATAAAATAAATACCGAAATTAAAAATTGCATTAAAATATCGTAAAGAGCTTCAATAAAATCCACAAAAGCTTTAATCTAGCCTGATACAATCCTTCTTCAAATACAAAAATTAAACTAATCTAGGACCTAAAACTAGTAAATTGAAAGAACAGTACTAAGGAAAATAAAAGGCTCCCCAAAGGGAGAGATCCTTAACCCTAACTCTAATTTTTTCTTAAATAGGGTCTAATTTGAAACCCAACTTTTCCTCCCAATTTTGAGCTCTAAAAACATAAATATTCGATCCAAACTTGATTGATCGAGTCTGTTGCTCAATCCATCGTGTTTCCCAGATTTTCGTGAAACTCGGCCCAACTCTTCAACAGACACAGCCTTAGTATTTTGATAATAACTTTTTATCCCGAAGTCGGATTGAAGCGATTCTTACGACTTTAGACAAAAGACAATGAGCTCTACAACTTTGGTGTTTTAACAATTTCGCGAATCTAATATTTTAAAGATCAAAATTAAGCTTCATGTCGGAAGAAGTTCTAAATAATCCAAGGTAGCACGAATTTGACGTTATATTCTGAACTCTTGGGTTATTTTATACTCAACACATCTCGAGACCTGTAATCACTAAAATTATACGAAATATATTAAATAGCTTTCATCGGGTGACTAAATATATGTTTTAGGGTGTGAAATATGACCATATTTCATAGCTCATCACACCCTCAAACCTACACTTTGCTAGTCCCCGAGTAAAGAAGATAAACAAAATTGAAAAATAAACTACAAACCTAAGAAAAATAAAAATTGTCACTTTTGTAGGGAGCAAGATTGTATTTAGCGTATGCAATAAGCCTTTAAACCCCTTGGTGATCCCTAGTGAAGGAGTATTATCTCCAGAGGGTTTTCAGTGAAGTTACTCACAAACTCCAACACATTTTTGAAACCATCGATAAAATTAAGTTTTCAAAACAAGATTTTTATATATTTTTAACTTTAAAACTCAAAATCATTAATCAATTCAACATGCGAATTCTCAATTTTAAATAACAATGTTATACTAATTATACTAATATCCATTCAAATTAATCTAATGCTCATATCGTTAGATAACTCATCTATTCATGCCTAAACGTGAAGTGTGTGCATACCCAAATCAAGATTCATCCATCTCAGAACTAGCCCAAACAGTAAACCATCGGATCTCATGTCTGGACTCAATCCTCACTTTAGGTTAGGTATACTCTCAAAATATAAACAAATCGATGATGGGTTCATTTTCGCTCACATGTGAGAGATCAATACAAAGCAAGTAAAAATGTCTCCCATGATAAATGAAATACGATGCAATCAATAAACAAAAATAAATTTCATCAGAACAGATATTTGTATATCCTAAGCATGTCATATTAAATGTTATAGGTATCACATATTAACTCCCCACAAGGCGGTTACCATATTAAGCTCGGATTATGAATATCTTTTTAAGGTTGCAATAGGGCTCAGGTATGAGTAAGAAATAAATGGAAGTTGAGATTCAAAGTTTTCGAGAACTTGGAAAATTTCTCTTCTTTTTCTTTTCTAATCTCTCACTATCTTTCTCAATATTTTTAAATTTTTTTTTTTTTCACTCATTTTTCTTCATTTGAATTTCATTTCTTGAAGCACCTCATATTTTTCTTTCTTTTTCAAATTTTTCCTTTTCTTTTTCTCCTTTTTTTTTTATATATTTCTGCCATACGCTCTGAGTAAACACCACAACTCGATATCTCTCCACTTACTCTATTTTCGTTTGTTTTTATCCCTTGTTCCTAATTTCTCAAAAATAAGAAAGGTAAGGTTGAATTTTTAGAAATTGTGAAAGGGTAAAGGTTAAGTGGCTTATCAAAGAATGTATAAAGGTAAATTTTTTAATTAACTCAAAAGGGTATTAAAAGGATAAATTTATATAAGGTGAGATATTTTAAGTACAAACGAGCTAAAGATGACCTTGCCTATATGTCTTGAGCAAACATACGATACGTTCTAGCATAATAATATGAATTTAATGTCGTGTAAAGTCACAAGTCAAAACAAAATGTATGAGATTATGTAAAAATAATTCGCATACAAACTCTGAGTTTATGTAAACTCTCATCAAGGACAGGAAATTAGCTCTAAAGCTCACCGGGTTTAGTCTCTACTAAGAACCTATGATTCAAAGTTTAAAATAGTTTATCGATTTATAGATCTTAAGCATGGTATATGTGCACAAAATGTTTAGGCATGAATTTCATGGCCCTCCTCAAATTATCACATTAAATTTTATTATACTAGATATAAGTAATTAAAATATGTTATTGTTATTCTCAAAATATACTTTACATGCATCATTGACTAAAGTTTGAAAACTATTACAAAATAATATGTGTCACGGTTCCAAAGTTTTTTTTTTTTTGTGATTTTAGGGGTATCAAAATAATAAAATCGCACAAACTACACCCCCAAATCAGAACAAAATAATGTCCGTGACAATAAATAAACTATTAGATTAACGTAAGAAAATATACTTAAAGTAATTATTTGAGGCTCGTAGTAGTACATGAAAAGATGAGAGGTAGAAAAAATCCTTCCCCAAACCTGCATGAAAATATACCAGTATATCCAAGCATCCTCACCACACGAAAAAAATGTCAACTATAGTGAGGTGATTATCAAATCTAATAAAATACTTACTCGAATAACACTATCAAAATCACAATCAACCATAAAAACGAGTGTATCTAAGCAATTTTTTTATTTTTATTTTTTTTTTAAGGAAAATTACAAAACTAATCTACATGGTGTAACTTCATTTCGAGTCCACCAGGACCCCAAATCTTCATAAAATTTTTTTTAAGGAGGATCAATGATTTATTTAATAGTCCATGCATTTTTCTTATCAAAGACTTGGCTATAGTCTCATGCTGTGCCCAAATTTCACCACTATGTTCCCTCGCTAACCTTCCAATCTCTACCATGTACTTGATATTCCCAAAATCGCACTCCAGATTCAAACCCATTAACATTTTTTCGACATTCTGTTGATTATTTATGTATTCAATGAATGGGTAACATATTTGAAATTCATCTTTCTCCCCTAAACCGAATTCACACTCATCGAAAAAAATTATGTCTCTCTTATCAGGTATTGTAAGTGTGTCATTTTCTTTCTCTCTCATCTCAATTTGATTCTCAGTTCCCCCCTCGACATAAGTATCATTCAATTTCATTTCATTTTTTCCTCGCACTTGCACTACCTCAACGCTCGTTATGTCATTCTCAAGCTTAGTAACTAATTGGTCCTCCTTATATTTATGAAAGAAATTAGTAGGGTCATCTTAATTCCGATTGGTAAGGGACTCATCTATTTTATCTTTTATTTGTAAGTACTCGATCATCTCACTAACTTGGGATTGTAATCTAAAATTTTTTTGAGTGTTGGTGTGCATCAAACTTTTTAAATATTCTAAGGAGTAAAAAGAATTTTGGGCTGGTTCATATAGTTCTCTGTCTTGAAAGTATTGAGTTTGCTGTAAAAACTCATATGAAAAGTTATAGGGGTAGGAACTTTGATCATCGTTAGGCATCATATCACACATTGAAGGTTGATTAAACCCACACATGTCATTAGGTTAACTCTGCTAGTAACTTTGATCAGAGTAAGACATCATATCACACATTGGAGGTTGAGTAAACCCCCATATGTCATTGGGTTGACTTTGCCCATACATTGGAGGTTGATTAAACCCCACATGCCATTGGATTGACACTGCCAGTCATGAGTGTTCCAAACAAGATTGGGCTAGACTACTTCTGGATAATAATTTGAGTTATTCAAGGGACACATAAGTGTAATGTGCATCAAATTTTTACAAATAGCAGATGATTCTAGATTTAATCCATGCTTTAACATGATTTCACCAATAATACCAATTTTTCTTTTTATTTTTTTTCAGATTCGATTGATTGAATGGTTCACTCGATCAATCGAAAAATTAGAAGTTTAAAATTTTAAAATTTTGAAGCTTTGAATTATTTAATTTTGAATTTTTTTTTCAAAATCAATTGATCGACAACACACGTCGATTGATTGAACTTTCTTTCTTTTCTTTTTTTTTCAAATTTTGAATTTCAACTTTTTAATTTTAAAGATTTCAAATTTTCAAAATTTTTTCTTTTTTCTTTTTTCTTTTATTTATTTATTTATTTTCAAATTTGAAATTGAAATTTCCAATTTCAAATTTTAAGTTTTGAATTTTCGAATTTTAAATTTCAAATTTCAAATTTTCAAACTTGAATTTTTCAAATTTTAATTTTCAACTTTTCAATTTTCAAATTTTGACTTTTTTTTCTAAATTCGAATTTCAAATTTAAATTTTGAATATTTAAATTTCAAAATTCAGATTTAAAATTTCGAATTTCAACTTTCAAATTTTTTTTTTTTTTTTTAAATTTGAAATTTGAATTTTTATTTTTATTTTGAAATTCGAATTCAAAATTCAAAATTTAAATTCACATTCATATTTAAATTCAAAATTCAAAATCAAAGTTCAAATTCAAATTCAAATTTCAAATATATATATATATATATATATATATATATATATATATATATATATATATATTTCAAAATTCAAATTCAAATTCAAAATTTAAATTCAAATCCTAAAAAGGTAATAAACTAAAAAGAAAACCTTATAAATCATACAAATTCACAAAATCTTACAAATAAATTAAAAGGCAATAACTTAAAAGGAACCTGCAGATCCTATAAATCCTAAAAATTATACAAATCCTAAAAGGCAATAAACTAAAGATCCTAAAAAACTTTAAAGATCCTAAACTAGAAATCCTAAAAAATCCTACCAATCCTAAAAAAAATAAATCCTCAAAATCCAAAATTCCAAACAATTCAAATTTCAAAAGTTAAAATTTAAAAATTCAAATTTCAAATTCAAAAATTTCAATTTCAAAATATAAAATATAAAATTTTTAATTTTTTTATTTTTAACTAGTAGAAATATTAATTTAAATCTAAAGAAATTCCTAAAATTAAAATTCTAGTTCCACAAACTTTCAAATTTTTAATGCCCAATCCTTGGCAGCGGCGTCAAAAACTTGTTGTGAAATTAATCTTGTTTTAAACTTGCAAGCGCACGAATCGGATTATAGTAAGTGGGTGCAGAGTACGAGATCGTTCCCACGAGTATTGGTCAGAAAATTTAAAAGATGAAATAGCAATTAACCAAAAGAATTATCACAGATCTAACACAATATTTAACAAGTTTAAATATTTGTTTGATGGATGAGATAAACACTAAACAATAAATTGATATTTAAACAGATAATGAAAGATAAGGATTGGGATACTAAATCCTCTCATCGTAGGTTTATCATTCATATAATACAAATATGTGATTAAGATATGAGATTCATAAAAGATGTCTATGTGCAAGCACATAAGCCGAACACACATGAGTTCCAAATTATAGATCTGAGATCACGGAGATATATGATTAACATCTCATGAGTGTATGATTAACACTCACACCTAAGATAGTATTTAGAAACTACTCTCTAGATAAATTTCATACTACCGATCTAAGATCAAGGAGATGTATGAATAATATCTCATGAGTGTATGATTAGCACTCTCACCTTGGATGATAATTAGAACTTACTCCTAGGGTAAAGTCTACACTACCGATCTAAGATCACGAAGATGTATAATTAGCACTCGCACCTCAGATAGTGGTAGAACTTAACCCAGAGAAGGCAGTAATTAGATTAGAATCATCATTGCAGATCTGAAATCATAGGACATGATTAGCTCCTAGATCTCAAATTACAATCGTATTATATCCATCTCGATAATAATATCCGGGTCATTAAAATAATCTCACATCTTAACCTGTAGATTTGTATTATTATGAATAAACACCTCGAATAGGGTTTTTTAGATCCTCATCCCCAATAAAACTAGCCACACATGATAGAAATAAATGATAAAATAAAGATAAATTTTAAAAATGGTATTAAAATGTCGTAAAGAGTTTCAACAAAATCCACAAAAGCTTTAATCTAATCCGGTATAATCCTTCTTAAAATGCAAAAATTAAACTAATCTATGACCTAAAACTAGTAAATAAAAAGAACAATGCTAAGGAAAATAAAAGACTCCCCAAAGGGACAGATCCTTGACCCTAACTCTAATTTTTCCTTAAATATGGTCTAATTTTGAACCCTAACTTTTCCCCCCAATTTTGAGCTTTAAAAATATAAAGATTCGATCCAAATTCGATTGATCGAGTTTGTTGCTCGATCCATCGAGTTCCTCAGATTTTCATGAAACTCGGCCCAACTCTTCAACAAACACTGCCTCAGTATTGTGATCATAACCTTTTACTCCAAAGTCAAATTGAAGCGATTCTTGCGGCGTTAGAAAGAAAACAACGAGCTCTACAACTTTGGTGTTTTAATAATTTTACGAATTCGATTTTTTAAAGGTCAAAATTAAGCTTTAAGTCGGAATAAGTTCTGAATGATCAAAGGTTGCACGAATTTGACGTTATATTTTAAACTCTTGAGTTATTTTAAGCTCAACACATTTTCAGACCTGTAAATCACTAAAATTATACAAAAATATATTAAATAACTTTCATCGGGTGGCTAAATAAAGATTTTACAATGTGAAATATGATCATATTTCACACCTCATCATGGGGCTCAATTAATATAGGTCAGTACATCCAGTCATGCCGCCCGTTAGCCACCTGCACTTCATCTATATCAAATTTGTCCTCCATTTATAACTTTCCTTCTAACTATGAAAACTCTTATTCTCTGCCAATAAACCTAAAATTGTTGAGTTTTTAAGAGCTCAAGCTGGTTGATGGGAAGATATACATAACTTGTAGATTGGATGATGAGGCAACTAGGGAATCTATCTAAATAATCAATGTGAAGATTTTGGTTGATGTGGGAATAGAATTTCAGGCTTGAAGAGACATTGACCAGAAGAAGTTTCTAGGGTTTAGGGAGTTAGAACTAAAAGGGTTTAGGGTTTTACGATTTACGCTCAAAATCTTCTTTTTTGTAGCGAGCAGCGTCGCCAACCGCGAGGCCTGTGTCGTGCTGAAAGGGAGATTGAGAGAAGGAGAGGGTGAGACTCTGGCTCTTAGTTAGAAGAAGACTTATATCGCTCTCATTTTGGTGGATAGAAGAAGATGAATAGTATTCGGGATCCCGCCTTCCTCTGTTTTGCAATTAATATTTGAGCGCCACCGCGCAAATTAATATTTGGGGGCCTAAGGTCATAGGTTCTAACCCTCTAATATGTAAAAACAGGATTTAAGTGGGCCGTTGTATCACATAAATCTCAGTTTTGGGCTGTTGCATTGATTAATTTCTTTACAACATCCAGAAATCGTAGTTGTTTTTAAGCAGCTGGTGTTGTTTATTCCCCATTTTCACGTAGTGACCGCACATATTTATAAGTTCCATCTAAGCAGTTATATTGATCGGATGATCGTCAAAATTTATAGACATCCAATCGGCAATGTGTTGGAGACTTCTATCAAGCATATTATGAGAAAATTACTTCAAACGTGGGTTCTTTTATGCGATAGTTACTACGTTATTATGCAAGGATCAAAATTTCGAATAAAAATTTGATTTCGGGCATGACCAAAACAGATAATTTGGATTGAAATTTTGGATCCCATACAAAATTGATCGAAATTTCGGTCAATTCGGTCAAAATTTTGATCCTTGACGTTATGTGTATGTTAGAAACGAGTTCTGAGTAATATAGACCATCATAAATTATACTAGGAAACAAGATCGGAGTACCTACTGTTGCATATTCGATTATGTCATTACATACAAATTGTGGCATAATATAAACCATTATAATTTTAAAATTATTTATAAAAGTTCAAACTAAAATTCGAGAGGAGAAGAGACTTTGTCGTCATTAACACCATCAGACGAGTGGGTGGAAGTCGCAGTATGCTTGGGAGACCTGGTTGCAACGTCAAAGCTGTCGAACAAATCATGACGTCAGAGCATTAGCAGTTCTTCCTTGGAAGCAGAAGAGTTTGAGCTTACAACCACGGGGTTGTGCCGCATCCCCCCTCGATTCTACATTTTCCCTTTCAATGGTCGATGGGGGTAAAACGTATGGTGGTCTATAAGGTGGTATCATAAGTGGAGGTTAGGCATGGCCTCAGCTTGCTGATGGATGATGGGCGGGAACGATTGGTGGGCAGGTGCGCGGACTAGTGGTGGTGCATGAGCCATTTGTTGGGTGGGTGCCTGAAAGCCTGGGGGCACAAGTGGGAGTTGAGGGGATCGAGGTTGGGGTTGCTACTGTTGCTGGGGGTGTCGTATTAGCTGTGGCATCAGTGGGTCCAGTATTACCAATGGCTACAATGGAAAATTTCCAATGACACTTCTAAATGCTATTGGTGGGTGCATAAAGTAAATATCAGATAAAGAGCCTCTTCATTAATTTAAACTGTCAATCTCTTGAGTTACATTTAAATGACAATTAATTGTACATTAAAATGACAGTTAATTTGAATGTTAGCTAGAGCTGCTTTCAGGTGAAGAAAGGATTCAGTGAGAACCCCTCATCGTATACTATAGTAGCTCAAGCTTAAAAATTAAACTTTCGTGAATAAAATCTTCTCAAAATAAAACATAGCTTTCTCATAAAAATACCATGAAAACCTGCTCCCCAATGAGAACTCCCAAACATAGGAAAACCTCACAAAGTGGCGGCAGAACATAGCATTTTCTACATTAAATACTCAGAAAATGATATTTTCTTGACCCGGGAACGAGCCCCAAGAGTGTAACTATGAGGTTAACAAGAGATCTAGAAGGATTAGGTAATGCCTCTTCCAAGAGGGTAGTTTCGTCATTGACATTTGTTATTTAATTTTTCATATGTAAGGTTATATATCAATATCTTGTACTATAGGATCCCGTTGCCCTGACACCTCCTGATACTTGCCTCATGTCTTATTGGAGTCATATCATTTATCCGTAGGCTGTACGAATTACTTCTCTTCTCTGTCTCTCCATATCTTTATTTTTTCCCTCAAATTTTTGACATTGACGATCTACAGACCGACACCAATAGATGATAGATTGATGCCCTCAACTTCACACCTTTATGCCACATGGTAGTACTTGGTTGGTCGGCACACAATTTTTACTAATTCATTACCACCTTCCAACTGGAATTATATTATTCAAATTGAACCAAGCCCAAAATTACATTTATCAAAATTTTAGTATTTTATTGGACCTAAAATAATACATGAAAACAAAGGTCCATAGGTCCATATTAATAAAGGGAGCCCTTACACAGATGTTAGCCCTTCATATAGTTCACAAGAAAGATTGGGTATTGTGGCAACGATTCCACGTGAAAGCACAATCTATGCCATCTAATTTTAAAGACCATGATCTAAAAAATTTGGTGTAAGAAATTAGCACAAATTATACAGTCAACTCTTGAATGAAAGCACAATCTAAGCCATCTGATTTTAAAGATCATGATCTAAAAAATTTGGTCCAAGAAATTGGCACAAATTATACAATCAACTCTTGAATCTGATAATTTCCTTTGGCTATATTGAATTATAGGATAAAGATCATGTTTAATGTCAAACTTTTGTACCGAAGTTCTTCAAATTATTACTATCAAACCAAATAGGTTAGATAATGATATCAATGGCACTGATCCTCAAATATCAAGGTTGTGAATAACATAGCTCTCTGCTAACTCTTGTCATTGCAGAGTTCACCTGCTTTAGCAGGTTCCCATCCTCTTTGCTAATATCCTGCTACCGCTTTAGTAGGTACTCCTTCTCCTTGATAACTCCTTACATAGTAAGATTTTATACAAGATTTACTTGTTCAACAATTCTACCCTCCTCTCTACTCACTCCTTGCCAAAGCAGATTTTATTTGCTCTGATAGAGATTTAGTAGAGAGCGGGGAAGTTGTTGCTAAAGCAGGTAAATCCTCCTTTGCAGGGAGTTAGAAAACATAATGGAAACCAAGTAGAGCAGGTAAACTCTGTTGTGAGAGGGGCAAGGAAAGAGTTATGTCATACAGAGCCCAAGGCTTTCTTTTAAATTATGTGCAAAGGCTAACTTTTCGTGTGTAAGTAATGGCTCCCATTAGTAAAATAGGTTGATTTTCCAAAGATGATTTTCCGAAGAGGTGATTAACGTGACATAATGTTTTTTCTAAATAGGTAAACTGCCATTTTTGGTATTCATTATTATATGAAAAATTTAGCTTATTTCTCCTTTTAGAACCAGTCTAGCTAGCTGAAAAAGACCCATTAATCCCTCCGTCCCGAATCAACAACTCTAATAAAAATGACCAACCCGGGTATTTAAGAAACTTAAAAATGATAAAAACAAAACACCAAAAAAAAAAATAAGGGGTCTTAGTCCAACTATATTTTATTATCACAGATTATTTTAGGTCAGTTAGCAGTAAATTTGTAACATTAAAGAGTATGTCATCGTGCAACTTCCAGATGAGCTAAAAGCCCAATCGTCATGGTGAGACATGCATGTACATAACTTGGACATTTATTTAATCTTTATTATATTAAAAAAGGGTACCTTCATTTACAACCCGAAATTCTTCCTTCTCAAACAACATTTCACATGCTTAAATCGATGACTACTCTGCATCTGATGATGGGAATCATTTGTCGCCATATATTATATATAATGGATCTTGAGATCATGAGGCTACCATCGAACTTCAGATATTGATTTCACAAGGCACACATCCCAAAAGTGAACACGATCATGTACATACATCAAACATTATTCTTGGGATGTGTGCTATGTGGAAATAAAATATGACCGTTTGAATGTAGGCCCATAATCCCTATCCCGTCTGTGGGAGATTGGGGAGAAAAATGATCTCCATATTCTTATTCAAAACAGTCAACAGTTTAATCACGTGAAATGCGGGTTGAGAGAGTAATATTAAGTTGTAATGAAGGTACCCTAAAAAGAAAATTACATTTTCATTCAAACTTGGTGGAGGAGCAATTCATTTGGATGTTGTTTACCTCTACCTATGCAATAACTTAGTTTTAAATAGAGCCATTTGGTAATAACAAACAGTACATGAAATCAGAAAAAGGGTTTTGTAAATTAGGGATGAGGTGGCGTGCCTTGGCATTGAGGTTTTGTCGCCCTCATTCACGTTGCTTTCAGGAGGAATAACTTTCAGTATTTTTATATTTTTTATTTTTTATTTTTTGGGGGTCCCTCCTCCTTAGATTTCGAAGGGAGGACAAAGGCTTTAGGTTCTGCTATCTGTGTAAGCCACCAAATCTGATTCTATTAAAATACCTTGAGGTTATTTCAATAGAATCAGATTTTGGGTAGCTTTAATAGTTTAACTTACAATCCTTAATAATTTTTTTTAATACTTGCTTAGAATGTATAAGTTGTACCACTCATAACCCAAGTTTTATGGGGGAAAAAATGCCCAACTTGGCGAAGGGACTAATTTGTATTCTTAAATATGTTGACTTACTAATAAATTACAACCCTTTTTCTTTTCGTTAAAGTTAGCATGAATCAGATGCTACATCAAGACTTTGATTGGTCAACAATTTCATATTTCTTGTATCAACTTCTAACCTTTCCAATTAATCTAGAACATTGTATGGTTTAAATTGTATTAAATTATTAAGGTCGGTTAGGACACACAATTGAATTAGATAAACATTGCTTTAATATAGGAAAATATTGGTTATTAAAAAAGCTAAAAGAAAATATCTAAGTATGGGATCCTATTTTATTGAACAAATTCTGCTCCATCATAATCACTGCTGTAATAAGTTGGGGGTATTTATTTGTAGTGAACAATTTTCCTAGCAAGGGTTCTTATGTTATTTATAGTGAACAATTTTGATTAAATGGGAGCTTCAAAACTTTCAGAAGCCATAACTTGCGAGTTTGGCCTCTATTTGGCTATTAATTAAGAGATATACTTTTCGAATAGCAAAAAGAATTTTTTTGAAACAAAATGGCTAAGCTGTCCAACGGCCTCTTCTTTTGCACTGAATTCGAGTTTCAAAATTGGTTTGCTAGATTTTGGGGGTTCTTTTGATTTTCATAGTTTTTAAGGGTATGCTTATTACTTTTCTATTCCTAGATTGTGTTAGTACTTACAACTTCTTTTAAGTTGCGGCTATTGCATCTTAATCGTTTCTTTTCCGCTAATAGACGAACCACATTAAGTTTAGGTTTAGGAATTCCTATTTAACCTTTTGGAAGAGGGGTTAATTTTTTATTTATTTTTTCCAATTTTCTGACAGTTAATATAATTACTCTCCTTCTTCACTCATTTAATTCAGCCTCTATAATCTTTTCCCCGCAGCATAATGACTATTGTTTCAAGTATGACTTATTTGATTAATTGAAATGTGAATGATATAAATCAAACCAATTACATGAACAAAGAAATAGAAATGTAAAGTAAATATCCCATGCACAAGAATCCTATGTTGAATTTTGTACTTTTTTTTTTTTTTTCTACTAGATGTTGGTTTTTTCAGAACATATAAAGGTTATTTGATCAGTTGAAGTGAGATATATAGAAAGAAGATCATTCATTGCAAAACAAGGTCTACTTGTTGCTTTCCATATCATATTTATTTATCTCTATCCCATAAATGAGATTTTGTTCTTTGGCCACATTTGATCCTAAAGTTAAAGACTACGGTTGCTAGCCTCTTGATGCCTTCCCCTCCTATCGGCCAATTTGACTATGAGTGATAGAAAACTTATTCAATAAAAAAAAATATCATGATTTATCATTCCACTAAGTTAATCATATGGACATGACTTTGGACGCTCAAAAGAAGACAGAACATTCCCAAGAACCCACCCAGTTGCACAATCTCTCTCTCTCTCTCCCTCTCTCTCTCTCTCTCTCTCTCTCTCTCTCTCTCTCTCTCTCTCTCTCATGGGATTATCAAACAAAAAAGGAAAAATAAAAAGTGAAGTGGGGATTGGTTTGGATGAGAAGTAAGGTTATGTTGAGGTGATATGGTTTGGAGCATGAGTTGTAGGTTTGGTTGGGATTCAAGGACTCATCTATCCCTCATTTGACTAAATACATCCAAGACATGTTACAGCACAAACAACTCACTACTCTTTTAATGGGGGCCACAACCATCATCCTATAATGGTGGGGGAGGGCGGCTCGCATTCCCATTGTTATTGTAGGAGGAGCCCAGATAGGCTTTTCACACATCATTTCTCCCCATTTCAATTATCACTAGAAGTTATATATGCCTCAGACCCCTCTGACCCCACTCACCTTTTCATATCCATGTTCCTTCTTTCACACTTCGTGCCACATTCCTTTTGATTTTCTGTCAGAAGTTTGGATTCTATGTCAGGCCTTGTATAGGCAAATGAGGGTATATATAAGGTGTCAAACGGGGTATCAGGTATCGGTCCATGGATCGAGGGCCAATACGAATTGGCTGATACCGAGTTATATCATAGCCTTAAATTTTTTTATTTTTTTTTTAAGAAAATAGAGATATCGCCCGATACCGATACCGCATCTCTTGATACCTAATATGTATCGGCCCATACGGGCTCGTATCTGCCGATACCGATACTGATACCCGAGTTGATACCTGGCACGTATCGGTTTGTCAAAAAACCAATACGTATCGGTATCGGCCAATATTCGATACTATGGGTATTTATTAACTTGATTGTCATCCAATTTATGCTTATGCCCATTAATCAAGCCTATTTCCTTGTCGTTGATTTTCTTTTTTGATGTGGATTTCTCAATTACGACTGTAACCATGGATCTAACCACCAAAGAAGAGATCTTTTCTTTCCCCAGTTGTCTGATATGAATCAATCAACTCCAAAACTAATTCGTAACGATATATACCAATATATATGAGTCAATACATTTAATATATAAGCAAAATTGGTATACCCAGGGGAGATTTCAAGTTTCAGTAAATTTCAACTTTGGATAAATTTCCACAAGCTTCTAGAATTTCAAGCATTTAAACATGATACAACAAAACTGGCATTTCAAAATTCAAATAGAAAATATTAAATATAACAAATAGTTAAATTGTCAAGGGGCCATTGTTTCAAGCGTGAGAAACACATATTTGAATTTAAAGAGCAGTCACTCACTCTGCATAAAATGGCCACAATGCAAGTTAGGTATGTATCTCCTCCCAACCGCCCCCTACATATGGGACCAGCACTGAAAAATAAAATGGCCTTTTTTCGAATAAATAATCGTAACTGGTAAGATGCTTTTTGTCAATATTTCCACATTACTTTTTAGGTGGCACTGGGCTGTTGGAAAGTCGGTCACTCATGGATGGCTACCATTTACTTCACGGCGAGTAGTGCCAATTGGACCCAATCCTACTTTAATCCAAGATCATGTGTTGGGCCACATCCCTTATTCAATCAATATCAGGCAATGGTCAAGTCCTAATAGGTAGAATTCGATTTCCAATCCTATCTCATACGCTGCCCTTAGAAATAAGAGAATTTTTACTACACGTCATGCTATAAAAAGTGAAATCAAGAAAGTCAAGACTCTCCTATTTCCAAGGACAGCAGCTGATATAGGACTGAAAAATCCGATTCTATCTAATAGGACCTAACCATTTCCCCCTTATTCCTAGATTCTCCATCAATTTATAATAAGGGAGGTTGCAATTAGTGTAGGACACTTCTCCCAAAGTTAGACATTAATGGAATATTTAATCCAACCCTTCACTATGCTTGTATTTGGATGGTTTTTATCTAGAATTTTCTTTTAATCCAGTGACCCCGAATATATGAGATTAGTATTAAACTTTAACCTTGACTAATTTTAATGACTTCAGGATCATAAAAAAAATACGCAATAAGAGGACATATACCAATGAATCCGAGCACTTCAATGCTGACCTTGCATCAGATTGAACACTTTTAACACTTTCCTAGTTGGACTGATAGTAAGAAATGTGTGCCGCATGGTTAAAATGTGTCATTGAGAGTTTTGATCTATTGATGCTCCGTAAACACCGTAAACGATTGTTAGGCTTGAGTATATAGCACAATGAAAGGTGCACAATATTACAATCCCTTCTTAAAATGGTATTGAAATGGATTACAGCTTTGGGAGCGGGAGCCCTATTTTTCGTACAAAATTTGGAGTAACATTTTGCGGGCCTTAGGTGACCTCTTGAGCTTAGGTACAGGGCCAACCTTGCTCAAGGTGGGAGGTTCGGGGCTATCTTACTTATAAAAAAAACAAAACCCTAAACCCCTTGTACCCATCAAAAAAATAGATTGACCCTGCGCACGTATATTCGTAAAAGCTTGAAGATATCGACGAGGAACAACAAGCTCAAAAGAGAATATTATAAAGTTATTACACCAAATCCAATACAAGATCAGGTAGCGTTAGATTGAGAATTCCTCACACCCAACTCTCATCAAATTTTTATAAACTTAAACTCAACATAACGTTTTCCAGTCCCGAATTCGAAGGTCCCAGATTCATTCGTGTCTAAATTTTCAGCCAGGGAAGCCCATACAGGGGTTGTATTGAAAGATTTTTCGGTTACAAATAAAGTACAGTTATGGTTTTCTTTACTTGCAACCTATGAAACTTCAGGTGCAACACACCTACGAGCTGGGTTTGTGGGCTAAAATAAAGGATAGTGTTATTTTCAACCAAAGATTCTTTTGGCAACAGATGGTTCCATTTATAACACCATTGAACGCTTTGAATCAGATGATGGGGATAATTTTTCGCCCCAATCTTTAACATAAAAGAACTTGCGATCATGGCCCACCTATAAAGGATCTGTGGAATCAATGCCTGGCTGTTTGATAGTGGGCCACTATCACAAGATCTATTGGGTGAAAGATTGGGACGAAAAATTATCTCCATTCAAGGCAATCAAAATGATTACTTTATTCAAGGCAATCAACAGTTGGCAAATGAAGCTTGATTGTAAATACTCCTATCCTAAATAAAGCCACCTTTTATATATTTATTTAGAAGTGTACCTTTATTTGAACCCACTAAATATTTGAAGGCGCTCTTGCCAAAAACCGTTGAATGTTTTTATTCCAAATTGCAAACCACGGTGACTTAAAAGGTCATGTTTGAGCATGATTTTCTAATCACTTTCGTGGGGAATTAAAAAGTGACTATCGATACCCCCATTAATCTTAAGGCGTATAGAGTGAAAAGAAAAATAATCTCAATCCAATCGTTTGATTTCAAGTAATTAAATATATTTTAGAATCAAAGATTTGGTGTTGCAAATAAAGATACCCTAAACTACGAATCTATCTGTGAAGAGGGGAAAGGCGGAATAAGTGAATAGAGATAGGGGTATAAGAATGGGAGCGGATTTGCGTGTTGGGGGATGGGGCCCGCATGTTTGCCAAGGAAATAAAACAGTTTAGATTTGATAAGAAAAAGGTGGTACCAGTGGCAGTGGCCACACAAAGGGAAGAAAAAAAAGGCTAAGAGGCTGCAATCATACCCACTTTGCTTTCCTTTGTTGAACTCTGAAACACTCAAATCTTGAATAAGAGGTGTGACTGTGGGCCCTCCCTCTCCCCTCATCCTACAAACGTGCTCCTCCTCCCACCAAAAAATATAAAATAAAAAACAGACCGTACCAAAATCAGTAAAAAGGAAACGCAAAATAAAAAGTTGGATTCTGATACGCGAGAGAGAGAGAAAGAGAGCTTGGCAGGTTGGGGTGGGTCCCACTTACATTCACAGCTTTCGCTATAAAGCGCCGTGACCCCTCACTACCCTCCAAAAGTACCTCCATTGCTACGGAGGACATATGTGGACCCCACACGCCATCCCTGCTCCACGGGAGCCCGCCACACTCATTAATTTCAAATAATAAGCAGTTGAGAGAACTGCTGCGCTGCAGGAGATTCTTTTCTTTGACTGGAGGTTAATTTGTTGTTTAAGCAAGGATACTTTACACATTCTTACCTTTCACCACATGATTGCCAACTGCCAACCAAAAGCTTTGGGAACCACAATAAAGCTTTGGGAACCACAATCGAACGTCAGGGTGTCTCTTTTTGCGGTTTACCCAAAGTGCTTACATGCGAAACCCGTTCACTAGAGAAATCGAATTAGAGATTTTTTTTCACCCTAATCTTTCACACAATTTATCATAAAGTCATGAACATATTATTAACCGCTTAATTTTTAATTTTTAATTTTCTCTTTCTTTTAGAAAAGAATTGACCATTAGTAAACTAAATGTAGTAAATAATTTTAAAAAATGAATGATTAATCATTTCATCAATTCACGTAAATATTACACAGAGACTGCCAGAAAAAAAAATTACTGTTTTTTAAACCTCCTAAGAAAAATATTAATCCAAGAGGATATAAGTGCTAACTAGGCACTAAATGTCATGTAACAACTAAAAAAGAGGACAAAGGGAATTGGTCCAGCATGGGGACGCGACTTTGGACTTGTTCAGCGTGACGATTCCATGGACTTTTGGATTTGCCTAGCTTAGGGATGCGTGACTAAAGTCTAGCGTACCCTTTATTCGTTTTGATAATATATATATATATATATATATATATATATATATATATATATGAAAAATTATAATTAGGCACCTGTCATGGCAGGATGTAATTGGCTGCATCGAGCCACCGACTAGCATTAATTGAGTCTCATCACACTTGCAGCCAACTCTGTCATGCACATAAAATACATGTATTTGTGTGCATAAAATTTGTTGCATGTATTTTGCGTGCATAAAATCTCTCTCTCTCTCTCTCTATATATATATATATTTTTTGTTTGGCAGGATAGTGAATAGACCTTGGGCTTGAGTACGGGGCACTCAAAACTTAAATTTGGGTGACACGCAGCCCTCGTGTGGCTTGGGTGCAGCATTTGATTGCTATACCCTTTCCTAAGCTTATAATGAAATCTCAGACTCAATGATAATTATAAAGAAACGGAAAAATTCAGTTTTGCTTTGGATTGGAGATTAATTTAATCTATGTGTTTTACAATATTTGTAGGCTCTTCTCCTTCATCAGCCATAACTAAAAAAATGTTAGAAAACAGCAAGTTGGCTCTCGAATCTTCCATAAAAGTTGAGACATATATAGCTTTTTAGAGAATTGATACACAGTGTGTGGCATATGCACCTTAGGTGCAGGCCAAGTGTTGTGGAGACTTTGAGATATTTACAAATCTAATGGTTCTTAAACTCTACATGCAGTGTAGACGGTGAGACTTGTGCAAATTGGGGATGCACACTATGAGATATCAACAAATCTACGTGCACCTCAAAGTCTGACCTACGTACGTATGGAGTGAATGTAACCAAGGTAACAAATTCGCCTTGGAGGACCAATACGAATTGGCCGATATCGATACATATTGGCCTATTTTAAAAAATAAAATAAAATAACTAAAAATACAAGTATTGGCCGATACCAGAACAAAGTTTCTGAGAGAGTGAAAAGAAAAATTAGAGCGAGAGGGAGAGAGTATAATAATATAAGGCCTAAACTTTAAGTAATAAAATAATATACCCTAGAAGGCAAATCTTTATAAAAATATTATAATTGATTAAAAGATAAAAAGTATTTGGATACTGAGGCTGTATATGGCATAGTTCTTTGCTAGCCTCTGTCATAAGAGAGCTCACATGCTTTAGCAGGTTCTCATCCTATTTGCTAACATTCTGCCACCTGTTTTAGCAGGTATCTCTTTTCCTCGATAACTCATTGCATAGCCAGATTTTCCTGTTCAACAATTTTACCCTCCTCTCTACTCACTCTTTGTTGGAGCAAATTTTATTTGCTCTAATAGGGAGTTAGTAGAGAGCAAGAAAGTTGCTGCTAGAGTAGGTAAATCCTCCTTTGCAGAGAGTTAGAAAAGAGCATGAGAAGTAACTAAAGCAGGTAAACTCTATTGTGGCAGGGGCTAACAGAGAGTTATGTCATACGTAGCCTTAACCAGCATTTCAGTAACTACGTCTTTTACATGCTATATATCACCCAATGCACATAAGTCATTCGGTTTGTCCTCTCTAGGTGTTTTTTATAATAAAAACTATTATTATTATTATTATTATTATTATTATTATTATATATAATTCAAAAAAAATTCTAAGACTTAATGCCGTTAAAAATGAAAAGTAAATTGATGAAATGTTTCACGATTTATTTTTTAAAACCATTGCCTATCATTGGCTTGATGGCTAACACTGCTTTTTTAACTAAATGTTAATGAATTGACCTTGTGCCCAAGTTTGTGTTTGATTGCTATTTGGCTCCCATCTGAATTTGAGGAACACGGGGATCCAAGGGCGTAGCCAAGAATTTTTGTTGGTGAGGACTATAAATGATAAAGAATCGTACTTAATAGAAACTCTAGAGTTAAATGGGGGCTTGAGCCGATTTGGGGGCTTCTACATCATAAATTTGGAGGTTTGTATACAAATAAAGATTATATAATAACTATACTTAATAGAAAATCTAGAGTTAAATCAGAGCTTGAGCCCCCACACCCTTCTATGTGGCTACGCCAGTGCCAGGATCATTCCCCCTTTCCAATCCTATACAAAGTTGAATTCAAGCAAATTCAGATTAAGACAAAATTGGTTGAGAAACTAGGTCTTGTATTTACAAGACCTAGTTTTGTATGCCAGTGTTGAGATGGATTAGAATAGAGGAAAGATCATGAGATGTGGCAGTCATGTTTAATCTCAAAGGATTAGACAAGTTGCTCCTGAGATCACGCATCCAAAAGCAGAGGTCTTGAGTTCGAGTTATCCCCTTAAGGCTACCAGGTTAGTATTTATCTTGTTATAACCCGATGTGCATGGGCAGGGGGCCCACGTGGGCTCAAGGAATATGTTCCATCGGCCAAGCATGGCTTGCAATTAAGTAGAGTTTTTTTTTTTATAGTCCAACTTGAGGTTGTTGGGTCTTCACCATTTATTGAAATCAAAGAACAACTTATGAGAATGAATTACAATTAAGTCTCCGCTTAGAAGAGTGTTCAAATTAATCAGATGGAATAGCCATATATATCCCAAAGTCATCCAACATTGTTGCTTTTTTTCAACCATACCACACATATTTGCACTGTTATTCATCTCAAGCCAAATGTAATGAATATTATATCTTTGATTTTCTTTTTGTTTGACTCTCTTTAAGGTCTCAGCCAATACTCCAAAAATGCCCAAGTGTTCGTGGTGCGAGAGCTAATTCCTTATTATTTTGGGTCATAACAGACCACCACTCTTAAGCAACCAACATTCGCGGTGGTCCACTCTGTAACGGCTCTCACTCCGGTACCTCCTTCAGCACCCCTAGGTTGCCCTATGTAGTCTTTCACTCAGGTACCCCATCTTAAGGCTCCCCAAGTAGCCCTTTTCCTAGGTCGCCCCTTCGGTGATACGACCTCAAGACATAGTGTTGGCTTCTATACCGTTTGTTAAGGTTCTAATCAATACTCAAAAAATACTTAGGCTTTAGAGAAGCCGAAAGTTAATTCCTTATTACTTTGAGGTCATAATAAGTTTGGATTTCACAAACCAAATAAATAAAGCTCCAATGCGAACCACTTCTCTAATCAGTCTAACCAGGTTGAACTGAATTTCAAGTTCAACTATGTCTTCAGCCCTCCAAAATAGGGAAATCCTAACCGCACATCATCCTATGAAAAATTTAAAAAGTCCTGAAATTCAAGATTCTGGCATATCTAAAGTTGTAGATGTGGCTTAACTCGAAATTTGGTTCAAACGTGTTAGAGTTGAACATTGTCCACTCACAATTAAGAGCAATCATATTATCCATTTCCACCTCCGGCTTTGTTAGGAATTTCATGTCCCCACCCATTTGCAATCAATTCAATTTTTGTTAGACGGTACAATAAAAGCACCCACACCCTTAAGAATCGCCCACACACAGCACTCCAAATCACGATCATTTAAACAACTATATAATTTAGCACCAAAGGAAGGCCCGCTCAAGTAAAGATGGGTCCGATTGCCTATATAGGCTTATTACCTGCCAGGCTGCCACAATGGTACGAACAGGATCCCACCTCGGGTCAGCTGTTGCATGTGCATCGCTGTGCACTGCCTTCCATCGACCCGCATTTTAAGTACGGACAATTTAAGCTTTAGTTTTTTTTCCCTTGTATTTATAACATGAGGACAAAATAAGCAGCTTTGTTTGCTACTTTCGTCCCGCTCTCGTCACCATATCGTAATATAGTTAGGGATTCAAGCTTTGACCCGAAACCCCAAACCAGCAGCTTTGTTTGCTACTTTCGTCCCGCTCTCGTCACTTTATCGTAATATAGTTAGGGATTCAAGCTTTGACCCTAAACCCCAAACCGAGACCAAGAAAACCAAGCTAGCCAGAAAACTAACTCAGACCAATCCACTTCCAATTTTGTTCAGTTTCGGTTTTGAGTAGGAAAAATCAAAACCGAACCCCAAAAACCAAATTTTTTGGGTTTTTGTTTGGTTTTGATTTAAAAAATAAATAACACCGAATGGATTCATTTCGATTCGATTTCGGTTCAAGCTAAATTGAACCGAAAATCAAAATTTTTTGTCCCCTACACCAAATCTTTATCCCTAATTTATCTAAGACCCCTTTATTTTTCTCTTTGTATAGGAAGATTTCAGCAATGATTTTTAATATAGGACATATATATATTAAGAGATAATGGGTTGTGATCTACATTTAAACACCAAATAGTGTTTAGATGATCTTCCATCATTAAAATGTCACTTTTTATCTAACACAATTAAAGTGTGATTTATAATTTTGTCATGTGGCATACATTTATAATCAATCTAAATTTCTCAAAGTGACAATCCATCATTGGAATATATTCTAGCAAAAGAATCATGTTTACAAATGGATGTAAACCACCTGATCGTTGAACTTTAATATCTGCTGTCAAAATTAAGAATAATAGTTGATATTAGAGTGCACATATTGGATGGTCTAAATCTCTAAAATGCTTAACTTTTTACTAATAGCCCTTCAATTGATGATATATAACTTTGACTGTATGAATTTTAGGGTTTAGAGTTTAGACATAACTGCCAATAGTCTTGATATGATACTATCGGCTAATATTAAATATTAATGGCTTAATTCTGATGCAAGTAGATATATAAATCCCCATTTGATAGGGATGTAAATATAAATGGCATGCTTTTTTTTCAAATAAATTACAGGCCAAATGCGTGCAAGCCAAGTGTAATAGCCCGAAAAATCACGCAAAACTATGACCTCGGGACCCGTGCCCGATTGGTCACAAGTTTGACCAATCAGGAGACCATGAGTTAGCATAGAATGTGATGAACGGACGAGATGTGATAGTTTGAGTGATTATGTGGTGTGTGATGTAAATGAGAAGTCACTTACACCTACTACGGTGTATGTGCTCAACACACAAGGAGGGAGATAGATAAAAAGGGTTTAATAACCCTAGATGTGTATTTTGGTTGTTGAAGGAGAGTAAAGAAGAGAGAGAGAGTGAAGAGAGTGATTAATGCAAGGAATGAATGCTAGTTGAGGAAGAGAGATTCAAGCAATAAACGCCGGATTCGACGCAAGGGATCCGTTAGAACAAAAGCTGGAAACCCTAGCCTTCCAACCATTGATTTGAAATCAACTTGAGATCTATTCAAGGTAAAATTTTTGTAAATAAGATACATAGATTATAGGGGTTAAGTTGTGGTTAAATGTGGGTTAAATCATAGGATAATGGCTTAGAAAAATAGAGGAAAAAGTGTGGAAGAAGATTGGGAAGAACAGCTCGAAAGGGGCTGAATCTGACAATTTCGATTAATCGAAATTGGGTTTCGATTAATCGAAATTGGGCAAGAAGTTGAAAGGTCAGAGGACCCCGATTTCGATTAATCGAATTTGATTTCGATTAATCGACTTTGAATTTCGATTAATCGATTTGGGAATCGATTAATCGACTGGGAACCTCCAGTGGACCTCAGGGGTTGGAGAAAATGACTTAAGGAAAAATCGACTAATCGAAATGGGATTTCGATTAATCGATTTTAGTTTTCGATTAATCGATTTGGAATCGATTAATCAACTTGTGAAATTCGACTATTCGAACTGAGAGTCTACTTTGCGAAAAGAAGAAATTCGATTAATCGAAATTGGATTCGATTAATCGAATGAAAACTCGACTGTTCGAACAGTGAAATTACTTTGCGAAAAGAAGAATTTCGATTAATCGAAATTGGATTCGATTAATCGAATGAAAACTCGACTGTTCGAACTGAGAATGGACTTTGCGAAAAGGAGAATTTCGATTAATCGAAATTGCTTCGATTAATCGATATTGACCTTCGATTAATCGATTTTGGAAATCGATTAATCGAATCAGATTCGATTAATCGATTTTGGAGTTCGATTAATCGACTGACATAAATTATGTTGACTCTTGAGTTTGACTTTAAGATTCTTGGAGGATCTTATACCTTCTTTATTGCATCCTTGGTGATGTGGTACCATAGGTGGTACGTGTGGACTAGTGCACAAGGAGCCACGTGGGACCTTGATGCATTGAACAAACGAAGACTTGAGGTAGGGAACACCTTGAACATGTACTTTATTTTACAAGAGCATGTATGTAGTGATATAGAACTCAATTCAAATGTTTATTTCTTAAGAATTTGTGAAAAGTGTGTGTGTGTCACCCATAAGAGTAATCATAATGAGCCATCCCCAGGGGATGAAGAAGTAAAGAGATAAGAGCATCAGGTGTGATGCAAGTAAATGGATACATCCCAGGGATGTATCCAAGGATTGAATCATGTTTGATAGGGCCTAACTGATATAAGATAGCACATTTACACGGTGAATAACTATATGTAAGGCAAATATTTTTGTTATTTGAGGTTTGATAGGGTACCCAAGCGTGGACGGATATCCACGATCGACACGGCGGGATATCCGTAATCGATCTGCGAAAACCGTAGGCCGGTCTGAGGCTTATCCGGTACATGGTAAGCACACCCTGTGGGTGTTGATTGAGACAAGTGAAACCCGCTACCAATCCCTGGGAAAGGGGCTTGGTACTATTGGTATTCCTGTGAATACGGTTAAAGCTATCATATAGATGACGCGATGATGGGTATCTCGTCGGGCTCGATCTATATTGCTCGGGGATTACTTAAGTTGAAAGTTTAAGTTTTGCTTTAGGCCTTCTCAGCATCATTCATGAGTAAATGAAAATATAAGTAATCAACAGTAAAACGAAATGCTTTTAATCTGCTTCATTAACAACTGCATAGATACATCATGCATGGCATATCATGGAATACATGTGAGTTATAATTTATATGTTCAAACTGTGTTTGTTCCCTATTGAGCTAGGATGTAGCTCACCCTATAGACTATACGTCGCATGTCCACTACTAGCATTGCCGCGGCGAGAGCTGATCGTGAAGTCGGACCTTGCGGCCGGTGACGAGTTGGAGCCACCTCCAGAGGACTTCTTCTAAAGGACTCTGTTGTGCCACTTTGAGGGATTTTTGGAGAGATTTTGTACGGCTTGGTATGTCAAGCCTTGATTGTTGTTTAAAACCATGTACATAAGGAGTTGGGATTATTCTTTTGGGACGAACCATCTGTGATGATTGCTATCATCGATGGTTCGGATCGGTTCTCCATTCATGCAGAGGCATGAGGGTAGAACTGTCTTTTGGGAAGTTAATTAATATAGATTTAAATTCCGCAATTTCATTTATAGTACTTTTGATGCTTGATATACCAGTGTTCCGTGCTTAGCTAAAGGGCACGGTCAAGATGATCGTGCTGATGGCACGGGTTTCGGGGTGCCGAAATCCGGGCTGTCACACCAAGGATCAAAATTTCGAGTTTTATTTTAGTTTCGGAGGGGACCGAAACCGAAAATTTGAACCTAAATTTCAATCTCATACAAAAATATGACTGAAATTTTGGTCAAAGTTATCATTTCGGTGAGGACCGAAACAAATAATTTGGACCGAAATTTCAATCATTTCAGCCGAAATTTTGATCCTTGGTGCAAGCAAAATCCAGCAAGCAACAAGTCGCCCTGTCAAATCATCCATCTGACATTAATTTAGAGAATAACCTAATTGGTCAAATTGGTATGTGTCACATCCTGAAATTCTACCCTATCCTGAGGGCCTAGAATTTCGAGTTATGGCCCGCACATATCCCGGATATGTTAAGCGGACATACACTTAATCGAGTTCTCGCGCAATAATGGTTCAACAAAATCCGTGAAATCCAATAAATAGGGTGGAATATAAATGCAATCATAAATACAGAATAAGTTTGATAAAATACGATAGAATGCTATCAATTCACAACTAACAGGTAAGTCAAATCGGAGACAAATCCGATAAAAATGAAAGCATAGAGTCAATGATAGTAATATAAGGCAAAATCCAATACCGAGTCTACTAATTCAATATTCGGTGCTCGGATCAAAATCAACATTGTAGTCCTCCTGATAATCGGCAACATCACCCTCCAAAGGCCCCTGATAATTAGTCCACTGGGTCGACGTTCTCAGCACCAATCAGCTCAGAGATACTCACGTCCACACCGTCAGTATAGTCACCTGCAGCTGTTAGATTAACGTGGGATGAGTTTACTCAGTCACGTAAACTCAGTGGGATACACCACTGATCCACCCCATACTACTCAGGTGCATTGTGGGTGCATCTTGTGAGTGATAAACATAATATCTCAAAGCAGATAGCAAAAGAAAGACAAAATCACATGCATATCGTAAAACTCATATCATATCATAAATGTAAAACCATGATCTAGGCACTCATATTTTAGCGTACCTTACCATATCTCATAACATATCATACCATGTCTTATTATCATTCTCGCACATACGTCTGTACATCGCATGAGTGTAACTAACATACTAGTGAAATCCTAAACGACCTGTGCCAGAGTCGCTGCTCGAGCTACTATGGGAGGGTCAACATAGTATCATACCACCATATTATAATGCCCTCATGTCATACTCATACTCCACCATCCAGTCAATGGGGAAACATAATAGCCAAAGTCACTCATAACGCACTCATACTTATAATCTCTCCCAGAGATTCGTCTTGGCTGAAAGACGTTGTTGCCCTTACGGTGGCTACGCAAGGAACGACACGTACAGAGACTTAAGTTCTTTATCTTTTGCTGGCCTACACAGCGATGTCTTATTATCGTACACTTATCATAATTTATCTTATCTCATACTCATATCTTATCATACTCTTATACTTAATCCTAGGACAAACTATAGTGAGACAACCTTCCTAATTCACGCTTTCCAAGAAAAAGGTTCTGTAGTAACTTGAATGTTCTTCGTGTAGTAGTTTATACTACCATAGAGGTGTTGCATTCATACATGGACGCCAATATTCTGAGTTTCACGTGACCGTAAAAGAAACCTCACCACAGCTATGGCCCAAAACCCGATTCTTGTATCATATCTCATATCTTATCCTCTCGTATTAAAACTCGGGGTGATAGGATCACTGTATATGCCACCATATACGAAGTTACACTGAATTCACACTCACCCGACTCGTCATGGGTCTCATTCCACCATGAGTTATAAGGCATGTGAATACGGTGTATTCCTTGCTTCGATACCATCTCAGTGAGTCACCATGCCCAAGCGTAAACATGATCTCATACACTCTCGTACTCATGATCTAACATATTCTTAACTCGTATAAATTGATTAAGTTACAAATACAAAAGTATCACACATACAGAACGGTTTATACTTAGATTTTGATTATGCTTATATTTATATTTATTTACATACCACACAAATATAATTATAGAATTTGATTATAAGTGTGATTTCGATAATCGTAAAGGTTAAAGTTCAGTTTCATAAAGGCATCGAAGTTCTAACACTTTGTATCATCGAAGAGGTCGCGTTGAAGCGATAAAATTGAGATATATATAATAATTAGATAATTAAATTAAATAGTATTTATACTTATTAAGTTATGATTTATCATAACCATCGATCGAAAGACCTTACAATATAATATACACAGGAACTTTGGTCATGAGAATTAGAAAATAATATTAAATTCGAATAACCTTGAGTCATTCAAAATTAAACCCGACTTGTTGCTCTATTTTGACTTCTAAAACGTCAGATTCGTGAAATGGCTATTTCACACAAAGTTATAAAGCTCGCTGTCTTCTTTCCAATGCTGTAAGAATAACATTAATCCGAGGTCGAAGTAAAACGTTATGACCAAAATATCGGGACAGGTGTATCAATGGTCACGAGCTCGGGTTCGTGGCCGTGAATTCGGGTTCGTAGGCGCAAGTTCGGACCCGAAACTTCAAGATAGTACAATCTATTATTCTTTTAAATAAAATAAATATATAATTTAATTTTTAGACATAACTAATTTTAAATAAATAATAATATAAACTTGCAACAATAATATATATTATTATAGTCTTAGTAGAAGAATAAATTTCTAACTATATAGATCTAGAAATAAACAATATCAATATGGTATTATACCAATTAAGTCAATATATCAAATTTATAAATATTAGAGTTTAATTAATTTTACAGATATAAAAGAGGAAGTAACATATTAAATATGCAGACCTAATAGAAGGTAAAATATTAATGATCCAAGCAAAAGAGATTCTTGAAAAGAAAAGAAAAATAACATATAAACCCAACTTACAATTATACAACTTTCAAGGGAAAACATAATATTAAACATATAGGTCTATTAATTTATGAGATATTTTGGTTTAAATAAGATTTTTAAACCCGTCGATGCGCGATCAAATACATCCTACGCGACGGGATCTGAGAAGAACAAGATGGATTGATGCGTACCCACCTCTTGAAGCGTGAACGGAAGATCAATGGCGATTCGGGTTGAAAAGGTCGATGCCCAAGGCGTCGGTTCGTCTAGGTCTTCAGAGAGAATGATTTTTTATTATAGAAAATAGAGAGCTTTTAAAGTTTTATTTATAATGGTATAAAGTTTTAGATCAACTCTAATTAACACTTTTCGTAGAAGATTTAATAAAATAGGAGATTTTTACATGGAATAAGAATTCATACGTAACTTGAATAGCTTGAAAAAAAGTTTAGTTCTAGTGCTTTTTATAACCACCGAAGCAATTGGTGTTTCTCTCCTAAAATTACAATTATACCCTTTGACTTGCTTGATCACTTAAAATGGGCATAACTTTTATATTCTTGTTAGAAGTCGTCAAATTATATATCGTTAGAATCGTATCGACGAGCATTTCGCAATGAGTCTAATTTTGATGTAAAAAAAATTAGAAATTTTTTATTTTAAAGGGTGGGTTTCGATTCCGATGTGAAGCATTAGCACAGTACATAGTGTGGTGCATCATCTAACACCGTTAAAATAAAATCTAAAAATCCGGATTATTATAGTATGACTCAAAATAGCAACCTACTTCAAAGTACAAATTCAGTTTAGCTATTAACACTCTCGAGCCAGATGAGTTTTAAAATAGTAAAAACAGGCTAGGGGGGGTTAACCAAAGTAAAATGAAAGGTAAAAAAGAAGCCTAAAACCAAAAAATGAAAGGTAAAAGCGACATATGATTTGCGCTCTGATCATGTATACGACTCAGTACAGACGAAGTTTATTTATTTATTTTTGGCGTTAGGGCCGGTTGGAGGTAGAGGAGGGAGGAAGAATCTAGTCGATACATGAATAGCTGATAGAGAGAGTCAGGTTAAATTAGAATGGCCGTGAAGAGCGTGCAGGGCAAGAAACAAGGACTGTTTGTTTTGGACGACAGCGTCGGCTGCGAGCCCGGGCTGCGCTCCACGATAAAGACCACACCAACTTTTGTCACCCGCTACCATCTGTATCCAGTTACTCACGACTGCCATCACACATGAGCAATTACTGGATATATCACCTCTTTCATTATTACCCGACTGCTCTCTCTGTATCTCATCTCCCGACACATTCTCCACTTCTGTTTTTTCCTCTCACAAGTCACAACGGGGGTGGTATATCAGGCCCAGCTCCATTTAAAGAGGCTTTAGGCCTGACATAAATCCTGCAGGCTGGGCGGCTTGGGTTTGAAGCTTGAAAATTAAGTGGGCCAGATTTGGGCTTAAGCTTTTATGCCCACAGGGCTCTAATATATAAGATAAATAGGAAAATTCTTTCCGACACGACACAGCCCTGGGTTCTGCACTAGGACGCCGGGTCACATGCCACTTGCATTATCCACCCAAAATAACACATGCTTATAACTTCAGGGACGCCACTCCCGCAAACCATTGACTGCTTGAATTAAAATAGAAATTGTTTTCAGTAACAATCTTCTTTACAATTGAAATTGAGATCATAGGTGTAGCATCTGACAATCGGATTTTAATTCTATGTGACACATGTCATGGATCACTTTTCAAACCAAAATCTAACTTTATGATACTATTCCTATGATCTCACGCTTCGTTGTCTCTAGGATTGAGATGAAATATGATATCAATCATGTGAATTAGAGGAGTCGATGGTTTTCAGTGTTCGTCCCTTTAGGGTTCGGCTTGGTCCAAATAGACGTCAAAAGTCTCGCTCGAGCCCAGCCCAACCGACTCTGATTATGTTTAAACAAATATGCCTGAGATGGTTTGAATCCAGTTTGAATCGGTTTTGGATTTAAGTAGGCCAGCCGCCAGCCGATCTGAATTGTTATCTGGGCTAAGCCCAGACTGATACTTGAGGAGGCATAGTTACCAAATCGGAATTCTTGAAAAAATAGGTGAGGCAAAAAAAACTTTTTAAAAAGTGAAAAAACTCAAGAAGCATGTCGGAAAAAGTAGTGGAAATATTTAAAAATATTACAAAATAAATATTATCATCCTATGCAGCACAATGATGATTTTGGGAACCATCATATCAGTACGACGTGTTTTATACAAGGAATTAAGGTATACATGTCTGCATATCCGCTAGTTCCTAGGCCGATATGTATCGGACATATCGGATTGCCCACTCAATATTTGAACCTTCTTTTTTTAATTTCTAAATTATAATAAAATATTTTAAATATAAAAATTTGCAAAGAAGGGTAATTTTAGTACTTTGTCCGATAAATATCACTGATATTACCCGACAGAAGCTAATATAGCCGGATATTTGACTTGATATTTGAGCTCATATAATATCGGAGTGCATATTCATATCCAGTGGAAAATAACTCGAAACATATCGACTGATATGTATCGGATATGGCCAATATTTAATATCATGATTATTTGTGCCATATTTTATAAGCAGGCAATACGGCTTGTTTCCACACGTAAACATGTGAATATAAAGTGTTTCTGGCATTGGACAGACTGGTACTTTGTTCATTGGATCCATCATCCAGGTTATTAAAAGAAGGTTTTTTTTAGCAAATATCTCATTATGTTATGTTAAAATTACATAAAACCTCATAAGTTATGCCTATTTACACTTCGCCCCCTACTTTTATATTTCCTTTACAAATACCTCTATCGTTAAATGACAGTTAATTAGACATCATTTCTTCAATTAAATAACGCATTTGCCCTTACTTAATATTACATACAAAATGGCCACTGTATTTTTTCTAACTTTGACCGCATTTTAAATGGTGGATAAGCATTGGATCCTATCCAAATTTTATGGGTGAAATATAATTAATCTCCTCTAATTTGTCGTGTTATCCGATTTTTAGTTTGGGTGTCCATGATGCTTAGTTGGTTCGTAATGATGCTAAAGTCAGAATGATATCAACGGGGATAGTATTTTAGCGCTACCCACTAGTCAAGTGAGCGTCATGGACACCTAAATCGAAAATCGGGTAACACGGCAACTTATAGGAGATCAATCATGTTTCACCCAAACAATTTCGGCAAGATCTAAATGCTTATCCGCCTATTAAAATGCGGTCAAAGTTAGAAAAAATACAATGATCATTTTGTATATAATATTAAGGGCAAATGCGTCATTTAATTAAAGAAATGACACCTAATTAACTGTCATTTAACGGCAGGGGTATTTGTAAAGGAAACATAAAAGTAGAAGGTGAAGTGTAAATAGGCATGACTTACGAGGTTTTATGCAATTTTAGCATAACATAGGGGGATATTTTCAAAAAAACCTTAAAAAAATTTACATAAAAATTAAATAAAATAAAATAGTAACTTTAAAAGGTTTATTACCCAAAAGTAACTTGCCTGTATTTTAATCACCAAAAAAATGGGGTTACTATAAAAAATAAGACTATTAGCGACAGTTTTTTTACAGCAAAAAACTGCTGATATTAACAAAAAAACTATTAAAGGTTATTAAGACTACTAGCGACAAAGGTGTTAGCAGCAGTTTTTTGTTAATAGCGACAACTTTTGGCTGCCACTAATAGTCTTATTTTTTATAGTGGGTTATTGTTTATGATGAAACCGTCTCACAATATTGACCTACATGACCTGCGTAGCAAACTGAAAATTAGCATTGGTGGGCTGGCCCTGCAACATAAAAACAAGCATTGGTAGGCTAGCCCTTAAGCATGTACGATAAATATCGACACCATAACACAAAAGTAGCCTGAAGAAATTTTAATTCGGAGGGAATGAATTGACAGTGTTAAAACACGGTTTGGTACGCTGGCCCTGAAGTAACCCGTATTCAGCCCGTGTTGCAACCTTTTATGTCATAAAAAATAACCTTACTTTTTGGTGTTTAATATAGCTGCACACGACGTTTTGGTAATTTGCTCAACTTCAAACCCACCAAATCTTTAATTTACCCATGCTGATACTTGTGGACTGCTTTTAATTAAATGATGTAGATTGTCTTTTTTCCTAATCTCTGGTTCATTGGACCTTTGTTTGTACTTGTTACGCGGAAGCTTAAAAGCTAACCAACGATCTCACGATGAACGATCAAATAAGAACGCAAAATAGAAGAAAATCAAATACAATCACACAAGAGATAATATTTACGTGGTTCTGCAATATGCCTACGTCCACGGGCAACGATGATTCACTATATTAATGATCACACAAGAATACAAAAACACTCAAACCTCGCCAAAGCTC
Source organism: Chloranthus sessilifolius (assembly GCA_021018995.1). NCBI lineage: Eukaryota > Viridiplantae > Streptophyta > Magnoliopsida > Chloranthales > Chloranthaceae > Chloranthus > Chloranthus sessilifolius. The sequence continues at coordinate 11,824,219 of CM037590.1, forward strand.
TCCACAAAACCTTAGATAGGTTTTTCAAAGCTTTACAATGATATCTCAACTCTATCATTCTACCAAGAGTTTTCTCTTTTTATAAAAAACAAATCCTACTTTTAATCCTAGAGAGACTAGCCTTATATGGAAGATCTAAATCTCACTTCTAATTTAAGAGAAACTAACCTTATAGAGTTTGATCGTAATTGAGTCGTCAGTGGTTCTCCAAGTTAGAGTCAAACAACAATTCAACCTCTAAGTTAGAGTCAAACAACAATAATGTTATAAACCATCATAAAGTTTGTTAGAGCCGCCATTATAGAAATCATGGTTTCAACAAGTTAGTAGTATTAGAGCCATAGCCGGCTCTGATCTTGCGATTACGTGGACCATAGTCTTAGATTTTGTATCTTAGAACTTTGTCTTTTTTCTTTGCTTGAGTTTAATCTCTGATTTCTTTATAAAAAAAAAATCATTTCAACAAAATCCCTTCTTTATATATTCCCTTCAAGCTCCCCTTAGTCCTCACATGCCTCACGATCTTAAGACTTTCTTTGAATTAAGGCTTCTCTAGTAAGAGTTATTTTCAAGTCGCATGTCCTACATTATATGCTTCACTGAGAGATAATGACAGACCTGATCTAGTAGTCTGTTGGCTCCAACAGACTTAAAGAAAGAGAGAGTAAGATGTGACAGTGATGGACATCAACAAATAGTCGATTACCACTAGCAAGCACGATTGGATGTTGCAGAACATTCATCATAATTGGCTTTATAAGATGCGGAAACTAGAGAAAATTTAGGATTAATAAAAGAAATACACATAGAAAGACACATAATCTCTTATGGTTTAGGCAAGGTCCAGATTGGTTAGGATATCAATTATTAATATTATAGGATGCATTTTGAATTAGTAGTAATCTCTTAAGATCTTAGTTGATTGGATTTACCTTTAAAAAAAAATAATCAATCTTCTTGTTTAATTGTAAGACCAAAAAATTACATCCGAGAGGAGATGGTCTCAACGCTGATTCGGCCACACATGAGATGTTGGGATGAGGAAAAAATCCGCAATAATTTTATTAGTTGTGATACCAATGTGATTCTTCAAATCCCTCTTCCCAGATCTGAATGCAATGATAGAGTGGCTTGGGTGATGGAAAAAATAAAAAATTTCAGTAAAAAGCGCATACATAGCAGCTCTGACTATGGAGATATCAGAATGCAACATTGCCTCTTCGATTTCTACTATGGAAGGTCAATTTTGGAGGGACTTATGGAGATCTAAAATCCCTCATGAAGTCAAAATATTTGGTTGGAGAGCATGCATAATATCTTACCGGTGAAAACTGAATTACATAAGAAAGTTCCATCTATTCCGCCGAATTGCGATGTGTGCGGAGACAGGTGTGAATTGATGGCTCATGTTCTAAGAGATTGCCCCATAGCTGAAGTGTGTTGGTTTCAATCGTCATTAGGTGCTAGAACCCAATCTTCAAGAAATTTGTCTTTCAAAGAATGGGCAATACAATTTTATCAAGGTAATAAGAAAGATCAGCTCGATCGCTTTTTATAATTGTGTGGGCCATATGGTACAACAAAAACCAAGTTGTTCATGAGGACAAAGAAAAAATCCTTGGGAAATCACAACAAAAAGCGGAAAAAATCCCTTCGGAATATACTCAAGCTTCAAAAAGACTAAAAAATAATGAAACAATGAGAACTCAAGTGCAAATTCCACAGGATAGATGGACAAAACCACTGACGGAAAAATTTAAAGTCAACTTTGATGGGGCTTGGTGCCAGCTCTCAAGTAAGGCAAGGATTGGAATTGTAATTAGAGATCATGAGAGTGCGATCATGGAAGTAAAGGCAAAATCCATGGATCATATTGTTAATTCTGATCATTGTGAGACAGTAGCAATGCTTGAGGCCACGTGGTTTGCTTACTAGTGTAGATTTCAAGATGTTATTCTAGAAAGCGACGCAGTTCGGGTGCTGAATGCTATGTCCGAGAAGGATGGAGATCTTTCGGAGCTAACTTTCCTGTTTAATGATATTTATAAAATTCTAAAATCTTTTAGATTCTTTCTTTATTCGCATGTGAAATGAATAGGTAATCAGGCAGCTGATACCTTAGCAAAATTGGGCATGCAGCTTGAATGTGATGAGATCTGATTGGAGGAGGCCTCTTTACAGATCCATGATGTTATTTTCTCATATATTTTCTAGTCTTATGAATGAAATCTTTTATAAAAAAAGAAAATTGGAATTCTATGGTTGAATGAAAATGCCTTTTTGTTCTTATCATCTTGTTTAATTGGAATTCTATGATTCAAAGAGAAAGCCTTTTTGTTTGTTTACTATCGTGTCATGACATCCTTCTCTCACTATGAGTCTGTGTGGATCACAGTCATGATTTGTAACTTATATTTTTCTTATATCCGAGCATTTATATGATGACCCGAAAACACAACTCATCAAAGGCTAATTGTTGCGTTCTATTTAAAACTAACACTTGGTATAAAAATCAATGAACGAAAATTGGACTTGATCTAACAGATTTAAGGATGCAATCACAGAGATATACGAAGGGACAATCATCGTAATCAACTACGTCGATTTGAGTATAACGACTAACTGAACCATTGAAGATTAAGATCATGATTTCAAATATCGGCATCAGTCATTAGATTGGTCAGCCAAAAAAAAAATATATGTACAATGCATGATACGCCATAATTTTACATTTACAATACCCACCACATTAAAAAAAAAATAGTCCACTTGTACTTAAAAATACAAATACAATACCTTTTCGATTTTTTTTTTTTTTTTTTTTAACCTGAAACCGATTCGGTTCGGTTTAGGTAAAAAACCTATTTTTAGGTACTGATGTTTTTCGGTTTACTTAGCCTACTCCCTCGGTTTTCAGTTTCAATCCATCCAAACCGAAATCGAACCGAATTGGGGTTCAGTTCGGTTTGTGTCAGGTTTCGGTTTGATCCGATTCAGTTCCCTCGATTTTCGGTTCAATTTCGGTGTTCGGTTCAATACATGCATCCCTAATTCAAAGCACTTAATGTTACTTATATATATATATATATATATATATATATATATATATATATATATATATATATATATATATATATGGAGAGAGAGCATATGTTATTGGCAAAAAAAAATCATTGCATTTAAGAGAAGCCATGCTCAATGGGAATCACCTGAGACCACCTTCCAGATCTAGAAAAGAAGCCCAACGCAAGAGGAAGTCGAGACTTAGCAATAGACGCTAGGGAGTAGGGATTTTAGAAAGTATGGTTATTTTGGGAGAAGATTAGCATAATTGTCTTATTTGGTAATTTATATTTGGTGTAGAGTTTAATATATTTTTTATGTGTATAAGTTTTTGAGATCGGTGGATCGGCGATCCAACCTAAATATCGTTCGATATTGACTAATCTAGAGCAATCCGACCGATCCAAGTCTGATACCCATGTACAAACGGTCAAAGGATTTGGAATCGTTTGGGCCAAAACCGACCCGGATCGGCCGATATTTGAAACCATGATCAAGATGACTACTAAGGCGATTGCCTTGCCAAGCTTGGGGCTAACTTGGGTCCTTATGGAATAAGCTAGATCTCCTTGCTTTTTGTATCTTTTCAGGTGCCTGGTGTAAGCACCTTACTCATGCCACGTTTATTCCCTTATAACATAAAATTTTCGTAACTCATAAAAATGGGTTTTTGGATCTACCCCTGAGATATGTGGTATTTACACTCCGGTCTCCTGCCGTAAACCGGTCTTTGCAATCAAAGATTTAGTCTTCGCAAATGATGGTACAGGGTTAACACCGTTGATTAACTTGAATAAGACCGATGGAAATTATATTTTGTCTCAAATCTTTTAGAAAAGAGATATTAAGATCATAGCCCACATATAAGATGGAGAGGTGTTGATTTCATGTGGCACACATCCCCAAAGTGACCGTGATTATGGGCATACCATGAGCCTATCATGATAAGTGTTCTCGGCTCACTTTTAGGGATGTGTTCCATGTATAATGGACACTTGACGATCAAATGGGTGAGCTCTGATCTAAATATATAATGTGATGAAAGATTGGGAGGAAAATGGTGTGAAGACCAAATCTCCGTTTGCAAAAATCCCTACCTTTGTGATTATTTGTAGGAGATAATCTTGTAAGCAATATATAGTTTGTCCTTGCATGCTATCATTGGAGTTGTGCATCTTTGTTTTGGTTCGTTTGTTTAGGGTCTTGATTTCTGATTGCTACCTTCTGCAACTTGAGGTCCAGTGTCAGATAATTTGTCGTCCATTCACACGCAAGCCAAGAAACAAAGAGACTAGCTAAAGTGGCATCAAGAGTCACGGCACGGCACGGCACGGCACGTTCTTGAATCTTGACAAATGGGCATAGACTGATACCAAAGTTGAATTATCTTGTCCCTAATTTCATATGGGTACCTTTTTCTTCACCCCAAGTTTCCTCCTTCTCAACCCTACGATGGAGACACATGTATAATTTTGTATAAATAAATAAAGAAAATTTTAATTTAAAGAAATAAAATTTTCGATAAAATAGATCTCAAGATTATAGTCATACCATCAAACAATCAAATTTTGATTCCATATAACATACATTACAAAAGGTGATCCTAGAACCACAAGTAGTGTATGGCCATCACAGAAAGGGATAGATTGAAGTGGATTAGAGGGTCCACCACTTTTGACGGTTTCATGGCGCAAATTGCTGCAATCCTTTGACGGATCCAAGAGTTCAAGGCGCACGGAGTTCAGGCTCGAATTCGGGGCGGAGCGAGTGTTCTTCTTCATTCTCTTCCTACTTAAGTAGACAGGACAGTAGGTGGCTGGGTTGTGCACGTAGCATCGAGAACAAGGCCAGAGATTCTGGTTATTGGTGGGCTGCGGAGGTGCAGATAGAGAAGTGCAATAGAGTATTTTCGATGATCTGTTTCGTCTTTGTGTCTTGATGAAGTGCTGCGGGGAGGTGTAAGGATAGCAAATGATGAGAAAAAAGGGGGAAGAAGCCTGCTGTCCAAATCGTTGCACCAATAACAAGAGTTGATGGAGAAGGAACTGAGATCTTGTTTTTGCATAAACAGAGCATGGGTGCTGTTTTTTTTCTTTTTCTGATATCCGTGGTTGTCCGGGCCAGGTTGCGTGCACCTCCACTAATTTCACAGGGCCCTGGAGCTAACGACCGGGTAATACTCCAGTGGCCCTTAGGGGACTTGAACCAGTGGCGGAACCACATGTAAGCGTGTACGGGCGAGCGCCCTCACTTAAAACCCCGAAACCCAAAAAAATAAAATTTGTTTCTCTTTTAAATGCCTTAGTAACCCTACTCATTATATATAAAAAAAAAACTACTCCTAACTCCCCCTGACACGCCCTCTCCCTACTCTAATTGCCGCCCGCCCTCTCTCTACCGTCTCCCGCCTCTTGCTCAAACAACCTTCAAATGCTTTAGATCAATCTTCCTTTAGCTCATTCATTTTTGTCCACAAGGTAGAGCCTTAGAAATACACATTTTTTTATGCACAAGCTCGTCCGTAAAAATTCACTTTGCTTAAAGTATTTTGGTTGTCAAACTATCAATACATTTATCAAGGCTATCATTAAGTTAAAGGCACGACTCTCCTAATCATAGTGTTTAAATGATCGCATCTCATTGATAGATTCAAGGTGTGGGCCATCCGCATGATCAAAATGATAGATCATAAGTTGAAAGGCATGGACCCAAAAATCAATTTTTTTTAGAGGTTTTTACCATCTGATTTGTGCACTCTAATATTAACCATTGTGTCTATTTTTAATGGCTGATATTTAAATTCGCCAATCTGATGGTTCACAACCACTTATGGACATAATTTTTTTACTAAAACATTTTCTAATGATGAATTGCCTCCTAAATCATTTAGATCGAACATAAATCGATGTCAATGACATATTAGGAAACCACACTTTAATGGTGTGAAATAAAAAAAATTTAATTTAGTATTAGTAGATCGTTTAAACACCAAATGGTGTTAAACGTCTGTTAGGAACCCATATCCCTTAAGCTAATTATCAAAAGGAGAAAAGGGGGGGTTGTAGGATCAATCGTAGCTAACTCAAGATCCGAAATTAATTTTAATAGGTTGGGTCGAATTTAAAAAAAAAATAGCGTAACGTTATTTACACTCGTTAAACTAAATTTGCGAAGAATGCACGCAATTCCACCATAAAAATCTATTGATTATCTTGAATCAGATGATGCAAATGTTTTTCATCCCAATCTTTCACACAATAATTCTTGAGTTCATGGCGCACCTATTAGCCAGTCATATGTTGATTCCACGTGGCAAACATACCCAAAAGTGGTCGTTTGATAAGTATGTCCATAATCACGATCACTTTCAGAGATGTGTGCCTTCTAATAGGTGCTCCATGATTTCATGATTTATTGTGTGGAAGAGTGGGATGAAAAATGATCTCTATCGCTTAATTCAAGTCGATCTGATTTTTATGATGAAAATATGTGTGTTCATTACAGGTTTAACGAGTATAAATAACGCTACCCATATTTATATGAGTATCTTTGCTACCCATATTTATACGAGTATCTTTGTTTGCGCTTACTTTCGAAACCTACTGCAACCCATTGACATCTTGAGATCAGAGAATGCAGATTATTTTTCGGGCCAATCTTTCAGACATTGTGGCACCCATTTCGAGGATCAGGTGTCATATAACTTGGACAAGATCGATGAGCCTATGAGGTACCACTCAAAAAATTTAGGCATGATCCAATACATATCTACTATTGAAAATGTAGTGTAAGGTGCTCAAATTCAATGCATCAAACTATGTCAGTGTTATTGTGTCATTGACCCATCAAATTCCAGACACCTATTTTCGGCCCGCCTAACTAAATTGACGTGAAATTCAAGTTAATTAAGGTCCCAGACACACATTAACATATTGGGGAAGCTTGTAATGACATCACATGAGATCCTCCAAAGTGAGGTGAAATCTCAGTGCAATGATCAAAATTTTAGTTTTTGTTTCAGTTTCGGAAGGAATCGAAACCGAAATTTTGGCCGACAATTTCAATCCCATACATTTGATGACTGAAATTTCGGTCTCAAATTATCGTTTCGGTGGGGACCGAAACCGATCATTTCGGCCGAAATTTTGATCCTTGGCTCAGTGTTCATGATTTTTTAGGCAAAATTATAACACAAGTGAATCATTTACTTGCGTGCTTTAATATATCTATTTTTGTTTCGCACGGGTTCTTACCTCCTGGATTTCTTATTTGGATTAGACAGGTGTGAGAGTGCTATAAATAAACAATATAATTTGTAAACAATTAAATATAATTTATCTTGCGCCCCGGCTGAATGAAAATCCTGGTTCCGTCACTGACTCGAACTGATGACCATTGGAGAGCAAACTCAAGGCCTGATCCCTCCCGATTAGCATGATTGTTGTTGATGCTCTTCTCATTGATGGTGTAGAGAGGGAGTCGGGTGTTAACTACATGTACAGAGGGAGTGGTGAGCTACCATCTATAGCAGCTTACTCTAGCTGGCCTCATGATCTTGCTTTTCCCTTCTAAATTAAAATTAACAAAGGGCACACACTTAGTCTGGGTTCGGAGCTTTGGCTGCGTTTGGGTTAGCTTTTTTGGGGAACCTGTGAGAAACTGCTTTCATGTTTGGTAACATAGCTCTTCACTCCATTTGCTTTGATAGAGAGTTGTTTTAAGTAATAAAATTACTCTATTCCTGCTCTCCGTCAGAACAAATTTACCTGCTATGAAGAAGAACTAGAAGAGAGTTACTTCTGCTCTTATGAGAGCTAACCCAAGCACAACCTTACTCATGTAAATGGGCTGACAAAGAGTCAGGGAGATAGTTCGGAGATTTGGGTAGCCTTAACGTAGGGTGGGAGCCGGTTGGATGAGCTGCCAATTAGGCTTCAAGTGGACAAATTTGAAACGGAAAATTACAAACGACAGGCAGGTTTTGTTCAAGGAAAGTGCGGGCAGCTGACGTGGCGCTACGGCTGCCGCGACCTGCATTATTTGTGTCCCGCTACACTTACAGCCAATTGCATCGCGACACATCAGCCGCTTGCACCTGCATTATTTGTGCCCCACAACACTTGCTGCCAATTGCATCGCGACACATCAGTCACTTGCACTTTGCCTGCACAAAACCTTTGTGCCTTATAACACACTCCATTTGAAACTTGGCAACTTAATTTGATGGTCACAACAGGATGTGAGTTGTGATAGGCGGTTGGTGGCAATTGGGTTCCCATGACCCATCTACTACCGTACACTATTAGATGAGCCCACATGTTGCTCGAGGGCATCATGGAGGTATTTTTGTGAGGAAACAATGATAAGTTGGGGCTGTGTTAAGAGTGTTGAATACTCACACATGCCCACAAGTGAATGCAATGTGTACATCAAAAAAAGAATGCAATGCGTACATCTACAAGCATATACGTAAATTACTTATTATTATTGATACACATATGAGGGTGTATTTATAGTATTACACAATGTTTCATTATATTGGCTTGTTTAAAAAGGTGAGCTCGTGCCCGGGCTATACAAGTAAAAGGTTTGACCAAGCTCAAACCGGTCGTCGCATTCTCATTGAAGGTCAACAAAACAACCTCAGCGAAATTCAGTCCTAACACAATATTCTCTATTAATTATAGTTGAAAACTATTGACTACGTTAAGTTAAATTAGAAAAATGGAGATTAATTATCTTCAGTTTCAATCTTTTACAAAATGGATTTTGATATCATGATCCTATCATTAGATGGCCTGATTTTGATTTCATATGACACACATCTCGAAAAGCATTTATGTGGAATCAAAATCAGTTTGGTTACCATTGGGTGGCTGGTTGGAACCCATGCCTTTTTTTTTTTGAAGGTCCGATTTGGAAACAGAGCTTACACTTTATTTCCTTGATGAATGAAAAAAATTATTCATGCATGATAAAGAATGAAATTGAGAAAGAAAATTAAGCTAAATCAACTGTAAACAAACGAGTGGCAAACATAATTCAATCATTCAAAAGTACAAAACTGGTTTTCCAAGTCAGCATGACCAACCAACAATGTATGCATCGTATTGTAGGGATTGTTTTGTCCGTGCTTTGCAATCTTTTTTCGGAAATTTTTTTTTTAAGGGAAAGATATCTGATGAAAAGCACATTTCAGCTATAGGGACGGCCACTTATAATTGAAATGAGGGTTTGTAGAGAAGCTCTCCCATGCTACTTCTCACATCACACTTATTTTTAAACGTATGATGTGGAGCAGTAAGACATAACATACCTCTTTTCAATAATTGAGAGTATTTTTTAGAGAAGGGTTGACTAATAGGGCCTTAATTATTAGGTGGTGTTAGATGCACTAAGATGTGGAGATACAACAGTCCACACGTATGTGTGATTATATGATGTACACAAAATTTCTTGGTATATTAAATTTTCCCGAACTATGATCACTTTTTGAACTGTGGATAACATGTTTTGCTAGCTAGTATTATTTTTTTGATCCCACATTGAGTTTAATGTGGCACTAGAAACATCGTTTTGATCCCAATTGGAACAAGTACATTGTTATATCAGCTTTAATTTTTTTATTAAACTCATTTTTACCGTGTCTTTTTTTTAGCTATCGAATTTGGACCATTGAAACTAGTCAAAGTTTTAACTATGCTTTGTTTTTAATTATTTTATAAAATTGATCTAAAGAACACAATCGGGCTCCACAAGACACACAAAATATATTTTGAGTGTCACGTTTAGCTCCACGTGTACTTTGGAGGATGGCCACGCCTTCCATTTGAGGAAGAAGAAGGCTCCCATATACTTTTTATACTCTTAGGAAATTTCTCAAAAAAATTTCAAACTATATCCAAAATGAACTGAAATGATCCCAACCGAAATATGATTGGCCTAAAGTGGGTCCCACTTTTTAATGTGAAAAGTAAAATTAAAAAAAGAAACAAATATAAATACATTAACCCTCTTAGCTTTTGGTGCCACTAATAGTCTATTTTTTGTAGTGAGTTTAGATAATAGACTCCCTTGAGCGAACAGAACAAGCGTGTTATGTCAAATGGTCAAATGTTGATATTATTTAATTAGATGCTAGAGATAGTTTTTCGTCCTAATCTTGCACATGTTAGATCTTGAGATCATGACCCACATATCAGATAGTCAAATGTTGATTCAACATAGCACACATCCGTAATCACAATGCACCATGTTACGCCTTGATCACAATCACTTTAGGGCTTTGTGTCATGTGTAATCAACATTTTACCATGTGATATGTGGTCAATGGTCTAAGGGTAGCCTGTCTTGCAATGAAAGATTCTTGCAACACAACTAATGGTTCCACCATCCACCCCGAAGACTTTCTTGAAGCAAATGGTAGAATTAGTTTTTCATCTTATTATTTTATACGATATATTTTGAGATCATGGTCCACATATCAGATAGTCAAATGCTAATTACACGAGATACACATCCTAAAGTGACCATGATCATGCATGGCTTACCATGGTTCACTGTGATCATGGATACTATTAGTTGAGCCACAAGAATCTTTAGTCATAGTGACCAAATTCGCTGACTTTTTAAAAAGGTTGCCAATAATTTATGTATTTTTAAAAAAATGAATAAAATCCTAATTATTCATGAAATTTAAAATAAAATCCAAAATTTTCAAATAATTTGCAAATTTTCTAGTTTATATGCCAATTTTGTGACTTTTTCCCGAAATTTTTTTTCGATTTTGGTCAAAATCTTTTATTTTTATAATTTTCCTTTTATTTTTTTTGAATTTTGACTGAATTTTTTCCAAACTAGATGAATTTTACCGATTTTTTTCTAATTTCTTCCCAGCCGATTTATTCCCAGACTTGGGCACTGTGGTTGCAAACCCCCCCCCCCTACTTCTCTATTCACTTACACCCTAGGAAAGTATCAAATCTTAACCATGGTGACCAAGTCGGGCGGTTTGGAAAAAAATCTGGCAAAATTAGTTAAATTCGGAAAAAAGGGTTAAATCCAAAAAAAAAATTAAAAACAATTTAGAAAAAATCTGAAATTTTTGAAAAATTTGCGAACAATTTTTCAAAATCATAATTTTTTGAAAAAGTCACCCAAATTATTATTTAATTGCTTTTTTCCAAAATTGCAATTATTTATTCACGACTTTTTCAAAAAGCCAAGAGAATTTGGTTACTATGATCTTAACCGATGGGATTTTTAACTCCATGCCAACCGTTCAAATTCTTTATCGACCGACCTTAGAAGATTATGATCAACCAACCTTGGCTGTCTAAATGCCTCCACTCAAAACTTAGTAAATTTCCTTATAAAAAAAAAAAAAAAAAACTTAGTAAATTTTATATCTCCATTTACACTCAATTATATTACAATTGCCCATTATCTAGGGATGCAAGTTTTAAACGAACAAATCTAAACCAATTCAAAATTGAAACCGAATGGAACCCCTATTTTAGTTGGGGTCAGATTTCAGTTTTTGGGGGCAGAAAGAGAAAATCATTAGAAAATGAGAAAAAAAAAACCAAAAAAAATAGTTTAAAAATTAATAAGAAAATGAAAAAAAACAGAATCGAAAAAATTGGAAAAAATAAAATAAATCGAAGCAAAACAAAAATTTTCAGTTTCGGCATGGTTTGGTTAACTGAATGTGCGTCCCTACAATTATTTAAGAATCAAGGTAGCTTGTTTGATGTAATTTTATTGGATTTAACGAATCAAGCTTGCCTTCTATGGTTTTATAAAAAATTAAAAACTAATCGTGTCCCACATTAGTTTGCTCCCCCATGGCATCCATTCACATGATCTGATGTTTGAATAAAAACGACTCAATAACCATAATTATTACAAATAATAATAATAATAACAATAAAATATATTAACATGATCAATAGTGTCAGCCGTGTGAAAAATCAACAAGGAAACCAAATGTGGTTTCAATGTTTATTTTATGTGCAATTAACTATGTTGACCATGCAATTTTATATTATTGTTCCACAATAACCCAAATGATCGAGCCGCTCCTTTAAGTAAACCTAATCATGTGATTAGGTGTAATCCTACTCATGACATTATTTTCAGTTAATTTTAAAAAAATTCTACATCTCACATTGCTTTTAAATCACTTTAATTAATTTTAAAAGCTATTAATTTTTTTTTTTCATTTATACTTAAAAATGATGTTAAAATAACAATAATTTAATAATTTATTTTAAGAATGATAATATAAAATATTATAATTTGTAAAAATAATTATTAGTTTGATATTCAATTTTTTATATTTTTCAGATACATTTGTTCATTTTAAAAATTGATTATATACCAATATAACCTTCATAACTTTTACTTAAAAACAATTTTTCAAATAATTTTCATAATATAATATGCCTTTAAAAAATTGATTTTTATAATATCTTTTAATAATGGTGCATAGAGTTCATGTCATTTAAAATTTAAAATTTTCTTTTTAACTTTTTAATAATAATAATAATAATGTTATTGTATAATTTTGACTCCCATACATCGCACGGGTTTCTTGGTAGTTGTGATCAAAGGTATTAAAATCAGAATTGGTATCGGGTATCGGTCCATGGAGGACCCGTCACGACTCAACCCGATACCGTCGTATCATAGTTCTACTTAAAAATAAAATCGAGACGTATTAGTGACATGAGATTTGATACCCGAGTTGGGATCTGGAAATACGCATGTATCGGCCGATTTTTGATACCTTGGTTGTGATTAAAACCAAAGTCACCAATAACTCTAAATTTTATAAAATTTTGCAAATAAGTCTTGAATTTAAGATTCTACAAATTAATCATGAATTATTCGCGATTTTCTAAAAAACTCGTATGTTTTAAAAATATAAAATATTTATGAACTTTGCAAATAATTCACGATTATTTAAAAAAGGCATATTTTTAATATTTTAATATATTTTTTTAGTTTTTAATTTTTTCTCCAAAATTTTTCTCTTAATATTTTCCCAACTTGCCGAAAATTTCCGAACTTTAATCTTCCCGAATTATTGCCCAAAACCGAGTTGGTGACTACGATTGAAATGAGATTTTCCGCACAAGTGATCCGTGTGAAGGCGATCAGTTAGAGCACGCACATGTGGCCCGTGTGAAGGCGATCATACAGAGCGCCGCGTCTTTTTTAATTCTATTTTTTTTGGTCTCCTTCAGAGACGTAAAAAAGTGGGCGAGAAAGCTTCCTCGCACATCACAGAAAACCCTAAATTCATATTTCTCTCTCTCTCTCTCTCTCGCCGAATTCTCCTCTCAGATACGAAGAATCTGAATCGACATTGAGGCGAGTTACGGTCGACGATAAGAAGGTACGATCCAAGTAATAATTTTTAATTACTTTATTTTGCTGCGATCTTCAATCACAGCTCTACGAAAATCCCCATCATTTGCATTTTTTATTTTTATTTTTTGCAGCGGTCTCCAACCCCTATTATTATTGTTATTTATTATTATTATTATTATTATTATTTGCGGCGATCTCCAGTCGCAGCTCTCTGAAAAATCCCTATCATATATATTTTCTTAATTTTTTAAAAACAATTTATATTAAGAAATAATAAAAATTTCCAAAAAAATCCCAAAAATTTATATTATTTCCAATTTTTTTAAAAAATTTATTTTCCAAATATTCAATATCCCTACCAGATGGCTCAGAATTTATATTTTCCAAAAATTCAAAAGAATGCGAAATAAATCCCAAAATTCCCAAAATTACCAATATAAAAATCACTATATTTTTGTTAATTTTGTGCTCTATATTGTAGAATGAGTAGAATATATCCCATAAGGTGGAAGAAAAAAATATAAATTTCATTTTAAAAATAAGTCAAAATAGTATAAAAATAAAGTGAACCATACAAAAGAGAAGGAAAGAGACTCAAAACATACCTTTGAGAGTTGTGGTATGCATTAGGAAGAGAAACCCCCTATTCGGGGATGCCTAAAAAGCAAAAAACTAAAATAAAAAAAATCAATGTTGGAGAGGTACGCAATGGCATACACATACTATCGCAAATGTGATGTTATTCCATGGCATACAATTGTATGCGATGGCATACTTACTGCATCACATATGCCATCATGGCATATGCGATACGCCCTTCCTAGATGGCATATGCGATCACATATGACAACACTGGTTTCATGTAGTCGGCTGCCTATGAAGTATTTGATAAATTTTTACATTTATATTTTTCCCTTTTAAATAAGCTAATTCTTTAATGGTCAACCAATTGAGAGAAAATTCTTTAATGATCAACCAATTGAGAGGAGCGATTACTTTTCAATTGGCTACTCGACAGTGGATAAAAGTACATTGACTGATTGTGTCTAATTGAGGTTAGCACTAACATGCAACTGTCGAATTGGTGACTTGTCATGACTAACATAGAACTTCGACGCTTTTCGTCAAAACCTGTTAAAACGGGCTTTGATTGGATTTTGGCCTAAAATTTGCTTCATAATCTTATTGATACTTGGTCATATAGAGGAAAGATAGTCTCCTAAAATTGATTTCAAGGATTTGAATTTTTTAGCTATCTTTTAATAACTGATTATAATAAGATTATTTTCTATTCTTTGTTTTTGCATAGGTGGGCTTGCTTGAGAGATCACCAACCTAATCTGTCCTTTTGCGTTTTCTTGAGAGAATCACAACTCCAAGCTACCTCAACTAACCAATTGAAGGTATGCTTAGAACGCTTAAAAAGAAAAACGTCAATTCTAAATAGTCTTTTAGGTTGATGTTTGTCATGTTGTTATGTTAATTTTAGTTAATGTGATTATTATTAAATTAACTAGACTGGATAGCATTAATAGCAAAGCCAATTAAATAAATGCTATTGTATTGTCTTAAGCCTGTTTTGATCTCTAAAGATCTAAACTGATAAAGGTTTATGGAGAATGCCGAGATTGAGAGTACAAATGAGGAGATTCATACATCATATAAAGGGAATCAGTACAAACCTGTGGTCCCTCACGATCGAGCCATCCTTCAGATGTCTTCCATGGAGACTGGATCTTCGGCAGGATCGCTGCCGCCAAATCGTGATACTTCAATGAAGTAAGCATCCCTATATCCTTTGGATTATTAGGTCTTTGGAGCTTGTTTGGATTTGATGTTAGTCATGCTATTATGTTAATTTTAGTTGATGTGATTAATTATTAATTATTAAATTAACTAGACTTGATAGCATTAATAGCTAACCCACATTAACTAAATGATATTGTATTAAGACTTAAGAGTCATATTATATGGATAGACATGCTGCATTATCAATATCGTATGCCTGACACACATTTAGCAATTCAGCACGTCTAATTTGCAGACCACTGTTCATATGGGAGGCACCCAAATATCATACTCATTTGAATATTTGGACCATTCAATCAAAATGTTTTTATATTAGTTCTGATTATTGCAACTGATTGGCTTGCTTTAAAAAAATGAGATGACATGTGAGCAAACTTTTGTTTATTAAAGTTCCATATTGTTATCTACTGTAAGAATTTTATTTTTTTTCCTATTGATCTTGATTGACTTTTCCCCTTTTCCTTTCCTATGCATGAGGTACATCTTATTTGTCCTGTAATTTTTTGAAAAGAGGACTTCTCGAGATTTCAGGATAGAGCACTTTATATGTTCAACCTCGATCACGTGAGTGGCAGTTTTACCATCTGCAAGGGGAAACTCTCATTCCATAGTAAACCACTTTAAATAAGGGAATAGTCATGGCCTCATGGGTACTAACACATTAGTCATTCTACCATGACCTCAAAGACTAGTCTTTGTCAATGTTGAATACTTAGATTATTTGAACTGCTCAAAAGATTTGCCTCATAGCCTAGAAGGTGGTCATGCCACCAACTCTTAGTCATTTACTAAGTATATAATATACTGATTCGCTGTAGTCTGTTTAGAAGTGTTACTAAGTAATTTGAGTAATGAGGATATTAGATGACTGATGGTGTGATATAAAAAAATAAATGTTATTTTTCCACATGGCACACAACTTTACCTAGCGAAGATGTTTGAAAGGTTGAACATCTTACAATGGATTAGTGCCTTCAACATGAATACCACATGAAAAATGAACAAGGGTCCCACACGGTAAATGAACAAGGGTCCATATTGAACTTTCTAGATTGAATTGTTTGAATCCTCTTATGAGCATATTATTTGGGATGAGGAACCATGATGTGAAGTTTGCCCACTTGAACAATTTGGAGTGAAAGCCGTCACAGAGTGGTGTCTGTGGAGTCCCTGTAGGGACAACGTAAGGAAAGGGCTACCTGGGGGCCAATGGGAGCACCTGAGTGAGAGCCGCCACGGATGACGGCTGTGGAGCCCGATAGTGTGTTATGACCCCAAAGTAATAAGGCCTTCATTTGCCACTCCACTACTGACTAGGCATTTTGCACTATTGGTTAGGACCTTAACATGAAACATCTTTTAGACACCAAATTCAATCAAAAGATGACGTCAGGCCCGAAAATCAACAACAAAGAACTCTTCTTCGGTTGTAGTCGCTAAATAAAGCCTATGATAATCCATTTTTCCAATCTTTTTGTCCTTTGGAGAGAGAAACACTCCCATAAGGGTATATATCAAATCCTACGACAGGAAAATAATAATTTTCTAACTGGAAAAATGGGTCCTCATATTAGTACACCAGGACCAAAAAAATGAAGAATCCATTACAATGGAATACAAAATTTACCACAATTCACAAACTTCCTGTCCTAAAATCTAACAACTTAACAATCAAATGAGAAAACAATAATCTCAAACTAATCAAATCGAACGCAAAATTCCATTAATAGAAACCCTAAACGTAATAATATCAATTCCAAACAAGCTCCAGAGAACTATAATCATCAAATTCGAAAAATGCAAAGGATATAGGGATGCGAACTTCATTAAAGTATGCTGATTCGGCGGCAGAAGATCCAATCTCCATGGAAGGCATCTTAAGGACGGCTCGATCGTGAGGGACAATAGTTATGTACTAATTCCCTTTGTATGATGTATAAATCTCCTCGTTTGTGCTATCGATCTCGGGATTCTCCATAATTTTTTTATCAAATTAGATCCTTAGAGATCAAAAGGGGTCCAGATTTAGAGGAAAGAGAGGAGAAATGAGATTTATATCTTGGCGGTGGAAAGCATATCTCATCATCCCGAAGGTTATAAAAATCGTCAAATCATCAAAAGTGAAGAAAAATGGGAATCATATGAGATGTGAATCTAGAAAAGAGATGCATTTTGACGAAAATTCGAGTTTCCGCAGAAAACGTCTAAATGAAGATTTATTAAAAAAAACCAAGAATATAATATGAATACAATGCATCTCTATTGCTTTTCTAAATCCAAACGGACTTGCGCCCGGACCGGGATCGATGCCCTTGCAGCTCGTCCTTATATAGGTTGGACTGGAGCTTATTAGCACATTAGACTGATGCAGACTCTTAAGAGTAGTAATAGGTAAATGCATATGATACAAAATATATATACTAGCAAAAAAGCTCGTGCGATGCACTAGAATTAAAAACAAAATCTAAAGTGAAAGAAATTTGAAACAATTTTGTTTTTGTGTAATGCTTATTTTTCAACATATTCTGTAATTAAATAATATATCACTTCTTCAATTATCCCTGGTGGACATCTTTAATGATTGATTTTGTTAAAAAACGTTCCAATTTTTAAAAGCGAAGCTATGGGCCAACTCCCCAACCGGCAGAAGTCTGCTACGTCGCTCTTAAGGTATGACAGTAAGGGTTTATATTAATGCTAAGACCAACACTATTCACATTGTGTAATTAATATTATATGACATTACATTCTCAATTAAAAGATTAGACTCCATAGATATAGTGATCTCTTATAGGTATTACTATCATCTATCAAATGCCTCGCAGTCATCTCTTTACTATCATCTAAATGGTTTCTATTTGTGTAAGAAAGTTACCTCATGACCGGGAGGATTTTGTATGAAAAAGTTCTTAATATATGTCTTTCATATGTGTTGGAAGTTATTTTGATAACAATTAAAAACATAAAATATTCCTTCAGTTCCATGGACTTTATTGCCACTTAGATGATTCTTTGCTTTATTTTTATATCAGGTCTCTTGAACTCTATAGTATAACTTTGTTCATGTTTTTTAGAAGAAAAGGACGGACAAGAACACTAGGGTATTTTGTCTAAGGAATGGTGTGAAGAGGGGTGTCAGTTTGTAGGTACCATCCCACATTCATAGTTCTCTTTTATTCAAGTTTGGTGATGGAATCAAGTCAGATTCAAATAGCTTGAGGATAGTTTTTCTGTTGGATTGAGTTGGATGTTACAAATGACTGTGAGTTCTCTCATTTCTGAATGATATTGTATAAGATACATATTAAAGACATATTAAGCTATCTAATACTTATAAACTATGTTGTTTTATGTGCTCATTTCTTGCATTTTTCATGTTATGTAAACAAATAGAAAATTCTAGATGATATTGTAGGGCATTTGTTTGTAATTTAAACCTTCTTTGGCCACATTAAAAGCGGTGTTCGCGTTTTCTATATGATTGATGAAGGTGGTGCTTAAAGTCCATTTAACGCCTTTTGAATTGAGGCATCATATGGTACTTTAAGCAATGGATTATTCGACAATCCATCTATTATGTTGCTTTCTTATTTTAATAGGTATCTCATACTAAGGGTAGAGCACAAGATGGTCTCCCTTTGCCAAATAAACCTCACGGTAGGCGAGGATATATGAGTGTGAATAAGTGAATGCAGTTACAACTTTTTGGGATGAGTGGGATAGATCCACTCGGTGTTTGTTCTATGCAATGAGTTGCGACAAAATCGTATATTATTGACTATTTTTGTCATACAATATATTGATGGCCCCACTATGTCCAAGTTTGAGTAACAAATAAAAGCCAGACTTCTGCAGATTGGGGAGTCAGCCCACAGCTTCGCTTTTAAAAAGTCGAACGTTTTTTTTGAATAAAAATAAATCATTCAGCCCACAGCTTCGCTTTTAAAAAGTCGAACGTTTTTTTTGAATAAAAATAAATCATTAAAGATGTTCACGATAGATACTTGAAGAACTGACATATCTGTTAATCACAAAATATGTTAAAAACTTTACATTATATATAAAAAATTTGTTTCAAATTTTTTTCTTACTTTCGATTTTTTTTTTTTTTTTTTTAAATTCCCTTGCATTGCACAGGTATTTTTCCTAGGATATATATATATATATATATATATATATATATATATATATATATATATATATATCATCTGTATCTACCTAATACTAGTTTTAAAAGTCTATATCAGTCGGGCGGTTCAAGCTATATAAAGGACGAGCTGCAAGGGCGTCGGTCCCAATCCAGGCGCCAATTTGGTTTGATTTAGAAAAGTAATAGAGCTTGGTCCAGGAGCCAGTTCGGCTTGATTTAGAAAAGTAATAGGATGCATTTTATTCATATTATATTCACATTTTAATAAATCTTCATTTGGATGTTTATCGCGGAAACTCAAATTCCCATCAAAATGCATCTCTCACATCTCATACGAATCCCATTTCTTCTTCACTTTTGATGATTTGACGATTTTTCTAACCTCCCAGGTGATGAGATCTGCGTTCCACTAGGAAGATCTGAATCTCAATTCTCCTCTCTTTCCTCTAAATCTGAGCTTTTGATCTGTAAAAATCTCATTTGATGAAGATTTATGGAGAATGCCGAGATCGAGAGCACATACAAGGAGATCCATCCATCATATGTAGGGAATTAGTACAAACCTGTTGCCCCTCACGATCGAGCCATCCTTCAGAAGGTAGTTAAGGCGGTGTGGCCAGGTTATGGCAAAGAGGCTCGCCAGGCCATAACGAGGCTATTTGTTATTTATATTTATATTTATAAATCATTATTATGTTTTTTTCTAATTTTTTTACTATTTTAAAATTTTTTTATATGTTAATAGAAAACGAAAAAATTCAATTATGGAAAATCAAGCATAAATAAATACCAATAAATAGAAATCAAATATGGTACATCAATAAATTTGCAACTTGAACACATAAATATCAAATATAAGCAAATATAGAAATATTGAAAGATATGAATTATGAAATATTAAGTACACATACGGGTATGTAGTGAGTGACGCAACCCATCACTCAATTCGTGATAGAGCCATAGAAGTCACAAGAAACCTGTAAAAGCAAAAAGTATAATTAAGTAATTAACTAACAATAAAATTATAAAAATCAAGTATATCTCGTTACCTACCTAAATATTAAATAGTGTCATCATCTATGTCCATCAATTACTCTACAATAATTCCATAATTAAAACATCATAATTCCATAATTATTAATTAAAACATTTAAGCATTGCCGGACCGGGTTCGGGCCGGGTTTTTAATAATTTTTTAAAGATCTTTTTTATAGGACCTAATTTTTCCGGGCTAGGCCGGGCCGAGCATTATACTTTGCAGCCCGAACCCGGCTTGGTTATTAAATGCATAAAATGGGCCCGAACCCGGCCCATCCGGCACGGGCCGAAACCCGGCCCGTTGACAGCCCTAATCGAGACCTTGTATGTGTCCTTAAACTCCTTGTTTCACATGCACCCATAACATCAACTACATGTGACCAAGTCAAATCTTCTCCCTCAAAGACACGGTCCTCCTAAGGAGTAATCCACTCACTTTCTTCATTATCTTTGAGCCTAATTGGATTAATAATATCTTGATTTTGATGTCTTTCCATCAACTTTTGGTTATATTTAACAAACATTAAGTCGTTCAGTCTTTTTTGCTCCAATTTATTCCTCCTTTTAGAGTGAATTTGTAAAATAAATAGTACTAAGTATATTTATTTATTATAAATCAATAATAATAAGATAACTAAATGAACATCTAATATAAATAACTTAGTCACTCACATGCTCAAAAGTGCTCCAGTTACGCTCGCAACCAGAAGAACTACATGTCAAACTCAACACACGGATTTTCAACTATTGTAAAATTTTAAAACTACTTCCATACTGTCTCCACCATGAAACTATTCACATATTGAAATATTTACGTCAGTTACTAACTCTGAATATTAAAATTGAAGTGTTGAATAGGAGAAACCGAGAAGGAAAGAAAGTCAATTGTACTTCCCTACTTGCTTACATACCAGGAGTAAGCAACTCCCTGTGTCTTATTGCCATTGACCCACCCAAACTCCCTTTTGCATGTGCATAATTGAAAAGTGTAAAGATTGATTGATAAACTCAAGCAAATTCAAATAATCAATAAACTAAGTTATATTGTTACCTCTCAAGCTCCATTACTATTGCATCTTGCATCTTAGGATCCGGCACAAGGCGTTTAGTGACAGCAATACGGCCTTCATTAACCTCTGTATCTATTTTAATGTTGGAATTTTTATAATAGAACACATGATTGAAGTAGGAACCAGCAACATGCAAGGGGCTATGCATTTGATCATTCAATCTCTTATCAATCAATTGCTAAAGTGGCTCATATAGCTTAGCCGGATCTTTAATTGCCTTTTTAATCGTAGTCTTTGGCACATCCATTGCCTCATAGAGGTATCTCATAGCAAACTTTTCCCCATCAACCAACCTCAACACTTTCACCAAGGGCCTTGATATTTTCAGAACATATTTTATGTCAGTGTAAAACTTCGGATTCAAGACCGTATATCACATGCCCTTTCACCTTTTTTCCGTAATGGCCAACCTAGGTGTAGCCCACTCCTCGGATACAAACATTTTTCTCAAAGCTTTCTTATGTAAATAGATGCCTTGAAGAGTGAGGAACGTAGTCACAAAGCGCGTTACAACTTGCCGCACCAAATCGCGTTATTTTGTAAACTTTCTCATCATGTTTAAGATATAACTATGATTGTATAAAAACACTGTCAATGCGAAGACTTTGTCTATACACTACTTCACTAATGGTAGCTTCGCAATGTCTTCCAGAATAAGATCAAGACAATGAGCAGCACACGACGTTCAAAATAAAGACGACCTTTTCTGGATTAAAATTCTTCCAGCTGCCACATAATTAGCAGCATTATTTGTCACAACTTGAACTACATGTTTCTCTCCTATTTTCTCCACCATACTATCCAACATGGTAAATATAGTATGAACATCCTTCATGTATGATGATGCATCAATTGATTCCAAAAACACTGTCCCATCTGGACTATTCACCAAAAAATTAATGAGATTTATTCCCCTCATTTCTGTCCAACCATTGGACATTAAGGTGCACCCATATTTCTCCCAACTCTCTCTCTACTTCTTTAATATAAAATGAGTAAAGGTCACCTCCTTCTTTAATACGCTCACTCTTTGCTCATGATACGACGGGGGCTTCATCCCAAGACCAAATTAGCCCACTGCTTCCGAGGCTGTTGCAAAACTTTTCGAGTGAGCGGTATTGAAAGGAATCCCTGCTTCATAAAACCATCTACCTAATAACTGACAAGCCTTTTCTCTTTTCTTTCTTATATCTATCATTCAATATCGTTTGTTTAGATTTCTGCCTTCCTTCCATTGCCAAATTTGGAGTAGTAGTAACAAACCCATCCATAAGGCCTCTTGTACGAGGATTTGTAGAGCCCTTTTTCCTAGAACCGATCAATCCATGTATTTTTTCAACATCCATATCTCAAACTTTTGTATACACATCTTCCTGAATAACTCTCCCAAGTACATCACCCTCATCTATCGAGTCACATACCATCCTTCTCTTCATCACTTTTTATATTTTTGACACACCCAAAACTTGTCTCATTTCCTCTCTTACATCTGGAGGACACTTAAAGCATCTTATTACATTATTCCCTACCCCAGCAAGATGTTGCTTTTGTCGGGTTATTCCTCTCTCGGTAGTATTCTTACAAAAATTGCATGTCACGGTATTTGTATTGCTCCCATCCACAAGATGAGCATGTTTCCACCTGGGGTCTTTCCTTAAGTTCACGGAAGACGAACTTGAGTCCTCCATAAAATACTGTTTCAGAATTCATATTAATATTAATATGAGAGCTACATCGTGGCATGTCAAAAGACTTGCCGTCTGATTTGATGGCCATGGTGATGGCCAAGAATCAGAAAAAAAAATAGAGCATCAAATTAAAGTTTAATATCAGCCATTGAAGTTTAATATCAACCAAGAATCAAAAAATTATTTCATATAAATTATTTACCAGGCCAAGGAAAAAAGGGGAAAAAAAAGAAAAAACAGAAAACAAAGTTTCAAAACAGGAAAACACAAAAAACAACACACAGGAAAAACACAAAAAAAAACAAAGAAAAAAAAACATAAAAAATAGAGAAAAAAAGAGAAAAACAGAAACAAAAAATAGAGAATAAAAAAGAAATAAAAAAGAATAATAGAGCAAAAAAAGGCAGAATAACAGAGGAAAAAAATACACAGAAAAAAACTGAAATAAAAAAGGAAAAAAATAAGAAAGCATAATAGAAAAAAAACACAACAAAACTGAAAAGAAAATAGAAAAAATGGCGTACCTCGTCGATTTGAAGGAGTTGCTGAAGACCTTGGTGTTGGTGTTGGTGTTGGCGAATGAGCTACTGAAGACTGTTGGTGTTGGTGTTGGTGAAGCCGTGAAGGAGATGAAGAGTGAAAGCCGCGAAGGCAGAGAAGAGGAAAAAAAAACAGACACAAAAAAATAAAAAATCCAACTTACCTCGTTGAGAGCAAGAGAGCCAGGGAGAGTGAGAGAGGAACGAGGGATGACTCTCTAATAACCCTAAGTCCCAACTCCCAGCCCCTTTTATAGGAGTTTTATAAGTTAAATAACTTACATTTTATAACTTATTAGGTATAATATAAGTAGTTTGATTTATCTAATAACTTATAGGTATATTATTATAGCTTATATAATATATTATAAATAGCGTGTATAGTGACGCTATGGCACCATACCGCCATAACGTCGCCATGTGGCAAACTCTTGCTATTGGGGCTTGTATGACGATCTGCGGTGCCATTCGCCATGGAGACGCCTTGACTACCATGGTCCTTCATATGTCTTCCATGGAGACTAGATTTTAGGCGGGGTCATTGCTGTCGAATTGTGATACTTCAATGATGTCAACATCCTATATCCTTTAGATATTTCGAATATTATAATTATAGGTCTTTGGAGCTTGTTTAGGTTTGATATTACTGCGCTTAGGGTTTCTTCTAATAGAGTTCTGCGTTCGATTTGATTAGTTTTGAGATTATTGTTTTCTCATTTGATTGTTAAATTAGATTTTAGGATGTGCAGTTTGTGAATTGTGTGGAATTTTTTATTTTAGGGTTTTGATTTTAATAGATTCTTCATTTTTTTGATCCTAGTGTACTAATATGAGGAGTAATTTTTCCAGTTAGAAAATGGTTCTCTTCCCGTCGTAGGACTTGACATATGCCCTTATGGGAGTGTTTCTCTCTCCGAAGCATAGTTACCAAGTCGAAAATCGGGGAAAAATCAGCAAGGGAAAAAAGCGGGGGAAAAATCAGTAAAATTGGAAAAAGAGGGAAAAAACAATGAAAAAAGATAAAGAAATTGAGGGATCAACTCGACCTGTTTACTAAAACCTAAGAAGCACGAACACGGTTACGATACGATACGAGTACAACAATATGACAATTATAAAAAAAAAATCAGGATATGATTCAGGGAAGATACGTGTATCTAAAAATTAATTTTTTAATATATTTTTAGGTTAATAATCGTAAGAAAAAAGAAGAAAAAAACGAAAAAGAAACAAAAAAGAACTTATTGAGACTGATTTCAAATAGGTAGGCTGCACGATGGTAGGCTTCTTTGATTTCTTCTTTTTTTTCGGAAAAAACCTAAATCCCAAACTCGCAGTGTGATTTCTTCTTTTAATTTTTTTTTCCGGGAAACGCCCAGGATACGCATGCAGCCGTATCCCTCAAGTATCGGTGTCCGATTCAGATCCGTCGCCAAAAATGGAGTATTCGTGCTTCCTTGACTAAAACACATAATTCGATCTTTTTTATTGAATTTATCGCGAAAAAAAACGTTTATAATGCAAAAATCGCTTTATTTTTTTTTGAAAAAAATGCGCTTAACATGAAACGATTTTTAAACACCAAATTTAATCAAAAGCTGACTTCATTAATTTTCGAGGCCCTAAAATCAGAAACAAAGAACTTTTCATCAGATTTAGTGGCTAAATAAAGCCTATGATAATCCATCTATCCAATTTCTTTTGGTCCCTCGGAGCATAGTTACCAAATTCGACAAATTTTTTTTTTTTTTTGAAAAAATCGCGTTGTTATTGTATTTTTTGAAAACCAGTTCCTTTCACGATTAAAGTCCTAACCAATAGTCCAAAAATGCCTACACGTTAGTGGAGCGGGAAATAAATTCGTTATTACTTTGGGGTCGTAACGCACTACTATTCTCCACTGCCGTTGTTCGTGGCTGTCAACTCTATGACGACTTTCACTCAGGTGCCCCCATTGGCCCCCAAGTAGCCCTTTGCTCAGGTCTCCCCTTCCGGGACTCTACAGATTCCCACTCTATAGCGGCTTTCACTCTAGTACCCATCCCTAGATTTTATTTTTATCTATATTTAATTTATACTTCTTATAATAAATTTTTGGTTAAACGTTGCAAGCCTAAAGTGCATGGGATAGACCAAACATACATCTCGAGGGTATTAACCCGGGAACCTGTGATGAATGCATGCATTGGAGAATGAATCAGTGTGATGCACATATTTTGAGTATAAAATTAGTGAACCCACATATTGAAAGAACCCATGCGACTCATAAAAACTATCAAAGAAAGAATCCGTGTGATATAGGAATATTTTTGAATGGCAAATCATTGATAGCAGAAAAGTATCCGCCACTAAGAGTGTTTTTTGTCGGATGCCTAATACCAACTCAAATGAGAGGGAGAGAAAGGGCCACTAAAGGTGAGGTAACGGGGTGGGGACCAGCTATTTACATATTCCAAAAAATGAGAAAGAAATAAGTGTATTTACTTGTGAAAACAAAAAACCCGAGGTGCTTTAAAAAAGCGTAAAGTAACTACGTAAATTAGTGGAAGTGGAATCTACTGTTATTGATCAATAACCCTTTATAGAGATGCATGGCTACGAAATGTGCTTCTAAACACACACACACACGAAATGTGCTATTTAAAGGACGCCCTATAAGAGCAGCGGTCTCGGTCCAGCCTCTAGTTCGGTTCGATTTAAAAAAACTAGTATGTAACCATATAGATGAATTGTATTCTCATTTTCCCATTCTTTTGAAAATTTTCATTTGGACGTTTTCCGCCGAAACTTGAATTCCCACCAAATGCTTTTCTTTTTGAGATTCACATCTCATATGAATACCATTTTTTCTTTTGCACTTTCGACAGTTTGGCGATTTTTCTGACGTTCGAGGTGATGAGATCTCTCCATCGACAAGATCTGAACCTAATTTCTCCTCTCTTTCCTTTAAATCTGAAGCTTTTTTCATCTTTGAAGGTCTAATTTGATAAATATTTTTGGAGAACGCCAAGATCGAGAGCACAAACGAAGAGATTCATTCACTGTACGAGGTAATCAATACAAACCTGTCATTCCTCACGATCGAGCCATCCTTCAGATGTCTTCCATGGAGGCTGGATCTTCGACGGGGCCACACGAGCCGAATCGTGATAGTTCAATGAAGTAAGCATGCTTGTCTTCTTTGATTTTTTATTTTTATTTTTTTGAATTTGACGAGTATAGGTGTTTGGATTTGAGAATTTTATGTTTAGGGTTTCTATTTATAGTGTTACAATATCGGATTTGATCAGTTTGGAGATTTTTATTTTAGATTTAACGATGGGTAATGAATTGTGGCGAATGTTTGTAATTTAGGGTTTTTTTTTTCTAATTAATTTTTCATTTTTTAATCATGGTGTACTAATTTAAGGAGTCATTTTTTACAATACTCGAGTGAAATCTGCCGTAGAGCGTCGCCGTGGAGTCCCGAAAGGGGGGACATGAAGAAAATGGTACCTAGGGGCCCCAAAGGGGGTACACGAGTGAGAGTAGCTACAGAGTGGGCCGCTGCAGAAGTCACCGCAAAGCATGGTGGTGTGTTACGACCCCAAAGTAATAATGAATTAACTTCGCGCTCACTAAGGCCTAGGTATTTTGTAGTATGAGTTAGGCCCTTAACATATTTCCAGTTAGAAAACGATTTCCTGCCTCTTATAGGGCTTGTTATATTCTCTTACGTGAGTGTTTCTCTCTCAGAAGGAGAAGCATTTTTTGATTAATGGATCGTTAGGGCTTCATTTAGCCATTAAATTCGGTGAAAAGTTCTATATTGCTGATTTTAGGGCCTCTAAAATTCATGAAGCCAGCTTTTGATAGAACTTGGTGTCTAAAAGATGTTTCATAATCTATCTAAACCCTTCGGAACTCCATACAATTTTTTTATTGTTAGATGGCTTTTCATGCATCAATGTACACCACCATCATATGATGTTTATCCGTCCATTTGAAAGCTCATGATCAGATTGTAAAAATTGTATTTTGAGAGGAATCCAGTCTAAGCATTTTCTTGAATTACATTATGAACGAATGAAAACATGTTTCAAGTTTATAGAATTATGACATGTGCAATACAGTTTGTGCATGGGGCATGCACCTTTAATGACATATTTTTTGTGCCCAAGGAAATAGCTATCATGGTGCACAAACCAAGAAACCCAAACAACTCTCTCTCTCTCTAAAAGGTGATCGCGTTTCGCTCCAATCTTCCACACAAGGGATCTTGAGGCCATGAACGTACCATCAGATGGTCAGTTCTCGATTCCACATGGCACAAATCCCAAAAATGAACCTGGAGGGGTAGCTCAGTTGGTCAGGCCTTGGGTTTTCCAATGGTCACCAGTTCGAGTCCCCTTAGGGCCATTGGAGTATTACCCGATCGTTAGCTCCAGGGCCCGGTGGGATTAGTTGAGGTGCGCGCAAGCTGGCCCGGACACCCACGGATATTAAAAAAAAAAAACCCAAAAATGTGACCCTAAAATCAAATGGCACACATCACACTCAACAGTTTTTTTGACCTGTGCCATGTGAAATCGAAAACTGACCTTCTAATGGTATGTTTGTGGCCCCAAGATCCCTTGTTTGGAAGATGGGAGCGAAACAATATCTCAATTGTCTGATTTAAAGCAATCAATGATTTTAGGCGTATGTGCCCAGCAAGAGTCTATGGTTGCTATTAAAGCTATCATATGTTTTATAAGTTTAAAAATAAAAAAGTACTTGAATATCAGGCAATTTTGGCTGACACGTATAGCGAATATGTAGCGATCTGGGACCTAACCGATATGTTGATGTATGTCGTAGGAAGTCTACATTTTCTCTCATTAATTTTTTATTCGCACAAAAAATGCTTATGTTGTTCCATGTAATGCTCCCGTTTAAAGAATTGTGTTGAAAATAGAAAATTAGAGGGGAAGTTATGATATTTTTTAATTATTAACTTAGGTCTTCGTAGTTGTAACTTGCGAGTTTTATGGGCTTGAATTGAATTTCATTGTTAATGGGTCCAGTTTGTGAAAGCCATTTAAGATCCTATGGTGCTATTAGACTTACAATATTATATTGGGCTATGAAAAAGCGACAAGAAGATAAGAGTACATGTGGCCAATACCCGAATGTTGAGATGGTTGTATGGAGTAACTGGAGAGACGTACCCTCATTTGTATGATTGTGTGAGTAGTATATTTTTGGGTGACTGATGTAAGTAGTGTAACTTACATCTTTCGCGCTATTGTGACACTAGTCTATGTCACGTTTAAGATCATATGACACATTAATGCATTGGGAAGAGTGCTAATTCACTCAACTCTAATTTCTCCCAAACCTTTCTTGTCTTTCTTCCTTCTCCACCTAACCCTAAACCTAATTAACCTGGTATTAGAGCATCATAAATCGAGATTGAAATCGAAGTCCGCGTTACTGAAGTCAGCACTGACATCACGTTGACGCCAATAACTCCTGGAGGTTGCCGGAATAATCCAAAAATTTAGGGGCGTTGTCAGTTTTCTACCCAGTCCTTTTCCCTTATCACAACTGTGCGTGACGACCGAAAGTGGAAGTTCTCTGGTCGTCTTCAACCTTTAGCCATCCCGGTTCTCAGACCTAAGAGAACTCGAAACCAAAAAACCCGAGCACCAGAGCTCCTTTTTTTGGATTTCTGAGGCATCAAAACGATTAAATAAGGTTTCGATGCCTCTTATGGTTAAAAGATAGCATTTCCATGCTAGTTTGTGCATAGGACAATGCAAGGATCGTCAGAAATTTCTGAACCATCGCCTGAATTTTCTAAGATGTTACCGAAAACCTTTGAGTACATTGTGTTAATGTCGAAAGGGTCGGAATCCAATTATTCTGATGTGGTAACCCATTTATGCCCCCTTTCTGAGATTTATTCTTTACATTTTTATGGCTATTGGTTGGATTCTTTAACTTTAAAAAATAGTTTGGTTTGTGGATGAAGTGTTGTTGTTGAGGTTAGAAGTGTTGTATATTGATTGGTTGTCGGCTGTGTAGCCATTGAAACGTGGGTGTAGAACCCCGCATTGTGGTGAAACAAGTGGTACAAAACCATTTGTTTGGAAAAATAATTTGTTTCGTTGGCA
The DNA here is from genome assembly GCA_021018995.1 of Chloranthus sessilifolius. Lineage (NCBI taxonomy): Eukaryota > Viridiplantae > Streptophyta > Magnoliopsida > Chloranthales > Chloranthaceae > Chloranthus > Chloranthus sessilifolius. Next base: position 11,854,090 of record CM037590.1, read on the forward strand.
TGGAGGATTCTAAGGTTGGTGTAGGGGGTGTTGCCGATGGGTCATGGCATCCAAACTGCCACAGTGAAGGTTTATGATAAAAATTGTTTGGCCTAGTCTAGATCAGCCGATTCGGTATTTGGGGGCGGGGTAAGAAGAAATTGTGATATATTAATGTTATTGTGACACCTCCTATTGTTACGGATCCCAAGTATGGTGATTGGGAATTCGAGAATTGGTATGTGATGACTTTGCTACTACACTCCCTGCAATCCGAGATTAGCCAGCCGCTCATGATCTTGCCTACAACCCATGCATTCTGGGGGAAGATACGTGAAGCCTAAGCACAACAACATAACTTAGCCAAAATATTTCAAATCGTGATAAGATTAGCAATCTCTGTCAGGGAAAAATATCATTGAGCGATTACTACACTCAAGTGCGATCTCAAGCGATTACTACACTCAAGTGCGATCTCTGTGGGATGAGTTGACCTAGTAGCAAAAGAGTGATATGTGTAGTGGCAAGGCTCATTAAATGATAGATATAAGAATGTATTGGCAAGGCTCATAAAATGATAGATATAAAAATGAATTTTGATTTGATGAGGGATGTGAATCTCGAGTATGAAGCCATTAGGACTAATAACTTGGGGAGAGAGAGGAGTCCCCCACTTGATTTTGTTTTTGTTTAGCTGTAGCATGAGGAGAATCTTCGGCAGTACATGCATGTTAGTCCTCCGAGCGGCACTCCAAAGAGATCTGCTCTCTCATTCTTCTCTGAGCTTCGTGGAGGAGGGCGATCTGGTGGTGGTCGTGGTGGCCGGGGTAGTCTTACATGAGAAGATAAAGATGCTTAAATGCACCCATTGTGGAAGAACGATGCATCTTACATATACTTATTGGGACCTCCATGGCAAGCCTAAATTTCTTCCTCGTGTTCATGCATATCAGACGACTAGTGATAAGATGTACTTGGTCTTTCGGCTGCTTATGCACCTACTTCAGCTTCTCAGGTGCCACCATCATCTTCTAGACAAGTCACTCTTACTTAGGAGTACCATGATCTTCAGAGCCTCCTTCAACGTGCTGCTATCTCCCACGCTTCTACATTTGGACCATCCTCCACCTCTCATTTGACTGAGTCAGGTACTTATGGCTCCGCGCATGTTTCATCTTCTTCTATGTCCCCATGGATGATAGATTTTGGGGCCACAGACCACATGATGGGTATTTTGTATTTATTTCCCACCATCTTCTTCTACCCTCCTTGTTCCTAACATGCCTTTGAACCTTTTATCTGTTAGCCGTTTATCCAAATATCTGAACCGTTGCATAATCTTATATCCTTCTCGTTATTTGTTTTAGTACGTGACTTCGAGGAGGATATTTGGTCATGGTCGTGAGGAGCATGGACTTTATTTGTTCGAGGTGTTGGATCAAACAGTTGTGGGCATTTACCTATATCTCTTATTTCTTTACTTTTTTCCAGGAAAATTTAAGAATTGTGATTTGTCTTATTTTATGTGTAAAGTTTGTCAGTTTTCTAAACATCAGAGAAGTAGTTATCCTATTAGTGACAGTAGAAGTAAGTTTTCATTTGAATTACTCCATTATGATGTTTGGAGTCCATGTCAGTTGTTTATGCACGTGGTTAGAGGTATTTTGTTTCATTCATAGATGATTGCACTCATCATTTCATGATTTATTCATTGAAAAATGAGGACGAGTTTGCATATGTGTTCCCTACTTTATGAAATTGGTTCAAACTCAATTTCATGCTTATGTCGAGGTTCTGCGATTTGATAATGGAGGGGAGTATGCCTCACGCCATCTTTAGTCTTACCTATGTGAGCATGGAATAGAGTGGCAGACCACTTGTCCTTGTACGCTCCAATAAAATGAGGTATATGAGAGGAATAATCGGCATGTTCTTGAAGTTGCTAGATCTCTTCTTTTAGGAATGAATGTCCCAAAGTATCTAAGGGGGAGGCAGCTTACACCTCCATCTTCGTTATCAATTTCATGCTTACTCTCGTTCTCCAAGGAATGTCCCCTTGCAAGCTGTTGTTCCTAATCGTGCATTATTCTCCAATTCTCCTCGTGCCTTTTGGTCATTGTGTTTTGTCCATATCCTATGGAGCTTCGGTCCAAACTTGATCCTAATGTCGTTCATTGTATCTTTGTCATGTCCTCCCACTCAAAAAGGTTATAAATGTTATGATTCCATCTCCAAGAAGTTATTTGTTACTATAGATGCGATAGATATTCTTTGAAGACGCACCCTTTTATACTAGTCAGGGGGAGAAAACTTAGTGCCCACTTCATGGGGAGAATTATGGTGAAGAGAGCATGAATGTGTTACCAAGGGTAGAGATGTGGATGGTGTGTTTCCGATCAATTGTGAAGAGAGTGATGAAGAGGTGAAAAAACCAGAAGTATCTTAGTTTGACAAATTTGCAAATGAAAGTGGGAATGTTCTATGTCAAGAAGTTCACTCTCGGAGAAAGGTTCACAAAGTAAGCTTGAACTTCTATTGCCTTCCGAAAGTCATCTATGTCATGTACTCATCAGTAAGTATGTTTCTTACCAAAATATGTCAAACTCTCCTTGTGTTTTTCTTAGTTCCTTGGACACCGTTTCTATTCCTACTTTTGTATCTAGTGCTTTCTCTCTACCAAAGTGGAAGGAGGCTATGTTACAGGAAATAAATGCTCGGGAATCTAGCCATACGTGGTAGGTTGTAAATGAATTTATACTGTGAAGTAAAGACCTGATGGTACCGTTGAGAGGTATAAAGTACGTCTTGTGGCAAGAGGCTTTACACAGACTTTGTAATTGGGGCAAAAGTTTCTTGATAATCAACCCCAATTATCAAGAGACTTTTGCCCCAATTACAAAGTCTAATACCGTTCATGTTCAATTAGCTCTTCCTGCTTGTAAACATTGGCCATATATCAGTTGGATGTGAAGAATGCCTTTCTTCATGAAGATTTAAAGGAAGAAGTATACGTGGCATTACCTCTTGGGTTTGTAAAACAGGGAGATCCTGAGAAAGGATGCAGATTGAAGAACTCAATTTATGGTTTGAAGCAGTCTAATAGAGAATGGTTTCAAAAATTCAATGAGGCAGTCATGAGAATTGGCTACCACAGGAGCCAATATGATCATACTTTGTTTGTGAAGAGAGGTGGGCATCTTACCCTTGTGTTGGTATATGTTGACGACATCATTGTCGCTGGTGATGACACTGATGAGATGCTTCAGTTGAATGGGTACTTAAGCAAAGTCTTCGAAATCAAAGACTTGAGTCCATCATAATACCTTCTTGGGATTGAAGTTGCGAGGTTCGAGAAAAGTATTGCTTTGTCCCAAAGGAAGTATACCCTCGATGTACTTAGAGATACATGGATGTTGGTGTGTAAGCCAACAACTACACCAATTGAGCATAATCATAGACTCAGAAGTAATGAAGGAGAGCCACTCAAGAATGGTTAGAGGTATCAACATATTGGTCGGAACTTGTTTATCTCACCATGACATGACCAGATATAGCATATGCTGTTAGTGTTGTCAGTCAGAATATGCATTCTCTAAGGAGTATTCATCTTGATGTTGTTTACCAGATGTTGAGATACTTAAAAAGTAGTCCAGGAATGGGGCTTCTACACAGACCGTGGTAATCTTGATGTGGAAATCTTCACTGATACCGGTTGGGCTGGTTCATTTCATGATAGGAGATCTACTACAGGCTATTGCACGTTTTTGGGTGGAACTCTGGTCACTTGAAAAATCTAAAAAGCAACATGTGGTCTCTAACTCAAGTGTTGATAAGTGAGTATAGAGTCATGTCTCAAGTTTAGGAAGAGATCCTCCATTGCGTGGGTCCTGTTGGGATTACAAGTTCTTCCTATACAGTTATTAAGGGTCCACAGATCAGTTATAAAATCCGTCATTTGTTGAACCCTTTATCATTTTGCATTGACTGGAAATCAACGAAAATGATTTTATGGCATCAACAGGAATTAATCATCTCCTCTAATTTAGAGAGAGGGAGGGCATCTACTTTCAATTAATTGAGGTGAATAGATTTTATCATGTGGTCCATGAAGAGAATTATAGGGCTAACGAACTGGAAAATGAGTGGCTTTTAAGATATGTCAATGCGTTCTTGTGTTGGTAATTTTTGTAGCTCTCCCTTGTGCATTTAAAGAAGTCAACTTTTCAGAAACTAATTTTTAAATATTAATGGAATCTTCACATGTTAAAAGAAATATGGATACTGTGTGGTTTTTTTACTTTTTATTATTAAAAGCATTTTTTATTTGTTTAGGTCGAAAAGAAATCTGTATGTCTTCATTTTCATGTATGTGGCAGGAAAATAAAAGTGACTTCAGAGTCGAACATCAGGGCTAATGGAACAGACGGTTCTTCTACTGATGCAGAATGCAGTGGATCCCAGAAGGAATCAAAATTGGAATTGTTTGGTTTTGATTCTCTTGTCAATATATTGGGTCTGAAGAGGTACTCAAAATATTTTTTTCTTGAACAAACAAAATATGACAGTTATTCATTTTTGAACTGAAAATTAAATTTGCTTTTGTTGGTAAGCTTTATGACAGTCTCAGGTTTTATATAAGGATTTATGTCTTATTAAATAAGTAATTGCAGTATGACAGGGGAACAAATTCCAGCACCTTCGAGTCCTCGAGATGGCGAGGATGTTTCCATCACTCTTGGACGCCCGAAGGTACATCCGTCTTATCCGCATTTCACATCACTGCCTCACGTGATTCCTTACAACTGTGCGCTATTATCCAGTTGCATATGCATACTTAGTGTAAACTATTAGTTCATTATGGGGAATATGAGATAATTTATTATGCACTAGAAGAGCAATCCAAGAAATTTCATGATTTTTTTTATAGTGATTCACACATTCTTTTCATGCTTGCCTTTTCACTGTTTTTCTTATGTTCATACACAGACCTACATATATCGTCCTTGATTTTCCTTTGGTCATCCTATTCCTCATGCTAATTCTGGTACTGAGTTTTCTCAAAGTTTATGTTTTATTCGAGAACGAGTTCCTCGCATTGATAGGAAAATGTTGAACGCCGGAAGTGTGCCCAATATATACTGTACAATAAAATACTGTTGATGGGGGATTTTTTTGACTCAATGCACATTTAATGTCATGGATGAGACCTCATGTCAATGTCTTATGGTGGATTTAACTTTTTTGATAAGTAATATGGATAAGATTATGTTAAGACCTCTTCTCTCCCTTTTGAAACCCCTACATGAAAGTTTTAGAGAAATCAATGGAGAAGACTTCTTTTCCTTATATTATCATTCAGCTACTCAATTTAAATAGAGGTTTACAAAGAGAATTATGGAATATACATGTATTGATCCAGGGGAAGTACCGAAATGGTATACTAAGTATGGAGCATTACTGACGCGGGACAACGACCCTAAATTACGTGAATGCCCATGATATGCTAATTTGCTGAAATTAAACTAATTAATTGAACAATTAATCACAAATTAACGCAATACTTTAGGGTTTCATAGAATTCCACTTAAGTGACCATGCTTGATTCACGTAGGGTCCAATCCGATGCATGAGATCCGTTAGGAAATGCGGAAGAGGCGATCCTCGAGATAGAACTCTAGCTCCTAGGTTGGGGCTTGAGCGAGAAGGATGTTCGCTCAAGCGAACCTGGGCAGGGACTGTCCTCCTAAGGCTACTCCTCAAAGCAATGTTCCTAAAATCGGCGGGCGGGTTCGGGTGGATTTTTAAGCGGATTGGGCGGGGCAGAGAGTTATACAGTATTGATTATTCATTTTAGTATATAACTATATATTAATATATTATATATTTTATATATATATATATATATATATATATATATATATATATATATATATATATATATATATATATATATATATATACACACACACACACACACACACTTTGCAGTTTGCAGTTTGCTCTGTGCAGGGAAGAAGGAAAAAAAACAGATCATGCAGGAGCCGCATTGCAGCTGCCATACTATAAGAAGATGCAGAAGGGAAAAAATCGGAAACATGAAAAAAACAAAAAAAAACCCTACTGAGCTGGAGGGTTGCCGGAGCTTTGAAGAAGAAGAAGAACAAGCTAAAGCAGCATAAAAAAAGAATGAAGAAGAAAAGAATACAGCTGAAGAAGAAGAAGAAGAAAAAACTGAAGAATAAAGAAATGAAGAAGAAAAAAAAAACACTTACCGGTGGTCGCCGATGGGTTTGATGCGTGCTGGAGGGTTGTCAGTGGATTGTCGGACTCCAGTGCTTCGAAAAAGAAGAACAAAATAAGATGCATAAAAATGAAAAAAAAATTTAGAGAAGAAGAAGAAAAAAATGAAAAAAAAAATTGCCGGATGGTCGATGGTGGTGTGGAAGATCACCGGTGATGGGCGGCTATGGAAGAGAACCAGAGAGGAAGAAGAGAGCCCTAGCTAAGCCCGATTCCAAATGAAAAAGAAAAAAAAAGTTGGCTTCATATAAAGCTCAACCGCCCCGACTCGATTCTAACTTGCTTAGACCCGCCCAGGCTGGCGCCCAAGACCCTGCCCGCCTCCAGTAACGCCCCATGCATATCTGGATCGGCTGGGGACTCGATCCGCATGGCGGCCGCCCAACCGATTTTTGGAACATTACCTCAAAAGTCTTTCTCCGTTGGATCTTGTTGCTTCATGGTTCCTCCGCCGCTTCTTCTTCTACCGGTACACCTTGTACGGCATGAAACCTAGATCCTCTAGGCAGCATCCCCTTCAATTACTCATATTGGAAGGTTTGAAACTGATACGTAAGTATATCATGCTATATATATGTATAATGGGGAGACTTAGCCAAGTAAAAATCAAAATCAATCAACAGTGTGTCCTAGTGAGAAGTTGGCTGTGGATGAGTAGAAATGTATGCTCTAATGACATGGTTCTAGCCAAGAAGTGGTGTCGAACAAATGACAGTTCATCTCAATGTATTTTATCCATCCATTAAATACAACATCTTTGCAATTTATTGGCACTTTGATTTTCAGAACGCATATGGGTTGACATTGGAATATGTAAGCTATTGTCTGCAGAGCCATTGCAGCCAAAAATGATCTCAGATGCAGCCATTGCCAAAGTATGATATTCAGCTTAAGCATTTGAACATGCTATAACTGGTCGCTTCTTACTTTTCCTGGATATAAGAGAATCGCGTAATATAGAACCACTAATATCAGGATGGTTGATGACATCAATAGTCCAGTTCCATGGAGCTTTGTTAGATGTGGATGATTAGAATTAAGCTTATGACAGGCTCGAAGATGGCAGGTGATCTGTAAGACAACAACGTAGTGAACCGTCTGGGGGGCATCGACAAATTGGCTTACAGTTTGAATTGCATAGGTGATGCCCAAGCTAGTGATTGTTGATACACAAGCTACCCACCAATTGACGATAGAGGATGAGATTATAAATGTATACCACTGGTGGCATGCAACATAACATTAAGCTTGATTAGATTGCTGACTGTCTTACTATCTGTTAGCTGAACCTGATCAATGATATCTCTAGCATACTTCATCTAAAACACCAAATAGCTATGTGGAAATGAAGTGACCTCAAGGCATAGGAAGTTGTGAAGGTGTCCAAGGTCAATATCAAACTGCTGCTGAGTTCGATGGTTGATATCCTGCATCCATATAGGGTCATCCCCAGTGATTAGCATATCGTTGACAGGAGGGAGCAGTATAATTCGTCCTTGAATAGATTCGAAGATCAAAAGAGCAAGATCATTGTTACTTCGATTGAAGATCACTAAGAGGGGGCATATGTGAATTTTCCAAAGCAGGCTCTAGGTGCCTGTTTGAGAGCATGCAGAGCATGTCTCAGTAGAAAACCCTGATGAGGGGGATGTGGTAATTTAGAGGGAGGCTTCATATAGATTTCGTTACGTAGGTGCTCATTGAGGAAGACATCTTCCACATCCATTTAATGAATTTTCCATTTCGTAATAGCTGCAATGACAACACAGATGTGAACACATTATTTTTTACACAAGGGTAAAAGTTTCTTCATGGTCAATACCCTATTCTGGAGAGAATTTTTTCACTGTGAGTATGGATTTATATTGCTCAATTGTTAAACCAAAATTGCTCGTTACTTTGTACAGCATTTATATTGTCACACCCTCAATATTATATCATAAGTATATATATATATATATATATATATATATATATATATATATATATATATATATATATATATATATATATATGTATAAATTATTAATAATAGGATCTCATGTATATCGATAATACAGGTTTTCATGTATTCTTCTTACTAAAGACATGCGATAGATACTAGTGACTCGCTAACACTCCCCATTAAATTGGGACATAAATTTCGATCATGCCTAACTTGGAGGTGATGTCACACTACCTAATTTTTCCAATGGCTTTGGTAAGAATATCAAGTTGATCTTTGGAGCTCCAGCAAGTAATACAAAACTCATTGGATTTTCCATTTTAACGGTTGAAGTGTCATTCTACTTCAATGTGCTTTGTTCTCTTATGAAAAGAGAAATTCCCAACAATGTAAATCGCGCTTTCATTGTCACCGTAGAGGTTCATAGGAAGCTTCATATGGATTCCAAGGTCTGCCTATATGAATCATATCCATATCCCTTCACAAGTCCACGGTGACATGGCTCAACACTTGAATTAGAAACCACATGTTGCCTTTTGCTCTTCCATGTGACAAGATTGCCACCAAGATGCAATACAGGGGTGGACCTCCTGTTACTTGAGGATCTAGCTGAATCAGCATTATGAGGACTTCAACATTGAAATGATTGTGATCATTATATAAAAATTCAGATAAGTTAGGATTCTGTATCCAACATCCAAGAGCATGGTCTGAGGTGAGTTCATGTACATTGATAACGTAGGCAATGTCAAGACCTGTCACGGTGAGATAGAGGAGCTTTCCACAAGACATTGATACATTCAAACATCCTGAAGAGCCTCTCTGTCTTCTGCATTTAGTCTGTGTTTTCACTTCCTTAGGGAGACTATACTGGTTTACTACCCAGCAAGCCTGTTTGCTTCAGAAGATCCCTACTTCCGTTATGAGATGAGTATTCCCTTTTTAGATCTAGCAACCTTGATGCTAATGAAGCATTTGGAGGGCTGAGATCTTTGATTCAAGGAATATCAAACACTTAAATCAGTTCGTAGTTGGGCCTCATGATTTCCTCATCATCATCCATTGTGACTACAATGTAATTGGCATATACTAAAAGGGCCATCAGATGAGTTCCCCTCTTAACAAAGAGGGTGGTCATAATGAATTCTGCAGTATCCATAAGTTTGAGTGAACCCCTTGCAACTAACGTTGCTTTATATCTTCCACCTAACCATTAGGCGTATATTTCAAAATGTAAACACATATGCAGCCAACCAGCTTCTTCCCTTTGGGTAGTAGATAGGTTATTTCCCAGGCAATGCCTTCATCTCTTGGAATGTTACCTCTTTCCACTGCTCTGAGACAAGGCATTAATGACACTCTATGGAATGGACATAATGTCCATGGAAGAAATGAACGAAGAATACGTAGCAGAGAGGGCACGAGAAAATACAAACTGACAAATAGGATGTGATGTTCATGAACCGTATTCCTTACGTAGTGCAATGGGTTGATCCAAGTAAGAAATTGAAGATGGTTCCCTAGTTGGTGGACCTGTTTCAAGGGTGAAGTTTGCTCCATGACCTGAGTGAGAGTGGGCTTGTTTTTCTTTCAAGTCTTTCTAGTGAAGAATTTCTTAAATATTTTTCACACACTTGCTTTCCCTTTCTTTTGGCACACTTACTTGCACATCTTCCTCCATATTTTCATGTATTTCCTTTTGCTGCCAGCCACATTACCTCTAACATTAGGAGACACATCCTGTTGGCACGACAATATCTGTTTGGATGATAAGTACGTTGCTTAGAGTCCCATCCCTCACTGTGGGACTGTTTTATTTTCTTCTCTCGCTCGTTTAATTTTTTTTTTCTTATATTGCCAATAGAAAAAGAAAGGAAAAATTGGAGTTTTTTCTGTACACAAACATGAAATGCAAAGAAATGAGCTATAGTAATCACAGTTTGAAGCATATTTGGGACATATATAACTGTATAGTGGCTTTAATGAATGTGATTTTGATTTTTCTTGCAGCCAAATGCTCTGAAACTTGGAACAATGATGGGTGTATTTGTGCCGTGCTTGCAAAACATATTGGGAATTATCTACTATATCCGATTTTCTTGGTAAACAATTTCTATCTGGACATTGTTCTGCTGTCATTCATCATGCTTGTACTTTAAAAAACATTTCAGCTAAGAAAATCTTGCATATCTTTTTTCTGTTTTGAGGATGTGACAGCGGCCCTTTAGGCAATAATCTGTAGTTTCCTATTCTTATCCTAAAGGATTTCAAAATTTCGGAAGAGATTAAATGCATATTATCTGATATCTACATCTAAATTTTCTAAATCCTACTGCAGAGATTTGCTTATGGTAGTTATGGTACTCTTCCTTTATATGTATTAGGTATGTGGACTGTGTACCAACCTGACCAATCTCAGTTTTTCTGCACAATCAACAGTGTACCTGCATGCTCTGTGTGCATCTCAATGTTTGACCATGGAAGCAGAATGAAATTTCTTCGTCTGGCCCTGTACCTAATATCAACTCAATACAGGTGTCTATAGTGCGACTGCAAATCACAATGTGATCGACAAAAGATTGCCTTTCCTTTCTGACATCATAAGGTTATCACTCTTACAAAGATCTTGCAGCCATCATATCCTGTGACTATCTTGTATCTATCTGTAGAAACTAAAATGTTTGATGGGTTAGAAGTCTCCTCATAAGCCTGATAGCCTTATGATGCTTGTTAACACCCTTTTTTTTTTTTTAAAAAAAAAAGTTGTCTACTGAGAAAACAAGTGTGGCAGGATTTTTTTCTTCTTTCAAAATAGTAGACGCAAGGTACTTCAATGATTCCTTTACCACGTTAGAGCATCAGTGACGGGGTTTAGATAGGCAACAATAAATTCAAAAATCTCGAGTTAACTTGATAGGATGAAAGACATAACCAAGTAAATATATGGGTTGCTAAAATAATGCTATAAAGAGAAGGTGGAAGATAATATTTTTAGAATTTTCTAATATTATATCAAGATAAATGACAAGGTGGAACTATGGGGAAATGCTTTAAAGTTTAAGAGGTTCGAAACTTGGCAAAATGAAGACGAAATATATGGAATGCAAGTTTAGTGCACATGAGATCAGTGAGGATGATTTGGTCAAAATAGAAAACTGTTTAGTGCAAGAATGAAAAAAATTTAAGTATTTGCGTTCTACTATACAACCGGATAGTGAATTTGAGGACATTAAATATATAATTAATGAAGGTAGCAAAGTGGGTACAAGCGAGTGATATGTCATGTGATCAATGAGTGCCACTTCATATGAAGGGATATATTTTGTAAGGAGACTATACGAACTATATATTATTGTGTGATGCAAAGTGTGGCACTGTGAAGAAGATAATTGAAGACACTATACATATGGCCGAGATGTGTATGCTAACTTGGATTTATGTAAAAAGGATAGAATTGGGCGTGAGTGCACAAGAAGTTTGGGGTAACCTCAGTAAATTATAAAGTAAGAGATGTTCTAAGACTCTCATACACAGACCTGAAAAAACCATGGTACAAAGTATTGATGGAATACAAGCACGAGGAAGTAGCAGAAGGGGAGTAGTGACATGGAGGATTATGAAGTGACTGAGTTCAGCCCTATACAGAAATGATTGGAGAAATGGAAGTAGAAGATGAATGGAGATTTGCAAAGCCGATGCAATGATGATGATGATGTCGAGGGTAGTAGTCCTAAAAGTATATAGAGCCATTGTTAATAAGCTTATTAGCAACTGAGATGCAAACAAATCCAATTAAGCTTAATGTTCCCAAGCGATGGATAAAGGTTTTAAGGTTAAGGAGCTTGAAAATTAGCAGCATGAAGACAAAATATATGAAGTGCAAGTTTAGTGCATCACAATAGTGTCATAATGCATGAATCTCAGAATTTGGGTTCTATTATGCAACCGGATGGCGCGCTTGAGGAGGACATGTTAATTGTTAAACAATGATCAATGCGGGTGGTAGGTAGAGACAACCGAGTGTTACATATTGTGATCAATACGTTCCACTTTAATGGGAGGGACATTTCTAGAAGGCAATAAGAAGAACTATATTTATTAATGATGTAGAGTATTGTGCTATGAAGAAGTGAATGGAAGACACAGTACATCTGGCTAAGATGCGTATGCTAAGTTGAATTCTTGGAGGGTTAAAAAATTATGAACACATAATAGTTTAGGGGTGGCCTCCACAAAGATAAAGTTTGAGTAATGCAGTTGTAGATGGGTTGGATGGTTTTTGGATGTCCCTGCAAAATCTGAAACAATTGTTTTATGTATGATTGAAAGAATACAAGCACAAGGAAGCATGATTTCAGGTATCGGCTATTACCTTCCTATACATATCAATGTTTAGCTTGGCTGAGACCAATTATATGTGTGTCAGGTACCCCTAGGGTATCAACCTATACATCATACATATATTTATCTACTGTTACCTATAGGTATTGCCGACATGCACAATTGTAAGTTATTTTTTGTTTCATATTTTTCAATATATATATATATATATATATATATATATAAAACTTTTATATTAAAATTCCTTAAAGTTATCATTGTAACAACTAAAATTTCTAACATTAAACTCAATACATCTAGAATGTTTGGCAAGAATTTCTTGTTTAGTTGAATTAAGATGAAGACTTTGGAATCTTGGTCTCTTTGATGTGAGAAGAGAACGATCACATAAAGAAGAAAATAAGAAGAATATGGACTAACCTTGCTTCATTCCCCATCAAACACAAAAGGAGAAAGCATAACAACTTAACAAAGTTTCATCATGCAAAGTCTATTTCATCAAAATGTATCAAAACTGGGATTTACATTGTGAATAAAGTACCATATATAGCAAACTAAATTAATTAAAATTCTCCTCATAAAAATTAAATTCCTATTCTTTTATTGATAGCTAACGAAATAGGACTATGAAAGTTAGTAGGAAGTCAAAGATGGTTCATAATTGGCAAGACTAGTCCCTTTCGGAGATTTGGGATTCTCGTTTTCTCTCAAACCCAACAATAGGTCAAGTGATCTCAACAAGTCCTCTAACTTTCCATGATTCTTAATAAAAACATATCCAGTAATAGAAATTAAATAATTCCACATTAAGTCAATTATCATCATCATCATCATTGCCGTCTCATCGTCATCATACCCTTCTCCCATCAATTTGCAAGTCCTATTTCTCCACATGTTTTTGATGAGCTCCAAGGTCTTGTAACTCCCCAATCCTCATGTCACTTTTCACTGCTTCCTTCCACCTCTTCCTTTTGTCATAATTCCTTGTGCTTGTGCTCAATTCTTCGTACATGGTTTTCTTCTAACCTCCGATGAACATGTCCAAACCAAGTGACATCCCATAATTTTTCTTGTATAGTTGCCACTCTCAAATCATATTTTTTCATTTATTGTTACAAATACCTCGCTACTCTTCCTAATTTTATCCTTGTTACTCCACATTTCCATCCTAACATACACATCCCAACCCAGTGTTCTTGAAGGCGGTCGGGGAGGCCGAATAGCGGTTCAGTCCCCGGGAGCCCTGGTTTCGCCCTTGGCGTCTTTTCGGGGCATACTGGGTTTGGGGTGCCCACTTGGGTGGTCTGGGCGGGCGCCCGGGGGGCTTAGGCGCCCTCCTGGGCGTTTTAAAGGCGGGTTGGAGCGAGTCGATTAATAAATTAATGAGTTTTTTCCAGGTTGGGTCGAGTTATCAAAGGGAAAATGGCATTTTCTTATTGGACACCACCCAACCCAACCCATCGACAACTTGTAAACTTTAAAGCCCTTATTGCCTAGGGATAATGGCTCCAGACCGACATTCAAACACCAGAATGGTGTTTAAATGATCTTGTACCTCTAAGATTAAGACTTTTAACCTTACACTGTTGAAGCGCGATTATCATTATGCCACATGGTGAACATCTGTGATCAATCTGAATTGTTCAAGTGGCAATCTATCGTTGAAACATGTCTTTGCCCAAAGAAACATACCCATTAGTGGATTTGAATCACCCGATTTATGAGCCTATAAGTGGATCTAAATGTTATATCTGCTTATTTTGAAATAAAATATGTACATCCATTGATGTCATATGCGATCGCATATGCCATTATGCGATTGCATATGCCATCTTGGATGACTGTATCACATATGCCATCCTGACATATGCGATACAGGTAAGTATGCTATGATGGCATATGCGATACAAGTAAGTATGCTATCACATACAATAAATAGTATGTCATGGCATACTTCTCCACTGGAAGTTTTTTTTTATTTTCTTATTTTTATTTATTTATTTTTATTTTTTGTCTTTGCTTTTCAAGCTTCCCCAAGCCCTATAAATAGGGGGTTTCTTTTCCTAATGCTCCTCATTCTACAATAATCTTTCTCTTTAGTCTTTTCCTTCTCTTTTGTATAGTCCACTATATTTTTGTACTATTTAAACTTATTTTTTAATGAAATTTGTATTTTTCCTTCAACCTTATGGAGAGATACCATTGTGGGTTAGAACTTAGAATATACTCTTTTCCTTCTTTTTTATCTGTTCTTATGTTCATTTTTGTGCTATTTTGTTTAACATTAATGAAATTTATATTTTCCCTTCTAACTTATGGGTTATATACTTATATTATATACTTTTATTTCGCATTCTATACACTACAAAAATTAATAGTGCCCAAATTTAACACAAAACATATTATTGATCACTATGGGGAGCTTTGAGAAAATTTTGGAATTTTTTTGGGAATTTTTTGAAAAAAAAAAAAAAAAAAGTTATGCCATGGCATAATGGCATATGCGAACCGCATATGCGATGGCCCTATGCCATCGCACAGGGTCGCATATGCCATTTGACTACAATGTGTATATCCCTATATGTTATATCTGCTTAACCCCATGTACTCTTATCTTCTTCTCACTTTTTTGCAGTCCAACATTTTGCACCATATAATACGGTAGCTGTCTTATAGAAACGTCTTTTCAATAAAAATTGAACTCTTGGGTCGCACAATACTCACTTACTAAACCCCATTGCTAAACCCCCCATGTAGACTCTATTAATATCAGTTCTCTTAGTCCCTTAAGTATTGTCGCAGATTTTATAGTAGCCCCTTGTGTCTGTTGGGCCTTTTTTGTAGCCAGTTATGACTTAATCCAATGAATAAATGAAGACATTTAATAGATCTGTAAATAGCTCTGTTATAACCTATTAACAACAACAGTTTCGTGGGAAATATGGACTGTAGTTGTGCCTGTTAATGTAGCAATTAGTGTGATTATTAGGTTAAAGAGATTAGGGTTTGAGAGATGATGGCTTAGAAGAGAAGATCTATGGTTTGGATGAGAGAGAGAGAGGGAGGGTGGTTGGGTGGGTGAATAACTTACAATATATTAGGCTAATGCACACTCCCCCTCACGCTAGACCATAGATATCATGCATGCCTAGCTTGACTATTATATCTTGAAGAACTGTGGGTCCATTGAGAAGAAGAAACATCAATAGGCTCCAAAATTGTTTCCCTAAATTTTTCTCTTACAAAACGACACCAATTTCAATGTGGTTCATCCTCTCACGTGAGACAGAAACTGATGCGATATTTTCAGTCTCTTCATTATCACAATGAAGAGGCATAGGCCATTGATAGGAATCCGAGCTTAGTGATAAGAGAGCGAAGCCATAGAAGTTCACAAGCTTCATGAGCAATGGCTTGATGTTCAACTTCTGCACTAGAGAGAGAAGTTTATTTCTTACTCTTCCATGCAACCAGATTGCCTCCCAAGAACGGCATAATATCCTGAAGGCGAACGCCGATTAGTAATATCATTAACCCATCAACATCAGTATGACCTGAAATATGAAGAGGCTAGAAATCTTTTTCATCTCCGGTGATTTCCAATGTTTTCTTCCTTATTAACGATCAAAACTTGTTTTCCTCTTATCCAAATACTAACTGTAGTATATATATATTATTATGAATCATTATAGTGACACATCAATTCTTCATACTCGAAATTATTAACTCATTTAAATAGTTAATTAAACCTCATTGACCTTTTTTTTAATGGATAAAAGTACCTAATTACAAGCATGTTTGTATAAAAATAGGGATATACTCTCCTGGCCATCATTGAAGCACCAAATGGTGATCTGACATCATTTATTGCCTTATGATCTTGGAAATCAATACCGTAAAAGTGATATATCATCAATTGAAGGGCTATGGGAAAAAAAAATCATACTTTTTGGGAGATTTGAACCATCCGATTTGTGCACTCTAATATCAACGGTTGTTCTTAACTTTGGTGACTGATATTAAAGTTCATTTATTGAATGGTTTATATCCACTTATAAGTATGATATTTTTGCTGGGACATGCTCTAACGATGGATCGCCACTTGGGCAATTTAGATTGATCATAGATGTGTGCCACATGACAATGATAAATCACACTTCAATGGTGTGAGAAAAAAAAGACATTTTAATGGTGGAAGATCATTTAAACACCATTTGGTGTTTAAATGTCGGTCAAGAGCCATTATCCCATAAAAATATTATACTTTTATTTAGGAATACTGTTTTCTATTGTTTCGCTTTTCTCTAGATTTTAAACTCATCGTCACGATACATATAGGTCTTGGGGGTTGGACAATTCTACCACGGATATTGAGTTTTGGACAATTCATCGTCACGATACATATAGGAGAAGGAGAAGAACAATGAAGGCTTTGAGAGTAGGGTGGCAACGGGTCGATTTTGGCCGGGCTCTAGTATATTTTCCCAACCCGACTCGACGGATTTGAACTTGGACCAAGCCCGGCCCAAGCCTGTGGCGGGCGTATGATTCCAAGCCCGACCCGTAACGAACTTTCAAAACCTAAGCCCAGCCTATACCAACCTGTTTATCATAGATGAACTTGAATGGGATAATGGGAGGGGAGAAAAGGACGCTTCCTTATGTTATCTCTTGGAATCCTTTTTTATTGGGAAAATAAGTCTTCAAAGTAGTTTTTGTTGAGAATAGGATTAGGAATTTGATATTATAAATACTAGACTAGATGTTTATGTGAGATTGGTGATAAGAAGCTATCCTGACAGGCTTAGGCTGTTAGGCTGAGCCCAACCCTTTTAATTATTGAGCTTAAAGGGCTGGGCCTAGTGGGTTGGGCGGGCTACCCAGCCCATTGCCACCCCCATTTGAGAGCATTAGTCTAAGTGCATTGGATTGTAAAGTAACAAATTCCTACATAGAAATGAGCAGTGAAATAGGACTTGCAAAACCGACCCACCCCGAGTAAACGGAGTAAAGCAATTATAATTGTGATGATGATGATGCCAGAGAGTTTAACTGTAAATAGGGATGCATGGAGAAATAGGATTTAAAAAGCTGAATCGATGTAGGTAAATGATAATGATGATGATGATGATAGAGAGTCAGAGTATACCCCATGTATAAATGAATGGGTAATTATAACTTCTGAAGCCGAACCCATGTAGATAGATGAATTACGATGATATCAAGAGAAGTAGTTCTGTAATATTTAGAACCATAGTTATCCTACTCGCAAAAGTCGGCCTTTTTTGCAAAAAGAAATGCGAAAAATCTCCTAATTATGTGTGTCTCAACCACCAAATAATCGATTGATTCAGCAAGTTGGTTAATTAGAGATTTTTGTTATTTCTTACTGAAGTTTCTTCAATTTGATGAGAGGAATCAGGTGTAAGCATTTATATACTTAACATGGATTGTGTAATTATAGATGTGCCTTTCATCGAACACCTTATAGTTTATTAGTTTACTAAAAGCATTATCTGTAACTTGAAATGTATTATGGTATATGTTTATATTATTTATTTTCCGGGAATTGACTAAATTTTCTCGAATTCACCTTGTACCGAATTATTGCCTCATCCTAATTTTGTGAACGTGATAATTAAAAATTATCAATCAGCAGCCAAGATACAAACAAAACCACTTTAAGCGTCATTTCCACAACTAGTTATATGACATTCACATAATTTTGCAGTAAAATACTTGAACTGACTAAATAATTGACTATTTCCAGTACTGTAAACAGAGGCTTTTAAGGACTTATTAACTACTTCTACAACATCTTCTTTCCTTTCTTTAAGAAAAGAAAGCGAGTGGGAAAGCATCCCCAATACAAAAAGCATCCCCATTATAGAAATATCTGGCATAGGGTAACCAACCGATTCCCTATGGTTATTTGGAGTGGGCCACTTTTTGGGACGTGTGCATATGGAGTAAAATGTGTGCCATTTGATGGAATGCCGTTGATCTAAAGATCTGTGGTGTTGAAGATCTAAAGATCTGTGGGATGAAAAGACATGTCTTTCATGTGATTTAAAGCACTGAAGCAGTCAATGCCCTTTTTGGATCACATGAAAGACATGTTTTTCCGTCTCAGGCTTTAACACCATAGATATTTAGACCATGACCGTACCACCAAATGACACGCATGTTTACTCCACCATGGTACACGTCCCAAAAATTTATCTGTTCCAAAACATGGTTTGGAACGGGTCTGTTAGCCTATACCATCTCATACAAAAAATTGCCTAAACAATGCCATTTTGTTGGTCTCATGTCTTACATCTCCAAAATTACAAAATTTGTGGCATCACAAAGGTTGGATCTATCGTCAAAGAGGAAGCCAAATTTCCAGTGGCTTAGAGTTGTCTTTCACGCGCGTCAGACTGTACCAAGAGAATCTCCCTTTAAGAGAACCTAAATGCCAACTTTGCACTGATATGAACGCGCATCAAATATTTATCTTTACACTTATTGTCATTACTTGATAGTGTCATCAAGTATGAATGTAACTTTTCCTTGTAATTTGTTCATATGTTTGGTTTTTTTTTTTTTTTTACAAATTTGTTGATGGTTGCACCTTTGCTCATCCCTGCATATGACTACATTTCCCTACTGTTTGTTTATTTATTTATTTTTTGTTATCTTATTGTCACAGTCTAATAATAATTGCCATTTTCGGGTTGTTTGATTATTTAATTTATTATTTTTAGCTAATTCCGGTTGATGGTTTCTTTTTGTTAAGTATTCTGTATATAATTCGATAAGACTTTGAGTTTTGTTGCTTGGAAAATTCCTGAGTGGAGTTTTTTGTGCTAATTTTTTTTGTCTTTCCAGACTTTTCTTCTTCTTTTATAATCCTGTAAAAGCCACGTTAAAAATTATTGTTTTAAGATGCTTGGAAATGGTTATTTACTATTTCTTTTATCAGGATTGTTGGTATGGCAGGCATAGGTGAGTCACTTGTGTTGGTTTCCTTTTGTGGCTTGTGTACATTCTTAACTGGAATATCATTAAGTGCAATTGCTACTAATGGTGCAATGAAGGTATGATAACAAGTCTTTATCCTACTGTATTGTTTCTCTTTTAATTTATTTTAGAGAATTGAATGCTTGAACTTACCCTAAGCCAACGGTTATATCTGTTTGTGGTGATACAAAATTAAAAGTTATATGCTATTGTGCTCAAGTATGGTAAATTTTCTATACAATAGAAGCATGGTGATCCCAAAATTACAAATTTTGGCTATTATGTTCAAGTTCCGTGATTTTTCTATATAATCAAAGCACGGAAAAGGGGTTGAAGTATCAGAGATTGCTGGGGCGTCTCATTTACCTCACTAATATCCTCTCTGGATTTACTTTCCTTGTATCTGTGGTTATCCAGTTTATGGACTCTCCTTGAGTTCCACATTGTGCCGTGATTCATCATATTTGGAGATATATTAAGTCCTCACCTGTTCGAGGGGTATTCTATTTCGATGCTGGGCACTCTATAGTTAGTAGCTGTAAGATGTTGACTATGCTGGGGATCTAACTGATCGTCACTTTACATCCGAGTATTGTGCTTTCTTGGGGGCACCTGGTTTTTTGCAAGAGCAATAAACAAGATGTTTCTCGGTCTAGTGCTGAACCCAAATATAAGGCTATGGTCACAACACCTGCGAAGCCCTTTGGCTTCTGTTCACTGTCCCTGAATTAGGGTCTCGACCCTCCATACTTCTCTTCACTGAAACAACCAGGCTGCTACTTGTGACTCTGTTCTCCAGGAGAGAACTAAGCATGTTGAAGTTGATATAAATTTCCATCCTCAAAAATTACAAGCCAAGATTATTGATACACCCAATTCATTTAAGCAGCTGGCTGACATCTTTACTAAGGCAGTGGGACGCACTCTTCTTCGGGATATGCTTGTTAAGCTGAGCATGATTGATATCTATGCACCAATTTGAGGGGGAGTATTGGGATAAATATTATATTGTATTGTGTGTGATACACAATATTGGGTGTGTGAGTTGTAAGGGTATTAAGGTCTTATGTTGCTAATATAAATTCTAGTAGGGCTCTCAAACCCTAACAAAGCCTTCTTCTCTCTCTCTCTCTCTCTCTCTCTCTCTCTCTCTCTCTCTCCCCCTACCTTACTCTAGCCGTAACCTCTAACCCTAAATAGCTCCAAATTGAAGTCTTCTCTCATTGGCATCTGCAACTTAATGATTTTGTGTTGCTTGTATGTGGGTAGTATGTTGCCCTGTTCTTTTCCTTTAAAAAAAGGAATTTTCTTTTTGGGTTCTTTGGCCTTACTTATGCCCCTTGCTTAGTTTTTATGCGGGGGTGTCTTTTATTCATCAATATAATTTACATCTTTTCCATTTCTTTTTAAAGAAACTCTCACATTTTCTTATCAACTAATTTTTTTTCTATTAGAAAGAATTGAAGGACCATCTCAGAGGTCCTCCTCTTTATTTCTATTGATGATTATTTATTTGTATATTACTGCATCTCATAGGGACATCTACAGATTGAGAGGACTGGAACGAACCTACTCATAGCAATATTGTGTCATGGAGACTGGAGATAGTAGCATACCACATACATGTCTTTGTTCTGAATATGAAAAATGGCCTGCAATGCAAGTAACCTTGGTCCAAAGTCAACTTAAAACAATCATATAACTATACATTTCCTCACTTGACCTGGCTTCTGTTTTTTTGGTGTAAAACATTGATGTCCATTTAAAAATCTTGACTCAACAAGAGTTGGTTGAGATCCAAGTTGAATATTAAATGCTATTTTGTATTTGATATGCTTAAGAAACAACAAGGTACTGTTTAAAAACATTCTCCTTATTTTGATTAGAGATCGGAGACTAAAATGGACTGTGATGGCTTAGCGATGATGATGTAGAAATAAAGATGGAGACGGCATTGTTGGGAGGGTGGGGCGTAAATTAACATAACGGACTTTTTTGTCTTGATGCAACCAGTTTTGTGACTAGTAAAGAATATGTACTTGCATGCAAATATGGTGCTTTTTGGTAGATTCATAATATATCATGAAAGAAGGAAAATAACAAAAGACGTCATTGAGGCTGGGGACAACAACAAAGGGAAAATACAGGCTAAACACTAAAGTAAATCATACTTAGCAATAACTGAATCCTTCAATACTTCTTCCTAGTGAGTGAATAAGCAGTCTCATTAGCTTCTCCCTTAATCCAGTACTTGACCAGTTTTGGCTAATTGGGACTTGAAGCCTGGTCACTTCTAGCTAAGTTTTGAGCATTTAAATCTTGCTATCCACTAGCCACTCCACAATAAAAGATGAATGCCATCGTCATGGAATGTGATACTAAGATTGTTATGAGCAAACTTTGTGCATGTTTATATGCTTTAAAGAAGCTTATTTATGTGAGCAGCTTGTTTGTGGCAGTTTTTCTAGGAAATGATGCAAAAAATTTTTGGTCTTTGCATTTCAAGGAAATTTGAAATTTCCTAGCCGTACTTGTGTTACCTGTTTATTTGCTGATCGGATGAGTTTGGGAATGTAACTGACAACTAAATTT
The DNA here is from genome assembly GCA_021018995.1 of Chloranthus sessilifolius. NCBI lineage: Eukaryota > Viridiplantae > Streptophyta > Magnoliopsida > Chloranthales > Chloranthaceae > Chloranthus > Chloranthus sessilifolius. Next base: position 11,876,252 of record CM037590.1, read on the forward strand.
TTTTCTTGATCTTTTCTACTTGCAGGGTGGAGGGCCATACTATCTTATTGGCCGAGCCCTAGGTCCAGAGGTTGGTGTTAGCATTGGACTGTGTTTTTTTCTTGGGACTGCAGTTGCGGGAGCCCTGTAAGTCATCATTTCATGTATTTGTTAACTTAATTATCAAAGTAATTGAAAATGGTCCTTTGATGGTAAACATTTCTTAATTTCCGCACCAAGCTTTAGGTCTGTCGTACTATTGTCTTTCATGGTCTGTTTACTCCACATGTTTCACCATTCACTACATTAATGGTGAAAATAAGTGAAAAGTAGTTTAAATAAGCTAAAAAATTTGCTAGATCAGTTTGCGATTCTTGAGTGGTTACATAAAACTTTGCAGCTATTGGTCAGATACCCTATCCTCCAGAGTTAATTCTGCGAGTTTGAGTAAATATTTACCCAAATAGCCTCGTGTTAGGATTTAGGACATGTTTATTTTGTTTTAAGCAGTTTTCTGGTGCTTTTTTTCTCCATTGCAAATAAATCCTGATCTGAGAGCTACATGTTTCTACAGTTACCATTTGTTAGTGGCTTTTGTTTATATATCTCTTTTGGTGTTTGAGAAGAAACTTGGCTAAATATTATGGACTAGTATGATTAAAAGAAGTTAGATCTTTCATATCTAGTTGACAAAGCTAATTCTAAACTTACAATTACATGTGTATTTGTGTATATGCTTTGACTCCTACAAGAAAATTGCGCCAAGGTATGAGGATCCTATTTGGTCACTTGCACTGGCTATGTTTACCCAAATAGTGGCTTCAGATATGGTATGTTAAAACAAAGGCGCTATATTTAGGGTCGGGGTTGAGTAAAAGGTACACTTTTGGCTTGATTTATAGTTTTGTCTTAAATCACTTCCAATTCCTACATTATTTATAAAGATTATCCTCAATGGGAGATTGTAGCACGGGACACTTTGATCATTGGGAGGTAAATTTGTATAATGCCCATTGTTTCAGAGATGATTGTCTGGTGAAAAGTCAGATTCATTAGTGGCATTGATTCGGATTCTCAGTGGGGGTGGCATGATCAGATGATTCCACGATGGAAGAGCTATGGATTTTTCTCTAGGGGATCATTTTGCAAGATGTTGAAATTTGGGCCTGTCCAAATATATGGGTGTGTGGAAGATCCCCAACTCTCTCTGAAGTTGGTCTTGTAGGATATCTTTCATTGTATGGTGCTCAAACATAATAAGTAGGGACAATAGATACTTAAATAATGTGATATGCAAAGATGCACAGGAGATGATGGAGCATCTTTTTTCCCCTTTTTGGTGGTGGGGAAGATTAATGATCGTTTGATGGCATTCCCATTCTCTTCTATCAGGTGACTACTGTAATTAATCGGTTTTTTGTGGTGACTATTTGCGGTATTTGGAAGGAAGAAACAAGAGAAATGCAGGCCCAATTGTTTAGGAGTGCTCAATTTTGATAGAAGTCTGGCAGGAAACCTAGCTTCGACAGGTGTCTTTTTTTAAGGAATGCGTTGGGAGGTTCTTTCCTTTTCCATGCAATTGTTATGGACTATTCCAGTTTCGCAGAGTTCTGATCCCTTCTTCATGGTTTTTTGCTTATAAATTTTTTGGTTATTATCGTGGAAGGTGATTCTGTTGACGATTGAGGATCCCTGTCCATGGAGTAGTAGGTTTGAAGAAGCATCTGATATATCACCTTTGCACTGTATAGATGAATCCATCGCCATCATGGACTCTGGGGAATGACGTCTTGAAATTTACGACTTGAAGGGGATCCTGAACTCCTTTGATTTGGATTCTTTTACCTATCATCAAAGTTAAAGTCGAGAGCCCCAAGTTAAGAAAGGGACCACTCTGTCACCCTCTTGATGGACGTTATCTGATACTCGGATCCAATGTTGCTTTCCAATCTCTACTCAGATTTTCTTCCCAAGATGTCATTGACTTCCTTAACTACATATGTCTACCTTCCAGTTAACTAGTGGATTCACTTTTTATCAAACGAGTGAGTTTTAGTAAGCTATTTTTGGATGCATCCAATATTGCAATTACTTTTCCATATTTGAAGACCTAAATTTGATAAAATTTTAATCTATTTTTGGCGCATCCTGGTTACCCCCAAACTAGATGGATGGAAACCTTTTTGGGCAATACTGCTCTAAGGCTGGTGCTGATATTTAGATAAAAGGGGTTGGGCCTATAGCTCAACTGGAAGGTGCATGACGATGCAACCTTGAGATTGCACGTTCAATTCCATCTAACAATAAAAAATAATACTGCTCTATGCAAAATTTCCACTCAAATTACAATAAAATCAACTAAGAAAATCTAGTGACTACTTCTATAAGGTATGGGCATACTCACCCAATTTTATGCCACATGGCACACATCTTTGGTCTATCCAAGTAGTCCAACTTGCAGCCCATCACTGGCACGTCTAAGCCAAAGAATTATGCCTATGAGTGAACTGGAAGCATCCAATCAGTGTACTTTTATATCCACCATAAGAAAATTTGGACAACCATTCATTTTCGAGTGCATCAGATGGTTCAAATTCCCCAATGGGTTCCCAGTATGAGCTACTGTTTGATGACTCAGATTGCTCAAAACATGTGCCATGTGGCTTAAAATTGGGACAGTGATGGCTCATTGAACAGTAAAAGATTAATATTTCGTACACAAATAAATCCAAATAAAGAAAGGGAGCGACTCTAGTGACTGCTCATGACTGCCCAGTTTTATGCCACATAGCTCACCTCTTTGAACAATCCATGTAGTCCAACTAGCACACTATCATTGACATGTCTAGCCAAATAATCACGCATATGAGAGGACTGGAAGCATCGGACCCGTGCACTATAATATCAACCATCTTTCCTATCCAACAACCCAACCCAACCTTTATAATTGGTTGATGGCTTCAAACGAAGTGTGACATTTCTTTTTTCCAGTAGACTTCTTTTGCCTAAAACTACTCAATAAGACCAAGCAGAGGATGAAAATCTTGTGAAAGACATAAGCTCAACTCAGCCAAAAAGCTATGGTATTTCTCCGCACCAAATGCTCGTCGATAATTGAAAAATAAGCACAACTGTCCATTTTAGAGTGTGTTGATCAGATGGTTCAAATCCCGCCAATGAATTCTTTTGGGCCCACTGTAACTCCTGATATGAGCTACCATTTTGATGAATCGGATTGCTTAAAACATTTATCACGTGGTTTGGAATTGGGCCAGTCATGGCTCTATTTTTATTGAGGCGATCATGCCCCATTTATCGTTAATCAAAATTTTAGTCTAGTTTTCGCGCATCTGGGTGACCCAGACTAGTTCGATAAGAACCTTAGTAGGATAAGACTATGCTAAGGAAAATATTCAACTTAAAGTAGAATTTTCACCCGTAAAAGGTTTTGTTTTTTTAATCGATAGCAAATTAAAAACTTTTTTTGATCGATCTATATGTTAAAAGATTCATCTCTCCTTCCTTTGGTGATGAAAATTATGGCAATGACGATTATCATATGGGTTGGGCCTGTAGCCCAACAGTAGGTTGACGATATAGCAACCTCTAGGTCGTAGGTTCACTTCCAGCTTACCTATCAAGAAAAGAAATGATGATTACCATATGGTGGTGATGATGATCACAACCATAACCATGATGCTTATAAGAATGATGGTGGTAACGACCATAACTTAATGATTAGCATCATGATTATGATAATGGTTACTGGCTAAACGACATAATAGTAGTTCTGAAATTTGTCTCTAAGCACTCACAAATCACAATTTTTTGTCTAAATTTACAACATAGGGGCGACCAGAAAACAAACACGATCATAATATAGAAAAGTTGTAAAAAAAAAGAAACAATTAACAATTTACTTATTGCACTTCTGCACATTGCAAAGGTATTATTGAATTTAGCCAATTTCTACCTTAACTATCTATTAATTCTGATGTATCAGCGTTATGCAGAGAGTATTGTGACTGCCTAATTATTGCTTCCAACTTATATCTCAGTAACCTTTGAATATATCTGGATTGGATAGTCCTTCTTGATCTAAATTTGATCTTAATTCTTTCAGTTACTGAATGGAGTTATTTATTTATTTGGTTATTTTAATTTTTTGCTTTCGAATAGAGTAACATTATCATTCCTCGAAAGAACATGCGTTCGAGTCATAGTTCAAAATCTCAAGTGATATTGAGACGTACCGTCTAATACCTGTCAGCTTTGGAGCCTGACAATGTGATACAAACGAATATGGAGATTATTTCCCGACTGTATTGTGGACAAAGATGTATCGATCAGGGTTACATGATTTGGTAGCCCCGCTACTGAACCGCAAATCGGGTCGATGCGAACAGGTTCGGGATTCGGTTCGCTCCGGTTCAGGAGCTGGTGGCTGAACCGGTCAGGTTTCCCTTTCTAGTGTTTTATTCCTAGAAATCTCTTAAAATAGATGACTTTCTAATCTTGTCCAAATCTCTTCTGCAACGCATGGGTAAACCGACCTTCCAAGGAATTAATTTTAATGAGAACTTACAAAATATATTAAAAGTAGTAGTATTTATATAAATATATATTTTTTTATCAGGTATTTATATAAATGTTTAATGCACCAAAGACCTTATCTTACCCCTAGTGAAATCGTTGGACAGTGGTGAACTACAAACCACGAACATGAATCCGAACCGAGCGAACCAGCAAACTAGCTAACGGTGGTATTGGTGTCAGTATTGGAGCTGAATATGCCTCGATTTATACTATTCAAATGTGCAAAAATTAGTTGCCAAAAGTAATCTTGCTAGTGAAGGTCAGCTTTGAAAATGTATTATATGCAAAATGCTGGACCTAATAGCACTAATGTATATCTATTTAAAATTTCAAACCTAACACTTCTGGAATCAACTATTATTTCATCAGTCACATTTGGTTGTTTGTATATTCCCTCTATCGCCTGTTGGTCATGTATATTTTTTCCTGAATTTGGTGGTTGTATATTCCCTCAATTTCTTTTTGGTGCTGCAGATTTATTGGGAACCATACTTCTTTCGAGCAATTTCTTGGTTGATTATGTTTTTCTTCGTCCTCTTGCTTTTAGTTTCATGGGCAAGAAGTTTCTGAATCATGCTGTTCGTTGATCTCTCTGTGCAATGGTGCCCTTGAAGGCCATTGGAGGCATATTTTAGTTATCTCATTTCAAGATCATTGATTGACTATATTGTTGCTCGTATTTCTGGGGATTTTTCCTTTGGAGCGTATAATTTTGTTACTGAAAATTTTAATACTTAAAATTACAATTCTGTGAATGAAGCGCACATCCAAATCTTTCCTCTCTCATGCGATGTTCTGCGTGTTTGTGGTTTCAGTTACGTCTTGGGAGCTGTAGAAACGTTCTTAGATGCTGTGCCGGGTGCTGGAATTTTTAAAGGTATTCTTTGAGAAAATGGAACCATTTGGACTATGCAAGCCATTTTTCACAATTATGTGATCTGTTAATAGTCACAACATGTCAAACCATTTAAAGTTGTAGTGGCACCACTGCCACATGGTAATGCTGCAGTCTTGGTTTTGAGTCTCTTGTCAATGTGGCTTCGAAAATTATCTTCTTAATCTACTACTAATCAATGAAAAGAATATATTTATGATACCATTGGTATTTCTTTCTTACCTTCTCGTTTATCAGGGTTCTTCTTTCTGAAAGATAAATCATTATTTCACAATTCTGTGATCTGTTTGTTGTTTACACAGTATTACAAACCACTTATTGTTGTAGAGCCACAACTGCTACAAGGTGATGCTGCAGTCTTGGGTTTCTCCTGTCAACGTGGCTTATAGATTTTTTCCTAGTCTACAAGTAGCTCATGGAAAAATTAAATTCATGTTATCATTTATTATTTCTATTTTACGTTATCGGTTATCATGGTTCATCTTTCTGAAATTGAAGTAGATATGTGAATTTCTGTTATGCCCCCCTGTGCTTTTCAATGCAATCCTTGTGACTTTTGATGGCCATGAAGTTCTTGCCCCCTCTCTCCGAGAAAGAGCCAATAGTCTCACTTTTCCACGTTCATTCAATTTTCATTCTGCATGAATTAGTTAAAATGTTCAATTGGAATGTTTAAGAATCTAAATATAATTTAGCCACAAGCTAAAACAATAATCTCTATTTTTCTGCTGTTCTCAATGCAGAGAGTATAACAAGTGTTAATGCCACTTTGGTCCCTGGAGCAGTTCAAGAAACTATACACAGTCCCAGTTTACACGATTTGCAAGTTTATGGGGTCGTGGTGACCATCCTTCTGTGTTTTATTGTATTTGGTGGTGTGAAAATCATCAATAGGGTTGCACCTGCTTTCCTTATCCCAGTCCTATTTTCACTGTTTTGCATATTTATTGGAATATTTGCAGCACGGAGGACAGACGATTCATGTGAGTGTCTATTTAGCATATTCTTATTTTTCAGATGTTCTTTGCCAATGAATTTATCTGCAAATTAAAGAAGTTTTAAACCTGTACAAGTGATTTTTTTACCACAAAAATTGGCACAGCTGGAATCACAGGGCTGAGTTTGCAGACATTTAAAGATAACTGGAGTTCAGATTACCAATTTACTAACAATGCTGGGATACCTGACGTTAACGGATCAGTTTACTGGAACTTCAAGTAAGCTATGACTAGTACTGGATGCTATTGCGATTTTCTACTGACCCCGTGTTCTATTTTCCTTTGGTTTCATTGTTTTAGTTTCTGAGCTCAATTACTGATTTGGTGCTTGTTAGATTTAGACTTTACGCTCTAAGAAGGTCACATTAATCCGACTGTGACAAATTTTTAATCTGTTTAAGAACACTTGAGTCTCTGGTCTCCGTTGCAGCATTTGAACACTGCGCCTGATTCAGATAACAGCGTTTGATTGTCACTCAGTACGTTGAAGGTTGATCTCAGATCATCTCCGCCACACACACACACACACACACACACACACACAGAGTAGAACAGAAGAAAAGGCATTGACCACCGTCAGATCAACAGTGGTTAATGAGTTTAAAAATGAAAAGTGAAAAGTTTATCATTTTACAATTCAATTTCAGACTGTTAGATTGAGGCCGTGATTTTTTTATTTTTTCTAAAACCTCCTAAGGAGGGGTGAACCATAGGGTGGAGTGGTGCCAAGTGCACCCAAAGAAGGGGCTGGACCTGAGTAGGGTCTCTGGTTAAGGGACCAGTGACCTTTTCCCTATATGTAGTTAATGGAGAATATTTTTTTTTTGTCGATAGACTAACACTTAATCAACTGGAATGATCTATCAGGCTTCTGTTTTAGGACCAGGGATGAAGACTGTATGCTTGAAGATCACCCCGGGTTCTCTGTACCAGCATAGTTCTCTATTAGCATTTCTTCATCAACTTGATCTAATGCATTTTGGAAGTTAGAAGAGCCACCACTTAGAAAGGCAATAGCTTGTTTTCATTATTAGCTTGGACAAGACTATGTAGGCACAATATGTATACCCCTCCATTCATATATATTATAAGAGAAATGTAAAACAAGACTATGTAGGCACAATATGTATTCCCATCCATTCATGTATATTATAAGAGAAATGTAAAATATCTTTGTAAGACAATCGACATCGTGATGCTTTATTGGCAGATAAGCTTGTAATTTCAACTTCTTATACTTTTCATAACTTCACATGATATCTATTTTTTCTAATTTTTCTTCAATTGCCAAACAAAATTATTTTCGTATTTTTTTAAAAGTTCATATCACATTCCTAACATTTTAATTATATTTCGTATTATGTTGAAGGAATCCTTATGATAATATCCATGGAGATGCATTTATGTTTGATGTGTGTATGTGCATAATTAAATATGCCTGCCGCTTCACTTTGGACTGCCATGCCACAATGTGTTGGCACTAAATTGCCTCTGTGCCTTTTAGAAATCAAGAGAAACTTGAGGTAGCGGCGACTTAGCCCCCTTTGGGAGAATTCTTTAAAATTGGTAGTCGATTTCTCTGATCAGCAAGAAGATATATTGTAGAAGAGAGGGTCGGTAAGTGAACTTCTCATTTCATGTTGGAAGGATTCATTGTTTCTCCTCTGCTCCATTCCTACGTATAATGAGAACATGAATTCCTTTTGTACTGATTCTAGGAAAGCGGTGCAAAGGAATGAAAAAGTTAGAAGATGCAATTTTAATCTAGCATGATGCTGATGAATTCTCAAGTCGTTTGAGTTTGGGAATGAGATTTGGAAAACAAGCAGTACTATGAGAGTTTGAGACCTCAGCTTGGACTAGTCATTGGGTTGCAATAGTGTGGTCAATTGGTGAGGAAGCTATGATGGATTGCTTATGATGTGAAAATTGAGGTTTCATTGGTGGGACTGCAAGCTTCAGTGGAAGGATTACCTTTTCCTACAATTTTCTAGAGCTTAGTCCTGTTGGAGGAGGATGGGTGGCCCACTTTCCTTTTTTTTTTTCGAAAGAATATAGTGAGAAGGAGCTGAGTCATGTACTTTTAGGAAGGACAGCTGTGTCAGCTGGAGTTTTAAGGTTTTGGAGGTTGCCTGAGGAACCGTCAATGTGACACATTTACCTTTCCAATTTGAAGATCAAGAGGGTTGTGGAATTGTGGAGGAGAGTGGTCGAAAGAATTTGTAGTGGAAACGGAATGAGTGTAGAGGTTGCTTTTGTGACAACTGTTTGATTGGGATATGCTCGACTAAGTCATTGTTGTTGTGGAAGGTGTTGAGAAGGATCTCGTTTACTGAGAGTTTGAGTTTAAGTCTGAAAATCTTGTATCGGAGCATATATTCAGCTATGATACCCTTGTATATGTATATACAGTATCAGTATCTCTGAAACTATATATTGGTGAAAATACTTGGGAAAAATATCCCTTTTTTGTTATTACTCTCTGACCCAAATCATAACTGTTCCATCGGGCTCTGCATTTCAGTATTTACTTGAGATCCTAAACAATGGTTGAATTTCCACTGGAGGTGAAAGTCTTGACTGTAGAAACACTCCTCTTTATTTTTCATTAAAATATAAGTGAATAGATTTCTGGAGGATGGTGAGAGGGTTTTTTATACAGACCTCAGATTATTTTGTCAATGTTCAATCAGGGTAGGAGAAATGAAAAGAAATAGTTGAGACAAATGCTAGATGACAGTGTTTCGAAAATCGGCCCCCAGCAACCCGATTTAGGTCTGGGCGGTTCCTGGGGCTGGCCAGGTCTGGGGCGTCTGCCTGGGCGCCCACCCTGGTGGGTAATTAAATGGGTCAGATGGGGCGGGTCCCGGGGGGGGGAGGGTGCTTATATAAAGATAAATATATATATTTTTAGCCCTAGCAGTTCTCTTCTCTCTTTCTCTCGTCCCCTCTGCTCTTTCCATTCTTTGGCGCCAGCGGCCACCGGCGACAGAGCCCCAGCAGCCACCGGCAACCTCCAGCAACCTGAGGTAAGTAATTTTTTATTATTATTTCTTTTCTGTTTTTTTTTTGGCTGCTTCTTCTTCTTTATCAGTTTTTTTCTTTTCTTGTTCCTTGTCTTCTCTTTTCTTCTTCTTTCCTTTTTTTTAACCCGCTGCCCTCCTCGTCTGGCTGTTTGGTTTTTCTTCTTCTTCTTTCCTTTTTTTTTCTTCTCAATTTTTTAACCCTCCGGATTTCCTCCTCTTTCTCTGTTTTTTTTTTCCTTCTCTTTTCTTCCTCAGCAACTCCTCCTCCTCAGTCTTCTTCTGCTATTCTTCTTCTTTTCTTGCTTTCTCTACAAAAACCCCTCACGCATGATCATAGATATATGGGATAATGCCTCCTGACCGACATTTAAACACCATAATGGTGTTTAAATGGTCTTATACCATTAAAGTTAAACTTTCAATCTCACACCATTGAAGTGTGATTATCATTATGCCATGTGGTGAACATCCATGATCGATCTAAATTGTCCAAATGACAACCATTGGAACATGTCTTGGCCCAAAGAAACATGCCTTTAAGTGGATGCGTCTCATCCGATTGATGAACTTTAATATCAGCCATTAAAACTGAAAACAACAGTTTATATTAGAGTTCACAGATCATATTGTTTAAATCTCCCTAAAACACCATTTTTGGGCCTATTATACTTCAATCGATGATCTATCTCTCTGATGGTACGGATCACGCACGTCGTAAACCATTGATGGTGTAAGATCTTTTAAACACCATTTTGGAGATTAAATGACGGTCAGGAGAGTAGGGAGCCATTGCACTTGTAAAGTTGGCCCTTGCACCGAATTTCCGAGTGCAAGTAACGGCTCCCATTCTTTTATATATATATATATATATATATATATATATATATATATATATATATATATATGAGTATGATCGAACGGTAAAAAACCATTGACTGCTTTATAATTTTTCAGTTTATGTGCAAATTGGTTGTGGCATGGCGCAAATTGTATTGATTTTTTTTTTATGACCAGTGATTGATCGATTTTTTTTTCAAATGATATGTCGTCTTCTATAACATTGACCGGTGCATCCAGAAAAGATAAAGACGATCACAGTTGAAACACTGTTTTCTAAAGGATCCACAAGTGCCAGGAAAGATTACATGTTGTTGGTGCAAGAAGGAATATACGGCGGGCATCAACCGATTGAAGAAACATCTCACTGGTATTAAGGGAGACATAGCCTCTTGCATGCCCGCTCTAGCATATGTTAGGCAAGAGATGCTTAATAATTTGAACTCGATTAAAGAGAAAATTGTAAAGGAGAAAAAAGTTCAATCATTACAAGAGTCCGTGAAGATTTACAGTGATGGAGTCTTCGGCTCTAAAGACAAGTAGAGAAAGTCATCGTTTCTTAAAGAAACCATACACCTAGGGGACACTAGATAGTTTTGTGGTCCTGTAAATCATTGGAGGAAGTGAAAGGAAAGGGGAAATTACGGCAAACAGTCATTCTAGAGAAGCTTATGAAGGCACGGAAGGGACGTGTTGATGGCCATGCTGCAAGATGGTTTTATGTAAACGACATCCCTTTTCACACAGTTGGCAACAATTATTTCTTGAAGATGTGTGAAGCAATAGGCCAATATGGTCCATAGTACATTCCACCTACGGATTTTCAATTGGGGTTTTGGAAGCGGAGAAGTATAATGAATCTCTTAGCTCATAGTCGTTTTGGATCAACTTTTTTAGGGTCGGTTGAAGTGTCAAAGGATGTTTATGATGCACAATTCATTTATAAATTGGTTGAGAAGTGCATCCAACAAGTGGGAGAGAAGAATGTTTTACAGGTGGTTACGAATTACGCTGCAAATAACTTAGCTGCAATGCAGGTATTGAAGGTAAATTACCAAAGATTTATTAGACCTCTTGTGCTGGCTATTCGATCGATCTAATGCTTGGGGATATTGGGAGGCTACCGAAAGTAAAAAGGGTCGTTCAAAAAGGCAAAGGCTGTGTCCACATTTATATACAGTCACATGAGGGTATTGAGTATGATGCGAAAGAAGACCTAAAAAATAAATCTTGTTTGAGCAGGCGTCACATGCTTTGCCACTCCATACCTCACTTTGCAGAGCTTTTTAAAGTTGAGGGTCAAGTTGAGGGTGAATGGAAGAAATGCAGATGGAACACGGAACGAGCAGGGAAACAAGCAAAGAGTATTATATTGAGCACCACTTTTTGGAATGAGGTGATGTATTCGTTGAAAGTCTTTCAACCGCTCGTAAAAGTGTTGAATGGTCGATTCTGGTGTCCCTTTGATGGGGTTCATTTACGCTTCTATAGAGGACTTAAAAAGAGAAATTAAGAACTCTTGCCAAAACAATGAGGCCCAAATTAGAGCAGAAATAAAAATTATTGAAGAAAGATTTAAAAAGCACCTTGAACATCCATTAGTTGTGATGGGACAGTACTTGATTCCTTTCTACTATTACCGAGAAAGAGGAAATTCGATGAGGTAAATGGTTTATGAAAGGAGTAATGATTACATATCAAAATTTATTGATTCCGAAGTTAGTGACCAAATTATAGACGAGTTGAGTTGTTTTATGGATTCAGAAAAATCTTTTGGAGATCCCATGGCAATTAGGCAAAGGAATGTGGATAAGAAGAAGCTTCAATTGATTGATAAGACGCCTAACTCAGGTATATTTAATTAATTTTTATATAATTTAAAGTTTCAAACCTTCAATTGAGTAATAGAGGTAGCTAATGTCTCTAGTTAATTAATTCATCTTTTAAAATTGATTGGCAACTATTTAGTGGGAAATGTATGGTATGGATGCTCCAAACTTGCAGAAGATGACCATATGAATTTTAAATTTGACATGTAGCTCTTCTAGATGCGAGAGAAATTGGAGTATCTTTGAGATGGTAAATATACTAGAATTATGTATTTATATTCTAATTATGTATATATAATTTTATATTCATTAAGATAGTTGTTATTTTATTTATTCATATTCACACGAAAAAATAAATAAAATTGGGACATCAAAGTTGAATGACTTAGTGTATGTGCAATTCAAAACGAAGCTTCTAGACCGCAACTCTAAAGGAAAGGAAAAAATAGATACTTTAGTTTCTGAAGACAAGGAAGTGGTGCTTGAGTGGTTAATTGATCCCAATGAAGAAGTATTTCCCGGTGAGTAATTGACGCGCGGTCTTGTTGGCGAGGCTTCGGGTGCAATGTAGAAGCCCAACCAATGAGGAGAACCAATTTTGTAGCACAACTATGGAGGCAAATAGATGTGGCGGAGGATGTTGATGGGGACAGCCAACAAACGAAAGGGATAATGATGTCGAGTATACTCTTTCTGATGTCAAAGATCTTCAAAATGAACCATTAGATGATGAAAATTTGGATTGAACACTATTGCATAGGTGACATTTCATCTTGGGGTTATGCGGATTGCGTAGTTGAACTTTTTTTTTGCTAAGTGATTGCGTGTTTGAACTTGAATCATGAAATTTTTTATTTTGAAAAGTCACATTTTATTTTGATGCTCTTATCCTCTAATCCTCTAATCTAATGTTGTGTGTGTGTGTGTGTTATTTATTTATTTATTTAGTTAAAATTTTTATAGACGGTAACAAAACTATATTATATAAACGGAAACAGAAAGGGAACACACCTTGGTGGGTAGTAAGAAACTACCCAAGCAAAGAAACCCCCAAAAAACTCACCCGGACCCGAGCATATGCATGACACATCTGAACCCCCATCGCAAACAACATTAACCCCTAACTCGCAAAAAGTAGTTGCTACAAGAATCCCAAAGCATCATTAAGTGTTGGAACCCCTCGTTAAAGTCAGTCAGCTTCGCTGCATTCCAATTAACAACCAGATCACGAATATCATGAATAACCATCGGATATGGCTTAGCCCTTCGTCTGAACACTATTATTTCTCTCGATCCAAATAGCCCAAAAGATGACATAAAAAGTCATAGGCCAAAGCTCCTTCCTCTGATCCTCCACCCCCATATCCTCCCACATTTCCATCATTTGGACCGGCGAAAACGGCATGACCCAAGAGACTTTGAAGATAGAAAAAACCTTGTAACAAATGTCGCGTGCCAAAGAGCAATGAGGGAAAATATCAGCCACTGATTCCCTTCCCCTCATACAAAGGAGACATGTTTTTGACTGGGATATTTCTTCGATTCAGTTGCTCTCGAGTCAAGATTCTTTCTCGAACAACCATCCAGGTGAAGAATTTGATTTTGGGAGGAATCTTAATTCTCCAAAATCCCGACCACCATCTAGCCTTGGGGCTGATCCTCTCCAACTTCGAACTTTGTTTGTAGGACTTTACTGAGAAATTCCCTTAGGATGAGTGAGTCCAAATCCTGCGATCCCTATTACTATCATTGTGTACCATTCCCCTAATAAGGGACATAAGGTTCCAGAACTCTTCTAGGTCCCACTCTCTAAGACTGCAGCGCGTCGAAATATTCCACGCCCAAGTGTCCAGATAAGATTGCCCAAAATAGCTGATATCCGCGTCCTTCGAATTCGTTAGCATGTGTATCGTAGGAAACATAACTTGAAGAGGTTATTCTCCCACCCATCTATCCTTCCAGAAATGAATTCGTGTACTGTTGCCCCAACTGTATCTGATACCATCCTGAAGTTGAAGCGCACATTGCTGGACCTCTTTCCACCATGCCTGTTATTCTCCCACCCATCTATCCTTCCAGAAATGAATCCGTGTACTGTTGCCCCAACTGTATCTGATACCATCCTGAAGTTGAAGCGCACATTGCTGGACCTCTTTCCACCATGCCGACTGATGAATGGACGTGAAGTTGTAATTCCAAGACTCCTTCGATGCCCCATATTTGTTGGTGACCAGCTGCCACCACAAATTCTCCCTTTCTCTTTCATCTCCAACCCTCCATAGCCACTTGGCCATGAGTGCTTTGTTCACAAGTCTTAATCTTATGATCCCTAGGCCCCCTTCTTTCTTCTGGTCGCAACAATCCGCCCATTTAACTAGGTGCTATTTTTTCCGATCCCCATTTCCTTCCCATAGAAAGTCTCTAATAATCTTCTCTAGCTTCTTCGTGATGCTGATCGGGGCCATGAAAATAGACATCATGAACATCGGAATGGACACTAGAGTGGAGTTTATGAGAGTAAGCCTCCCCCCATAACTAGGCATCTTACTCTTCCACGAAGCGAACCTTTTCTAGAATCGTTGGACCAACGCCTCCCAATTTCTCGCTCTACACTTCCCAAATCCCAAAGGGATACCGAGGTACTTGATAGCTAGATTTTCCTTCAAACACCCTATCGTCGCCGCGACCCCTCTCCATAACCTCATTAGACGTGTTAATACCAACCAGGTTGGATTTAAATAAATTGATTTTCTAACCAGAAACACCTTCAAAAATGACCATCAGATCAGTAGCCGCTTTGACTTCCACATCGCCTCGATTACCATTACAGAACACCACCATGTCATCAGCATATTGCAAGTGAGTAATAGACATTCCATTTTCCGCGACCGTGAATCAAATTAATAGCTTCTGCCCTCTTAAGTAACTTATGCAGCGCCTCCCCAACGCAATTAAATAGTATGGTCGACAGTGGACATCCCTGCCTGAGTCCCCTCTTACTCCTGAAGTAGCCATACGGGGCCCCATTAATCAGAAAATCTTACCGAAGCATAGCAACCTCTCAGCCAATGCCTCCACAGCTCCCCAAATCCCATTTTGAAGAGAACATAATTGAGGAATTCCCACTGAACCCTATCGTACACCTTTTCCACGTCAATCTTGAAAATTCAGCCCTTAGCTTTTTGGCGGAGTCGATCGTCTCAACTGCCGTAACCTCAATATCTAAAAGTTGTCTACCCGGGATGAAGGCCCCTTGCACTTTAGAAATCAGTGTGTTGATAACACCCTTTAAGAGCATCGCTAGAACTTTAGCGACGATCTTATAAGCGCATCCAGTGAGACTGATAGGTCTAAAATCCGCAATGTCGATGGCCCCCACACACTTAGGAATGAGTGCAATAAACGTGGGATTAATACTCTTGGCCAGCTTGGTAGGTGTTTGAAACTCTCCCAGAAGGGCCATAGAATCAGCACCGATGATGTGCCTAGAAGATATGAAAAACTCCATAGTGAATCCATCTGACCCTCGAGATTTATTGCTGCCCAACTTCTCCATGGCTGCCTTAACTTCCTCCTCCGAAAACCTCCTTTCGAGGTCCCTAGCTATGTCTAGACCAATACAATTGAAGGCGAGACCATCCAAAGTCGATCTTGTCGCCTCATCCGAAGCATACAACGACTTATAGAAATCCACAATCTATGCTTGCACTGCATTAGGATCCTCAAATCTGACTGCATTAATATCAATAGCAGAAATACGGTTCTGGTTCATTCTTCCATTAGCAGCGGAGTGAAAGAATTTGGTATTACCATCTCCTTCTCGCAACCAATGAACCTTAGCTTTATATCGCCAAAGTAGCTCCTCCTCTGACACTTTCAAGTTGAAAGCCACTTTTAAAGCCATCCTGATTTCCATATCCTCAGCCAAGAGCGGACCACTTTCCTCCAATTGATCGAACATCGCGATTTCGGCGAGAAGACCTTTCTTCCTAACCACAGCCCCAAAACTATCTTTGTTCAAAGTCTTAATCTGACTTTTCAGCTTTTTTGTTTTCGATGTAAAAATATATGACGACGAACCAGTGATCCGATCATGATTCCACCACCCATGGAGTTTGTCTTTGAAATCCTCATCCTGAAGCCAAGCATTCACAAATCTACACGGGCCAGGGCGAGAACCCGAATCGATATCCTCCCGACAAGAAAGCACAATCGGCTTATGGCCAGATATTGTCGAAGAGCAATGCTGCACAGAGGCATTGGGCATCAAATCCAAAAAGTCCATCCCACATAAGAAGCGGTCTAGTCCATAGTTACAAAATCGAGGTTCGGTAATAATTCGGCAAAGTTCAAATCCGGCAAAATTCGAGAAGAGTTCAGGAACAATTCGGGAAAAAAAAAAAAAAAAAATTTAATATAATATAACTTTGTGATTTAGATACATATTTAAATTTTTTTAGATATTTAGATATAATTAAATGACAAATTAATAAAACCAATGCAATGCATGTACACTGTACACAAATAGACAAACTAACATACATAGCACTCCGCAGAAAAAGTGGGCGAAATAATCAGAGAAAAATTAGAGAAAAAACCCCAATGCAATTAAAATTTGCTTTTTCTATTTAATTTATTTTTTATTTGAAAAAATGGCAAAAATAACAAAATGAATCAGAGAAAAAAACCAAATTTGGAGAAATAATCAGAGAAAAATCCAGCAAGTTAGAGGAAAAAGAAGAGCAAATTGGAGGAAAAATTTGAGAAAAAAAATAAAAATTTAGAAGAAGATGCAATACAACTTACAAGGAGATGCAATCAGAGAAAAATTAGATTTAGTTGGGAAAAATCAGAGAAAATGCCCCAAGACCAAGAAGATGCCGGCGCCTGAGCGTCTCCACTGTCCACTCTCCACAGAGAAGATGCCCCAAGACCAAGAAGATGCCCCAAGACTCCAAACCAAACTCCAAATTCCAGGTTTAATCCCAAGAAGACGCCCCAAGAAGAAGCAATAAAATTAATCGTTGTCGGAGGGTTTCTCGGTTTCGAAGGGTTTGGGTTTCTGGGTTTTGAAGGGTTTGGGAGAGGAGAGCCAGAGAGATGCTCAATGGTTTTAGCCTTTTTTACTTTTTAACTTTTAGCTTTTTTTATATACAAATATACAATACTAAGTAGTGTGCAAAAACTTACCGACTTCGCCGAAGTTCGCGAATAATTAGTGAACTTCACCGATTTTTCTAAAAACTCGCGAACTATTCGCGTTTTATTTGCTTCTCACAAAAAACGCGAATTATTTGCGAATAATTCAATAGTTCAACGATTTTTGTGACTATGGTCTAGTCTACACAAAATAGGGTCATCCTACCCGCTCAACCACGTGAAGTGATCCCCGACCATACCCATGTCAACCAGAGCACCTTGTGAAATGCACTCCATAAAATGATCTTTGGCTGATAGGTCAATGAGCCCTATGTTTTTTTCCTCTGTGTAACACAGAGCATTAAAATGCCCCCCGCACATACAAGGAAGTCTCATTTGTTAATAATCACGCTAAGCTGAAAAAAGAACTCTCTTCCAAGGCAATTGACTGTAGGACCATACACTGTAATGGGCACCCACTGGCTCCTGTTCCTACAGTCCTGAATAAGGGCCGCCACCAAGAAACTACTAATCTCATGGTCGACCATTTTAAAAGCGTCGGAATCCCACGCAAGAACACCACCCACCCCTACTACCACTCGCTTCGAGCGCCAACCACTCCCTAGATTTTGCCCCAATAACCGAATAGACTAAAGCCTTGATCACCTCTTCTCACTTGGTCTCTTGCAAACCAATCACCTCGACCTTCTAACTCCTGATGAAGGATTTAACCAGCAACCTCCCTCTCGATCTCCTAAGCCCCTCACATTCCAATTCAAGAATTCATAACCAACCACCGATGAAAGACCGCCCACAGACTGAACCCACGTAGCAATCTCTTACTATGCGGTTATCAGTAACCAATATCCATTTACTCCAATCCAGTTCGATCTAGCATCGATAGCGGTACCCGTTGATGATGACGTCTCCCCTTCGCGGTATCTGACTGGCGTCCTTGGAGCGCACCAAGATCCTCGCATACCAAATATCCTCACCGGCAGCAGTGGAAGAATCGGTCCCGAGTTAAGTCCCGCACCTTCTTTTGATACCGCTGAGGACTTCCTTGGCCTAGGCGTGAGGCGCTAGACCGTGAATGTGCAACCAAATGTCGTCTTCTCCGATTTGAAAAGAAGTTCTGTACATACCCTCCTCCCACCGGACGAAGTGAACCTCTAAGCCCCCCCTCCCCAACTGAGCAGCCCCCATCTTTTGCAACTTTTCAACCACCATAGAATATTCTTCGGAGAAAGCTATCAGGAAGTTGGCTTTAAAGAGCGTAGAAACTGTGAAACCCCATGTTGTAATGGTTGCCGAGCAATCGAATTAAATACTCTTTAATGGTCTCACTGTCGAAAGCATAATTGTCTTTAGAATTATCCAATGAAAGGAGGACCCACCTCTGTTGATGAATCAATTTATTAGCCTAATAAATGTCCCTCCATTAACTACTACGAGGAAGGCCTTCCGTATCATGCCGTAACCCACAATCATTGAGTGAATGGGCGATGATGGGGATCGACATACGAATCTCCCCCAACCCGCGAGCCATCTCCCCCCTGACTGATGGTCCTTGCCCTCCTTTGGCATATCGCGAGCAAAACCGTTCTCTCCCGAGTGGTCGATGTTGTTTTGTCGGCCCTGTGTGCCGGTAGGACCCGCCTGTGTACCATAGAGCTGGTTATTCCTCTTACAATGTTTTCTCGCGATACTCCAACCATTTCGGAGGTTTCTTCGTTGGCGTTGCGAAATAATCATTTGCTTGTCACTGCGCCTCCTCCCTCCAATGCCGAAGTTGACGTTAAGACAGTTAGTAATAGTGACTCCCGTGCTCCAATGAGCGTCACAGCCCCAGGCATGGCAACGAATCCGTCCCTTGAAGTGAAGATTACAACAGCACTTGCACATTCAGTCCCCACTCAGCAGCACCACCGGTATGCCACCCACTCTCCGCGCCGAGTAGTCAATCTCCTCCCCTCCTGGGTTTCTCCGTGCCAAAGGAAAATATCTGGGATTAGCGCCACGTACACCCCATCCGCCACCACCATTACCATTTCGTTCCCGTTGTTCCTTTCATTCACCTCTCATATCTCCCTAGTCCCTACAGAGTCTCTCTAACTTTCCATAGACCACCAGTGTTGTGAGATAGAGTCCTAGTTATGACAACTTTCTTTTTCCCTCTTAAGCAAGTGGTAAGTCACCAATAGTTTATATTGAGAATTTTAATGTTGTGTTTTTCATAGATTTTAAAACTGAATGTATAAAAATATATACATTTATGTTGAAATATAATATGTTCAATACTATACATATGTATATATACATAGCGGCCGCCCAGATCTTGGAGCATCCTCTTGGGCGCCGCCCAGCAACATCCCCCTGACCGCCTGAACCTGCCCGACGATTTTAAGAACACTGCTAGATGAAATAAGAGAGCACAATATTTTCAAATCTTGACTTGCGAAGCACAAAAAGAAATACTCCACTTGTTTCTTGAGAAGAGATGGGAAGCTCAATATCATTTGATTGAATAGTTGCCTCAGTTCTTTGTTTGAAGCAACTCTGCCTCAATTGGTCTTTTTCACGAAAAACAAACATGAAATAACGAATCAAATGTTTCACTAAGATTTTGAATAGCCGTTCTGGATTCAAGTTGGCTGTATTTCGTTTCTTTCTCGGAGAAAGACGATCAAACAATTCCCAATCATGGCCCTTGCGGATCGGATCATCCATACAAGACACTCATGAAACAGCTCTGCTGCAATGGACGGCAGAGGGTTCGTAGCACCCAAAGCACTGGAGTTATCCAGTAGCCGGGAATGGGCCTAGAAGTGCCTACTATTACAACACACTACACTTGGCTTTACACATTTACAGACCTAAACCCTGTCAAGTGTCTAGCTGAGCTAATGGGGGCTTCAATCCTGACTCCTTATCCCCATCTCAGCCCTGTCATAGAGGTCTTTATCCCACTTTCTTTAGTTATCCATAACAGTCCAATATCCAATTAAAGTTAGTCCCAACCTTATTTACAAATTCTAGCCTAACATAGTAGATATATAAGCAGCTAAAAGCTCTAAATAGAAATAAATTAATTTGTTTTAAATATAGGAATTTTCTCATCCCATTGGATATCATCCTCAAAATTATCAATAACTGTTTGGGTTCGCTAGCATGACCACTTGGGCGCGAGACAACTCTCTCTAAGGAGCTCGGCAAAATAGCCCCGTAACTTCGGGAGAAGGGGTGCCTCCTCATCTTATGCTTAGCTGCCCACATGACTGTCAAAAACAAAAATGAACCAAACAAGAGATCTTAAAATAGAGGCGATAAAGTCAAAGATGACTTCCTTTACATTAGTGCTGAGAGAGATCTCTTTTCCCTTTTTATTTTTGCTTAGAGATAACATTCCTGTGGTTTGGGGTTCTTTACCTTGGCCTTTTAATTATTGGTGAGGGAAATAAATGTTAAGAGAACTCTTGAACTCTTTTCTTTTACCATGAGAGAGAAATCTCTCCTATGGGAGGCATTTGAGACCCTTAAATCATGTGATAACTGTTGTTGTGCCTATAGGAATTATTATTAAGTTGGTGCGTCTGTAAGTGGTATTTGTTTTCCTTTATATGTAACCGCACGTGTTTAAATAAAGGGTGTCATCAATAGTCTGTAAGTAATATAAATACTAATAAGAGAACAAGGTTTCAGTTACAATAACTCAACCCTATCTTTACCTCCTCTCTCTTCCTATCCTAGCTAACTCTAGACCTCTAATTCTCTAACCTTAAATTTAACTTGGTATCAGAGCTGAACTGGAAGGCCTTTGTTGAGCAGTGTCACATCATCTTCCCTGATGATGTTAGCATGATGTAATGCGGATGTCAACAGGTCAGAATTGGACCAATTTTGTGCTGAAACTACCTTTACTCGGATTGGTTTCTTATGTTGATCCATTCTTTCTCTTGAAGTTTCTCTATTTGAGTTCTATATCGGTGACTTCCAAAGGGACTTTCATGTTCCAATTTTCAGGCCCAGTTTTATGATTTCTGGCGATCTGGATTTCTGTGGAGGAATAACTCTTGCAAGAGGTACGAATCATGATTGATTTCATATTGGAGGCTATTTGATAGGCTTTTATGCATTTTCATGGAGATTTGAGGGGGATTTAGTGAATCTGGTTTGAGCAGCCTCCTCGTTATTGTGAATTTTCTACTTTCTGGTGCAAGTGTATGATTCAGCTGGTGCTAGTATATAAATTCTGCAGAGTGACCGGTGTAGACCAACAGGTGTTTGTTGAAGGGACTATCTAACCAACACGTATTTGTTGAAAGGACTGTGTGGGCTATAACCTCTACACAGTGTTGTGTGGTTTGTCCTGTGGCTTGGAAGAATTCAGCAATGCTGCTGAATATATGTTGTGGTTGTACTGTGATGAATTGTTGGTGAAACATGGATCAAAATACCAGTTTTCCAGTACGTATCGTCCAGCTCCAAAACCGGTACGTATCGGACGATGCGTCCCAGTTTCGGATGATACTTTGGATGTATCATCTGGTATATTACCAAAACATTTGTAACATACAGGTACATTTTATTCAAAGTATCGCACTGGTGACCTCTGATACCGCAATGTATCGTCCGGTACATACCAGTATCGGAGGAGATTTTAAACCATGGTTGAAACTATGTACCGCTTAATTGTCGGGTGTACAACAGCTTTGGGATTGTTGTACTGAGTAGTTGTAGTATTGTGATTGAAGGCTATATCAGCAGTACTGTGAGATGGTTTGATTTTCAGAATTGTTGTAGTTGAATCTCCTTGTAGGGGCCCTTAATTCATTGTTGCTTGTAGCAGTCATAGTGTTGATGCTTTGGATTTGTACATACAGTGGAGGCTATCGGCTTTGTTGCCTACAAGGTCTTTGTTGAATTGACTATAAAAACATTTATTATTATTTTTGTTGGGAGGTATCTCAATTATGGAAGGAAATCAAGTAGTGACTAATAGTAGATGTATTCCCAATGTTGATGAGAAAGATGCTGCTGGTTTTGCACATGTATCTGTTTCTTCTTGTACCTCATGGATCATTGACTCTAGTGCTACTAATCATATGACATGTGTGTCATCTCTGTTCTATACTTTGTCTCCATTGTTGGGGCAATGTCTCATTTGAGTTGCTAATTGATTATTGATTCCTGGTATTGGTAAAGGGATTGTTCAAGCTGGCCCTCTTTCTATACAGTCTACTTTAATATCTATCAACCTCCTTAGTTAAAAAGCCTTACAAAAATCCAAAATTATAGTCCTATTGCATTTTTCAGGACTTGTCAACAAAGAAGGTGATAGGTCATGGTAGAGAGGACAGAGGGCTTTATATATTTGAAGATCAGAGAGTTCATGACTCCTAATAGTAGTCGAAGTAGTAATCCGATTGAAATTGTTTATTCCGACGTATGGGGACCTTCTTCTGTTGTTTCCATTTGTGATTATCGTTACTTTGTCTCTTTTATTGATGATTGTACACGCTACACTATGTTGCTCTTGATGAAGTCTAAAGATGAAGTTGTTACTTCATCCCACCGTTCTTCAATTGGTTCGTACAAAATTTAATGGACCTATGAAGGTTTTACGACTGGATAATGGGGTGAATATTCTTCTCATCGTCTCCCTGTCTTCCGATCAGGTCTCTTCGCAGTGACAACTCCGACGCTTGGGTTGAATGCTCTTTCAGCCCTCTACGTAGACATAGCTTTGCCTCTTCTTCCTTGGCGAGGGCTAAATCTGGTTGCGGTAATCCGGGCGTTGATGTTGTTAAGAGGATCATTCACTTTAGCAGAGTTCATGGAATGTCCTTTAATGGCTCTGCTGAGGACCTTAGAGGACTGTTTATTGAAATTTTCTCCAATCGTGTTTCCAAGGTGGCAAGCAAAAAACGGAGCTCCATTTCTCGAGAACTCACGAGATTGGAATGGGGCATGTCTGACAGAAGAGAGACCCTGGGGAGCTTTGAGCTTCGTTTCTCATCTTGGGTGGGCTTTAGTCTGGTTGTTTTTATGAAGCTATCTTCCTGAAATGTTTGGGGGATTTGTGATTTGACGAAACGGGCCGGGGTGAAGCGTATTATCGCCATGCACAAGCCTTCGTTTATCACTCTACATGAGACAAAATGGAGTTGTTGAAATCGGTTTAAGGTCTCCTCTGTTCTTGAGGGAGTAATAGATGGGATTGGATGGGCGTCGATTCGGTGGACGCTTTCGAGGGTATTCTCGTCGCATAAGACTATTCTTTTCGATAAAATAGACAATGAAGTGCGCCTCTTCTTTGCTTCTGTGGTTCTCAAGAATAAAGATATGGGAAGATTTAGACCTTCTAGGGTCTCTATGGCCCTTTGAAGAAGGCGGGAGGGACGATTTTTGGTTTGAATTGGCTGGGGTGCCTGCTCGATGGGATGTCCCGATTTGCCTGGGTGGGGATTTCAATGCTATCCAGTGGCCTCATGGGATAGGGGGCCTATGTAGAGTTTGAATGCTTTTATTCAAGATTGGGAGCTTTGTGATGTGCCGTTACAGGGAGCCCACTTCACATTGTCTAGCCTTCAAGACACGCTGATGCTTTACTGCCTTGATCGGTTTATATGCTCGTCGGAATGGATTGATTTTTTCCCCAATGTTTCTTTTCACTTACTAGAGCCGTCTCCAATCACAGACCGCTCCTTCTCCAATGCGAGTCTTTGGGGAAGGGCCCTGCTCCCTTTAGGTTTGAAAATATCTGGCTGCTCAACGAAGGCTTTTGGGCTTTGGTGCCGATTTGGTGGGCCGAGTTTTCTCTGATAGGTTCAACTACCTTTATGTTCTTATCCAAGCTTGGTCATTTGAAAAATCGTATACAGACGTGGAATATGGAAGAATTCGGCCTCGTTCATGTCTCGAAGGGAGTCCTTTGGGATAGGCTAAAGGAGCTCGATGAGCTTGAGGAAATGAGAGGTTTGTCGGAGTTTGAGTTGGGGAAATGCTTAAAGTGAAGATGAAATTTATTGACAAGTGCTTAGAGGAAGAGGTTTGTTGGAAGCAAAAGTCTATAGAAAATGCAGCTCTGATGTATGGTTTAGTTGTTGGATGACGATTGTTTTGAATGAATAGCCTATCGATAGATAGCCATAGGCATGGGAGGTGGGACCGTGGGAGGTGGTGGCGTTAAATGCAGGTAGTCACTGGTTTCACGTGATGGATGATGTAGAGGAGAGGGAAGCAGGGCCAAGCCCCGCAAGGCTAGGAACCAATGACTTTTAAAGTTTGGTCATCATGATCGTAGAAAGGCACTCGCTTATTATATAGTTGCCAGACTAAGAAATATATGTGGTAGATGTCTCCTTTGATGAACATTTATAATTGTAATGACCTCGACGTGCAAGAATTTTGTGTAGTAATATTTGCATTATGAGTGGGTTAATGGGCCATCAATTATGTCTATTGAGATTGGTGAATAAATGTCAGCTTTCTCACATGTAATAGCCTCTACGAAGCTGTTACTTTTTTATTTAGTAAGATACAGCTGGTGATGGGAGTTGGTATCATACATTATTACATTTCATAATATTATATATGACTGTGTTGTGAAGATATCAAGTTTTATTGAGTGGTTATATATGGAAATCATGTTCATATCTTCCATCATTCCCAGCACAATTGCTAAATGAGTTTAACCAATAAATAAATATGTATAATAGGTCAAATATGGTTCAAATAATAAACACCTTTAGTTAAATAATATAACATCAACGTAGCCTGTATGCTCCATAGCTTTTTCTCTGCCCAGGAACTTGCTTCAAGGAAGGTTATAACATAGTTACACAAAAACCCTTTGTATCCTGTCGTACCAGTCGCATGCTAGTACCGGGGACTGGTACGAAACCGTTTCCGAAACTTTTCAGAAACGTATTTCATTATATATTTGAAACTCGTTTCAAGTTTCAGTCTTTGAAGAAAATCGTTTCTGTTGAAAAAAGTTACTTGGTTCCTATTTAATTGATACTTCTATCTCTAAACTATGGAAATAGTTGTCCTTCAATACAACAGTTTTTAGAGTCATTATATTAGGTTAGACTTTTATGGATTTCTAGGGACACAGATATAATTTTTTTAATAAGTTAAAATTGGGGAATGAGCTTGTTGTGCATATGATTGAAAATTTTATGTAAATTATAGAGATATTTCTAGTACTATATAAGTAAATTGGGGTATATATTATTATATATACTAATAATAAAAATATTTAATCGTATGTTTTTTCACCCAATGATAGATGAGTTCAATGAATCATGTGTCGAACTCGAAAATTTTAAAATATAGATAATAGCACAAAGAAATATAATTCTTACATAGTTACGCGAAAGAAGTACCAATGTTGTATCAATATTATATATGTCACATCCATTTCACATCTATGTTGCACTAGTAGCACTTCTAGAATGAATCCATCTCGTACCAATGTCGGATTTATTTCGTACCTATAACGCCTCTTTTTGGTGCGTATAACGTATTTGTTACGTTTCTATGTTCTATCAGTATCATATCAAAACGTATCAATAAAAACGTACCCGAAACTTTTTTCACCTAAACGTATCAGTATCGGTACGTGTACCAGTACCAGTACCCCATACCAACTCTTGGAAAATATGGGTTATAGCAACTCTGAAAAGCCAAGAATGCAGCTAATATGCCTAATCACAAAACAATGTTGCTAGGATTCATAGTTACCATTGAAATGGAATAATCCTGTCTAATTAATGAAAAGTGTAGTATAAAATACAAACTAGATCTTCTTTATCTAGATTAGCAGTTGGGTGAAGTATTTCAGTTACAATGGTTGATGGTGAAATCAAGTATCCACTCCTAGATCCAGTTGCCACTAGCATATCTCGGGAAGGAAGGGTATGTGAAAGAATTTACATTTAGTGTACTTGTTTTACTCAAAACTGTGGACACTTTCATGCAATATACATATTTAAATATAAAATGAACTAAAGTTATGATTGGAATTTGAACCTGGGAGGGTATATTTGATGCCTATTAATGGCTCCTTTTATCAGTGCCTTATTTCAAGAGCTAATTTTTCTCGTTCATGTTTTCTAACTATTGGACAATTTTTGTCACTTGTCAGTGCATTGGTAGGTCTCTTTTTCCCAGCTGTAACGGGAATTATGGCGGGTTCAAATCGCTCTGCGTCATTAAGAGACACTCAGCGTTCAATACCCATTGGAACATTGGCTGCAACTCTTACAACTTCTGGGCTATATCTAATTTCCGTGTTATTATTTGGAGCCCTAGCTAAAAGAGAGGAACTTTTGACAAACAGGTATTCACATTTCCTTTTTTATTGCATTTATTATCTAACTTAATTGTTTATCGTCTATGTTTAATTGCTGGAATTTGAGCCTTCATGCAAAGGATAATAGGGAAACTTATGACGAAGTAAATGACCAAATCAGCTTCCTTATGCCTTACCTTGTCAATAAATTGAAATTTCTCCACTATGGAAACTGGAATTTTATAATTTGATGACCAAAGGCTATTTATGAAGAACCCTATGCTGTAACTCTTAGATAACAAGAAGAAAATTGGCAAGATCATGCCTTATTTTAATGTTTGTCCAAAACAACTAGAAATTGAAAACAGATTTCGAGTTCGCCTTTTATTCCAGGATAAGATAGAGGAAAATTGGCTATGGTTATGATTCCTACAATGTGTTCGGGATTATTAATAATAATATGACTATGATGAGGATATCGGATCATTAAATGGGTAGTTGAAGACCCCATGTGTGCATGCGCAAGATCATCGTTGGATGATTCTGAGCATAATATTACCACTTTGCGCTGTTGGATCTTCATCATTCATCGTTTCAACCGCTGGATCTTCACCACTGTTCATTCCCATCGTTGGATCGTCATTTTACTACATTTTCATTGTTGGATTGTTGATCGCATGAAGGTCCGTTTGTAGATGCATGTGAATTGTTGATCGTGTGGTAGACTTTGATTTTGTTCCATTAGTTTACATAAGATATGTTTATTTATATTATTTTAACTTTTTACTTTAGGTCATAGGGGTCGTGTGCATTTATGTGGCCTAAAATTTATCACTTTTAGTGCAACCTTCGAAAATGGTCATGACTTCTTCAATACTTATCCAAATTGCATGTTTCATGGCTTGGCAGAAAACTACTTCGATAAGATTTCATATAAGACCAGGTTCACATTAATTTGACGTTATTTGATGGTTGAAAATTGATCATATGAAAAATGCAGTGTTACCTAGGCACTTCTACTTTTGGGAGACACTTCTGGGCATGTATGAAAATACCACATAATACCTTCAAAATATTCCTCGTTTTGAAACGATAAAAGCTACCATCGTTTTGTAAAAAAACATCTATAAAGTTTAGTCACTTCTAAAATAAAAAACTTGGGTCCCTAAAAACAATTTGTATAGTGTACTTTTAGTTAGGTTTACGATGTACATTATGTTTCTTTTGATAACTTATCTTAATTGGGCTCTCTAAGATTTTCCTTCATTTTTTTTATATAGGTCTGATTTGATTTTTTTAATTTTGTTTTTCTAAGGCCGTGGCACCGTATTGGAATCCTTAGCAATTGGCGTGCCAAACATTTATGACACCTTGACACTTTTTACCCGTGCCACGTGTCTAGGTAATAAAGGGATTGAAAGTTGAGTCATTTGTGACTATCCCAAATTAAAGGCTTTTAATGGATAGTTTAGGTATATTACTTTCAGAAAATAGAATTTTTAGAGTTGACTTTTAGTACTTTGTGGAACAGGTTTTTATTGTTATTATAATTATGTTATGAATGTCGAAAGAAAGGTGATTCTTCTTGTTCCTCCTTGAGATGGGTTTGGTGTGTGGCAAGTGATTCTTCTTAATATTTTCTCTGATTTTCCTGTCCTATGTGCAAGGTAAATAATTTATTTTAATCTTGTTGGTGAACATTGATGTTTTTTATCTTATCCTCTAGAAGTGAAGAATCTTTCTATGAATTTGAAATTTACCCGGCTGAAAATAAAATTAACCTTATTGAACTCGTCCTTCTTTAAAATCATCGAATGAAATCAAATGATGCCCTCATGTAATGTCGTTTTTGGCCCTAGGCATGTGGAAATCAAGATCTAGCACTAGAATCCTTGTTTCCAAGTTTAAAAGAGACCGCCTTACCGGATTGGAACACTAAAAGAATTTGACATAATTATTATAATGAGATTCTTTAATTTCTTTCATAAAACTCAACACTTTATTTATATAATTTATCGTTCATAAATATAACTTTTAATATCAGCCATTAAAATTTGGTGTTATTGTTTGGTCCTAACATTAAAAATGTTTTAATCTCATTTGTTTAATCCCTTCTCAACTAACCAAAAAAAAGGTCTTTTGATACATTTTTGGGGGCTGAATCTGATCTAGATGATGACCTCATGCACCACAGGGATCTATGTGGCTCATAAAATGGTGCCAATGTATATAGGTGATCGGGTTGGTCACCTAGTACCGGTTCTGTTTCTTCTTTCTTTTTATTTTGAACTTGTCTACAATGAGCCAAGGGCTCATTGGGGACTCGTCCATGAGAATGAGCCAAGTACTTGTCAGCTGTGTATTTATTTCTACTTCGAGACAAGCCCGGATTTTTATGCTCTAAAGAGTTTGCCTGTCTCAAGGTCATCTCACTGTACAGCTAACAAGGTAATGGTACTTTTTTCTTTTATTAAGCTGTAAGAGAGAAACAAACTCTAAACATATTTCCATCATCTTCTTTCCCCCACCAATAACCTAAAAATCTGTAGCTCATTTTCTTGTTTTTTCTGGGAATCTCTAAGAGCATATGAGAATGTGATTGACTGCCCTAGACCTTACTCTGCAATAAGTTTTGATTTCGGTTTATGGGTAAATTTTTGCTACTGCATTTTCTTCTCACTCTATAGATACTAACTCATTTTTATCCCTATGAAAGTCCAAGATCTCTTTCTTTGCGGATCTCTGGAATATGTAATCTAAAAAACAATCCCCCAACCCCATCTCGCTAATATTGATATATCATGAAATAAGAATTTTATGCATAATATTTTACAAAAGTTCTTTCATATTTCAAGTGGAGGATTTTGTTCTTTATTTATTTATTTATTCTTGTTTTCCTGAGATAATGTTGTATCGGGCTCGGTTCAGGCTAGGCCAATGATAATGGTTCTACAGCAGGGCCCTGGCTGATGTCTGGCTGGTTGTGGTTCCCCAAAAAAACAGAAATTCTAATTATTACCCAGAAACTTGCAATCAGTTATTTGAACTTGTGCAAAATTGAATTTCTGTGCAGGCTACTTACTGCTGCAGTGGCTTGGCCTGTTCCTGCGATCATTTATGTTGGGATCATTCTCTCCACTTTAGGTGCAGCTCTTCAAAGCTTAACGGGGGCCCCACGGCTTCTTGCTGCAATAGCCAATGATGACATCCTTCCTATTCTTAAATATTTTAAGGTTGCTGACGGGAGCGAACCTCACCTTGCAACTCTTTTTACTGCCTTCATCTGTGCTGGGTGTGTTGTTATTGGAAATCTTGATCTCATCACACCAACCATAACCATGTTCTTCCTCCTATGCTATGCGGGTGTAAATTTATCTTGTTTCCTTCTGGATCTTCTTGATGCTCCGAGCTGGCGCCCTCGATGGAGGTTTCACCACTGGAGCCTTTCCCTTCTTGGAGCATCACTCTGTATCGGTATGTTCTTTTTTATATCCTCCATTTCATCTAGAATTTTACATGTCCTTTACGTTTTAGGCAGGGTTCTGATGAATATATTGTATTTTTATCTACTCACAATCAAGGTTCAAAATTTCGGCCGAAACCACCGAAATTTTGGTTTCTGTCCCCACCGAAGCCGAAACCGAAATCCAAAATTTCGGATTTTTTGTATGGGATCCAAATTTTTGGTTTTGGTCTCGGTCATGCCCGAAACCGAAATTTTGATCCTTGCTCACAATAGTTAGAGAGGATTAATATAGTCTGAATGCGTAGGCTTATTTCATAATATTTATATATTGTGTAGAGATTTGGCTGCAGCAAGTACTAAAAATCTAGGAGTTTACACGTGCTAGAAAATTGCCTATTTGGATGAAAGAAAGTTATTTAATTAGTATTCTCTCTTTTTTTTTTTTTTAGTTACGTATAAGAAACCAGTACTTAAAAGAGTTTAAAGTTTCAACTTCCAAGTGACTTTTGAAAATTATCAGTCTCTCCTACCTCCTGGCACTCTTGAAAATTATCATCATCGTTGCAGTCAGTTGCCGCAGGTGGTTCGTCCCTTACTTGTGATTCTTTGAGTTGGCCTTGTCACAGTTGTTTCCTCCTTCGACTGACCTCCAATACTACCTTCCATATCGAAATTTGGAGTTTTCACCTTGAGACGGACACCCATGCTTCTTTTCTTAGAGTACCATGTTGTGAAACATGAGGAAGATAAAACACTTAGTGCAATGGCCACCCCACCAACGATCTCGGCCCATAATGGGCAGTGTAGGATAGGTTTAGACGGCTCTGGGCGGTGACATTGGGCACATTCAACTGGCATTTCTGCAGCAACTGGGAATGCTGGTACTGCTGGCATTGCGTTCGGCAGTAGCCGGCTGAATCCGGGAATGGGGCACGTCGCGAGTAAAAGAGTAAGGAAATGAACCAGGACCTTCAGGTTCATATTTTCCTTAGAGAGAGGCTCATTTTTTAAGGAAAATATGGGGAACCTGAAGGTCCTGGTTCATTTTCTTACGCTTTTACTCGTGATATGCCCCAATTCCGCATTCTCCCTGACACCGCCGGGTGCAATGCTGACAGTACCAGCATTGCCACTTGCTGCAGAAGTGCCAGTTGGATATGCCCAACGTCAATGTGGCACCCCAGAGACGTCTAAACCTATCCTACACTGCCCACTATGGGCCGATATCGTTGGTGGGGTGGCCATTGCACTAATAAGTGCTTTATCTTCCTCATGTCTCACAACATGGTATTCAAAGAAAAGAAGCATGGGGGCACATGCCTGTTTCAAGGTGAAAACTCAAAATTTCGATATGGAGGGTAGTATTGGAGGTCAGTTGAAGGAGGAGGAAACAACGGTTAGAAGGCCAACTCAAAGAAACGCTGCAAGGGACGAACCACCTACGGCAACTAACTGCAACGACGATGATAATTTTCAAGAGTGCCAGGAGGCAGGAGCGACTGATAATTTTCAAGTCTCTTGGAAGTTGCAACTTTAAACTCTTTTCCATGTGGAAGGTCAGTATACAAAATTAACTAGCTATTTCTCACCGATGGACAGTAGTATGTACAAAGGGGTGCATTTAAGCTTGCTTGTCATTCACGGTAAATATGCATTGCAACTATTGAATGGTCGCTAATCTGGGGAAAGCTTTGTTAAGCCAAAATTGAGATCGCCAAGGGGCTGAACTGCTGTTTAAAGCTTCTGTCAAAATTTTCGAATTGTATTGTATTTGGAGCTGTGAAGAAGGATCTGGAAAATGATGTAGAGCTTCATAAAGAATTCTAAATTCTGCTTCTGTGTTCGAGATTTCTCCGAAATATTGGCTAAATGCAAGCATGAAAATTTTCCCACTGTGTATATATACCGCCTCCACCTCCCAATCTTGGGCATGCCTTGATTCCCCACTATATTTAGTGTAAGTCCATTTGATGAGGGAATCCAAAGAACTTTATGGATTTCCTGACTTGGAGGTAGATTTTCTGGAGTGGCTAAGAATAATAAGGTTTTCTTTTTAATAGAAGTTGAATGTCTAGCTGGCATTAAAAATATGAAAATTTCTTTCAACCACTTTTTTATCTTAGAAGTGATAGCATCGGTAGATGGAAGCTGGCTTGCAATGTACTCCTGATTTCTCGCAAGCCACATCTCCCAGAGGGAAAACCAGGTAGTTAAGCTTTTAAGGAGCTGTGACTGAGAATCTTGAGAAAGAGAGCCACTTCAACAATATGTTGCGTGCAAACCAGTGGTGGACTTTGAAGTTGAAAATTCTTCCGAAGTAATTCCATATTGTTTGTGCAAAAGACCAATAGAAAAAGAGATGTTCTCTTGTTTCTGGATGAGCCTTACATCATGGGCACTGTGAAGCTAAAGGGATTTTCTTCTTTTGAAAATTGGAGTCTAGCTAGGCTATTTTCTAAAATGCTCCAACTAAATGTTTTGATCTTTAGTGGGATTGGAGATTTCCATAACTTGAGCCATCTTGGGTCAGCTGGTTCCACCTGTGCTTGCCGAATTAGCAACCAAGCCAACTTGGGCGTGAAATTTCCAATGGAAGATGGCATCCAAATGATTTTATCCGATAAGAACTGAAAAAGGAATAGGATCAGGTTCAGTATTTTAGGGTTATGTTAGGGTTAGAAGATGTTTTTAGGGTTGAGGTTTAAAGTTAGAGAAGAAAAAGAGGAGATGAAGAGAATGACTTAATGAGTCTAATTAACTCATTAGCCTTTATATTCATAAAGACTATACACACACACGCACCCATTATTATGTGTTTCACACCGATAATAAGTAAAGCCTAATTAATAAACACTAACACTCCCCCTCAAGCTGGAGCAAGACTATCATGCATGCCCAGCTTGACCATAATGTCTTGAAGAATTGCAGGACCAAGATGCTTGGTGAAAACATCGACAAGTTGTTGAGAAGAATCAATATTGATGAGCTCAAAGGAGTGATCCCAAACTTTTTTGCTTACAAAATGAATGTCCACCTCGATAAGTTTAGTTCACTCATGTAAAACAAGATCGGAGACTATTTTGTCAGCAGCTTCATTGGCACAATAAAGAGGCATTGAACCAGAAATAAGAAAGCCAAGGTCCATCATAAGAGATTGCAGCCATACCATCTCACAAGCTCCATGAGCAATAGCACGACACTCAGCCTCTGCACCAGAGCGAGAAACCACAGGTGGTTTTTTGCTTTTCCATGCAACAAGATTTCCACCAAGGAATGCACAGTACCCTGAAGTGGATTGCCTATCACTGAGAACACCAGCCCACTCGGCATTAGTGTACACGAATATAAGAAGATGACCATGAGATTGATAAAAAATTTCCCAGCCAGGTTGGGATTTGAGATATCTCAAAATCCGGTGAGCAGCAACCATATGTGAAACACTTGGAGCATGCATGAATTGACTAACCAGGCTGACTGCAAAGGTAATATCAGGACAAGTCAAAGTAAAATCTGTCTTCCAACAACTGTCTGATACACATGAGGATCCGAGAGAAGCTCCCCCTCTTTCTCATGCAGGGAGAGTTTAGGATCCATAGGAGATGAGCTCGGCTTGCAATCTAACATTTCTGTGTCCTTTAAAAGATCTAGTGCATATCTTCTTTGGGACAAAATTTTTCCTTTCTGCAATCATGCTACTTCCAAGCCAAGAAAATATTTCAAGGTACCCAAATCATTAATTTCAAAGCTTCTGCCAAGCTCACTTATGACATAAGAAATGAACTCGAAGTAATTTTCTATGAGAATAATGTCATCAACAGAAACAAGGATTGTGCTGCCCACAAGACTAAGATGAACAAAAACAATATGCTCAAACTGACAACGCTGAAATCCCATCTCCAAAATACCATCATTGAACAGCTGAAACCATGCACAAGGAGACTGTTTCAAGCCATAGATGGCTTTGCGAAGGCGACAAACTTCAGATGACTCCCCCTGAAGCTGGAACCCAGGAAGGGGTTTCATATAGACGACTTCATGGAGGTCTCCATTCA
This sequence comes from Chloranthus sessilifolius, assembly GCA_021018995.1. Classification (NCBI taxonomy): domain Eukaryota; kingdom Viridiplantae; phylum Streptophyta; class Magnoliopsida; order Chloranthales; family Chloranthaceae; genus Chloranthus; species Chloranthus sessilifolius. Next base: position 11,910,370 of record CM037590.1, read on the forward strand.
AGAAAGCATTCTTGACATCAAGCTGAAAAGGCGACCAACCCTGGTTAGCAACAATGGAGAGAACTATGACAAAAGTAAAGTAAGCTTGGCCACATGCAAGTGTAGCCTTATAATCAATCTCATATGTCTTTGTAAACCTGTGTGCAACCATATGAGCTTTATAACGAGCAACATTTGCATCTAGATGATGTTTGACAGCAAACACCCTATCTACGTCCAACAGCAGTCTTCCCTCGAGGAAGCTGAACAATATCCAATGTCTGATTCCTCTTAAGAGCATCCATCTCTTCTCGCATAGCTGTCTTCCACTGAGGGTGAGCAAGGGCAGTATGAACAAACCGAGGAATAGTAACGGTGTTTACCTGAGAAACAAAAGCTTTGTAGACTGAGGAAAGAGGTTGAGATGAAACATATTTAGCAGTTGGATAAGGAGTAGTGGCACATGTGCGAAACCCTTTCCTTAAAGCAATAGGAACATTACTGATTAAAAAAAAGGCAATAGGAACAATACTGATAAAAAAAAAGCAATAGGAACATTCAAATCAACATCATTAGTAGTTGGAGTAGCAGTAGGAAAGAAAGCTATGGGAGATGAAACAGTACTTACAGGGTGAACTGAAGAGGAAGTAGGTGGCACCTGCATAGTAGAGGAGGATTCATTGCTCTTTTGACGTTGATAAGTGAGGTAAGTTTTCTTCCTGTGCTGTTGTCCTGATGAAGAAGAATGAAAAACAACAAGGATATGAACATCAAGAGTAGGTGAAGGAGTCACCTAGTCCACATAAAAATATAGCTCATCCTCAAAGAAAGATACATCCATAGGCATATAAAGACGATGAGTTAAAGGATCATAGCACTTATATCCTTTTGACTGAGTAGAGTATCACACAAAAATACATCTGATGGCTTTGTCATCCAATTTCTTTGTGAGAGGAATGAGATTTTGAACAAAACACACACATCCAAAAACTCTAGGAGTAACAGGAAACAAGATTTCTTGAGGACGCAAACAATGATACGAAATTTCATCATCTAGAATCCGAGTAGGAGTGCGATTGATTAAAAAGCATGCAGTAAGAAGCGTCATTGACCAATATGACTTCAGAACATGCATACCTCTAAGTAATGACTGAGTCATGCATAAGATGCATGTGCTTACGCTTCGCAACTCCATTTTGTTGAGGAGTACAAGGACAGACAACTGGTGTGATATGCCATGGAAGCGAAGATATTAGTCAAAGGCGTGAGAAACATATTCCCCCCATTATCAGTGCAAAGAGTTTTAACCTGGCACTCATACTGAGTTTTCACCATAGAGTGAAACTCTTGAAACTTTTGGAAAACTTCATCTTTAGATTTTAGAAGATACAACCAAGTAAGCCTAGTATAATCATCAATGAAAATAACATAGTATCAAAAACCATCTAAAGATATAACATGGGAAGGACCCCAAACATCAGTATGCACTAAAGCAAATGGGGCATGAGATCTATGCATATGAGCAGGATAAGAACTCTCAAATTTCTCATTTAAAGTTAATAGAAGTGCATAAACATTAAACCCAGGAATGTAACTACAAAATGTCTCAGTCAGGCATGCTACAAAGAAACAGTATCACAGGAACAACTAGAAAAATAGAAGAATCATTAGAAACAACAGCAGAGGTAGCCAAACTATTCACTCTATCCTCAAAGTAGTATATACCGCCACGCCCTATGCCTCTACCAACAATCTTCCTCGTACTCAGCTCCTGCACGATACAATGAAAACAATAGAAAGTCAAACAACAACTTAATTGTTTTGCAAGACGGTTGACAGAAAGTAAATTTATAGAAAAATGAGAAACATGTAGAGTGTGAGATAGTGACAGGGATGGAGAAGGAGATGGTCCCAATTCCAAGCATTGTAGTAAAAGATCCATATGCAAACCAAACCTGGGCAGAGGTACTAGGAGGTGCATAGGTAGTATAGCCCTGAGACTCACCCGTCATACGGTCGGTAGTGCCAAAATCAATGACCCGCCAAGGAGAATTTGAGGAGGTGGAAGCAACAAATGCATATGTACATGAAGCTCCAATCATAGTAGTAGAAGTGGCTGTAGTGGATGTAGATATAGAATTAGGAGCATGCAGTCTCAACTTATACGAACCATCTTCATGATGTCGGCCCGGAAGGAACTCAACAAATCCAAAGAGGAGGCCCCATTAGTATCAACGAAAGCCTCATATTCGGAAGCTGAAGTTGTATGAGTAGAAGATCTCAACTGAAATGAGTCTGGATATCCATGTAACTAATTACAATGATGACAATCATGTCCAGTATTCCCACAATGGGCATAAACAAGAGAATGGCAGCCTTTGCCTGTACCACCACGACCATCACCATGGCCACAGTCAGAGCCTCTACCATGACCAGACTGAGGCTGAAAATGAATAATAAAAGCAGAACTATATGAGGATGTGATAGCAGAAGCTGAAGCCATAACAGTATGTCGCTGCTCCTCGGAAAACAAAATTGCATAAACTGTGTTGAGAGAAGGAAAAGGATGTGTTATAAGAATCTGTGTCTGTGTCTGCTCATACTCAAAACGAAGGCTACCCAAAAAGCGTAAATCTGCTGACGCTCATGCCTCTTAGCAAGTATTGATGCGACCTCGGTACCAAACTGAGTGATCGGCTCATAATGACTAAGCTCCTCCCACATGCTCTGAAGAGTACTTAAATATTCACCCATGGTCATGCCATCCTGTTGACACTCAGCAATACCACGATTAAACTAATAGATTTGGGTTTCGTGTTCGATAGAGGTAAAAGTTTCTTCAAGCTTACTCCATATGAAAGATGCCGACTCATAGAACATAAGAGTCAGTGCATGGAATTGAATAACCATCCCAGAATAATAGCAGTGTATGCCTCCCAATCAGCAATCTCTGGCCAGACTTAGGTTTTGGAAGAGATCCAGTCATGGGTTAAAATCTCGGAAAAATGATACGTATCGTTCAGCCCCAAAAACGATACGTATCGGACGATATGTATCGGTTTCGGACGTTACATTCCAATGTATCATCCGAAATTTTAAGTTTTTGTATGGGAGGCACCGATACGGTACCTTGAATGTGCTGTATCGGTGAGGTCCAAAACCGTTACGTATCGTCCGATACGTATCGGTATCGGACGATATTTTGACCCATGGATCCAGTAAGAAGAACCATCTTCTTCCTACCCTGAATGTATAGGGCAATCGCCCTCTTCCATTGAAGTTAATTTGATGAATTTAATTTTATCCTGGTGATGCTTGATGGTAAGTTGTCAGCACTCATCCCTCTATATATTTATCTCCCATTGCAAACAAATATAGGACTGCTGATATATAAAAAAAATAATTCAAGAAACGACTGCCAAAGGATTAAAACAAAACTTAACCAAGTAGATGATGTAACAGGCTATAGGATGGTGTCCAACATATGCGAAGCATCAGCAAGCAGCATTAAAAACAGTATACAGGAGGCAGCATGCAGTCAATCTAGGAACACACAAAGTATCCGAAACCATATCCATCAGCAAACAACATTAAAAAAAATAGCTAACAGCATGAAAAACATCAGTCATCGCTGAAGTTGATTCTTTACTATGCGTTAGTGTAATGGGGGCACAAAAAATACCACAAAACCAGAAACATGATGCTTGGCTTCACGAGAAAACATCAAAACTCAGCCCATCCTCGACCAAACGACACAAAGTAAGTTGCTGGAAATGCTAAAAGGCCAACTGACACAAATCTGTAAGTCTTGTTGGCTTACACAGCCTGCACGAGAATCTGGGCCATGAAACTGAAAAAACTCAGATTTTTTGGTGCCTCAAAGATGCATTCGAAACCCCATTAAATTACCTTCAAACAGATTCGACCAAAGAGGCAAAAGCGATCACCATAAAAAATCGATCAAAGTGGGATGAATCTCTCGTCAACCTGAGGTAAAAAGGTTTGACCCATGGGTCAAAATATCGTCCAATACCGATACGTATCGATTTTGGACCTCACTGATACGGTACATTCAAGGTACCGCATCGGTGCCTCCCATACAAAAACTAAAAAAATTTCGGACGATACATTGGAATGTATCGTCCGAAACCGATACGTATCGTTTTTGGGGCTGAATGATACGTATCGTTTTTCCGAGATTTTAACCCATGGTTTGACCTTGCTAACGTCAGCACCACATGCTGGCATCAGTAATGTAGATGCCCGATGAATCTTGGCTATAAGTTGGAGGTAATGTTTGTATAAAATATGAACTAGTATTGGCTGGTTGATTCCCCTATATAGTTTATGCTGTAAAACATGATCACTGTTCTATAATGTCCATGTGGCAGGTCATCACATGTGGCTACATTTTAATCATCCAGTAGAATTTTTGCACATTATGTGTGGACCTTTGCTCATCCACCTTCCAACATTCTTTCCACACACTTTTCAAATGGTAGGGATCATCCAACCGGCTTGATTTTTAGCTTTAATATCCTCAAGCTGTTCAGCCACATCAATGGTTCAGATCTACGATCGTCTTTGCTACCCGTACAGTAAAATGTCCAGAGCACCATATGCTCTTTTATATTTGTGTGCATGCATGCACACACTGGCTGAGCCATGTAATGATTTGGGTGGTTCATTGACCACCCAGACTTTGTAAAACTCACTTATGAAGCCCTAGATGGCCCTAAAAATCTTAGTGAATGCTCCTCCGTCGAAAACTACATTAACCATCCAAATTCTTTTTAGAAACTCTGCACAAATTTCTTGTAGTATCCATAATGATAAGTGATACTTTTTTCCACTAAGAATACAAAGGATCTATGCCACTGTTCTCAAGATTCTCTCTCTCTCTCTCTCTCTCTCTCTCTCAGATTCCTTTTGTCACTACGGCCAATAGCCCAAGCTGCTCATATGTGTGTGTGTGTGTGTGTGTGTATATTAACTTTTTTGGATCCATATAAACTTAATGTCTAATGGTATGACACCTATTATCTATTACCCTATTAGGGTTTCAAAATGATGAAGGTTTTAGGCTTTTAGTACTAGGCTAATGCTAAACCCCTAATACTTGTTAAAAATCCTAATCATGGTTCAAAATCTTGGATTGCGGTAATGTTCTGGGCAGTCCCCAAAATGGAAAATTCCAAAATGTCGAGTGAAAATTTGAAAATTCCCGCAGAACATTGATCAATGTTTCAGTCGGTAATTTTTCCTATATTATTAAATAAACCTAAAAATCACAGAATTATAAAGAATCTTTTTTTTTTTTTTTTTAATCAAAATTTTTAATGGTAGGGACCTTTTTTTAGCTAAGTTCTAGACATTTGTACAATATTTACATCTGTATTTTATTAATTATTTTCATTTATTGACATCAATAGTCATAAATACAATGCATAAATTAATAAAATTTAAACTAGAGGAATTAGTGTACCAATAATTTCCAACCACATAGAGTTCCTTGTTGGTTCTTCATCTTCATCATCGTGGGTAGTCAAAGTTAGATCTACCTTATTTATCTTTAATTCATGAAAAAGATATGCAAAGGACGGTAAATTTTTTACCTTATAACGATTTTCGGTGGATTAACGTTGATTATCCGCCAATATCTTGTTGAATGAGGCTAGATTTAAGGAGGTAAGGTCCCAAGTAGCAAAGAGGGAGGTCGAGAGGAAGAATAGAGTAGAGAAAATCGAGAGAGGGAATGAGATTTTCATACATTTATATGGTGCCACTTTATGTGGTGCCGTTTTCCAAAAACTTATGAAACTATCGTCTGAAATTTTCAAAATTTTGTTTGAAATTCCAGAAATTTGAAAACTTCGGTCGGAATTTTGAAAATACTGCCCGAAAAATTGGTGGAACTTTGGAGGCTGAATAACCTTAAAACCAGTTTCAGTCAATGCTGAAACCGGAACGTTCCGACCCGAATTTTGAATCTTGATCATAATTGTGTTCTATTTTTTTTTCTTATTACTTTTTGTTGATTTTAATTAAAACCCTTAATCACCTAATCGGGTAACCGGCCAGAATACTCATTCCCTCACCTCATGTATATTCTTTTTAAATTTTTTATTGGAACCCTAATGCTAAAATCCTAATTACTTAGAACCTTTATTGACAGTTGTTCCCTAATTACCTAGAACCCACATGGCATGCGTCTTAAAAAGTGATCCGAGAACCACATTTGATGTACACCCATGATCATGATGTGGAATCAAAATCTGACCACCTAATGGGAGACTTCTTATCTCAAGATTTACTGGTTCGAAGATTGTGGTGAAAATTGATCTCCACCGTTTGATTTAGAGCAATCCAAGGTTAGTCTATCACTATAGGGCTTAATAAGTAAAGGAAACACAAAAGCAAAGGGCCACAATATAAATAGGTGAAACACGGGAGCAGACTGCAAATAAGACATCTCATGGGGTTTTAAATGCAAAAATTCCTAATTTCTTTGGTAGTTTATTGGAAAATCATGTAATGTATTTAGGGAATGAAAACAAGTGGAGGGCGATTGTGGAGACTTATACTTGTTTGCTTGGCAAATTTCCTGCTATGTATGGCGATTGGCGTGGTGGATATGTTGTTTGTACTCATTCACTTGCCCAGTAAATTTTTATTGTTTTCTTTTGTCAGGTTGCGAGCCTTTTTGTTGTTGTCTCTAGGTTGAAGGGCTATTTGTTTGCAGTATGTTTATGTTTCTTTGGCCTTTTTAATATATTCCTTGTATTAATGACAAAAATGGTATGTCAATTTTATTAGTATTATTTTTCGTTATTAAAAAAAAAGTTTGTTATAAAACAACTATCAACTTTTGTGGACCCCTACCCCCCCCCCCCCCCCAACTGTCACGGGGTAACTTTTTTTCGACTCCCGTGCGGCGCCTCGCTGCCGCTACAGCGAGGCCAACCTAACTCAGATACCAGTTTTCTCACGAAGTATAACCTAACATTGGTTATCATGCTCGTGCTATGTCTCGCTGCCGCGCACAGCGAGACCTCATGTCCAACCATCACTCTGATACCACCGGCCTAGAGGACGGGAACTCCTGCATCGTGGTTGCCTTCACTTGAGGCGAACCCACTCAATGCATCGTGTCTACTTGCGACACACATGCCAGCACCTCAGTGCCCCTTGGCCTGTCTAGCTTCACCCTGTGCAAAAGCACTAGTTCCTCGCTTTAGACAGCGGCATGCATCTCTTCATGCCATTCAAGCCAACCAACGTGTGTGGTCCACGCGACCAGCACACTTGGAGTAGCATGCAGCTCTTCATGCTCTCCAAACCAAGCATCAGTGTTTGGTTTCATTTATGAATGAACCTGTGGGCTACTGGCATCTCGAATCAGTGATCGCATCAGTGCTAGATCCAACTAGCTTGCAAGACTTGTATCTAGAGGCAGAGGCCAATCGGATAATCCATTTACATGTTCACTTGGCAATGAGCTACACTTATCTCTGTAGTACAAGATATCAAGGGTTCTTATGTCATAAGTGTGAATTAGGGTTCATTGTACTGGGCACTTGATAGGTGATAGATGCTTCAGGCGGGGTCGACGCCATAGAACCCCCTTGGAGCTAAGTCATGCTTAGGTGGACGGACCCTAGGCAGTCAGATCTGCTATTATTGCCAATATTTATTGCTTGTTATATTAATTTATAAAAAATTATAGTAAAGTATAAATAAGAATAACAGCAGTAAGTATCACTCATCATGTAAAATTATAGGCTGAAAGTGTAAAATAACAAATAACAATTAGCAAGCAATAGTTTAAAAAATTAAATAGACAAAAATACAAAGTACAATCATTTTTTTGAAAACATAATATTTTTAGTGTTTTTGGATTTTAAAGGCATTTATTGGTTAATAATGGTCAAATCTACAACACTGTTGGAACACGATTTCCGATCCTCTAAGGTTACGAGGTCTTAACCTTTTGGCCTTTGATTTCGAAAAATGCTCCAATGTGGTCACTTGGGATTCGCTTATGGGTGAGGGGAATTAAACAGATTAACAATATTAAAAAGAGAATAGCAACACACAAACTTGCTATAAAAAATATCAGTAACACACAAATTTGCTAATATGAAGAAGTAATTAAGCAGCAAACATACCTTCTTTAATCATTTGCAGCACACAGACCTGCAAAACAGAGATTAGTCGCAACACACAGACCTACAACAAAGTTATCAGTAATGCACAAACTTACTGATGAAGGAAATATACCTGTACATGATCGCCACCTTCAACAAAGTTATCAACGTTGTAGAACGTCATTAGTCGCGAAGTTTAAAGTGGGAGATTGGGGTTGGACTCCTATACTTAAGCACCGGCCTGCCGGTCTTAGCTGCTAGGGTTCCCTAAAGTTAACTAATTCAGAAATCTATCCTAAAAGATCTATACTATAAGAGGGTTTTGGCCCGGTATGTGTGTGGGAGGATCGAACCTGTTCCTGAGTACCCTCCGGTGGCTCCCTTGGGCAAATCAGTTTATAGACTATGCGGTTTTGAAAATATATTTGGAAGGGTATGGTCCTAAAGTGGCTCCAAGGTTGAGAAATTAGAAGGATTTTCCTGGGGGAAGGCTCTAGGTTTAGCCTTGTCCCTTTTGGAAGGTGCGAGAAGCGAAGTAGAAGGGCCAACCCCAACTAGAACGCTTAGCTCAACCAAAATTTCTAGAACGGTTGAAGTTCTAAACCCAACGTTTAGAGTTCAATTGTTCAAAATTCGGAATATCAGAGCCAACCTCAAAAATTCCAAGGAGAACAAGTAGTTGTCATCAAGGTTTTAAAAAGCGATTGAGGCGTACGCCTCCAAGCGAGGCATAGCCAAATCGCCATGAGGCGCATTAAATGGCATATTGTCCATGAGGCGTACGCCTCGAGGTTTGAGGCATCCGCCTCACAGTAGCCTACGCCTTGCATAAGGGCGTACACTTCATAGTAAAGTATTTTTTTGGGGTTTTTACCTGGTTAAAGGGTAAATATAGAAAAATTATAAGTTATAATTACTTTTTACTCTTCTATCCTTCAATTGTTTTCCGTTCATATGTTTTTAAAAGGGTAAAAGGGTAAAGGGTTTAGTTTTTAAAAGGGCATTTTTTTGCCCAAAATAGATTAAAAGGGCTTCTTTGCCCTAATTAGAAGCAGTGAGGAAGAAGATGAAGTTGCAGCGAGGAAGAAGTTAAAGGAAAAATTGAAGAAAAAATTGGAGAAAGAGTTGGAGAAGAAGAAGAACCTGCTCCAAAATCTGCTCAAAAGAACTTGTTCCCGCAAGCCCCAAAGCTTTGTTCGTTGTTCCCTCAAGCCCCACAATTCCTATTATTTATTTTGTAATTTTTTTTCCTTTTGTTCCCACAAGCCTCAACGTAGTCTACCTTTTTTTTTATTCATGCATGTCTCAAGCCCCAACCTTGTATTTTTGTTTTTGATGTTGCCTTTCTTTTTTACTTGTGGGCCCTTTTTTTGTTTATTCCTCTTGTTTTGAATTTTTTCGTACTTCTGGGCCACTGTTTGATTTTTTTTTTTTGGTTTACTTCCAAGTTATAAGCATACATTTTGAAATTTTTATTTACGAACTTCGAATGTGATTATTGTAAGTGGACCATATTGAATCACTGATATTACGCGTCAAATTCCGTATGTTTTTAGTCATATTTGTGCCTCTATAAATTTTACAAATAATTAGAAAATATTTGCTACTTTTTTTATAAATCTTTTGTATTATATATATATATATATATATATATATATATATATTTATTTATATATTGTAATTAATAATTATGTAAATTTGAGAGGCTTACGCCTCGCCTCGGGGAAGGGTAAAACGCTCCGCCTTCACCTTTCGCCTCTAAAAACATTGGCTTTGATGTGGAGAATGAGGGTCAGGGACCTATTTATAGTTAGGGACCAACTCTCTTGGCCGTCATTTAAGCACCAAATAATGATCTTGGAAATCCTTTCCGTCATTTAAGCACCTATTTACAGTTAGGGACCAACTCTCTTACACCATTTATTGGATTATGATCTTGGAAATCCATTCCGTCGAAGTGATACATCATCAATTGAGGGATATGGGTAAAAAATCACACTTTTTGGGAGATTCGAACCATCCGATCTGTGCACTCTTATATCAACGGTTGTTCTTAATTTTGGTGGTTGGTATTAAAGTTCACCGATCGGATGGTTTACATCCACTTATAAGCATGATCCTTTGGCTGGGACATGTTCCAACGATGGATTGCCACTTGGGAAATTTAGATTGATCATAGATGTGTACCACATGGCACAATGATAAAACACACTTCAATGGTGTGAGATAAAAAGTGACATTTTAATGGTGGATGATCATTTAAGCACCGTTTGGTGTTTAAATGTCGGTCATGAGCCATTATCCCTTACAGTTATGACATCGCTTATGATCTCTCAAGGTCGAAAATGGGGTGTCTACAATCGCGCTTGAAAAAAGTTTGGAAAAAATTTCAAGCTAGTAACTTGACTTAATTTCATTCTGATTAGTCTATAAAAGATTAAAAAAGGGGGTTCTTGAGGGATTGGGCCTTAGCTCAAATAGTTATGCACATGTAATTTGAGGTCAGGGTCTGAATTGTAACCCATAGCTATGATTGTTTCTAAAAAATGAATTGGTTGTAAAGTTTGGTTGCATTGTTTATCATTTCACTTGATATCTTCTTGCAGCCCTTAGTAGATCCACCCCTCTAGAAATGCAATATCTCTCCTTATGATGCCCAAGGCGGATAAAGCAGAAGTGGGCTAGACCTAGGCGGTCACCCTCCCTAAGCAGGGATTAGGCACAGCTTTTGGCAATAGATTCAAGCATTTGAGCAATACCCATATGCTGCTTTTCGCATGTCAACATCAATTGAGGCCATCCATGTTGTAGGCTATACTGTTTGGATGGTCCTAACTATATAATCATGATCTTGCATCAAAAGAATGAAAAAGTTTTTTCAATGGATGGTCAGGATCCTTCGATGTGATTCATGGTCTATGTTGCAATACTCATTATAGCTTTCTATGTATGGTTTGATCAATTGAGACAATAGAGCCTGCTTCTCTCTCTCTCTCTCTCACACACACACACACACACACACACAAAAAAAAGCATGCAAATATATATATAAACTACAAGTGTCCTTAAACCATCTTTGAATTTATTTTTTTTGGGTGTTTGGTGCAGTTATTATGTTTCTGATCTCGTGGTCATTCACTGTGGTGTCTCTTGCCCTTGCTAGCCTTATATATTATTATGTGAGCTTAAAAGGCAAGGCTGGGGACTGGGGTGATGGGTTCAAGAGTGCATATTTTCAATTAGCCCTGCGAAGTCTTCGATCATTAGGAGGTATGCACACTGGAAACTATTTTATTGATATAAAAAGAGTACCTGGAATTCTATTTTCTTCTTCTGATGAGTGCAAATGTGTAATATTAAAGCTCTCATTGATTCGTATTCAGCAAACCAGGTTCACCCTAAGAATTGGTACCCGATCCCACTCGTATTCTGTCGTCCATGGGGGAAACTTCCAGAGAACGTCCCCTGCCACCCGAAGCTGGCAGACTTTGCGAACTGCATGAAGAAGAAGGGCCGTGGAATGTCCATATTTGTGTCCATAATGGACGGCGACTACCACGAGCGCGCTGAGGATGCAAAGACCTACTGCCGTCAGCTTGCTGCCTACATTGATTATAAGCGCTGTGAGGGTGTCGCTGAGATTGTTGTGGCACCCACCATGTCAGATGGTTTCCGTGGCATCGTCCAGACCATGGGCCTTGGCAACCTCAAGCCAAACATTGTTGTCATGCGCTACCCTGAGATCTGGCGCCGTGAAAACCTGACTGAGATCCCGGCCACCTTTGTTGGCATCATCAACGACTGCATTGTTGCTAACAAGGCTGTTGTCATCGTCAAGGGTCTTGACGAGTGGCCTGGAGAGTACCAGAGACAGTACGGTACTATTGATCTGTACTGGATTGTGAGGGATGGAGGCCTTATGCTTTTATTATCCCAGCTACTTCTTACCAAGGAGAGTTTCGAGAGCTGCAAAATCCAAGTCTTTTGCATTGCTGAGGAGGATGCAGATGCAGAAGAGCTGAAAGCCGACGTCAAGAAGTTCCTTTATGATCTGCGAATGCTAGCTGAGGTTATTGTTGTGACAATGAAATCGTGGGAGGCACACGTGGAGGGTGGTGGTGGGTCGCAGCAGGAAGATTCTGTGGAGGCGTTTACGGGGGCTCAGCGTCGAATTGCAGTGTATCTTGAGGACATGAAACAGAAGGCCGGGAAGGAGGGAGGGCCGTTGATGGCAGATGGGAAACCAGTTGTTGTGAACGAGCAGCAGGTGGACAAGTTCCTATACACAACTTTGAAGCTCAACTCTACAATACTGCGGTATTCACGCATGGCAGCAGTGGTTCTTGTGAGCCTGCCTGCACCACCTCTCAACCATCCCGCATATTTCTACATGGAGTACATGGATATGTTGGTCGAGAACGTGCCAAGGATATTGATGGTTAGGGGATACCGGAGAGATGTTGTCACCTTGTTCACCTAAGATGCACAAAATTCCCATGTTTTTTCGGGCAAATGGTAACACTGTTTTATTTTCTTATTTCAAGAATCGATAAATTTTCCCCTTCTGCTTTTGTCCATATTCTTTTTCCCCTGAAACATTTGTTAGTATACTAGAATTAGTCTAAATTCATTCTTTTTATTAGGCTCTTGCTAAGCAAGAATTTTCTTTTTTTCTTTTCTTTTTGGTTTGTATAATTCTTATGGGATGAATTTTGGAGGGAATTTATTAGGGTTAATGGAGTCTTCCTTTGGCTTTCTAGTGGATATAAATGTGCGACCAGTTTTATTTGTAAAATTTAGAAATATTTTCTGGGATAGATGTGGAATCAAATACTCTTTCAATATTTCTGTGCTTCCAGATAAGAGTCAATGGCTTTTCAATTCGTCATAAATTTAGTTAATTAATTGCTATGAAAGAGAAGTAAATGATAAGTCTGGTCACTGGTGTACTATGTAGTTGATGCCATTAACTATTTTTTTTTTTGCGTCTTTATTATTATTATTTTTTGATAACCTGGGTGTCCGGGCCTCTTAGAGCACCTGTCTAATCCCAGAGGCACATGCGCACCTCAAATTCAGCACATGCCGGGTCAATACAGGATATAAATCCCTAGGGTGGCCTCAAGGGTGGGAGGGGATTCGAACTCAGGTCTCTTGCTTTGAGAAGCAGGTACCTGGCCAGCTCACCTCACCCCTTGAGGTTCTATCTTTTTTCGTCTTGGTCATGGTGTACCAATACCATGCCATGTGGTCCCTCTATTTTAAACTATGACCTGGGTTCTAAGCCGTGAAATGGCCTGAGACTAGAATTTTTGGGTTTATTTTCTTGATGGCCTAGATTTAAAGTTGAGTCGGTATGGGGACAATCCAACGATGATTTTAAATATCGTCCATTTTTAGGGTTAGGCCCCCACCAATACGGTATAAACCCTGGATTGAATCCGATTTAGGGTTAAATATTGATCAATGTTGGTGAACATATATCTCATATGAATCAGACAATTTTAAAAATGCCCTTTTGACACAAAATTTTTGTTATTTAAATTGTTTACATATTTGTAACATTTTTAAAAGGGCGCCGGTTAGGTCCTCCGATGGAGGACGGTCACCGTCCTCCAAGATTCTCATGGAGCTCCACGTGGCATCCAAAATATTGGTTGGGTGCCATGTGGAGCACAAGTGGACTGTATAGATCAATATTGAAAAAAAAAATTGAATTTTTTTTTTTAAACTCACAAGTCAGTTTGACGGGTTTCATTGATCTATATTTCACGGTTCAAAAAACATATGGAGGAGATGAGTTTTCAAATTTTTTTTTTTACAAAGATGATCTAAGCAATGCACCTGAGCTCCATGTGGCATCGAAACAATATGTTGGCTGCCACGTAGAGCTCCACGTAGGTGCTTGGAAGACGGTGACCGTCCTCTCATGAAGGCCGGAGGCTTTTTCCTTTTTAAATAAAAATATATTTTGATATCTGCCAATTTGGCTGATATGTATCCAATTTTTTTGTCTGGATTGAGATCCGGCCAATACGCATATATGTTTCGATTTTTGGATCCCTGTATCCAATCGTCACTCTTGATAGTAATCTAAGTCATTGTTGATTCTGTAGACTTGGCATCAGATGGTATCAGATTGGACCCAAACGTTGCAGGAAAATAAATGTTTAGAGGTGGGCTCCTCAAGTACCATATGGTCTCCCATGCCAAGCAAACTCAAAACTTTGCTAATTACATCTATGGATAGTTAGAGAAACATGCCTCAAAGACAAACTTTTTAGCAAAAAAGAACCTCAAACGTTTAAAAAAAATGGTGCTTTCATGGATTTTGAAACTTCAGAAAATCGTGAAAGCACTGTTTTGTAAAAAAAATTAAAAAACGGTGCTTTGTTTCTGAAGTTCCAATTCCGACCTCAACGTTTCTGAAGTTCCAAAATCTGTGAAAGCACGGTTTTTTAAAACATTTGAGGTCAGGTCTTTTTTGATTAAAAGTTTATTTTTGAGGCATTGTTTTCTAAAGTGCCCTTACATCTACAGTGTAACAGGCATACTTTGCTTATAATTAAGACATAATGGATCAGACAATTTGTCATTAATTAAGAACGTAAGGTCCTAAATGTTACTGAACATACTGAAAATGATTTTGCATCGATTTGAATTAAAGAGGGTAACTCTATTTGCACCAACCTAATCTCTAAAAGCACTTATCTACTATTTCAACCATTTATAAGGTTATCAATTTTTATAAAATATGTACTCAACTCATATATACTCGTATATAGATTGGAAGCACCCTCCTCTTCTACTTCTACTTCTTCTTTTTCTTCTTCTTCAGCTACGACAACTCGCAATGAAGACGACATCTCAAGTGAAGGCACCCATTCTTGGACGGCAACAACAACTACAAATCCAACAATGTACTCTCATGAAGGTTTCAAGAGGGTTTTACTTTCAGGGGTTTCATGGGTTTTATGGTTTCAGGTTGGTTTCAAGTGGGTTTCCCATGGAATTCAAGTGTATTGATTTCAGGTTTTAAGAGGGTTTTTGGTTTCAAGCGGTTTTAAGTGGGTTTACTATGGGTTTTCGATCATTCCAATTGATTTCAGGTGAATTTCTGATGGAGCTAGGGAAGAAGATGAATAAGAAACAGGGGAACAAAAGGAAGATGCCATGTATCATGTATGCCTATCCCAACTCGAGCTTTTGGTCTGGTCCACCTGCTTGAACTATATAGGGTTCAACTGTTTTTAAAACGGATGCGACTCTCGAGGATTCGAGAGTGTTGTTGCAGCTCGTCGGAACACGAGTGATTCGATTTCGGCCTTAGGCCACCCTAAGGATTTACATCCTATGTTGGCCCGACATGTAACTCGGGGTGCGCACGTGCCCGTGAGATTAAAAGGGTGCTCTAAGAGGCTCGGACATACAGATTATTAAAAAAATATTGCTTTTCTAATATTACTATTAGTTAGGTTGTGGTCATATATATTTACTTTTAAAAATGAAAATGCGGTGCTCTGGGCATTATGCTCAACTCAATTCATTATCTCATATCAGCTCCTGAGGTTAAGTAAATCTTAAGGTCAAGTGATTGTGGCTGGGAAGTCCTGAGTAGGGCTGTCAAGGGTCGAGTGAACTTATACGTGATCGGACCTCACTTGATAGTTGATACCAAATCTTCAACAAATGGCCTTAATATCATGTTTGAGCGTGATGTTTGTCATATGATTGAAGGGTCATTGTGGAGAGATCTGTGAAACATGAAATCAAAAATTGATCGTCAGATAAGTGACTATGATCCCAAGATTTATTGTGTAGAAGATTGTTTGTCAAAAAAGGTCTCCACCATCTGTTTGGAAGAAATTAGCATTTTCACAGAGGTCTTGGAAGAAATTAGCATTTTTTTTCAGAGGTCTTGGAAGAAATTAGCATTTTCACAGAGGTCTGTGACGCCGGCGCTTTCAAAGAACACGTGGTACCCTTATTTTTATGGTTGTTCACTAATTGGAAGTCATTAATTTAGCAGTTAAAAATATTAGTTAATAATTATAACATGCCATAAAAATTTACTTCTACATTAATTTTCCATGTTAAAATTTATTTAGAATGCTCAAGTGCTTTGCACGTGCGCTAAATATTTGACCCAACTCTCTTGAGGCCTTGTTATCATTTAAATGCTAAAATGGTGTTTAAATGATCTTATATCATCAATGATTTAAGATGTGGGCGGTGATTGATATCGTCACAGTGATAGATGATAGATAGAAGCACAACATGGTCAAATTGGTGATTAAGAATATTAAAGTCATTCGATCTGTTGACTATAATCTCAACATGTTGTTTCAATAGTAATTATATCTGATTTTACTTATTAATGAATATTATTCGATATTAAAAAAAAAAATAGTAACATATGGTTAAAAAACTCCATTTTGTCGCCTCTTATCAACCAATGGTAGAAGCAATATTAAGATGTGTGACCAACCATAGTAAGAAAATGTTTCAAGTTATAACCTTCTACCGCAGCATTTGTGCGGTAAATTGAAGAAGTATGAAGAAAGCAAAGAAAAAGGGTGATTCAATGAATCCCGTAGAAGAAGTAGCAGCTATGGGTTCCACTTCTTTCTTGGCACTGCCACTGGCTTTCTTATATCCTATAATTGCAACCAAACATTGCCAACAACATATATGGAAGTAACTACTTGCGCACAGATTTGTACTCTTGTACATTGTTTAAAAACAAGAGTTGATATTTTTGGGATTTGTGCCACTTGAAACATCATCTAAGCCGTCTGATTTGAGGGCCATGATTTAGAGATCTTAGATTCACAAAACGCGATCTCTATCATTTGGTTCAACCTAGTTAAAGAGATTGTTCTTCATTTCGATCTTTGGCACCAAAGTTCTGTACCTCATGGCTTCAAAATTAGACAGCTTAGATGGTATTTTAAGTGGCCTAGGTCCCAAAAATACGTTGTCTTCTTTTAAAACTATAAGTAAAATGCACTTCCATTGCAACTACTCATTGTATTAAAATTTTAACGGCATAACGGAAGATTAACCATATCAATATAAAAATAATCACAAAGAACAATATTTTTACGTGGAAAACTCAATCAGGGAAAAGACTATGGGATCTTAGATACAAGACGCTAATCTACTATGTAAAAAATAGACACTTATAGAAGGTGTTGAATGATGTGCTGATTCTCCCTTCTTAGCAACCAATGCTTGAATCTTTCAACACGTCCGCACAATAACCGATATGTATCGTTTCCAATCACCCAACAATAATTCCCTCTTGTTCAAACAAGCCGCAACCCTGTCTTGTACCACTCAAATCCTTGAGTGTACACGTCTCCAAGAGTAATAGAGGAAGAAGTCTTTTTTTTTTTTTTTTTTATTTATTTATTTATAAAGAAGGTTAAAATACAATCTTAAAGTTTAAAAAAATACTTAGGCTTTCTCTCTCTGAAGGTACAAAAGTTTAAAAAAATGTCCTAAAACGACTCAAAATATGCTTTAAATATATTTCCATAATAGAAATACAATTTGGGCTCGAGTTAAACTCTCATTGACATCCATAAAGTGCTTTACGGTCATACGTTATCGGACGACCGGTGACGACCATAAAGTGCCTCACAGATGTCCGTAAATAAAGTCACAAACATTCGTTGACTTTTCTTATTTTTTCAATTTTAGGCTCGATATAGATCCGATTTAAGCATATGATCAGTCATTTTTGATCTACTCGACGAGATCAACACAACAGACAGTTATTTAAGATAGTTTGAGACCATCAAAATCTGATTAAGCCCTCTCAAATATATGATTCATCATGACCATCTCTAAACATAAATTTGATCCATTGAGAGTATTACGAGGCTTGTCATGAATAGTGACAAACCAAGACCTTACAAATTTTTATTGAAGATATGCAAAGATCATGCCATTCAGTTGAAATATCTAAGTGGCAAGCCAAAGAAAAAATAAGGTTCACCCTAAATTGGTGCTTGTCGGAGTTTTAAACCATATTATCAAAGTATTGTTTGAAAATTAGTATCACCAATATAAGCCATCCTTTGAAGGTTCTTGCAAACTTACGATAAATGGTAAAATACCATGATGACTGTGCAGCTTACAATGTTACACCTTTAAGGTCACATGTTCCACTTTTCATATGAGGATTAGGCATATTACGCAATTATGGCTAAGCGAGAAAATTTTGTCGAGAAAATTTTGTCGCTTGGGTCTTCGGACAAAAGATGAGTGACTTAGGCTGCTTTTAGGTTAGCTCTTTGCGACTAAAGAGCAGCTTTTTTGCTCTTTGGCTCCGACAGGAAATTGTTTTCAAGGTTTGGTGACACAACTTCTCACCCCATTTATACTAATAGAGAGCTATTTTAAATAATAAAATTGCTTTCTAACTGCTCTATAAGAGTTAACCCAAATAACGTTGAACTTATATAATTATTCAAAGATATTGGGCTGAGATGATCAAGCTTAATCCTAAAACATTCGAAGCCCTCACTCTGTGGACATTTCCTCCAAATGCTACCAACTTGAATTTTCTTTGTTCTTTTTTTTCTCATATCCTTTGTGAAGGAAATGTCGTAGGTGTTGTTGCCTTAGTCAAAGTCGTGCTGATTTGGTCCCTACTAATATCGGATAGGTGCTGTAACAATCCGAGTCTTTGCAATCCCTGATTGTGAGGTCTTAGGCCATACTATCGAGTATCATGATCCTTATTTCCATAAAACAAATACTACCATAGCGCATTTAAACAACGGAAAAGAAACTCATATAAAAATTGCATCAATACCCATATCAACCCTCTTATTCCAAACTCATGTCTATCATATTTAAAGCTTAAACAAACTAAGAAAACCACTAGCCAATCATTCTTTCGTCAAATTATGTACAACATGTTATTGAAATGAAAATAAATAATTAGGCTACAAAACTCTCTACTTGAAAATCGCGTGCAGTCTCATCACTATACGCCCATACGTTTTTATCAGTTGCCACTATAAAAAATAAGACTATTAGTGGTAGCCAAAAACTACCGCTATTAATAAAAAACTGTTGCTAACACCATTGCCGCTAATAGTCTTAACAATTTTTTTATTAATAGCGGTAATTTTTTGCTCCAAAAACTGCCACTAATAGTCTTATTTTTTGTAGTGTGCATTTATCTCTTATGGCCATCCACATTAAAGGGTGTAAGTTACACTAGTATGGACCAGACATGCAATCCTTTAAAACGTTAAAGATATGAATCATTGTAATATAGCAACCTTTATAACTCATGAGTGTGTGCATGTGACAATTATAATTTCAATAATCTGAAAGAAAACTAAAGCATGACATGTAAATAATTCTTGTACGAATTTCCTACTAGCCATAAAAAAATCATTGTAATCGACGATATATTTCATATTATGTATTATGGGTTCATCATAACAGTAATCACATGAATTTGTCTTCTCTTTTAAGTTCAACTTTTACACGTCCATCTCAAGACGTTAACTTTTAGACTTTATCATTATCAAGACGTTGGGTCCAATGAGTCCTTATTCCCGTATTATTAGACTATATTTCTATCAAGACGTTGGGTCAAATTAATCATATTGTTCATTATTTGTTAGACTCCGACCCTATCAAGACGTTGGGTCTAATCAAGTACGATCGCAGTTTGTCATTTCATTGTATTCATATAATTTTTATCATTCAAAATCGTAAATCATTGTAACCCTTTAAAGTGTATACGAATACAACTAATGTGCATAGACTTTCAAAATTTAAAGTAACTCTTTTAACCTCATTAAATTATGTAAGAAAAACTAGCTGATAACACGAACGATACAACTTAGTTTTGGACCATATACAATAATATTAAAGTGAACTATCATAGCATGCATCAAATCTAATCGATAACATTCATTTCGTTGGGCTTGTGCCTCGAATGTCGTGGCCATGACCTTGAACTCTTGGCCGCGAGTGCACACTCTAAAATTATCGGGTTCAAGTTTGTGGCCACGACTTTGAACTCATGGTTGCGAGTTTGAGCTCGTGGTCGCAAGTGAATGGGGCTCTTCCAGCATGGATTCAAACTATGCAGAGGTTAACGGAAGGTACTTTCGTTATAAGTTCTACATGTCTTTTATGTGATTACACGTATTAATTGAAATAAACATCACATTTAATTCGGTAATCAAATTCTAAAGGAAGGCATGATTTCTCTGGACCTTGATCTATCGTAAAAGCGAATTCTCGAATCCCAATTAGGTTCCTCACCACGAAGATGAATTTTGGAGGATGAGAAGGTTGCTTGAGAAATCAATGCAGAAGGTCTTACCGATCTTTCAAAAAGAAAAGTTCTAGAAATATAGGTCTAAAATCTCTTTCTAGGGTTTCTTACGAAAGAACTCTCTATTCTTAAGAAAAACTCTAATGAGATTAGGGTTTTATTTGTATTATTCATTTTGACTTGACCTTTGACCTCTTGTCTTTAAATCAAGCCTCTAATCAATAGGCTATCACATAACTTGTGCCAATTATCAACATAAATCCTTACTACTATATAAAAGTAAAAATAGTTTCAGTCAATTTTTCATGCCTAAGATGCCCCTAACTCATATCTCATTGCCCCAAGTCCCGAAAACAAAGTTCTATTTCTAATTAAAGTGGGACTATGTTTCTCATTGCCGCATGCCACCCTCCTTTCTCCCCGTTCCTGCGAAACCCTCTTTCTTCGTCTCTCTCTCTCTCTCTCTCTCTCTCTCACAAGAAGAAGGAAATCTTTAATGCCTGTCAAGGCGTTTTCACACATATCCTTCCTCATTTCTGGCCACTAGGTATGATCTTTTGACTCCATCTTTTCTTCTTTATTCAAGTTCATAAGAAGGGTTATTTCTTTAGGAATCTGGGTTTTAATGAGCTTTTGCAAATGTCGTCTAATATGCTTCTTAAATTTCTTTATCTGGATTTAGTATTTGCTATTATACTTGCAAAATCTTAGTGGGTTGTTACTAGTTTCTCTATAAACTCACAAATAAATTTATATTTCTCTAAATCCTCAATTAATAAAAAAAAAATTGCACTGATTTCAGGGTCCCCATTCATTCTTACCCACAAAAGTTAAATAAAAAAAGGGGAGTGCTACTAACTCCCCACCAAATACTAATATCCGACCGTCTGATGACTTTTCCATGATCTCAAGATCAGTTTTGTGGAATGAATTAAAAAAAAAAACAAAAAAAACAAAAAAATCAGCTTTGTGGAAGATTGGAACGAGAAACGATCTCCATCGTCCATTTCAAAACAGTCAATGGCATTCAGCTATACTTAAATTTAGTATTTGGTGGGAGGTTAGCAGCAGCCCCTTCAAAATACATTAGAAAGAATACTTAATGGGTGATATTTTGACCATATTCTTGTTATATGTTTGTTTTGTAATCATCAAGCAAAATATTTTTGCACAAATTTAAAGGTTCTTGACATATGTGAAATTTGAAGGATCTTGATATATGAGGGATTTTTATTATTTGTTATTAGGGTACCTTTAATTTCAGCCCAAGATTCTTCATTCTCGATCCAAGCTTCACGTGCTTAAGCTATTGACTTTTTGAATCTATAGATCAAGATCGTTTTTCTTTAAATTTACCACACAATAGATCTTGAGATCATGGTCCTATCATCGGACAGTCAGATTTTTTATTTAGCGTGGCACACCTCCTGAAAAGTGGTCGGAGAATCACTTTTGGTGTATGCTCTTGATCTTGTTCATTTTTGGGATGTGTGCCACACGGAATCAAAATGTGATCGTATGATGATAGGCCCATGATCTCAATATTTAGTATAAAGATTGGGATGAAAAATGGTCACCATCGTCTGATTCAAATCAGTCAATAGTTTAAGCAGCGTGAAACCCAGGTTAAGAAGGAAGAATCTTAGGTTGTGCACAAAGGTACCCTTTTTATTGTTATTGTTATTATTTTGGCTCGGTAAATAGTTTTTTATTTTCGCTCACATGTTTGTTTTTCTTCAAATTGTCAAGCTAATTTTTATCGCACTCTTTCAAAGCCCTTATCAGAAAAATTGTTAGATTTCATTTGCTCAGTGTTCACATGCTCTCTCTTTGCAAATTAAATAAAATTCTTCTATGGATATATCTATTTCATTAACTATATAAGTAATTACAGAACTCTTTAGCTTCCAAAGTGGAATTCTCAAGCACAATAAAACTCTTGAGCACCTATATTTTCTCCTCTCTAAAACTTTATCGGGGATTACCTCATTATCCCAATAAAAACTCCTAATTCAAGTCTAATTATAGTATATAACTCTTTTGTAATCAAAGCGTGTTTGATGCGTCACACGATCAATAAAGGGAAGAGAAAGAGGTTCATGGGAACGCGATTAAAGTGGTTTGGGTCGGGATGTTTATATGCAAAAGACCCTTATGGAGGCCGCGGATCATCGATCACATTCGTCGTTTTCGCTCGATCTTTTTTAACTCTTCTCGAATTCGACTTTTTCAGGGTTCGATGACACCGGCAAGGGGTTTTGAAGAAATTAAGGTTAGGGACGGATTTGATTAGGGACGCGCCGTTGATTGGGAATTTGGAGAGCCCGTAATCGCAAGGTCACAACCTTTTATGGCTATCGGATTGGTTTTCGAAAGTGATGGATTTTTGTTGGGCTGATTAGTATGATACCGCTGCAGGTCTTCGCCATGGGCTGTGGAAGAGAAGAATAAGAAATTGAGGACGGAGGCAAAACGAGAGTATAATGATACAGGCTGAGTTTGTGAAGAAGAGAGATAAACGAGTTGTTGAGATGCAATTGAAGAGGAATTTGGAGGAGGAGAACAGTAGGGAGGAGGAGAAAGCGACATTGGAGAGGGCGAGGTTGTATGAAGAGCCTGAGTGGGCTAGAGTCGAAGGTGATGATGAGGATGGTGATATTGGGGATGGATTTGATGAATTTGTTGATGGTAAGGAGATACGTGCTAAGGAGTTTTACTGTGATCAACGTAAGTGTCGTGGTTTAATATATTATGTTCTTTTACCTGCGGTGTAGTCGATTTCAGAAATCATTAAGTAATCTATATAGCTGTTACATAGACCAACTCCGTAGCATATGATGAATTCTGACATGATACACAAAAGTTCTATACAACTCCTATATAGACGAGCTGCTATATGCACAGTTGGGATTGCATTTAAATCAATTTCCATTAGCTTCAATATAGACTGCTTGATATGGCTGTTGGCTTCCTTAATAGTATAAGATGTCTGGGCTGCTTGATAAAGATCATGCTTCATATCCTCCATTCCTTACTTGTCACGACGTAGGTAATGGGCAATATCATAAAAATTTATTCTTCTTCTAATTGGTCATCAAGTAAGGGGAAGTACTAATATAATTTAATGAACTCACCTACACAATCTGATTTAAGATCCCCAGGATGGTCTTTGGACTGCTTTCAATTACGAAAAGATGAACTTTAGATTGCTTTGAAAATTTTCCATGAATTGCAAGTGGTAAAAAAAATAATGTCATAGTGAAAGCAGGAAGATAATTTATTTGATTTGGAACTGCGTTGGAGAGGTCAATGTATTATTTTGTGGACCTTGTAGTCTTATTAGGATTGTTTCCATTTGAAAAGTTAATTCCTAAAGACTTCAGTTGTCTGGTTTGTTGTTTGTATTTCATTTAGTATATTAAGATGTTAATAACCAAATGTATTAATATATTTTTGAGGTTTTATTTGTATTTATATAATGCCTTTATTATGTTTAGGCCAATACCTATCTGATATATCGGTGCCAATATTTAGGCTTTTTTTTTTAATTTTTAAAATAATAAAAAATATAAAAATATAAGAAACTTACAAAAAGGGCATTTTAGTATTTTATCCGGTTCATACCCAATACATATCGGCCTATATTTGACCTGCTTGGCCTGATGTTTGACACCCTATAGAATCGGGGTTGTATATATTATATCGAATGGGGCCGAACATGATACATATTAGCCGATATATACCAGATGTGGCCGTTGTAACTACCGTTGATGGTTGTTAGGACTAGGGTATTTTTTTAGTCAAGTTTCTCTTTTTTACTAACAATATCTTCATTTCTTCAGTTTCCTTCATCTCATTTGGAGCAATTCATCTAGCAGTAGTGATTTGCTAAATTTTTAGTAGTAGTATAGCTTGTCGGAGAGATCAATTACGAGTAACATTTTTCATTGTTAAACGAGATTTTTTTTTTAGCAGTATCAATTTCTTGATCATAACTTTTAGGATCCTCTGATTTTTTTTAGTGAAAGAAAGTTTAATCTATCAACAACTTTGTCTGTTGATTGTTATACCTATTGTTTGGGTAATATTTGGAACCATGGGTCAAAATATCGTCCGATACCGATACGGATGATACGTATCGGTTTTGGACCTCACCGATACGATACATACCCTATGTATCGTACCATAAGAAAAAACAGTAAATTATCGTCCGATACGGACAAATTATCGTCCGTATCGTCCGTATCGGACGATAATTTCAAATTATCGGACGATAAATTGAAATTATCGTCCGATAATTAGTGTAAAATTGTAAGAAAATCAAAAAAATCAAATTATCGTCCGATACAAACGATAATTTGAAATTATCGTTCGTATCGGACGATAATTTCAAATTATCGGACGATAATTTCAAATTATCGTCCGATAATTTGAAATTTCTGTGGGCCCCACCGTAGACCCGACTTAAAAGTCGGGTACTACCCCTTCTCCATCCCCTATTCCTCTCTTCTTCCTCCTCTCTTCTTCCTCTCTTCTTTCTCCTCTATTTTTTGATTATTTACCCCATAAATCGGCGCCAAATCGCACAAAATATCACGGGATCGACGGAAAGCGTGTATTTCATTTTATTTCCTAAAATAAGTAGAGTGTAGATCTACACTAATTAAGTATAAATCTACACTAAATAAGTGTAGATCTACACTAAATAAGTGTAGATCTACACTAAATAAGTGTAGATCTACCCTTAAATAAGGTAGATCTACACTAAATAAATGTAGATCTACACTAAATAAGTGTAGATCTACACTTATTTAGTGTAGATCTACACTAAATAAGTGTAGATCTATACTAAATAAGTGTAGATCTACCCTTAAATAAGGTAGATCTACACTTATTTAGTGTAGATCTACACTAAATAAAGGTAGATCTACACTAATTAAGTGTAGATCTACCCTTAAATAAGGTAGATCTACACTAAATAAGTGTAGATCTACACTAAATAAGTGTAGATCTACACTAAATTAGTGTAGATCTACACTAAATAAAGGTAGATCTACACTAATTAAGTGTAGATCTACACTTAAATAAGGTAGATCTACACTAAATAAAGGTAGATCTACACTAAATAAGGGTAGATCTATATTAATTAAGTGTAGATCTACCCTTAAATAAGGTAGATCTACACTTAAATAATGTAGATCTACACTTAATTAGTGTAGATCTACCCTAAATAAGGATAGATTTACACTAATTTAGTGTAGATCTACCCTTAATATTAATTAATATTATAGGTAAATTTATCATTTACCTATAATATTAATTATTTAAATTATTTAAAATAATTAATATTATTTAAAATAATTAATATTATTTAAAATAATTTTAAAATAATATAAATAATTATTTAAAATATTTAAATTAATTAAAAGTAATATAAATAATTGGTCAAAAATAATATGATGGGTCAAAAATAATTATATGTGACCCCATTTAAAATATTTAAATTGATAGGTAAAAAATAATATAAATAATTATAATTAAGGGTCACATGTAATCAATATGGGCCACATATAATATGAGTCACATATCATATGGGTCACATATAATTAATAAAATAATAAGGTCAATATGGGTCACATATAATTAATAAAATAATAAGGTCAATATGGGTCACATATAATTAAATTTATTATTAAAATTAATATGGGTCACATATTAATTTTAATAATAAATTTAATTATATGTGACCCATATTGATTATATGTGACCCATATTGATTATATGTGACTGTCACATATAATTAAAATAATTTATATTATGGGATATGTCCCATAAAATTTTAGAATAATATGGAATAAATTTCAAATAAATATTTAAAAATTAAAATAATATCAAATAAATATTCATAAATTAAATTAATATGAAATAAATATTCATAAATTAAAATAATATCAAATAAACATTAATAAATTAAAATAATATCAAATAAATATTCATAAATAAAAATAATATCAAATAAATATTCAAAAATTAAAATAATATGAAATAAACATTAAAAAATTATAATAATATCAAATAAACATTAATAAATTATAATAATATCAAATAAATATTCATAAATTAAAATAATATCAAATAAATATTTATATATTATAATAATATCAAATAAATATTCATAAATTAAAATAATATCAAATAAATTTGATAAAATATAATCTGATATTTTTAAAATAGCAATAATTAAAAAATAAATTTTATTTTCAAGTGTAAATTAGATGTTTACTTTAATGCAATCATTTGCTCATTCATGCAGGTGAAATAAATAAATATATGGTTCGAGATCCAATGATAGAGCAATATGGTACAATATAGACTCATTCAATGTAATCTTTATGGAAAAAAACTGCTGGGAGGAGGTATCACACGATTAAAGGAGCATCTAGCTCATGTAAAGGGAGAGACAAGAGGGTGTCCTAGTGTACCCAGAGAGGTAAAAGAAAATATCAGAGCTAGTTTACAAGCGGCAAAGGGAAAGAAAAAAGCTGAAGCCGATCGTGATAGGGAAATGTATGAGAGAATCAGGAGGCCAGATCCACAGTTTACATCAGATGCACCTGAGGATGATGAGGATGAGGATGAGGATGAGCAGATAGCGAGAGCTATGAGAAAGAGCGCTAGGGAAGCACTGTCGAGATCAGGAAGAAGCCGATTATCGGTTTCGGTCCAGGTTGAGGGGTCCATCCATGCCTGCTACCGGTGGTGGATCTAGTCATAGGCCACATGTTGTTGATGTTGATGAGGATGTTGAGCAGACTGTCGGGTTGCGTAGGGCAGCATCTGGGAGGGATTATAGGTCGTCTACTAGAGGCCGTACTACAGCCCCCATGGATCCATTCATGTATCGCATGAAAGCTCCAAACAAACCAAATTGAGTGCAATGTCACTTGCAAAATGGGGAAGAAGCTTGGAAAATCCATTGCCAAGTTTTTATATACAACCACATTCGAGCCAAGTAGCGGACTTCATGCGTACTTCAAAAGCATGATTGATACAAGTGCGAAGTTGGTCCGAGTTAAAAACCCTTCTCCATATGAGATATCTGGCCCTTACTAACGAGATGAGTACGATGAGATAAGCGCCTATGTCTGAGCTTTGAGGATGTATGGGATGAGAGAGGTTGCACAATTATGTGCGATGGATGGGTGGTCCCACAAAGAAGAGCTTGATAAACTTTTTGGTTTTACGATGCCGGACGATATTTTGAAATCGATTGATGCTTCTAGACACGTAAAGACTGTTGACTACCTCTTTAAACTAATGGATATGGTAGTTAATGAGGTTGGAGAGCAGCGGGTTGTGCAGGTGGTAACAGACAATGCGGCAAACTACAAAGCCGCTGGATTAAAACTAATGGCGAAGAGACGTCACTGTCGACCCGTGCGGCACATTGCGTGGACCTCATTCTTGAGGATTTAGGAAAGAAGCAAGGCACGAGCAACTATTCAAAAGGAAGAACGATTACTTCCTACTTGTACAACAAAGGACAAGTCGGTCAATTTAATGAGAGCCTTCACGAACAATGAGTTGCTTTGACTGCGATTACACGTTTTGCAACGCTTCTTAGCCCTCTGAGTTTGGCTAGATATAGGCGTGAGAAAAGCATGGTGTCGTCGGAAGAATGGAATCAACATGAAATAGGACTCCACGCGAAGAGACTAGCTTGCAATCGAAGTTCTTGACCGATCTCAAAGACGCGCTTTGGGCGATGTCGACCACCGATGCGCCGTCACTACCCGTTGGTGCAAGTGTTGAGATTGGTTGATGGTGATGACAAACCAACAATGGGTACGCGTTTATGAGTCAATGGATAAGGCAAAATTGGCTATAAAACCAAATGCCCTACAAAATATAAGCGATCTTTGGGCGATTATCGACAAGAGGTGGGATGCACAATTTCACGATACTTGCATCGGGGTATAACATGTTGCACAATTATGTAGTGATTTTTATTTATTTATTCATTATTTTCATATCTTGATGAAATTGCTCATATTTGATGTGTAGCACACTACTTGAATCGACCTTCGATTGTCTGCGACGCTTGAGTTGGCGACACGATGAAGTGTATACCCGGTTTGCTCAATGTAATCCAAAGAATGCTCCCTGAGTTGGCGGACCAAGGCCAAGCCATAAGAGATGTGAGTGATCATAGTATCATACCTTATAATTAATAAGTCAAATGTCATGTGATATTATCATCTATTTATTGATATGCGCCTTACTGTGTTTCATCTTTATAGATTGACATATTTCGCAAGAAACATTGGTCATTTGGGACCCGTTAGCGCCAATCCCAAATTAAACACGACAAACCCCGATTGGTGGATGCATTATGGAGGTGATGGTCCGATATTGAGGCGGGTAGCAATGAGGGTATTATGCAAAGCGTGTTCCTCGTCAATGCGAAATTGGAGCACTTTCTCTCATTCATACTAAGACAAGGAATAGACTAACTATGGACCGATTGGAAAAGTTAGTCTCTCGCCACTACAACATGCGATTAAGGGTCGAGAATATCAGAGGACCAACCATGTAAGCAATTACATGAAGTCTTAGATCCTCAATTATATGAAGTCTTACTTACATATTATACTAATTCATCTATCATATTCTATCTTGCAGACGGTGATTATTTTGATCCCATCCAGCTTGGATTATATATTCGAGGATGACCCTTTGAATGAATGGATCAAGAGAGAGAAGAGCCGCCTTGGATAGTGAGAGCACCGAATGGGTGGACAATCTTTGAAGAGAGTGGCGAAAGAAGCTTCCCAACCACCGAGGCGGAAAGAAGATTGAATCGTCATTCGGTGGTTGGATCGATGGACGAAACACACCGAGTGATGATGGGAGTGGTGAGGATGATGGAGGGCATGATGGTGGAGGGATTGTTGGCACTAGTGGTGGAGGGGAGGAAGCTGGTACCTCTGTTCCTTATAGAGATATGGCGGCATGGGTCGATGACACGTCGCCGTTAACACAGTTCGACACTCCTACATTCGGAAAGGGAGGGGGGGAAGCAAGAGGAGCGTCGGGAACATATCAACCCCCCCAACCACCACCACCACAAGATGGTACGGATATGGGTTATATGACTTCTAGCCTCGGGGGATTCAGTTTGCAAAATATCAAGATTCAAAGAACTAGTAACTCATACTACCACCACAACAAGCTTACCGGTGCCATATGACTTCGTTGGTCGATTTTTGGAGGACCGGCCTTTACGTCATTACATCGAGCCATATTTATTACATATAATCATGGGTATCAATATGGGCAACATTATAGGCAAAGGCCGGAAAGCTCGCGCACCGATGATGACGATGATCATGAGGGCCAAGAACCACCACGAAATTCAATGTGGCTCTAAAGTATGTTTTTTATGTACAATTAAACTTATTTTTATCAACATAGCTATTATTTTTGACAATATATAATTTATTTTTGTCAATATATATTGTAATTTACTTTATGCGTGTCTGCGTCGATCAAATTATGAAATATTGTTAATAAAATAGGCATGTGATCAGTTGATCGAATATAATGTTAGAAGATCTATTACATTAAGTTAAAAATGTGATCTTAAGACAAAAATAAGTTAAAAATTAGGCATGTGACTTGGGTTAAGTTACAAAATAGGCATCTTACTTATATATTCATCTAAATAATGCATCAAATATATAAAAAATAAAAGCAAAAATAGTTGAAATAAATACAAAATAAATAAATATAATTTTTTCAGATTTTTTGAGATTTTTTGGGATTTTTTTGGCGTTTAAAAAAAAAAACGATTTTTTCAATGTATCAAACCGATACATTCAATGTATCGCCGATACATTGAATGTATCGGACGATACCCGATACGTATCGTCCGAGAAGTCCGGACGATACGTACCGGAAAACCGGTATTTTGACCCTTGTTTGGAACTCCCGGGTGAACATGAGAGATTGAGCTAACACTTGTAAGTTGCACTTGAACTATCACAATGGCATGAGCTAGGCGTAGTAAAATATGCACTAAGATTCTATAATATAAATTTCAGTCATGTGATTCTAACTATAATCCAAATAGACAATTATGCTTGCTCTAATCACTACATGTGGAGGATATAGCAAGATTTACAAATTAAGATGTGGAAATCATTTGTCGGGAGATGAGTTCTCTTCTTAGAATTTAGAAAATTCCCCAATGGTCACCAGTTTGAGTCCCCTTAAGGCCACTGCAGTATTACTTGGTTGTTAGCTCCAGGGCCCCGTGAGATTAGTCAAAGTGTGCGCAAACTGGCCTCGACACTCACGGATATTAAAAAAAAAAAAAGAACATTTGGGAAGCCCATATCAATCATTTAAAGGTCCTAACATGCCTTTTTACTAGTAAATATAAAAGCATAAAAGTAAGACATATATTTTTAATTAAAACTTTTTTGGAAATTCTAAGCATGAAGGATCTACACTATTAAGCATAAACACAAAATAGGGTGTATCAAAGACATAAAATTTGAATCACTACAGATGCTCTCTTTTGAAATTTTATTTTTTTATTTTTATTTGTGGGTTTCCCTCTAGTATCTTACTCAATTCAGTTCCCTCCCTTTTTAATGAATTTGAAGTATTTCATAAAAAAATAGTAAAATAAGATAAATTAAATTTATCAATCATATATATATATATATATATATATATATATATATATATATATATATATATATATATATATATATATATAAAATAAAGCTTACAAAATCAGATGCAGAGAAGAGACAACACTCAAAAAGAAGAGAGAAATTGGGAAAAAATTTCTTCAGATTTTATTACATCTTTTATATACATCTTATATTATGTAAGAGCATCTCCAACAGTGCTCTTCAAATCATTGTCATCACATGCAATGGCTACTTTTGAAGAGCCGAATTTGCAAAAATGCCCTCTAATCATGTTCTTCAAATCAACATGGATTTGAAGAGCCTCTTTCACTCTTTAAAATTAAAGAACCTCTCTCCACTCTTCAGATTTAAAAAATTATTATTATATTCAAAATTCTCTTCACATTTTAATTCATTTGAAAAAGAAAATAATAAATAATAAAAATTAATGAGTGTAATTCGAGAAGAGGATCAAGAGACTCTTCAAATTTTTGCCACATAATTTAGGCTCTTTAAATGTTAGTCACATCAACATCTCTAGCAGCCAAATTTAAAGAGTAAGTGCTTTAACAACTGTTAAAAATCAATCAAGGAATATTAATTTGGATGGTTTCAGTATATATCCTCTACATCAAAGATTTCTATGAAACATGGTTATTGATTGATAGAGAGGGCCCTTTTCTAGAAATTGTGGTTTCAATTATTGGACGATCCGACACATTTGGCAGATATGTATGAGTCAGTACCCCACCCTATACAATAGTCAAATATTGAGTTACATCAGCCCAAATCTAGTGATGTCATTCGAGATGGATCGAACCTAACGCTAAAGATTCCCTTTGGGCAATGAAGTAGTAGTAGCACTGTAGCATTTTCCTTTTCGTAAAGTTACCATGAGGGTTAAACGGTTCACGAAGGGCTCGTTCGGGAGCCGGGAAAAGTCTCTGAGAGTCTCGGAATCTGAGACTTTTTCGTAGAAAATACGAAAAGAACCTACTTTCTGCGTTTTCAGCCGTTCGCGATATTTTTTGGGAAAGCGTGTTTTCTGCTTCTTGCCCCTTCAAAGCGATTGATTGTTTTTGGACCATTTTGCTCGGATAGGCTCGGAATCTGAGCTGCAGGGAGTATACTCTCCATCTCTATATCCACTGGATCGAAGCTCCTCACGCCATAGCAACGTCCGCTTGAGCGATGTGCTAACATCCGTTTGAAGTCTTTTAAACTCCATTACAACGGTTAAAGAAAACACCAACTCCTCTGTTAGCCATTGAAGCCATTATATATAACATCTGTATTTTTATTATCAAAATGTGAAATTTTACATGTAATACCTGTTATATATAATTTCTGTGTTTTTATTACCAAAATGAAATTACCTGTTATATATAATTTCTGGAATTGCCAAAAATTGCTTGATATAATTTCTTCTTCTTCTTCTTATTATTATTATTATTATTGCTTCATACAAATGCTTGGAATTGCGTTACAAGGTTTTGCTCTTATTATGCCTTACCAAATACTTCACGTTATGCTATGCAATGGGAGGTCCCGGGATCCCCCATCGGTAATATTTCTTTTAAAGGTCCTTTAAGGATCCTTCTTAATCCATGTCTTCACCAATCAAGAGGGACCCCCAAAGTAACTATCAAGACAACTCTCTCTCTCTCTCTCTCTCTCTCTTTATTCCATTGTAAAAACTAACAAACATAGCCTACTTATTGAAAATCTACTCATAAATTGGCAAGAGTTCAATCCAAAATAAAATTAAATTAAAAAATTGTTATAATTAATATATCATGATATTTATGTTAAATATGTGATTATATATATATATATATATATATATATATATATATATATATATATATATATATATAAACAAATAAAAAATAGGAAGAAAACGATATTCCCCACTGAACTTTTACCGTGAGCCCGTGAGTGAGTTGACGGGTTTAGGTTGTTATACTTTTATTTACAATCCAAGTTTCTTCCTTCTTAACCCGAGTTTGATATGCTTTAAATATTGACTGCTTTGAAGTAAATGATGGAGATTATTTTTTGCCCCAATCTTTGGCACAATAGATCTTGAGATCATGGGCATACCATCAAACAGTAAGATTTTTGTTCCACGACACACATCCTAAAAAATTAACATGATAATGGACATGCATCAAACTTGGATCTTGCCCATCATTTAAACACCACAATACAACATCAATGAATGAAGATGTGGGTAATCTGAAAAAGTGATAGATCATAAATTGAAGTGCAACAAATCCAAAAATTGTATTTTAGGGAGATTTAAATCATCATATAAGTAAACTAAAATATCAACAATTGTTTTTAGTTTTAATGGCTAATAGTAATGCTTATCAATCTCAGACATATTCTAATGATAGATTGCCACTTGAGAAATTTAAATTTATCATAGATAGATTAGTGGACGTAAACCATCTGATTGGAGACCCTCTATCAGAAAAACCCTAGCTCCCCCACTAAATTGATTGATATAACTTTTGTTGGCTGCGTTTCTATAATGCCTATAGTCAAAGGTGAACAATGCATTATTTTTATCAAAATATGGGTGCGTTTTAATATAATAGTTGTTTTTAATATAAAGGCTGTGTTAATTTTACCAAAGATGGCTTTGTTCCTATATTGTATTTACTCAAAGATAAAGGCTGCATTTCTATGATGTTCTTTTGTATTAGGCATTATTAGAACTTTGCTTCACTTGGGATGATGCATTTTTTGTAAAAAGAGCGCTTTTTATATAACTCTGGTGATTAGAGATGGGTGTTTGTGATACAACTAATTTAGTTGGCGGAATTTTTTCTTATAACTTTGCTTTCCTTGGGTTTTTATGTGTATTTTATAGAAATTTAACGGGCCTAATTCAATCTCACAAAATCGGCTTGTAAGTTGAGGTTTGTCCAGGATATAAAGAGCCCAAGAAGAGCCTACCCACAAACGATGTGGGATAATTTCAACACGCTCCCACACGTGTTGACGAGATTGAGCCAAATTACGTGGATAAAAAATGGGTGAGGTGGGAAAAAAGAATGACTTTGATATAATGTAGAAATTCAAT
Source organism: Chloranthus sessilifolius (assembly GCA_021018995.1). NCBI lineage: Eukaryota > Viridiplantae > Streptophyta > Magnoliopsida > Chloranthales > Chloranthaceae > Chloranthus > Chloranthus sessilifolius. Next base: position 11,944,603 of record CM037590.1, read on the forward strand.
GGGCCTAACTCAATCTCACAACACCGGCTTGTAAGGTGAGGTTTGCCCAATATATAAAGAGCCCAAAAAAAGTCTGCCCACAAACAATGTGGAACAATTCCAACATATTTTAGATCAAGTGCTCTCATACGGTGGCTCCCTCCTCAATCAAGCCACCTAAGCATCCATGGTTCCCTAATTTATCACTGCTCTCAGTACATTATGATGCATGTTTTCTGATTACACACTCCAAGTTTATATTTTTAGAGATATGACAGTGACTTTGGGTTGATGCATTATTATCTCTGAGTCATTTACACACTTCTAAGTTCAGTTACTATTGGTAGTAATTTGCATTGGTTGTAGCTCTCATCATCACAACAGTGCCACAGAGGTGCGCTGTTGATGAGAGCTACCAAATAGTTGTGTGTATGTTAGGTAAAACCATCTCGGGCCATCAACAACTTCTTTATTAGCGACATATTATTTCCCTCTTCATAAGCGTGTGAAAATACCCAATAAAGAACGGTGATAAACCCAGTAAAAAAAATGAAGGTCCATAAACGGTCTGACTAATGTAGTGGATATAATCAGTTACTAATGACGCTTACACTTATATTACACTATTGGCGTGCAATGTCATAGCGGATTTATCGAATAATGACTGTAGTCTTAAACCCCCTTCACTAAATTGATTTTTCATAAACGAACCAGTAAATGTATTCAACGTGCACTAGATTGTGAGTATGTAAAATTTTAGGGTCACTCGTTAACAACATACACCTTGATGATATGCATACATATTAGACGGTCAGGGCACTTTTAATTTCTAACAATTTCCCAAGAGAAACTCGAGCACAAGAAACTGGAGTTTTTCTATGAAAATGCACAAATTTGAGCATTTTTGAACAACTCAAGAGCACTTGCAAGGAAATTACATTTCTAGAAAAATCTGTCAAGAATCTGACTTGCCCACTTTCTCAGCTTTTTTGGGTAAAGCCAAGAAAGAGCCGAACGCGGCTAAAGGTTTAAGCTGGTCTGGCCCTGGCCTTAACTGGGCCAATTATAATCCTCCAACATGAATAAAAATCGGGCAGGGATGGACGGAACCATTTTTCAATTAGGCCTATCACCTTAGGCACGGATTAATTAAGCTCATTTCTATATATTAAAAAAAACTAATTTGGTCAATTGGACCTAATTCAGTTGAGACATAAACGGGCCATTGATATTCAACCTTTTTGAATTAAAAGCCCATACCTGGCTCATTGTGGGACAAGCCGGGGTAAAACCCGGCCCATTGAAAACCTAAGAGCATCTCGCTAAAACTATTTTGACTAGCCTATGTTAAAAAAAGAGCTCCAATAGAAAAGTTATCCCACCCGTCAAAATAGATCGTTGTTACCGTAATAGCTAAATTTAGATATTACTGTAGCAATAGTTAAATATTAAAATAATATATTTTTTTAAGGAAAACTTTCTTTCTCTCTCCTCTCTCCTCTCTCTTTCTTATCCAATAGTAAAACAATAAAATAAGAATAAATCGAAACCGCACCGAAGCCCGAGGGTCCCGAACCGGACCAAACCGCACCAAAACCTGACACAAACCGAACCGAGCTGAACCCCAATTCAAAACCAAAAGGGTGGCTTGAAAGCAAAAAAACCAAAAGGGTGGCTTGAAAGCGAAAAAAACCTCAAAAAAACCAAAAAAATACCCTAAAAAAATAAAAAAAAGTAGGAATTTTACCTACACCGATCCAAATCGGTTTCGATTTCAGAAAAAAAATTAAACTGAACCGAAACCCAACACAAACCGAACCGAACCCCAATTCGGTTTGGTTTTGATTTAGGTGGCTTGAAGCTTAAAAAAACTCGAAAAAAATGAAAAGATACCCTAAAAAAATAAAAAAAAAAGTAGGCATTTTACCTACACCGAACCGAACCAAATCGGTTTCGATTTCAGAAAAAAAAAAAATTTGAATCGAACCAAATGGGTTGCAATTCAGTTTCGGTTTGGGGTGTACCAAACCGAGCACCGAAAATTTTGGATTTGGTTCGGTTTGGTATACCGAACTTGCATTCCGAAGTGTGGATAATAAAATATAATAAAATAAGATTGAAAAATAATATTTTTAAGAAATGAGTAACTAAAATAGAGTGTCTGTTGGAATGATTTTTACTGTAGTAATAGCTAAAATACTGTAGCAGTAATTAAAGTAGTGTTTAACTTCCTAAATTTAGCTCTCCTTGCTGGAAATACTCTAATTAACTTTAGGGTCTGTTTGGCAATTTTTCGGAAAACATAGAAAAAGATTTTGTAAATTCAATGGATTTCAGCTCTTTGAAAATTCATAGGAATTTATTGTTTTCCGATGTTTGGATTGTGTAATTGGCACATAGAAAATAGAAAATGACCATTATCAATAGTATATCTCACACACCCAATAAATTTAATTTCTTATTATGAAGGAAATTTCGTAAGAGAAAAAAAAATTAGGAAAGACAAAAAGTGAGTTTAAGAAAAAAAAAAATTAAGAGAAAGAAATTAAAAGAAATATGTAAAGAGAGAAAATTTAGGGGAGAGAGACTCGGAGAGAGAGACATTTAAAAAGAAGAATGATAATAGAGGGCTAAGAAAGAGAGAGAGAGAGAGAGAGAGAGAGAGAGAGAGAAAGAGATTTAATTTTTATTTTTTTATTTATTTTTTTAATTTTTTTTCTTTTTTTAATTTTTTTAATTTTTCAAATTTTTTATATTTAATTTTATATTTATTATTTTTTTACTTTAATTTTAAAATAAATAAATAAATAAATAATAAAATCACTCACTCTCTCTCTCTCTCTCTCTCTTTCTTTTAATAAAATAAATAAAAATAAAAAAATAAATAATAAAAAAATTAAAATTAATAATTAATAATTAAAAATATTCTTTTATTTATATTATTTTATTTTATTATTTGATTTATTATTATTATTTATTTTATTTTATTATTGACTATTTTATATTTTTTAATTTTATTTTTACATTTTTATTTTTATTTATTTTTTATTTTTATTTTTGTTTTTTTATTTGATTTTTAAAAAATTTTAAATTTTGTATTTTTTATTTTTTATTTTAATTTATTTTATTATAAAAAATTTTATTTTTATTTTTATTTTTTTTTAATTGTTTAATTTTTTAATTTTAATTTTGTATTTTTATTTTAAAATTTTTAATTTTATTTTAATTTATTTTTTAATTTTTACATTTTTATTTTTTATTCTAATTTATTTTTTATTTTTTATTTTTTTATTAAATTTTTCTATTTTTTATTTTTGTATTTTATTTTATTTTTTAATTATTTTTAAAATTTTTTAATTTTTTAATTTTTATTATTTTTAATTTTTTTAATTTTTTAATTTTTTTAATATTTTATTAAAAATTTTATTTTTTATTTTTTATTTTTTTATTTTTTCAAATTTTGAAATTTTAATTTTAATTTTTTTATTTTAATTTTTTATTTTTTTTATTAAAAAAATATTTTTTATTTTTGTATTTTTTGATTATTTTATTATTTTTAATTCTTATATTTTTATATTTTTATTTTATTTTAATTTTTTAATATTTATTTATAATTTTATTTATTTATTTTTATTTTATTTTTAAAATTTTTATTATTTTATTATTCTTATTTTTTTTATTTTATCTTTATTTTTAAAAAAAAATTTAATTTTTTATTATTTTATTTTAATTTTTATAATTTTTTCAATAGTTGATTTTATTTTAATTTATTCATTAAAAAAAAGAGTGAGAGATAGAGGAGAGAGAAATCGAGAATGACAAAAGTTTTTCGATGAAATCTTCCTATTTTAGAGGGATTTGTCAGTTTCCAATAGAAAATAAAATTTTGAATTTTCCTATAATTTTCAATGACACAACTTTATTGTCAAACATAGGAAAGTATCATATTTCCTTTTCTTTTCCATGATTTCTTTTCCTTACCCCCTATCCAAACAGGCCCTAAGAGAAATTTTTAGAATTAACTTTTTTAGTCAAATTTTCAAGTATTGTTTGCTTTCGTGTAATGTTATTTTTAAAAAGAAGTGAAGAAACTTCAATTAGACCTAGATTACGTTTAAAAACTTTAAAATCTGTTTTCAATAATCAGTGGCCATGGGTGCAATTTTGAGGGGCAATGGGCCTTGCTACATGTGTCGGCTCTTGGCATGCCGACTGTTGTACTGCATGCAGAACCAAATGCATATCTCATAATCCACAGACAGCAGATCTGCCTACATAGGCCTAATCACGAGAGTCTAACATGTCTCTATCAACTTTTCGACTACACCTTTTTGTTTTTGCTTTTTTTTTTATGGACAACACCTTTTCAACTACAGGGGACCATAGTGACAAATTTCGGCCAAACGAGGGTCTCACGAAATTTCGATATTTTCAGTATTTTTTGACAAATTTTTGTAATTTTCGGTAAATGCACCTTGAACCCACAATGCAATTTTATCAAATGCAGCCCCCAAAAAAAAATTGCAACCATAAGTAACTTGACTTTTTTTTAAAAGGTAGAAAACAAAAAAACTATCGTGTTTTCACTTTTTCCGAGGAGAGCATAGTGACAAATTTCGTTTTCGGTAATTTTTCGGCGGGGGGTCCTTTTGGTACATTTCGGATTAATTTCGATACATTTCGGAAAATTTTCGAGAAATTTTCGGGGATTAAAAATATAAAAAATATATATTTAAGCAATTTATCCAAGTAGCCAAGCACTGACGCCGAGCTCAAACATAGAACTATAGAAGACAAATTCATAAAGGGTGTCGTTATTCTCACCCAAAAAGGCTGCTTTTTCACCCCACCTCCTCCACCGGTATGTATTGATTGCCTTTGAATCAGATGGTGGAGGTCCTTTTTCATCCCATTTTTGCACAATGAATCTATGGGTCGTGGGCGTATCATATGGTCGATTTTTTATTACGCATGACACACATCTCAAAAAGTGTCGCTAAAATCATGCTTGAGCGTGATGAGGATTATATGATTTTAGGGTCACTTTTTGAGACGTGTGTCATGTGTAATAAAAAAATGGACCGTTTGATGGTACGCCCACGATCTATAGATCCATTGTGGAGAAGACGGGGACGAAAAATGACCTCTACCATCTGATTCAAAGGTAGTTAATGCATGCCGATTGAAAAAGGTGGGGATGAGAAAGCAGCCTAGTGCGGTGGTATAATGGTACCCGTTCACAAAGTTTTCTAAATGCATTTACTCCCACATCGTTTAAGGAGAAAACACAAGTCACTCTTGCCACATATATATAGCATGCTCTCAATGCATGCAAGCAACCCAAGCAATGACGCAACTGCAGTGGAAATTAAAATTTTCAAATTTTGGTAAATGATTAACATTTTCAGAAAAAAAACAAAAATAAAAAATTTCAAAATTTGGCTGAAAAAATCAAAAATTCTGAGATTTCATTAAAAAAGCTGAAATTTATGAAACTATTGAAAAGTATCGAAATTTCTTCGAAATTTTCTGTTGACCCCCATTTCAGCGAATTTTTTGGAATTTTGGTGAAATTTGTCACTATGGAGGAGAGAAGAGGAGAGATTTCTGTTTAGGGTTTGAGAAACTCAAATCTTATACCCATCAACTGTCTCCCCCACCTCTCACCGCCGTCCGAAAAATCTCATTTCTTAAAGTTTTTTTATTCTTCTAGCTTGTTGTTCTTCTTCTTCTCATTTCTCAAGGTTTTGTTTTTATTTTATTTTAGTAATCCATCCGGCTCCGGCAAACCTCCGAAGTCCGAAGCTCCCAACCCACACAATACAGTTGCACAGTGCACAAGTATGTTAATTTATATTGATTTATATATATATATATATATATATATATATATATATATATATATATATATATATATATATATATATATATATATATTTATTTTTTATTTTTTTTTTTTTCCAAATTTTCAATGGATGATTAGAGAAATGAAGTTGTTTTTTTACAGATATCAAATGGGGCTTTTTTATATTTCAAATGGAGCTTTAATTTAATCAGCTGTGATCTGATAATCATCCAAATTCCAAGCATGATTTTGGTGTTTAAAATGTGGGTGACGACTCAGCAGGACAACAACCCATTTATATATATATATATATATATATATATATATATATATATATATATATATATATATATATATATATATATATATATGAGATAATTAACCCATTTATATTTGAGAAAGCATTATTATTGAGTATCCTTTGAGTCTTTAACAACCTTCTGATGATGCGAACAAATCAGAGGCGGAAGGATTTGTAGTAGGAAGCAACTTTTGGGGCTGGAAACAAGGGACAACATCAGTCTCTTCATCCTCTATAGTAGGAAGTTCATTAAGATCAAATAATTGTCTTCCTCGACACCCCATTTCATATGTAAATGCATACAAAATAAATTGTATTGCTAACTTGGCCTGATGATTCTTTCCCTAGTTTTCTTTCATATAAAAAGGCACATGAGATGCCATTATTTGATGGTTTAATTAGTTTTTTATTTGGCTTGTTGTATTTTGATGGTCTTCCATTTTTTATTTAGTTATTTTTATTTTTTGTCTTTTCAATTTGCTCTCAGTTTCCCTTTTGAGTGGTATTGCAAAATGTTTACTTGAATCATGTATGAATTCTTATGTGTTTATTTTATTTTATTTTATTTTTTTGGCTGATAGTAACCTGAGTATAAATGGATTATTTGTAATCTATTTTTATATTTTACATGTGTAGAATGCATAGGGCAGAAGACAAGATTTGGGAGTATGGGCAGTGACAGAACCAGGATTCTCATCTAGGCGGGGCGCAAGATGAATTAGATATAAATTTTGAAGTGCAACTAGCCCAAAAATTGTGTTTTAGGGAGATTTACACCATCCGATCGTGTAAATACTAAATATAATGTATATATTTATATGGCCTAATGTTCGTATAAATACTAAATTATATATATATATATATATATATATATATATATATATATATACACCCCGATTTTTTATTGAATTTTTCTCGAAATTTATCCGAAATGAACCGAAACGACTCCTACCGAAAACGAAAATTGTGACCGATGGGTACTGGGGAGTGATGAAAATGCAGAACTCATTAACTTCATAATCATTTATGCTAATTAGCATATAATCATAATTTAGAAACAATTAAAACCCAAAGAATTCATATGCTAAACCTGATTTCAACCAAAAAGAAAAGGGAAAATGCACAAAGTCTATCACTAGCAAGGCCCTAGATGAATCTATAAACCGTAAATCAAGCGATGAAAAAAAAAGTATATAACTAGCAAAATCAGAATAAGAAAAAAAATCATTAAATTTATAAATATTTATACTAATTAATATGAAATCAAAAACCAAACTAGTAAAGCTCATATAATTCATACGATCATATCCAACCAGATTTCAACCCGAAATAAATAAATAAATAAATAAAATCGACCTTACAAGTTATGACTAGCAAGGCCCTAGTAGATCAATCTATAAACCTTAAATCAAGCAATGAAATTTTTTTTATAGAAAACCTAACCTTTTATTAAATCCTAAGTTCATACTTACCAAGAAACCTATCCAACAATCATGGAACTTCAAGTCACTAAGTCTTTCTTGAAAATTTCGTCAAACACCTTCCGTGCAACTCCCATCAGCCCACAAACAACATACATATGCAAGAGGGCATTTCCGACGTACGAAACGGAAACAAAACTCATCTTCAAAACCAAGCAATGCATTGTCTCCTTCATTACGAAAGGATATGTGAAATTGTCGGGTTCAATGCCCGCTCGTCTCAACTCCAAAAACAGCTTAATGGCTGCGAAAGGAGTCAAGCTTTTCGAGTATCTTCTAAATCCCTAACCTATTTCCAAAAAAACCAATTACCCAACCCACTCCAGACTAGAGAGAGATAGATGAAGAAGAAAGAATAAAAAGAGAAGAAAAAGAGGAGATGAAGAACTAAAGAAGGATAGGGAGATCTTACTCACGAGCAACGATAGCAGCCAGCAGGAGAGGGCAGTTGTGGCAGGAGAGCTGGAGATAGCTTGGAACCTTCGGCGTCACCGCCTCACTGGCATCGGGTTCAGGTGGGCGTCTGGGCGAGCTGTGAGTTGCGACCTGCGAGAGCCGAGAGGACAGAGAGCCAAAGATAGTGCCGAGGGTTTAGGCAATAGCGGATCCAGTTTGTTTGTGTGAGCTTGACAATGGCACCTCCGTCGAGAGGACGGGCGCTTGGTTTTTAGAGAGAAAAGAGGGGCGGCTTAGATTTAGGAAGGGAGACACAGGGAGATTGGTTATCTCTAAAAAGGGCATCTTAAAACAAATTGCTTATTTTTTTGGGTTAGAGTGTAGGCGCTCGCCCGCACTCGGCTGTACGTAGTTCCGCCACTGAGTATGGGATTAAGGTTGGAAATAACAAAATACTGTGCATATATTGTAAGAATCAATTCTATTCCTCATCAACAAGATTGAAATATCATTTGACAAAGATATCTGAAAATGATGTGATATTGTGCAATTCAGTCTTAGATTCAGTGCAACAATATGCACGAGAATGTATCGAGGCAATGGGAAAAAAGGGAAGAAAGTCTGTGATCGAATTAATGCGGATGTCGTCAGGAAGTGAATCTCAAAATGTTCCTTCATCAATTGGGTCGAGTTCTCAAGGAATAATGTTTACTGTGGATGTTGGACGAAGTGGCCCTAGTGTACCTAGTGGAAGTAGTGTTGGTGGAGGTGGACATCAAACTACTTTGAATTCCATCTTGAGAAAGAAGGAAAATGAGGCTGCCGATTTAGCACTTACGAAATTTTTTGTCGCGAATAATATAGCCTTCAACGTTGCTAAGAGTCCAGAATTTATTGTTGCTATAATTGTTGTATCAAACCATGGTTTTAGTTATTTACCACCCAATAGTGAAACTATGAGGACTAAGTTCTTGGGTCGCTTAAAAGACGAAGCGATGGAGTATGTGAAAGAGATTAAAGAATTTTGGGCTGAGACTGGTTGTACGATAATGTCATATGGATGAAAAAACAATAGAAACAGGAATCACAAACTTGTTGGCATCATCCATCAAGGGCACAGTCCTTTTGTGCTCAGAATCAACAGAAGGGAAAAGGAAATATACACAATTTTTGAGCGACTTTATCTTTACGTGAAATCAATGCACATGTAGGAAGAGAAAATGTTGTCCAAATTATAACGGATAACGCTTCAAATTATATGTCTGCGGGGTACCATTTGGAAGCTCAAATGTCTCATATCTTTCAAACAAATTGTGCTGCACATTGCATTGATCTTTTGCTTGAGAACATTGATTATGGTATTCCAAAAGTAAAGGAGACAATAGCGAAAGCGAGAGATATAAAAAATTTTATCTACAAGTATTCCCACATTTTGGATTGTATGAGGATTCATACAAATGGAAGAGAGTTGAAGAGGCCATCAATCACTCGATTTGCAACGAATTTTTTAATGTTAAAATCTATTGTAAAACAAGAGCAAGGTTTACGCGTTATGATTGTCTCCAATGAGTGGAGAAATTTACAATCGACAAAGACCGTAGAGGGAAAAGAGATTGAAGCAATTATTCAATCTAACATTTTTTTAGAGGATGAGAAATAAGTGATAAGTGTGATCGAGCCACTTGTAAAGGTTTTGAGATTGGTTGATCGGGAAGGGGCAACATTGGGGTACTTGTATGAGGCTATGATTCGCGTGAATGATGCAATTGCTAAATTTTGCAATTGATTAGTCGAAAGATATCCTCCTACTGGGAGAAAATAGATGCAAGATGGTGTGACAACTTGCATCACCCTATTCATGCTTTAGCTGGTCTTCTCAATCAACACCTATTTTATGACAAGTTAGTAAGACACGACCAGCATGCTAAAAAGGGAATTTCGGAAGCTATGCATAGGATGCTTTTTACTGAAGCTGAAAAAGAAGCATTTGAAAATCAAATTACAGATTACATTGGTTTGAAGTCCACCTTATTTTCATCTCTTGCAAAAATAACGGTTCATTCTAAACATCCAAGTTATAATTTAAATTATTACTATTATTTTTAGCGTTAAGTTTGTAGACTTGTAGTTTTATAATTAATATTTACTAATATATATTTTATGAATTATCATGCGAACTGTGAAGGTGATTGGTGGGGAACCGCAGTTATTGTTGACAAATATGTGGAAATCAGAAAAATTGCCTTGAGATTATTAAGTCAACCATGTAGTTCATCGACTTGCGAAAAAAATTTGAGTGCATTTGAGGCGGCACACACGAAGAGAAGAAAAGAAATCGATTAGAGCCTAAAACTCTTAATGATCTTGTCTATGTGAGGGTCAACCTTCACTTGAATAAGATAAATGCATGCAACGATGACAATGTGAAGTCGATATTTTTGGACCATATCAGTGCTTTTCCCGAAGTTGTACCAGATCCATTGGTGATTGCGAATGATGAAAATGAGGAAGGAATTCCCCCTTTCAATTATGATGATATTGAAATGGACTATATTGGAAACATCAATGTTTAGTTATGTGTATTTTTTTACTTGTTAGAAACATGAGAGTTTTAAATTTTGGGATTCATTTATTAGAAACATGAGAGATTTTGATAGGAATATGGATTTATAATGAAAGATGGATGCTTGTTATTTTGATTTTATTGTCTTTTGTAATTTAAAATTTTTGCTTTGTTATTTTAATGATTGTTGTTGTCGAATATTGATATCCGAATTATAAATTAGTGAAGCATCATAAATTCATAATTCACAGTTTTACACACCCAATATATATTTAAAATTATTTTTTAAATTTTAAATATGTTAGTAAATATTTTAGTAAATTTTAAAAAATATTAAATATTATATATATATATATATATATATTTTTTTTTTTTTAATCCCCAAAATTTTTCCAAATTTTTTTTGAAAGTTATCGAAATTAATCCGAAATGTACCGAAAGGATCCCCTACCGAAAAATTGTCAAAAACGAAATTTGTCACTATGCATGGGACCACAAATTTATTACCAGCCCATATTAACGTGGGTAAAAGTAGTTTGTTACCGTGGAACCAGATAACTAATTCAATCTCAATCATGACAACTATCATGTGATAAAAAAATTATAATTTGAATAACTTACTTGGGCCATGGTAACTTTCTTTTAGTTTTATTTTATAGTAGCTTTCTTTTATTTTTTAAATAGGAAATTTATATGAAGAATTTTAAAATATTAAATATTTATAAATAAAAAATTTGCTCAAAGGATATTTTCTTTACCGACTCATATGGGCCATAGATATGGTTTTATATGACCCAAAGTTGACTGAAATTTTGAGCATCGATCATCCCATAGATATAGGTGGGATAAGTATTGGATTAAAAGCATGCAGCGAAGCTAGGTGACACATATTCCACATCACCAACAAAATAATATGAGATTAATTAATGGAATAGTCCCATGATGATGAAACATACATAGGGTAGAAAAAAGGAACAACACACATAAAACATATAGTAGAGACGTGGGACCTTTTACATGCAAGAGACATACAGAAAATATAAACCCGATCCAGTTTCAAGTACTCCTCGTAGAGTTTAAGAGTTTAGACTTTAGACTTTAGAGAGATATGAAATAATAAATAGTAATAAAAGCCACGAGAATATTATTATTTATTAGGCATCTCTATCTCTCTTGCATTCAGGTGACATTGAAGGGTACCTCGACCTATCAGCGCAGTAGTTATAAATGGTGTATTTTTGGCGGACCCAGCTTAGCTTTCTGTACTGGAGACCGTCTAAGTCTTGGAATTCCTTCTGGTCCCACCATCGCTTCCCTTGGGTCGCGCAAAAAGTAGACATCACTGACGCATCGCAACCGTCCACGTGGAAGCTTCTGTATGAAGCCACGAAGGGTGCCTTGCTCCAGTCGGTCTTCTCCAATCCGCCTCTTGTGGCCCAATCGTCGGCGTTCCAAAGGCTGGAATAGATCTTCATGGGTTGGTTGAATGGGAATCTCACTCCTAAATCCTTGCTGTTCTTGAATACTCTGATTGGGTAATCATCTACAAAGAAACTGATCGATGGACCCACAAAACACAACAAAAAAGTCATGTTTTTATTTCCAAATTTGTAGGATCTATATATATATATATATATATGCATTATTAGAACGCAAGAAAGAAAGAGAAAATTTAGAGCTTTTTGTTTAGTGGTGATTTTGATTGAATAATAAAGAAGAAAGATTTGGATATCATTATGTGTGGATTTTAATTGAATAATACAAGAATCTAAAGGTCAAGTAATTTCAAGAAAAGTATTTTAAGAGAATACAAGGTGTATATCTTTTATTTTATTTGTTTTTTCAGGAGCTTTTTTATTTGGTTTCTAAAGAAGACTTTTTCTAAAAGCAGTTTGAGACTGAAGAGGCTTTAAAGAGATAAATCAGAGCTACAGAAACAGAAGCAACCCATCCTTCCTTTTGTACCATATATATAACCCATTTTTGCTTGTAAATAATAAATTTATAAAACATTTTAAAAGTGAAAGAACCTACACAATCTGATACATGTTCCATAGCACCGAGTAGGAATGGTAATCTTTAGTTGGGTCAAACCAGAGATAGATCCTCTGTTCTCTGTCTCCCTTCCCTCCAGTATAGACGTTGGTCTGTAAAATGTAGGGCTGGTTGGTTCTGTTACCCAAGAACTCAAAGTCTATTTCATCATGCTCCGAGTTTTGGGAAGAAAGCTGAAAAAAAAAACCCCATTAAATAAAGAGCCGATTCATTAGACAAAGAACAAAGCACTTAATCTTAGTTTATTTATATAATTTATTAAATAACACTCACATAGAATGCAGTCACTGTTCCAGCAGAATCTCCTGGGACCATTTTTATTTGCATACTGAAGTGGCCAAACAAGTATGACCCTTTGGTTTGAAAACCAGTACCTAAAGGACACCAATAAAAAAAATAAAAAAAAATCAACGCTTTTATAAGAGAAAAGGATTGAAATTTATATATGGGTTTTCCATTTTTATACCTGTGTATTTGTCTAAAGAAAGTTGAACCTCATTGCCTCCATTGATGTATTTAATGTGATCGGTAGCCCATGTAGGAACGTAGTTTTTCTGAAATGGGACATCGATAGGCCTTCTTGGTGGAGCAGCCATGATGGCGGAAACCAAGAACAAGGAAGCTAGGCATCGAAGGATGAGAGAAGAAACCATTTCTGCAAAAAAGAAGTTATAAAGAAGCTGAGGTTGGAGCTAAATGAGAGACCATGCATATAGACTTACCAAAGGAGCCAAGTGCGCAGCTCAGACTGAGAATAGAAAGAAAGGTCCACAACTCAAGACTTACTCTCTAGTGATGACAAGAGAGGGATGCTCCCACGCTTTTTGTAGGCAAGAATGGGGAATAAACAAGCCACTTTGCCACCTCAATTTATCAAAACGTCACTTTTGCCCTTCGTTTATTCATACTAATGTTAAGTTAATATCTAATCAAAATGGACACTGTTACATCCCTCTCTTGCAGGCAGCTTATGTGGCGCAACCTGACTGGCTGTACTGACTGTAGCCAGCCACGTCAAGCCATATAAGCTGTTGGCAAAATTAATCAATCATGGTCATAATTTTTAAATAGGGTATTGTTATTTCCACCACCCCAGTTTACAAGTATGTAGATAAAGTTTTACTTTCAGGTACTCCAAAACTTTGAAGTGCACACCATGAGTTATTCAATTTTTTTTTTTTCCTTTTTTCTTATCGTTGGATAGCTACAAATGAGGTTTAATACCTCTCTCTTTAAGAGCTATGACGTAGACTCATTAAAAGTATTCGGTAATGACTCATCCATAGTACCCATAGATCACTATCAGTGGACAGCTCAAGGAAGTATAGGATGTTTATGGCGTAGCTCTTTGCCAACTTCTATCATAGTAAAGTTCACCTATTTTAGCAGGTTCTCATCTTCTTTGCTAACATCCTGTTACCTGCTTTAGCAAGTCTCCCACTACCAAAAATAAGGGGTTTCAGCGGTCCTTGCTAGTAAGGTATTTTTTGGTAGTGGCAAGACTACTCGCGACAATTTTTGGTAGCGACAAGACTAATAGTAGCAGTTTTTTGTTAAAAAAATTGCCGCTAATAATCTTTTTTTTCTGTAGTACCTAATAAAAAACTACCGCTAATAATCTTTTTTTTTGTAGTGCCCTTCTCCTTGATAACTCCTTACATATTAGAAAAGAGAATGTGAACCAACTAAAATAGGTGAACTCTGTTGTGGCAGGTTAGCAAAAAGCTATGACATACACAATCATAACACCTCTCGTTGGTGGTCACCAAGAAACTTTATAGACATTTAGTAAAGAGTCACCAAGACCTCACAGATAGCGACGGCAATTCACCCGAAAAGAGGAAGACTAGAGGTTAATGACCCCGGATGGTAGTTTATGTAGCTTCGTCGATTCGAGCTACATGAAGAAGAGGGAGAAGAGAGGTTAGTGGCCACCATATGATAGTTTCTATAGTCTTGTGGTTTAGTTTTGGCATGAGAAGGGGAGATGAGGTGTTAAGACAATTTTTTTTATCATAGTTGCGACTGTCAGGTTGCGTTTTTGTAGCATCAGTATGTATGGATGACCAGAGAAAGGGAAGACGATGTGTGAGTAGTGGAAAAGGGAGAAGAAGAAGACAGACCTTGTGGGTGAATATGGAGTCAAACGGAGCGTGTGGGCAGATTCGTGGGAAAGCAGTTCGGCCGAGTGTGAATAATGGTACCCGTTCAATTAGATAAGGACATAAATATACAGCCTATACGGGCAAATACATATTCGGTACCTGCCAAATCTATCGTCCTAAGACTGCCCAATAAGCCAGATGTGTACTGGTTTTAAACGCATGATCAGAACACACTTGCATACCTTATTTATTTTAATAGTCTGAACTGTGAAGACTCTGAACTCCAAGTTTATTTATTTCAATAGTATGAACTCTGAACATATGCCCCAATTGATAGATTACTTAGGCTGTTTAAGGCCATAGTGACTTTTTGAAAAAGTCATGAATAAATCACAATCTTTTGAAGAAATGAATAATATTATAATTATTTGCACTTTTTTCAAAAAAAACTTGAATTTTAAGAATTATTTTGCATTTCATGAATTATTCCCGAATTTCTCGAATTTGTTCAAAATTTTGCTCAGAAAACTTTATTCTTTCAATTTTTTTAAATTTTTATAGTTTTTAATTAAGATTTTTTTTTTAAGTTTTCTTTTATTCTTTCCCGTATTTTAACCATTTTTTCTTTCCCGAATTTCACACAAATTCTTCCCGATATTTTCCAAGCCAATTTAATCCCAAACCCGGAGTTGGTCACTATTTTTAAGACTTTTCCCAAGATAATCAGATTCTTAAGCATAAGTGCATAATCATGGTCATTGGCGTATATAATAGCCAATATCCCATTCAGTTAGTGTAAAGTACACCATTGCGGGTGGCTAGTATTGCATGCAGCCTATTTATGCTTTGGACATTTAGACTGGACCTGAATACAGTCATTGGCTTTATTATTATTATTAATTATATCGCTGCTTTTGAAGGGGTTGGAATTTGGTGGCAAGGGCGGTGTCGAGGCAATCTACTACTGTTCACATGTTGCTTTGATTAACTTTCAAAAAAACAAAAAAAATGTAGCCTTTGACTGATGCAAGCCTCTCATATCTTTAGATGATTTATTATTAATGTTGATCAGATACTGAGATGGTGCTCATATTGAGTTGTAAAGCTGTGAGCAGTTGTCAATCTCTTCTACCAATGGATTGATATGATTGTATATCGATGACACCTTGTCTCTAGCAATGGATTTTAGCTGGGTGGGCCCTACCACTAAAATAGTAATACCTCGTTCCGAATTGATGGAGTTTGTATAGATGCCCCGATCCTGATGACTCATGCAGACAACTTGTGGACTTGCTTGTAAACTTGTATTCAAGTATTATGTGGGCCCACAAAAAAATATATATCATGTGGGCCCATTAAAGCCTAATTAGGGATTCCAGTGGGCTCTTTACAAGACCCGTCCGACTCAGTTTTTAATGGGACCGATCGAGTGGTCACGAAGCCGGAATATAGGACTAAAATGGCAAGGGAAGACCACTCATAAGAAAGGGCCAGTATAGAAAAAACAAGAGAGAAAATAACAAAGTAAGGGAACAGTACGTCAGAACCACAGGGAAAAAATTACGAAAAAAAATTGGTAAAAAATGAAAAGTGCGGGAAAATATATAAATATCTATATTAAAAATAAAAAATAAAAAATATTTTTATTTAAATCCTTTTTGGTTTGAAATGGGTTTTATATGAAAAAAAATAAACAAAAAAGACATGTTTATACGCTTTGGCATTTAAAACGCCTTTTTTATACGTTCAGTAAAAAAGATGCAGTTTTTTCAATAAACACCCCTTTTTGTTACTATGGGTGAGACGAATAAATTTGACCCCGACTGTTTGGGCATGAAGCATCCACCGCGATCAGTATGCAGGCTCAAAGGTCGGTGCAAGCAATTTTTTGCTTGACCCAACCCGACCTAATAATTTAAATTTGAATATAAGGGTTTGACAAACTTTGAATCATGTCCACCTGATCGAGCCCCGTCCAACTCAACCCGATTTTTAGGTTGGGTTGGGCATATAACTTTGACTTGGCGGGTTAAGTGGCCAAAGAATCACGAAAACCTAAATTCTGGCCATAATCCTAACCATCTGATCACTGCACTATCCAGATCAGATGATCATTTGATTAATGCCAAATTTTAGGTTGTATCCGGTCTATTGGTGGCCCTTACATGTCCAAAGATTTTTATGGGCAATGGGAAGATGTGGGGCACCTAATACCATGCTAACCTGTCACTTGATGAGAGTTTGGCGTTTGTGGTTTCTACATGTTACCTTTGGGTAATTAGGGTTTAGGGTTAGGCATAAAAATATGTAGAGTTGAAGGGTATTGTCGGGTGGTAAATATGAAATTAAATAATGCCACCGAATAATGAGCCCTGACTGGAAAACATAGGAGTGATGAAAGAGGTGCGGTTTGTCTATATTATTGGATGGCACATGCTTGGTCTGTAGGAGCAGCAAACCGGGCACATGCTCTCACTCTAATCTACCGGTTGGAAGCCAGACCGTGAACCGCCAATGAAAAGCTTGCGCCAACCAATACTTCAGATTTTACCTTTAAGCTTTTACAACTTAGATGCATCAAGTTATAAATTGAGAAAATATTTTTTTCCAAAGTATTTGAATTGGCCAGATTCCTACGTTTTTCCCTCTTTTACCGTAGCAAGATCCATGTTCCACTATTGGCATTGACAAGATCCCTCGACAACTGATCGCATCAAGTCGGCCCACTTTAATGCCACATTTATCACGAGCAGGTTACTTATAAGCAATCTCATGGAAATGGTTGGTAAAATTTATAAGGTATGGTATCTTTCAGGTATGCATGCAGGCATTCAATAGGAAAATCGGCCGCCCACACAATGGATCGGTCGCCTGGCTGGCTGTCCGCTCAGTCGAGCAGACAATCGACTGGGCTTGTGTTTTTCAAGATTTGCGCTCGATTGCTTTTTGGGTTGACCGCTCACTAGGTCAGCTGCCCGCTTAGTTGAGCGGGCGGTTGTTCTGGTGACTATCATCAGCCACCCAATTGCCGACCGGTTGGTAACCCTCTCAGTCGCCGCTTGACCTAGTGAGCAACAGACTGATCAACGATAGTTACTAACTATTTATGTGATTAAACAGAGATCTTACTAATACCATAGGTTAACATGAATCTAATAAATTTCAATAATTTGAAAAGGAGTGTAGCAAAATGTCCAAATGAATAACAAATTTCCATGTGCAAGTAGTTGCTCCCCTCCATCGTTCAACACCAACTCACCACAAATATTTTTCCTACAACATGAAAGGAGAGTGTCAAGAGGTCATCTTTTTTTGTTGCTGAATTTAGCCTTGTTTACGGTTAATGAAGCCGAGCTTAAAGCTGCCATCCAAGGTCTGGGGCGCTTCACTGCTAAGGCTGGTGTTCTTTTGGAGCCACTCGGTGTAGGCTGCCTTTGCTTTGTATTTTCTTCGGGTTCCTATTCGGTTGAGCATCTTGCGTGCTCGCTGTGTATTTTAATGAATTGGCATTCATATATATATATATATATATATATATATATATATATATATATATATATAAAGAGGTCTCCCGACTCCTGTGACTGCTTTACATAGATTGACCGGGGTGCCACTTGTTAGGTGAGCCAAACCAGCTCTTTGTGGAATATGACTGCCCAGTATTAGAAATTGGGCTATGACTACCTCATTCATTAGCCACGTGGGACTTCTTCTGAGTACATCCAATTCATTAAAGAGGTAACTTATTTTTGAGAGTTAAACGTAAGCTTAAAACTCCTATTGATTCGAAGAGTTGGATAATTGTGTATAGTTTTATCCGTTGATGTTTAAGTGAACCGATGGAATGGAAATAATTGTTGGAAAATTTGAAATGTTGATCCGAAATAATATAGGAAATCGGTTTGAGGTATGAGAAATATCGTTGTCTTTAAATTAATATTTGCTCCCACCATATCGATAAAGTGGTCATAATAGATTATCGGCAAACTAGTTCCATAATACAACGAACTGACTGTGTATTCTTGTGAAGGATTTGGCGAATCCATTCACACTATCCGAACACTAAATATTGCAAGAACGCTATGATCAAGACCTTTAAAAATAAAACAAGAGATAAGAAAAAAGACTCTAATATGGTGTATAAAACAATAATTTTAGATTCTTTAAACAGAAATCAAGTAGTATGTTAATATACCATTTTCATATGAAAATGTGCAACACACATCTTTTCGGAAAAGACACCACTTTAGAAAGACCCTTCATTTTGAAAAGACACCTCAATTGAAAAGACGCACCTCTTGGGAAAAGACAAGTTTAATAAACTTTTAAATATCTAACAATCCGTCATTATTTAAAATTTTAAATATCCAACAATCCCCCACTATTTAAAATTTTGAAATCAGAACAAAACCTAAAATATATGCATAAATGAAAATGTCTTACAGACTTAAGTCTTGAACTAACAATCTTATACGAAAAATCGGAACTATTCCACACACATATTTCATATATTTAATATTCAATAAATTGATTAACACATTTAGGCCATATGCTAGTATCATGATGTTCATAAGTGTTCATGAGATAAAGTCATGCCTCATTGAAGGCGGATCCACCCTCACAATTATATAAGTAGACCTGTATGAAATGCCCCTATAACTTTAACATCTCAACACATTGTGTTATAGCGTCTATTAAGAGCAATACTCAACCTTCCCTTATCTATTACAGGTAAAACACTACTCTTCCTGGGATGTTTATGAGAATTTAATTCTCATCAATGTAGTGTCCCTTTGTCTGTCATGGATTTATAACTTGTTCTTCCCTTTGAACCTAAACATTGATCAAGCAAATATTAGGTAGAGTTCCCATCGTAAGTGACTGTTTGAGTAAATGACTTTAAACTAATCCCGATTCTTCTTTTAGACTAATACTTTTCATAATTGCTCACTATTGCAATTATCAACACATATAATGTTTCTTCAGACATTTTGTCTGAAATCACAAATCATTTGTTTTCTTATTCATTGACAAAGAAACAAGTTCCATAGAGAATTAAAAAGTTTTAATTTAATCTTTATTAGTACGTTTACCAATAGACCCTTAAATTACTTCATTTCTCTAACTATTTCCATTCAAGTCACATACTCATTAAAATACATAGTTGTTCCTTGAATCTCTTACCAGATTCTAATCATACAAGCAATACACTCAATGAGATTTATAATTGCTCACTAACATCTCTTGTGAGACCATACAAGCAACACACTTAATGGGGTTTATAGTTGCCTTTTAAAATCTCTTGGGAGATCATGACACCTTTATTAGATGAGAATCATCTTATTTAAAGTTTTCAAATCTAAATCCAATAGACTTTCAAATCTAATTCTAATAACTTTTCTAAGATAATTCAATCAAAATTATTTAACAATCTCCAAATGATCTTACCAATCTTGTAATGACAACTTCAAATTGTCATAAATTATGAGCATTTGATCATTGCTACTGACTCTAAGTCATGTTCACATGATCAAGGTCACTTAATGACCATATGAATGAGTGCTAATCAACCGATCAATAATGGACACATATCCATGTTTATTCAAACACACAAACATATAAATTTTCATGTGCATGCATCACATGTAAATATATTATATTTCGCATATGTGACTCACATAAAACCCACAAAAGTGTGCACACTCAAACATTTCTCACTCACATTAAAATGCTTAAGAGTAACATTAATCATTACTTGGCTTTCTAATGCAACACTAAAAATAAAACTACTTTTTATAAAAATAAAATACAAGCATAGTGTAATACAAATTCAAGACTCTCTTGAATAGAGGAGACACCAATAACTGAATAACCGCTACAAGAGGTTACTAGTGGGCCAATTTATATATCATCAAACTAAATGATTGTAAGGGCCATATATCCCATTTCGTATTCAACAAAGTGAGCATCTCCTATATTGAGAAGATACTGACATCAGGATTACGGTGATGAATCTAACCTTCACTTTCCTTCCTTTTTAAATATTTTTCATTCCAATTAAATAATACTAATAGACTTACTTGGAAAGGAAATATAGTCCCTCAAGCATTGACGCATTGTTGACAGTTGCCGTATCAAGAGAAGCATGTTCTTAGATCCAAAGATAGAACTTTCTATTATAAGCGCCTTTAGAAAAATTGATGATAGCATCTTTCACAAAAGTGCCAAACTTCTTCATAGTTTTGTTAAATTGGATTCTGAATTGACACGAGTCTTGATTGCTAGAGATCTCTCTTTCCTCAAACACATTCCGAGACTATGTCCTACAATCTTGCAATCTTTAAGGATAAGAACACTTCCACTACCAAATGGAGAAGCAAAACCAACCATCCCTGTGCCTCCCACTTCTTGTCCCTTGATTCTTTCCCTTTCCGTCACAAGAAGTTGATGTTAAACATAATATTGGTTTAAAATTGTTAGAAAAATTGAAATATTAATTCGAAACAATACAAGGAATCGGTCTGAGCCACGAGAAATATCATTGTCTTTAAACCAATATTTGCCCTCACCACATCGACAAAGTGGTCACTAATAGGTTACCGGCAAACTAGTTCTAGGATACAACAAACCGACTATGCATTCTTGTGAAGGATTTGGTGAATCCATTCATACTATCCGAACACTAAATATTGTAAGAACGCTCTGATCAAGACCTTTAAAGATAAAACAAGAGATAAAGAGAAGACTATTATGATGTGTAAAACAATAATTTTAGATTCCTTAAATAGAAATCAAGTGATGTGTTAATGCACTCTCTTCATATGAAAAGGTGCAACACGCATCCCTTCGGAAAAGACACACCACTTTCAAAAGTTTAATGAACTTTTAAATATCTAACACCAATGACTGAGTTGTTAGGTGGACTGCTTTGATTTCTCAAAGATATACACCACAATGAACAAAGCATACTTACTAATCTGGGCATTGTGTAGTGTGCACTAACAAAACACCATTTTAAGCACTTGATGGAACTATGGTATGGCATAAGCCCCGAGGCATCAAGCATATTTTATCAAAAAATAGCTTTATTTTCCGCATTTTGATTATCATTTCCAAATTCCCACTCACACAAAGTACTTCTCTTTTTCTTCTTTCCCCCTTTCATTTTAACCATAAAAAATACACATCCATATAAGTATGAAGTCAAAAAATCACTCTTTACGACAATGAGGAAACAGATGAAAAAAATTATATAATTTGTACAATAATTGAACTTAGTAAAACATACAAGTAGAAGGCGATATGTGTGCAACATCCATATAAATAGAAAGACAATTAAATGACGTAGAAAACCCAAAAAATAATCAAATCTTGAAACTAATGTATATACAAATCTCCAAAACAGCTACACACTGTCATCAGCAGTGTCCTCTAGAACAACCAGTGTTTCTTTGTAGACTTGCGCTTAATTGGGGCATCTGCAATACAGGCCAAGTAATTTCTCAAATCTATTATAATTATTTCCCAAGTCTCCTTAAAAATTATACAAGACATCCCGTAGGGTCTGTTTGTTCTTTAGCAAGGAAACTTCAAACAAGAAATGAAATTAATTTCCTAGTTGAATTGTTGCAAAATTGATTTCAGGTGGAAATGAGATTTCTTTGTTTGGCCAGGCTATTGGAGAAATGATTTCAAATTGATTTCTCTTCTTCGATTAGTGCGTCTAGAAAAGGACTTTTTTGAACAAACAATAAAACAATAGCTCTTATTATTTGACAAAAAAATCATTATTGTATTGGTGAGAAACTCAATTTCAGCCACTTGCGAGGTTGAAATGATTTCATTCTAAAATGGCTTGGTGGACGGAAATTGAGTTTCTATGTGAGGCCCACTTAATTTCCTTTCTATCTCCTTATAATATTTTCAACCAAAAACATATGGAAACTGAATTTATTTTCCACCAATATCCGGCATTTCCAAGTTATCAAACAGGGGATTTGATTAGAACTAACCTCTGATCTCGTAAATCGAGTTGTAGTGTACTTCAGACCAGAGACTTAACCAAAGCTCTGCATCACCAAAAGAAATTCACATTACAATGGGATAGGATTCTACATTAAAGAATAAAAAACTGGGCTCCTTGCTATTCGGTGAATATATGTTTCAACAGGAGTCAAAATCCTGAATTACCAAGGTTTTAAAAATTGGTGACTCCACTAGGACTGAATGAGGATCTAGAGCCCCAGTTTCCATATGATTGGTCATGTGCTCTACTGAGTTTATGAGATTGAAAAAGTGTTAGTAATATGATTTTTCCATTGCATGATTTACTAGACTATTATAAAATCCGAATTACCTCCTTGGCTCTAACCAAGTCTTGATTAGCTTCGAGTCAGCTCAGTAAAATTTTCATACACTTGATCTAGTTTTTAAACCTTGCGAAGTAGCATAGTCTTCTTTTTCCTTTTAGGTGGAAAAAGGATCCTCAGTTTTTTTGCTGAGTGCAGGTTTTTTTATTGGTGAACAATAAATTTTATTAAAGAGCTAAGTAAAATATAACATAGAGAAGGCTAGACTCTTCCCAAGAAGAACTTATGCTAGTTACAACCTCACAGTAAAGGAAGATTCTCTCCAACACTAAGGAAACTAAAAAAATTCTTTCTTTGACAAGTGAATTAGCCATATGATTAGCTTCCCTATGAATGTGACTAAGTCGAGGCAAGGATGTCTAATAAACCAAAAGATCCATCCAAGATTAGACAAAGCCTCAAAATACCTTCACTTTTTTCGTCACACAATGTCAGTGGTTATCTCAGTGCAGATCATCAATACCAACCAAAGGAAAAAAACTTCAAATGAGACACCTAATAAAGTTGAACTCTTTTTTAACACAATAAACCATACTTCCATTAAAGAAAAAGAAAATGCAACGGATCACAAGTAGAGTTAGATGCTCCATCACGGAAAAGGAAAAAAAAAAAAAGGCAACTGAAACAACAAAAGAAACTAAAAAAGGAGGCTTGGACAAACAAGTAAACCTCAAGGAGATGGAACTGAAGATGCTGCGGAGATCTGATTTGCGCCCACACTAAGAGATGAAATTGTTTGAAGTAGTGATGTAGTGAGGTTGATTGTAATTGTGTGGTCCCACTTGCACATTTTGGATGACACATGTCACTCTCTCCTCCTTCCAAATTAACTTTTCCATTTACCCATGTTGACCACATCATTATCCTCACCATCATTAAGGCCCTTTGTAATTCTCCATACAACTATTTCATCTTCCCATACACTTCATCAAGTCCTATGCAATTACATATTTTCATGTACTCACCATCTTTCACAACACCATTTTCCCTCTCCATGAGCCACAATCAAGTTTCATCTTTTCCATGTCCCATTTTGACTTTCAAAAATCCATTTTCATATGTCTTCATTGCACCCATTGAAAGTCATTTGTATCTTTATGAACATGTGTGAGAATGTGCTAGAACCTATCCTAACACCTATATGTACATGTAGGGTGTTTTCCTCAAAGAACCAAGTCCATATAACTTTAGCCATTAGAAGTGTGTGGAAATTCAACATCTAATCTCTTGTGCAAGCGGTGTTATTTTATTAAGTGTTTTGGTTTCATTTCTTGTAATGTCCATTGTTGAATGATAATTATATTTTCTTCTCCCATAACTTCGTCTTTTAATCTTTCTTCTTTATTTGATTATGAGACATTGGGCTAGTGTAACTTTGTTGCACTGCTGGAGAATCGGTTATCCGGATATTGGATATCGTATCTCTCTACAATCTCAGCAGCTGAATTCTACTCACCTGAAGATCCGGAAGTGCACCACCAGTGAAGCTCCTCAATAATTGTATTTTGCACAGATCTAAGAGTCTGATATTTTTTTAAGATGTTTGTTTATTCCTTTCCAACCAATGTTTCCAAAAGATTGCAATCTTCTTCTATCTACACTCCAGTGACACCTAAGCAGCAAATCCTCCCAAACGATTTTATCCGCTCCAACCTAATACTAGCTGCAGTTTCTTCACATTTGAATACCAACAGAAACATAGAATTAGTACTTTTTCTATAGCATCCACTCCATAAATTTTGTAGCCCATACCATAACATCTTTTTGACTGATTTCATTATCCGAAATTACATAAAGACTGCATGTTTACTCGATAACTCTCTGCAACTTTCTCTTTCGATCAATGAAGGGCGTGATCTCAGCTATGTTCGCCTGGATGTTCCTATTCTTGCTCATTTTCCCCCAATTTTTACTGTCCCAACGTCCTTAACGATCCCTTTCCTATACTTCTTTACAACAATGCTCCACCCTTGACATCTTTTATCTGTTCTTTAGACAGGGTTTAGGCCTCTTTTTTTTTCTCTTCTCTCATCATCAGCCCTTACAACTTTTCCTCTAGCTCTCTCCCCATTGCTCCCATCTCTAAAGCAGCTTCTCCTGAAAGAGAAGTTCAGGCTAAAGCAAGTAGGGCAAAACAAATCTCCAACACTTAAGAGTTGGGAAGTACTGCCCTTTTAGAGCTACTACCCCCTCCTTTAATTGATCTTCCCATTCCCCAACTCTTTCTCTGCTTATCCCTTCCTTCAAACTTACTCCTTAATGGATCACAAGAGTCCATCATACTCGGGGACTTCGAACCCAGAGAACCACAAAAACCGAAATGAAAGAGGATCACAAGGAGCAAAAGCCAGGTAAAAAATGAAGCAGAGAAAAAATAAATAAATAAAGGAAATCAAAAGTTTAGAAGGACAAACAAATCAAAGCTTTATATGGATAAACAAAGCAAGAATCTGAGAGAAAAACCTAACAAGAGAAGGCAAAAATGTTACAAAAGAAAAGAATGCGAGAGTAGAGAAGGGGGGGGGGGGGTACGCGCTCTTTCTAGGTTCCTTTCGGTCTCCAAAAGAAGTGACCCAAGTTGGTCCACATGGACTCTGGCAGAAAGCGGTGACTAATAAACTAGGAAATATTGAATACTGAAAAGAAAAAAAGGCGAATTCTAAATAGAGAATACCTGGGTTGATGCAATCGCCAGCTGCAGATATTTATCAACGGTGCAACACGTCAGTGGTCACGGGCAAAGATGCGGGTTGACTCCTTTGCTAAGCGTCGGCCGGGCGACTTCAGCAGCTATAGATTGCCTAAGGTCTATCTAGTTTGGTTTTCCTAATCTATCTAAAGGGGGGTTGTGGCCCTCTATGCAAAGGAGGATCAGCCCGTTCTCGGGTACCCGTCGTAAGCTCCCTTGGGCAAATCAGGGTAGCTAAGGCTAAAAAAATCGGAGAAGGCTAGGAACCTATTGGCTATAGGCTAAAGATCTGGGTAGGGATTTCCTAAAGGTCTAAGGGTAGGTGCGCTTATTCCTTCGATACTCCTTCGAGAGTCAGGGCTAGCTAGCCAGTGTCGCTAGCTTGACTACCTAGGGATCCTAGAGAAGAGGCTGCAGTTCTAGACGTCTAGAATGCAACTCAACCCCTTTCTTTGAGAACCTCAGAGAGAACTTCGAATTTTCTAAAAGGATTAAGCTCGAGAGAGGAGAGATTGCTATGAAAATTGGTGAGTTTGAGTGTGGAAGGGGGGTCTATTTATAGGTATAGGGCTGATTGCGCGCTTAGGGGAGTGTGCGCAATTGGCGAATTGCGCGCAATCCGGTGGGCGCTGAATCGAGTTGAGCACAAAGTCCACTGCGCGTAACCCGAGTTTGAGTCGGTCACTGACTCGCAGGTGACCGGCTGACTAGCTCAATTGGGGAATATTCGCTTGGAACTAATTGCGCGTCAGTGGGCATGTGTGCAATCCAATTGAGCGCATAAGTTTATGTGCTTAATTGGGAAATTCAGGCGGTCATAGGAATTAGAGACCTGATCCAACTCGGGACCAATTGCGCCTTGGGTGGGGAGTGTAATCGATTGCGCGCATATGTGTACGCGCGTAATCGGGTCTTAGGGCAATCCTCGGGAAGGAGAAACCCGGTCCAAGTTGGACCAATTATGCGCATGTATCCACACGTGTAATCGAATTTCACGCCTTGTGAAATGTGCGTGATTCGGGTCTTTTTCTTTTGGCGGTGCACGGAAGGTGTGCCTTGGTCCTGTTTTGGCCAATTCCGCGCTTCAACTGAAGCGTGCAATCAATCGCACACGTGAGTTTACGCGCGTAATTGACGATTCTTCTGAGCCTTAATCGGGTCCGAGTCAATGTGCTGAGATTTCAACCCATAGCTCGATCATACACTAATGGGTAGTGTACAGTCCCCGCATTTAGGGTCTTAAACGGTTTTAGGGCTTCTAGAGAAGATTGGTTCCTTTCCGGAAGTGGTGGGAAAGGTCAAGGGTTGACCGAACAGATTTGTATACTCCAAGAGGGCGAAAATGGGGTGTCTAGAAGGGGGAGGATTGGTTCAAACAGCTTAGGGAAATGAGGGTAGGGAGGACATAATGATCGTCATGATCACGCTCATCATCATCATTGTCGTGATGCTCATTGTCAACGTGATGCACACTTGCAAGAAATATTGAAAGGAACCTGTAGGACTAAAGGTAACCAGCTTTATTATGGCGAAATAACAAGAAAATACATTTACCCAAGAAAGATGGAGATGAGGAAAGAGGACGAACAGAAGCTATTTTCGTAACTGAAGCATATAGATGTCACAAAAATAAATAAATAAATCTTTGCACAATCTGAATTGAGCAGAAATTACAAAGGTAGCGCAATTTCAGATTTCAGAATCCAAGAAAGTTTAATATGTTCATGACATGTTTCAATTCGCGTTAACTGGAGATAGCTTTGTAGTCTACTTAATTGATTGGAAGTTCTCAGCAATAATATGTACTGCTTACAGCTGACTTCATTGAGATATATCACAAATAACAAGATGAGTAAATGTATAGAACAAGATTGTGCGACAGCCATGTTCAACCCCAGCTTACCCATTATAAAAGCAAAAAAAGAAAAACTATGATTCGAGTTTGAACTTTTAATTGTTTTAATCTAATAAGCTTTCCCAGGATGCTAACTTAGAAATGACTACTTGTGAAAAGTCAGTCTTACCTCGTTGAGGAGCCTGGGATTGTGGAATAATTTCCACAAAGCAGGTGTCTCTAAAAGAAGTTAATAGACAGATCTTCGCTGCAAACTGCAGATAAATAATAAGAATTAAAACTAGGGCTGATGAGATGGATGGAGTACAATTCTAAATCAGAACAAGTACGAGACTACAATAAAATATCAATCTTTCTGACAAACATGTAGGTATCATCAACTATACTCAAGATGCCACAAGCATATAGAAAATAATATATTTAATAGTAAAAACAACCCAAAAAAATGTGTTCCATCACAGAGATGCATGTGCAGATGCAGAAAAGTCTTCAAGATACCGAACTCAATCTTGGAAAGTTCATAATTGGAACTTCGAAAATATTTTACAAAAGAAAGTGTAACAATTAGGATCACACAGAGAAATCATACTCAAAAACTAATCTAGTTTGATGTTATTATTCAAAATGTCTTTTCTGAATTAATATTCACTATCACACATCATGCTCTCAACCGTAGTTACCCAAAAGACCTATTTAACTCTTCACACAGAGAAATCAAAACATTTTGGAAATGTTTCCATACCATTTCTAGAAAAGTGTTTCTTTTTTAAAAGAACGTTGTTGTTTTTAAATTGAAACTTATTTCTTTCATTTTGAAACGAGTTTCATCCATAAATTTGTTTCTCAAACTCACAATTTTTTGTGGAAATATTTCTAATGATAATGATAGAATTCTACTACGTCATTATTATTTAAACTCAGTAACTAGTGATTGGTCTGGATAATAGATAATATAAATAGACAATTTTGATCATGTAATAGGATGTCATCAACGTTGTAATTTAAAGTTCCAAGTATAATATAATAGTTGCTTAAAAAGAAGTACCAATTTCGTACTTAATACATATCACACTTACCAGTATTACTTCCTACACACCATATATGATTACTATCTCCAACTGTCCCAAAAAAAACCCTCTTCTAAAACCCTCGAGGGACTAGTGAACATCTAAAGGGCGTGTTCCTACTTGAGATCCCGTGGTATGTGATCATGGTTTAGACTTTAGATATCGGGCATATCCAATACATATCGGCCGATATGCACCGATAAGATATTTACCTTCGATATAAGGTCAAATATCAGCCCATATCGGGTCATATCAGTCAATATGACTGATATGAATCAGACAAAATCCCCAAAAATATCCTCAAAGAAAATTTTTTAAATCCTTGTACGAGATCTGGTGTTTGAACACAGCACCTAGGCGTTGTGTTCATACCTCTCTCTCTCTCTCTCTCTCTCTCTCTCTCTCTCTCTATATATATATATATATATATATACATATAGGAAAAGGGTTCCTTCCTCCAATGGAGGACGGTGAGTGTCCTCCAAGATCTTACATGGAGCTCCATGTGGCACTCATAACACTATTTTGATGCCACATGGAGCATAGGTGCATTAGTTAGATCATCTTTGAAAAAAAAAATTGAAAACTCATCTTTACCATGTATTTCTTTAGCAATAAAATTTGGACTGTTCAAAGTTGTCCAATTTTGACTCGTGCTTTAAAAATATATTTTTGAAACTATATTTTTTTTAAATTGATCTAAACAACACAACCATACTCCACATGGCACCCAAAATGTGTTTTGAATGCCACTTGGAGCTCCACGTATATCTTAGAGAACGGTCGCCATCCTCCATTGGAGGACCTAACCGGCTCCCAATGGTAAGGACAAGTCAGTGAAGTTATTCTGACAGAGTTTCAAGTAAGACGAAGTTTATAGCTGAGTTGCCTCCGATCTAATCCAGGACAAATCAGAGTGAGTCAACCTTGACAAATAGATATTAAGTTTCCATAAAAGCATCCTAAAAGAATATCATAAATTAGGCCGGTGAAATATAATTACTTATAATAGTTATAGACAAAAACACTACACCTTGTCAGCTGCTGCCTGTAAGGTAATATGATCTCCCCATTCACCAGATCTGTATGAATGAAAAAAAAAAATTAGAATCAGAAAGAACGCTTCTCCATTCTTACATAACGAAGTTTAAGTACCAAACAATGTACTCACAAATCATATGCATTAACAAATTGGAAAAAAAAAAAAAAAATTCAAAAGAGAGTGCAGAGATGTTGTAAAGCGCATAATACATGTAAAGTTTATGCAAAATTTTAATAACCACAAACTCTTGAGGTCACGAACACTAAGGATGTTTGTCACTCAAAATCTCAAAAAGGAATCATCCTCAGTTTTAGTGACCCACCAGATTTTGTATTATATATATATATATATATATATATATATATATATATATATATATATATATATATATATATATATATATATTACAAAAGACATTAATCCTTGCAATAAAATGATCAAGGGAAGAATTAAAAAATGACCCTCGAGAAGGTACACCCTACTTGGCCATTTTCTTGTAATAGCGTTTGTACTTCATGGGGACATAACCTTCATATAATGAACGGAAGTCTTTAAGCTGGAATAAGAAAAAATTGACATTCGAACCTTTCAGATTATAAATAACATATAAAAGTTAACATCTTCATGTATAAGTTCTTATGTGAGTGAATTACAAAGGAAACTGTGTAGAGAAAAAAGAAGAGAGCAGATTTTGGTCCTCGCTTTATCATTGTTATAACAAAGGAAAGACCATAAGAAGAATGAGATAGACTCCGGTCACCTACATCAATAGATAACACACCCTTACTGCCACATAGTGCGGACTTGGTGTATATTTTTTACCAATCAAATTTGTCCAAGTTGTTGGATATAATGTGAACTTCACTTGGCCCGAAAACATGTCCTTCAGCGGATCCCTACCATCCAATTCGAGCACCTCAATACGGACCCCACGTTAAATATCAACAACGGTTTATATTAAAGTGCCTAGATCGAATGGTTCGGATGGTTCGATAACTCTAATAGGCGCCCATTTTATACTAACATATGATTACATGATGTTATGATACTTGGACAACTTGGATTGGTCAAAGATCTGTGTCACGTGGCATAGAAAGTGTAGTTTTGAGTGGTATCTATTGATATAGGTGACCCCAGTTAACCCAAAAAGAAATGATTCACTCATATTACTATACATTAGTTAGTGAATAAAACCAGAATATATTGGCAAATCAGATACCCGAGACCACTAAATAGAAACACGATTAGATATGGAACCTAATATAATTTACCTGCTTTATGACCTCTTTCCGGACATACTTGTGATGGTCTGGTGACTTGAACATTTGGTCTGCAAGTGCACGGAACTGCAACATGAAAAAAACTGATTACCTAATCTATGATGGATCATTTGTCAGCTGCTTTGCTACAAATATAAGTACTGCAATATTGTCGGCTAATTGCGTTGACAATATACACACCTGGCAATTGCCATCCCCAGAAACCTTCACTTCATATAAGCCATAAACATTTAGCCTAGCAGAGGGTTTAAGAAAAGAACAACTGGTCAGCACTTTGGTTGACATAGAAGATCAACAGAAAAACATAAGCAGCAGCATATTACAGTTCTGTCATAAATTTAAGAATATTCGAAAAATAATAATCAAGGTAACAAACACAATATCAGTATCGATATCAGGTATCGATCCTTGGAGGACCAATACGAATCTGTCGATACCAATACATATTGGTCTATTTAAAAATAATAATAATAATAATAGTAAATAAAAATACAGGTATCGGCCAATACCAGATACGTATCGACTCGATACACATCGGTTTGCCGAAAAACCGATACGTATCGGTATCGGCCGATATTTGATACCTTGATAATAATAATGATAATAATGAATAGTTGCATGATTATGAAAAAACAAGGTCAAGGGCATGCTTTTGTGCAGAATTTGTTTGTGTCCGAAGACTCTGAACATTATGATACAAGAAATTTACAAGAGGGGTTGCAAAGATTCATGCAAGTTACGCGCATATTGTTAAGAAATAGTATACTAGGACCTTTATTTTATTTTCTTCTATTTTTATTTTAAATATTCAATGGAAATTTATTCAAAAGGAAAAAGAGAGAGAGAGTAGAAGAAGAAATAACAACAAAATACGTAGCCATTACATAAAGAGAGAAACCATCCCCTCCCCCCCCCCCCCCCACACCCACCCCCTTTGCTTACTCCCACACAATTAATCATTGGAAATAAACAAAATTCTCCCCACCTTCTCCCTAGAAAGTCTATCTCATAATTTGTTGGCCTCCCACTGAGTATGGTTAAATGATGCTTGGATCCTTTCCGTAATCAAAGAGACCTCATTAAGGATATAAGGAATCTGCATGGCTCCATGACGTCTAACAAGAGCCACTTGATGTATACGTAGGAGAGAAAGAAGTTTAGAAATTTGAAGATATTTAAATTTGAATATGTACCATTGAACCAGCAAGATATCACCAATATATAAATATATATATATATGTGTGTGTGTGTGTGTGTGTACATTTATATAAAGAGAGAGAGAGAGAGAGAGAGAGCAATTAACCTTTGCTTAGGGTTTCCACCGAATATAGAGAACTCACGGTTCTTCACAAAATAAAATCAATCACTAATAATAAAATTTGTTACAGTAGTCTTAAAGGTATAAAAAAATCCTACTGAATTTGTAAAGATTCCTAATTCTTCTTAATTTATAAATAAACTCAACTATCATCGTCATCGTAGCCTCATCCCATCTATTTGGGATCAGCTTTGTGAGTCCTATTTCTGCCCTCGTTTCTGAGTAGCGCTAGGCTCTCCATAAATCTGGAATCTTTCATGTCCCTTCTCACTGCTTCCATCCAAGTCTTCACTGGTCTTTCTTTTCTCCTACTTCCTTGTGATTCTAGGGTCTCACCCCTTTGCATAGGGTTTGCTTATGGCATTTGATGGTCATCTCCAAAGCAGCTCAAGTGATATTCAGTAATGTTTTCTTTCATAGGTATCACTATAAAATTTTCTCTTATGTATTTGTTCCTAATTTACCACTTCTTGTTTCTCAACACATTCATCTTAACATACACACCGCCTCATGCACTCTATATTCTTGTCGCCTTTTTATTATCCGACATTCTACATCATATCGTATGGCAGATCTTTTACGTCTTATAAAAACATCCCTTCAATCGAAGTAAAACTCTTAGGTCGCACAATACACCCCTTGTCTCAATTTCATCAAGCTTGCATTAATCCTATTTGAGATGTCCTCAATCCACCACCCAATTATAAAGTAGAGCCTAAATAACAAAATCTATGACAATGTGGCACTAGATTGTCTTCTATTCAATAACAGAACTACTATAACATAATTAAAGAAATATTAACTATGGTCAACCCCCAGTCACCGCCTTCAGATTTTTGAACCTTTCCCATTTTCTTCATATCATGTGACCTATTAAATTATCACGTGATAAGTTATTCTTCAATCCAGTCGCAAGTCCAACTCTCTGGGGTTTTTGCATCTTGAGATATTATAAGTTTCCTAATTCATCTACAAGTCCTATTTAATAGGGACAGATAATCTAGAAAAGAAACAAAACTCATTGCAATTCTCTGTTATCCATTCTCGCAAGGCCACCCTCACATTATAAGTGATCATGTGTGGCTTAAATCTCACATGATCACTTAAGTGGTCATATGACATTGAAGTCACTTAATTGGGCCTTATTTCTTTGCTTTGGGTCCTTTCACAGGTCCATTAAGTGCCTCAGTCTAGAGCTACTAAATGCTTTAATAGGTCTGTTTGCAGCCTTATTAACAGCAATTTATAGCCCTTTTCCAGCAGGTTCATGACTCCCTTTCAAGTTACTGTGATACTCCACTTTAGCAGCCACAAAATACCCTTCTTTGTGGTCCTTGTACCCCATCTTCAGCTGTAATTTCATTCCCCTACTCAGTCCAAATATGACTCTGATTAGGCCTGATAAACAGCCCCTAAGGCCTAAACAAGCCCCAAACAATGGATCTCAAATCCTGATTCTCCCCCGTCCTCTTCACTTTGCTCTTTTCACATCTTGTCTTCCTTTCCGTTTCCATGTTTCTTAATTCCCAATTTGCATCACCATTTAATCTGCTGGACTTCAGATTATCCAAACTGACCATTCTGATTTCTTTGATTTATTTTATGCACAGTTATTAATAATTAGAAATTGGATAAGAGTACCTCTCTGGCTTCGTTGAAAGGATGAAACACTAGTCGCAATCCTCAATCATGAAGCTTAGATGTCCAATAATTTTTTCTCGAGATCATCTTTCCTAGATCGCATGTAAGATCTACATTTGATCTCTCTTTCTAGAAGATGAAGTTATTAAAATTCTACACTTCTTTATTTACAATATTTCACCTAGAGTTGGTGTTATACAAGGTGTTTTAATTTAAAATTATTATTAGGAGTTTCAGGTGACTTAGGAATCGGGTCACTTTTTTCATGTGTGTGATGCGGGACAAAACGCCCGCTAACCCTAAAATAGCATAAATCCCGCACGATAGGGGTTTAGGGTTCCCAATCTTCAAGTAAAACAAAAAAATAAAAGAAGAATAAGATAGAAGATCTTCGTATTCACTCCAAAGAGGTTTGTTGGCTTTGCACCAACAATAACTTTGAAGAATCACTCCTCAAAGGCGAAAACTCGCAAGTTTTCTACGAAAGATTCACTCTTTTCACAAGATGCACAAAAGCAACTTACTTTTCCATTCATTCCAATCTCCTCTTTTTACAATGTTATAATGACCTTACGTAAGAGATCTCAAAATAGAAAAATCGTAAAAACAGAACATTTACTAAACTACCCTACATGCTTACATACGAATCTAAAGAAAAACTTAGGAAAAATGACTAAAATGTCGACAATCAGAGTGACTCGCTCGAGTGACAACCGATGCTCGCTCGAGCGACTTATTCCAAAGAAAACCCTTTGCGCTCTTCGATGTCTCGCTCGAGAGATTCTTGGCTGAAAGTTTGGCCTGTCGCACGTTGCTTCACAGGCCATTTGAAAGCCCATTTATGGGTCCACTTCTTCCCTGTTGACTTTCTTTGATTGGCCCGGCCACGATCCAAACATGCAAATCTAAATTCTGCATCATTGTGCCATAGGTGGAACCATCATCTATCTCGTTTAATAGGTATACCATGATCTAAAAATCTCTGGTGAAGAAGATTTGGACAAAAAACAATCTCCATCATCGAACTCAAAGCAGTCAAACGCCATCGAATATTAATGGCTACCATGTAAATCTAACATACCATTAATTTTAGATGGCTTTTGACTGTTATGGCCTTTGACAGCTTTGAATAAGAAAATGAAGGCCGCCCTTCGACCTAATCATTTGCACCATAGATCTTGAGATCATGGGCATCAAATCATACGGAACAATGGTGGTTCCACATGCCATGCTTCCCAAAAAGTGACAGTACTAAGAGCATAGGCATTTGTGTAGGATATTTAATACCTTTATTTAAGGTGGAATAGAGTTTTAACAAAACGCCGGAATAGATTATTCGAAAGATAAATCTAGATGATTTTTAAAGATATGTGCTCATTGTTCAGTGCTAATACACTAATACAAGTTCGATAGTTCTCCGCCCTCATAATGCACTGTACTACACAAAAAACTAACCTATATAATGCACAATTATACACTTGTCCCTCCACATCTTGCTCCATCTTAGGTGATCACTAGGACATTGTAGATCACAAGGGAGATTTGACCAATCATTAGTCATTGAATTTACAATGGATGGTATAAAAAAATTTAAAATATTTTCAAAATATTTAATATTATACAAAAATATACTTCTGTTAAAAAGATTGGAATATCAACCAAGATATTTTTCAAGCTCAGTCATGGGATATTTTACCATCCCTTAAGTCAAATATGCTTCAGATTGTAATTGATAAATAACTTTATGGCTATTCAGTGTATCACACATGTTGACATCTCAAAGATTCTCATATCGCAACTAGATGCCCAAGACACCGAGAAAATTGTTTCACATTAACTCACTCTTTTGGTGAGTCAAAGCATCTTAGTTAACATTTACAGAAGACAATAAGACTCTTAGATCTAAAGTTTAGTCTATGTTTTAATTAGAATACGAGACTAGGATATTGTGGGGTTTGTTGTAGGCTTTATTAAATGCTGTCATGCACTCATGCTGTTTTACATGCAGACTTTTATATATACAGAAGTTTTATTCAAGGAAAGATAAGTTTGTCTCTCTCTCTTCAAGTTCTTTCGGGTATTTTTACTGCTTGATTATTCGTTGATTGTTCCCAAAGCAAAATGTGGTTTGTGTCACTTTGAAATAGATGCTGATAAGTTCGAAATAGCATTATTTACCAGTGGAAAAAAAAAACAAAGCATATATAGGTGTTGATTGGGTTGTGTCTCCATCTGACAGTGACTCAACACCTGGCTATTGCACTTTTATGGGAAGGAATCCAATGGTCTAGAAAACTAAATTACAAAATGTGATTGTTTAGTCAAGTGCAAAGGCAGAAGGCATGGCTTCAGCACATGCAGAGCTAACTTGGCTCAAAGCTCTAATGATAGGTTCAAGTCTCAGTTCCACTTGAACTCTACTCATTAACGGAAAAGCAGGTGTCTTCTCTAAATCAAACTAACATCTTGTTCTTGTTAGGAACTAGCAGAGCTCTGGTTTCCTTTACCTTCTGCTCTGCTCTCTGTCAGGCTTTACGATTCAGCTTTTGTTGGTACTAAATTATGATAATCAGACTGATTTATATTTTCATATATCATGCGTTCAATGACAGAACAAAACATATTGAGATTAATGACCACTTTGTGAGAGGCAAAGTTACAGAGGAGAATTATATTCCTTGTTCAATCAGAGGAAGAAGGGGCAATTGTGGTGACAATAGGACTAAGAGTAGATTAAACGCCATTTTAGATGAGCTGAGAATGATAGGTATCTAAGCACACATGTGGGTGAGCACACATACACAATGAGTTGCTTGCTTTTGGACGTCCAATACTTGCAATAGTCCAAATTTTGTTCTTAAAAAAAGATTATCTTTTAATACAATAAACTTCCAAAAAATCAATGTGACGGGGACGCCGACATCGTAGACATTGAATATAGACATTTTCGCGTATACCGACGGCAGAAGAAGCGGAGCGGAAATCAGAAATAAGCGAAAGAGGCGAAAATTTGCGAAGATATGGAGGAATCAGCAAATTCGATCAATCGAATTGAAATTTCGATCGATCGAAGTACAATTTCGATCGATCAAATGGCGTCGACGGATTTATATAGTTCTGGAGTGAGATTTCGACCGATCGAATGGAATATTCGATCGATCGAAATTGTACTTCGTTCGATCGAATGTCGACGGCGATATTTTATATGTAAAAAAATTGCGATCGATCGATCAAATTCCAATTTCGATCGATCGAAATTGCGCTGGGTTGTTTAGTTAATTTTGAAGTCTAAGTCGAACTTTCGTTTGGAAGGTTTATTTGTCTTTTATTTAGTATTAATTTTAGGGTTTTTTTTTATTGAAAAGACTCCTATATAAGGTCCTTAAGTGGAACAATGTAATTAATTATTGATTATTGAATGAATGAGTGATTTGCTTTGAGACTTGAGATGAGTTTCTTCCGAGAGTGATTCTTCTTCCCGAGAAGGGTTTGGTGCGAAGCCAAGGGTGTGAAACTTACTAATCTATCTATCTATCTATCTATCTTATTTTCTCTGCTTGTGTGTTGATCCGTACAACCCTAAATCAACCATCATCCCTTTTGAAATCCTAAAACCCTAGTTTTCCCCTAAGCCATTGAATCGACCCGATTCAACAACCGTAGCCTTCATTAGATTGCTAAACCCAAGCCGTATCAAAATAACCTAAAACCAAAGATTCCATCATTGTATTGCGAGCGCCTTAATCTGGAAATCTAGAGTTCTATCTCTAGGAACGATCCACGCTGCAACCTAACGGATCTAACGCCCGGACTGAACCCTGCCTGAGTTATGCGTGATTCTCCCATGGAATGCTACGAAAGCCTAAAATATCCGTTATATTTTGCGAATTTCATTGTTTAATTTAATTCAATTTAATTTCAACAAAATCAATCATCGCATTCACGTAGTTTAGGATACCGTCCTGCGTCAGTTTTGGTATCAAAGCACTAGGTTCTAGGTTAGGGCATACTGTGTGACATTGCATTCATTGCGCTTTAATTTCATCGCATATTATTTCTGTTTTAGTCAAAGTGTTCATCTTGCATTCCATTCTAGAGCCCGTCAATTAGTAAACTATATCACCATGGACATGAATGGGATTGCCGAAGCTCTTAACGGCATGAGGGCTGATCTAAAATCGATTAATGATCGAATGACTGCCTTAGAGGCAGCCCAATGGACTCTCGAAACATTCAATGAGAGGTTGTTAGACCGAGTCAATCGGTTAGACGAGGGTGATGAGTACTTTGAACCCCACCGTGAGCGTAATGGTCCTCGATTTGAATGAAATGGCTACCAACATAATCGGAACCGGAACCATAGGTTAGATCATCATGGAGATGACTACGACCCGGAAGGGAGACTCCTCAAAAATGTCCGAGTTGAGTTCCCAATTTTCGATGGAAGACTAGACCCTCAGGTCTTCCTCGATTGGTTATCCGATATGAACCAGCACTTCGAGTGGTTTGGCATGAGCGATGAAAGATGTGTTAGACTTGCTAAAATGAAGCTCATAGGCCAAGCCCGACTCTTTTGGGTCAACGTTGAACGCATCAAAACGAATGTGGGTTGTGCTCCCATTACCCGTTTGGAGGACATGAAGGAACGACTTATAGAGAAGTACATTCCTTCTTCATACTACCACCGTCTCCTTGACCAATGGCAAAATCTGCGCCAAGGTAGTATGCCCGTATCGGATTATATTGGCAAATTTGAAGAGTTTATGATGAGAGCCAAGGTATCTGAAGACCCTCAAAAGGCACTCTATCCAGATTTCGCACTGGATTGAGACTTGACTTGCAAAAAGAGTTAGTCTCCCACCCTGTTGAGACTTTCGCCGAGTGTTACACCATCGTTCAAGACCTTGAACGATATTTTAAAATGACGATGACTAGGCGATCTGATTTTCACCCCGATCAATTTCGTACCGGCGAGGTGAAATCTAGTGTTGGGAACCCGCCTGCCAAACCCACGCAACCCACATCTACCAATGTGAGGTTTGACAAAGGTAAGGGTGTAGCAGGAGAATCCTCGAAGAGTGGGTCTCATGTCAAATGCTATAAATGTCAAGGATTGGGTCACTTTGCTGCCCAATGCCCCACAAGGGACCCACAAAGAAATCTCTTCATGGATGGAGAAGGAGAAGAAAATGAAGGAGTTTATGAGGAAGAGGTCTTTGAGCCGAATGCCACACCTAGTGACGAGGAAGGTGATGACGCGGGCCGCGCTCTAGTTGTAAGGTGTGCCTTTGCACAGCCTCAACGGGATGAAAAGAAGGATTGGCGAAGGGAGAACACCTTCCACACCTTTCCCACATGTGGGACGAAGAGTTGTAGGGTTATTGTGGATAGCAGAAGCTGCACCAATGTGGTGTCAGAACATACCGGCACCGGCTTAGGGCTTACACCTCAAGCCCACCCGAGACCTTACAAAGTCGCATGGGTTGACTCCTCATCCATTCCCGTATCTTAGAGGTGTCGTGTACCCATACAGTTGGGTTTATACTCCAACACCTTGTGGTGCGATATGGTGCCGATGGATGTGGGTCGCATTATCTTAGGGAGGCCATGGCTCTATGATTTGAACGTGACCATTTTTGGGCGATCTAACGTTTGTACGTTCAATTACAAGGGCAAGAAAATCACTCTTAACTCTTTGGCTCCCAAAGCATCATCAGTCAATAGAGTTGAGAAGAAGGGAGGCTAATCCAAGGCCATCAACATTGTGACCCCTTCAGAGTTCGAGAGAGCATCGAAAGATGAGAGTGTCGTGTATGTCGTTGTTACTGTTGAGAGTACTTCTGAGTCAGTCTGTGAGTACCCCAAGGAGGTAGAGCCCATCCTGAATGAATTTGCGGATGTCTTCCCCGAAGACTTACTTAATGAACTCCCTCCCATGAGTGACATTCAACACACAATTGACTTAGTTTCCGGATCTACATTACCGAATCTGCCCCACTATAGGTTGAATACGGTTGAGCACGCCGAGTTGACTCGGCAAGTCAATGAGCTCCTTCAACAGGGGTTCATACAAGAGAGTCTGAGCCCGTGTGATGTACCAGCAGTACTCACGCCTAAGAAAGATGGTACATGACGCATGTGTGTGGATAGTCGTGCAATTAATTAGATCACTGTTAAATATCAGTTTCCCATACCGCAGCTTGATGACATGCTTGACATGATAGTTGGAGTCACTATCTTTTCTAAGATAAACCTTAAAAGTGGCTACCATCATGTTCGAATTCGCCCTAGCGATGAATGGAAAACCGTCTTCAAGACCAAAGACGGTCTTTATGAGTGGATGGTCATGCCTTTTGGGCTTTCCAATGGCCCGAACACATTTATGAGGCTCATGACCCAAGTGTTGAGGTCATTCCTTAGCAAATTCCTTGTCGTATACTTTGATGACATCTTGATTTACAGCCCAGACAAGGAACAACACATCATCCACCTGAGGTTGATTTGCGAAACCTTGAGGGGAGAGAGACTATACACGTATCTCAAGAAGTGCACTTTCATGCAGCACTCTGTTGTTTTCTTGGGATTCATTGTCTCGGTAGACGGATGGTTGCGAACCCTGCGAAGGTTAAGGCCATTGTGGAGTGGCCCAAACCTCGAAATATTCATGAAGTCCGTAGCTTCCACGGTTTGGCCACGTTTTATCGTCGCTTCATCCGAAACTTTAGCACCATCATGGCTCTCATTACCGATTGCATGAGAAAAGGGGAGTTCTTGTGGAGCAAAGCCGCAACGAGGGCCTTTACCGAGATAAAAGAGAAAATGGTTACTGCACCCGTCATGCTACCAGACTTTTCTAAAGTCTTTGAAGTAGCATGTGACGCATCAGGTGTAGGCATAGGCAGAGTGTTGAGCCAAGAAGGTCACCCTGTGGCCTATTTTTAGTGAGAAGCTCAATGAGGCAAAGCATACATACTCTACCTATGACAAGGAGTTTTATGCAATCGTCCGATCTCTGTGATATTGGAAACCTTACCTGAGATCGCAGAAATTTGTGTTGTTTTCTGACCACGAGGCCTTACGTTTCCTTGCTTCCCAGAAAAAGTTGAACCCGAGGCACGCGAAGTGGGTCGAGTACCTTCAAGGGTTCACATTCGTATTGAAACATAAGGCTGGTGCTGAGAACAAGGCTGCTGATGCACTTAGTCGTCGAGTGGCGACTTTGCAGTCTATGAGCACCGAGGTCGTCAGATTTGAGCAGTTGAAACAAGATTATCCTGATTGCCCAGATTTCAGGGCAGAATACACTGCTTTCCTTGAAAATCCGAACAACATTAACTTCGAATATACCCTGTTGGATGGGTATTTGTTCAAAGGGAATCGTTTGTGCATCCCTCGTACTTCATTGTGTAATTTCCTCATCTGGGAGTGTATATGCCGGAGGGATTGCCGGACATTTTGGGGGCGATAAGACTAGTGCGCTCGTTGAGGATAGATTCTATTGGCCTAGCCTTGTGAGAGATGTCTCTAGGGTCGTAAAACAATGTCATACATGCCAAGTTGCGAAGCATATCAAACAGAATACCGGCTTGTACACCCCTTTACCCGTGCCGCACACCCCGTGGCAAGACGTCTCTATGGATTTCGTGCTTGGGCTTCCAAAGACTCAACGGAAGCACGATTCCATTTTTCTGGTAGTGGACCGTTTTTCCAAGATGGCCCACTTCATACCCTGCTCTAAAACCTCCGATGCGGCTCACATAGCCAAATTATTTTTCGGGGAGGTTGTGCGTCTACATGGTTTACCCCAGACGATTGTGTCAGATCGAGATGTGAAATTTACCAGTTATTTCTGAAAAACTTTATGACATATGATGGGTACCATGCTCCTTCGGCCTATCATCCTCAAACAGATGGCCAAACGGAGTCTACCAATAGGAGTTTAGGTAATCTCCTCCGTTGTCTTGTTGGTGATCACCCTAGGACTTGGGATTCTATTTTACCTATAGCCGAGTTTGCATACAACAATTCAGTCAATAGGTTCCTAGGTATAAGTCCTTTTGAAGTCGTCCTTGGTCATAGGCCTCGAACACCCATTGATCTTATTCCCATGTCTGCATCCCATCGAGTTTTCGAGTCAGCTGATTCATTTGCACAATATATACACGAATTGCATGCCGAAATTTAAAAAAAAAATTAATACTAGCAATAAACAATACAAAATATCTGCGGATGCACATAAACGCTTCAAGAAATTCCAGGTTGGAGATTACGCCATGGTTCGGGTTAGGCTTCAGTGGTTCCCATTGGGAGTCGCAAAGAAACTTCAAGCCTGCGGTGCTGGGCCTTTTAGAATTGTGGCAAGGAGCGGCCCTAATGCATATGTTCTCGAGCTTCCACCGGATATAGGGGTCAGCTCTACGTTCAATGTGGAGGACTTGCTTCCTTCTTTAGCCCCACCCCCTCACAACCCCTTCCAAGCAGCCCCGAGCCCGAATGTCAGCCCTACCCTACAACCCCTACCCTTCCCTTCCCCACACAAGCAACGCAGAGATGAGATCGAAGGGATATTAGATGATTTGGTGATATCTACCCATGGAGGCGGAATTCAAAAGTACTTGGTCAAATGGTTGGAAAAGTCGGACTCCAAAAACTCATGATTAGCTGAAGACGAAGTGCGACGTTTGGACCCCGACATGCTCGAGCGTTATCAGGATGCCGCTTCATCGGTGATGAAGCCTTTTCAGCCCGGGAGAATTGACGGGGACGCCGACATTGTAGACATTGGATATGGACTGTTTCGCGTATACCGACAGCGGAAGAAGCGGAGCGGAAATCAGAAATAAGTGAAAGAGGCGAGAATTTGCGAAGATGTGGAGGAATCAGCAAATTCGATCGATCGAATTGAAATTTCGATCGATCGAATGGCATCGACAGATTTATATAGTTCTGGAGTGAGATTTCGATCGATCGAATGGAATATTCAATCGATCAAAATTGTACTTCGTTCGATCGAATATCGACGGCGATATTTTATATGTAAAAAAATTTTGATCGATCGATTTTCACTTTCGATCGATCGAATTTCAATTTCCATCGAAATCGCGCCAGGTTGTTTAGTTAATTTTGAAATCTAAGTCGAACTTTCGTTTGGAGGGTTTATTTGTCTTTTATTTAGTATTAGTTTTAGGGTTTTCTTTTATTGAAAAAACTCCTATATAAGGTCCTTAAGTGGAACAATGTAATTAATTATTGATTATTGAATGAATGAGCGTTTTCCTTTGAAACTTGAGATGAGTTTCTTCAGAGAGTGACTCTTCTTCCCGAGAAGGGTTTGGTGCGAAGCCAAGGGTGTGAAGCCTGCCAATCTGTCTATCTATCTATCTATCTTATTTTCTCTGCTTGTGTGTTGATCCTTGCAACCCTAAATCAAGCATCATCCCTTTTAAAATCCTAAAACCCTAGTTTTCCCCTAAGCCATTGAATCGACCCGATTCAACAACCGTAGCCTTCATTAGATTGCTAAACCCAAGCCGTATCAAAATAACCTAGAACCAAAGATTCCATCATTGCGTTGCGAGCGTCTTAATCTGAAAATCTAGAGTTCTATCTCTAGGAACAATCCACGCTGCAACCTAACGGATCCAACGCCCGGATTGAACCCTGCCTGAGTTGTGCGTGATTCTCCCATGGAATGCTACGAAAGCCTGAGGTATCTATTATATTTTGCGAATTTCATTGTTTAATTTAATTCAATTTAATTTCGGCAAAATCAATCATCGCATTCACGTAGTTTAGGGTACCGTCCTGTGTCACAATGACTAAAAAAAAATCAATCTCTTAATTCTAGATAATACTAAACCAAGAAAATGAAACCGAGTTAATAAGAAGTTTTTTCAATATGTTGAATTTTTTATAAATAAAGATATGAAGGTATCACAATCCAAAAAAAAAAAGGTATCATTCATTGCTTACTTCTATGTTGAACATATAAGGATTGAAAACAAACTATTAAAATGACAGGTGAACTACGCAAATAAACAATTAATATGGCCTGGAAGATAATTCTTTTGCGAATTTTAGACGCCTTTCCCTCACTAGAACTAAGACTTGTTTTTAAAGCTCTTACTGGACCATAACCAAACAACCAGGCATCAACTGATGTGTACTTTGTCCTAAGTCCCATCCACATGACGGTCTGCTAGTCTCAAGGGATCATGTTCTTTAATGATTGGAAATTCCCTTTGAAGCAAAAAGTTCAAATGCCATTACAGTAATCCAAGTCAGAATCAAATCACGAGACAATTGTCATCATAGGCAGACAAAGGGAACACTTTCTCTTCCTTGAACAATTACAGAAATGCTTCCAAGTCTACGAAAGAAATTAAGTTATAGAAGCAAATGGCATACCTCTGGAGAAGTCGCTGGTGATCAAGACTGGAATCACTTATGTTGGGAATGTATGAGTTGATCCGTGGAACATGCTGAAACATTTAAAGGAGCATTTTTTAGGTGGAAGCCCGGGCTGACTCATCTAATGAGTACTTTAAAAAAATTAAGAAAAATATACACCGATTAAACTGGTCAATAACAAGGGATTACAGCAATGACACTTAGAAACAAAGTGGTCCAGCCTACTAATATATGTTCAAAATTCCAACTTAGCAAAATTGAAATATAATACCGTGTCATCATGACTTTGACTGTGTATTTAATAACGATCAGGATTCATCTACAAAATGCAAATGAAACTTTGAATGTATATTTAATAAAGGATTATTCATATTCATCTTTTATTTCCCCTATTTGGGAGATGCATACGGTAACTTTGTTAACTCCGTATGTGCCTACAAGCATGAAGCTCACCCACTGGCATTGTTTTCCTTTTGGCCTCTCCAGATTTAACAAAGCCCTCAATGTTCCCTCGGTCCTTCATGAAAATGATATCTTTGGTACA
The DNA here is from genome assembly GCA_021018995.1 of Chloranthus sessilifolius. NCBI lineage: Eukaryota > Viridiplantae > Streptophyta > Magnoliopsida > Chloranthales > Chloranthaceae > Chloranthus > Chloranthus sessilifolius. The sequence goes on from CM037590.1 coordinate 11,989,543, forward strand.
ACAACAAAATGACTAATTTCCCAGAATTCCATTTTTACTAACATTCAGTCATACATTTAGCATATTGTAATAGAAAGAATGAAATGAAAAATAAGAGAAACTCAGAGACATATCCCTCGCTGAGGGGTTAGCAAAACAAAAAATCCCTTGCTGAGGGAACCATATGAGAGAGAAAATCATCATTGCCCAGATTTCTGTATTTAATGTAAGAAAAAACATTTATAAAAAATAAACATATTCTGCTTAAGCGAGTAAAACGAAACTAAAATAACAATAAGACAGGACTAATAAGAGATGATTGAAAAAGACAGGGACAAGTAAACCAGAAGAGTCAGAAGAGGGTGGGTTAAAGAAAGAATAAATAGTAGCTGCTATGATCAAGACAAAATTTATAAGCTGGAAACATTGAAGTTGCAGCTTTTACATTTTCCGGAAACAAAGGGCCATTTTCGGGTTTCACACTAAGGATGGCTAGAGAATTGTTGTTTTCCTCATGATGATAAAACGAAGAGAGAAAGATAGTCAGGCTTCAAAAATTATGTCTGGTAGTTTACTTACAGAGGCGTTGGAAGTGCATGATTAGCAAAAGCAAGTAAAACATATATCACGTAATAGGAAAGTAAAGAAAATTATGTGTGCTCCCTTTTACAAGAACATAGAGGATGAGATGGCCCACCAAAACAAATCCCAAGCAGGTCAGGTGTAGCAACAGCAATTCAGGAAGAAACAGTGGCTTAAGATTTTAACAGTTATTGATTAAACCAATAACATTATAGAAAACATTCCACATAAGAAAGAGGGAACATTAAAACACAATAAACTAGAAGAAAATAGGACCAACCTAGAAGGAACACTAATTGCACAGAAAGGTTTGATGGGTCCATCCATCAAGGACTGCATTAATGCTTTTACAAGCCCCATGCATTTCCACAAAAATTGCTACAAGATTAAATACATGTGATGACATTATAAAAAGCACATAGGATGCAGATGGCCACTCATGTCAGCTCTGATCATGGCTTAAGATTACACAAAAAGAAAGCATAAAGAATCGGAACAATTCTTTCTAACTCCGGACTCTAACATATAAAAAAAATGCAAGGATTCTTCCGTAACTCTTATCTACATCAGTACATCTATACCAAGTTACTGCAGGGTAGCTTGTTATGCAAAAATTTAGAAGCATGGGAAATGGTGCATTTTGATATTTAGACATGTAACGAGGGAAAAATCTTCAGAAATAAATCAACTGATTTGATTTCAAAATGTGAACATGTATGGCCAGCACATTAAAAATAATAAAATAGCTTACAGGAATGGATGGCAGGCTAGAAAGGCGTCTAGCAACTGCACCATCTAATTTAGCATACTCTTCAGATAGAACAACTGCAATCATCCTGTCATCCTCAACATCTTGTTCACTGCTTAGGGATGTAGAGCTAGAACAGCTGCCAACACTATGAGTCCCATGTGTCATAATGTAGCCTGTGAAACAAAAGATTGCATCTTTAAGAAACAAAGAGAAAAGGGAAAGAAAATGTTGCTTCTTTAATGAACAAAGAGAATAATACCATATATATATAAGTCTAACTGAACTGGGATATATGAAACTTAAATAGGACATTGCCATTTCATAGAGATTTATCATTTAAGTAGCAATCGGTTATTATCCAAGATTGAATGGGATATGTTGGTTAGATATATGAGCCGTTGCAATTAAAAACAAAAAATTTATCGAACCTTCTAAAATAAAGTAATATCGCTTATAACAAGAGGTTATTGAATATTAACTCCGATAAGCTATAGTTATATACAGACACATTTATTGGAAATTTTCAAAGTGGGTAAAAAAAACCCCTTCCATTTGTAAGCAAGCATGTACACAAGAGAGAGCCGGACTGATAGTGCTTTGGGGAATAATGATGACAACATAAAAATTACCCATGTTAATGTAAGAGTTATAGAAATACATTAAATTTATAATAGTAGTATATAAAAGGAAACAAAAGAAAAATTAAATTAAGGTACATGTTTGTAGCCATTTTGGCATGCATCTGCCACTATGTACCACGGTGTAGGTATGGGTGTTGGGTACAAATGGATACATGTAGTTAGATAAACACACCTCTTGAAACAAGGGTATACGGATACATAAAATTTTATTTATATTGTTATTAGGCTCATTGTTAGGTGATTCTAAATAATATGTAAATGAAAAAACTATTTTAAAATTAGACAAATAATTTCATACTAATAATCGCTAGTAAAACTATGTCTCACTTACAACGCCAAGCAATTGGGTACGGCATAAATACATCAAAGGCATGATTAAAACGATATTCATAGGTAAGGGCACTCATTTTGGTGGAGTGTCAAACCAACATAGTTTTGGCACAATAATTTTTATAGAAAGAAGCATCCTTGTTACGTAGCACTGAAACCTTATACTACACCCTGGTTGAGTGCCTCTACCCAAATCAATGCAATTTTTTGCAGATAATATGACAAGTATATCAGAAATTTGAAAAAAGAATTAATTAGAAGAAGCTTCAGCTATCTCTTTCCAAGGTACAAAATTTAGTCTCTGCTACCTTTAGGTCCAAGATCCCTCCTGTACTATCGTCAGCTATCTTCTGTTTTTCAGGTTTGGTCTAACTATGAAGTATGGGTTGCAAAATAGTTATGGTAGAATCAGAAGATAAATATCATAGAAGGCACCTTGACAGTTGAAGAGTTACAATCTGAGAGTGCCAGTTTTTTTATGCATACTGTATTATGAACCCTGCTTGTCCAAAAAACTCATTTAGGAGTCTGACTACTACCACTTCTTATCACTAACTAGATATATATATGCATTTGAAGTTAAAGGAACATTTATGATCCCTAGAACCCATACATGAAATTTTAATAAGAGTTGGTATAGAACCCCACCCATTCCATCTCAAGGGAAAACCGGTTAACATCCTTACGATAAAATGGTCCAACCTGTACTTTCACTGATTTGCATGGTCAATAATTAAAGTGCACTTCCCAAGATTTGACCATTCTAGCATAGGAGTTTGACCCTCCACACTGGAGAGTGAACGGGACGGTTAACTCATATAACAACTCTTTTTATAATTATTTTCATAGACAGTTGGAATATCAGAAATTTAGAGAAAGGATTCCTACCATCATGAATGATTTGATATGTACCTTTGTATTGAATCAGGCATATAGGATAACTTAGTCCCCATGGTTGGTTCCCTAGACAAGTCCTACAAAATGATCTTAATTCGGCTATTCTATTTTGAGAATGAGATCGACTCTGATCACCTGAATTAACAGATGGGACGCTCACCCATGCACTTGTTTTGCCACCAAACACACATCCTTGACCAATCCACTTCTTCCAAGGGGCTAGACATCGTGAGAACATCACTACGCCCAAAAGACATGCCCATCAGTAGATCAGCAACATCCAAGACAAGTACTTCAATATGGGCCTTACTTCAATATGAAGCCTAGATCAAATAGTTAGAATCCTTATATGGGCACCAGTTTTAGGCTAACGTCAGCTCACTTGTGATTTGCAACTTGGACAAAATGGACTGGTCAATGGTGTGTTCTATGTGGCAAAACAAGTGCACAAGTGAGTGTCTCATCCATGGATCAAAATCTCAGCTGAAATTTTGAAATTTCGGCCGAGATGACTCGGTTTCGGCCCCCACCGAAACAAGAAATTGGAAATTTTCAGGTGGGGCCGAAAATTTCAAAATCTCAACCAATAATTTGGATTTTTTTATTTTCTTTTAAGGTCTTTTGCTTTGAATTTTTTTTGTTCTCATACATTTACCCGAGTTTCATTCCTTTACACTTAGTTTATTTTTTTACTTTTTCTCCTCTCCTCTCTCCTTCCATAGCTTGACCAAATTTCACCGGATGTTGTCGGATCTTGACGAAATTTCATTGTATCGTACCATAACTTACCGAATCTCATCGGATTTCACCAAAAGTTGCCGGATTTTGACAGATTCTCGCCGGACTTTAATGGATTCTCTTCCAAAGTTACCGTAACTTACCGAATATCATCAAATTTCTCTGTATCTAGTCGTATCTCGCTGAATCTTCCCAGATTTAGCCGATTCTTGTCGAATCTTGCCAGATTTCGTCAAATATTGTCGATATCTTGTCAGATTTAGTCTCAATAGTTCAAATACGCCCTCTAATAATGTGCAAGAGTTAAAAAAATAAAGTTCAGAGCAAATTACCGAAATTTACGAAAATTTGACCAATTTACGGTTCTAGTGGTGAACGAAACCGAAACTGAGATTTTGATCCATGGTCTCATCTATTACTGCAGGTAATGCCCCCATTAATCCTTTGAAAATAGCATCTTCAAAGACAAAAATAAACTTTAGAGCATAGTCAGATTCTATCCCTACATCAGATATGATCATATGAACAACAGTCTATATTGAAGAACTGAATGAAACGATTAGAATCCTTTGATGGGCACCAATTCTAGGCTAGCATCAGCTCACTTTATGACTTCCAACTTGGAAGAAGTGGATTGGTCAAGCATGTGTGCCACATGGCAAAACCATGGTATCAAAAATCGGCCGATACCGATACGTATCGGTTTTTTGGCCTACCAATACGTATCAGCCCCGATACGTGTATCGACCAATTCGTAGCCCTAACTTTATGGGAAACAAGAGGATTTAGAACGTCTTTGTTGTTTGATAGCTTGGTCTAAGGCGCCGGTCCAATAGGGTGTCACATATCCCAAAAAATGAATTTTAAATTCTATGGCACACCACGTCACACTCAAACAGATTTTAGGGCCATATTTTGAGGATATGTGACATGTGGAATCAAAAACTTACCATTTGATAGGTGAGACATGATCTCAAGATCCTTCTGGTACAAGATCGGGGCGAATCACGATCTCCATCATCTGATCTCAAGCAATCAATGGGTTTTAAGAGGTCCGAGATGTTGGTGCTTTCACAGTAAACGCGTTGGTGCGTTTAGAGAAACCAAAAAAAGTAATTGGTTGCTTTTTGTTTGGTGTAACAGCTTATCAATGCAAATGACTGCTTTTATTTAATGTGGCAGCTTGTCAATTATAGTCAGCCACATTTGACATGCAAATGATGCAATAAATGTATTCGATGGAGAGTTAGGATCGTCCAGAACTCCAAATCCATCAGTGCAATTACCTAGCATACGTACACTATGCCCTGCCATTCTTACCCCTTCACAATAATAATAGAATAGTCAGTATTCACTATTCAGTAATATCTTTTAAAATAAATAAATAAGAAGCCGATACATATCGATATCGGCCAAGTCGTATCGGTCCTCCATGAACCAATACCCGAGTCTGATACCAATTTTGACACTTTGGGCAAAACAAGTGCATGAGTGAGAAACTGGTATATTGGGGCAAGTGATGTCCCACTAATCCTTTGAAAATAGAACCATCTAAGACCAAACCCAAACTTTAGCGCATATTCAGATTTCTATCTAAAAGCTACAGATATCAAAATTACCAAGTAAAAGCAATCCACCAGAGGTAAGAATGAAAATACCTAGATCCAATCAAACCTTGTCTAAGAATGGGGCATTTGGACTAAGGAATTTTAGTGTTGATTCATCATAGAAATAGTATAAAGCGACTAACCCAATCACATGGTGGAGGGTGCGCGCAGACCGTGTGCCTCATGGACCTTGAGACAAGTGGAAGACTTAAAGAGCATGGAAAACCGCACACCTCTCAGAGTCCACGCAGTGCACAGTTCTCACATTGTATGCCCAAGCTCGGGTCGGTTGCTCTATACTAATTCTACTGTTGCAAACGCCCACCCCCCGGCAACCCCAAACACACACAGTTGCAGCTTGGGGAAGAAAATTATGCTATTCCTGAACCTATACAAAATGATTATCTATGCATAAAATGTTATATATATTAGTGTAGTAATATATATTTTAGTGTTTCAAAATTAAGTTTATAATTGACATTATATATGTTGATAATAATCAAATGACAAACTTGTAAAAATCACTCTCTCTAAAGAAGCGTCTTTCAAATTTTGATTTATCTTTTTACCGTTAGTTGAAAAGACAGGCATCTCTTCACAGTAAATCTGAAAAGACACAAGTGAAATCAATTTATCTTTTTACTGTTGTTTGAAAAGACACAACTCTCTGAAAAGACACAAGTGAAATCGGTTTATCTTTTTACGGAAAAGACAGATCTGAAATCTCTTCACCGTAATCTGAAAAGACACAATGATTCAGAATTTTCTCTATAAATAGAGATAAGATCTCCGTTAGAAAGAAATAAGACATACAAGGCACAACAGAAATAATATCTATTTCTCCCTTTTCTCTTACGTTCTTATTTTCAAGAATCTTTTTGTGTGTCAGAAATCTGCTCTAAAAAGTGCAATCTAGAAAAGAACATACAGTTCTTGGCAAGACCGAGCTCTGTTGTGTCCTGAAGGCAGATTCACTGGGAACTCTATTGCATGTTCGTTTATCGACGGAGTGGAGCCTCTATTGTCTTTAACAGCGTAGTGAACTACATGCCTCGGAGCCATTATCAATACCATTATTATCAACATAAAAACCATGTAGTTAAACTAATTTGGCTCTGGCATCACTTCAAATATTTACCTCTCAAAATTACATTCCCTAGAAAAAGCAAAACCTTAAGGCATATCGCATACACTCCCTAGAAAAAGAATGACAATAATTATTGTGTAGAATCTCAATATTTTTCGTGGCACCTCTAAGCATGCTATTCAATCTAGTTACCACCATTAACATCAGCATACGGTAAGATAATCATTTCTCATCCCATATGAAAGCAAAACCTTAAGGCATATTGCTTACATGTTGAAACTAAGATACCCCATCAATGAGCTAATTCACATGCTACACGCCTACAACCCGATTAATAAAAGCTCAACTCCTGAACAGAAAATCCAATATACGGAATTTCTAAACAATGTTGAATTCGTCAACTAACTCGATCCTGGAGCTACCTGAATCTAAACAAAACCCTAAACACTAAATCTAAGCATAAACGTCTCATTATACTTAGAATGCAGATTTCAGATTTTCATGGAGACTACTTCTCATTAATGCAATGAAAATAGCAAAGCAATGAGAAATAAATAAATCAAATAGACCTTTTTCTCTGTCTTGTTAGTGTTCAGATTGACGAACGAAACATACAAAATTCTTGTTTTCACCTTTTTGGATTAAATTCTCATCAGATTTGAATCTTTTAACATCCGCAAGATAAATTGCAGATCCAAAGAATACTAATAACGACATTAAACTTGCAGAAGAAAAAAGAAGTAAGTTGCAAACTTCGGATCTAGAATAGCAGGAACATAGCAAGATCAAACAAAAAAAAAATTAATAAAATACCTTTATACAGCAACCAATCCTATAAGCCGAGACCAGGATCTCAATCTGCACAACGATGTAATAATTCAAAACAGCTTAATTACTAAAATTGTTTATTTTTCTTAAAACAAATAGAGGAATGGGGAAAAAATCAAGCTTTAAAAACAAACACAAAAAAAAAAACGATTTCTTTATATATCTTATGATATTAGGGGTGGGTGAGAAAGCGTCTCGAAATTAGGAGGAGGAGGATACCTATATTTTCTTGGGTTTGAAAATTATGTGATAATGCTTTGAAGCAGGGTGACCAGGAGATGGATGAAGTTGGTTTTTTTTTTTTTTTTTAAAGAATTGAAGTTGGTTAAATCCCTGGCGTTGATACTTGTGATTGAATTATTCACACAAGACAAGATATTTGTAGACTTAAGCAGTTGGTGAAGGACGCCTCCTTTGGATTTCGTATTTATTATGTCGTCTGCGACTCCGTGTCCACTCCGCGTTTTGCGGGTTTGGCGGCAACTCAGCCGTACGGCTCTTACTACACCGGGCTCGGACCGGTTCCTGGTCCAGACTTTAACTACTAACCCAACAATGGGCCCTTACCCAACCCGACGTGGTAGGTCGGCCTTGGGCTGACTACTTCTAAGCCCTGCCACATGGTGATGGGAATCTTTTGCTAGCTTTTGACACACATTTGGATCTAAGCCGTCCAATATTTTATCCACACTCTTCAATGGTCCATTACATAAAATTACAAATATCAAACATTTTCAACCATCTGATCAATGATTTTTTTTATGGATGTGAATTTGAGATAAGATGGTTCCGATTAAGGAATGTATTGGATTGGGCCCTTGGCCCAATAAATAAATGGATCAAAACGGTTTCTGGCCTTCAGAATTAACAATGTCCGCTAATTTTAAAGCCCGTTGACTACTTTTAATCATAAGATGGAGATATGTTTTAGTACCTTTAAATTCACCCACCGAATCTTTGAGTTTACCCACGTGGAACCCATTGACTATTTTGAATCTGACGATGCAGATTATTTTTCATCCTAATCTTTCACATGATGCATCTTGAGATCATGCTCTTATCATCCACCGTCGATTTTTAATTTTACATGGTATCTATTCCAAAAAAGTGACCTTAACATCACATTGAACTAATCACACTCAAATAAGGTCACCTTTTGAGATGTGTATCACATGAAATAAAAAGCATATTGTCTGATGGCACGCCCATGATCTCAAGATCCATTATGTGAAAGATTGGAATGATAAACAATTTGCATCATTGGATTAGAATCAATTAATGGGTTTCAACGCGGGTGAACTCAAAAATTCGGTGGGCAAAATTAAAGGTACTCCATATTTTTTTACATCTAAATCTTTTACACTACATGACTTTAGAGCATCTACCACAGGAGAGCTATCCCACACGCTAAACAACTAAACGGCTATTTTTAGTGTTCCAAGTTGCGAAAACGGAGCTCCAGCAGCAACGCCATCCCACAGGCTAAATATGCCTCTTGCTACAATAATAGCTAAATTTAGCTATTACTGTAGCAAGAGGTAAAGAATAAAATATAATAAACCTCTATACAGCTCTTTCTCTCTCCTTTGTTTCTCTCCCTCTATTTCTGTCTTCTCTTGCTCTAGGTCTGGAATAAGAAGAACCCATTCCAAATGCTCCATTGCTCCTTCCACGATCTCCAAATGAAAGTGAATTTTCTTTGATTGTTGGTGCAAGGATGGGCATAAACATCATCAAAATATGCTGAAGAGTCCAACATTTATCCCTACAAAAATCCCCAAATACCATCCATGTCCTTTCTTCAACCTCAATACAAAAACCAGACCTCATCTCAGTACATGAGTTTCCTTTAAAACCGCCATTAAGGTCTCCTCTAACGCTTCAGAAATGAATACATCTGAATCACCTAGTCTGTAAACGTGGATGTGGTTTCTGTTGAAGATGGAGTCATCTCTCTAAAACTACAAGGTGAGAGACCAATTGTGTTCTTTGTTTGGTTCTGGGGTTTTGATTGGGTTGGTTATTTGGTAAATGGGTATTTATTTCCTTCTTTGATTTTGATTTTGGTTCAGGAATTTTGAAGGTTGATTCCATTGGGTTATCTGTTTGATAAATGGCATATCTTTATTTATTTGGTCAAGTGGATTATTTGTTTGATGAATGGTAAATCTTTGTTTCTCTCTCTCGATTGGGTTATTGGTTTGATATATGATAAATCTTTGTTTGATTTTGGGTTGTTAAGCAAGCCCAAAATAGCATCAATTGAACAATCTTAACCATCTGAACGATATTTTTCATTTTTTTTTTTTGCAGTGACTATCTACTTTGCTTCAAACTAGTTCAATATCCATTTAGAATTCTTGCAGGAACTTGATCAGACATAATCATTAGAGCAAGGTTGGGGCTTAGTTTGATATAAATGATTACTCTTTCTGTAAATATTGGTGAAGATTTGGTATTAATTTTATTTAAGTCTTTGCAGTTTTGCAAGTTTGGATTTATAAAGAGCACCAACATGGTTAGATATCTCCTTCGAATTTGAAATTTGACCAGTCCCTGTATATCAAATCAGAAAAGAGTTTAAGCCTGTAAATGGAGTGCCCTTTTTATCCATATGGCTGACCATCTTCTGTTGTCGGGAGTAGTTCTAGGAATAGAGAATTACTATGGGAAAGATAGGGTGTTTTCGCACATGAGAGGTTACAATGGGAAAGATAGAGAATTAGAAGAACGATGACATGTGAAATGTTTGCTTATTAATTATAACGGACATAAGGAGGAAATTTATAGCCCAAGGCATTGGGACTTGGGAGCTTTTTTGGTGCAAATCTGAGCCTCCTAAAAAGTTTATGGTCTTTCTAGGTTGACACCACATTGAGAGAGGGAGAGAGAGAGAACCTTTACTAGTATTTAGTTTGAGGCCACATTGAGAGATAGCAGAGAGAGAGGTGATGAGTAGGGGATGAAAATGAGTCGAGCCTTGGTCGGGGTAGATCTAGGCACGGTCCCATTTAATAATCGCCTCTAGATTTCCAATCACTGAATCAGACCTAGTCCAAGTCAAAGTGGGCAAACCCATTTAGGATTCAGATTAGGTAGATCCAGACCCAACCCATATACTGTTGCATCAGGATTGAGTCTAAGACTCCCGATCAAACTTGTGTAGGGATCAGTTCTTTTCCTAAACGATAAACAATTGATAGTTTAACAATTTAACAATATGTATTACTTTTGAGAAGGATGTTTAATTGTAAACTAATAGGGTAATAGGTAACATCATCATCATTATCACCATAGCCTTATCCCATCTACTTGGGTCAGCTTTGTGAATCTTATATCTCTGCTCGTTTCCAATCAGCGTAGAGAATAGTATATAATGTGCATATGAAAGTACTCTTAAGACCATCTCTATGATGTTTATGATGAGACTGTCGATTAGTCAAGCACTTAAGTAAGCTTTTTTTTCAGTTGCATGTGATCTTTTTTGTGTTAGGTATTCAATTTCAAGTGGTTTAGGTTGTAGAATGATAGATGTAGATGTTCTAATAAATCACATAAACACCTAACATCTAACAAAAAAAGAAAAAATAAGTAATTTTCTATATTTACATACATAATAAAAGAGTTAATTATTTCATCAATTCTTATAATATATATGTATATGCCAACCCCAAATCAATGGAAAAAGGTGTTGATGATAAATCATCGCCATTCATCACCCTGTCTTTTGGAGTTGCATATGCATGCAAATATATATATATATATATATATATATATATATATATATATATATATATATATATAGTGTGTGTGTGTGTGTGTGTGTGTGTGTGAAGGACCATGTAGAACTTTTGCACTTCATGTAAATTTATATATACCTATTGTGTTTCAACATGTGATTCGAGGTGGAATTATAGGACGATGTAATATCCTAGGCACCAATGATAAACAGTCTTGGCATCACCTACATCTCAACTAGCGACATATGGGTATATTGTTAATGTCATGGTGACAGGTGAAGTGATCAATAACCACTATTACCATTTGCTAGAGCCACACATTCAGGGGGTGTAGTTTTTGGAAATATATTCATTTTGTTTGACTCTAGGATCTAGATACATAATTGGCAGGAATGAAGTGAAAAAATCTTTCTAAGAGTTTCCATGGACTCGGTTTATCCTGGCAGTAATATATACTTTGGGATAATTGCTTTATCTAAGAATTGGCACATACCCGTTGACCGTTGTATTTGTCTTTGAAGTTGTTGCTTTATTTGACATATCATTGATCTGTGCCGAAATATGACTATATTTCGCACCCTAAATACTAACATTTAGCTATCCGATGAAGGCATTCTAACGGCTGCTATATAGTTTTAGTGGTTTCAGGTGTTATGGACCGTGGGATATTGAAAGAGCTTAAGTGAACATAATTAAGGGACTACATGAACTTTGAACCATAGAGCCAACGGAAGCATTGAAATCTGTGAAAAAGACTGATTGGTCTAGCCACAGTTTTGAGAGTTAAATATGTCACATGCCCAGTTCAATCGATTGAGATTTGAAACTCAATCGATTGAGTTTAAAAAGCTGCCCAAAAATCAATAGATTGATTTCCAAAATCAATAGATTGATTTCCAGAAATCAATAGATTGATTTCCAAAATCAATAGATTGATTTCCAAAATCAATAGATTGATTTCCAAAATCAATAGATTGAATTTGGAATTCAATAGATTGATTTTCGAAAATCAATCGATTGAATTCCTTAAATTCAATAGATTAATTTTGGGAATGCAAATGAGCCACCAAAATTCAATCTATTGATTCGGATATGGAATAATTCTAGCCCGGGGCCCTATTTAAATAACAGGATGTTTAGGGTTCAGGGTGTCTTCTGCTCGGTAGATTTTCTTATAGCCTTTAGTAATTTTTTCTTTGATATTTTTAGTTTTGTATTTAGATAAAAGCTGTGTAAGGTTGTGATCTTCTCCAAAATGATCAAACGGTTGATAAATAAAAGAGTAATTTTTGTGATGACTTTCGATTTATATTGTGCGTGTAGATCAAGGATGAGTGGCTAAACCCCTCGTTCAAGGAGGAAGCGACCCCTAGATGAGTAACTAACTTACTTTTAAGCTTATAATTTCTTGTTAGAATTATTGAATCGTACAGCTTTTAGTGTGTGTTTCATCATGTTATCATCGAATACTCGTTTATAGCCGTCGACTGTGTGATCGGCGACAATAAATGAATTATTCCACTTAGATCGATCTTGTAGATCGATATAGGATGCTGTGCGATTGATTCTTATGGTTGTGATTTTGAATTTGAGATATGCTATGCCTTTCGCATGATGCATGCTGTGATTGGATGCGTCATAGTGTTCGGATAGGGTATGCCGAATCAATAATTGCATTTTCATCGATTCGTTTTTCTTGTTGTTAAATGATGGTATAATGATTTAAGATGAGACTGTGTGGTTGGTTGTAGAAAAGTTACAAATCTAGGGTTAGCAAACTCCTTGATCATTTCATCATTGTTAATTTCTTAATCATAGTTCATCCGTGCATAGCTTGATTTAGTTCTTTTGATTATTGCATTGTGTAGTGGTAAATCTTGACAATGAAATCTCTCACCCTTGGTACTTCCTTGGGTCTTTGAAATCTCTTTAAAATTAATCTAATTTTGCGCTTCCCTGTGGGTTCGACACCCTTGATTTCGACGTGCTACAATCGAACTTGTGCACTTGTAATGGTACACTTTTAAAACCGATCAAGTTTTTTGCGCCGCTGTCGGGGAAGCATCGAAATTTTATTAATTTTTATGAGTATTTAGTTTTATTTTTTAAAAAAAATAAAAAATCTTTTAGGATTTTTTTTAAGATTTTGTAAGTTTTTTTTTAGATTTTGAAATTTGAATTTTAAAATTTTAAATTTTTAAATTTTTTTTTAATTTTGAATTTTGAATTTTTACTTTTTAAATTTTGGATTTTGGATTTTGAATTTTGAATTTTGAATTTTGAATTTGAAATTCGAAATTCAAAATTTGAAATTTGAATTTCAATTTTAAAATTTAAATTTTGATTTTCGTTTTGAATTAGTAGGATTTTATTTTCTTTCCTTCTTTCCTTGTGTAGGATTGGTAGAATTATTTTTTTCCTTCCTTTTCTTTTGTAGGATCTTTTAGAATTTTTAAGATTTGTAAGATCTTTTAAGATTTTTAGAATTTTTAGGAATTGTAGGATTTCTTTTAGATTTTAAATTTTGAATTTTGAATTTTAAATTTGAATTTTAAATTTGAATTTGAATTTTGAATTTTGAATTTTAAATTTGAAAATTTGTAATTTGAATTTGAATTTGAAATTCGAATTTTGAATTTTAAATTTGATTTTTATTTTTATTTTTTGAATTTGAAATTTGCATTTTGAAATTTGAAATTTGAAATTGAATTTGAAATTTGAATTTGAAATTTTTAATTTTGAATTTTTAATTTTAAATTTGAATTTTAAATTTAAATTTGAATTTGAATTTTGGAAATTTGAATTTAAATTTGGAAAAAAAAAAAAGAAATTTTTTTTTTATATATATATTAAATTTGAATTTGAATTTCAAAATCTTGATTTGCAACTTTTGAGTTTGAATTTTGAATTTTGATTTCAATTTTGAAATTTGAATTTTGAATTTGAATTTGAAATTTGAAATTGTAAAATTTGAAATTTGATTTTGATTTTGAATTTTTGAAAATTTTAATTTTTAGGATTTTTAGGATTTGTACGTTTCTTAAAGATTATTTCCTTTTAGTTTAGTTGTGTTAGTAATTTTCTAATTCTAGTTCATTACCTTTTGTAGGATTTCTAGTTTAGGATATTTTTTTATGATTTGTAGAATTTGATTTATTGCCTTTTTATTATTTTCTATTAGTAATTTTTTTAATGATAGTTTATTTGTTGCCAGATCTAGAGATCGAGGTCCGAGTCTACCAAAGCTTCGAAGGGGACGCCCGCGAGAGGCCAAGGTATGCAACCTTTGTTTCTAAATTTAGTTATGTTTTGTTGTTTGTATTTTCATTTTCTTAGTTTATGATTAGGTGATATGGAGTTTCCCACAAAACCAATGCCCTCATCTTGTGATGAGTTTAATTATGAGACTATACCAAAATTGGAAAGAATATGGGGATTATATACCTAATTGGTGGGAACCAAATCAGGGTTGTGGAATTAAGTCAGTCTTATATGCAAAAATTTTCAGACCAACCTCAGTTTGGCCCACAATATTCACAATTCCCATGAGATGAATATGGGGAGAATGATCCTAATCCAATCCCACATTTAGATGAATATGGAAAAAATGATCAAAATTGGTGGAAACCAAATCAGGATTGTGAATCAAATCAACCTCAATTTGACCCACAATACGCACAATCCCCATGGAGTCATGATTTTGAAAATCGGATGTTAACTGTATTTTCAGAAGAACTCCTACCACATTTTAGGGAATTTGATCATCAAATGGAGCAGATGTTCGCCGCCATGGCCAGGAAAGTACATACCTTGCTTAGCCAACCTATAAACTTTTCGCAAGACCTGATTTGGGAAGAAGAAATTACCCCCGCCCATGAGCCTGAGGTTGAGATTGTGACCCTTGAGAGCGGACATGAGGTAGATTATAAGGAAGATGTTGGCTCACATAAAATTAAAATAATGAAAAATAGTCAACCAATTTGTGTTACTATTCTAATACCTCAAGAAAAATTGCATGAGGAGGACACAATTCCTTGTTTTACATCGACTGAGGAGTCGAGCATTATATATGAGGCACCTTATGTGCCCAGCGATCCGTTTTTGCAATGCTTCAAACCCTCAAGTCGATTTATGATAAATAATGACTTATTCGGTGCTTTCAAATTGCCAATACAAATTAAATCCGAATATGTCATGGTTTATGGGGTGGATGAGAGTCCATCCACCAAAAGCCTCAAGCCCCTAATTCATAGAAAGGCAACCAAAACATGTTAGATGAATGACCCTTTCTCATTTCTCTCGTAGCTTGAGGATAGTCCGACTGAAGACCACAAAATAAAAACTTAGCGTTTCTTGGGAGGCAATCCAAGCCCCTTATACATTATTGATTTAGGGACTTTATTTTCTTTTTATTAGATTTAATTAGTATGATTTTGATGGTTTAAAAAAAAAAAAAAAAAAAAAAAAAAAAAAACCTTAGCTCTGTCCTAGTGTTATTTTAAATGCGTATGATTTTGTGCAATGAGGACATAGCACCAATCAGGTTTGGGGGTGGTGTGCTCAAATGCGTGGTTCATGATTTTGCAGTATACATTTAACCATATTTTATATGCATCTTCAATACCATGTTTAAAAAAATATCTTGATTTATTTTTGGCGTAGTTTTCAAACTTTAATCACTGATGCATATAAAATTTTAATTTTTAAATATTTATGCCATGATAAAACTGTTGTTGTTTAGGATAATTAACTCCATTGTGAACATTTAAAGATTAATTTGAATTTTATGCCTAGAAATTTTTTTTACACTTCGCCATGCTTGAATCTGGAAATCAAAAGATTAGTTCAAATTTGGAATTCTAGGATCCTAAGAAAGACTAAACCCGTGAGCTTTAGAACTTTTTTCTCATTCTTGATGAGTGCTAAAATAAATTCGGAGTATCTTTGAAATTCGTGCTTAATTGTTAAAATCTCATACATTTTATCTCGGTTTGTTTATTTCGCATGCTTTATATCATTGCGCTAGAACTCATTGCGTTTAAACTCAAGACAAATAGACATCATTACCATCGTGAAAGGAAACGATCAAAGGTCATCATTGGCTCGTTTCTGCTTAAAATGTCCCACCTTATATTGATTTTCCTTGTTGCACCCCCTTTGAGCCTTGATTGGAAATTTTTGTCATAAATATTCCTTGTTAAGCTATATTAATCATACCCCACACTAGTTTGAAAAAAAATATACAAAACTTTATCTTTCAATCTCTGAGAAATTAGGAAAGAGGGACAAGAACAAGAGAGAAAGTGGAGAGTCATGGCGATAATACTTGCAAAGAGCATATGACAGAAAAATATGTGCATAAAAAAAAAAAAAAAGAGGAATGAAAAGAAGGAAAAAAGTTGAAAAGAAAGAAATTCTGAAAAATCCGAGAAAGAAAGAGTGGAAAGTTAGAAAATTAAATTGTATTTCTTTTTCTAGTTTCTCAGAGAAATTTGAATCCAATTTCCCCTTTCTTTCATAACCTTCACTCGAGCCCCATTACAACCATAGAAAAGACCTTCGTGATTTGATCTCGGTTAGTAAATGGCTTGTGGAGAGTGATGATGCAATGACTAGGTGGTTGGTATAACGTGCTTAGGATACAAATATCTTTCACCATGAGATTTCTTTTAATTCTTTGATGCACCGTCTTTCTTATATCATGTGAGATATTTTTGTTTGTATTGTAACTCTCTCACATGTATGCAAAAAGTAAATTATTTATCGGAGCGATTTTGTTTTAAGTGTATACCTAAGGTGAGGATTGAGTCGAAACTTTGGATCCGATGATTCCCAATTTGGATTAATCCAGCAATGAAACGATTTAAGCATTGGCACATGTGCACATGACATTCTAGGCATAAATGAAAAATTGGTCTAAGAATCGGAGCATTGGGTTAATTTGAATAAACAATAGTGGAATTATCATACCATCAGTATTTGAGAATGAACTTTTACATGCTGAAATGATTATTGGTTTTTTATTTTAAAAGTATATATATTATATAAATCGAATTTTGAAAACTCTTCTATCGATGATTTTGAAAACTGTTTTTTTTTTAAGTTTGTAGGTATCTTCACTGAAAACCTTCAGGAGACACAACTCCTCCCCTAGGGATCACTTAGAGGTTTAAAGGCTTATTGCATATGCTAAATGTAATCGTGCTCCCTACGAAAGTGACATTTAATTTTTTAGGATGTTAGTTTAATTTGCTTTGACATATTTATTATTCTCTTTGTTAGAGGACTAGCAAAGTGTAGGTTTGGGGGTGTGATCTGTGCCAAAATATGACTATATTTCGCACCCTAAATACTAACATGTAGCTATCCGATGAAGGCATTCTAACGGCTGCTGTATAGTTTTAGTAGTTTCAAGTGTTATGGACTGTGGGATATTGAAAGAGCTTAAGTGAACATAATTAGGGGACTATATGAACTTTGGACCATGGAGCCAGCGAAAGCACTGAAAATCGTGAAAAAGACTGATTGGTCTAACCACAGTTTCAAGAGTTAAATATGTCACATGCCCAGTTCAATCGATTGAGATTTGAAACTCAATCGATTGAGTTTAAAAAGCTGCCCAAAAATCAATAAATTGATTTCCAAAATCAATAGATTGATTTCCAAAAATCAATAGATTGATTTCCAAAATCAATAAACTGAATTTAAGGAATTCAATAGATTGATTTTCGAAAATCAATCGATTGAATTCCTTAAATTCAATAGATTGATTTTGGGAATGCAAATGAGCCACCAAAATTCGAATTTTGAATTCAATCGATTGAATTCAAAATTCAATCAATTGATTTTAAAATTCAATCTATTGATTCGGATATGGAATAAATCTAGCCCGAGGTCCTATTTAAACAACAGGATGTTTAGGGTTCAGGGTGTCTTCTGCTCGGTAGATTTTCTTAGGGCCTGTAGCAATATTTTCTTTGATATTTTTAGTTTTGTAGTTAGATAAAAGCTATGTAAGGTTGTGATCTTCTCTAAAAAGATCAAACGGTTGATAAATACAAGAGCAATTTTTATGATGGCTTTCGATTTACATTGTGCGTGTGGATCAAGGATGAGCGGCTAAACCCCTCGTTCAAGGAGGAAGCGACCCCTAGATGAGTAACTAACTTACTTTTAAGCTTACAATTTCTTGTTAGAATTATTGAATCGTACAGCTTTTAGTGTGTGCTTCATCGTGTTATCATCAAATACTCGTTTATAGCCGTCGACCGTGTGATCGGCAACAATAAACGAATTATTCCACCTAGATAGATCTTGTAGATCGATATAGGATGCCATGCGATTAATTCTTATGGTTGTGATTTCAAATTTGAGATACGCTATACCTTTCGCATGATGCATGTCGTGATTGGATGCGTCATAGTGTTCGGATAGGGTATGCCGAATCAATAATTGTATTTTCATCTATTCGTTTTTCTTGTAGTTAAATGATGGTATAATAACATGAAACTGTGTGATTGATTATAGAAAAGTTATAAATCTAGGGTTAACAAACTCCTTGATTATTTCATCATTGTTAATTTCTTAATCATAGTTCATCCGTGCATAGCTTGATTTAGTTCTTTTGATTATTGTATTGTGTAGTGGTAAATCTTGACAATGAAATCTCTCACCCTTGGTACTTCCTTGGGTCTTTGAAATCTCTTTAAAATTAATCTAATTTTGCGCTTCCCTGTGGGTTCGACACCCTTGATTTCGCCGTGCTACAATCGAACTTGTGCACTTGCAAGGGTACACTTTTAAAACCGATCAATCATGTGTGCCAAAAGCTTACAGTTCTTGTACATGTGAGATGATGATTCTACAGAGATGTCCTTTTATGTGTTTTGGATAGCACCTTGGTTTTCTTGTCTTTCTTTTTATCTCTCTATCTCTATCTCTATCTCTGCCCAAGAATACCTTTGATAAATGTGATTCTCGTACTTGAATCCCCGCTGACATATTTGTTTGGCGCTTTGGGTTGCCTTTTTTAGAGGAATAATTGCAAAGTCTATCAAGAAGCAAATGTCTTTTTCCCTCTTTTTTTCTTTCCTTGTGCTATTAGTGATTGGTTTTGCATTATGTACTGATGATTCAAAATTCTCAAGAAAAGTACTAAAGTTTGAGTTAATTTGATAAAACCAACTGTTTATTTTGGGCATGGTATTTGTTGCAGTCGATGGTTTATATATATATATATATATGTGTGTGTGTGTGTGTGTGTGGTATTTGTTGCAGCCGATGGTTTATATATATATATATGTCTGTGATATTTGTTACAGCCGATGGTTTATATATATGTCTGATGGACATGCCCAAATTAGTGGGTTTTGATCATAATATGGGTTCTGTTGTGCCTTCTTGTTTTATTTATTTTAGGTTAAGATGTTAACAAAAATTAGAATGCTCCAAGTATTCCACTAGATCACTTGTTGAATGGAATCGCAAATGGAAGAGAACATGTTTTCACCAATCTCTTAAACGAGGGTTCTTACCTTGACAATGAATCAATGAGATCTTCATACCGAAATGATAGTCCGTGTGAACAACAACCTAGCACAAAGAAACACACGAACTGGAAATTTCAGTGTGAAAGAAGATATACTTCTAGTAGATGTGTGGGTAAATACTTCTACAAGCATTATACGAGGAACTGAATAACTACCACGCTAATCAGGACTTTATTCTAACTACCACGCTAATCAGGACTTTGATACTTCACGCAATCAAGTATCACTAAGTAATTGCTGGTGTTGTGATTTTAATCTTGTTTTACTCGCAAGTGCATGAATCGTGATGTAGTCAGTGGGTGCAGAGTACGAGATCGTTCCCACAAAGATTGATTAGAGAGTTTAAAAGAGAAAATAGCAAATAACCCAAAGAATTATCATAGATCTAGCTTAGTATTTACTAGTTTAAAAAGTCTGAGAGTTTGATGGATGAGATAAACACTAAATAATTAAATTAAAATTTAACCAGATAATGAAAGATAAGGATTGGGATACTAGATCCTCTCATCATAGGTTTATCATTCATGCAATATAAATCTATAAATTAAGATATAAGATTCTCAAAAGATATCTATATGGGAGCACTGACCTTAAACACACATGAGTTCTAAATTGTAGATATGAGATCATGGAAATGTATGATTAACATCCTACGAGTGTATGATTAACACTCACACCTCGGATAGCATTCAAAACCCAATCTCTGTGATAAATTTCACACTATCGATCTAAGATCACGGAGATGTATGATTAACATCCCATGAGTGTATGATTAACACTCACACCTCAAATGGTAATCAGAATTTGCTCCTAGGGTAAAGTCACATTACCGATCTAAGATCACGGAGATGTATGATTAACATCCTCTGAGTGTATGATTAACACTTACACCTCATATAGTAGTAGAATTTAATCCTGAGATGAACAATAATTAGGATAAAATCATTATTATAGAGTTGAGATCATAGGTCATGATTAACTCCTAGATCTCAAACCGCAATCAGATTATATCCATGTCAATAATAACATTAGGGCCCTTAAAAGAATCTAACATCTCAATTATAAATTTATACTATTATAAATGAATACCGCGGATGGGGTTCATTAGATCCCCATCCTCAATGAAACTAGTCACGCATGATTGACATAAAAGGCATGATTAAAACAAAATTACTAAATGACATTTGAAATACTGTAAAATACCTCAACAATTCCAACAGAAACTTTAATCCAACGGGTACAATAATTCTTCGAATGCAGAAATTAAACTAATCTATGAACTAAAATTAAGAAATAGAAAGAGCAATGCTTGGAAAAGGAAAGGGGAAAGCTGAAGAAAAATAAAAGGCTCCCCAAAGGGACAGATCCCTAACCCTAACTCTAATTTTCCTTTAAATAAGGTCTAATTTTGAAACCCAACCTTTTTCCCCCAATTTTGACTAATTTTCGGCTTTAAAAACATAAAGATTCGGCCCAAACTTGATTGATCGAGTCTGTTGCTCGATTCATCGATTTTCCCATATTTTCGTGAAACTCGGCCCAACTCTTCAACAGACACAATCTCAATATTTTGGCTATAACTTTTTACTTCGAACTTAGATTGAGACAATTCTTATGGCCTTAGAAAGAAGACAACGAACTCTACAACTATGGTGTTTTAGCAATTTCACGAATTCGATATTTTAAAGGTCAGAATTGAGCTACAAGTTAGGATAAGTTCTAGATGATCCAAGGTTGCACGAATTTGACGTTATATTCTAAACTCTTGAGTTATTTTATATTCAACTTCTCTCTATACCTGTAAATCAATAAAACTATATAAAACGTATTAAATAGATTTCATCGGGTGGCTAAATGTAAGTTTTAGGGTGTGAAATATGATCATATTTCACACCTCATCAGTTGGTAAACAATTCAGAAGGTGGTCAATAAGTTTTATGGATGTTTGGCTTAAATTAAATCGGTGCGTTAAAGTGGGTTGACTTAAGCAGACAAGGTAAAATCTCTATTGACTCTTGGGATGAATTTCATATTTTGTGTATCTAAATTTGCATCACTTGTCATTTTGTATATTTAATGCATACCTTTTAATTACACAGATTGCTCAAACAAAAGAGTTATATAAGGCGAAAAATAAAGCTTATTTTCAGTTCGAACATTGTTGGACGATTTTGAAGGAATGTCCAAAGTGGGTGGAAGAGAGGAAAATTTCGAGTAGGAAATTAGTTCCAACACCGTCTTCGGAGTTTGCTGAACCTGCGGTCAATTTAGGAGAGGACAATATCTCTACCAGCAACTTTGTAAAATTAGAGAGACCTATGGGGTGGAAGGTTGCACAAGCACAAATGACTAAACGAAAGAGCACAGATGGGCTTGATAAAGAAAGTTTTATGCGGCTGCTAACAGAGACAAAAGAAAGCGTGGATACTACAAAGAAGGAAAAACTAGAACTTTTACAAAAAGCTGATGCTCGAGAGGAAACAAGACTTGAAATTCAATAAAGTAAACAATGTATCAATGAAGATAAAATTATGATGATAGATACAAGTGGATTGTCGGATCTCCAAAAAGAATACTTTCGTATCCGATAAATAAAAATCATTGAAAAGTCTCAAAGATGAATAGTTTGGTTTAACTGATTTTGTCTAGATTTAATAGTTTGCCTTAGGGTCTTTTTGTTTGTTTAAGACAATCATGAAGTTAACTTTCTACGTTGTATTTAGTTTTTTTGTATAAGACAATTGGAGAGTTTTATATCCTAATTTATATTATGATTGAAGTTTATGAGGTGGTAAGGTATCCTTTGATAATCGTTATCTTTTGAAGAGATAATATATTTGAAAAAAAAATTAGTACATAAATGAATATTAAAGTAAAAATATTGTTATAGAAAAAGTAAACGTCGAACATTGAATATTAAACTTCCAAAGGTAGAAAAAAAGGAATACAATAATTGCAGCATATTATTTCTTCAATTTTGGCCATGTGGTTGCCATAGGTGCTCGATGAGATTCAAT
Source organism: Chloranthus sessilifolius (assembly GCA_021018995.1). Lineage (NCBI taxonomy): Eukaryota > Viridiplantae > Streptophyta > Magnoliopsida > Chloranthales > Chloranthaceae > Chloranthus > Chloranthus sessilifolius. The sequence goes on from CM037590.1 coordinate 12,012,289, forward strand.
TGCAGCTGAGAATGAGTTTCACTATCTCGAATGTTCGAATGCATTTGAATGAATTCCGTTAATTCAACAGTGCATATATGTGAAACTTTTACATTGGGAGTGTCATCGACTTGTTCATAGTCAAAGTCAACGACATCATCACTATTTCTCTCATCTTCGATGATCATATTATGTAATATTATACATATTTTAATAATTAATTTTAGTGTTTGACGATTCCATCCACGTGCAGGTCCACGAACTATTGCGAAACGTGCTTGAAGCACACTGAATGTACGCTCACCATCCTTTTTTGTTGACTCTTGTGCTGCAGCAAAATGTTTTGCCTCTCTTTCTTGTGGATGAGAAATTGTTCTTACAAAGGTTGACCATCGTGGGTATATACCGTCAGCGAGGTAGTATCCTACAATGTAGTCATGACCATTTATTGAGTAATTGACAGGAGGAACACTCCCTTCAGCAAACGCAGAAAACACAAAAGATCGCTCAAATACATTAATGTCATTATATGAACCAGGTAGCCCAAAAAAGGCATGTCATATCCATAGATCATATGAAGCCACTGCTTCTAAAATAATCATTGGTTCACAGGAATGACCAGAAAATTACCCCTTCCACCTAGCTGGGCAATTCTTCCACTTCTAATGCATACAATCAATACTACCTAGCATCCCTAGAAAGCCACGTTGTTCGCCAACTTCTAGCAATTTAGCGATGTCATTGCTATTTGGTGACCTTAAGTACATGTCTGAAAAAATTATAACTACCGCTATACCAAAATATTTCAGGGACTCAATCGTGGTAGATTCTCCAATCCTCACATACTCATCTACGTAGTCAGTCGCTACTCCATAAGCTAGCATTCTAAGTATGACTGTCATCTTTTGAAGGGAAGATAAGCCGATAGTTCCAACACAATTTATTTTTTTTGTAAAGTATGGATCATAAGCTTCAATCGCAGATAGAATACGAAGGAAAGGAGAGCGGTTCATCCGAAACCGCCTTCGAAATAATTTCGGAGGATATACTGGTGAATCAGCAAAATAATCCCGAAAAAACCTCTGGTGGCCTTGCATAGTATCACGATCGATAAACACACGCCTTGGAATAAAATCATAACATGCTTTGCTCCTTCTCTCTCCATAAAAAAGTTCATGTGCCGTAACAATTGCGGTAGTTAATACCAACTCATTATCGGAGTCGAAATCTTTAAGTAGCATTTGATATACAGAATTTTTAGACATTTGAGCGAAAGCAAAAAATGAACGATGTAGAAAATTAGTATACAAACTTGTGAAAAGAGAGATAATATTATGTTGTATGGAACACTAGAATAGATTGATATATTTATAGACCAATCTGATTTCTATTACGAGAATATGATCGTTGAAAAAATATAGCCGTTATAAGAGAATATGACCGTTGGAAAAATATAGCCGTTATAGGAAAATGTGACCTTTTGAAAATATGACCGTTGGGAAAATATAGTCGTTATAGGAAAATATGACCGTTGGAAAAATATAGCCGTTATAAAAAACTATGACTGTTTGAATTTTTTTATATTTAATTATTATAAATAATTGGTTGATACGTATCGGTATCGGCCTCGGCATACCGATACTCAAGACCGATAGCGATTTGACACTTTGCATTCAAAAATATGACCGTTATAATAATATAGCCGTTAGAGAATTTGAATTTTTAAAAATTGAGTACTGGTAGTAAAATATATTAAAACAAGAATGAAAAATAATATTTTAAAGAATAGAGTAGTTAAAATAGAGTGTCTACTGGAGTGATATTTACTGTAGCAATAGCTAAATTTGTGTTTAGCTACTCAAATTTAGCTATCCTTGCTGGAGATGCTCTTAGGTCATCATCCTCAAAACTAAGTCAGTTGTGGACTATGACATAAAATCCTTTGAATTAATCAAAATTTTAGGAAAATTCTCCATTTTTTTTGTTTTCTATACCAATTGAATGTTTTTTCTGAAATATTTCTAATTACTTTTTAATCATTTTGCTACATACTTTACTCATACTTTCTATTGCGGAGCTCTATCTTCCACATAAGGAAGTTCGTGATCTTGGGCCTACTATCAAATGATGGTATTTTGATTATCAAAAGTGAACATGATCATGGCATACATCAAACGTGATTCTTGGATCACTTTTTGAAATGTGTTTCATGTGGAATCAAATCGGAATGTCTGATAGTAGGCCTATAATCTCAAAAATCAATTGTGTAAAGGATTAGGGTGAAAATGATCTACATCGTCTGATTCGAACAATTTACTATTTAAGCACATTTCTATCTTGTATACAAATGCATTAAGGGCAGGGTCTTTGTAAATAGGTCTCCCAACGGGGCTGGCTAGGGTGGAACTAAGGTCAATTTTAGTTCATCCCAAGCCGAGCTGCCCAATATATAGGCTCAACTTGACTCTTGGACGACTTTGAGATATGTTTGACCCCACCCCTCTCGGGTGGAGCTAAGCGGGATTAGAGCTCGTTTCAGTAGGATCTAGGAGAGGTAGATGGTAGACAGCCTTACCTCTATTTTGGAGAGACTGATTCTCAAATGTGCAACCTATCATTTTAGGTAGACATCACTTGCTATCGTACCAAGGTCGAACCTCTAGAGCCAAAATTATTTAATAGAGACATAGGCCTCATTCGAATAGGCAGAAATGCTCAAAAAACAGAGTTGCGGCTAGGAAAGGAGACTTTCTGAGCACTTTCAGAGTGTTTCTTGCGTTCGGCAATGGCGCTAGGACCCACATTAGAAGCGACGGTTCCCGAGTTTAAGGCGTTTTGCCATTTCCAAGCAAAAAAGCAAAAAACTAAGGAAATGCCAGATTCTGAATCCCTAGTGAGTATACTTTATCTCAAACACACATCATATAAAAACCAAATTGTGCTCCAATGGCTACTTGTTCTTGCCGAAGCGGAAGGAGACCCACCGGTACCAACCGGAGAAGCACCTGTCAATTTATTCCATCACCATCGATTCCAAAATTGACGGAGTCAAGTACTGTGCAACTACTTTCGTGTGATCGAAAGGATCCTTCATATGTGGAAAGAGAAACCCTAAAAATTTAACAAAAAATCGATGAAATTTCTAGAGATTAGATAATGTACAATCAATCGTGTCGAAAATTTGTTCTTCAAATTGCATAGTTGTGGCAAATTTTAATTGTTTGATTTGGGTGTGTTGTGCCTTAATTTGTGGATACAAAGAGGGAAAGAGAAGAAAAGAGTGATATTTATTGTAGGTATATTTTAAGTATGAACGTATATAGAGTGTTTAGGAAGAGTACAAGAGATTATACTCCCTTCTTATACACCATACACTCAGCAAGTGCGTTCAATCCGAATGTGGTATTTTAAATGATCTTACACAATTAATAGATTAAGATGTGGGTGATCCATATATTATAGATTCACGGCCTTCATCGTCACGACCTACTCCTCCAGTTAGGCGAATGATTGAAGTAGTAGACCTAGATCATCTATATCAGGGTTACAAACGCATCCATTATCACAACATCATCTTTTTTCACTTGCGCCTCCTGGACATCGCCATCGAGTCAGGGCACCAGAAATTCGAGGCCCTTTCTAAAACCCATCCAACCTACTATAGAGTATATACTTTCCGTTATCGTACAAACGAATTTATAGTGTTAGTATGATAGGCGATCGGGTAGTAAAACTGTAGGAGGAATCATTTTTGCACAATTGCATCAATGAAAGTATTCAATCTCCCATGGATCGTGCATCGACTAAAAATGACCTTCAAATATATACCGCATGGTATCGAATGCTCTACCATCATTTCTACTGTTATACGATGCCCCTTAACTAGACCAATTATGTGGTTTTCTAGAATAATTACAAGAACATAAAAAATCTTTTGTTTATGGGAAATGTCAAGAATCATAGCTTTTATGAGGCCTAAAATAACACACTTGGGAAATGCCAGAAATCTAAGTTGGCCAAAAATATGCAGGAAATTAAGTTGTCAGGAATCTGAGCTTTTTTAGGAAAATTGGGGAAATAGAATAAGAAGAGAGCATAAACCGCCTTTGAGGATAGAAACTTTTTATAAGACTAAATGTCATATTTTACTAAAATGCCGTTATAATTAAATTGTTCAACAATTTAATTATACGCATTTCAGTAAAATGTAATAGCCACTTCGGCTGGTTCAAGTCAAGTTTTTGACATCTAATTCAAACCCAATCAAGGATCAAAATATCGGCTTCGTTTTTGGTTTCGGGCATGACCGAAACTGAAAATTTAAATTGAAATTTCGGTCCAAAATTTTCCCTCCATACATATTTTGACCGATATTTCGGTCAAATTTTTATTTTGGTAAGGACCGAAACCGATACATTTCAACCAATTGCCGATAGTTTGAATTAGCCGAAATTTTGAACCATGGACCCAACCCAATCTACCGGATTGGGCCTGTGTGTGTGTGTGTATATATATATATATATATATATATATATATATATATATATATATATATATATATATATATGGGAGCTGCTTCCATCCTCTATGAGAGGACGGTCACCGTCCTCCAAGGTCCAATTGGAGGTACACATAACACCCAAAACACTCTTTGGTTGTCATGTGGAGTACGGGTGGATGGTTTAGATCAATTTTTAAAAAAGAAATTTCGAAAAAACTTTTTAAAAGCATAAGTCAATGTTTGACTAGTTTCAATGATCTACATTTCACAACTCAAAAAACATATGGTGGAGATGAGTTTTTAAAATTATTTTTCTCTGAAAATGATCTAAGCAATCCACCCGAGGTCCATGTGACATTAAAACAATGTTTTGGATGCCATGTGAACCTCCACTTGAAACCTTGGAGGTCGGTCATCGTCCTCTAAGTTTCCAAGTGCAGGTCCACGTCAAGGGTCAAAATCTCGGGTATCCGATTCTTATCGCCCGAGCTTTAAATCGATACGTATCGAATGATATATATCGGAACAGTAACTTATCGGATGATACATTGAATGAATCGTCCAGGCATTTGTATGTAAAATGGTCTGGCATTTGAATGCAGTATCGTCACGGTCCAATCTGCGTACGTGTCGTCAATCGTGTCGATCGTCGAACAAAGTACGACCCATGGTCCATGTGGCATCCAAAACATTATTTCAATGCCACATAGACCTCAGGTGCATTATTTAGAGTATCTTTAAAAAAACATATTTGAAAACTCATTTCCACCATGTGTTTTTTGAATCATGAAATATGGACCAATGAAATCCGTCAAACTTTGACTTGTGAATTTAAAAAGTTTTTTTTTGAATTAAAAAAAAATAAATTAATTTAAACCGTCTACTTGTGCTCCACGTGGCATCCAAACAGTATTTTATATGCCACGTGTACCTCCAACATGTAGGCCAACTCAAACCAGTACATTGGGAGACCTAATTGTAGACAACTTCTTTTAGATTTTGAGAACCTTCATTTGCAACCCAATATTCTTTCGTGTCAACCTACGTGCTTAAATCCTCAATTATTTTGAGGTAGACATGGAAGATTTTTTTATTTTTCCCCCATTGTTTAAGATAATGAATCTAAAGATCATAGGCCTATCATCAAATATTCACATTTTGATAGAAATTTGCAAACGACGGACATATTTTGTAGTCGCAAAATACATGCGGCATACCACATACGTGACACAACGTGACTGGCTGCCCCTACTGACATTGTTTGGGCCCCATTACACTTGCAACCAATTGCATCGCATTATATCAGCTGCATGCACTTTGCCTATACAAAACCTGCCTGCCATATAACACTGTCAAATTTTAATTACACATGACACACATCCCATGAACCACGTCTGATGCATGTTGATGATTATCTTATTTTTTTAGATGTGTGGCATGTGAATCAAAATATGAACCTTTGATGGTAGGCCAATGATCTTCATATGATCGGAGTGAAGAAAAAATATATCTATTGTCTAATTCAAAGTAGTCGAGTATTTAAGCAAGTGATATCTGGGTCGAGAGGAAGAATCTGGGTTGTAAATGAAGGTACCTTATGATATTTTGGTAGAGAAAATATTTTGCAGATGGAATATCATCTGTGGGTCATAAATACATCTGATTCGACCCATATTGAGAAGTTTATTTTATTTTAATTGTAAAAGACTAAAATGCCCATTCCATTATAAACTATTTTCAAAGCAAGTCAGGGACCTCTCAGAAACTAATCCGTCTCTTCGTACACTGTAGTTTTTTAATTGTATGACATGAAGGAGAGCTCTGCTGCAAAAAGAGACGAAAGGGTTGCTTGTTGTAGAAGGTTCTTCCCTAAAATTTAGGGTTTTACAGTGTTTGCTTGCGCGTAATTCCGGTTCTTCCGTACAAGAAATCGAATTTTCCCATCTGTGTTTTGTTTTTAATTGACGATCGGTGAGGATTTGTGTAGATTTGTTGGATGGTTTTTGGTCTGAGAGGAGCTATAGAAGCTGGAATAGGGTTTTAATTGGGGATTTTTTGTGAGAATTATATTATAAACAAGGTTCTCGTTGTCGGGTTTTGAAGGAATTGGGGTTTGTTGAGGATAATCTGTGGTGGGTTTGGCATAATTCAAGGTTTTAAAGAAGGATATATTTTTTGGGTATTGAGAGAATTGGAATTTGACACAATTAGGGTTTTATTGATTATATGTTCGTTGGGTTCCAGGGAATTAAGTGTTTAACTGGGGTTGTCTTTGTTTGGTTTTCAGAGAATTAGGGTTTTATTGCAGATATCTATATGGGGTTTGAGAGAGTTTAGGGTTTAATTGAGGTTATGGTTGTTGGGTGTGAGAGGGATTAGGTTATTTTTATGGAAATAACTTTTTGTTGTGTATTCAGGTAACTTTGTTATGAATTCAGTGAAATAGATTGTCAACTGTGTTGCTGATAATTTCAAGTGGATATTTGTGAAGTTTGGTGTTTAAAACCCGGTCAGCTGTTGTTGTGAACATTGGATTTTGTAGATAAATTATTTTTTTTCTTTTGTTTTTTGATCAGTAGTAGATTTGGTATTTTGAATTGGAGATAAGATGAGTTCGATCGTAACCGCCGATTTTGTTCCGGGTTGTAAACTATTTGTCCATGTTGCCGAAAATGGTCACACATTTGAACTTAACTGTGACGAATCGACGCCTGTTGAATCGGTTCAGCGCTGCTTAGAATCCTTATCAGATATCTGTTACAACGATCAGCTTCTTCTCTGTGTTGATACAAAACTAGAATCACGACAGTCCTTATCATTCTATAAACTCCCTTGTGATGATCGTGAAGTCTTCCTCTACAACCGAGCTAGAATTCTCCCTGATTCCCCGCTTCCGCTCCCAGAACAATTCGATGTCGATGAAATTACTGACCCACCATCTCCGTCCTCGTCTCAAGATCCACACCCATTGGATGATGCATCCGATCCGGCTCTTAAGGCATTACCTTCGTACGAACGCCAATTTCGTTACCATTTCCAACTAGGGAATCGTATTTATGGTTGTACCCAGGCCAAATTCCGGACATGTGAGAGGCTTTTGAGAGAGAAACTTGTGCAAGAAAGGGCGTTGGAGACTGCTAAGGGAAATATGGACCATTATTTTCGAATGATAAAGCAAATGTACACCGATTTCATGAAGTGTTTTGCACAACAACATAGGTGCCATTTGGATATTTTGATGAATTTTGGAAGCGATATAGAGAGATTGAGATTGTGCAAGCTTCACCCAGGTTTACAGACCGAATCAAGAAAGTGTTTGATAGATTTTGTTAAGGTGGATAACTTGCGGAAGTGGGCCGCAAATTGTGCGAGTTCTCATCGGCAGTTTGAGATGAAGGTTTCGCAGCTGAAGGCGATGTTTGCCGAACTGAAACGAAGGATTCAAGAACTGTTCTCTAACAAGGCTTCTATTAGGATTAGGGATGTGGAATTTATGATTAAAGACCATCACTGCTATCTAAATGAGCAAAAGTGTATAATGCAGTCATTGAGGTTGGTTTGCTTCGTCTTCTTTATTCTTTTTTTTTTTTTTGTTTTTTTGTTTTTTTGTTTTTTTCTCTTGACATTGACTGTGATTACCTATTTACCTACATTGATAGATGGCAAGGATTAAAGTTTCGGTATCGGTCTGTGCTGATGCCGAGATGTATCGACTCGGATATCGGGTATCATCTTGGATGTCGGCCCTACAATATAATACAGATGATTTGTATTGGTTGATACTTTGGCGATGCATTTGTCTGCTCCGATACTAAATTTGAGGCCATGGGCTGTTGCCAATGGCAAGTTGGAGATGGAGTGGGTCAAATCTGGATACTAAATTTGATCAGTTTAGGGAAAAGAATCATCCATTGTAGAAAATATTTTTCCGTGTTCTTGGTACCTTCTGCACTCCTATTGACGAGGGTTTCTCACCATATTTGAATTTACAACTTGTTTTCTCATCGGTTCTTTTTTAGCATACTTGACACTAAAATAATGTTCGAGGTTGAGTTTTCAGTTCAGCAAATTGAACTCATTAACATCACTTTGGTTTGAGATCATTGTATGCTGGGATAGTATTTGTTGGGCCCGTCTGTTGACCTTGTGGTGGGGATGAATAAAGATTTAAAGAGTGTTTTTAAAGTGCCTCTAACTCAGGCTGATGTATTTATTTTCTATGTTTAGTATCTCATTCCAACAATTTTAAATTATTATTATGGCCTCTATAAACTCAAACTTGTTGAATCGAAACCCACCAATTCTCGAGTGCTTTGATTGAACTAACTTCAAGATACATGACAGAAAATCCATTTCATGTTGACAACTTTGAAGATTTCTCACTGCCAACCACAATGTGTCCTGTTCCAGGAGAAAATCTTATGTTTGAGGAAGTGCAAAAGCAATAAAAGTGAGAGGTTGGGATTGGATCTTTTCCCCAATGGTGATGCCCTCAAGCATGTAGTGTTGAGCTCAGGGGTCCAAATCCAAATTTTGCTGTGCACCCACTGAAGTTAAAGAAAACACATTGTAATTTTACTTAGTTTGGTGGGTGCATAGCAAAAGTTGGTGTATTAATAGCAACACTCGCGTAATATGTAAATTAGCTTCTTTTGTTTCTTCTTTGCTATCTAAAAGTACAAATTTGAGACTCATTTTGGTGTGTTTGCAGTAAAGATGTCGACATGGTGAAGAAACTTGTAGATGATTGTTTGAGCTGTCAAGTACCTGCCACACTCCGCCCTCATGATGCAGTTTCCGCACTTGGTCCCATGTACGATGTCCATGACAAAACTCATCTACCCAAGATGCAAGCTTCCGACCATTCAGTTTCCAAGCTGCTAGATTTCTGCAAGGGTAAAAAGAACGAAATGAACCTGTTTGTGCATAATTCTATGCAAAAGATAGCATACATCCAGTCCATTATCAGAGACATCCGTCTACAATTTCCAGCTTTCAAGGAGGCCATGGTACGACAGGACGATATATTTGAAGATCTAAAATTGGTTCATGGGATTGGTCCTGCTTATCGGGCATGCCTCGCAGAAGTAGTAAGAAGGAAGTCGTCTATGAAGCTTTACATGGGCCTAGCCGGGCAGTTAGCAGAAAGGCTCGCAATGAAGCGGGAGGTTGAGATTAGAAAACGAGACGAGTTCATAAAAGCGCAGGGTGCTTACGTACCCCGTGATATATTGGTGACCATGGGGTTGTTTGATTCTCCGAGTCAGTGTGATGTTAACATAGTTCCTTTCGATACCAACTTATTGAACATAGATATTATGGACATAGATCGTTATGCTTCTGAAAGTTTGGTTGGTATGTGTTCTAAAAGCAAGAATGAAACTGAAGGAAATTCCATAGATTCCCGTGAATCGTACGACTCTGAGGAGCTTCTTGAGGTTTGCGGGTCAGTGGAAATTGCAGGAACAACCAAGATTGAAGTTGAGAATGCATGGCTAAAAGCTGAACTTGCTTCGGCCATAGCCGCGACATGTTTGTCCAAGCTGGATGTTGGATACGATTCCCTAGATGAGAGTAAGCTAGATAATCTACTGAAGAACATGGCAGAAAAGACGGCTGAAGCTTTACGCCTGAAGGATGAGTATGGAGAAAATCTCAAGTCCGTGCTCAAAATGAAACAGATGCAATGCTTATCTTATGAAAAGCGGATTCGAGAGCTTGAGCAAAGATTGTCAGATCAATATTTGCATGGGAAGAAGCTTTCGAGCAGTAAGGATGCCTCCGAATTATTTGGGCTTTCATCTGTGAAAAGCGATGACTGCAAGTCAGAAATATGTGGGGAAGGAGATTCCCATATGCCTTACGTTTCTACGGAGCCTATGGATGATGAAGTCTCTAGCACACCAGCATCCCTAGATCTGAAACTAGAGCAGTTCGCGGGGGAATCGAGCAAACCCCGAGAAGGTGTGGATGAGAATATGATGGAGCAAGTAAATGATTTTGTGCGTAAATCTATGGATGCGTCGATGATGGAGCAGCTAAGTGATAAAGTTGAGCACGAGACAACGGCAACGCTGTTGGGCTTGACACTGACACGCACTTCTAGTACGGAGAGCTTAGCAGAGCCTTTGAATGCAGTATCTTGTAAAACTGATGCAGCAGCTATAGCTATGGATGGCCTTTTGTTAGAATTGCAAAGTGCACCAGCAGACAAGTCAAATAAATTCAGTGGAACTGAAATCAAGCTCAAAGATGCCATGGAGGAGGTGGCCATCCTTAGGAAAGAAATGGAAATCAGCCAGAAGCTCCTGGATGAATCTCAGGTAATTTTGGACAAATTTTTTTAAAATTTTTTTAGGGGCATACAGTTCTAGAAAAATGCACAAAAATTGAGTGGAATTTTGTTAATAGCCACAAAGTCAGGAGTCGGCAATAAATTGGCAAGGGTCTAAGTCGGGAAAAATCGGTGAAGTCGAAAAAATTCGGGAAATTAAAAAAAATATAAAAAAGTATATCCTAATATATTTGAAGTGAAAAATAATGATTTTAGTGAACAAAATAGGCAGAATCTAAATTTTTTTTTATGAACAAACTGATGCCGGGACTCCAAGATTAAGAGCCACAATAGATTTTCCAGCCAAGAAGAGAAGGAGTGACAACCAGATCATGGCAAATTCGATCGATCGAATGTCGATGGTGATATTTCATATATTTGAATTTCGATCGATCGAAATCGCGCCGAGTTAGTTTAAATTCTTTTAATTTTCTATTTTGAACTTAAGTTTTAGAGGCTTATTTGTCTTTTATTTAATGCTTGTTTTAGGGTTTTCTTTTATTGTAAGACCTCCTATATAAGGTCTTTAAACAATGTAATTAGGGAGTTTTTTTTTTATTAATGAAAAGAGAGTTGCTTTTGTGCAAACCCCTAGAGAGCTTGTGAAAAGTTTTCAATTGAGGGAGTGAATCCTTCAAACCTTGAGGAGTGAACGATCGTTTCTCGTGTGACTTGGTGCGAAGCCGACGTACAGCCGTGGTGTGAAGCTTCGGAAAACTCTTGGTGTGAAGCCTTGGAATCTATCTTTTAGTTTGTCTTTTCCCTAGTTGTCAGATATTATTTTTCTTTCTTTCCATTGATAAAAGAACAAAAATCCCAAAAGAATCGTATTCCATGACATCATTAATCTCCCCTTTTTGAACTATTTATTCAAGTTTTATCTCCTTCAAAATCCCCGAGGAATCAAATCCGATATTGCAATTATCGCTTGATGCCCTAAACTAGAACGAATTCCGAGTTCCTTCATCGGAGCCGTTTTTCTAGATCGGAAAATTTTACGCATGCGACACTAAGATGGATTAATCTAATTGTTTTATTAATTTCATTGAATTAATTTATGTGTTGCTTGATTTTGAATATTTCCGCTATTCAATTCATTCTAAAAGTCAATCCCAAATTGGCATATTAGGATTGTAGCATTTGTCCCGCGTCAGTTTTGGTATCAGAGCACATCTTAGTTTAGGGTTGTCCGTGTTATATAGATTTTAGGGTTCGCTTGAATTTAGTATATTTTGTCTTGCATAATTTTGTTATGGATACCAGTACTTTGAGGCCCTGATTAGAGATCTTGCATCTAAGGTGACTGCTAGTCAAACTCGGATGGATGAGCACATCGCTGATCAACAAGCCAGACATGAGGCTTTAGAGACTCGTTTCGAACAGATTAAAGAGCTCATCGTTGAGAATCACAATAGAGTTAACAACCGTGACCGTAGGAGAGATGTTCCTCCCCGAAGTGAGGTCAAAACCAATTTGGACGATAAGGTCATGAAATCTGTGAAAATGGACGCTCCTACTTTTGACGGGAAAAGACAACTCAAGGTCTTTCTCGAATGGGTCGCTAGCATGGAAAACTACTTTGAGTGGTATGCCATGTCCGAAGACCACAAGGTCAGATTTGCTAAAGTCAAGCTTATGGGTCAAGCCAGACTTTATTGGTTAGGAAGGGAGTGTCGTAGGCAAATACAGGGTCTATGTGCTATTTCCGCTATTCAAATCATTCTAAAAGTTAATCCCAAATTCGCATATTAGGATTTTAGCGTTTGTCTCGCATCAGTTTTGGTATCAGAGCACATCTTAGTTTAGGGTTGTCCGTGTCATATAGATTTTAGGGTTCGCTTGAATTTAGTATATTTTGTCTTGCATAATTTTGTCATGGATACTAGTACCTTAGAGGCCCTGATTAGAGATCTTGCATCTAAGGTGACCGCTAGTCAAACCCGGATGGATGAGCACATCGCTGATCAACAAGCCCGACATGAGACTTTAGAGACTCGTTTCGAAGAGATTAATGTGCTCATCGCTGAGAATCACAATAGAGTTAACAACCGTGACCGTAGGAGAGATGTTCCTCCCCGACGTGAGGTTCAAACCAATTTGGACGATAAGGTCATGAAATCTGTGAAAATGAATGCTTCTACTTTTGACGGGAAAAGACAACCCAAGGTCTTTCTCGAATGGGTCGCTAGCATGGAAAACTACCTTGAATGGTATGCCAAAGTCAAGCTTATGGGTCAAGCCAGACTTTATTGGTTGGGAATGGAGCGTCGTAGGCAAATACAGAGTCTTCGTGCTATTTCCACGTGGATCGAAATGAAAGTCCAACTGCACGAAAAATACGTTCCCGTATCATATGATGAACGTATTCTTAATTAGTGGCAGTCATTGCATCAAGGAGACTCCCCAATCACAGAGTACATCGATCGGTTTGAAGATCTAATGACCCAGGTCGTTGTCGATGAACCAATAAAAGTTACCCTCTCTCGATTCCGAATGGGTCTTCGCCCAGAGTTACAGAGGGAAGTCATTCCTTATCCCGTTGCGGATGTCGAGGAATGTTTTGCTAGGGTCGAAGAATTAGAGCGATATCTCGACACCCCCAGTCATGGCCGATCTAAGTCTTCCAAATTTGAGTTTCAATCTAACCCTATTGAAAAGGGAAATAATGCCTCTAGTCAATCCTCAAAATCCATAATTTCCCAAGTTGACAAGGGAAAGGGACTAATGGTCGAGAGTTCTAAGCGTGCCCCACAACATCGTTATAAGTGTCAAGGTTTTGGTCACTTTGCATCCCAATGTCCTAGTAAGGGTCAAACTTTGATCATTCAGGAGCATACTGAGAAAGAGAACAATGAGATACCCAAAGAAGTGTACGAACCATGTGACACTCCAAGTGATGAAGAAGGTGAGGTTCCGGTCAGAGCCATAGGTTGCATTAGGACAATTCCCATTGCCGAGGACGCTGTTGATAATGTGTCCATCTCAATGAGTCATTAGAGTTGGTAGGATCACATTATCATTCTGATTTGCATGGGATTAACAATCTGAATTTATTGAGCACCGGAAATACACATGATCGGATTAATACATTGAATATATTTAATGAATTTGATACTAACTGTTTTGTGTTAATTCCTGATGGCTCTGAGCATGTGAAATTTTTCCCAATTTCAGAAAAGGGTAATGATGGAGATCTCGATCTTCCTTTAGACAAGGGCAACCATCCGATAGTTGCCATAACGGATCTTATGCCTATTCTTGATCCCACTACCCCGCCCGTTGATCCATTCCTTCTTGAGCATCCAATCGAACCACACCCATTTTCCCGATTCCTATCTCGTACCCTACCTGTACAACATGAGAAAAGGTCGAATGAGAACGTCATAGAATTTCCAAGCTTCTATGCCAATGAAGGTAAGAATCAGAAGTATCTCATAGTGTGGAAGGACAAACCATGAATGAAGCTTCCGAAGTGTGCCATCCATGGGTTCCCTAACTCATCGTAGATGAGTTTTTCCCACCCGGGGAGATTGATGCGGGACGCCAAGATTAAGAGCCGTAAATTCGAGCCGCAATAGATTTTCCAGCCAAGAAGAGGCGGAGCGAAAACCAGATCATGGCAAATTCGATCGATCGAAGTTTATTTCGATTGATCAAATGTCGACGGCGATATTTCATATATTTGAATTTCGATCGATCGAATTTTAATTTTGATCGATCGAAATCGTGTCGAGTTAGTTTAAATTTTTTTAATTTTCTATTTCAAACTTAAGTTTTAGAGGCTTATTTGTTTTTTATTTAATGCTCGTTTTAGGGTTTTCTTTTATTGTAAGACCTCCTATATAAGGTCTTTAAACAATGTAATTAGGGAGTTTTTTTTTTTTATTAATGAAAAGAAAGTTGCTTTTGTGCAAATCCTAGAGAGTTTGTGAAAACTTTTCAATCGAGGGAGTGAATCCTTCAAACCTTTTGGAGTGAGCGATCGTTTCTCGTGCGACTTGGTGCGAAGCCGATGTACAGCCGTGGTGTGAAGCTTTGGAAAACCCTTGGCGTGAAGCCTTGGAATCTATCTTTTAGTTTGTCTTTTCTCTAGTTGTCAGGTATTATTTTTCTTTCTTTCCATTGATAAAAGAACAAAAATCTCAAAAGAATCGTATTCCATGATATCATTAATCTCCCATTTTTGAACTATTTATTCAAGTTTCATCTCCTTCAAAATCTCCGAGGAATCAAATTCGATATTGCAATTATCACTTGATGCCCTAAACTAGAACGAATTTCGAGTTTCTTCATCGGAGCCGTTTTTGTAGATTGGGAAATTTTACGCATGCGACGCTAAGATGGATTAATCTAATTGTTTTATTAATTTCATTGAATTAATTTATGTGTTGCTTGATTTTGAATATTTCCGCTATTCAATTCATTCTAAAAGTTAATCCCAAATTCATATATTAGGATTTTAGCGTTTGTCCCGCGTCACAAACTGAGCAAAGTAACCTAAAGGTTTTTTCCCCCTCAAGTATGAGTGAAAAAAAGAAAAAAAATCGTACCACATTACAAACATCGCCAATTAATCGTCCGAGTGGTGACTTAGCTGATTAATCGGCGATAAAGTCGGGATGACCGCAAGTCGCTGACTTTTTCCAATGTTTTGAAAAAATCGGAGACTTTTTTTACTATGATTTTGGTTCTTCACACAAAATAAACTTTACAGAACTATTACAGATTGGGGCACGACTACCCCAATTTTGGTACGAGTGGCATATCCTTTTTGCAGTCCAATTTGTCAGAAAATGGTAGCTCATAGTGGAAGCTACCGTAGGCCCAAACATCACGTTCATTGGAGGATTTGAACTGTCCAATCTATGCACTCTAATTTGGGCAGTTGTGCATATGTTTTCAACTGTTAACAGCAAAGTGCACTGATCAGATGGTGTTGAAGCTCTCATAGGCTTGATACTTGGCTGAGACGTGCCAATGAACTGATAGTTGGACTACTTGGTTTGACCAAAGATGTCTCCACATGGCATAAAAGTGGGTTATCATGGCCCTAGTGTATATGAACAAGATATTATGTGATTAGAGGAGTTTTTTTGACTTATGCCATGGTAAGCAAACGGTGGACTAGCTATCAATTGAATTAGAAAAAGTCTGTTTTCTGTAAGTGAAAAATTAAAGGGTACAAAGGATAGGTTATAGTTGTCTTACCTATGGTATGCCCAATGAAATCAATTCTTGTCCAATTCTTCTCTGAAGCTCCACAAAAAAATTTAAAAAGGGTTTGTTTTTCCACTCTACTATTTTTGGTCACAGTTGGAAAATTTTCAATGAACCATGTTTGGCTGGCAAAGCATGAAGTTTGATCTGTGATTTGTAGGGCAAAACTGTCTGAAAATTACCAAAAAAAAACTTTTTTAATCCCTAGGGGACTGGGTGCACCCTTAGATGATGTTGTGTGATGGGCAATCGCATGCCACTTGGCACATGATCTGGCGTTGGTGTGCATCACCAGAATGCTGCTCACAAATGCACTATCCCATTTCTCTCTCTCTCTCTCTCTATTTATATACACACACACACACACACACACGCACAGAGGAAGAAGGGAATGAATGTGGCACCCAAAACACTGTTGTGGTGCCATGTGGAGCTACAACATGTTGTGTAGATCATTTAAAAATAAATAAATTCAGTATTGAATTGCAAAATTAAAAGTCTAAATTTGACTGTAATTCAGCAGTCCAGATTTTAAGCCTAAATAAATACACACCGGAGATGTTTTGAAATATAATATTTTTAACTGATCTAAACAATGCTACCTTGCTCCACATGGCTCCCAAAACACGTTTGGGGCACCATGTGGACCTTGGAGTATGGTGAAGGTACTCCATCGGAGTGTGTGTATATTGATTGGTAAGCTGGGATTGAACTTGCGACCTGGAGGTTGCAATATTGTCAACCTTCCAGTTGAGCTACAAGCCCAACTCCTGAAGAGGAGAAAGACACTTAAGCCAAGTGCAAACCTAGCTGAAAACTGGCAGCTCAAATCAGCTTTCATGGGAATAGCTAGCTCATTGAGTAAGAAACATTTATTTCTTGCTACTAAATACTGACATTGCTTCTCCAAATGCTCTTCAGTGCCCAACTTCAAAGTACATTAGTTGGATAAGGGAGTGAGATATGCCTTTGATCCTCCTTAGCCCTCTCCTGGAATTCTTCTACTTTATGAAATTGATAAAGTATAAACTAATAACATGTTGATAGACATTATAATTTTACTAATAAGTTGAATAACTATAAGGGTTATCCTTAATTTTACTACTTAGCATTATGTTTATTGATCATGAGTTTATCGAGATTAATATTGATTTATCAAACTGGTTTGTATTGGTAAACTTAATTGATAGTATCAGGTATCGACTTATTTCACTTACTAACAATTCACTTACTGTAAGAACAGATGAATTGTGCACACTTGGAAAATTGCCTTCATGAAGCTAGAGAGGAAGCCCATACAAATCTCTTTGCAGCCAACCGGAGGGCTTCTGAGTATAGTACACTACGCGCCTCTGCTGTAAAACTGCGCGGCTTGTTTGAAAGACTTCGTAGCTGCATTACTGCTTCAGGTGGAGTTGCTGATTTTGTCGACTCATTACAGTCACTAGCTCTTTCTTTGTCCAGGTATGCTGCTACCTTAAGAAACTTCAATCTTTGCAATTGTCGTCTTCTATAGTTGTTATCTTCTCCTTCCACCTCACTGCAGCTTAAAAGTTCTTCAGTCTTGGTAGATTTTCAAGTGAATTATACTTTCATTTATGTTCAACAGGGTATGCAAATTAGCAGTTACTCATGATATTTTACTATCTAAAAAACATTAAAGATGATTTTACCAAAAGATAGAGTTTAATTGTAAGTCTGCCACCTAGCCTGGGTTAGTAGGGCTGTCAATGGGTCGGGTCGGCCGGTTGCCTAACCCACCCGACCTTGTTTTTGAATTGGATGGGGCACATAAACTAGACCTGTCGAGTCGAATGGCTCAGTAAATCTATTATTAGTATTATCTATTTAATTATTATATATAATATCGGTCAATTCAGATCGGGTGGTTCGTTAGGGGGTAGAGATAAGACCTGAAACAATCTTCTCTCTGACAAAATGGATATCGACTTCAATATGTTTAGTCCTCTCATGTAGAACAGAATTGCAGGCAATAAGGATGGCATCTTGATTATCACAACAAAGAGGAATAGATCAAGAGATATGCAAACCAAGCTCATCAAGAAAGTACCGTAACCACAACAACTCACAAGCTCCAAGAGCAATGGCCCTATATTCCCCCTTTGCTCTAGATCGTGAGACGACAGGGTGCTTTTTACTTTTCCAAGTGATAAATAAGAAACATGCAAAGACCCAATGTAGGTCTACGATCAGTAGCAAATCAACCCAATCTGTATTAATATAACTAATAACACCATGATGCCCCCCATGCCTTCCATATAGGATTCGACGACCATGGTTGGACTTGAGGTGATGCAGGATACGATGAACAACCTCGAGATGGGGCACACCGCACATGATGAGTATCCATGAGTTGACTAATAACACTCACAACGTGACCAATATATGATCTCGTGATAGTCAAGCAGATCAACTTGCCAGCAAAGCATCGATAACTCTGCGAGCTAGAGAAAAGATCTCTTTTTCAATGTTCTTAAAGTCACCCGATGTGGCCGCCCGAGAGGTTTGGGCCCCCAGGCCCCCCGATTTAGGCCGAGCTTCCCCCCGGGCGTACCGGATTTGGGTGGCCGCCCTGCCCCACTCCTCAATTAATTATTTTATTTTATTTATTATTATTTTTATTATGAGCCATTACTTAGTAGATTTTAAAAGGGCCCTTGCAATCAAAAAGTTGGCCCTTGCACCACCGACCTTAAAGAGAGACTTGGTATTTTAGGGACATGTGACATGTGAAGACTATTGATGGCGTTAGATCAGATGACGGAGGTTATGTTTCACCCCGTTATTCCACACAATAGATCTTGAGATTGGGCTGAAACAAGATCAATATTATCTGATTCGAGGTGTCTCTATGTGGGTGCTGATCGGTTTTAAAATGTACCCTTGCAAGTGCACAAGATCTATTGAAGCACGGTGAAAGCAAGGGTGTTGAATTCACAGGGAAGCGCAGAATTTAATTAATTTTAGAAGTGTAAAATGAACCTAAGTACCAAAGGCGGATCTTTGTTACGATAAAAATTAACAACTACACAAATAAAAAGATTTAAATATAGCTTATGCAAGGAAAACAGTGAATAACTAAACAATGATGAAAAAATGATCAAGGAGTCCGCTAACCCTAAATTTGCAATTTTCTTCTAATAATCAATTACACATTTCAATGTCAAATTATTTACCATCCTTTTACTACAAGCAAAATGAATCGAAAAGAATGTGATTATTGATCCGGCATACCCTATCCCAACACTATGATGCATCCAATCACGTCATGAATCATGCGAAAGGCATAACGTATATCAAATGCGAAACCACAACATTAATAATCAATCGTATGATATCCTATATTGGTCTACAAGATCGATCTAGGTGGAATAACTCTTTTATTGTCGCCGATAACCAAGATCGACGGCTATGAATGAGCATTCGATGATAAATAATAGGCACACACTTAAAGCCATACGATTCAATAATTTATGACATGAATACAAATATTATTATTTTTTTGATCAGTAATGCAGATTGTATTAATAACCAGCAAGGTGCTGAAACCCAATACAATCGCGACATACAGTCAAAAAAAGAAAAACTACGAGAAAGAAAGAAAGAAAGGAGATCCACTAGCGGGCAGAAAACTGGGATCGAAGCCCCCTTAACCCAGGTCCCACAAGAAATTACAACAGTCTCCACGCCTCCCCGCCCGCCTAAAGCGACCCGACTCATAATCAACACGATAACCATACCGGCAGGTTTAGATATCTCTTCAAAAATTCTGAGATTTCGCTCACGCCATAGGTACCACAAAACAGCAAACATCGACGCCCTCCAAGCGAACCTTCCTTCCCCCATCAGCTTCACCACATCCCAGCTGAGCAACAACGAATATGGCGACTGCGGCATAGACCAAGACATACCAAAATCTATTAGAATGGCTCCCCACACCTTATTAGCCATACGACAATGGATAAAGAGGTGAGACGCAGACTCCTCCCTGTCAGAACACATAACACACGAACTCTGGACATCCTTTCCCCGTTGTGTCAACTGGTCCCTAGTAAGAATTCTGTTCTTGCACAACGCCCAAACAAAAAACCAGATCTTTAGCGGAATAGGCTCTCTCCACAGCCACCTACCCTCAAACCTGATAAGCGGACGACGCGACAGCCATTGGTATATCGATTTGGCGTTAAACTTTCCATCATGATTTAGGGCCCAAATCCTCTGGTCAACCCGTGATCTATTTTGTTGTGCCTCAATACAGCCTACTCAACAGATCCAGATAGCGCCCCACCTCGCACTCCCTGAGGCGCTTCTGATGACAACATCCCAAACACACCTCCCACCAGTGGTCGACACAAACTCGTCAACCCTGCTCTCTGGGTTCAGCGATAGGGCATAAATATCCGGATATATATCTTTAAGCAGCCCCACCTCCAACTAGCGATCCTCCCAAAACCGAATCCGGGAGCCACATCTCCAGTTATATCGAACTCCTTTCGCCATAAACTCCCACACGAGCAAAACCTCTCTCCACCATCGCGAGGTGCTCCTGTGGGTAGAAAGCTCTATCCCCCAACTTCCCCAGGAAAGCCCATACTTCTCGCTAAGAACCCGCCACCACAGACTTCCCCTTTCCTCCTCCCTCCCTGCTCTCCAAATCCATTTACCTAGCAACGCCAAATTGGTTCTTTTAAGGTTCCGGACCCCCAGCCCGCCACAAGCAATCAACAACTGACAGGTGTCCCAATTAACTAAGTGATATCGCATATTCAAGCCTGCCCCCTCCCAAAGAAAAGACCTTTGGATACTCTCCAGACGACCAAGAATCTTGGCAGGACATCTAAACATAGACATGAAGAAGATTGGGGTCGATGATAACACCGCTTTAACCAATATCAGCCTTCCCCCACTACTCAAAAACCTTCCTTTCCAGGATGACAACCGTTGCTCAAACCTCTGGACAACCGGCAACCAATCGCGGCTCGAAGGCTTTTTAATCCCAAGCGGCAAGCCAAGGTATCTAATGGGCAGCCTTTCAATAGCACAGCCCACCGACTCCGCAAGAAGAGCCAGGGAATCCTCATCCACTCCAATGCCAGAGACAATTGATTTAGAGAGATTGATCCGCTGTCCCGACACAACCTCGAACACCGAAAGCACATCAGCCATAGTGCGAAGCTCTGTCAAATCAGCCGACCCAAATAAAATAGTATCATCCGCATACTGCAAGTGCGTGATGGCTTTGCCCTGCTCTCCAACCCGAATCCTAGCAAGCCTGCCTAAGTCCTTAGCACGACCAATAAGCCTGGATAAAGCCTCCCCAACCAAGTTGAAAAGAAAAGGGGAAAGAGGATCCCCCTGCCTGAGACCCCTAGAGCTCTTGAACTACCCAGCAGACGTACCATTCACCAATACCGAAAACCATAAATGAATACAAATATTAACCCTCACTTTACTACAAGCAAAACGATTCGAGAAATATGATTATATGATTTGACATACCCTATCCCAACACTATGATGCATCCAATCACGGCATGAATCATGCAAAAGGCATAACGTATCACAAATGTATACTCACGATAATGATAATCAATCATATGGCATCCTATATCGGTCTACAAGATCGATCTAGGTGGAATAACCCTTCTATTGTCTTCGATAACCAAGATCGACGGCTATAAATGAGTATTCAAAGATGTATCAATAAGCACAAACTATTAGCCACATGATTAAATATTTGTAAAAAGACATGATTGAATTAAAATAAATTAACTACTTATCTAGAGCTCGCTTCCTCCTTGAATGAGCGGTTTTAGCCGTTCATCTCCGATCCACACGCAAGGCATAAATTTGAAACCATCAAATACGTTCTTTAATTTATCAAATGCTCGGATCTTTTAGGAAAAGACCCGGAACCTTACAAAGCTTTGGTTCCTAATTACAAACTAATTATCAAAAGCTAAAACTACAAACTGAAAAACTAAGGAGAAAACCTAAGAAAAATATTAAGAAAATTAGGCTCAGAAGGGACCCCAAAAGAGGACTGAAAAAAGGCTCCCAAAACCCTAAACATATCTTTGTTTATATAGAGCTCGGACTGAAAATTTGCCATATATAGGTCAATCGATTGAATTCCAAGATTCAATCGATTGAATTCAAAATATGATTTTTGGCGGATTTATTTGAATTTGAAATCAATCGATTGATTTCCATAGCTCAATCGATTGATTTCCATAGCTCAATCGATTGAGTTCAAATTCAAATTTAAGAGGGAAACAGATGTCATCCAACTCAATCGATTGATTTCTAAAATTCAATCAATTGATGATGACATGTGACATTCAATTCTCATAACCGTGGTTGGACCAATCAATTATCTTCACGGATTTTGGTGTTTCTGTTGGCTCCACGGTCCAATGCTCTCATGTAACCTCTAATTATGCTCAATTACGCTCCAACATGATTCAACGGTCACGAACACCTGAAACCACTAAAACTGCACAACAACCGTCAAAATGCCTTCATCGGATGGCCAAATGTTGGCATTGAAATATAGTCATATTTCGGCACAAATCAGGTGCAAACAGAGGTACCCAAGAAAAATGTGGGTGTTCTTGGGTGCAATTAACACCACCCTAAGTTAGAAATTGAGAGCAAATAAGCAAATAACCCTTCTTGGTTGCAATTAACACAACTCTAAGTTATAAATTGGGTGCAAATCACGCAAATAACCCACCCTAAGTTGTTGGGTGCAAATAACTTCACAAGAAAAAGGGGTGCAAATAACGTCAACCTAAGTTAAAAATTATAACTTCCCTATACAAGGTCCTAAACCCCAAAACCCCGATAGAACCTAAACCCCAAAACTCCTCAGGCAGCCCTCCCCGACGGCAACCCTCGGGCGATGGCGGCAGGTGAATTTTTTTTTTTTTTTTTTTTTTTTTTTTTTTGTTCTTCTTCCTCAATTTTTTTTCTTCCTCAGTTTTTCGTCTTATTCCTCAGTTTTTTGTTTCTTCTTCCTGTTTTTGTTTTCTTCTTTCTCTATATTTTTTTTCTTTCCTTCCGCCTATGGTTTTATTCTCTCCATCTATTCTTTTTTCTTTTCTTCTTCTTCCTCAGTTTTTTTTTTCATCCTCTATTTTGCCTCTGGTTTTTTTAATTGTTTGGGCTGAGATATGTTCCACTCCAGTGATGGGTTGCCACTTTGACAATTTGAAGTTTTGAACCATCCAATTTGTTGACTATAACATCAACCATTGTTTTTAATTTTAATGGCTGATATTAAAGTTCATCGATCAGATGGTTTAGGTTTACGTTCACTGATGCAATTATCTTGTTCCCCTCTTTGGGCTGTTCACTGCTGACTAAAATTTAGAGCTAATGTAATATATATATATATATATATATATATATATAAAATATTTATATATCTGAAATATATAATTATATACATATAACAGTTGTGGTTATGTAACAGTTGAACTGAAATATTTGAATGTTTTTTATTTTATTTTATTTTGAAGAATTTTTAAATTTTGGGGTAACGTACTACTTTACTTGAATTAATAGTTATAGATTTCATTTTGATACTATGATTTAATGTTTTCTTTTATAGATTCAAAAATTGAATGCATATATTAAATTATATACCTTTATGTTGAAATTGCATATATATATATATATATATATATATTTCGGGACCGCCTGCCTAGGCGCCGCCTGGCCCGGTTTGCCCAAAAATCCACCCGATCTCCCGAACCGTCTAGGAACATGCTCCTTGTGCAGCATGGAGGGAAGATTTGATTCCTTAGGGGAATAGGAACCAAGCTTCTCAGTCTCTCTGAGAAGATCCAACTCCAAGACATACTTCCTCTGAGGTATATTGGCTGCGTATGGCATAGCTCTCTGTTAGCCCCTGCCATAATGGGGTTCACCTACTTTAGCAGGTTCTCATCCTCTTTGCTAATATCCTGCTACTTGCTTTAGCAAGTCCCCCTTCTCCTTGATAACTCCTTGCATAGCAAGATTTACCTATTCAGCAGTTCTACCCTCCTCTCTATTCACTCCTTGCCATAACAGATTTTTTTTGCTCTGGTAGGGAGTTAGTAGAGAGCAGGGATGTTGCTGCCAGAGCAGGTAATTCTTCCTTTGCAGGGAGTTAGAAAAGAGAATGATAATCAACTAAAGCAGGTGAGCTCTGTTGTGGCAGGGGCTTGTAGAGAGCTATGCCATACACAACCATAAACTCCTTGAGAAGAGCGAGCAACCTAAATGCCCAAAAAGTAATGTAGAACACCAAGATCCTTGATTTCAAAAGTGTGCCTCAATGTTTCCTTCACAAACAAGATGAAGGATATATCACTACCAATACTTTGAAGGAGAGGGAGACGAAGGAGAATATTTTTTTTTTGAAGAGGTCTTTGAGCCGAATGCCACACCTAGTGATGAGGAAAGTGATGACATGGGTTGTGCTCTAGTTGTGAGGTGTGTCTTGGCACAACCTCAGTAGGATGAAAATGAGGATTGACAGAGGGAGAACATCTTCCACACCTTCGTCACATGTGGGACAAAAAGCTGTAGGGTTATCGTGGTGCAGTTTGCACCAATGTGGTGTCGGCACACCCCGAAATCACCGCTTAGGGCTCACCAAAGTCGCATGGGTTGACTCCTTATCCATTCCTATGTCTCAGAGGTGTCGCGTACCAATACAATTGGGTTCGTATTCTGACACCTTGTGGTGTGATGTGGTACCAAGGGATGTGAGTCATCATTTTGGAAAGACCATGGCTCTACAACTTGAACGTGACCATTTTTGGCCGAACTAACATTTGCACGTTTAATTATAAGGGCAAGAAAATCACTTTTAACCCTTTGGCTCCCAAAGCACCATTGACCAACAAAGTCGAGAAGAAGGGCGGTCAGTTCAAGACCATTAACCTTGTGAGCCCTTCAGAGTTTGAGAAAGCAGCATTAGATGAGAGTGTGGTGTACGTAGTTGTCACCGTTGAGAATGCTCCTAAGTCGGTGAGTACCCCAAGGAAGTCGAGCTAATCATGAGTGAATTTGCGGATGTCTTCCCGGAAGACTTACCCAATGAACTCCCTCCCATGCATAACGTTCAGCATGCCATAGACTTGGTACCCGGATCTACCCTACCGAACCTGCCCCACTACAGGTTAAATCCGGTTGAGCACGCCGAGTTGACTCGACAAATCGATGAGCTCATTCAGAAGGGGTTCATCCAAAAAAGTTTGAGCCCGTGTGCCGTACCCGCATTACTCACACCTAAGAAAGATGGTACATGACGCATGTGTGTGGATAGCCGTGTGATTAATAAGATTATAGTTAAGTATCGGTTTCCCATACCGAGGCTCGATGACATGCTCGATATGATGGTTTGTGCCACTATCTTTTCCAAGATAGACCTTAAGAGTGGCTACTATCAAGTCTGAATCTACCCGGGTGATGAGTGGAAAGCCGTTTTTAAGACCAAAGATGGTCTTTATGAGTGGATGGTCATGCCTTTTAGGCTATCTAATGCCCCGAGTACCTTCATGAGGCTCATGACCAAGTGTTGTGGCCATTCCTTGGCAAATTCGTTATCGTATATTTTGACGACATCTTGATTTACAGCCATGACAAGGAGCAACACCTAACCCACTTTAGGTTGGTGTGTGAGACCCTACGGGGAGAAACTCTATGCGAATCTCAAAAAGTGCACATTCATGCAACGATTTGTTGTCTTTTTGGGATTCATTGTCTCGGTAGACGGGATGGTTGCGGACCCTGAGAAAGTTAAAGTCATTGTGGACTGGTTTGAACCTCGAAATATTCATGAAGTCTGTAGCTTCCATGGTTTGGCCACGTTTTATCGTCGTTTCATCCACAACTTTAGCACCATCATGGCTCCCATTACCGATTGCATGAAAAGCGGAGAGTTTCAATAGGGCAAAGCCGCGACAAGGGCCTTTGCCGAGATAAAAGAGAAAATGATTACTGCACCTGTTATGTGGCTACCTAATTTTTCTAAAGTCTTTGAAGTAGCATGTGATGCATCAGGTGTAGGGATAGGCGGAGTGCTTAGCCAAGAGGGTCATCCTGTGGCCTACTTTAGTGAGTAACTTAATGAGGCAAAGCAAAAATACTCCACCTATGATAAAGAGTTTTATGCGGTCGTCCGATCTTTTTGGTATTGGAAGCATTACCTTAGACCGTAGGAATTTGTGTTGTTTTCTGACCATAAAGCCTTACGCTTTCTTGCTTCGCAGAAAAAGTTGAACCCGAGGCATGCAAAGTGGGTTGGGTACCTTCAAGGGTTCACATTTGTGTTAAAGCATAAGGCCGGTGTTGAAAACAAGGCAGCTGATGTACTTAGTTTACGGGTGATGACTTTGTGCACTATGAGCACCGAGGTCGTTGGATTTGAGCAGTTGAAACAAGATTATCTCGAGTGCCCAGATTTTGGGGCGGACTATACTGCTCTCCTTGATGATCCAAACAACCTTAACTCCAAGTATACCCTGCAGGATAGGTATCTGTTTAAAGGAAACTGACTGTGCATCCGTTGTACATCGCTGTGTGACTTTCTCATTTGGGAGTTACATGCTGGAGGGATTGCCGGACATTTTGGGCGCGACAAGACCATTGCGCTCGTTGAGGATAAGTTTTATTGGCCTAGCCTTATGAGAGGTGTCTCTCGGGTTGTGAGCCAATGCCGCACATGCCAAGTGGCGAAACAAAGCAAACAAAATACCGGCTTGTACACCCCGCTACCTGTGCCACACGCTCCGTGGCACGACATCTCATGAATTTTGTACTCAGACTCCCTAAGACTCAACGAAAGCACGACTCCATCTTTGTCGTAGTGGACCGTTTTTCCAAGATGACCCACTTTATACCCTACTCCAAGACCTCCGATGCTGCTCATATCGCAAAATTTTTTGGAGAGGTTGTGCATCTTCATGGTTTACCCAAAACCATCATGTCAGCTAGGGACGTCAAGTTTATCAGCTATTTATGGAAGACTTTATGGCACATGATGGATACCATGCTTCAGTTCTCTTCGGCCTATCATCCTCAAACTGATGGCCAAACGGAATCCACCAATAGGAGCTTAGGCAATCTCCTCCGTTGTCTTGTTGGTGATCGTCCTAGGATAGGGACGTCAAGTTCACCAGTTATTTATGGAAGACTTTATGGCACATGATGGGCACTATGCTTCAGTTCTCTTCTGCCTATCATCCTCAAACTGATGGCCAAACGGAATCCACCAATAGGAGCTTAGGCAATCTCCTCCGTTGTCTTGTTGGTGATCATCCTAGGATAGGGACGTCAAGTTTACCAGTTATTTCTGGAAGACTTTATGGCACATGATGGGTACCATGCTTCAGTTCATTTCTGCCTATCATCCTCAAACTGATGGCCAAACGGAATCCACCAATAGGATCTTAGGCAATCTCCTCCGT
The DNA here is from genome assembly GCA_021018995.1 of Chloranthus sessilifolius. Lineage (NCBI taxonomy): Eukaryota > Viridiplantae > Streptophyta > Magnoliopsida > Chloranthales > Chloranthaceae > Chloranthus > Chloranthus sessilifolius. The sequence goes on from CM037590.1 coordinate 12,039,805, forward strand.
TGTCTTGTTGGTGATTATCGTAGGACTTGGGATTCTACTTTGCCCATAGCTTAGTTTGCATACAATAATTCTGTAAATAGATCCATAGGCATGAGTCCATTTGAGGTTGTACTTGGTCATAGGCCTAGAACCCCGCTTGATTTAATCCCCATGTCTGCATCCCATCGAGTGTCCGAGTCTGCCGATGCATTCGCACATCATATTCACGATTTGCATTCCGAAAGTAGACAGAAAATTAATGCGAGCAATGAACATTACAAAGTAGTTGCGGATGCACATAAGCGTTTCAAAGAATTTAATATTGGAGATCATGTGATGGTTTGGGTTTGGCCTGAACGATTTCCATTGGGGATTGCCAGGAAGCTTCAGGCCCGTGGCACTGGGCCATTTAGAATTGTGGCAAGGAGCGGATCTAATGCGTACGTTCTCGACCTTTCTCCGGATATTGGGGTCAACTTTACGTTCAATGTGGAGGACCTAGTTCCTTCTTTGAGCTCAGCCCCACCTCCTTGCAATCCTTTCCAAGAGCTTGTGGTGTCCACCTACGATGGAGGGTATTAGAAGTATTTGATCAAATGGATGGGCAAGTAGGATTCCAAAAACACATGGCTACATGAGGACGAGGTTCGTCGCTTAGACCCTAACATGCTTGATCGATATCATGACTCCGCTCCATCGGTAATGAAGCCTTTTCGGTCTGGGAGAATTGATGGGGACGCCGACATTGTGGACATAGGCTATGGACCATATCGTGTGTACCGGCGTCGAAAGAAGCAAAACGGAAATCAGAACCAGGCTCAAAGGAGCAAAATCAGAGTGCTAGAGCAATGCACAATCAATCGATTAACGCCTGAAATCGATCGATTGACTGTGGCCTGTGAGGGACTAATTCTGGCGACATATATATATATATATATATATATAAGTCAATCGATCGAATACCAGATGTCGATCGATTGACTATGCTGTGACCAAAGACCAAATTATATATATAAGTCAATCAATCAAATTCTAGCTGTCGATCGATTGGCTGTCGCGAACATAGGTTCTTCTAAAGAATTCGAAGTTGAGTTTCTAGGGGCATACTTGTCTTTTAGTATTTGTTTTAGGGTTTTCTTATATTTTAGAGGCCTCTTATATAAGGTCTTTTAAAAAACTAATGTAATGAGTTATTGTTGATATTTTGATTAATAAAAAGCTTTGCTTTGTGCTTGAGATGACCAATTCCAGAGACTGATTCTTCTTCCTCGAGATGGGTTTGGTCTGAGGCTAGGGGTGTGATGCCCATTATTTTCTATTATTATTAATTTTAATATCTCTTTGTTACTCTATTTTCTGCTCTTATTTGATTCCCATAAGCCCTAAATCCAGCCGTTATTCTGTCAAAAATTTTCAAATTATAACTCTAGTTTTCTTCTAAACCATTGAATCGACCCGATTCGATAATCCTAATTCTCATCCTAGCCATCTAACCAATGTAAACCTTTGAATCGACTTGATCCCTAAACCCTTGAGGAACCTAAGATTCTACCTTTGAACCACGAGCGAGCGCCCTAATCTGGAAGCGGCTAGAGTTCTACCTCTAGGATCCTCCTTCTGCAAGGCTAACAGATCTAGCGCAACGGATTGGACCCTACCCTAATCGAATGTAATTATCTGAATGGAAGACTACGAACCTTGAGGTATTTGCATTTATTTGTATTGGTTTTGCTTAATTAATTTAGTTTAATTTCGGCAAAATAATCATTTCAGCATCATTCACGTAGTCTAGGGATTTGTCCTGCGTCAGGGTAAGTCCATATATACCTTTTCAGTAAGATCATCAGGGAGAAATGCAATTTTGAAATCTAACTGAAATAGGGGCCAATTGAGATTGTCTGCAATCGAGAAAAGATGACGAAAGGAGTTGGGCTCGGTGATTGGAGCAAAGGTGGTAATCAAAATCATATGTCTGAGTAACACCCTTGGCAAGATGGCGAGCCTTAATACTGCTTATAAGAACGATCGATGCTTGATGGTATAGACTCAACAACCACCTACAGTTTTCTTCTCAGGAGGTAAGTAACAAGAAACCAAGTAGCACTCTTTTGTAAAGTACCCACCTCTTTTCGCATTCTTCCGCTCAGGATATTGCTATGCCTCAAGAATAGATTTGGAATAGAGGTGGAGGATATAGGAGAGGTATACCTGAGGACGATGGAGGTTGAGGACTTGAAGGAGAGAGCACAATAGCTTGAGGTTGTAGACAAGGAGTATAGATCAGCAGCTCTCGTGGTGGACCATCCGTAGTCATAATAGTGGTAGGTCCTAGCACAGAAACAAGAGAAATAGGAGCAAACACAGGCAAGACAGGAGCATTAGGAGGATGTTCAAATAATGGAGAAATGGAATCATATGCAGAAATGTACGGTGTGTCATGTCAACAAAGGTCACATCCACAGAAATAAAAAAATTTCTCCTATGAGTGTCGTAATAACGATATCCCTTATGTTGTCCAAAGTAGCCCATAAAGATACACTTGATGGCTTTGTCATCAAGCTTATGCTTCGTGGGACTCAAATCCTAGACAAAGGAACAACAACCAAGACCGTACGAGGGATAAAAAAGAAGGGGTATTAGGAGTAACGATCTGAAGAGGAGAGAGATCCTCTAGAACCGAGAGGGCATACGAGTGATAATGTAGGAGGCAGTGAGAACTGCCATAGACCAATGGGACTTAGGAACATTCATAGCCCTCAATAAAGACCTAGCTACCTCCAAGAGATAACGGTTCTTACGGTTTGCAACTCCATTCTGCTGAGGAGTATAAGGACACGAGAACTGGTGAATTATCCCATGATCTCGGAGGTAACAGAAAAGGAACGAGAGGTATATTCCTGTTATCAGATCTAAGGGTACAAATGTTACAAGCATATTGAGTCTAAATCATGGATCAAAATCTCAATTTTTTTATACATATCGTCCAGCTCCAAAACCGATACTTACCGGACGATACATACCAATAATTTGAAAAACTTGTATCCTCACTCGACAAACTTGTATCCTCACTGGACGATAATTTGAAATTATCGGACGATAAATTAGACGATACGGACGATACAAACAATAAATTGAACGATAATTTGACTGTTTTTATGGGGGCCCGAGAAATACCCTAGTTACCGTATCGTTGAGGTCCAAAACCGATACGTATCGGTATCAGACGATATTTTGATCCATGGTCTAGATCATCTTATGAAAAGTAGAGAACACACATGTCATCACGGGTATGCAAAAGATAGATCCAAGTAGCACGAAAAAATCCATCAGTAAGGGTAACAAAATAGTGAAATCTATCTATAGATGCAACAGGACTAGGTCCCCAAATATTAGAATGAACAAGAGAAAATGGACCAATGTCTCTACTCATATGAGGCGAATAAGAACAGGTATGTTTCGATAGTTGACATACATCACATTGCAATTTGGATTTATCACAAAATGATTTAATATTAGGAGCCATAATACTTACGGTTCACAGCGGGACATGCCCCAAATGAGCATGGCATAACATGACCTCACAATCAGAGACTGCAGAGAACGAGTGGCAGATGTGAAGGTGGAACGGTCCTGAACGAACAGAGACTGTGGAGAACGAGTGAGTGATATAAACAACTACTCGATTAACTTCCTCACTGTGAACAATGGAATAACTTATCTGAAGTGATGGAAGCGAACTAGTAGCCAATATCTGGTTGCGTAGAGAGGCATACACATCATGAATTCCTGCTAAAAAATCAAATATCTATGCTCGCTCCACTCAACCACATATAACTTTGGCACTCTTAGAATCTGGGAATTCGGACAAGGGCTCATAATAGCTCAATTCCTCCCAATGATGGGTAAGCAGACCGTAGTGTTGAGCTAGAGACAGACCCCTATTGAAGGAGAGCAATCTCTTATCTAGGTTGATAAATGCTGGCCATATTTTGTTTAACTCCCTAGGAATCCTAAAGGATTTTTATAAGCCAGCTGCCGTCTCATAAAACATGTAGCTTGAAGCTAGATATGATTCCATGGATTTGAGAATCCATCCCAATGCAATGTCGTTGTCTGAGTCCCAAGTCTCGTGCTTGGGCAAATCATCGTCATTATAAAAAACAGTGGGTCTCTCGATAATACAAGATATCCCAACTTCTTTTGTCCGCTAACAAACATACGGATACTGCGAGACCACTGAAGGAAATTCTCACCATTGAACATGGTAGTGGTGACAGAGAGAAGAGGATTTGCAGGCCCATGAACAGATTTTGAATTCCTGCAAATGTCCATAGTTCCAATTTCCAAAAAGAAGGGATAAAAAAAATGCTGGTCAATGAATTGTCGACCTCTATAGAGCCAAAGAGCAATACACAGCAGCTTCCACTGTTCCACAAAATAAAAAATCAACAGCTATGTTGTATCTGACCCAAGGGAAGCCAAACAATACAATAAAAATCCAAATGACCAAAACTGTCCCCAACAAATATGTACTACAGAAATAAGCTTTAAAAAGTGAGAAAACATCTATACTACCTCTGGTACAGGCCATCATACGCCAGAACCAACCATCAAAATACTAACTCTTAGTGGGGAATCTCAGATCAGGTCAACTGTTTGACCTGTAGTCTCAGAAAACCATGAAACAAGCACGGATTCAGGTGCGCAGGTTAGCTCTTGTAAAAGATGAGGAAGAGGTCTAGGATTAAGGTGTATCGATTCTAGAGTGAAAGTAAAAAATATTAGGAGTACGCCAACAGTCTGTATGTCATAACATCCACGCATGGTCTCAAAGTTCAAATAAATGCACACCTAACAAGACTTTGGCTCACTGTAGTCAATCTCTTATACAAATATGCTAGTGGATCAATTACAGTAATTTGGACAGTTAGAATATGATTTAGGTTGTCTCAGCGACCAGGAGAAATTGTACTAGGTGAAATCCTGGCCTAGATGACCGATTCGGATAGAAGAAGTGGGCATCACAAATCTAGTTAGGTTATACCAAGATTGAAGACCTCAGTTACTGCATGGAATGCAGTCAAGAGTTTGTTGGTTGGCTTCGTGTGAGGCACCCGACTCGAGTCCCGCGGCTGGCACTTGGGTCAATCTCAATTGACAGCTAGTAATGCACCGATAATTTTGAGCACTGAATCACTGAGGGGTCAAAAGTGAATTTTCTCTGAGTTACATGGTCATAAATGGCAGTGCCTGCCCCAAGGCTCAATCATTTGGACAAAAGGAGATTGGCCCAAGTGCCACCGTTGGCACTCAGGTCAGGTATCTAATACCAGCTCTTGTTGGTTTTGGCATTAATTCTGTTTTTCGGGTTTGCTTTTGGATATTGGGCGATTGGGGGGGTTGGTCTGGTTCCAACCCCAATAGCATCATGAGTTGGCCTTTTTGGTGGGGTCATCTGCAGAAGAGTTTGTATCAGGTACACACCCCGTGTATTGTCGTTGGTGTCTGCTGAGAGGTAGGAACTTAACGCGTCTGTCAGGAAGTAGGAATTTTTAAAGTTGTTAAATTTGGTGTTTCTTTGCCATTCAAAAAAAAAATGTGTTTCTTCCCTCTTAAGTCTTACTATTAAGTGGATTTTAGCATCTTATGCATGCTGTACCATATCCAATTAGCTTTGAAGTTCCTTGTTCCTGTCCAATGGTTTTGGGCATTTTGAGTTTTGTTGACGATTAGCTTTGAAGTTCCTTATGCATGTCGAATGGTTATGGTTTCTTTTCTTTTCCTTATTTATTATTTTTATTTTTTTTATGAGCAAAAACGATAGGGATAATGGATCCTGGCCGACATTTAAACACCAAAATGGTGTTTAAATGATCTTACGCCATTAAACTTGTATATCTCACACCATTGAAGTGTAATTTCTCATTATTCCATGTGGCACACATCTGTGGCCACTCTAAATTGTCCAAATGGCAATTCATCATTAGAACATATCTCAGCTCAAAGAAACATGCCTATAAGTGGATGTGAAGCACTCTGTCAATAAACTTCAATATCAACCATTAAAACTAAAAAAACAACGGTTGATATTAAAGTTAACAGATCGGATGGTGTAAATTTCCCTAAAACATCATGTTTGGGTCTGTTGCACTTCAATCTCTGATCTACCACTTTGACAGTACGGATGACCCACATCTTAAACCATTGATGGTGTAAGATCATTTAAACACCATTCTCGTGTTTAATCAGGAGAGTCGGGTCCAAGAGAAAAATATATGGGAATTTTCAATTTTGTTGATGGTTATGATTAGTTTCTACTTCAGTTCTAGTAGTGCCAATGAAGATGATGGTACAGCGGAATTTCGAGCATGCATAAGCGTCCTTGCAGACAAAGTGGGCATCCTTTCTCGGCAGCATGCTGAGGTGTTGGACAGGTGTTTAAGGGCTGAAGCTGCACATGGGCATCTTGCAAAGGAACTGGGAGAGAAGGAAGAGGTGGTCAAGAGCTTATATGCTAAGCATCAGCTTGAGAAACGGGTTAGTGTTTCTTCAACCTGTTTCCCAAAGTCTCTGATGCGTATTATAATTTTGAGTTTGCATAGTCACCGAATGTGCTTCCTTTTCTGAACACATGGCACTATTTTCATCAAGTGTGCCACTTAATGCGAAAGTCACAATGCTTTGATCTCTGGTGTCAATGAATGCATCAAGAAAACATCTCTATGGTAGTCGTAGGGCCAGTCAAATGCCTTTAAAATGAACTGCTAAAACAGGTTTGGAGATTTACATTTTAAAAGCATTTGACTGACCCTACAACCACTATAGAGATGTTTTTTTCGGTGCAATCTTTGACACCACAGATCTAAGCATCGTGGTCCGCACATAAGCGGTACACTTGATGAAAAATAGTGCCACATATCTGGCAACGGTGAAGCTCCTGAAAGTCTGAAACTACCCATCTGACAGTAAAAGGCGTTTTTTTCTCTACGCTCATTACCGATGATCCTTTTACAGGTGAACAAGGAAAAGATATCCTTTGGCCGTTTTGAAGTTCATGAACTTGCTGCTTTTGTTCTCAACTCTACCGGGCATTACGAAGCCATTAACAGGAACTGTTCAAACTACTTCCTCTCTACAGAATCCATAGCTCTGTTTGTAGAAGATCTCCCTTGCAGACCTAACTACATTATTGGACCGATTGTGCACATAGAGCGGAAAACTGTGATCAGGGCCGATCAGGCGGATCGAGGGGATCCACTGAGCTTGGGTACAACCAATCAGGTAACTGCAGGATCTGCGCCTGCATCAAACCCGTACAACCTCCCAGTCGGGTGTGAGTATTTTATAGTGACGGTCGCTATGTTACCTAATACAATTTTTTCACCTCCTTGATCTTGCTGTGGCAGAAATGATGGAAGGATTAATTGTATATATATAAATAGACTTTGGTGGGGTTTATACCCTTTGTACAGTTGGATAGTTTCAGTTACTTTTGTGTATATACATATATCCCTTAGCTTTCTTATTTATAAGAATTTAACTCTTTGACAACTAAACAGTGTTATTAGAATAGTTCCACATTACCTGTAAGCTTGGAGGTCTTGGGCTATATATAATCTGGGCAATCCTCAGCCGGTTTTGTGAGGTTGAGTTAGGCCCATGAAATTCTTACAAACAGGGTCTTATATCTCCAGTTATTTTTGTTTTACCATGCAATCCTTCATGCTTTTTCTTACCACTTTCGTACTCTCTCTCTCTCTCTCTCTCTCTCTCTCTCTTCTTGGGATTCTATGTTTATGTTTCAATTATTCCTACGTCAAGCTCTCTCTCCCTCTTCTTGGGATTCTATGTTTATGTTTCAATTATTCCTACAGGCTCAAGTTTGTGACATTGTTTTCAATATCGGCCAGGCCATATCCAATTTGTATTGGGTTAGGCCGGTTTGATATAGGGCAAATATTAAGTCAAATAAGTCAAATACTAGCTCATATCAAGTCATATTGGCCCATTTCAGGAAAATACCAAAAATGCCCTGAGTTTAAAAAAAAAATTATATATTTTTAATATTTTAAAATAAAAAAGGTACTCTAATATCGATCAGTTTGGCTGATACATATCTGATATATCCAATTCGTATTGGCCTGTGGATTGGCCGATATGCTGAAATATATATCAGTCATTAAAATCCCTTGTCATTGATAATACGCAAACCAATCTCAAGTTCACTGTTTGAATTTTTATTTATTATTATTATTTTTTAAAAGTTATTTTAACCTTTCTTGCATCTATCTTAACAATTATAATCGTTCACATGAACTTTGTATCCTTTTCACTTTTCTGTTATTCTAAACGAGATTACCATACGAGTAAGTATGCATTGGGCATTAAAAATAGGCGACATCCGAGGTTTAAACCTTCGTCTTAGAGATCCAAGCAACATGAATGAGGTCAGTAGAGCTCGTGCTTTAGAGCCTACAACATAAAAATTAGTGTTTATCAAATGATCCATCAAGTTCAATCCATGCAGGTTTTCGTCTCAAATGTGGATTGTTGCTCATATTTATGGATTCGGTCTGTCGGTAAGGAAAATTGCAAATGATAGGCAGGTTTTGTGCAAGCAGCTGATGTGGTGCAATATGACTGACTTCCCCGATCTGCATTGCTTGGCCCCACTATACTTGCAGCTAATTACGTCGCGCCATGTCAGGTGCCTGCACAAAACGTGTGCCATATAACATTGTCCAATGATTAATTTCCAAAACTTGCATTGATCCGGGACCAATCTGAAATTTTTGGTTGTTGTCGATCCACATGTGCTTTGGCTGTTACGTCCACTGAACTGTTTGAGAATCTCAAAAGTTGAATAATAAAATAATATTGATGATATCTAGGATGGCAAGGGGCCGGGTTTGGGCTGGGCTTGAGTAAACCCAAGACCAACCCAACAAATTTGAACTTGGCCCAATCCTATCTCGTGCCTGTGGTGGGCTTATTATGATTTTATGCCTAAACCCGACTCCTAACAAACTGTCAAAATCCATGCCTGGACCGAGCTGTTTACTCATAAACGAGCTATTTTTATAGCGGGATTTTTTCAAGAGCATTCTTTTGGGGTGAAATGTATAGGGAACTGGGGAGTGTGTTGTCCTGCCTTTTTTTAAAGCATCAGTCTACAATGGGTGCCCTTAAAGTGCACGGATTTAAATGCATTAGAAGTCCCTGCAGGTCACGCGAGCACACAGATGCATGGTGGGTGGACACTGGACACTAATTGTTGGCTAACTCTTTTGAAAAGTGTGTTGATAAATGGTACTGGATATACTTTTAAGCTATTTTAACATTGAAAAATTATAAACCTCAGACGTTAAATACCATACGACAGGCTCATGCCTTGGGAGTTATTTTTAAGGACAATGTTATATTGGTAGGCAGGCTTTATACCGGACAAGTCCAAGCGGGTGATGTGGCACGATATAATTGGCTGCAAGTGCAATGGGGCCCAAGCAATGCAGGTCGGAAGCCAATCACATCGGCCTGCACAAAACCTGGTGTTTGCAATTTTCCTATTTTTAAACGTTATGTGTGCATGCTTTTATTGGTTTTCCTAGTCATATATTTAGGAAGGAAAATTGTAAAAGGAGGACAGATTTGTTGAGAACAAAGTGTAAGGCAGCTGACATGGCGTTATGTGACTGGCTGCACCAACCTGTATTAATTGAGCCCCATCGCACTTGCAGCTAATTATGTCGCGCCACATCAATCGCTTGCACTTTATCTACGTAAAATCTGTCCTCTATATAACACTGGCCAATTAAGAATTATTTTTGAAAGGTTTGAAGAGTTTTCTTTGAGATATTATGCCTATGTAATGTAGTTACATTGTGACTTTTTGTTCGTCAGATTTTTAATACATCAATAACCTATAAAAAATAAGACCCCGATGGGCTTAGGGGTCAGATCTGAGTCTAGCCCGTTCAAATGTTGGGTTAAAGTGCTAGCCCAAGCCTGTGAGCTTTATGATCAAGCCCAAACGCTCTTTAAACTATGTTGGAACTAACGGGCTGGGCAGGCTACCCGGTCCAGTGCCACTCCTAATTACATCTCTTATTAATCGCTTATTATGTAGTGTATGAGATAACTAATTATTTGATGATAAAGAAAATTATTATTACTATTTTTCATGCGAGAATACAACTAGGATTTGGCTTGAAAAAATAACAATTTATTCATAAATTGTTTTTAAGAGAGGCCCCGTTTGATAACCCTTTTCAAGTGCTATAAAGAACTGTCACAAGCTTCTTCTCAAATGAAGCTTCCCAAAAAGGTCTATATCACATTTTGAACATAGTGTTATACTGAGAAGTAACATGAGGTTGCTTCTAAGCACAACACTCTTTTCAGTTAAAAGTGGTCACGTACTTGGATGAAATCAACTTTTTACCTAACATTTATCTCTTGAAAAGACGCTTTTTGGAATGTGTTAATTTACAATGAGTATCCACTCATGATAGGTACACACGATAGTCTACACATCTGTCTGACTGCATGACATACATAGACTTCTAATGCTTGAAAATATGTGCTCATCATGCCACAGACACATTATGTGCGACTGCTTTATGGTGCACATTCTAGTTGATCTAGAAGTTGAACCACCTCTGCATCATATTCTTATGAAGCTTTTGCATTGCCCTTTCGCCGTCCATTCCTGTCAAAAGTTGACAGGAATGATGGAGTAAAATGATCATCATAAGCTTGATAATCTTATGTTGCTGGTGGTGCCCATCAATCCTTCCATCGAACCCATTCTTAGTGAGTGGCACATGCTATGGCACACGTAAATATAGGAGTGTAGAAGAAATGGCTCCTATATTTATTATTTATTATGAGTACCTCTATTTGTGCTTGCAGCGTCTATGTTGAAAAACCTTTCATTGCTTTGAATCAGATTATGGAGATGGGTTTTCATCCCAATCCTACAATTTTTTCTTTTTTTTGGCATTGTCTTATTTAAAATATCTTAATCATTAATGGAAGATTATCATAAACAGTTGATGCATCTTATAATTTGCATAAGCTAAAACAATCATGACCATGTATTCAATGCACCCATGAATGTTTACGGAACTTTAGAAAAAGGGGACTCATCTCGATAGGTTTTAGGATATTATAATGCTTTTTTGGTAAAAGGGATTTCACTAAAATTTGAGATTCAAAGGGACGTGAGATTCAAAATATATGGCACATATGGTTGGGTCTTGTACTTATGAAATGTCTAAAGTACCCTCATGTTTAAAGAGTACTTTAGAACCTGCTCATCTTGCACCGTGCGCATAAAATCAGAAGAGAGAAAAAGAGTTGAACTCATCGAAATTACCAAAAAAAAGAGTTGAGCTCTTCGCCTCTTGTATCGTGTGCGCATAAAATTAGAAGAGAGAAAGATGAGAAGAGAGAAAGAGTTGTGCCTATCGCCTCTTGTACCGTGCATAAAACCAAAAAGAGAGAAATAGAGTTGCTTAAGATTATTTTCATCTTTATTTTCTCCAAAATAAAATTTTTAAAACCTTCAAACGCGAAATCGTTTAAAATAATTTCGTCTGATCGATCTTGATGCGACGAGATTCGTTCCCATTTACGTAAATCGTTTCGAATCTATTGAAACTCACAATTTTTTCGATTAAAACCATCCACACTGCCCTCCCATAAAACCATCACTCACCATCCTTGTGAGACCGTTTCTTCTCAACTGTTGAGAGGGAGAGAGAGAGAGAGAGGGGGAGAGTAAGAGAGATAAGCATCAGATTTTCTTAGAGAGAGAGAGAGAGAAGAGAGAGAAAGAGAAGAAGTGTGTGGGGAAGAGGAGGGCGATGGGATGGAGCTGAGCAGGTTCTAAAGTACCCTTTAATTATGAGGGTACTTTAGACATTTCATAAGTACAAGATCCAATCACACGTACCATATATTTTGAATCTAACATCCCTTTGAACCTCAGATTTTAGTGAAATCTTTTTTATCTAAAAACTTCTATTGCAGTATAACACCTTAAAATCTTTTGAAATCAGTCCCCTTTTTATAGTTTCCCCCAAATGTTTATTATAGACTATTGTGCATATTAGGAAATTTTTTAAAGACTTTCGTATCTTTCGGCTTCTCTCCTTTATGTCTTCTTTGGAAGGCCCAAATCTTAAATAAAATTAAAATATTTACATGACGAGCGTGCTCCAACATCCTTTCTGTGAAGAAACTTCTCCATAAAAGAATTCAAAATATTTTACCTATGTACGACGTTTGGGTCAACTTTGTAGAATCTGTGGAACATGCTCTCCGAGATTGTCCAAAAGCAGTAGTTATGTGGTTTAGTTCCCCCTGGGTATTAGGCCCCACCTTCTTAGCCATCTTAGCTTCAAAGAGTGGGTTATGGAGTTTCTGTCTATGGCGGGCCTTTCTCACTTGGATCCCTTTCTTACTCTGGCCTGCACATTTTGGAATCAAAGGAACAGAATCCTCCATGGAGAAAAATCGAGAGAGTCCCAGTTCATTGTATGCGTTGCAACAGATCTTATATCTGACTTCCAATCGACTGTTATAAAGCCCGCTACTGTGTCAACTATCCAGGTCTGGGTTAACCCTAGAACTTGGTCTCCGCCAACCATGGGTATGTACAAGATTAATTTTGATGGTGTGTGGTGCTACCAAAATGGGGTTGCTGGTATAGGTGTTATTATCAGAGATCACTTTGGGGCATGTGATGGTTGCCATAGCAAAGAATTGTAAGAACGTCTCTTCGGCTGATCATTGTGAGGCTATTGGTCTACTTGAAGCGGTTTAGTTTGCTGCTGATACGGGATTTAGACGAGTCATTGTTGAAGGTGACTCTTCTAGGATTGTTCATGGTGTTGATGGTCGGGGCGATGACTTATCAGAACTCGCAAATCTTTTCAATAATATCAAAAGTGTTTCCACGATGTTTTCATCGTGCTCTTGGGTGATGGTGAATAGATCAACAAATGGTGCTACCGATGTGTTAGCTAAACTAAGTCTTAACGATGGATGTAATGAGGTCTGGCTGGAGGATGTCCCTCCCCATGTCTTTGATATTGTTATTTCTAATTTTCCATGATTAAATAAAATGTTATCTTCTATCAAAAAAAAAAATTAGTATTAGCCTTCGTTTGGGAACGTGGATTTGGATTTGGGGATTTGGATATCCTAAATCAAAGTCCACCGTTTGGCTCCACCTTTTTGTGTTTGGATTTGGATTTGGTAAATTCACCGGAATTTAGAAATTCATGTCTGTATCGTAAAAAAGTGGATTTGTAAATAACACATCCTATGCGTTATTTTAAAATCCAAATCTTACACCAACATATAATTGGCTATGTTTAGTGAATAAAAAGTTGGTACTCAGTGCTATTATAGGTACAGTTCGACCTGATACTCGACTCGCCTGAGCCGAGTATTTTTAAGCTTGATCGATCTGGTTGGGTTGGGCATGAGGCGGCTCGAATTAAATCGAATCGAATCGGTAATTTGAAGGTGATAAATGGTGATTGAACCAAGATGTCACCAAAACCTAACCCGACCCAACCCAAGCTTAAGTAGTTACTGCAACGGCTAGAAAACTAGCCGTTGCAGTCGCCGATGGATTGCAAGGCCTAGTTTTTGGTCGTTGCAGTCCGCCTTTGTATAGTGCACCCTGGGTGCAACCAAGAAATTGCTTGTTGCACCCATTAAAAAAAAAAATGGTTAATAAACCCAAACTGAATCGAATCGAACATTGAAAAAGTTCGATTCGGTTCAAGAACGGTTTATGTGTTAGAGGAATTCGGTGTACTGAAACCAAATTTTGAGGTGTTCGGTTTAGTTTGGTTTGGTTTGGGTTCAGAAAAATGCTAGTTGCACCCATTTATTATTATTTTTTTCTTTTTTCCAAACCCATACCAAAGCAAATCGAACCGAACACTGAAAAATTAGGTTTCGGTTCGGGAATGGTTTATGTGTTGGAGGAATTTGGTGTACTAAAATCAAATTTTTTGATGTTCAGTTCAGTTTGTTTTGGTTTGGGTTCAGAAAAAAAATGTTGGTTGCACCCATTTTGGATATTTTTTTCCACTAAACCCAAATTGAACCGAATCGAACACCGAAAAATTTGGTTTCGGTTTGGGAACGGTTTCTGTGTTGGAGGAATTCGGTGTTCCGAAATCGAAAATGATATATTTCACTTTGATTTCGATTTATGGTGTACTGAATTGAAAATCGAAAAAATCGGATTCGGTTCGGTTCGGTATACCGAACTTGCATCCCTACTTACATAAAATATATGAAGGAAACAAATGAAATGCAAATTCTTTTTATAAAAAAAATAGCCAAATGAAGTATCTATAAATCATTGGGTTAAATTTTAAGGCAATGCTTAAACATTCAAACAAGAGATTTGCAAATTCAAATATTATAAATTCTGAATTTGAAATACTTGAATTTGAAATCCCGAAATGTAATATCCCGATATTTTCGAACCCGAGATTGACTGACCCCGTATACGAATCTGGCACGATGACCGATGTCGTCGTGGTCTTTATATAATAATAAATCATTAAATAGCGTTAGGATAACTTTGTGTAGGACGGATTAAGGTTTAAATGTTTGTTTGAGCCCTTAGTGTCTAAACTATGCACCGACTCACCGTGTGCCTCTCAGCACCGTAACCGAACCTATGGGATGTGGATAAAATTTAGGTAATAAATATCAAGGATATTTATTTTTGTAAGGGTTTTGTTATAAAAGGGGGACATGTGGGTTGCTTGAAGGCTAAGTATAGCCTTTGATTGTAGAGAGAGAAAGAGAGTGAGGGTTTGAACGAACTGATCCAACCTGTTTGAACATCATCACCTTTGAATCCCCTTCTTGAGATTTCAACCGCTTGATTTCGATCATGTCAGAATTGTCGCGCACTCCATACCTTTCGTAATGCATGTGACGCCGATCATTTCACGATCGTCTTCCGTGTTTTGAAGAGATTGAGATCACTTACTATGGAATCGTCGAAGGGTTCTCTTCAATAGCCTCGTTCGGCAATGTTTCTCATAAACCACTGAATCGATTGGTGAAAGGTACGATCAAGTTAAATTTTGATGATTTAGATTGTAGATGTATGTTATAAACTAGTAGGCTTAGATGTTTGTGTGAAAAGTAGAGAAAACCTATTAAATTTGAGAGAAAATAGGTCTGAGAAAGAAAAGCCTTCGGGCTGCAGTTTCTGTCAAAATTGACCGATCAAATTTAAAACTGACCAATCGATTTTGTCAAAATTATGAACCTGAAGGATTTTGAACAAAATCGACCGATCGAAAGTAGCACGACTTGTCAATTTTCACAAAACAGTGAGAGTACAAAAAGAGTTTTCGAGAAAACCGATCGGTCGAATTTGAAAACCGACCGGTCGAATTTGAAAACCGACCGGTTGAATTTGACTGAGCTTGCTGACATGACCTCTGTATTTTAGTCATAACTTTTGACTCCGAGCTCGGATTGAGGCGATTCTTGAAGCGTTGGAAAGAGGACACCGAGTCCTATAACTTTTATGAATTAATAAATTTATGAATAAAATATTTTTAATGATAAAATTTGGATGAAATGTTGGGTCAAGTTTCAAGTTAGCACGAATTTGCCCATTTCCTCCTCAGTGTTGATAAAACACTTAAGTATGTCAAAGTCTGTAGTATTTGAAATCAAACCTTAATACATTGTCATATGATCGGATGTAGATTAAGGATTGGAGATTGTTGATTGGGCTTTTGCTTTGCTTCTGTTACGCACGACTCTGAACTTTAGGTAGGAGAATCTCATGACCACTTATTGTGACAGACCGAATTTTCCCAACCTGAATTTTGAGACATATATATATATATATATATATATATATATATATTTTTTTTTTTTTCAAACACGAATGGGAAAACCCAGACTGTCGGGTCGTAGAACACGTTCCGAACACAAAATGCTTGGTACAAAACCTAGCATGCAGAAATCAAAGCAGATAATACATATGACACGAATAAATCTCTAATTCTAATATCTAATATTACAATAACTAACAACGGCCACCGGTGATGTACCAACATCACCAAACAGTGGTGTATAAAATTATATATGAGTTCAAAGGGTACCAAGTCTGAACTCACCAATCTCCACAAAGTACTCAATCTACGACCCCGAATATAATAGCCATCCTCAATTCCTCAATCTTCAAGTCTGGTGTCCACGTAGAAGCTATACCTGTGACGTATAGTTGAAGGGGTGAGCTACATCCTAGCCCAGTAGAGGAAATTTCAATACTCATTCACATCTTATCATAAGAAAACATAGATTCAATGTCACAATCAAACCTTTTCTTATTTAAAACTGAAACTCGTTTCAAAGGTACTTTTTCTTATCAACAAAGACGGATTTCAAATACTGTTTTCTTATCACACGACTGATTTCAAAACTGACTTCCTTTTTCACATAAAACTGATTCAAAAGTTGATTTCCTTATCATACAAAACTGATTTCAAAACTGATTTCCTTTTTACACATAAAAATAATTTCAAAACATTTATTTATCCTTCAAAACTGATTTCAAATCGATACCACATGGTACTTGCACTACCATAGCGGTCCACGATAAGCATAATCACCACAATGTCCACATACATATAATCCGCCCATAGCGGTCCACATACACAATATCCGCCCATAGCGGTCCACTTTAATCTCACGACTTATGGTTTGATTTACGAAGTATAATCCAAAGAGTATATAAAATGCCGCAAAAGCGGTCCAAGGGAGTACATGACTACATCGAAATCTAAGGGTGTACGTAAATCTTGTAAAAACGGTCCAAGGGCGTACATGACTCACAACAGTGTCCAAAGGAGTACGTAAAATCTCGCGAAAGCGGTCCAAGGGCGTACATGAGCACAACGAGTCCGAGGGTGTACGTAAAATCCCGTAAAAATGGTCCAAGGGCGTACATGAGCACAACAAGTCTAAACGATTGATTCACAAGTTAGTCAATTCATGAAAGTTGTAGGGCTTGCTGTCTTCTTTCTAACGCAATAAGAATCATGTCAATCAGAATTCGGCACAAAAAGTTATGGCCGAAATACTTGGTAGTGTCAGTAAGCCCAGGCAAACTCGATTAATCGATTTTCAAAATCGATCAATCGAATGTCAAAATCGATTAATCGAAATTCTCTTCGATTAATCAATTTCGTGGAGTTCCTCTTGAATTTCTCTCTTGTCAAAAATCGATTAATCGAGTTTCAAAATCGATTAATCGATTTTGGCAGTTTCTGAGCACTTCTCGGGTTTGAACCTTGAAACCCATTTTTTTTTCATCAAAATTCAATCCTTTTTATCCTAATCTTTTGCACACATCTAAGTAACCTATATTTAATTAAATACATGGAAGAATTGCGTTATTTACCTCTTTAAATCGGCGATCTACTCGCAGATCAGATCGTCTTCTTCGTTAAACAAAAAGGGTTTCTAAACCCACCTCGATCATCTCCGTGCTCTAAGATTACAACTAAACCCACGAAATTAACGGCAATCCTTCCACACACACTTCACGCAAACTCACGCTACAATTTGCAGATCAAAACCCACTATCTCTTCGCAAGAAGAGGGTTTCAAAACCCCTAAACGACTCCAAAACCCATAAAACCACAACCAAACGTCGAAATTGACGGCGATCTTCCCCTTAGATGATCTCACAAATGTTTTTTGCGCAAATCTAAGGCTCGGCACTCATGGATTCAACACGTTCATTTCATCTCCTCCTCTTTCTCTCTTCCTTCTCTCCTCAAAAACCCAAAACCTAAAAAAAACCTTGTGCAAATCGGGTGTTAGCTCCCAAAAGAAGAAATTGTTTTCTTTAACTAAATGGGATCGGTTCCCATACAAAACATATATACTTGTCTTTGGGCGTATTAGTTCTCATCTAAGGATCTAGCTCCCGTGTGAAACGAACGTACCTATTTAGGTGTTATCTCATAACAAAATAGTTTTTTTTTATTAGGTGTGGGCCTACACACCCAAACCATCCACTAATCGGACCCGGTGTTGAGCCCATACACCAAAGCTTGGTGCATAAGAAACCACCTAATGCTCAACACACAATCTAAATCGGTCTTTTTCCACTCAAGACCAAACCCAATTTAACTTACGTAAGTAATTTCATAAAATCGAGCACGTGACCAGTCGAACACGCACACCGAGGTACACTGTTCAAAGTCGGGCATACATTCCGGGATACACTATTCAAAGTCAAAATTTTCAGGCTGTTACACTTATATTCTATTTTAATTCACACGGATATTTTGCAATATGATCTTTTAAACTCTGCATATGACATCTAAAACCCTGCATCTGTAAACTTGATCATGATTAAGAATTTGAATATGAACTAAGAACTCTGAAATCTGCCTTGAATATGAAATTTGAATCCAAACTCTGAATTATGTATTAGAATCTGCATCTGATTTATGATTCACCTGAATGACCCCTCAATTCCTAAACAATTTTCTGGTGTAAGTTACCCTCATAACGCAGGGGCTTGTTGCACTCCTGAAAAGGGTTCATGAATAACGATGGTAGGTAGGAGTCCCATCGGTATTACTCCCGCTCTCATGATATAGTAATTTGAGAGATAAAATTAAGTTTAGACTTAAGTTATGAATTTGATAAACTTTGCATACATGAGTCAAGAAACAATGAGCATCTGAATTTGTTACCTGTTTTTGAATCTACTTGACACTTAGAATATGAATTTGCATATGAACATTATCTTTGAAATTCATTCATCTAGTCTGTTTTGAACATCTGTTTTGGACATAAGATACTATGATTTATGCTTTTAAAAATCATGTTAATTGAGATACAATGCACTTGATGAGTTTCTTCTATTGAGCTTAGATGATTAGCTCACTTCGATTATACGCCACAGGTACTGTTTCTGACATAGCGGCTCAGAGCTACGAGAGCGATCTTAATTACTTTCCTGAGGAAGAGTCCGAGATTCCTCCTGAGGAATTCTTCTTTGTTTAGGCTGCTGCTCTGTATTGGAGTGTTTTCTTTTGAGTGTTTAGACTTGGGCTTGTTACGTTCGGCTTGCTATGTTTTGCATAGTTGGATTGATGTATTTATACTTATTCTTTTTGTGAATCATATTTCGTTGATGGTCGGCCATTACTGATGGTTCTTTTCGGTTTTCCTGCCCATGATTTTGCTTGAGATTAGAACCGTCACTTTTGTTTCCGCTTTCCTTATATAAATGAAATCAATTTACGCTTTTACTCTGATGTTTGTATGTATTTCGTCCGACTTATCGTTTAATCGATAGGTTGGCGAGCCAGCCTTTCCTATACCTCTAGGATTGGAAAAGTCGGATCGTCACACCAAATCCAAATCCACATTCCCAAACGCAGCCTTAGGGAAATTTTAAATAAATCTAGGGATTTGGATTTGGATCTCCTAAATCCAAATCCACCATTTGGTTTCACCTTTTAGTGTTTGGATTTAGATTTGATAAATCCACCGAAATTTAGAAATCCATGTTTGTACTGTAAAAAAGTGGATTTGTAAAAAACACCTCGTAGGCGTTATTTGAAAATCCAAATCTTACACCGGCATATAATTGGCTATGTTTAGTGAATAAAAAGTTATTACCCAATGCTATTATAGGTACGGTTCGACTTGATACTTGACCCGCCTGAGCCGAATATTTTTACGCTTGACCAGTCTGGTTGGGTTGGGCATGAGGCATTCGGCTTGACCTGCGGGTTCAGTTGGGTTGGGTTGGGCAACCAAATTTAGGCCAGACTCAACCCGATAGTTTACGTGGGTTGGGTATGTAAACTTGACCCGTCGTGTCGAGTCGGGCATAAGACATCCGGCCCAACTTTCGGGTATGGTAAATTCGATAATTTATACATAAAAGGTAGAAAATAGATAGTTTTTTTATTAGGTTGGGTTAGGTTTTCAGATTGGGTCGGGTAGAGTGCGCCATCTAGTCGAGTCAGGTTCGTTGGGTATTTGTCATTTTGGCCTATTAGGCAATCCAAATTTTGGCCCAGCACATTGGTATCCCTACATAGAATTACGAGTGGAAAAAAAAATTGATAATCGATGAAATTGAAACCAAATTAAAATCGATGGATCGGTTCGGTTTCGATTTTAGGGGCCAAAAATCGAAAATCAGTTGAGTAGGGAAAGAAAACCGACCCTAAATTGAAAAACTGAAAAAAAAAATCGAAAAAAATAGAAAACAGATCGGTTCTGTTTCGGTTCAGGGGGTGGGGAGTTCGGTTAACCGAACTCAAAACATTTCGGTTCGGATTCGATTTTAGGTGAACCAACATCGAAACCGAAATTTTCAGTTTCGGTTTGACTCGGCTCACCGAACTTCCACCCCTACATAGAATGAAGGAAACCAATGAAATATAAATTATTTTTATAAAAAAAAAAAAGCCAAATGAAGTATCTATAAATTCTTGGGCTAAATCCTAAGGCAATGCTTAAACATCCAAACAAGAGATTTGCAAATCCAAATATTTCAAATACTTGAAATTGAAATCTCTAAATCCAAATCTACGTTCCTAAACACAGCCTTAGGGAAATTACAGATATTTGAATGGCTTCAGTGATTGGGTTCGGTCCACAAGAGAGAGAGAATAGGGTAGGGTTGGAGCGGGATTTTATTATAAAAAGATCAAGGGGCAAGGGGGGGGGAGGGGGGGGGGAGCGCTTCTTAAATGGAAGGGGTTGGTTTTATTCAGCACATAAGCGAGCCCTATAGAAATTTTCAAGGGTTTGTGGGTCCCGGCCTCACAAGCCTATATGTGGATACGACTTTCACTACAAAAAATAAGATTATTAGTGGCACCAAAAATTGTCGTTATTAATAAAAAATTATCGCTAATACCCTTGTCGCTAATAGTTTTTAATAGTTTTTCATTAAAAGCGGTGCCGCTAATAATCTATTTTTTTTAGTGTTTGGACACCTCTAAAAGTAAGCTCAGCTTGAAAAAATGGAGCTTTAGCTCAGTTTAGCTCAGCTAGTAACCCAACCCGAGCTTACCTTTTGACAACTTGAGGGAGCTCGCGGAGGCTGTGAGCTGAGACACTTGAAACTCGACTAGACTCAATATAATAACTTATATATTTTTCATATATATATATAATATAAATATAAATATATGTTATATTTATCACTTTATTTACTAGAATTCCATTAGAATATAGTGGCTAGATTGATGAAACAGTTACTCATAAGTGAGACATTTTAGTAAAAAGAAATAAAAAAAGGTAAAAAGTATAACATTTTAAAAATTATAATAAATTTATTTGACGTGGTAAAGGTTACCTAGGGCTTAAAGTTTCACGCTTGAAGAGCTTAGGTATAAGCTACAGCTTAGGTTTCAGTACTTTTGTATGGTAAAGCTGAGCTAGAGTTGACCCTTGCTCAACTCGATCTCAAATTTATAACCCTACTACCTGCGACTGAGTACTAACTCATCTTTGCCTGCTCAATCAAACCCTTTTTCAAACAAAATCATTCTTTTTACACCTGATAGGTATGATATAAAAAAGCGGGCCCATATTGGCCGATACATATCGGGTATCGGCCAATACGTATTCATTTGAGGCGAGACTATGATTTTTTTATTTAAAGGAGCCGATACCGATTCGTATAAATCTTCCATGAACCAATATCCGAGTCCGATACCGATTTTGTTACCTTGCTGATAGGTACACATGCCTGCCGGCCTGGAGTGACTAAGCCATTGTTTTGTGCACGTGGCACCATTATGGTGTCATATGGTCTCACGCCTTTATAAAATTATATAAAAAAAAATATGAGAAAAGTATGAAAACGCTCTCTATTTGTATTTTTATTACAAAAAATGTCGAATGTTTTTTTTTTAAATTATGAAAATGAGCCCAATGCTACGGGCTTGTATTCGTACGCATTCTCCATGCACGTGTCAAATGGCTAATAAAAAAAAGTCAAATTTCTTTATTTTTAAAATGAGAAATTGTTGGCAAGGGTAGCATTATAATTATTCATTAAAATTGATCAGTGCCCTACATGGGTTGATATGTATGATTGTTCATTTCAGATACGTGGAGGCGATGTTTCGAAAGAAAAAATGACATTTGATTTTTTGGTGATAACAAATGGCACAGAGCACTATTTTATAAAAAGCTCAAAAAATATTTCTATTATGCGATTAAGAGGTTACAAGTGTAAGAAAATGGACTATAATGCCTTGTTTGACAAAACTCATGGGAGGTATTTTATTTTTTTTACTTCCCATGGGTTGGTGAAGAAAAAGAGCTCATGGGAAGTTTTATTTTAAAATTTTACCATGGTTTGATTTATTTATTTTTTTCAGCTGTTTGGCTATATTGTGTAAAATTATTTTCTAAAGGCACCATTTTTCACTCCATGTGAACATGTAACCTCACCTCATCTCGTCGGGCCAAAATGCATTAGTCGGTTTAAATTAGAACATGAATTTTTTTTTTTGTCCCAACTTTTTACAAGATGGGTCTTGAGATCATAGGCATACACTCAGATAGTTTTTTATTCCGCCTAGTATAAATCCCAAACAGTAACTCTAAACTCGTGAGACATACATCAAGCTCAAACACAAATCACGAGTCATTTTTTGGAATGGGTGCAACATGAAATAAAAAAATTGATATACCCATGATCTCAAGATGCATCATCTGGAAGATTGGGATAAAAACAATCTCCTTTTTCAAATTCAAAACAGTCAATGCATGTTGGCCGGAGGAGATGAGGTGAGGTTACGATTTTACAATGCAAAAAAATAGTACGATTATGAGGCGAGGTTGCATCTAAACCATATGATATAAAGGCCATGATCTACAGATCTACGATGCAAAAGAGTAGTGCAAAACTCAATCTCTATCATATGATTCGATACAATCAACTGTTTAATCGGATAATGGCTTTGAAGTGCATTGAGTCATATGATAAAGATTATGCTTGGTGCCAATCTTTCACTTATGATCTTTAGATCATGGCCTTCAAATTAATTGGCTTAGATGGTTGGGTTACAATTATTGACGTCGTTGTTTATGGGTACCTCTGTTCGCATCCATGCGTTCTTTGAAAGCGCCCACATCCCAGACCCCTGGAAGACTATTGATTTATTCGGATCAAATGAGGGTGATTGTTTTTCACCCCGGTCATCCATAAAATAGATCTTAAGATCATGTAACACTTATCGGACGAGCTTTGTGATTCCATGCGTCATGATCCGAAAATATGGCCCTAAAGTCACGTTTGAGCATGATGTGTGTTATGATTGAAGAGTCATATTGGGTATAGGTGATACAGAAATTAAAATTGATCGTCGATTGATGCACCATGAACCTAAGATCTATTTTGTGGAAGATATTTGTTAAAAAGATCTACATCATCGATCCAAGAAATCAACGTTTTTCAAAGTGCGAGATGTAGCGCTTTCAAAGAATGCGTTGCGTGAAGAAAGAGGTATTGACATGTGTGCCATATCAACAAAAAAAATTGAGCGTTTGATGATAAGCTCATAGTCTCAAGATCTATTATATGAAAAATTATGGTGAAAAAAAAACCTTGATCGATTAATCTAAAGCAATCAAACGATTTTAAGCATAAAATATCCGAGTTGAAAAGAACGAATTTCGGGTTGCGAGGGTGGCCACCAAAATTTCTCCGATCTTTTAACCCATATCATGAGCAGAAAAAAGTGCCAGCCAAATTTTGGCTGGAAATTTTATGGGAGTTTTTTTTCAAAAAAACTCTAGTTTGTGGGTCCCACCATATTGCCAAACACTTGCAAATTGCAGTTTTGTGGGAAATTTCAAACTTCCAGCTTATTTTTGCCAGAACTCGTGTTAACAAACAGGGCATAAATGGCTATAACAAATTGAGAATTGTGTAGTAGCCGATCATTTTGTGGCATTTTTAAGCATTTAATCACTTCGGGCACATAATTTTTTGATAAAATCTTATTATGATGAATATATATGACGGCCTTACAAACATTAAGGCTCCGTTTGATAACCTATGGTCCTATATTATGCTTAAAATATAGAATTATTAAAGATTTTCCTATAATGTAGCAACAATCCACCATTTGGTAATGTAGTGAGTCCCACAAAAACTTTTAACTATACAGGATTACATGTGATTTCAGAATACCCAATAAATTCCTTGATTTCACCCATAATACATGATTCTTATCGTCATATTATTTTTTTGGCAATAAAGATTGCTTTCACCAATAATCTATCATTTTATTTTTAAATATAAGTAATGAAAACATTGTAGTACACACTTTACAATTCTAAAATATTATTAAACAGACAACTTTATAAATATCCTTTAAAGTATATTATACAAGATTCCACTTTGCAACCAAATCCAATATTTTGGAAGAATGCTTATATTCTACATTTAAGTTACCAAAGGGGCCCTCCACTATCTACCGGTAATGCCACCTATACAGAGTCAATGACCCGTTGAGAGTGACTCGATCGGTAGCCTTATAACGACGTATCGTATATGTTTTACTCTTTAAAATATCCTATTTCTACTCAGAGCTAGTAAGAGGGTGACATTATTTTTCGGAGGATCTTACTAAATGTCTGCCATTTAAACATTACAATTCTCACACCATTAATGTACCACCAAAGTGATACATCATAGATTAAAGTGCAACAAGGCTTGTTCGCGCTTCAGGTTGGCTCCTACATCCGAAACCTATTAATTGCTTCAAACAGATGATGAGATTGATCCCCCAAAAGGTCCTAAAATTAAGTTTGAGCGTGTTGTACACCTGTGATTTTGGGATTTGTGAGGCATGGAATAAAAAACTCACTGTGTGATGGTAAGATCATATTCATAAGATAAGTTTTGTGGAAGATTGGGGTGAAATATGATCTCCATCATTTGATTTCAAGTAGTCAATGGGATTCACTAGGTTTTAGACGTAGGCGCTTTTCAGTAAACCTGCGGTGGCGAAAAAAGGTTCCCAATGGTGTATTAGGAAAATTTAAACCATTGGATCTGTTGATTATAATATCAACTGTTGTCTTTTAGTGTTCATAGCTAATATTAAAGTCCATCAATCAATGGTTCATATAGGCATGTTTCTTTCAACTAATGTATATTCCACGACTAAGAAGATATAGGGTACCTGTGTTTGCGCCTACCCCATCTCTGAAATCGCCTATCTCACAGAGCCCTTCAAAAACATTGATTTCTTTGAATTAGATGATAGAGATCGTGTTTCACTTAGATCTTCCACACAACAGTTCTTGTTACGCCTACCAGACGATTAGTATTTTATTTCATGTGTCACAGATCGCTAAAAAATGGCCCTTGAATCATATAGCACATATCACACTCAAAGGTGAATTCAAGGGCATGTTTTAGGGATTTGTGAACATGAAATAAAAAATTTGATCGTTTGATAGGTGAGGCATGATCTAAGATCTATTGTGTGTAAGGTAGGGGTGAAACACAATCTTCATCGTCTGATCCAAAGAAATCAATGATTTTATAAGGCTCTACGATGTGGGCGCTTTCTGATGTACCCTAAAATATACTCCAATGATAGATTGCCATTTTGACAATATAGAGTATTCACATATGTCTGCCACATGAAATAACTATAAATCACACTTAAACATTGTGAGATAAAAAAAGAGAGCCATTACTTGCACTGGGAAACTTTGGCCCTTGAATAAAAGTTGAAGGGCTTGGTATTTTAGGACATGTGACATGTCAATAGATCCTTAATGCATAAAATTGGAGCAAAACACAATATACTATTTATCATATGATCTACTATAGTCAATTGTTGAACGAGATTATAATCTTTAACTACATTTAATTACGTGATAAAATCATATTTCGTGCTAATCTTTTCCACTTAGCATCTTTAAATCATGGTCTTCAAATCAAACGCTTTAGATGATATTTTTATATGGTCTTTGTTTTAAATGGTAATCTTTTCCACTTGGCAGAGGTCACCAACCATACAAGTCTTTGTTTTAAATTATGTGCAAGGGTTAAGTTTCCGAGTGCAAGTAATGGCTCCCTAAAAACACTATCTTTAATACTATATAAAAGTAAAAATAGTTTCGGTCAATTTTTCTTGCCTAATTTGTCCCTAATCATTGAACTTTCAAAATAAAATCGCCAATTCCATGTCACCAAACTCTACTCTCCCCATGGTGATATGCAATTAGAAATAGATATCCTCTCCCTCTCCCTCTCCCTCTCCCTCATATCTTCCCTGCCAAACTCCATTTCCCTCAATCAATTTTTTGCACCTCTCTTTTTTGAGATCCAGAGTTTCGTCTCCAGATCATACGGTCTCGTAAGCACTTGAAACCCTAATTCTCAATGGACTTAATTTTGAATCTTCTATTCCTGTTTTTTTTTCAAATTAAAAAAAAAAAACAAAATGCTCGAATTGTTTTCTATTTTTACTTATTAGTGTCTATTTTTTGCTTTTTGTAATCTGGTATCTACGAATCGAAATCTTGTTTCAAAGTTCTCTCAATATGTGCTGATTTTGTGGTTTCTCAAATTGAGTTATTGAATGTTTCTGATTAGGGTTTTAGTGAGAGATTTAGTATTGTTTTCAAAATTTAAATGTCGGTTTTCACCTTTTCTAGGGCTAATCTCTATTTTTTTGAGTATTATATTTGTAATTTGATCATATAATTGTATGGTGTGGTAAATTATTGGGTGCCAATGTTGGGTTTTTGTCATCTTCGATACCTCATGTCTGTGTTTGACGTTGGCACATATGCCTCTATATGATTAAATACTATTTTATATTTTGAAATTGAGTACTAAGCTACTCTTCTTTCGATTCTAATTGCAAAATCCAACTTCTTCTATAACGAGACTTCTATCAAGACTTCTTTTATAACTACACTAGCTTGCTCACCATCTCTGTTCTCTATTCTCTATTAGATCTCGTTCTCTCTCTAACAACATAGAAACCAAACTCTAAAAAATCGACATAAATCAGCACATAATTACAGAAAATGCCACCACCTCTAAATCTCCTCCCCCTCTTCACCAACCGCTCATCTTCTCTACAAACTCCTTACAGAAAAGATGACGAAAAGGGCAAAGTCACTATTTATTTATTTTTAAAATTTTATTTCTCTAGATCTGTTCTCGAACATATCAAATTTTGCTAAGTTTTTCGAATTTTAACCTAGCTGATATATTGACCAACCCGACTTTGTGACTATGATTTAGAATACCAAACATGACTTGCGATTTTATTCATTAAAAAAAATAAAAAAAATAAAAAATAAAACAAAACAAAAACAATCATATGCGATTAGCATGGACCCAGGCACCTAGGACCAGCTCTTCTTTTTAAATCGTTCATTTTTGAGATATCAATTTAATGATCATAATTTTGGTATAAGCACATGAGTTAGTATTAAGTAAGCATCTCGAGTATTTAGGTGCTCAAGCACTTTTTGAGATTTGTGCCACGTGGAAACACTGTATAAAATTTTCAATGCAAAATTTGACATGAAACATGTTCTTATCATCGAATTTAACGCAATCAAAGGTCATAAAGAATTAATGATATCATGCAAATCTAGATAATAGAGATTGTGTTTCACGCCAAATTCTTGACGATCTTCAATTGTAATGAATCTAATGATGGAATTCAACAATCTTCAATTGTGATGAATTTAATGATGAAATTCATGTTCTGTGTTAAATTTTTATACTAAAAATATTTGTTTCTATAAATTATTTGGCTTGTGTATTTTTAAATAATACTCATTTCACCTCTAAGCTACAGAGACATAGGATAAGGGGGCCATTACTTGCACTCGGAAATGTGGCCCTTGCACCGAAGTTAAAGAAAGATTTTGTATTTTAGGGACATGGGACATGTGAAAATGCAATTTGGGCCGTCTGATTTAAAGTTCATGATCTATAGATCCTTAGTAGATAAGATTGGAGTAAAACATGATATTTATCATATGATCTATTATTGTCAACCGTTGAATTAAATAATAGCTTTTGACTATATTTAATCACATGATAAAGGTTATATTTCTTGCTAATCTTTTGTACTTAATATTTTTAAATGATGGGCTCCAAATCAAACGTTTAGATGGAGTTTTCATACAGCAGAGGTCGCCAAGCTCATAGGTCTTTGTTTTACACTCGATGCAAGGGCCAAGTTTCCGAGTGTAAGTAATGACTCCCACAGGATAATTATTCAAGAGGTTCATATAATGTCATTAGTAGGGTGAAAAATATTCTTAAAAATCAAGAAAGAGTACATCAAACTAATATTAGACACAAAAGAAGCTAACTCCAAGTAGCAAAAATAAAACAAATGGATTAAAAAACTATCCATAAATTGAAAATAATCACCACAAACAAGAAGCTTAAAAAAAAAAGACACGAAACAAAACAAAATCAAAATGGACAAAACATCAAGAAATAGTACATCAAACTAATACAAGACACAAAAAAAGCTAGCTTTATGTAGCAGTAATAAAACAAATGGATTAAAAAGCCATCGAGAAATTGAAAGTAATCACCACAAAAAATCATGAATATGATCCTGCTTCCTTGTTCATTATGATTTTATAGAGCAACACGTTCAAAGCACGTGCATGCTTACTAGTATTTTAATAGTGTAAGATCATTTAAATACATTTTTAGGCCATGTTCGGGTATTTCCCCAGTTATTTCAAAAAAGCTCAGGTTCCTAACAACTTAGTTTCTTGCAGATTCCTGACCAACTCAGATTTCTAGCTTTCCCCAGGTGTGTTCTTTTAGGCCTTAGAAAAGCTCTGATTCCTGGCATTTTACAGAAACGAAAGATTTTCTGTGTTCTTTTGATTATTCCATAAAAGCTCAGAATCAGTCTACTTTAGGGACATCATATGACCATAAGAATGGCGGTAGAACATTCAATACCGTGCCGTATATATTTGAAGGTCATTTTTGGCCGATGCATGATTCATGAAAGGGTGAACACTTCCGTCGGTGCAATTGTGCGTTGAATTTCTGGTACCATTACTCGATGGCGACGTCCCGTTAGCCACATGAAACTGTATGGGAAGAACTATAGTGTGTTTTTTGAGCACTACTGATCGATTTAGAATGTAACCCTTGCAAGTGCACAAGATCTATTGCAGTATGGCAAGAACAGGGGTGTCGAACCCACAGGGAAACGTGAATTTTTAATTAATTCTTTTAGAGATTTTAAAAACATCCCTAAGGAAGTACCAAAGGGCAGATTCAATTTTACCAAAAACTTAACGCACTTTTCCTAAATGCAGAAAAATAAATTAATCTAAACAATTAATTACTGATAAATCTACGAACAATATTAAAATGAGATCAAGGAATATGCTACCCCAGATTCGTACCCCTTTTCTATCATTAAAACCCACAGTTTCATTAAATCATCATTCACACCATCATTCATCTAGAAAAATGACTTGAAATAAAATATGATCATCAATCAAGATACCCTTATCTAAAACAATGACTCACCTAACATTGCGGTATGAGTCATGTAAAAAGCATAGCGTATCTCATGATATTTAGATCACGACAATCAAGACATAATCGCTCTCTGACCTAGATCGACTGCGGTCCGGATCTAGCGATTACACCGATTGATACGCATGAATCAACGGTCATAACAAAGCATTTAAAATATTTTCAATCACACAAACTTTGAGCAAAACGATTCCATGATAACAATAATAGATGCGGTATTAATCATAAACATGGGTACTTATCCTGGGATCGCATCTTCCCGATCTCTTGATTTAGCGCTCATCTTTGGTGTTTGATCTCCTTTTTCTTTCAAAGTCATTCCTCTTTATTTCTTCCAAAGAGATATTTGCAATTGTTTTTCCTAAATACAATCTATGAATTTCTCGAGAGAAAATAATGCAAATCCAAGTACAATCTACTGAATAAACCCTAGAAGAAGGAGAGAAGAAGACTTGAAAAGATGAAGAAAATATTCCCCCAAAGTGAAGAGCCCTAAAACTAAAAGAAAGAATGAATAATATTCTAATTGCAAAAATAATAATCATCCTAAGAAACTCGTGGCTTCCTTTTATAATAGCCTAACCTAATACCTCTCTCGATTGACATCTAAGAGTAATTTTCGTGAATTCCCGCCTAGCTTTGCATCAGATACTGCCTCGGTATTTTGCTCATAACTTTCTGTACCGAACTCGGATTGAGGTGATTCTTGAGGCGTTGGAAAGCTGACGACGAGCTCTACAACTTTTATGTTTTAGCAATTTCCTGAATCTGACGTCTTGAAGGTCCAAATTGAGCTGCAAGTCGCACTAAGTTCTCAATGACCCAAAATAGCAGTGTTTTGACATTATTTTCGGGATTCTTGGGCTGTTTTAGAAACTTGGACTGTATTTACCTGAAACACTTCAAATCTAGCAAATCTCATCAGATAGCCTTCATCGGACGGCTAAATATAGGTATTTAGGGGTGAAATATCATCATATTTCACTACTCATCACACCCCCAAACTATGTAGTTTTCCCAATCTGTACCTATAAATCCGTGCATATGTAACCTTCTTTCTCATCCCATCCATTCAGATAGCCCACCTTTTCTTCTAGGCGAATTACTTGACACATATTTGATGATTATAAATTTATAATCATACAAATTATAAAATTTAATTGGACAATGAGGATCATTAGATCAAAGCAATATTTTGATTCCAAATGGTCAAAGTTGTTGACTCATCATAATAACTTGTAAAGCGCACAGAAGGTTTCTATTAAACATAATGATCTCATCCACACATCAAGAAAGCATATCAGTTTGGGGTGCAGCTGTAATTGTTGGAATCTAAATGGATCTATCGATCCGACCATCCAAAATAAGTCTTAGGATCTAGGCGCATGATCAATCAAAACAATAAACCAATAATCCATAAATTAAATATATGTGCGCACCTTGAGTGTGAGCCATTAATGGTGGGTTGCTGATCTTCAACGATCTTCTTGCTTTCAATATCTCCTAGCACAATGGGGATGCTTTTTCTAATAGGGAGGATTGAATTATTTTTTTGAGCAATCGTTTTGGACCAGACACCCCTTATATTTATAGCTAAAGAGTCCTTTCCCATTAAGGACTTAAATTACTAATTAGATTGTGATTAGAAATCACAATCATACTATAACTAAAAAACTTACCTATTAGTTGCCTATTCTCTTCAAACTCACCGAATTAGCAACTACACAATGCAAGATTAATCTTATACCATTCACCGATCAACGGGTTGACCATAGTGATGGCCACCAAAATAGAAACTTCTAACAGTCTCCCACTTGACTAAACTATGCCAATAAACTCCGATCACCAAATGTTAGCTAACTTTTTTTGAATGGTAAGTCTTAACCAATCTCAATCAAAGTCTTTATAATCAGTCAGGTCCAGTGAAAATTTCAACACATAATCAATATAGTCAATATATCATGTCATCGATACATGACCGTTCATTAGTTACCGTATTGGAAGTCATCACCGACATGGATTCCAACTAGTATGATTTCACATAGATTACAAGTTTACAAACTGAATGGTGATTACATGTAAACTCAATCTATTATTGGTCCAACTTGATTGCCATCCACTGGCACCATATGTTCCAAATTTTATTTGCATAAAAATGAAAAAGCAAATAAATAAGTTTCATTTCTGAATCAATTAAACAAATATATTCACTCTCACATATCCACTCTCAAAGGCTATCAAAATTATCCGTTAATCCCATATGCACAACATGCTCCAAAAAGAGCTTGGGAGGTAAGCCTTTAGTGAGAGGATCAGCCAACATGAGTATCGTACTAATCTTTTAAACAGATACAATTTGATTATGAACTTTCTCCCTTACAACAAGATATTTTATATCAATATATTTGGAACTCCCACTAGTCTTGTTGTTATTGGAG
This sequence comes from Chloranthus sessilifolius, assembly GCA_021018995.1. NCBI lineage: Eukaryota > Viridiplantae > Streptophyta > Magnoliopsida > Chloranthales > Chloranthaceae > Chloranthus > Chloranthus sessilifolius. The sequence continues at coordinate 12,071,857 of CM037590.1, forward strand.
AAAGCTATCGCAGCGGAATTGCCACATAAGATTCTCAGTGGCCTTGAAATACTATTAACAACTCGAAGCCCTGAGATAAAATTTTTTAACCATATCGCCTCACATGTTGCCTCAAAACATACAACAAATTTTGCTTCCATAGTAGACGAAGTAGTTAGCATTTGTTTAACGCTCTTCCAAGATATAGGTCCACCTGCAAGCATAAAAATATAACCCGATGTGGACTTCCGAGTGTTTTGACACCCAACATAGTCAGCATCTGAATAACCAATAACTTCAAGGTTATTCGTTCTTTTGTATATGAGCATGTGTCCTTTAGTCCCTTGTAAATAGCGAAAAACCTTCTTGACTGCTTTCCAATGATCCAAACAAGGATTACATTAGTACCTACCAAGCATGCCAACTATATACGCTATGTTTGGATGAGTACAGACTTGTGCATATATGAGACTCCCAACTGCCGATGCATAGGCAATTGTCTCCATCTGCTTTCTCTCCAGATCGATCCTAGGACTCTGAAGTAGACTAAATTTATCACCCTTAATGGCAGGGGCAACAGTAGCGGAACAATTGTACATGTTAAAACTTTTAAGAACTTTATCAATATAAGCTCTTTGAGACAATCCTAATATGTCACGGGCTCTATCTCGATGAATCTCAATTCCTATCACGTAGGAAGCTTCACCAAGATCTTTCATATCAAAATTTTTTGATAAAAAATCCTTTGTCTTATGTAACATGCGCAAATAACTACTCGCAAGCAATATATCATCAACATATAAAACAAGGATGATAAACTTACTCCCACTGATTTTAAGATATATGCATTGATCTACAGTATTTTCTTTGAAACCAAAATTTGAAATGACTTCGTAAAATTTTAAGTACCATTATTGAGATGCCTGCTTTAAACCATATAGACCTTTTGAGTCTATAAACTAAATGACTCTCTCCCTCAACCTGAAAACCTTCAGGTTGTGTCATAAAGACATCTTCATGCAAGTCACCATTCAAAAAAGCAGTTTTAACATCCATTTGATGCAATTCTAAGTCAAAATGAGCTACTAATGCTATGGCTATCCGAAATGATTCCTTTCTAGAGGTAGGAGAAAATGTCCATTTATAGTCTATTCCCTCATTTTGAATGAAACCTTTAGCGACTAATCTGACCTTGTATCTTTCTATATTACCTTTGATGTCTTGCTTGGTTTTATATACCCACTTACAACCTACAGGCTTAACTCCTTCAAGTAACTCACAAAGATCTCAGACCAAATTATGTTTCATTGATTCCAACTCATCATTCATGGCTTCGAGCCATTGAGTGGATTTATCGCTCTTCATGGCTTGGCTAATGGAAACATGATCTAATTCCTTTCTAAAATCATACTCACTCTCATTGAGGTAAACTATATAGTCATTAGAAATTACTAGCTTCTTTGCTCTCTCTGATCTACACAATGGTTGATCATTGACAGTCGCCATGGGAGCAAGAATCTCCTCAATGTGGGGTGTTTCATTAGGCATAGCCATAGGTGCATCAATATTTGCTTGAATAACTGGTGTTGGTGCTACTTTTTCTTGGATAAAAGGGATAGGAATTATAACCCGATTTTCCTCGAAAATGATATTCCTAGGCTCAACACTCCCACTGTTCTCACGATCCTCAAAGAATTTTGCATTCCTAGTCTCAACAATCCGGGTACTATGAGTGGGGAAATAAAATCTATAGCCTTTTGACCTATCAGGGTAACCTATGAAATGACAACTTATAGTTTTAGGATCCAATTTTTCTAATTATGGATTGTACACCTTTGCTTCAACCTCCTAAAGTCGGTTTTCTTTCTACCCATAGCTCATAAGGAGTTTTGGGAACCGCCTTACTAGGAATCCGATTCAGGATATACACCGCTGTTTTCAAGGCTTCTCCCCACAAGAACATAGGCAACTTAAAGTTGCATAACATGCTTCTCATTATATCCATAAGAGTACGATTTCGTTGCTCAGCTACACCATTCTGTTCAGGTATTCCCGGCATGGTGTATTAAGTGACAATGCCATGCTCTTGTAGATACAGGGCGAATGGTCCTGGATTGCGACCTGTTTCAGAGTATCTACCATAGTACTCTCCACCTCTATCAGATCTCACAATTTTAATCTGCGAACTGAGTTGTAACTCAACTTCGGCTTTATAGATTTTAAACATATCCAGGGCCTCAGATTTCTCATGAATGAGAAATATATAACCAAAACGAGAATAATCATCAGTGAAGGTAATAAAATACTTTTGACCACCAATAGTAGGAGTTGGAAACGGTCCACAAATATCAGTGTAGACTATTTCTAGCAAACTCGTGCTCCTGATAGCTCATTTCTTATTAGCTTTTGTGAGTTTCCCTTTAACACAATTAACACAAGTATTGAAATAAGAGAAATCTAGCGCATCGATTATATCATCTTTAATTAATTGCTCCATTCTATCCTTAGATATATGGCCTAAACATTTATGCCATAAAATAGAGGAGTTGTCGATTGCTCATTTTCGTTTCTTACTAATTTTATCATTTACATGTATAGAAACTAAAGATTGGGCGTAAGATAAATCTAAATTCAACTAATAAATATTGCCCACTAATGAGCCACCACCGATAATATCGGGATCAAATATTAGAGTAAAAATATTATGTCCAAATTTAAATTCAAAACTTAATGAATCCAATTTAGAAATTGAGATAAGGTTTCTGGTGATACTTGGAACATAAATAGTATCAACTAAATCCAAAATGAAACCACTATCTAAAATAAGACGGAGAGTCTCAATGGCCTCCACGTCTGCTTCTACTCCATTTATGAGTTTGATGGTACGTTCACCTTTACTTAGCTTTCTGTTGGATCGAAATCCCTGCATTGAATTACTTATGTGAATAGTTACATCAGAATCTATCCACCAAGTATTACGTGGAGTATCAACATAAAGTGATTCAAAACACACAAAGACTGGGTCATTGCCTTTCTTAACTAGCCAATCTCTGTATTTATGATAATTCTTCTTAATGTGTCCATTCTTCTTACAGAAGTGACACTTGATGCCAGAAGTAGATCCGCTAGCTTCTCCTTGTTTGGTTTTCGGTAGAGAAACTTTCACGTTCTTTCTTTTATATGATCCATTCTTTCGCTTGAAATTTTCTTTCGATGGTCCAAGAGCGGCGTAATGAGCACTTTCAGAAAAACCCATGCCCATTTCTTTCAATTGAGTTGCCATGCCACTCATTCTCATAATGTGCTCGCGTACGCCACTATGACCATTATATTTCATGGTTCCCATTTTAACAATTAGACTACTGGCAAGGGCTTTAGAAGTCCCCTGAAATTGTTCCTGAATGGCTTACATGTATTCCTTTGCATTGTGCGAGTCAGGAATACCTCCCCGGATTGCATCAATAATGGAAATCTTTATGATTATGAGGCTCATACGATTTGATCTATCCCATTTTTTCAAATCCGTATTGTTCACTGCCAGATCCTCAGCTGAGGCATCAGTGGTGAGCACCTTGGGTTTATCAGATCGTATAACATAGTCAAGATCCATACAGCCTAGAACAATAGCACTTGTTCATTCTATTTGCCATAATTTGAGCCACTCAAAAGTTCAATTCCACCAATCATATTAGTTATAAAAGACGGGTTCAATGCTGTACAATAATTAAGGGTTTTATTATGTCCACATACAATTGAAGTAGCTATCAATTTCACAAGGTTATAATTATAATATGTGACGCAAGAGTTAAAATATGTTAAGGAATATAATAAAAATTAAAACTAATGTGGTTTTATTGAGAAACAATTTGTGTTATTATAATCCTCCATTGGGTCGAGTCATAACACACAAGCCGCTTCCTCAATCTATATTAATGATTGTGGTACTAATTGCGCGTTATGACCCTCCGTTGGATCAAGTCACAGCACACTAGCAGTATCCACACACAAAATAATGAATAGTAAAATATAACCATCATACAACATTAAGTGATTCATCACCGTTGGGCAGAAGAATCCCTTATGTTGTGATGCCAACGCTCACTACAGACTTTCACTGAATTTGTAACATGGTCTTGGACAAAATTAAACCTCATTATGAAAATCACGACACTAGGAAGGATCATCACCGTTGGGCAGAAGAATCTTTTCAAGTCATGCTTTTAATTTAGGTTTGATAATATTTTAGATGATCACAAAAGTGATATTAAAAAAAAAAAAGCCAAGTCCAACTCGTGTTATGAGTAAGTGTCAAAATTAACAATAATCAAGTATAATAATGTGTAAGTACCAGCCTTGGTGATGGAGCACAACCTCCAATACCCAACTCTAATTAATGGAACTCAAATAACCAATAATTATCCAATCAAAAATTGTAAAAATAACATCAGGTCATGAATACATCATAACAGAGAGTTTATTGTCAAAAATAGACCTCAAAAACATATTCGAAATGCACGAGAAAGTCAAAATTCATATATAATGTCCAAAAATCGGACCTATAAATAGCCCAAAAATGGCCTGAAAAGAATAAGAAATAGTATGGGTTACAATTGGGCAGGGTATCGGGCCGGGTCATGGGCCTCAGTGGCCGAGTGGGCTATGGGCCGCATGGGGCTGCCACTGAGTGGAGGAGCCGATGGGGTCGAGAATGGGAGCCATGGGCCGAGTCTGAGGCGTGGGCCAGTCCATGGGTCGATTCATGGGCGGGCCAGGTGGACCTCGGTACAAGGGCAGTACCGAGTTAAGAGGGCTGGCAGCGGATCAAGGCCATGGGCCGAGTCATTGGGCCGGAGTGGTCCGATTCAGGTGGGTCGGGTACTGAATGGAAGTGGGCCGGGTTACCCGGGTCAGATGGGCCGGCAACGGATCCAACCCGATCCGAGAATCCCTAAACCTAACCCCCTTTCACTGTTCTTCTTCTTGCTTAAAAAAAAAAAAAAAAAAAAAAAAAAAAAAAAAAAAAAAAAATATATATATATATATATATATATATATATATATATATATATATATATATTTTTTTTTTTTGGAAGTTGCAGCAAGTAACAGCGGCAGCCCCATTGGGGCTTAACCGCACCCCCTCACCGGTCACCGACGCCGACGGTCCGGTGCGCCGGCCGTCTGTCGGTGCTAGTCTGGTGGCCGAAAAATTCTCACCGGCGCAAGGGCAATCTTCTGCTAAAATCAATTAATCATTCTACATGATCCTTCAAGTCAACCTCTTTCTTAAGGGTTGCTATGAGGTGCTGGATTTTGAACCCTTGTGCATATCTGTTTTCACGGTCAAGTCAGAATCAACACGTGGGATCTTCTCCTTGCATGTAAAGGTTTTTCGGTCAATACCTTAAAAGTGCCACTGAGTTGTTCCACACATTCCACCACAAGTTGGTGGTGGTTCAAAACTTTTCGCCTCTTCATGATACACACGATTCAAGGGTGATTCAAAACTTTTTGCTCACCCTTTAGCATGAGCGAAGATTAAATTATCTTGAATCGGAAAATAATCAACAATCTAAGCTCTGATATCAATTGTTTGAATATAAATGGATCTATCGATCGGACTATCCAAATAAGTCATAGGATCTAAGCGCATGATCAATCAAAACAATAAATCAATAATCCATAAATTAAATATATGTGTACACCTTGAGTGTGAGTCATTAATGGTAGGTTGCAGATCTTCAACGATCTTCTCGCTTTTAATATCTCTTAATACAATGGGATGCTTTTTCTAATAAGGAGGATTGAATTATTTTTTTGAGCAATCGTTGAGACTAGACACCCCTTATATTTATAGTGAAAGAGTCATTTCTTATTAAAGATTTAAATTATTAATTATATTGTGATTAGAAATCACAATCATATCATAATTAAAAGATTTACCTATTAGTTGCCTATTTTCTTCAAACTCACCAAATTAGCAATTATACATTGCAAGATTGATCTTACACAATTCACCGATAAACGAATTGACCATAGTGATGGTCACCAAAATATTTCTGAATCTCGAGAATCTAACAGCCTTAAGTTCGTAATCTTATGGTGCAAAATTTTCTAACTCAATGCTAATTTGAAATGCAGATCTAACACCCTCGACAACAACTATTTCAAGAGAAATGAAACAAAAGTCGGTAAAGAGAGAGAGAGGAGTAAATGTTTCTGCTATTTCCGGTCAGGCTTTATAAGCCCTCGTCGACTTCTCTTTCTAACTCATTCTCTTCGAAGGAAGCTAAAAAAAAAAAAAAAAAAAAGGAATTCAGTAGAAATCCATGGATTCCGATTCATGGAACAGCAGGTTTTCGGCATCGAAGCGTCATCAGTACACTCTTTAATCCCGATCCGGTAATCGTCTTCGTTTTTTCTAGGGCTTCTTCACTAGGTTTTGAAGATTTATTTTTTCATGCAGTATCGCCCACTTTAAAACGCTTTGAATATAGACGTCGTGGAAGTAGTTGCAGAGAAGGGATCTCGTACTTATTTGAGATGGGAGCGTTCTGCCTTTTTGATGGGGCCCACTCGAACTGCCGAATACCTGTGTCACGTGGAGTTAACATCTGGCCGTCTGATTGTAGCCCATCGTCTCAAGATCGACCTCTGATTTCCATAAACTCTCAAGTGATGTGGCTGTAACAGAAGAAACGGCGTGGCATTGTGGCAGTAAAACTTCTCTTCTTTCCAAATGGGTCGTGGCGTGGTGCCATGTATCCGGGTGGTTGACCCGTTTCTTTCTTACGAAAAAAACGGGTGGGCTACCATCTACCAGCTCTCTCTCTCTCTCTCTTCGGTTCAGACTTCAGAACAGAACTTGAAAAGCCTAACAACTCTGCATCTCAGTTTCTCTGCTAAAAACCAAATGAACACCCTAGGTAGAACTCCATGCATTGAATTCCTCCTAGGGTTCTAATAAAACCCTAGAAAAAGATTCACCACAAGTAAAAATTAAAACCCTAGAACAATTCCATGGAGACGAGCCATTTCGGCAGACGATGCAAATCGAACCGAATAATCGTCGATCCCGTCTCCAATTCCCGCGTCTGCGAATCTTGCGGCTTCGAAAAAGAGTTTGACAACTTCCAATCCCAACCATTCAGATCCGACGAGGCTCCTTTGTCCGCATCGGCTCCGTCCCTGATACCTCCGATTACCGCGAGTGAAAGCTCTACAATTCGAACAAAAACATTGAAGAACCCACCCAAAAACTAGGGTTTTCGGCTCTGCGATCCGAAGAAGTGAAGAGAATGGTCGAAGAGATCACTGAAGGCGAATTCGGATCTGGTGAGTGGTTCGTCGTCCTCATAGCCGCTTGCTGTTATGTCGTGATGCGTAAAAACAACCTCCCTCTTTCAATCGCAGAGGTTGCGGCCACCGCGGGCTGCGATATCTTTGAGATAGGGCGTATGGTGTTCCGCGTGTGGGATTTCCTTGATCTGGAGTTACCAGGATTCGATATCATTGCGGCGTTGGATCGGTCGGTCCAGAATTGCCCTAGCTTCACGGAGGCCGCGAAGGAGAAGTTGGAGGTGATGGGGAAGCAAGGGATGTTTCTTTTGATGTGTTGTGTGAAGTGGTTCTTGACGACGGGACGGCAACCGCTTCCGATGGTTACTGCAGTTTTAGGGCTTGCCACAGGTGAATCGGGTGGATGCCGATTTAGCTGATAAAGCAAAGAATATTTACGCGGGGGTTTCGAAGACTAGATTACGGTATAAGGAGGTGAAGGAGACTTTGGTGAAAGTGACGCAAGCATTGCCTTGGGGTAAGGACATTACGGTCAAGAACATTGCCGATAACATGCCGCTTGTGATCCAATACATGGAGTTGAAGATGAAGTCGAAGAGTTTGGGTGCAGAGAATTCGAATAGAATTGGATTTGGGTTCGATTTGGGAGAAATGGTATCTGGGTGTTTGAGGGATGAGTTCGAATGTGGTTTGGAGAAAGAGAAAGATTTACAGTACTTTGAATTAGAAGAAAATAGACATGGAGTGCTTGATTTGAGCTGCGAAGATTTAGAGAAGCTCAAACTTTCGAAAGAGTGCTTGTTTAGGACTTATACAGAATACTTGGGCCGGCTTACTGCAGTAAAATCTGCGAACGAGATTGGGACGAATCATAAAAGAAAAAGGAAGAGAGGAAGCGAGTTAGGAGAGTACAATGAGTGGCAATTGACAGAATCACAGCTAAGTAAACGGGTTTCTCTCGAGCAAATGCTAAAGAGGAATGTAGGGTTTGATAATTTGCCTCCATCTTTTGTAGCTGTTATGGAGGGGTGCAAAAGGAGGAGGGAGAAAATAACTGCAGCCAAATTGCGAATTGATGAAATTATGAGCCCGCGAACGGACTTTTCGATTATGAAACAACTGCAGAATGGGGTGATTGGTAGCAGTATTGATTGGGAAGATTGAATAATTGAACTTCTCCTTCTCCATCAGGCAAGTGAGGAAGAGCTAGAGCAGGGCCACTATAATAGATTGCTGGACTTGCACGTCTTTAACTCTTCGAGTAGCCATGCGATAGTTGTGCGTTGATGAGGAAATGTGAATACTATTCAATTCCATTAGCATCCGTTCCCTCAACAAGATACTTCTCGATGGGTATTCTTCTTAATACTTTAACTGTCAGTGAGGAAATGCAGACCTTATTGTTGTTACTTCCTTAACTTAGCAGCAATTTGCTGCTTATCAGATTGTGCATAGTTTTTTTATTATACATGGGGCAAGGTTTAAATAAATTTATTTATGCATAGTTTATGTATTCTCTAATCTCTATTCAATTTTATTCAAATTTCATGTAAAAGGGTATCATTGATAAGCTTACTTTGGCGTTCTAGTGAAATTTATTCAAGTTTTATATTATCAACTGTTGTTCTAGTAAATCTTATTAATAGAACAGACAGAATTGCAATATTATATATGAGCCAGAGTTTTGCTAGTTGTCTGATGCATAAGATGCCCCTTCTCTTGCTAATGGTTACACCCTATGTTACTTAATTCGGTCCTTGTAAATGAATATTAAAAACTCATCATATCCATAGCGAATTGGGATCGCATGAAAGTAGTGAATTGCAAATTGCGAACTCTGAACTCGAATTCGAATCGAGTGAGTTGCGAATTAAGTAACATAGATTACACCATCTCATTGGCCTTCGTATCTGCATGAGCAGAAGTGGTAGGCCTTGGTTTCTTTAATGATTGGAGGCATTTGCAATTGCATTTTCCTTCGATGAATTTTTGAGTGGGAAGTCAAGAGGTGACGAGTTTTGTCAAATTAATTCACTGAGATGAGAAGATACAGTTGTTGATTTGACGATGTTGAGTGGTGTGAATAAGCTTCTTTCTGGCATTGTTGTTAGGAGCATGGTTTGAAAACACGAAAATTCGACTCGAAAGTCCTCCGAGTAGGGTTAACTCGGAAACTCACTCTAACTCGACTCACTCCGACTTGGATTATTTAATAAGTATTTAAAATTATATATAATTGTCGACAATTATATACATTAAATCTGTGCACAAATATTAAATTTAAACATAAAAATTGCACTCTAATATTATATTTGTGCAAAAAAAATTAAAAATATTAAATCTGTGCATAACTCCAATATTATGCACTGAATTATGTCTTGAAAAGGCTTAAATCTGTGGGGTTTTGGTCAGGTCCAACTGGTTGAAATCTTAATGGGGTTCAACTGATTTTATAACCCTTGGATGCAAGGGATCCAAACCAATTGGACCTGACACCCTAAATCTGTGATGTGAGTGATTCATCGGGAATCATGAAACTGAAATGGCTTTAGCTCTAACAACAAAAAAAAAGAAAATAAAAATGCCCTTTTGGGGTAGAACTTGAGAGATTAGGGGCTCTGATTCTGGAGAACTCAGGAGCTTGCAGGAGCTCTGGAAAGATAAATGGCCCACTGCAGGAGCGTTGACGAGTGAACTCGAGAGCCTTTAGCTCTTCTTCTTCTTCTTTGAACTCGAGAGATTAGGGCCTTAGGGCTCGCATGCACTGGAACTCGAAAGATTAGAGGCTTAGGGCTCATATGCGACTGGATAAGAGAGGTTGCCTTATATATAAAGGTTGTTTATGTATTTGCCCTTATAAACAAAATAAATCCCCCGCTAGTCCTTTAGTTTTAAGACGCTTGAGTTGACTCGTTGAGTCAACAAAACTCGGTTGAGTTTCCGATCTGACTCAGCGAGTCGATCAATTTGTAAGTCTATTCGAGTCTTAAGGCGAGTCGACTCTAAACTTGGTCTAGCCGGGCTGACTAGCCCGAGTTCCAAGTCGACTCGTCGAGTTTTTAAACCATGGTTAGGAGTGCAAAGGTTTTTATTAAAATAAAAGAGAAATAGGAAAAATAGCCAAAGTCTGCATTCAGATTGTATCATTTGTCATCATACCATCTTTTTTCATTTTAGTGAGAAAATCTTGTCTTGATAATAATAAACTATAACGATATATAAATATATAATATATACTCAAAGCTATGCTAAATTGCTAATTATATACTCAAAGATCATTGATGTATGCACAGTGTCTCCGAACTGTCAAATTTCCTCAACTATGTGGTTCATTTTTTATTTTCATCTCAAGTTGATTATTATGTGAATAAGTTATCGAAAAAAAATAAGCAGAGTAATCATAAATTACCCTGCAACTGTTTCAGTTTCAGGGTAATTGACATGTTCTGGGTCTATCTCACACATATATCCTAATAGCTGACATGTTCTGAACCAGAACTGAATGAACTATCAAGAAAAATATGTTCTGAACCAGCTCCGAACTGGCATACGATGACATAGTTTGAAAGATTTTGATGCATAAATTCTAATAGTTGACATATTCTGGTTCTATTGCACATATTCTACCCCATATTCACAGTATTGTTAGTCATTTCCATACCTACGGGTTGGTATGTTGAAAAGAATTTAAATTTAATACACCATACATTCTAGAACCTAACAAATACCATAGTTTTATGTGGGGTAGTTAATGTTAAAAAGTCTTTAGTTTCCATCATAAACTAAACCCAATGAAGGATTAAATGGAAAGTTTGGACAACCTAGCTCATTGTCACCACTTGAAATATGCTTTCCTGTCAACAAAATTTCTCCATTACACACTTCGTATGTAATTGTAGTTTGTTTTTACTCATTTGGCAACCTAGCCCTCTTGTACACTTTGGTGCGGAACTAGTTTAGGAGGAAAATGCCCATGCATATTTCTGCTTAGTCCTCATAATGATATCACTAATAGGAAGTAGCAAGCATCCTCCTTACTTATGGCAGCCACATATTGTATTTTTGATAGTTTTCATCTTGGCAATTCACTACTTGCCTTCAGAAAGCAGTGGAACAAGGCGTTGACTTGGAAAGCCTTGATGTGGATTTAAGGGAAATCAAAGGGAAAAATTACGTGTTTAACTCTTTTACGTGTATACTGTATAGATCAGCAAGTTGTTGAATTAATGCTAACCTGGTTTACAGTCCACTTTCTGATCTGGGATTGATTTTCAGCTACAACTCGCTTCTTCTAGACACCTTCCAGATAAAGAGTTGTAAAAATGTCAAAGCCATCATGAACTAAAAATTGATGTTTGTAAGTCTTATACTTTGTTTTTTTGTTGTTAACGTTAAAAAGTCTTGAATTTCCAAACAGAAACAGGCTGTTTGATTAAGGATCTCTTGCAATTTGATTTTTGGTGGATAAATTTTCTCTATTACAAGGTTTGTATGTAGTTTTAGGTTTTTTAATCATTTGGCAACCTAGCCCTGTTGCACACATTTCTGCGAAACTAGTTTAGGAGGAATGCCAATGCATTCTTACTGCAGATATTGTTTAGTTCTATCTCTTTTTTATTTTATTTTATATTTTAGTTATTTTCTTTTGATGGGTAAGCTGGGATTGAACCTGTGACCTAAGGGTTGCAAGAATGTAAACCTTCCATTGAGAAGGCCCAACCCAAATACATTGCACTATAAATGGTCAGTTTCAACTATATATCATTCACTTCTTTCTCACTTGCTATGTCTGTAGTCAAGTGTTATGTCTTCAGTCATTGGTCATCTCTTCATACAAATGGTCTCAAATCTGTCGAAACGCTTAGCTTCTCAATTCTTGAAAATCTATTTCTTCTAGTAGCCTCCAATTTTCGAATGTCTTCTTAGTATAACTTACATGTACTCAATCTGCCTAAGCCCTTCTTAACGGAATCCTAAAATCCTTAGTCCACAATATATCTTACTTAAACTTAATCCTGCAATCCTCAGGAGATCGAAAGTCTAGGCTCTATCTTTGATACCATCTATTTCACGACACAAAAATACTAACCTTATCTATAATTCTGTGTCATGACCCGCACACACGTTAATGCGATAAGCGGGCAGGCAGGCAGAACATATCCAGTTAGCAATGGTGGGTCTCGGAAAATTGTGAGTCGAAATTTTTTTTCTTGCTAAATTTATCTTACATCGCATGGCTATTCACTTAACTAAATTGATTCCAATTCATCATTATGTAGCAATTGCGGAGTTCATTACTTAACTAAATTGATTCCAATTCATCATTATGTAGCAATTGCGGAGTTCATTACTTTGGTACATTAACATTAATCAGGTTCAGTCACGGAGACAATGAACTACTCAAGTTTCATAAGTGAGAGGATTCTCACAAGTCCTTCAATGCAGGTCTATGATTCTATGACCTAGATTTATCCAGTCCCCAGAAGCAAGGAGTATGTGTTCCGACGAGAACACCAAAAAAACTTAATTCAGCTCCACGTAAGATAGCCAAAGGACGGTTGAGCAATCGACATGATATATTTGCTCACATTCCAGGCGAAGGTCATAATTCGCAGGAACATCCTATGGTGTTAATCCTAACCTTCAACTACACGCGATATCCACATGTGTACAAAACCATTTAAGATATCACGATATGATAAATATAATATCCGGGGTGAAACGGCTCCCCAGTCAGTACCAAAATAGAACCAATGTCTATCTATCAAAATACCAATGCATCAAACGGAAATCGAATGAAACTGTATCTCAAATAATGAGAATGGAAACTTTCCAAATGAGCCTAGTGCTCATAATAATCCTTAGGGCCAACCCCGTCCTCAGGGCTACACTCTCCTTGTAGACAGTCTCCATCATCACCACTGTATGTCTTATCATGACCGTCACCTGTCACATCCCCTCTTAGTGATCTAAAAATAACAAGTGCCAGAAGGGCAGAGTAATGATAAATCGTCACCCACTGGGTAGCACAACTAATCCATCCCAATCTACATGGGTGAACAGTGTGTGCCACGTGAGTGATAACACACACACACACACACACACACACACACACACATATATATATATATATATATATATATATATATATATATATATATATATATTGTAATAGTTCCACATCAGATAGGGAAAAGTCCTGACCTTGGGCTATATGTGATTGCAAGCGCTACATGTCATGATGCGTTTTGGGTGGGGACTTAAGCCCATGCCAGAAACAAAACAGGGGCGGGGACCTAAGCCCAGAACTGGACAATATTGTGGCATGTGGGTCTGGGTCTTCACAGAATGGTATCAGAGCCGAGGACGACTCTTCTATAAGGTGGGGGGATTGTCATAGTTCCACATCGGATAGGGAAAAGTCCTGACCTTGGGCTATATGTGATTGCGGACGCTACATGTCATGACGCGTTATGGGTAGGGACTTAAGCCCGTGCCAGAAACAAAACCGGGGAGGGGACCTAAGCCCAGAACCGCACAATATTGTGGCATGTGGGTATGGGTCTTCACAGAATATATATATATATATAAAACCCAAGTAACAAAGCGAAGAATAAATAGAACAAGGCATGATATCAGATCCGAACAGACTAACATTTTACAGAGCTATAGTTCATTCAAAAATAAGAAAATTTCGTAGTATCATCAGATCAGAATAGACTATAATATGGTAGGATGAGTAAATGAATGCAACACTCATGTGTCATTATTGCAGATTACTAGCATATCTAACAAAAATGTAATCGTATGAATTAGACGTACGTGTACATTCTTTTACATAGTTAACCCTTATTGTTAATGACTTCCACGTGTCTATACATCACGCAGTTGCCTTACAGAACAGGATTACTACTTGTGCCAGAATCGTTGCTCGGGCCCGACATGTGATTTTTGGGTCGTGAGTCGTGCCATAGAGGTTTATATGTAAGTAACCCAAAAATATCACAGTATTGTGTGCCGACTTACACACCTGAAAAGGCGACACATACTGTTGATACAAACTCATATCAGTTCATTGGAGGATACACTGTAAAAGCATCGCTTAAACTGGTTTGCATCAGGTAAACCAAATCAAATTAAATGCATTGTGTCACTAACTTGAAAGCCAATGAATATCAAGCGATACGTATCTGATCACAGGATATTTTGTACCTTGAAGTACTGTGTTCTACTTTTGGGTGTCAAATTAGTCCATGTTGTCCTTTGAAGGAAAAAAAGTCATTGTACGGAGTCTTTTGTTTTAAGTTTCATTATGGGAAAGGAATTAAGAGTACGTAATAAAAAAAGAACTGAATAAACTTTCTGAAGTGTTTCTTTCAAGTTTACTTGTTTACTTGTGGTGCTGATCAGAAGAATTTTTGTACATCTCTGAACAACATGGAGTTTCTGAAAGGATGAAAAGCCTTCTGAAAGGCAAGAGAAGCTTATGGATGCAGGGCATCAATGAAAGATTAGAAAGTTGTCACGGACCTATCTACACTTGAAACAGAGGGACTGTAACAACAGCATAAGCAGACTCTTTATGGCCTCAAGGTAGAGGATAAAACAGGGGAGAGCAGAAACCTAGGAAGCCTTTTTGAATGGGACGCCACTAACAAAAACCTAGAGTTCAGGCCGTACAAGGCGTATCAACGGCGAAAGAAGCGACTGAAGGGCCAAGGAACGTCAAGAACCACCACGGGAAGGCCCTAGAGTTCAGATTGGGAGCACCAGGCATCAGCAGGCGACGAATGCCTGTGGCTCCAGGACGGACGTCCGGATTTAGAGGTGCTCACTGTCTAGTGAGCACGGACATCCGTAGTGCACCACGGACGTCCGTGAGTAGGCGACAAACGTCTGTGAGCCCCAGGTCGGACGTCCGTGGAAACCCGTGCATCAGCGTTTTAAGTGATGTAATTGTCCATTTTATCCTTAAATTTTATCCTTTTTGTAAGTTACCACTTAGGTAACTTAGTACTTTTCTATTTTTAGGTTTATTCTCTTGTAATGGCTATAAAGCCCAATTTGTAAGCCATTTTTGGCACTTGATGAATTAATGAAATAATTTATTGCATTTTGAGCTTGAGCGAAGCTTTGAAGAGTGAGTCTTCTTCCCCGAGAGGGGTTTGGTGTGAGGCCAAGGGTGAGATGCCTATGTTACTTTGATCTTCTTTCTTCTATCTTCCTATTATTTTGCTAATCTCTTAAATCCCAAATCTCCATTTTGCTTGATTGTCCAAATCTCAAACCCTAGATCTAGAGCAATATTGATGTCCATCCTTATAGATCGAATCCAACCCTAGCCCATCGATCCATAACCGTTGTTGGACTCGAGCTTGCTCGATTTGAGCCATTTAACCGATTTGATTCAAAAGCCCTAGTGAGGAGCTACCGATTCCACGAAGAAATACGATCTAACGCCCCAACCTAGACAAAGCGAGAGTTCTATCTCTCAGATCGCCTCTTCCGCCATCCTAACGGATCCCGCACATCAGATTGGACCCTACGCGAGCTAAAGAGTGGTCACCTAAACGGAATCCCACAAAACCCCAAGGTATCACTTTAATTTATGATTTAATTGCTCAATTAATTAGTTTAATTTCGGCAAATCGTCACATCATGGGCATTCACGGATTTCAGGGTCGTTGTCCCGCGTCAATTTTACTGAGATCCATAGAGACTCAAATTGAAGGGCTGGTTGGCCTTAATGTTACTGGCAAATGGACCTTAAATGCTTAAATGGGAGCTTATGCTAAGACTCATGTGGCCAGTATAATTGATTATGTGAGTCTTAAAACTGAGAATCTAGTTCTCAATTAAGTGGAGTCAAGTGATCACTTAAGTGATCACGTGAAATTACCAAGAATCTTGTTCTTGGTCTTTCAGTGATTGCGAGATTTTTATTTTTGACAAATTTATGGTCCTTACAAGCCTCTGTTTTTAGCTTTATTTTCCAGTTTAATTTGAACTCTATCAGTAGGTTAGCATGAAGTTTTATGGATTTATTATTCTCAACAGCCATTGACTTTTATTGTTGATTATTCAGACTTGAATAGAAATTATTACTGCTGTTCTTCGAGACTTTTCTATTTTATGCTACATTTGAGTTTTCAGACGTGAAATAGGGATTTATAATCTATATTTCATTTTAGGTTTGTGAACTCTTATTGATGTGTTACTGCTGGATAATTTCCGTACTTGCTTATACATTGATTTCTTGAACTAAGGATGTTATCATCTAATTTCTGCTGCTCTAGTGTTCTACTTATGTTCCCGCAACTTCATTTCTATTTAGGGCTGTTTGCAAGCTGCAGTTTGCATTATTTTTTGCAATGTCGATTACCAAAAAGTTATCTAAAGTGGCCAATACTTTGTACTTTCTTGATTTTCTTGGTTTTCTTGATTTGAATCTAACTTCTTGAAGGGCTTTAATAAAAGATTCTTAAAAGAAACCTTAAAATTTTGCAGTGGCTCAGCTTCAACAGAATGAGCTCTTCACTTTTGGGCTCTAAACTCCACTTAATTTACTTAATCCCAAAGTTTAATAACTTGAAAGTGTCTGGGTATCTTTATTTAGCCTTCCGTGTTTCGTCATCAATGGCTGTAAATTTGAGTTCAGCCCACTGGACTCTTTTTGTCTTTCATCAAATGGACAAACTTGAGTTTGACGGTATGAAGCTTACATTCTACTAAGGTTTTGTTCATTGAAAAACAATAGATAATAGAATTTTATTAACATGAAGGGAGATGTCTACATTAGCAAGTCTCGCAACGTAAGTATTGTGTGTAGTGTTGCAAATAAGGAAAAAACTATTCAACATTCTGACCACATCACAAAGCCATTGAATCACCAATGTCTTCGTTTTTGACTTATACGTAAATGGATTAAAATGGAGAATGAAAAATATACAACAAAAAGTCAAGTCAAAATCAAGCACTTATGAACATGATAAAAGAACAAAAGAAAAATCCACAGAAAATGTTCAAAGTGCTAATTAGCCTCTCCAAGTACATGGCAAAAGAACACTTGCAGAGGTCAAATCCCCAATCTCGTCGAATGTTTTTTCTAGTTGCCAAAGGAATTTTTTGCCCACCTTAGAGCATTATGAGAGTTACCATTTTCTAGAGAAATTTTCATCGCGCTAGGCAGTGATGACTGCGATCCGTCTACACAAATCCTTAGCTTCCTCTACCCAACCGGCAATCCTCCATGGGCAATCCACCCCTTGTCCATCCACCTAATGGCAATCATAGTTGCCATCAACAAGTAAAGGTTCCAATGAGTGAGTTAGAAAGTTTGAATGGCTGTTAGAATTACCCCTATCTCCCTGTTATGGAAGCATCACTCTCGTGCAAATCAGTCGCGAATAACTCTTCAAGGTTGAGCCATCCAAGTAGTGCCCTGCTTACCTAACAAACATGCATCAGAGTTACGCTTCAAGCATACATTGGGGTGCTTTTCAATGAACTTTTGTTTTGTTGACCAGCAATTTGAGTATTAAATTTTCCACCCAACACCCTTTAATATCATTCAAACTAACTAATTCCCTGGATTACCTAATGACCCACACTTCATATATCGCCCACCCTTCAATATCTCTGGCAAAGGTTCTTATTTTTTTTTAAACTTAAAAAATGGTCCTGCATACACCATAGCCACTCTTCTGTGTGGGATCTTGCCTTAGATTCTCTATTTGTACATAGATTTAGAATAGTTCATAGCTACTGTAAACTGGGCTCTTGCATTAATCCCAGTTCTGAACTGGTTACCAGTTGGAACGAGCTAGTTCTGAATTGTTTAAATTCAGTATTTCAGTTCAAAACTTATGCTTCTTTTAACTTAAGGGTAGTTGCTGGTTTTAACAACTGTAGTGGGTAGAAGTTCTACGTGTTTTAAATTGATATCAGGTTTTAACCAATATCTGAGAACCAAGCTAAACTGATTTTATGACAAAACTGGTATTGAAATGACTGAACCAAGCTAAGATGATAACAGGTTTTTAAATGACTGAATTGGTTTTGAATTGCACTAGTTCAGAGCTTATGCTGATTTGAACTTAGGGGTAATTGCAGTTCTTGACACTTGTAGTGAGTAGAAAGTGTTGAACCCCCCATATCCCTCTTCTTGGGCCTCGGTATCTCATGGAGTGTTGAGCACCCCACTTCCCCTTCATGTATGACTTGATATAATTTTGAGAACTGAACTGAACCAGTTCAGTTGCTGAATTGAATCACTAAAGGATAGGAAGTGAGCTTAATCTTTTACTTAGAATAGGTCAAACAATGGAAAGCCAGGTTACTGAATGTTCCTATGACACGGATGTGAAACTTTTATGACACAAAATTTAGTTCATCTAGTTACACAAGTGCTATGGGCAATAAATACTCATATGAAGAATCGGTTCATAAGTATAAAAAACAGACATAATCATCATAATAGCCTTATCCCATCTATTTGGGGTCGGCTTTACGAGTCCTATTTCTCTACTCGTTTTTAATCAGCGGTAAGCTCTCCGTAAGCTAGCAGTCCTTCATGTCCCTTTCTCACTGCTTCCCTCAAGGTCTTCACTAGTCTTCCTCTTCTCCTACTTCACTAAATGAAAACGGAGAAAAAACATATATAGTATAATAAAAATGACAGCTTAAAGCCGTGGGAAGAAACACGACAGCCTGAAGCAGTCGTTTAGAATTGGAAGTGCTTCCTAAAATCGAGCGCCAAAGTTACTTTTCGTGTGCTCTCTCCTCTCCCTTCTCTCCCTCACTAATATCTAAACCCTAAATAGGGTTGTCTTTACTTAAAGAAGCCGAAGAAGCCAACGTTCCCAACATTGAGAAACCATAAAAAGGGAGGTCGCCAGATTGATCTCGTCACCGTATGTGATTCTGTTACAGATTCGACAGATTTGTGCCTCAGAGATTTCAGGATCAATTGTTTCATTTTTCGATTTGGTTCGATCGCCAACATCAAGATCAACGAATTTGCTATCTACGATGAGGATCTCTGATTATTTTTGGCATGGACCGGTTCTTTGATCCTTCATTCCAAATCTCGTCCATAACCGCTCATGCTGAAAGTCCGAGCTTCGACCTCAGTTGTACCGATCTCAGTTTCGTGGATTCCACTTCTTTCGGCATCAATTCTCTCACAGGTGCTTCCGATCTGTTGAAATCGATATTTGATAGTGGCTTCGTTTCTTGATCTGCAATTCCTAGGGCATACAAATTGGACGAAGATCACTATTTTTGGGCCGATCGATAGTATTTTGGAGGAAAAACTTGGGAATTTAGCGAATAGTTTGATTTTTGGTTGGCACGTGGTTCCGTGCAAACTTTGATGGACGAATTTGGATAAGTTTGATGAGCGAACGGAATTGAGGACTTTTTCTGATAGATTTACGATCAACATGACCAGATTTGGCGATTTGTTGGTGTCGAATGAACTCAATGGAGCTCCGGTGGCCTTTCCGGACCAAGGATCAAAATTTCGGCCGAAATGACCGAAATTTCAGTCATTAAATGTATGGGGTTGAAATTATCGGCCGAAATTTCGGTTTCGGTCCCCTCCGAAACCAAAACAAAAACCGATATTTTGATCCTTGTTCTGGACAGGTCAAAATGATTATACATTAACTTCTCCTATGTAAAATTTTTTGCTGCAAAGTCTCTTTGCTTGTATCTTACATGAGTTATTTACTGTTAAGATGTAGGAAAATTTTACCTTTTTTTAAAATTTAAATTCTTCATGCTTGGGAAAATCTGAAGTTCGATTAGTTTGTGAGTTACATTTTTCTTACGAACTGCACATCTTTTATACAAACAATGCTTTGACGTGTCTTTTCTTGGGTCCATGATTTGCGTCCTTTCCACTTGGACAATTGTAAGGTACTCATTAAGGCTGGGGAACTATATATATATATATATATATATATATATATATATAGTTCCCCTTCACACAAGTGTACACTCTAAAGTGAGTTTTGGTACCAATTTCTCCTTCACACAAGTGCACACAATCTCTTCTGCTTGGGCTGGGACAGGTAACAGTGCATTGATCTAGCTGTCTATGATCATCGACTCTGGAGCTTCTGACCACATGCCTGGTATGTTCC
Source organism: Chloranthus sessilifolius (assembly GCA_021018995.1). Lineage (NCBI taxonomy): Eukaryota > Viridiplantae > Streptophyta > Magnoliopsida > Chloranthales > Chloranthaceae > Chloranthus > Chloranthus sessilifolius. Next base: position 12,092,283 of record CM037590.1, read on the forward strand.
CACATTTCCTATCTTGGTCACCATTGAATGCTTCTGATAAAGTTTGGATTGCTAATGGATCTTTTGTTCCTTTGGCGGTTAAAAAACGGTTACAACTAGGTATTATCCTTTGGACTCTACACTTCATGTTCCTAACAGTTACTATCAATCTCCTTTCTGTTAGTATTATTACTAACATCTTAATTACAGTGCGACGTTTTTCCCTTCTCATAGTGTGTTTCAAGAACTTTCTACAAGGAAAGCCATGGGTCAGGATTATGAGAAGGGCGGATCTACATCCTCAACAATGGAATGAGTTTTTATGCTGCTAGTGCTATATCATTGGAATCCGTATGCTTGTGGCATGTTTTTCTTATGCATCTTCCGTTGTCTCACTTTGGTGTGCCATTGTCTGTTCCCCTATCCTTGTAAGTAACAGGAGGATTATTTTTCCTTTTGAGATTGCTCAGTCTCATGTATGGGAGCCATCACTTGTCTCCATCTCTGGTTTTCTTTAGTCTCATTTGTTGATGATTGTACTCACAGGACTGTGTTGTACATGATGAAGTCCTCATACTCACAGGACTGTGTTGTACATGATGAAGTCCAAAGATGCAGTCTCGCCTCTGTTTTGTCCTAAATTGTAATGGGTAAACAAAAAGATATCGCCAATATTCCAAGACATTCAAATATTTTCAGAAAATCCCTCGTGCCTCTCAAAACTGTGTTGTGGGTCCAATGGATAAAAGATTGTTGTGCTCAACCAGATATAATCAACTGATGCTTTTACTTTGAATATATTATATCTCCTTATCAATATGTTAAAAAATGTTCTAGTCTCAAGGATCCATTTCAAATGTTCAAACCTTCTAAATAATGTTTTGTTAGCCCAAGTCAAGCATATTCCACCTAGTCAAGATATAGCGTCTTTAGCATCTGAGACCTCTAATTTTTAAAATGCTCTCACTTCTATTAAGTAATAAATATCTTTTTATTTTATTTTTTCAGGCTTTAAGGGTCAAATATGAGGGTAGCGAGGAGGGGTGGAAAATCAATCTGGGTGGAATTGGGAGAGGATCAACGTAGTGGAGGGGTGCGTGCTTGGTTGGAGATACTTTTCAGCAATACATAAAATTCAAATGGGTAGATGGCAGTCAACTTCGATTTGGAATGATATTTGGCTGAGAGACCAATCACAGACTGTTAGATTCGGAAGTTTATATGTGCTAGCTGTTGATAGCAATGCTGTCATCATGGAAGTGTCTTGTAACACAAGTGAGGAATGCTGGTGGGATTCGAGTTTGAAAAGGAACCTGAGAGATGAGGAGATACAAATGTTGACTAGGCTTATGTTTTTTGAGCTGCATGGTAGTGCTCCAAATAGAAGTGGGGTTGATAAAAGAGATTGGGTTCCAGATAAGATAAGGCTTCTCTTTGTAAGTCCTTTTGTGAATACATGCTGCTTAGGAACATTGTGGATATTAAATAGAAAGGTCTGTGGAAAATTGCTAGTCCTCCCAGAATCATTTTCTAGGAGAAGATTGTAAAGTGGAGAGGATTTTGATGGTTGATTAGCTTATCAAAAGGGTCATGGGTTTGGGAAATATCCGTGCTATGTGCGGTGGGGACGAGTAGGTTGCAAATCATCTCTTCCTTCATTGCAGGTTCGCTAGAAGAATTTGGGTTTCGCTATAGAAAATGTTCGGCGTTATCTAGTGTTTGTCTAGATCCTGCCTGGAATTGATGAATGTGTAGGGAAGTCAAATTGTCTGGTACGAAGAAGACTTTCTGGAAAGTTGCTTTGCTAGCTGATGTGTGACTTATTTGGCTGGGAAGGAATGAGAGAATCTCCCATAATACTAGGACAAACACTCCAATGGTGATAAAATTTGCTACGAACAGTATAATGGACTGGGTTGGGGCTAAGATTGCTAATGGGCAGGCTTCGATGCAGAAAATCAGGGCGCATTGGGGGGCTATGGTGTCAGCTTAAGCTATCCTTTTTGAGCATTTTTAAGCTGGGTCTTCAATTGGGGCTGGGTTTCTGGTTTGGGTGTGACTTGCTCGGTGATTTTGGTTTGTTTTTCCTTCTTTTCCGGTCTCCTTTGTTTCTTTGGATAGTGGCTCACTATCCCCAAGCATTTACCTTTTCTTTTTTCCTTTTATTCTTCAATAAAATCCTCCTTATTACCGATAAAAAATAATGATAAATATTTTTTTTTGCTTATGCTTTTGTTTGTCTTAACAAAATATATATATATATATATATATATATATATATATGCGCAAAATAATTGTGATTATATCTTGAAGAACAGTTCACTATATATAAATCACATGGTAAAATCTACTTGGATTTATTTAAAAATTCATCCTAAATAAATTTAACCTTGAAAATGATAAATTAATTAATACAATTGAGGAAGTTTCACACCTTATTTTACTCAAAATCCTGGTTTTAATAAAAATCTACGTTGATTAATTAACTTAATGATTGTCATTAAGTCAATTAATGGGGCTTAGAATTTCCTTATGTCACACTCGTCTGTTGCATCCTGCATTCCATAACCAAAAGAAAGAAGTTCTCCGTAGCAATGGCCAGCTCTAAACATTTCTAGTGACTTTGTAGTTTTGGGAATGAGTTAGTCTACAATCGGTGTCCATCCATCATGGGCAGTAAAGCAATCCACACATCTGTGTGACTGTGTGATGTGCATGGACTTCCACTCATTGGAAGTTCATGCACTTCATGCAGTCACAGATACTTGTGGACTGCTGTGCCAACTCATAATGGGTGGACACCCATTGTAGACTAACTCTTTGGGAATAGTTTGTATTCAAGGAAAATAATTTCACCTGCAATTGCTGTTCACATACTTCAGGAGTGATATATGATACACGCTTCACACTGAGTTTGGATTTATGCAAGCAGTCACTTGTACTAGCTGATCGCCTATTGTTTCCTATCAAGAAATGCATAGCTAGACCATGAGAAATGACCAGTTGCTCCTGATGTCCCAACCCCAGCATGCTGCAGACCCATGACACTACAAACACTTGCTGCAGCTGCATTTGGCATGTTTAGCAGGCCATACAGCGTCCCAAATTCCAGACCTGGCACCTTAGTCCCTAGGGAGATGAAGCATCTTAGTGGGTGAGGATGTATGTGAGATAAAAGACATAATCACGTCATAACTTGAGTGGCCACATTAAAATGTTAAAACTTTGGTAGATGGTGCATGCTACTTTGCCACAAATAAGTTGGATCAATTAAAGTCTTCTGATTTACTCTCTTTTCGCTAAGATGATCTATATCATTTTCTGAGTATAGGAAATAATAAAATGAGCGTGCCACAAATGAATTGTAGAAGTCATGACTTCTTTGGGAGAATACCGTTAAAAGAAAATGACTTCTTGGGAGAATCCCTTTACTATAAAATTCTTAGGTAATTGTGACTACCGAACATTTTTTATCCTGCATTAAATAATTCTAAGCCGGTATCCATTGCTGACTTATATCATCTTACAGTTGTGTAGGATCTTCTCCTTTATGCACTCTCTGTGTTGAAAGCATTGGAGGATACAAACAAAATTTGGGACAAAACCACTGTTGAGTTGACAGAGAACTTACTTTCAAATGGCACATGCAGAAACCAATGATTTTTGTAGAATTAAATGTAAGAAGAGCACCTGTACATTATAAATGAGCTAGGAGATTTTGTAATTTTTTTTATGAGAGCAGGGGTAAGCAGATTTGTGTTTCGCAATCTGTATTACTTTCTTGTTTTTTTATTTTCTTGTAATTGTTTGAAAATCTTATCTTGTGTTAATGTATTTTATGAAATTGGGTTAGAGAGGGAACTGACTGGTTTGAGTCCAAGTCCATTATGTTGGGATTGTCTTATGTATTAACTATCTATGGTATTTGATTTCAATATCATGCCCCGTTCTTATCCTGTAGAGATTTCTTCCCTAGAGATTGGAAAGATCCTCATTGCAAGTCAAGTTTTTTTGTTACAATTTTATTCACTACATTAGGATGCATGAATATGAAGTTATGAACAAATGGTGAGCTGATTCTAGACAAAAATGGAATTCCTGAATCTTGAAATTTTGCTATCTGTACAGAGCAATAAAAAAAATGAAGGCCCAGTCAGAATCATCTCTTCTTTCTAGCCTTCATTACCTAGAGGAGAAAGGATCCTTGAAGTTGATGGCACCTCACCACCCAGCCAGTTCCTGAACATGTTAGAGTTTCTACGTGGCCTGGTGGGTATCTGCTCCTTAGTGATGTATAGAACTATGAACATGCTAGGGGACAAACTATTTATATCACTTTACCAAGTTTAAGAAGGCTTCGTAGAATACCACATGTAATGATTTGTGTTGATTTATAAACTCTATCTGTGCCAACTGCAGGTCGATTGATTCTGACTGATCATGCACTTTATTTTGAAGCTCTAAGAGTTGTGTCTTATGAAAAGGCAAAAACACATGACTTATCAGATGATTTAAAACAGATCATTAAACCCGAGTTGACTGGACCATGGGGTGCTCGGCGTTTTGACAAGGCAGTTATGTATAAATCCATTTCCTTGAAAGTTACTGCATCCGTCAGTCTGTGGCACATATATGTTCTACATCTCTTTTTCATTGTTCTTTGTAATTGTGAATGATTCTTCATTCTGAGAGTGTCAAATGTTATATGCCGTTAATATATTTTTTTTTGGGACTGTTCATGTAGACCAGAACCTGTTGTCTTGGAATTTCCAGAACTTACAGAACAGTCTGATTTTTCATGTAGACCAGGCCCAACTACGCGCCCAACAGTCCCAAGAAATGCCCAACGTGGCTCCAAGACGCGCTCAACGCTGCCCCAACCTAACGGCCCCATGACATGCCCAACATAGTCCCAAGAAATGCCCAATGTGGCCCCAAGAAATGCCCACTGTAGCCCAATCACGTGTTCCCACACTGCCCCAACACGTGCCCAGGACTGCCCCAACTCGTGCCAAAGGTGCATGGCGTTGCTGTGGCGCATAGCCCCTCACCGCGTCGCGGCAGCACCTTGCAGTGCATCGCGTCGCTGCAGCATCATCACCGCAGCGCATCCCGTTGCGGCGGCAGCCCTGCAGCGCCTTGCGTTGCGGCAGCAGCAGTCCCGCAGCTTGTCGTGGCGGCAGGAGCGTTCACGTAGACCCGAACCTGTTGTCTTGGAATTTCCAGAACTTAGAGGACAGTCTGATTTTTCATGTAGACCAGAGCTTACACTACATAGGTGGTAGTGAGACACTACCAAGCAAAATAAAAAATCTTGTTGCTGATTTTGTATGCATTTTATTAGTTACAATTTTTGTGGTGCAATGAGGGAGTCTGAGAAAGGCTTGAAGGACTCTTGGAATATACATACATCAATAGATATACCATTCAACGGTATGCTTTATGTGCATGTGCCACACATATTTGACCAATCCAATTAATGCATGGAGAAATTTTTTGTGTTCTCTCTATATCTTTTCTGAATTCTGACCTTGTGATAATGTCTCAAAAATGATTCCTGTTTAATTTTATATTATATTGTGTGTCATCATTGCTCCTTTTAGAAACTGATGGAAACTTCTGCTTTCTTTGTCTCTGTTCATTTGTTTTTCCAGTTTTGAGCACATTGTGATAAAAGAGAAGAAAAGCTTAGTCGTCTCGATTCTTCGCTTTTCAACAGCCAAGGTTCATGTCTGATCACTTTAACCTTACAGTTGTATGTATAATTGCTGCAAATTCTCTTTACCCTTACAGGTATAATTTAACAATTTACTACATGTTCTTGCTATTGAATAATGTAACATTTGAATTCAATCTCTATTTCTCTAAGTCCACCCTTTTTTGCAGAAGCATCAGGATCACCTTTAGCAACATCAGCAGCACCTCTCCTCCTTTTTCTCTCTACCATCTTCTCCTCTTCTCCTCTGTTCAAGCAAGACCATTTCTTGGTACACCTACTAATAACTCTATCACTCATATATTAAAATTTTATTGAAATAGATAGGGAGATCTTAAAAGATAATATTTTCTTGTTATCTGATTGGTTTTTATGATCTGTTGGTGGTTTTAAGTTGCAGAGATTGTAGATGAGGCGATGATGGTCATAAGGATCTTTGGCAGGGCTTCGACTCGGTCTCCTCCGTTTCCGAGAGGATCACCAAACAGACCCGTCAAAGATTCGCATCCGCCACTGAGTTTGAGATCTCTTCCACGGTCTTCGGCTTCGATTTGAAGTATAGTTAGTCGATCGAAAAGGCGAAGAGGAATCGAACGACCCACTGTATGGAAGGCTCAAGCTATTGTAATTATGGGATTGTTAGACTTTAGAAAAGAAACAAGGAGTGTGTATATAAGTAGATGGTATAATTTTATTTTTTGGATTATAAATCTATACAAGTAGATGATATAACTTTATTTTTTGGATTATAAAGGAAGTTACCAAATTAAGTGCAGTGGTTTCCTACAATGTGCATGGTTTTAAATAACAACAGCTGCAACAATAGCAAAATCGCTGATTTGGGACTTAAAAATCTTCTCTGATGTGCACTCTTGGTGCACTAATCAGGCTTCTAATATCAATCGTTGAATTAATGATATAGATCCTCTACATTATTGGCAATTAGTAGTTGAATATTATTTTTTTTAAAAAGTATAAAAAATGATTGCCCAAATTAGTCGTTCTTTTATAACTGTTAAGAGCAGTCGTTGTTAAAGTTTACAAAAAAAGGACTTTTTTTTACAATTGTCTCTTCGACTGTCAAAGAAAGTCGTTTTCTTGAAAAGGCGATTGGTATTAGTCATTCTTTTGGATTTTTTCACGTAGTGCTTCATTTGTAAAGACAGTCTACTATTGTACAAGAATTTCTAGCTAAAGCAGGTTGGGTTTAGACAACGAGAAGATTGTCACTTCTGAACCCTTCTTGGGTAGCTCTGTTCGCACCCATGCGTTTTCTGAAAGCACTCATGTGTGCAACCCCTTAAAAATTATTGATTGGGTCGGAGCTAATGATGGAAATCAGGTTTCACCCAATCTTCCACACAACGGATCTTGAGACTATGTTGCACTTATCAGACGGTCAGTTTTTATTCCACATGTCACAAATCCCCAAAATATGCACCTTATGTGCAATGGCACACATCACGCTCAAACATGAATTTAGGGTCATATTTTGGAGATCTGTGACATGTGGAATCAAACACTGACCGTCTGATAGGTGTGACATGTAGGGCTCTCAATGGGCCGGGCCAGCCCAGATTTTGGCTCACACTCAGCCTGAAAAAAGTGGTATTTTTTATTAAGCAAATCCGGCCCGGTATCTGGATCGGGCTAAGCATGTTGCAACCCGGATAAATCCGAGCTAGGCTTGCATTGAGTGTTGTAACATCGGCCCCGCACCCGGCCGTATATATATACATATATATATATATATATATTTAAAATTATAATTTTTTTTTATAGTTAAATATGATTTACTTAAATGTCCTGAGATTAAATCGTTGAACGGTTTAAACTTGGGGCATTTAAGTTAAAAGCGCAATAACCTTGTGCATATATTTTTTGGTTGGATAAATTGGATGACTTAATTTATTTTTAAGTAATCGTTGCATAGCTTTTTAGCCACATAACTTGGATGACTTGTTAATAGATTTTTAAGCAATTGTTGTCCCTTATAACCATTATGCAGCAAATTAAAATAAAATATTTGAATAAAATCATGTACTGGAGTCTCTATAATGGTAATATAATTATTTAATTAAAATTTTAACCTCCTTCAAACTTTTATTAGAAAAAAAAAATAACCCAACCTAATTTTATTAGAAAAAACAACCCCAAAAAATAGTCTAACCAAATTTTATTTAAAAAAAAAAACAATCGGAAAAAAGTCTGGAAAAACACCCAAGTCAGGCCCAGGTCGACCCGGTAGAGGCCGGGCTTGGGCTAAGTACATCGTATCCCAGGTTAGGGCCGGGCTAAAAAAATTGGGAACCCGGCCCGGGTAGGTTAGGGCCGGATTAAACCCCAAGCCAGCCCTAATCCGGCCCATTGAGAGCCCTAGTGACATGGTCTCAAGATCCATTGTCTGATTCGACCCAATAATAGGTCTTAAGGGGTCTTCGAGAGAATGGGTTGGTGGGAACAAAGATATCCAACCTTCTTCTTCACTCTCTTCCCACAGATTGATTTTCACTCTTCATTGATTTTCCTCTGGCGGGGATATCGACGCCGTAGACAGGTTTTGGGCCGCATTAAGTATATCTACACAAGAAGAAAAAAAGAAGGAATCATGGAGCATCAACATCATTTGGGAGGGAAGCCTAGAGAAGCGACAAGAGAATACCTTATTGACCCTCGAGCGATTTGTGACGGGGTCAATACTCGGGGTAGCAGCAGGACGGTGTTGGGGCTTTGGAGCTGGTTGGTTTGGTTAGCAGGTAGGGTGTCAGGCCTTGGTGTTAGGTGTGTGACGTGCTAGCGCGGAGGCGTGTGAGGCCTTACGTTGCGTGCGTGTCCCATATATGTGGCGTAGATAGTGACTCAGGCAAAGTGGTGTGCTAGTGTGGCGACTAGACGCGCGTGAGGCGTGGGAAGCTGACTCGGAGGCGTGGTTGGGGTTGCATAGGCCTTGTGTGCCACAGAAGGAGGTTCGTGTGTGTCATGGTGGTATATCAAACCAATACGTTTGAGGTTCTCATGTTGTTTGGCTTAAGGTGTTGTTTAAACCATATATGTGGGAGGAGGGCTGGAGAGCTGCATCCACTCAGACGGGGCCTTACGTCACCAGAGGGTGTGTAGTGGTCTCCTAGGTCTGAAAGGGTGGGCCTAGGACGTCGCAGTTGCGATGCCGTATGTCATCCAAGGTGAAGTTGTCATGTGGCCTCGGGATAACGTCGCAGTGCACATGGGTCGGCAATGTAGGAGGCACTCGAGGGCTACATGGGACATGATAGCGGAGGGCTGGATGCAAACGTGTGTTAGTATGGAGGAACGCACACGATAGTGGACTTGATTCAGTATGTTGGCGAGTCATGTTGGAATGGGGCGGCATGAGGAGCTGCATGCTATTGTGGCGAAGCGAGGTACTAGTACAGGGCATGAGAATGAAGTTGGGCAGGGCAAGCGTCTCATTAAGGTGTTGGCATGCGTGTTGTGAGGAGAAACGATACGTTGATATGGTTGGCTTCGAGAGAATGCAACCATGAACGGGAATTCCCATCCTCTAAGCGGGTGATATCAGAGTTTAATGGTTGGGTAGGCTGGCTTCGTTACATGCGACATCGAGGCGCCGCACGGGTGTGATAGCCGGTGTCGGGCTGCGCTCCCGTGACAGACTCTACTTATCACTTGAGCGAGGTTGAAGACAATCCATAGGTCAAACTTTCGGCCAAGTATTGCCTGATTGTTGCAAGAGTGACCCCATTCAGTCGAAATCCCATCAAGCTCTTAAGATTTTCGTTCGAGGGAGTCTAGTGATGAAAATTGTCCTTTTTGTACTTTTATCTTTATTTCTTTCTTGCCTTTTGAGTCTAATGTAATGTTCTATTTTTGGACAATTTAGTATTTTGTTATTTTAGGGTTAGTTTCTTCTGCACCTAGTATATAATGTCTTTATTTAAGCAAAATTCGGAAAATTGGTTGATTTTAAAATGAAAAGTGTACGCACTTTAATTTTGTGAGGAGCTTTAATGGAGAGTGAGTCTTCTTTCACATGTGGGTTTGGTGTGAGGCCAAGGGTGTGATGCCCATGTGTCTTCTTTGGTTTTCTCTTTACCCCCTTTCCCATTTGTTTGCTATTTCGCCACCAATTTGTCCTTAAAATCCCTAAAGCCCCAACTCTTGAGTAACCTTGCTGTCCTTCCTTGTGAATTGACTCCAATTACTACCAATCGATCCATGACTGCCGTTGGGCTCGGATTTACTCTATTTGCAACCAACAATCCGATCAATTTGAAAGCGCTAGCAGGGAGCTACGAGAATCCACATTGATTTACGAGCAATACCGAAACCTAGAAGATGCTAGAGTTCTATCTCTAGGATAACACTTTTCGCAATTCTAACGGACTTAGCCTGCCTGATTGGACCCTAAGCGAGTCTAGCTTGGTTACCTAAGAGAAATTTTATGAAACCTAAGGTTTCGCCTTAATTTGAGTTTTATTGCTTAATTAATTAGTTTAATTTTGATAATTATTATCTCATATTCATCTTAGGGTCCTTGTCCCGCATCACCCTCTCTTTGCTTCTCATGTTTTCTCTACCGACCTTGTCCCATGCCTCCCAAGGAGGCTGGAGCGCTCCGCCCTGCCTTGGTTCACGTATTTTGCAGATTATAGTGCACGAGCGGTATAAGGGAAACAGGTATGCGAAGTGCTGGAAGAGAAAGCTTACATTTATTTCCATTCCATAGTTCATCATATCAAAGTAAAGCAAATGAATTAAAGTTTTTAAGATCAATATTTTAATTACATAAACAAAGTTATCTATCAAATAACAAGTTTGGACTTATAATGAGCTATGTCTACCCTGCATAAAAATAACAGGTGTAACTACTCTATTATAGTTCCGACCGAAACCATCTAAGTCCAGCCAACAAAATTTAACCATTAGAACAGTATAAAGATGCCTAAGAACCCACTCATGCCTCCAAGCTATAGAAAGTCCTAATGTGACAGAACGACGTTGCCCATGGAATTACGTAATGAAGTCCATCTGCCTGGCATTTCCTTCTGATCTTCAGATCCTAAGGATTGTTATCCCAGTTGTTCTTCCCAGTACTGTGGCAAAGTCCACGCCAAACTCTGGTAGCCAAGCTAAAATGTAACAAGCCCGTCCCAAAACGAGTCCATAAGGTCATACCCAAGCTTTGGTCCGGTAGCTCAACATGTCTAATGAGTACTGTTTTTGAGGTTGTATGAGATTGATGAAAACAATCGTGAGTGGTAAAACTCAACAGACTGAAATATGATCCAAGTGAAATCTAGACAAAAGAAGCATTCAATCTCAAGTGATATATGATTCAAGCCAAGGTTAGAGATATATCAGGCAATGGTACTATACAAGTTTCAATCATGAAAAATGCAACTACACAAGATACATGAATACAAGTTAATGAGCACAAAATGACTTTTTTCATGGCACTTTAATGTTTAATACAATGATTTCCAATTTCTTCCTACTCTTCTATGAACAAGTCATTTGTGAACTTTTTAGGTTGCAAAGCCATAGTGTTGGTTTATGAGAAATATTATTTAGTCCTTTAAAACAGATGGTGATGATACCAGGCACCCAACTATGGTTTCTAAATTTGTTTCCAAAGTTCGATAACCTCAAATTGAAAGTGTCACACTAATGCAAAGGTGAACGCAGGCACTACCCACCTAGTGTTACAATTAAGGTACTAACAACAACCCTTAGCAGACCTGCCTGTGTAACGGCCAACAATGGAGCATCGGGAAACAAACCATTATATCTGGGGAGACCACTGAGGCAACCCTTAACATGATTTTCAAATTTCACATCAGAGTCAAGGGTTTTATAGATCCAAATCATATTCCAGATTGAGAGTTTGCTACTCGAGCTATCCCTACATCTATCTATAAGGTAGTCTATCTCAAGTCATATTACATATGAGATGTTGCCTACTTTGGCGATTCAGATTCACAAGCAAAACATAGAGTTCAGATTCGTACTTTCCGAGTTAGGAGTGCCATTTGGCTTTTAAGGCATAGAAAATGTAACATCATGGATTAACTTAATTAAGTTGAGATTTACTAGTTTAAGGGGAATGACTCCTTTTTATTCAATTACAACTGAAGTTTTTCGCCTATGGGGTTGATTCTATGACAGGCGCGTGGTTCAAATATACCAATGTATAATATAAGTCAAAATTTTCAGCATAGTCCTCAAAGAAAAAATCATAATAATTCCTCGAGAGCTATGATTGGAATGATTCAAATCAGGTTGAAACTATACTTGTCAAGTGGATTTATGCATCAATATTTTAAAGAATCAAAGTTCTAGACTTTGCAACTAGAGCTACAATTGTTGTTAGTTTATTTGGCAGTAATCTGGCCTGACCATGCGGACCTTGAAACATCAATTTCTCAGGTTTTAACAACCATAGCATATATATGTATGGAAAGATCTGAAACTCTACTTTAACTCACCTTCTTAAGGCTAAATTTTGAGGTATTAAGGACATATTCTGATATTTCCCCAACAGGGTCGATTTTTCCTGTTGAAAAGGAATACACAGTACACATGCTTTTCTTCAATTTTTACAGGGTCCAAAGGTCGTCAACAGTGGCCAAACAGTTTTTCTGGAAGACTCTTAGGGGCCTGTCTCCTAAATTTATGGTATGGTCAGATCTGGCTATAAGTTACCATATTAGACCTCCAAAGTTTCCGGTCCAATTATTTCTCTTTGGATTTGTGAACTTTTCATGGCAAAAATTTCAGCACTGTGTTGTCTTGTTGGAAAATTCATATTTGTCACAGAGTACTCCGATTGGAGAGTTCTCAATTGGGTTTGAAAGATAACTTGACAAGGTACATATTTCAAGAAGGGCTCATGGTCGAATTCTACGTGGTTTGTGTTCGGATTTCCATGGGACAAAGGTGATTTTTGCTATAATAATTCATGACAGAAGAATTCACCCCTCTCGTGAACCTCAAAATTCTGGATTTTTGGGATACGTCGGTGGATAGGTGATGAAGTCCCCTAACAACTTCATTTTTATAGTTTGTGCCAGATCTTCATCCTATGTTGAATAACTGGGAAATTTGACAATCCCAATGCCGAAATTCCGTAGGGCACTCTACTTGAAATTTCTTCATAAAATTTATCAGGGTTAGTACACATATCCCAAGGTTTCTTAAGAAATTTTTATAAATCCTAATATAGAGTAAAATTGGTCCCTTAAAATCAGACCTATCAGTCCCTACTAATCATTGTCAAGTAGTAAAAATGGGTATCCATGAGGTCAGGTTTTGGTTCTTTCCTGTTGTCATCGTTGCAGGTAGGTTGCACTCCTTTTCCATTTGTGATATATGCTTTTCTACCGGTTAAAAAATTAATTTTGTTACACAAATTGATTAGGAAGATCCATCTCGTACATGGATCTAAGGCATTTTCTACTAAAATTGATTTGAAAATTGGTTTTGATAAAGTCAAATGGGACTTTATCCTTGTTATACTTGAGTAACTTGGATCGATGATGCCTGGATATTAACCTCAAGGAGTTAATATCCAAAAGCAGGAGATCTGAGTTCAAATCTCCTCCCCTTCCTTGAGGCCACTATAGGGATTTATATCCTGTGCTGACTCGGCATGTGCTGGATTTGGGGTGCGCATGTGCCCCTGGGATTAGGCGGGTGCTCTGAGAGGCCCGGATACCCAAGGTATCCAAAAAAAAAGAAGATGATACCTGAATATTTTTTATTCAAGAGTGCATCTCCACTCCTTTCTTGATACTTATTAATGGGATGTGACATGAGTACTTCCTCATGGGGACATCTCGCGGTAAAAGACGGATGGCAAGTGCACGTGAAGATCCAAAGCTTTGGAGTTCAGTTTAACATACTAAGTAGTACGTGAAGACCAATGTATGCATGTGGGAAAGTGCAAGGAGAATGCAAGAAGAAAAAACAAGGGAGAAAAAAGAGAAGGAAGCAAAGTTCGTCCGTGAAAACGAAAGTGTTATGAAAATTTATAGAATGGACATCTGTCCCCAAGCATGTACATCCGTGAAAAATTATAGCACAGATTTCTGTGATTTAGATCCCATTCGGGTTTAACACACACAATCGAGGAAGGACATCAATGGCTTCAGGACAAACGTCCGTGATATAACGGCTACATAAAATTTTGGCGCTAAAATTGCAAATTTTTTTAGTTTTAGGACTTTCTATTTTTTATTTTATTGCTTAGGTAGGGTTTCTAGCCTATATAAAGGCATGTAAAGAACTATTTAAAAAGTTGATGAATATTGATTAAGAGTTTTGCTTTGTGTAAACTATAGAAAACTTGTGAAAAGTTTTCACCCGAAAGAGAGATTCTTTCAAACTCGGAGAGTGAATCTTCAATTCTATCGTGCGGATTGGTGCGATGCCGACGTACACCCTTGGTGTGAAGTCTTAGAATCCTATCTCTTTCTTCTATTTTTTTTTTATTCACACGTAACCGAAATTTTATTCCTTTTGATAAAAACCAAAGTCCAAGTCCTTGATTGATTATTTGATAGAATCTTTACTCATACCTTATTAGTGATATACCCTTTGATTTTCTTTTGATTCATTAAATCCTTCGGGTCTTTAGTTTTTTCAAACCTTAAAGGAGTCAAGAGACGATCCTGAAATTGTCGCTTAATTGGTGCCTTAAACTAGATCAAAAGTCGACTTCTTTCACCAGAGCCGTTTTTCGGAATCGAGAAACTTCAAGTGCAAACCAACGACACTAAAATTGAATTAATCTAATTATCCTAATTGAATTTGCTGAGTAATTTTATGTGGTTGGATGATTGTGAATAATTTCACTATTCTATTTATTCCCAAATCACATACTTAGGGTTTAGTGCATTTGTCCTACATCAAATTTGGTATCAGAGAACAGTGTAGTTAAGAGTGTTGCATTAGGAGTTTATTTTAATTTTATTTTGCATTCTAGGTTGACCTTGGGGTTTTTATATAAAGTGTGTGTTGACCACTTATGGCTAGCGAAGGCTTTGCTGTTGCAATCCACAACCTTACTGCTAGCTTTGCAAATATGCAAGCACAACACGAAACACTATCCAACCTCGTGAAAGCATGCTTGGGATAATTCCAAGATGTCTTGAATGATGTATCCAATAGAACACCACCTAGACGATCTAGGGAAGGATGGGTTAACGTTGATGTTAGGAGAGAGGTTAGTATGACGCCAACTCGGAGAGAGTTTCACTGTGGTAGACCCTGTCGAGGGTGCAACTTATGATGGGAAGATGGACCCTAAAGTCTTTTTTTATTGGTTGTCAGATATGGAGTATTATTTTGATTGATATGATATGACGGAAGAGAAAAAGATTGATATTATTTTGATTGATTGATGGCCACATCACCTATCTCCCATTGCCCATCGCTCATCGTCCATCACTTATTGCCATCGAGGGGTAGTGATGTAACTTGCTAAGAAAGAAGGGTAGTGATGTACTTTATTAAGCAAGAGGGTAGTGATGTAATTTGCTAAGAAAGGGGGTAGTAGTATACGTAATTTGTTAAGAATCTTTTCAAACCCCGCATGTGCTAATTTGGAGATCACACATATCTCTCAACTCCTCATTTCCATAAAACCCCTTTTACCTAAAACCTTTTTTTTCTAGCCTAATAGCCTAAAACATTTTTAAAGTTGACATATTTTTCTTAAGTCCCCTTAAATTTATTTGACAGTTGACAAAGTATGTAAAGATGGTTGCTATCTGCACACCATTTTTTCTTCTTACACATCATACTAGAGGCACACGAACAGCTGCTACCTGCACACCAACTTCTCATGTGCAAGTAATGGCTCCCTTTGTAAAAATAATAATGATAGTACATTCTGTTTACTGTTGCTAATGAAGATCCAAAACATGGATCAGTATCAAGAAGTGTCTTCATAGCAGCTTTTGGGTGCACACAAACTTTTCCTAATTTTGCATTTCTTTTGATTAAATAAAATGTTTATTTTACATACTAACTTTTCTATTTGCACACAAATCTATTTTCCGTTTTGGGTGTGGGGGAAGAAAAAGGTGGTGTGCACTTAGCATTTCTTTAATCAAAATTTTACTGCTTTGGTGCCTTTAGAGTTTTGATGGGTGCAAATAGAGATGCCACTTCATGTGAAACGCCGCATGTGATTTTACAGAACTAAATGAAATATGACAGCCAATTTAAGCCATCAAAAGTGGTAGCTTATATTGTTGTCACTCCTAGCTTAAGCATTTAGGATAATTCTATCTGCACCTAAAGAATCTCTAAGTAGGACGTAGCCGGGATTTCTTCCCCATTCAGGCAAACAATCATTTCATATATAAAAACATTGTATAATTTAATTAATAAATAAGAATTTATTGTAAATGATAAATTGCGTCGATATAATTTTTCATATTAACTAATAACTAAAGAGAAAATTTGTACCAAAGAGTCATTTATAAAAGATAACTCACAATTTTCCTCGATCCAAATAAGGTACCTAATTTCCTAAAAACCTTAAAAACTCAAAACTCTTTTGAAAAGTATTTAGTAACTCACGTTCAACCACTTATTTCTCCAATATCTTTTCTAGAAATAGAAAAAATGAAAGTTTCACACTTGTATATAAAGTGAGGCATTTCCTCTTGCATCCTCAACTCTTTGTTACTATTTCTTATCCTTTACCTGAAACCTTCATTAACAGCATCTTAATTTATGACGAAGATTTTTTAAGAGAATTTAATCTTAATTTTTCTCTATTTTCTCTTTTATTTTTATTTTTCATATCGTCTTCTATTAAGAATATTTTGCTTAAGAAATTAAAAGGTGAGAGACTAGACTTTTGAAATTTATTCATAACTGATTCAACAATTAAATTATTAAAAAATGAGTTTAATATATAAAAGAGAGGTAATAGAGTCAATAACTACAATTTATAAACTGATTAATACATATATTAATATATAATTTAAAATCCCACCTTCTACCAGTTATTTGAACTATGTAAGTGATTAAGGTTGTGTATGGCATAGCTCTCTGCTAGCCCCTGCCATAGCAGAGTTCACCTGCCTTAGCAGGTTCCCATCCTCTTTGCTAACATCCTACTACCTGCTTTAGCGGGTACCCCTTCTCCTTGATTACTCCTTGCATAGCAAGATTTTATGCAAGTTTTACCGGTTCAGCAGTTCTCCCCTCCTCTCCACTCACTCCTTGGCAAAGAAGATTTTATTTGCCCTGGTAGGGAGTTAGTAGAACAGAGAGGTTGCTACTACAACAGGTAAATTCTCCTTTGCAGGGAATTCGAAAAGAGACTGTGAACCAACTAAAGCAGGTGAACTTTGTTCTAGCATGGGTTAGCAGAGAGCTATGTCATACACATCCTACGAAACTTACAAGTTTCTTTATGGATTCCTTAATTCGATTCAAATTTCGAAGATTTACTGTATTGGTGATGAGAATATATGAGATTAGTTTCTCCTAATTAGAAAAATACCTTAAATGATCATGGAGATTTTGAGACAATTATTAAGACTTGAATAGAGAATAAATTTGAATATAAGATGTAGACCACCACTATGCTACAATTAGCTAGGTCAGAGTTATGACTCGGAGAAGCTCACAAATCACTCTGCTCTCTCTCACGAGATAGAGATTAAGGCTGCGTATGGCATTGCTCTTTGGTAGCCCCTGTCATAGCAGAGCTCACCTGCTTACCATCCTCTTTGTTAACATTCCGGTACCTGCTTTAGCAGGTACCCCTTCTCCTTGATAACTCCTTGCATAGCAAGACTTTATGCATGATTTACCTATTTAACAGTTCTACCCTCCTCTCTACTCACTCCTTGTCAGAGTTGATTTTATTTGCTCTGATAGGGAACTAGTAGAGAGGAAGGTAGAACTGCTAGTGTAGATAAATCATGCATAAAATCTTGCTATGCAAGGAGTTATCAAAGAGAAGGGGTACCTGCTAAAGTAGTTACCGAGATGTTAACAGAGAGGATGGTAACTTGCTAAAGCAGGTGAGCTCTGCTGTGACAAGGGCTACCAAAGAGCAATGTCATACACAACCTAAATAAATAGTTTGATGAAATTTAATATAAAAAAAAAATCAAAGAATGCTAAGTCTCCTCAAGACTTGCGAAACACCTCATCTACAGGCTCAACGTGAACTTCAAATCGCTGAAAACTGAAAATCTCTCACAAGTAAAAGTCTATCATCTCGAGAACAATAAGAGAAAGAAAAACACCCTATATGAAGAAACTCAAAATACTATATTTCAAGCGCATGCCTTTCGGGCATTAAATGCATCAAAGTTGTATTTTTGTACGAATTTCTTTGCTCGTATTTTGAAGAGATTGAACTTACACTCAAATATGAGAGATCAACTATGGCGACCTTTAGGGTTACCGTTAGATGGATAGAAATGAATTGTTGTATTCAAGAGAAGAGTTTATAATTGTATAGGGGAGAGGACATTAAAATAGGGTTTTAGTTTAGCTTAGAGAGAGAGAGAGAGAGAGAGAGAGAGAGAGAGAATGAGATCTATTGGAAGGAAATTAGGTCCCTAGGGCTTAAAATGGAAAGTAAGATTTTGTTATTTGCAACCTGCAACTCAATATAATTAGTGATATATATATATATAAGTTTTTCATAGAGATTTATGTAGAAATTAGATATATGTATATAAAAAAATAAAAATAAAAAATCCGAACGTTAGTGTGTAGGAACTTGGCTACACTTGCCCACCAACAAGGGGTGAAATTTCAGCTTAGAAAGGTCGTTCTTCTTCCTAAACATCCTAAGATCATGGGCTTACCATCAGAAGGTCAATTTTTTGATTTCACGTGTTGGACATTCCAAAAAAAGACCCTAAAACCTGTAGCACACATCATGCTCAAATATGATTTTAGGTTACTTTTGGGATGTGTGCCACATGGAATCAAAAATTTAATCATCTAATGGTACGCTCATGATCTCAAGCTTTTGTGTGGAAGATTGGAGTGAAAAATGATCTCCAAAGTCTGATCCCATTAATGTATTTCCATATTGATAAGGGTATTTTGGTCATTATTGCTTGTATTATGAAGGAAGGGTACCTTTATTTGCACCCACCGAATCATTGAGGGCACCTACGACAAAAATCATTGACCACTTTGAAACAAACAATGGAGAACATTTTTCACCTTAATCTTCCACACAATGGATCTTGAGATCTCGTTTTTCACCTTAATCTTTCACACAATGGATCCTGAGATCATGGGCATACCATCAGATGGTCAATTTTTTATTCCACGTGGCACACATCCCAAAAAAGTGACCAAAAATCTACTTTGTACACATCACACTCGAACGTGACTTTCAGGTCACTTTTTCATGTGTGCTACATGAAATCGAAAAATTGACAATTTGATGATGCACCCGTGATGTCAAGATCTATAATGTGGAAGATTGGGGTGATAAAACGATCTCCATCATCTGCTTCAAAGCAGTAAATAGTTTGGTGTAGATACCCTCAAAGATTAATAAAGGTACCCTAAGGGGAAGGGAGTCATCAATTGATAAGGGTATTTTGGTCATGACAATGTAATGAAAAATAAGGGTCCATTAATACCTTACCTTATCTAAACTATGGGAGAAATTTTAACTTGATGAAATCTATGTTTTTCAAAACACAACGGATCTAATGTCTTCTGTACAAGGTAGCTTCACAGATCCTTAGAATCAATTGCATAGATGTTGACACTTTGACCATAAACCTGCCCATTAAACAATGGCTGCATGTGGATCATATATTATAATTTGTTGAAAGTGCTCTAAGATACTTATGGCTTACTTTTAGGTCACATGGCCACATTTTTACAAATCCACTTCATCGGAGTATATGTTTGGACATTTCACAAGGCCAAAGAAAATTGGGGAAAAAAATCCACTTAACGATTTTTTACCAAATTTTTTCTTATTTTTGTCAAAAATTATTTATTTTTAAATTTCTCCACTACTTCATCCGAAAATGCGCACGGATTTTTTTCCCCAATTTTCTTAATTTTTTTTACAGTTATTTCATTTTTTGCCTCACTGATTTTTTTCCTGACATCTTGAGATACATAAAAGAAACAATTAATGAAGGCGCATTCTAGGATCAAGTGTCCCTCTCTCCAGTGGTGTTGATTGGGCCAGTGATCCATCTACTCCTCACTAACCTTCAGATTTTCTTTCAATATAACTTGGAAAAACCGTAGTATGTGCAAGTAGAAGCAACCTATAGTCAACCCCTCCTAAGCATGTTAAGGTTGACCCTCAGCCCGAACCCTGCCCGGCCTGATTAGAAAATCCTTGGGTCGGGTGGGGTAGGGCTTTCAGTGTCAGGTGGGGTTTGGGAACCTGTCAAAAATCCAACACCACAACTTACCCATTTAGTAAAGCTTGTGTTACTACCACACTATTTTATGTTACAATCATGCACCTCACTTAAAAAAAAAATTTGGTTGGAGATTATTTTTCGCCCCAATATTATAGACAATAAATCTTGCAATCATAGGCCTACCATCATACGATTAGATGTTGATTACACATAACTTTGGCACACATCCCATCACGTTCATTTTTTGGGATGTGTGCCACATGTAATCAACATCTAACTGTTTGATAAAAGTCTGTGATCTCAAGATAAATCTCGATCATCTAATTTAAAACAATCAATCAGATTTTTCTTTTCCCTAAGTGAGGTGTCTGTAAAATAAACTAGTGTGGTAGCAATAAGTAACAAAAACCTTTATTAACCGGAGCTGGATTTCAACCCTACCAGAACGAATGGGACGAATTTTGAAGATGGATCAACCTGACCCATTTGCAGCCCTTGGGTTTATAGTGGATACATAACATGGTTCACTGTGTTAATAGATAAGGATTAAGGGCATTAGTTTTCTTGATCATATATATATATATATATATAGGAGTGTTATCTTTGCTAATTTCTCTTCTTCACATGTAAGCATGTACATGAGTACATCAAAGAGATTTGTGAATTCCTGTGTGGAAATCACTAAGGGCCTGTTTCGGAACACACGGAAAAACGTGAGATTCCCGCAATAATAGAAGCGAGAAGCGCCTTTTTGCTGCTTCTGCTGGTAGCATCTTTTAAAGGGTGGGAAGGGCGTGAGAAGCCGAAGCAAATTCGAATGGACAGCAATGTTACCAAACATCGCTTTCTTACGGTGTTTCTTGCTTTCGACATGGGGCAAGCAACGTTGCAAAACAGGCCCTAAGCTTTCTTTTAACAAGTGCTGTCTATCTTCATAATGACTTACAAATAGGCACAAGAGCGTTTACATAATTTATGAAGTTTGCAATTATTGGCGAAGTGGCTGTTTTTTTTGGCACTTTGGTGGGGGATCACCTCTGGCTTATTTCCATATTCCTTTGAAGAAAGTGGGTTTTCCACTTTAGCGCCAGCACTTTCTCATCCTTGACAGTTGTGGTTCCTGTAGTGTGCATAGTCTATAGAGTAATCATGTTTAGCTAAATAAATAATTGGAGGTTTCTATGAAGCAATCAATAGTCCCTTTGAGCTCTTGGTACATAGGTCATTTTTTGGGACACATGACATATGAAATCATCATGTGTTCCTGCGAAATATGGCCATGCAATTAAACGTATTTGGGTTTAAATGGTAAACATTAAATTTAGATAATACTTGACTTGTTGAGTTATATGATAGAGGTTGTTTTCGTTTCCATCATTTACACTATAGATCTTTAAATCATAGCCCACCCATCAGACCATGCACATGATTATTTCATGTGCCACTTTTCCTAAGAAGTTACCCGTGTATGAATTCGAGTACCTTCTATGAAGTACAAACTCATTAATACGTGTCTCTTAAATGAAATATCTACATGTAAATATATGGGTTAATTAGTGGACGGGAGCCATTATTTACACACGTTTTTCAAGTGATTGCGCCGAATTTAAAGAAAGACTTGATATTTTAGGGACATGTAATATGTAAAAATGTGATATGGGTCCTCTGATTTGAAGTTTATGATCAATAGATTTCTGGTACATAAAATTGGAATAAAACAGAATTCTTGTCATATAATCTATTGTAGTCAACTATTGAATTATGTAATGCCCTTTGACTCCATTTACTCAAATGATGAAAATTATATTTTGTTCTAATCTTTTGCAATTAATATCTTTAAATTATGGCCTTCAAATCAAATGACTTAAATAATGTTTTCATATGATAGAGGTCGCCAAACTTAAGTCTTTCTTTTAAATTTGTTATAATCACTTAAAAAGCCTGTGCAAGTAATGGCTCCCTTAGGGGACCCGTCCTTCACATTTATGAGGTTCCTATAACACAAATTATTCCGGCTCCTTGTAGTAAAGCGCTAGGGGGGGATGATGTGGCATTGCCACAAATTTTTTGGGATTTCACCCTTTAAAAACAACAGTAAGTGAAACGCAACCATGGTTTTAGCCTTTTAGGCATCGGCCTCATCTAATACTTTGTACGCCCTCGATTCTTTATACGATTTGACAGGGTAAAATATCAGGTCATGTAAGTCGAATATATATTTTCTACAAATCAACAAAATACTAAAAAAAGCCAAAAAGTAATTTAATATCTACTTATTTGACCAATATCATTCAAATTTGATACATATAGACCAGGAACCTGGCTGATATGCTGATACACACACAAATATATATATATATATATATATATATATATATATATATATATATATATATATATATATATATATATATATATATATTTTTTTTTTTTTTTTTTTTTTTTTGGAAGCCGGTTTCCTAAGAAGTGATTGAAGGATGAACCCTACGTGGCCACCAACCCAAATATTGGATGCTAGAACTTGTCCAAAGTAGATATGGTGTCATCTAATTTTATTTTTTTTCAGTAAAAAAAAGGTAGTTTTTCCACTGTTGAATATTAGATTAAAATTGAAAAAAACTCAATGTACTATTTTTGTGGGGCGAATCACAATATTTGACTTATAATTTGAAAGGAAAAAATTTTAGAATTTATTTATTTTATTTTTTTATTGCATCAAATATATCATATGATAAAAATCATGTTTGCTTTCATTTAAGATCTTTAGATCATAGCATTCAAATTACAGAATTAGAACTTAGATGGTGTTTTAATATGACTCCAAAATACCAAGTCTTTTAGGTGGAGGTCCCCAAAGGAAGCATGCTTGGTGGGACACCCTAGATTCTCAAAAAAACAAAAAAACTCCTTAGAAAGAATTTGTATCCATCATCTATAACTAAGTGACTTTCACTGATTTGTAAGCTCATAAATATTAGTAAATCTCTTAAAGTTTGAATGTAGCTAGATTGAGCCGTGTTGACCCATGCACCACCATTGTTTTTTCCTAATCAAATCACATTTAGAATTCATTAAAATAAAAAAAAAGAGACGCACGGGCATTGGGCAATTATCAAGTGAAACAGCTAAACTACACCATTCTTAGCAAGTCTTCCTTTTTGCTGAGAGTATGGAACAGACAGAATCAAGGATTTTGTGATCTTATCCGCCAAATTAAACTGAACCCATGCACCACCATTGATGTATGGGCTACGCACCCAACACAAACTCCTTTTTTGTTGTCATGTTTGAATCATCAGATTTGAGCCAATCAATGTTGAAAGGCAACGAAATGAAACGGACCAAACAATGGTGGGTGGGTTTATCTGTCAGCCTATTTATTCAACGCCGAGGGGGAGCCACCAACAAATAAACAAAAAATTTTAAATTTTAAAAATAAACCAAAAAAATATAAAAAGGCAAAGCCGCACGTTTTAGGACTACGAACGAAGGCTGACCGTCTCCTCTCATTTTGGCTACATGCGACTCAACAACTATTGGTCAAACTTTGACTTGGCTCAATCCGACTCAATCGAAGGTTTTGGAACAAATTCATTAAAAAATATTAATTAATTAAAAAAGAGAAAAAAAGGGCCCCTCTAGGAGTGTAAGTCTAACCGAATTATCTGTATATTTAAAAACGGTTGGTAGTGCTCCCACACTTTATGTTATAGCCTCTTGAGTTCAACAAATGAAAAATAGGTTGGCTGGTTTAAATATGGTGATGGAGATCCAATTTATAGGATCTTGACCTCATAGGCCTACTATAAAATGGTCAAATGTTGATTATGTATGACACATATTTCAAAAAGTGAACGTGATTAGTGGTACCTATATTTTGGGATTTGTGTCACATGAAATCAACCTCCAACCTTTGCCCATAATTTTAACATTTATTGTGTAGAAGATTGGGAAGAAAAACGTTCTTTATCTTCTTCCGATTTGAAGTAACCAACAATTTTTTTTTCCTTTGTTTAAGAAAGGTTACCATAACATAAAGCATTTAAAAGACTTGACACTGAAAAGGATCCCCATGCAATGCTACCAGCTCCCACTGCCACCTAATTATTGACTCCCTTTTTATTTTTGATGCGTCAATTAAGGCATTTTCCATGCCTTCATCTATCTGGCAGTCAAATATATTATTTATTTTTTTATAAATTAATTTCATGATTTTATAACAACTTAGACAAGGGCTCTCAATGAGTCGGAATAGAGCCGGGCTAGGGTTCAACCTGATTCTAACCTACTTGGGCCAGGTTTTCAAAATTTTCAACCCAGCCCTAACTCGGGCTCCGATATACCCGGCCCCTACCGGGCCGTGCTGGGCTTAGGCGTCTTTTCGAACTTTTTTTTTCTAATAAAACTTGGTTGGCTTATTTTTTTAGGATATTTTTTCTAATAAAATTTGGTCTGACTTGAATTTTTTTTTTCTAATAAAAGTTTGAAGAAAGTTAAAAATTTAATTAAATAATTATATTAACATTATAGAGGCTCAAGTATATGCTTTTATTCAAATACTTCATTTTAGTTTGTTGCAGAATAGTTATAACGGACAACGATTAATCTCAAGGAATTCAAGTAAATTATATTTAATTAAAAGAAAAAAAAATTTATAACTTTAAAAGGATATATATATATATATATATATATATATATATATATATATATATATATATATATATATATATATCTGGCCAGTTGCGGGCCGGTTGTTGCAACACTCAACCCAAGTCCAGTCAGAATTTATTCGGGTTGCAACATATTTAGCCTGATCCGAATGCCTAATCAGGTTTGTTTGATAGAAAGTATTACTTTTTTCGAGCCGGGCCGACCAATTAAAAGCTCTAACCTAAACCATAAGCTTATCAACGAAAATGCCAAAATTTCAAAATGCCACAATTTCAAGACGCCTCATATATTAGTAAGTTATTGCAAGTTGAGAGCGTCAGTCATATAATAATATTATATAAATAGAGTGAGAACTGAGAAGAAAAATAAATAATTGGAAAAAAAAAATAGGGGGGTCCAATGGCATGAGAATCTCCACACAAACAAAAAGATTTTTAGCAAATGCAGCTCCCATATCCAACCATCGAATGAGTGGACATGCCCATCAGCCTAGAAGCTGAGATGGTTGACCTATAGGATATGGTCTATAACCAAAGGTTAATTAGCTTATGAACAGCCTTTGAGGCCGGTGAAAAAACAGACTTAACATATTCAGGGTCACTAATATCTGTAGAGGTCAGCTTTTGACGAAATACAGTGGTTAAAATGTTATTCCATCGCACCTTACTAATCAACAAGGTAAAAAGAAAAACGAGGTTGACTCCTACAACAACCACATAAATAGAGTAGCTTGTAACTGTCTACTTATCGGTCATACAGCACACATGCTCGATCACGTCAAGTTAATTAGTAGCCCATTATTAACATGTGCTTCAGTTGAAAAGTGTTCCTGGATTCATATCATCGTACTTTAATTTTGGTCATTAAGGTTGCATATGTGCATAGATCTCAGCTAGCCCCTGTCATGGTAGAATTCATCCGTTTTAAGTTTTAATAAGTTCATATCCTTTTTGTTAATATCCTACTATATGTTTTAGTAGGTAAAACCCCTTCTCCTTAATAACTCCTTGCATAGCAAGATTTTATACAAGATTTATTTGTTCATCAATTCTACCCTTATCTCTATTCACACCTTGTCAAAGTTGATTTTATTTGCCTTGATAAGGAGCTAGTAGAGAGCATAGAAGTTACTATTAGAACAAATAAATCCTCCTTTACAAGGAGTTAGAAAAGAGAATGAAAATCAACTAAAGCAGTTGAACTCTACCGCTGCAGAGGCTAGCAAAGAGCTATACCATACGTAGCCTAAATAATATAAATAGTTAACCATTTCATAATGAATAAATTTGACTGTTTAGATGTTCTTTTGAGTATGACTTCTAAGCCCACTATAATTTAATATAATAACTACCATCTTGATGACTTAAATGTTTAAAGTAGTTTACTTTTGGCCCAATTAACGGAAGCTTATTAAATAAGGGGAATGGTCAAGTCCTACTAGGCAAAATCAAATTTCCAGTCGTACCCTATCTGTTGTCCTTAGAAATCGAAGAATCTTGACTTTCTTGATTTTCACTTTTTATAGTATGACGTGTAGTTAAGATTCTTCTATTTCCAAGGGCGGCAGATGGGATGAGCTTGGAAATCCGATTTTACTTAATAGGACCTGACCATTCCCCTATTAAATAATATGCTTAATAGCGATCTTGTGCCATTTTTTAAAAATGTAAGACAAAAATAAAAGCTATCATTATCTTGATAATTTTGTGCCCATTAACACTACAAAAAATAAGACTATTAGCGGCAGCCAAAAACTACCGCCATTGACAAAAAAATTGCCGCTAATAGTCTTAATAGTTTTTTTGTTATTAACAGTAATTTTTCGCTCCAAAATACTACCGCTAACAGTCTTTTTTTTTGTAGTGTAAGATATGGGTGCAATAAACTCAGTCATCATAACTCTCATTCAATAATTCATTTTTTCAGACGTACTCAACAAAATTGTTCTTGTTAAAAATTATTTTCATACCATTAGATCGTGGTTGTACAATTTTTTTCATTTTTCACCTTTTAAACTCTTGGGGAGGAGTGAGCTAAGGTTGTCAATAGGGCTTGGCTGGCCCGCTTGGCCCAGACCTAAATTCATAGGGCTAGGGCTTAAAAATGAGGTAATGGGGTAGAGTTAAGACCTCGAAACCAAAAGCCTGCTATCCACCAGATCAGGTAATTAAGGGCTTAACAAGTAAAAGCCCATATGCCCGACCCGGCCCATACATCACTTTTAGTTATATATTAAATGTATTAATATACTTATATAAAATATATTGTACTATTTAAAATCGAATTACCAAAATGGCATTCATTATTAATATTAGATTTATCAATTGGATAGTTGTATGGATATTTTAGTAATTTAAATATTTATAAAGAGAGGTCTTAAAATTATCTTTTTCTTCATCCACAATATTTTTCTCTAGCTTTAATGAAGAAAAATTATAACAAATAAAAATTTAAATAAAATACCAATAACTAATGAAGCCTGACCTGAGCCCGCCCCAACTCACATAAGTTAGGGCTGGGCATGTTAAAGTCCGCCTACATTATGGCCGGGCTAGGACCTTGCCTTGGTCCCTAGGGCCGGCTTGATTTTGGGAAACCCGGCCCGCTGACAGTCCTAGAGTGAGCCTTTGAGAGGGTTGATGTCACGTGGCAACTGTAGCATCCCTTTGTCTATATACCAACCAAAGGACCACAGAGCTATCTCGTTCCTTGTACTGCAAATGAGAGGATAGGGTGACTTTATTCACAACCATTTTTTTGACCACAGAGCAAACTAGTTCTCGTTCTTTGTTCTCAATTTGGGCTGTAAATAGATTTTGCTTACACTTTCGCTCCATTTTTTTTGGAAATAGGGTGACTTTATTCACAACCCAAGATTCATTCTCCTCTATTATGATTACAAGTCTTAAACATTTGACAACAATGAATAAGGTAATGGAGATCGCTTTCATCACAATCTCTAAAGAAATAGATTTTGAGAGCATGAGGCCACCATCAGACTCTCCGATCTTATTTCCAATTACCAAATTGTTTGGAAATGTCTGAGATTTTTTCTAAGTTTTGGGGAGGAAGCTCAATTTAATCCTTCAACGTTCGTAGATCTCGAAAAGGTTGAGTCGATTAAATTGACCTACTTATCTGAAGTGGGTTGTCTGTGAAATTAAACTAATATATGATGATTTCAATCCTCTCACAGTAGGGATTCTTGGGCTGAAACACTTGACAATAATTTTCCCATAGTTTGACCACTTTAATTGATGAAAGCTGTAAAACTAAGTTTAGGTGTCCATAGTTAGCGAGTTGGGGTTCAAGAATGAATAAGTCGATCAGCAAAGCAAAATTTGAAAAAATTCAGCAAAATCATAAGAGAAAAAAATATATTAATAGATAAATAAAGACGATTTCTTGAAAGTTTGGAAAAAATAAGAGATAAAAACAAAATATAAAAAAATTTAAATTCAAAATTATTAAAAAAATATAACAAATAAATAAAGAAATTTTTCCCAAAAAATTGTGATTTAATTGCAAAATTCACAAATTTTGACAAAGTGATAATTTTCAAGAGAAGTTACAATTAACTTGTGATTTATAAGGGAAACCCAAAAAAATTGTTTTAGGTCCCGACTTTTCCAAGAACTGAGGGATTTCTGATATTATGGCCATGTCCTTTTTTATTTTATATTTTTTTTTTTTTGCAAGAGACGGGGTTATGATCATGTCTATATGTACATAGGGTCATTATAGTCAATTGAAAGATGGATTAACGGGTGTCCCGATTCCTTAATACTAATCAATCCAAACAAAAGCTGACATCAAAACGCAATCAGCGCTTCTTAAATTTGGGCCTTTTACGAGATTTTTGGATTTCATAATGATAGACAGCATAGAGGACCCATTTTTGGCCCAACACACGGAAAAGCCCTGCACAAAGCCACAACGGGCGGGAAAAAGGTGTGGGATTATAACCCACCATCTGTTGCTTCCACAAGTCAAAAGGATGGCGAGATCCGTATTTATCTTTGGGTATTAGTAAAATCTCTGCTCCAACCATTTAAACCTCTAATAATTACTTGTTAGAATGTAAAATATTAAAAATACCCTTACCTATTCGTTTAACAATTAATATCAAGCAATAATTACAATATAATCGCATTTTAATCAATCAATTGCACAGCAACCGAACTTTGATGGCACTTTGATTGTGCAATTGACTATTTGACCGCATGGTTGACAACACAATTGACTTTTACCATGCAATTGATTTGATCGGGAAGAAACGGTCGGGTAAATACTTTACAAGTGCTTGGTAAGGGTATATGTGGCATTATGAAAATTATTTATCTTAAAATATAAGACATTAATTACTAAACGAATAGATAATAATATTTTTGATATTTCACATTCTAATAGGTACTTATTGAGAGTTTCAACTGTTGGATCAGTGGTTTCATTAAAATTGAAAAATGAATAGAAATCTCGCCAATTCTCATAATTAGAGTATGGATCTTCCAAAAAAGCCACTCCAAATTTAGACATTTGGATGCTTTGTAAGACTCCTCCCGTAGCTTTAATAAAGCTATGCATAAGCATGAGTACGCATGTGAGAAAAGAGTGGCAGATTTTAGAGTTGACGTTAGCTACTCATCCATGCAACAAGGGAGAGGAATCTCTTGCTAAAATACTTAAACCGTGAGAGATGCAACTATTATAAGCATGAAAATCAGTGAAACTGGGTCACTGCAGTCTATTAATGCACCATTCTATTTATGCATGAGTCTCGTACTTGATATAAGCTCGAGATGAAGCAAACGTAAAACCCAATAAAGGAAGGAAGATATCAACTGAGCTACTAATCAATTTAACTAAAAATAAAAGGTTTAAATAAGAGTATTTAATCTCAATTAATATAGCAACTAATAAATTTTAATTCAATAATATAAATATATATATATATATATATATAAAGAGAATATAATTCTCAAATTTTTTTCCTTGCATAGTTAGCATGGTCCGATTTTCATATTTCTGATAATGCCCCTCATATCAATTGCCATATACTATTTTCCTTCAAATTTTGTTTATCCAAAGTCTTTTAAATGACAATATTAAGTGTCAATACATTTATTATAATTTTTATATTCCCAATAATATTCCTCATATCAATAGGCAAATGCGATTTTCCTTTCAATTTTGTCCTTCCAAAGTCTTTTAAATGACAACAACAAGTGTACATTTATTACAATTTTTATATTTTCAATAATGCCCCTCCTAACAATAGTCATATACGATTTTCCTTCAAATTTTACCCTTCAAAGTCTTTTAAATGACAACAGTAGGTGTGAATGCATTTATTACAAGAAAAAACGGCTAGGATGCTTTGATTTTCAATCCAAAGTTCTTGCTTCTCAACTGAAGTTTCACATGCTTAAACTATGGTTACTTTGTATCATATCATAGCAGATTATTTTTCATCCCAATTTTCTTCATAACATATTTTGAGATTAATTTCCTATCATCGGACGGCCAATTTTTGAATTCAGAAGGAACACATCCCAAAACAATGATCAAGGAATCATTGATCATGGATGCCATGATCTTATTATTTTTTGGGATGTCTACCCCAAGGTATCAAATCGGGTATCGGTCTTGGATATCAGTTTGCTCGAAGTCGATACGTATCAGCCAATTTATTTTTTAAAAAAAACTACCATCTCGATTGAAACCGAGGCGTATCGGCCGAAACCCGATACGTATCGGCGATACCGATAGGTATCAAACTGATACGTATCGATTTGGCTGAAAACAGATACGTATCGTCGATACATATCAGTATCGGCTGATTTTTTATACCTTGGTTCACCTCGTGAAATCAAAATCTGTATGTTTAATGGTATGCCTATAATCTCAAGATCTATCATGTGAAATTTTGGGAAGAAAGATTTCTTCAGTGTGTGATTCAAAGCAGTCATTGGCTTAAAGTACGTGAAACCCAAGTCGAAAAGAAAAAATCATTGGTTATAAATAAAAATACCATAATTGCTACATGACCGATCAGAATGCATTTATGACAAGGGAATCTTTATTTGTATAATCGAATTAGAAGAAAAATCTTCGGTTGTAAATAAAGGGGCCCCTACGCTGAAAATCATTGAATGGATCAGATCCTAGAGGTTTTTGTCCCAATTAATAATCTTCCACTAGCATCAGGGGGTCAGTTTTTATTGTGTGACATAAATCCCAAAAAGGGATCCGGACATCACATTTGAGCGTGATGTGTCACGTAATGTTTCGGTTAATTTTGTACAATCAGTAAATAAACTATGTAATGGTACACCCGTGATATCAAGACCATTTATGTCTAAGATTGGAATGAAAATGATCTCCAGCGTATAATTCAAAGCACCCATAGGTGCCCTCCAAGTTTTGGTAGATGCAAAAATAAAGAGTACCATTGGGACAATAGTAACCAACCCCACGTTTTTTCGGAAAAAATGAAAAAAAAAAATCGGAAAAAATTGTTTTTTTTTCAAAAATTCTCGTTTCAAAAAAAAAAATGCGTTTTAAATCCCTTTTTTTCGAAAAATTCATTTTAAACTTTTTTCTTGTTTAAAATCCTTCTTTGGTCAAAAATGTATATTTTTTATTTGTTATAATTATTAATATATTTTTTATTTTCCTAATTTTCTCACTTTTTCTCGAAATTACTCAAATTTATCATTTTTTTCGTATATTTTCGGAGTCGTTTTATTCTCGTGCCTATACTTGATCACTATGCATGTGACAACCATAAGACTAAATAGTCATGGTGTCCAATGTTAACTCTATTTACAACTCGAGATATTTCCTTCTTAACCTGCATTTTATCTACTTTAACTATTGGCTGCTTTAAATAAGATGATGAATAACATTTTTCTTTCAAATCTTTCACACAATTGATCTTGAGATCACGAGCCTACCATCGGACAATCGAATTTTTATTCCAGATGACACATATCCCAAAAAGTTAATATAATGATGAGCGCACATCTACATGGCTCTTAGACCACTTTCCGAGATATATGTAATATAAAATAAAAATTTAAGATGTTACCATGTGCATCGCACGTGCACTGCCATAGTGCCATTAGTATATATATATATTCTCGTGCCTATACTTGATCACTATGCATGTGACAACCATAAGATCAAATAGTCATGTTGTCCAATGTTAACTCTATTTACAAGTCGAGCTAGATTTTTCCTTCTTAACCTATGTTTTATCTGCTCTAACTATTGGTTGCTTTAAATAATTTGATGAATATCATTTTTCTTCCAAATCTTTCACACAATTGATCTTGAGATCACGAACCTACCATCAGACAATCGAATTTTTATTCCAGATGGCACATATCCCAAAAAGTTAACATAATGATGAGCGCACACCTACATGGCTCTTAGACCACTTTCCGAGATATATGTAATATAAAATAAAATTTTAAGATGTTACCACGTTGTGACAGGGCCAATAATCGAGCTTGCAGCATGGTGCTTGGGGCACGACATGTAGTGCCATGAGGGCACGCGACATGGGCCAAGTGGGCCTGGCGACGTGGCCGCGTTGCGAGGACGCGACACGATCGCATGGGGATAGGACGCGGGGGCGACACGGTCGGGACACGGATGCGACATAGCCAAGGTGGGCTAGCGATACAAGAGGCGTTGCGGTATGTCAAACCAAGGGGTTTGAGATTCTCCTGCCATTCGGGCTGAATGACTGTTTTATCCTTATATAGGGGGAAGAGAGCTAGAGAGCTATTCCCCCGCACACGGGGCCTTGCTTTGCCAGAGGGGACGCAAGTGTCTCCTAGGCCTGAAAGGGTGGGCCTAGGACGTCGACGCAGTGATGCCGTGTGGAACCCAAG
Organism: Chloranthus sessilifolius; assembly: GCA_021018995.1. NCBI lineage: Eukaryota > Viridiplantae > Streptophyta > Magnoliopsida > Chloranthales > Chloranthaceae > Chloranthus > Chloranthus sessilifolius. The sequence goes on from CM037590.1 coordinate 12,124,940, forward strand.
GGAGGTTGATGTATGGCTCCGGACTACGCGTCGCGGTGCATATGGCTGGGCAACCTCACGTGAGAACACTAGAGCGCTGCGTGGGACTCAGTTGAGCACGCGAGCGATGAGGCACAAGGCTGTGGGCTTGGTTCGGTATGTGCGCATGACATGATGGCATGGGGAGCTGCATGCCAAGACTATTGTGAAGCGAAGTACTAGTGCAATGCACAGGGTGAACTTGAGCAGGCCAAGTTTAGCACAGTGGTGCAAATGAGCGTGTCGTAAGGGGCACGATAAGTTGGGTGGTAGACCGTGAAACAGAGGTAACCACGTTGGGGGAGTTCCAATCCTCTAGGCGGGTGGTATCAGAGCTGATGTGTAGATGGGTTGGCTTCGTTGCATGCGATAGCGAAGCACCGCGTGGGTTGAAAGCGCGTCGAATGGACGCCCCACATGCTGGTATCGGTAGGTCGATTTAACGCAGCTGCGCGTTAGGTGCCGCATGAGACCGAGTTGCGCGACATATTAATGTTTTAAATTTTATATAACTGAAAATTCAATCTCCGGAAGTAGGGTTATAACATGTGAAATTCGTTGACGGCCTTGAATCAAATGATGGAGATTGTTTTCCTCATCTTTCGCACAACTGTCTTTAGATAACTGCAAAGTGAGCAACTCAAGGTTGGGAAATAATCAGCTCGGAATTTTTTTTGACAAAATTCATCAAATTCGAGAAAAAGGGGTAAAAAATCAGAAAGGGACCTACAACTTGCACACAAGATTTGTAGGTGGCACATAGTTTGAAAAAGAGAGACTTCATGTTTCTGGGATCTATGTCACATGGAACACCATCTAAGCCATCTGATGTGAAGGCCATGGCATAAAGATCTTTGATATGAAAGAGTGATACGAAATGTGAACTCTATCAACAGATTCGACACAGTCAAAGCTCATCATTTAGTTCAATGGTTGACTATGATGAAACAGATGATAGACATCATGTTCCAAGCCAATATTTGGCACCAAAGATCTTTACCTCACAGCCTTCAAATCAGTCGGCTTAGATGGTGTTCCATGTGGCATCGCCTAAAAATATCGTCTTTCTTTTTAAATCATGTGCCACAGTATAAATCACGTGTGCAAGTTGTAGCTCCCATTAAAAAGATAAGAAAGAAAAACTAAAAAAATATTAACTGATAAATTATAAAACTTTAAAAATAAAAAATTCAATAAACAAGAAGTGAAATTCGTGAATAATTAATGAAAATTTGTAATTTATTAAAAAGTCACAAATAATTCTAATTTTATTTTTTTCTTCAAAAAATGTCAATTATCTGTGACTCTTTGAAAAAAGTCGAAAATTTGGTCACTATGGATCATGGCTCACCTATCAGACGATCAGATATTGATTCCACTTGCCAAATGCTATGAATCGTTGGCCTACCATGAGAAGGGGTTCTAAGGTCATTTTCAAAATCTATGCCACATGAAATCAACATCTGCTCATTTGATAGAGGAATAATGATTTAATTAACAATTATGAGACTAGGTAGATTGGGCTGAAAAGGGATGTCCATCTTCAAAGGCAGTTAAAAGTTTTCACGTCCAAAAACCCTAATTGGTGACACTGAGGCCTCGTTCAGGTGTTTCCTGATTTTTCTCAGAAAAGCTCAGATTCCTGTAGATTTTTTACGGACTCAAATTTCTGTATTTTCCCATATGCATTCTTAAGTCATTCTGATTCCTTATTTTTTTCAAATTACTCAAAATCCTATCATTCTTAAGTTAGATCTCAAAATTGGAAGAGATGTTAGTTGTGCTTGAACCGTAAACACATTATCGAGTCATCGGTATATAAGACGAACTCGGATTTGGTTAAAATTTCACGGGCTATCCATCCATATGAGATTCAACATATTGGGCGGTGTTTTTTTTGTAATATGACTTCTAGAGGGACAATACCAAATATCTTATATGCATGTATATACAAATAATATAAAGTCATGAAGATGAAGGGAAATGAGCACAATAAAACATACTAATATATTTTTATTTTTAACAAAAAAAAAAATTACATGTTCAATTAGGCCATAGAAACAAAAGTGGCCTAATTTTCCTATTAAAAAAAAGATACAATAGAACTAAAAAAAAAACACGTGTCTCGAATGATGTGTGCCACATGACATGTTTCTTTGAGCTGAGATACATACCAATGGTAAATTACTTAAAGACCTGAACTTTTTTTATTTAATAATTTTGATGCATTTTTTAAAATACATATGCATTATTTTGATTTTAAAAAATTATACATGTATTAAGTTTTTATTTCTTTTTATATCTTAGTAAACTGCTCTAGTGGTTGACTTAATGCTTTGTGAAGTCTAGGTCTTAGGTTCAAACTTTCTTATGCGCAATATATTATTATTTTTCTTTTAATTAATTATATTGGAGCCTGCTCACCTTATTTGAGTGTATAGCTTTACACCATAGTAGTGCCCCTTGTGAGAGAAATCTCTACGAAAATAAGTTTGTGAAGCACCTATCCGAACATATGGTTTTAGTGCTAACACCATTGACTGCCTTGAAACAAACGATGGAGATTGTTTTTCCTATAAATCTTGGACAAATTAATATTCAGACCATGGCCAACCTATCAGACGGTCAGATGTTGATTCCGCATGGAACACATCCCCAAAAGTGACCCCGACAACTCTACTTATAGAATGCCCGTGATCATGACCACTTCATGGATATATGCCACATAGAATCAACATATGACCCTCCTATATGTGGGCCATGATCCCAAGACCAATTTTTCCAAAGATTAGGATAAAAAAACAATGATTTGATTTAAGGCACTCAACATTGTCAAAAAAAACATCAAGGGCCTTAAACATAGTGGTTGTGTGGTATTGAAATAAAAGAGAGGGGTTTAAATATCTCAAAGGCATTGACTAGGTGTATATCCCAATGACAAGTATACTTCCCCAAAACTCAGATTCTTATTTAATCCGAGAGAAAACCTCTAGTCTCTGGTTTACTCAGAAAAACACAGAAAGTATGTGGGTCCCACTGAAACTCGCGAACGCCAAATTTGCTCAAAAAAGCTCGGATACTGCAAACTTTCTAAATTTATACTCAAAGTTTGGGTAAAATAAAACACTCGAACGAGGCATAATCTTTAATTTCAAATGTCGATACCTTCTGAATATTTGCCCTATCCAAAACATGTATCCAATTAAGCCTAATCCGATTAGATATGAAGCATCCATTGATATGGTTATAACTTATATAAGTATACCAGCCAATATTTATATTATTTTGATTTGAGGCGCTATATATATGACCATTGTGTAACAAGTTAAAATGAAATATTTGAATGAAAGTATGTACTTGAGCCCGATATCCAGACCGGGCTAAATATGCTACAACCCAGCCTGGTATTTGGACCGGGCTAAACATGTTGCAACCTGGATCAATTCGGGCCGGGCTTGGGTTGAGAGCTCCAACACTAGGCCTGCACCCGACCCCGATATATATATATATATATATATATATATATATATATATATATATATATATATATATATATATATCATTTTAAAGTTATAAAAAAAATAAAAATTCTTTTAATTAAATATAATTTATTTAAATGCCCTGAGATAAATCATTGTCTGTTATAATCATTGTGCAACCGTTGTCCGTTATAACTATTGTGCAACAAACTAAAATGAAATATTTGAATAAAGTATGTACTTAAGCTTCTATAACATTAATATAATTATTTAATCAAAATTTTAATATTCTTCAAACTTTTATTAGAAAATAATAGTCGAAAAAATACCCAAGTCCGGCCCAGCTCGGTAGATGACGGCCTTGGGCTGAGTATATCACATCCCTGATTAGGGCTGGGCCTGAAAATTTTAGGAACCTGGCCCTAGTAGATTAGGCCGAGTTGAACCCCAGCCCGGCCCCAATCTGACCCATTGAGAGCCCTACTCCTGAATATAGGTTCCACGCAGTGCATGATAGATCATGTGCTACACGGTACATTATCACAAAATGAGCGTTGCTTTGGGATTACGTGGCATCTGACAGACGAGATGTGAGGTTGGGCATAGAACCCTACTGAAAGCCCGGTCCAACCACATTGGCTCAAGGGTAGGACTCTGGTTCTGACTTTTAAAGCTGGATACCTATGTTGATTTCGGTTGGTCAGCGCTTGACGTTTACGACCTGCGCAGTGGGGAGCAGCACGGCACCATCCCCTCGACTGCCGTTGAGCCGCGCATCATACACCGTTTGGACAGTATTATACAATGGACAATTTTACAGGCACCATGACTGGCTGCAGTGCATAGGCCCCACTATAAGCACAGCCCGTGACATAAGCTGCCTGCAAAATTGACTGGCACGTACGATATAGATGACCCGTTCAAAAGATAAGGAGCACACGGCCGCCGCACCCTGTTTCTTCTGTCTTTGGGTTCGGAAACGCGAAATCAAACCTACAGTAGCCGGTGAAAGGCTCATTGTTACCGGCAGCGAGCATGTTTGGAGAGTGCGTGATGTGCCGTGCCGTACGTCTAACTGAACAGACGATGTCACAACGTTTACCGTCGATAAGCCGTCAAGCTTCTTCAATATAATCGACGCAAGCAAGAGAAACTTCCATGACATTGCATCGCGTTGAATAGCCTTAAAACCTGCCTGCGTTTATTTGAATTAAAAACGTTTTAGGGCATTTAAATGGAGCTCTGTTACTGTAACATTCATTTTTGCTACTGTCACACCACTTAAAAAATGCAAAAATATTAATTGCATAGAATCGAACTATGTAAATTTCTTTTTTATCCCAATTTTCGGCATAGATCTTGATACGATTATTATAAGATGGTTCCATATTGATTTCATATTGCACGCATCCCAAATAATAAATAATCACAATATCCATAAATGCTTATGGAACAAATAAGAAATGTTTATTAGAAAAAAAAATCATCATATACCATAAAAATTAATTTATGTTCACTTTTTGAATGTATATCATGTGAGATCAATATGTGAATGCCTTATAATAGGCCAAGGATCTCAAGATCTAATGTAAGATTAGTACGAAAAATAATCTCAATCCTCTAATTCAAGGCCATCAACAAATCTATATTTACTCTATTTTAGTGAGGTGGCTATACAATAAAGTGGTGTGGTATTAACACCAGTCTTGTTTTAATTAAAAACGTTTATAGTTATCCTTGATAACTATAATTGAAACTTTGACGAAAGTATTAGGGACCTGTTTATGGACATTTGGTTTGACTGTGGACTTCGTCCTTCGTAAGGGTTAAAGTCCAGCAACCTCGAACTGCTTTCACAAGGCCGCCCTTTCCATTATATATAGGGAAACGTACGTTATTCACCGTCGAAAACAAAGAGAGTCACTTAGAGAGAGAGAGAGAGAGAGAGAAAGAACCCCGAGAAGCTCCCAAGGAGCTTTCGAAGCTTTTAACAGATTTTGGGTTTTTCGAGAGTAATAGATAGATCTGCAAAGTTTTCAGAAGTTTTATCGATTGTGAACCGTTTTGGGTTGAAATTTTTTCCCTTCGAGAGCTATGTTGTGGTAGTTTATTTAGGGCCGTAAAAGAAAAATCAGTTATTGGACATTTGATTTTGATTTCGACTTTAACGGATCTAGTTATTCGGTTCCAGTTTTCGTGGTAAATCCAGGAGTTTAATATCGATTTATTAAAGAATCGAGCCACGTTTCATAGGAGAAATCGGTTTTCATAACGATATTTGAAGGATCGACGACTACTTTCAAGTTTAATTTCGATTTAGCGTTTGATTCGGGTTATTTTTTTGAAAAAAAAATATTCCTGTAAGAGCTAGATCCTTGAGGTTTAGGGCTTCGGTTCCGGGAATGCAAAAAATGGGAACTGACGATGGAAGAGGGGCGTATCCAGACCATCATTCGGACACGGAGAGCGTAGGTAGCGATAGAATTGCCTTCAGCGGTCCTCTGAGCGGACCTCTTAACAAAAGAGGAGGAAAAAAGAGCGCCAGATTCAACATACCTGAAATCACGGGCAGCAGCAGCACTAAAAGCAACAACGAAGAAGCTTATGTCGAGATCACACTCGATGTACGTGACGACTCAGTAGCCGTCCACAGCGTCAAAACTGCTGGTGGTGCAGATCACGAAGACCCGGAGATGACTTTGCTAGCCAGAAATCTCGAGAAGCGATCTTCTTTCGGTTCTTCCATAATCCGAAGCGCTTCTTCGCGAATCAAACAGGTTTCGCAAGAGCTGAAACGGCTCGCTTCCATCACAAAACGGCCTACCCCCGGTCGCTTTGACCGGACGAAATCCGCCGCCGCTCACGCCTTGAAGGGGCTCAAGTTCATCAGTAAGACCGACGGTGGTGCTGGATGGTCGGCAGTAGAGAAGCGATTCGACGAGCTCGCCGTTGACGGCGCTCTCTCCCGTTCCGTTTTCGGACAATGCATAGGTAACGGATCGACTTATGCTTTCCAATAGATTTCGCTTCCCTTTAATTCAAGAAGAATTTTTAAAATTATATTTATGTATTACAGGGATGAAGGAATCCAAGGAGTTCGCTGGAGAGCTATTCGATGCTCTTGCGCGGAAGAGAAATATAACAGGGAAGTCGATCACGAAATCCGAGCTTAAAGAGTTCTGGGAGCAAATCTCGGATCAGAGCTTCGACTCCAGGCTTCAGACCTTCTTTGACATGTAAAATTCGAACAAAGACTTTTTTCGATAATTACTGCGTATTAATTTCCATGGGGTAATTTGTGCTAATTTTTTAATTTCGTAATTAATTGCCACTAAAACAGGGTTGACAAAGATGCAGACGGGAGAATCACGGAAGAAGAAGTCAAAGAGGTAAGATCTTTCATCGACTCAAAGTAGCCAAACTCAGGGTGTAAAAATTCTACCTAATTTCTTTAGAAGACTTAAAAGTCATTAATGGACTCACCTAGTTTAGGTACCCATTGCGAATTGGGTACAACAAATCTGTTTGTAGTTTATTTCGGTCTGATTCCACAAATTTACTGATTATTTCTAAATATTTTACTTCAAAATAAAATTTAAAATTTTAAAAGTATAGAGAGGGGATTTGAACATAGACTTTATGATTTTTAAGCTTATACCTAATCAACTAGCCATTTGCATTTCTTTTATTAGAGATTGCTAATTTATATTACAAAATTAATAAATACTGTTAAAACTTATCCTACCCCAGTTAATCCGGTGAACTTGATAGTAGTGAATTACGAATTATAGACCTGAATCTGAACTCAACGGACCAGCGAAGTAACTATTGGCTAATTTTTAATTTTTTTGGTTAGATATTCAAAAGTTTGTTCGATCACTGTTTCAGATTATCAGTCTTAGTGCCTCGGCAAACAAGCTCTCAAAAATCCAAGAACAGGCCGAAGAATACGCGGCTCTAATTATGGAAGAGCTAGATCCAGATAACGTGGGCTACATTGAGGTAATAATTCAATTTTGTTCAGTAAAAAATTAATATCAGCTTAAAATTGTGAAAAATGAGGAAATTAAATTTGGCTAGCTATTTTTTGCAGATCTACAATCTGGAGATGTTGTTGTTGCAAGCTCCGAACCAGTCAATGAGAGGGGGAACGACCAACAGCCGAAACCTTAGTCAGCTGCTGAGCCAAAAGCTAAAACCGACCAAAGAGGGGAACCCAATTAGGAGATGTTACCAGAACACAAAGTACTTTTTAGAAGATAATTGGAAAAGGGTGTGGGTGATTGCTCTGTGGCTTGGAATTATGGCGGGTTTGTTTACCTACAAATACATTCAGTACAGGAATAAATACGTTTATGAAGTAATGGGAAGTTGTGTGTCGGCGGCAAAAGGTGCGGCTGAGACGCTTAAATTCAATATGGCACTCATTTTACTCCCAGTTTGTAGGAACACCATCACTTGGCTTAGGAATAAGACCGGATTAGGCATGGCTGTGCCCTTTGACGATAACCTCAATTTCCATAAGGTACAAGTCCAAGCTCAACTAAATTGTCTACCCATTCATTCTTCTTGAAATATATTGCTGTTTTGATTTCCTGATTTGATCATTTTTTATTCAAAATTTCCTTTCATTAGAGGTAATCTATTTTTAAGGATTTCTATTTCTATATAATTGCCTTAATATACTAATAGTGAGAAATTCACCTTATGATGAACTGAATAAATTCTGATTAGAAAGTTCTGATACATGTGCGATTTGATCCATCCGGAAGTTTTATTTTTATTAATGACCCAGCCTTAATTCATCTGCTAATCTTTCAAGAGAAAAAAGATTTATTGAGGGTATTTCGGCCATTCAATTACTTGATTTATTGACAGATATGATTTTTAAATTTCGCTTAGGATTAGGAGTAGCTCACTTGTTCATTGTATTTTTCTCTTTTCAGTGTATATTTTTCTTATGATTATTGTCAAATTCCTTAAATTGAACATAATTTTGTACCCCTTTTGTATTTGCATTTAGTTTAGGACCTTTTCACAGTCCCCACCAGTTCAAAAAAATTGAAGCTTTTTTTTTTTTTTTTAACCAAACATGGAAAAAAAAAGGGAGAAGAGAAAGAGAGACCATGCATGGTATTAAATATTTTCACTGTATCATTAAACAGGTAATTGCGGTTGCAATTGCCGTGGGCGTGGGAGTACACGCAGGAGCACATTTAACATGCGATTTCCCTCGTCTCCTTCACGCAACACCCGAGGAATACGAGCCCCTGCAACCTTACTTTGGTGACGAGCAGCCTCCTGACTATTGGTGGTTTGTCCGAGGTGTCGAAGGTGTGACCGGTATAATTATGGTCGTTTTGATGGCCATTGCGTTCACTCTTGCCACTCCATGGTTCAGGCGCAACAGGCTTAACCTTCCTAAGTCCCTTAAGAAGCTCACCGGCTTCAACGCCTTCTGGTACTCTCACCACCTCTTCGTTATCGTCTACGCTCTTCTCATCGTCCATGGGATCGAACTCTATCTAACCAAGATATGGTATCAGAAAACGGTAACCATCCATATACCTTAGATCCCTCCATCACCCGCACTTTATACTCTTCTTCTATACAGCAGTGCCTAACCCCAACTTGATGTTTTGCAGACATGGATGTACTTGGCAGTTCCAGTTGTGCTTTATGCTTCTGAAAGGTTGATCAGGGCATTTAGATCAGGCATCAAACCCGTTAAGATCCTAAAGGTAACAAATGTTTTATAAAGGGTAATGAGTCGAGCTCGATCGTATTGGCTACATTTAGTTCAGCTCCTTTGAAAAGTCAAATGTAACTAATGGAAGCTCAAGTCTTATATCTCACCTCATTTTTCTCCTCACTGAAGGTTGCCGTATACCCTGGAAATGTTTTGGCGCTGCACATGTCCAAACCTCAAGGGTTCAAATACAAGAGTGGGCAGTACATGTTCGTCAACTGCTCTGCAGTTTCTCCATTTGAATGGTATATATATATTAAACAAATTCCACCGTATCTTTTCATTTGATAGGGAAACAAAAGATAAATTATTTTGACTTACATTTTGAATTATAATAAAAATGCAGGCACCCTTTCTCTATCACTTCGTCTCCCGGCGATGACTACCTTAGCGTTCACATACGAACTCTTGGTGACTGGACCCGCCAGCTCAAAACTGTATTCTCTGAAGTAGGTTTTTCTGCTCTCCTTTAAATCTTTAATAATAAGTTATGAGATCTATCGACTTAATTTGTCTTCTAGTTTACTTATTTACTTTTTTGTTTGATTTGATATTAGGTGTGTCAGCCTCCACCTGCCGGGAAAAGTGGACTGCTTAGAGCGGATTTCATGCAAGACGGGAACAACCCAAAGTAAGCATTTAATACTTGCACATGGGAGAGAGAGACTCAGCATATGTATTTATAATATTACCAGATTGCCTTTTTTTAATGTTCAATTTTTTTTTAATATATGTTTATAGGGAAAAGGGGGTTCAAATGGATGAGTTCATGCATTCGAGCTCTAGATTAAGTATTGTTATCCCAAAACAACACTTTTTATAGAAGAAGAAAAAAAACGGCACTCATTTTAAGATCATGTGCATGCGGCATGTGATCTTAGTGCACTGAATTTTTTTTTCCTTTGACGACATATTAGATTAGATCATGTCCAAATTTAAATGGTTTGTGATATTCGTTGCCATAGCACCTGACCCCTGGTTCAAATGCATTATCCACCATCCATTCAAACCCGTCTAGCCAAGCTTCATATTTTTAAACTGATTGTAAAAAATTCCGAGCTAAGTACATTTCTGCTATATAATAGTATCTACAATCTATGGCAGTTTCCCAAGGGTGTTGATAGACGGTCCATACGGCGCCCCAGCTCAGGACTACAAGAAATACGATGTGGTGTTGCTGGTAGGGTTGGGCATTGGAGCCACCCCTTTCATAAGCATCGTCAAGGATATTGTAAACAACATGAAGGCGATTGAAGAAGAGGAAGCAGAATTGGAGAGAGGAGGTGGTGGTGGAGGGAAAGCAACCCCTAAAAGGAAAGGGTTTAAGACGTCGAGGGCATACTTCTATTGGGTGACAAGGGAACAAGGGTCCTTCGATTGGTTCAAAGGCGTCATGAACGAGGTTGCTGAGGCCGACCAAAAGGGTGTGATCGAGCTCCACAACTACTGCACCAGTGTCTACGAGGAAGGTGACGCCAGGTCTGCTCTCATTGCCATGCTTCAGTCACTAAATCACGCAAAGAACGGTGTGGATGTCGTATCTGGGACACGTGTCAAGTCCCACTTCGCTAAGCCCAACTGGCGTAACGTGTTCAAGCGTATTGCCCTTAACCACAGAGATGGTCGAGTCGGTGAGTTTTTTTTCTTGTTTTTATCTTTGGTTTTATTTAATATATATACGTAAATACGGTCGGGTCGTTTGTGGAAAATTACCTGCTGCCCATCCCCAAAACGATTGATTCTCATCCCCGAAACGATTGATTGTCGTTTTCTTAGAGTTGAGCCCCCCTTGCAAGTTGCATCGGTCATCACCCTCAAGTTGTGGGTACTTTCGTCATTTCATCATATCCTTGTATTATCTACTCACCTAACGCAAGCGGGGCAACTTAATTAGTTCACTGAAATCAGACAAGTGTACCGACCGTTATAGCAGAAGATTCTATGTTGGATTGAATCGGACGATCGACGTCTTTTCGTCCCAACCTCTCACAATTGATCTTCATTTCATGCCAACCTACTGATCGGATCAGTGGAGCTCATCTTCAAAAGTGGCTTGATAAAAGTTCTCATGATATGTCATAATTAATATCGGTTTTCGGGATGTGTACCAAGTGGATTTAACATCTGACTGCCGTCTGATTGGTGGGTCTGATTTGAAGATCTATTGAGTTAAGATAGGGATGAAAATTGATCTATATTATAAAAATCAAAGAAGTCAATAATTTTAACAACAGAAGCCCGCTGGGAATACCGAATCGTCGGCTGCAAACTCTGGTCCCCTAAATAAAATATATATATTTTGTAAGACTAGAGAGCTTAATATTTTACTTACATTATGTTTTATTAATTCATGTGCAGGTGTTTTCTACTGTGGAGCAGCCGGTCTGACAAATGAGCTTCGGCAGCTCGCATTGGATTTCTCTCGCAAAACCTCCACCAAATTCGAGTTCCACAAGGAAAACTTCTAAGTTGTAACAAGGGAAAGTTAAATATACAGTACAGGCGCACCCAATATAATGCAGCTTTCTTTGAATAATATTTCCTTCTTCTATGCGTGCGTAAGAAACTAGTGGAAACCCCTGTGATAGCGAGGACCAAGCTGGCAAATGGCAGGGCTGACCACCACCACCACCACGACGCTAGGATTAGGTGAGAAACGTGACACGTGACACCTATAGTATAATAGATGGTGATGTCAGAGCCCACCAGATTGGTCGACTTTATCCGAGTGGAGGTGGGGTACTACCGTACTAGTGTAGTGAGTAGTGATTGCACCACCATCACCACTTAGAAACTAACATAGGAGAAGGGTTCTTTTATTTCTTGTAGTTTTTTTTTTAAGTATGTTGTCATTATGATATTAGGTACTTGGTATTTTTCTGTGTACGATGTATAATATGCCTATGTATTAAAGTTCTCCGCATCCATTTATGTGGGAGCAATTCTGGTCTGTTTTTTTTCTTTTGCAATTTGCATATAATAAATAAAGAAATAAAATTTTATGGGTTATGTGTTATATGGTGTAGTTAGCTAGCTTTGATATTAAAGTATTCTCTTGTTTGGACGATACAAAGCTATTGTTTTAACTTATCGTCACTACACTAAAATTGCAATGTGGTCGTGTTCGATTGTCAAAATGATTAGTGACTTTTAAAATTAATAATAATAATAATTCAAACTTTTTTATGTGGGAGCATTTCTGTTTTGTTTTCATTTTGCAATTTGCATATAGTAAATAAAGTAAAAGTTAGTAACCAGTATGTTACAAGTCTTTGAATGTCTTCAGTGGACCTATTTCTCATATACTATTATTAACAAGCAATAGCATCCTGCAAATGAATGGCTATGATTTATGGTGTAGTTAACATTTGATTTTGATATTTTTTCTACTTTAGTTGGCCGTGTTGATTTATCGTTTGGGTTGGAGTTGGAGTCTGCTAATCGTTTCCTAAATGCTTTGTCTGGTTTTGCGTGGCATGACATCAGGGGGTAGAACTAGGCCTCAAGCTCCCTCTATTATGGGTGCATTTAGCATGCCTAAGTGGGTGCAGCTCTTAGGCTTGGGAATGTTTGTTTGGTAAACCAACTTCCTGTAAAATTTTATTGTGCCTAATTCAACTTCACAAAACTGGCTTGTTAGGTGAGGTTTGTCTTGATTTATGTATAGCCTAAAGGCCATTGACCCAAGCGATGTGAGACTTTTGTCATGTGAAAATAATATTTTAGTACTATGATTTGAAGTTTATGATCTAAAGATCTTAGGTGAAAAAAAAAAGGCACCAAACATTATTTATATAATACGATTCAATGCAACCAAAGGCCAATATCTGATTCGACAGTTGAGTGTGTTGAATCATATGATAGAGAATAAATTTTGTGCCTAATTAGATCTTTAGATCATGGCATTCAGATCAAACTACTTAGATACTTAGATGGTATTTTCAGAACAAACTACTTAGATACTTAGATGGTATTTTCACATGTCACAGGTCCCAATCTTACTTTTTAAATAGGGAAATTTTTAAAATCGACCCTATCAGAGTCACCTTTGTTGTCAGAGACCCTCTAATTTCACCTTTCACCAAACAGACCAGTTGAAGTCAAGCCGACGCCCGCCTTTATTAATTCCCAAAATTACCCCAAAAGTAAATAAATAGCCATAAAAAATTTCAAATCATTATTTTCATACCAAGTCGGTGTCGTCTCGAAGGCAGTTGACGGTCCATTGTTCAATCTTCAAGCTATCAAAACTATAAGCTCGAAATTAAATTATATTTCACTATTGTAGAAAATTTTCTTCTTTCGATGGTTTATAATTTGATTTAATTTTTTTAGATTTTCCCAATTGGTATTGTTGAGACAATCGATACCAATTGTCTAGACAATTAATATAGACTATTTAAAAAGGTAATATCGATGATTTATATAATCGATAACGACTGTGTAGAAAATCGATATCTGAACATACCTCTCGTTATAATGGCAAACTGCAAGTTTTCTTTTCCTAATGATAAAATGTAGGGTCTATCTCTCGCTAACTAGAGCCGATTAAAATGAGGAAGAAATTGATGTTTTTGTGAGTTAAAGAAAGTGATAAAATGAGTATCTTCGACTTTTTACTCTTCTTAGAGTCGGCCGGGCTCGTACCTCCTGTCACAATGGCAAACTGTAAGTTTTCTTCTCGCATTAGTAAAATGCAGGGTCTACCTCTCCCTAATTAGAGCTAGTTAAAATGAAGAAAAAGGGGAAGTGAAAAGAAAGATATAAAACGAGTATCTTCGACATTTTACATTTTTGGGGTTTTAAGTTGGTCAGTTTGATAATATGCGTCGCGGCCAGCTTTTAGCGTGCTACGTAATGACTTCCTTTTAATTATTTAAAGAGTTTGTTGCATTATTGAAAATGACTAGTCAAAAAAATGAAAGGCTAAACGGTCCTTATAGCGGAGTGACATAATAATTAACAATTACGACAATCGTACCAAAAAATAAGGCTGCTCGGCACTTGCACGGGCCATGAGCCTTTGATTAAATCGGATGGTGTCTGTGTAAGTTTCACTTACCGAAGATAACACTTAGAGTAGGTTTCGAGCGTTTAACAATATAACTTCTTTCAATCATAGTGAGCATATCGGGTTACCAATACGTATCGTCCGAGCTGCAAAACGATACGTATCGGTACCGGTCTATATCAGACAATATATTGAATGTATCGGTATCGGATGATATTTTGATCCATGATAGTGACCAAAAGCGCGTTTGAAACATATCTTTTTTTTAAATAACAAAAAAGAAATAAAATAATAATAATAATTCTCTTTTTTTTTTTTTTCCAAAGATATATGCATTTTATTTTAAATATTTTATACTCATCAAAAAAAGAAGAAGCTATGTTTGGTCACTATATAATAAAATATGCATTTTATTATAAATATTCTCCTACTTAAACTTGGTACAATGCTTTCAACCAAAGATTCTAGACATTCTAGTTGCATAATAGAAACTTAATTAGGTAGTAGATAAAATATTCACAAAGATACTTTTACACTGCCACACATCTTGTTATCTATATTAGTTTAATAATATAATTTTATTATTTAAAATTAAATTTATAATTATTATTATATATATTGATAATAATTTAATAAATAAATTTGTAAATATTATCTCTCTAAAGAAGTATCTTTTATCATAGAGATCGGACTCCGTTGTATCCTGAAAGCAGATTCTCTGAAAACTCTATTGCATCTTCGTTTATCCGACGGAGTGAGAGCGTCTTTTACCTCTCCGATTTTTTATCAACGCATCTTTCCACCAATCTAAGTCTTTAAATAGCAAAACATCAGGTGAACAAATATAAGCCTAAAAGGAAAGAGTGTCCATCAAAGTCTTTGAAGCATTTGATCCAAAAAAACTCAATAACTCAATAATATTATATATATATATATATATATATATATATATATATATATAGGAAAAGGCTTTTGTCCTCCATGGGAGGACGGTCACCGTCCTCCAACTTTTTACATGGAGCTCTATGTGGCACCCAAAAATACTTTTTGAGTTTCACGTGGACCTTGGGTGCATTGCTTAGATCATTTTTGAAAAAAAAAAAAAAATTTAACTCATCTCCACCGTGTATATTTTAAATCGTGAAATATTGATCAATAAAAATTGTCAAACTTTAACTTGTGAGTTTAAAATTTATTTTTCAAATTTCTTTTTAATGTTGATCTAAATTGTCCACCTGTGCACCACGTGGCACCCAAAAAATATTTTGGGTGCCATGTGAAGCTCCACGTGGATCTTGGAGGACGATCACCATCCTCCATTAGAGGACCTAACGGACTCCCTATATATATATATATATATATATATATATATATGTGATAGGAGAGTCAAGTATATTTTTCAGAAGATGATCGGCCCAGAACCTCCAGCGAACAGGTACCTTGCCTAATACGACGACCACAAGAAAAGATAAGCCGACCACTTTGAATGCCTATAAACAGAGATTAATCGGTCTAAGGCGGTCGGGTACCTGTGGCAAGTCCCATTTGCTATTATTGCATACGTATCCAGATAAGATACGCAACTCAGAAATCACTTTTGGTCAAACAATCCTAAATATCCGGGATTGTCAACACTGTCTTTGTCTTCTGTCTTAAACTTATCCCCACGCCAAAATTGTAGTATAGGACTATAGATGACCACCGTGTGGTTGAAGTAACCCAATCCCCCATCTTCGCTTTAGAGCATGATTTTGAATTTCGGCACGGGAGTCATTATCTGCACACATTTTTAAGTGATTAGACAAAATTTAAAGAAAGACTTGACATTTTAAGGATATGTGATATGTAAAAATGTAATATGGGAAGTATAATTTGAAGTTTATGGTCAATAGATCTCTTGTATATATGAAGCAAACATAATACTTGTCATATGATCTATTATAGTTAACTGTTAAATTATCTAATAATCTTTTACTTTATTTAATTAAATGATGAAAATTATATTTTGTTCTAATCTTTTACAATTGATATCTTTATATCATGATCTTCAAATCAGACAGCTTACACTACAAAAAATAAGACTATTAGCGGCAGTATTTTTTAATAAAAAATTGCTGCTATTAATCTTTTTTTTTGTAGTGTTAGATGGCATTTTCACATAATAGAAGTCGCCAAACTTGCAAGTCTTTCTTTTAAATTCCGTGCAATCACTTGAAATGCCAGTGCAAGTAATGACTCTCACAATACACAATTACACATAGGCAGATATATATCAGGTTTTGGCTTGGCCTGAAATGATTTGACATAAGGTATAAATATTGGCCAATATTAGGCCTGTGCAAAAATCGACCCAAACTGATCAAACCGACTGAAATCTATTCGAATTTCGATTCAGTTTCAGTTTTGGGACATATAGGTTAGTTAACGGTTCGATTTCGGTTTCAAAAAATAGAAACCAATAGTTAACGGTTCGGTTTCGGTTTCGAAAATAGAAACCAATAGTTAACGGTTCGGTTTCGGTTTTAACATTAACAAATCGAAATCGAACAGATAATGGTGCTACCCGGCTGCATAAGTACATAGTGCATACAAAACTTAGGTTGCAAATAAAAAAATCTATTTTTTCCCTTTAAAATCTTATATTCTCATTTGTTTTTATGTTGTTGAAAGAACCATTTAAGTTATAAGCTTTGGAGAGTGATAATGGATTTAAAGGATGTGTATTTATGGAGTTTTAAGACCTCATTTTATTTAATTATAAATTCTGTATGGTATATTTAAATTTGTAATTTTGGGTTTTCTTAGGACTCCCTTTGTAGTTTGCATTTATATTGATTTGGATTTTGGGGTTTTGTATTTAGGATTTTGGTTTCCTGAATTGTTCTTTAATGATATGTTTGTCATTTTTTATTTAAAATAAAATTATATAGAAAATATCCATCGATCTTGACTGTTCGATTGGTGCATTAATTTCTTGAAAATGTTCTTAGTCATCTGATCAATCATATACTTTTGGATGGTTAATAGCGAATTAGCGATATAGGCAACAACCTACAAAGTCTTCAGTGATCTGACCCTTATGAATTAACAATGACTTCATAATAAAAATAAAATAAAAAATTAAGGTTTAAAAATCGAAAATCGACTGAACCGATAATTATCGGTTCGATTTTGGTTTTGAACCTTATCGGTTCGGTTTCAATTTCATAAAATAAAAACCGATAGTTATCAGTTCGATTTCGATTTTATCCAAAACAAACCCGAACTGGCTCGATAACACCCCTAGCCAATATCATCATATAGTTGGATCTTATCAAGTCATATTGGCTGATATATATGGCCTATATGTATCCGATTCAACGATTCAAATTGACCGATGAGAGAATTTTTGGGCCCACATTAGGTTAAATATATAAACTACCAATCTTCTTGATGACGTATATTGCTGAAAAAGCACATGCCTCTGTCAAAACATAAAAGGATACTACTCATCATCGTTTGTAAGACTTAAAGACTACGATGATCTAATGGCTAATTGGAGACTATTAGCCAACATCTTAGACCATTGGATATTGGTTGATGCACATTTGCTTATGAAATTATGATTTCTTAAAGTTTCGGATGTCATAAGAGAAGACGTTGGCTCATTGCCTCCCACGACTCCCTCATTTATTGCAAACTCACTCTATTATATCAAGAGCAAGTTATTGCCACTTCTTTTTTTTTCCTATTTTTAAATATATATATATATATTTTTTTTTTATACGGTCATTCGGTAGAGATAATTTCGAGAATTAAAAAGCATACACGCATATACATATAACAGTTGCAGAGCAGCGTGAGAGAAGACTAATAATAATAGTGAGAGTTAACTAGCAGAAACCAACTCACACCTTGTAAACATAAGGATGAGAAATAGCATGGAGGACAAGTATCGAAACCACAACCTACTTGTTACTTTCTTTCATAGTTATATATCCCAAATTGTTTGATCACTACAACGACAGAGAGGCATAGTTTCCATAGTGGTTGTTATAACAGTTTAACAGTAACGGGCATATGCCCTTATCTTGCAAGGGTATATAACAGGTACAGTATATGGCAGGTAGATTTTGTGTAACCAAAGTGCAGGCGGCTAATATGGTGCGATGCAATTGGGTGCAAGCATTGCTGGCCGGGCCAGCCAATCATGTCATGCCGCGCCAGCTGCAGGTCTCGAGCATTGAATCAAACATGGTCTTCAAAACAAATAATTGAAATAGCATTTCATGTGAAACAGATCCCAAAATTAAAAAAACCTTTCTTTTTAACCATATGTTACAATATAAACTCGCGGACAAGTTTTAGCTCCTTTATTAGAGACACATAAACCACGTGTTGAATCAAGGTAGGAAAAAACCTATGGTAGTCTTAAGATGGAGATTCAGCTCAGATCTCCCAAATTAAAACAATTCTAAAGAGGGGAAGGCCGCCTATACCAAATTCAGTGGTTTACCTAACACTTAATCCCAACTCTATAAACAAAGACCCGGCGGCTTCTTTGTGCGTCAAAATCGATCTAAGTCCCACCATAGTTATCTACTCTTTTTGGAAAACCAATGAAAAAAACAAGATATATCAATTTTGAATATAATATAAAATAAAAGATGTATTTTAAAATTTTGGTACACTCGTTATTATATTTGATAATATTTCTATTGTGCGGGAGAGAGAGTGGCACTAAAAATATATATATTATGGTCTTCAAATTAGAAGATTTAAAGGGTTACCAAGTCTTTCTTTTACCAGTTATAGGTTAATCACAATCATTGTCAGATTTGAACCATCTCCTATATACACTCTAATATGTATTTTTTACCTATCAAATTATAGTGTTGATCAAAGAAATGGTTCTACTATCATAACTCATAAGCTTTATTATTGGGCTGAGACATGTAGCAACAAACATGGCTTAAAATATCCGCCGAAATTTCAATTTATTTGTCGATATCCCCCGGATTCAGACCTCCCCGAAACAAGAACTTCATATTCTTAGGTTTTATATACAGACCACGATATTATCGATCAATAATTTGATATTTTGCTTTCTTACAATTTAAAAAATAAATAAAGCTAAAGGACTGAAAATTTTAAATTTTCGGTCAAAATATCAGTTCGGTTGAGTCCAAAACTGATATTTTGATCTTGGCAACAATGAGCTGCTAGTTGGACTATATTGACTGATCACATGTGTGCTACGTGGACTAAATCTGTCCAATAATCATATGGCTAACTGCAAACTGACATTTTTAGGTGTCCCCACACAGGTGCTCCCATTTCAAAAAGGCAACCTGTCTTTTACCTATGGCCCCAATTATGTTGTTGGAGAGATTTTAAAGTGCGAGAGAGTCTAGGCTGCCTCTTCTACCTAGGGTCCAAATCCAATTCTTGTTGTGACATTTTTAAGTGACCCAATTGCACTCTAAAACCCAAATCCCAATCATCAATCCTCGAGACTATTAACAGATAGCTGTTTTAGTGACCCAAGGAGGACGGGGCCAAAGCTGTTTCAGGGCCGGCCTGCCAAGGCTGTCTAGGGCCCATGTTAACCAAGGCTTGGATCCCTCTTTAATTTTTTTCTGAAAAAAAAATTAAAAAAAATTGTGGCGTCCATCCCTGATGTAACCCATGCAACTATTTAATCACGGAAGTGATTATAAAATTTCTTATCATTAGGTTCCTCTAACAAAGCTGATAACTTTCTCATTACAATCGCTATATGTGCATCAGTTAACTAAGATAATAAAGTAATAATTTAAGAGTTGGGCCCGTAGAACGGAAGGTTAACAATATTGCAACTAAGGTATCAGTATTGAAATCAGTATCTATCCATCTTGGACTGATATATCAAGCAATATGGATACGGTTATCGCATCGACCCTTTTTTCTTATTTCTTTTTTTTTTTGGGGGGGGGGGGGCGATGGGTGAAAATTTATTTCGGGAAGATGTTATAAGACCATACGGACCCGCATCAGCCCGATACCAATATAGCTACCAATACCATATAAAGGTGGTATCAGTATCGGTTCTCAACCGCATCAATATGTCTCATTCACGGCTGAGTTTTGATACCATAATTGCAACCTCAAGGTCGCAAGATCAACTTTAGCTTACCTATCCAAAAAAAGGTACTAATTTAATATGATTAGCTAACCGCTACCATAAGGTCAATTCATCCCCTACTTAGCAATCCATCAACGACATGTTGATATTATATTAGTGAGAGTGACATCAAGCTTCATGACAACACCACATTCTAGGTTTTGTGAGTAACGTAAGTTCACACGACTCTGCTCATATAGAAATTAGAAGGTATCACTAGGGCTGTCAAGAAAATCGACCGAAATTTGGGTTTGATTTCGGTTTTAGGCTATATCATTTCAGTTTCAATTTTAGAAAAGTGGCTTATCGGGTTAATGGTTCGGTTTCGGTTTTGACGTAAAAAATCCGAAACCGAACTAATAACAGGGTAGTACTTAGGTGCATACAAAAATAAGTTTCTTTTTTTTAACAAAATAATGGAGTTTACCTAAGTAATAGGTATTATTTTCCTCTTTTTTATAAATAATAGGTATTATTTGTAAAAAGGAAATCACAAAAATAGGTATTATTTATAAAATTTCTTTTTTTTTTTATGAAAAAATTTACAAATAAAAAAATTGAGATTTGGAAACCAAAAACCGACCAAACCGATAACTATTGGTTCGGTTTCGATTTGGAGGTTTATCAGTTCGATTTCGGTTTGAGAAACTAGAAACCGATAGTTATCGGTCCGATTTCAGTTTAGCATGAGAACCGACCCGATAACACCCTTAGGTATCACCTGTTAGGAGAATAGCGGTTGGCTGCTTTTCACTCTTCATCAAATCGATCTAGAGCTTCTTTTTTTCGACAGGTATGCTAGGTTCGATCCAGTGACCTTGAGGTTGCAGTATTGTCAATTTTCCATTGTGCTAGAGGACTCAAGTTCATACATAGAAAGTTTGTCATAGGCATCCAACTTCCTCTTTTCCCAATATGTAAGTTGGGGTTTAAATGATATGTAAGTCGAGATTGAACCTACAACATCAAGGTGGTGTTCAACTAGTTTCATAGTCATTAGATAGAAGGAAATCTGGACTTCACATCATCTTATAAATATGGAAACCGTGAGAGTCGAGATCCCCTTTTATTGGTTGTAAAGCTGATTAAACTTAATATCAGGTTCAACTAGCTGGACTTAATTATTGCCCATATATATGTGTGTGTGTGTGTGTGTGTGTGGAAAACCGTCTTCTATTGAAGGACAATGAGCATCCTCCAAGATCCTATATGGAGTTCTATGTGGCTCTTGTAATACTATTCTACTCTTGTAATACTATTCTGATGGTACATGGAGCACATATACATTGCTTAGATCATATTTGAAAAAAAAAAATTGAGAACTCATCTTTATCATGCATTTTTTAGAACAAATATTTGGACCGTTAAAACTAGTCTAAGTTTAATTTGTGCTTTAAAATATTTTTTTGAAATTATTATTTATTTATTTTAATAAAATCATACGACATAAATAACTTAGACGTGGCCTACATATCATAAAGATTATGAGAGTGGAAAATAAAAAAAGCACTCACATTGAGTGGCACAAGAAATAAATCCCCACCAACACTCAAACTTACAGTTGGCTCTCAAAGCTTCCGTTAAAATTACCAAAATTAGCGCATTTCTCCTATTCCTATTGCTATGCATGACCTTTTCGTTTCAAAATGATAAAAAATAAACTGCTACTAAAGGCTAGGCTCTTTAGGCCTTGTTTGGCATAAATAACTCAGAAATTTTTTGAGATTTTAAGAAAATAAAAACTTTCCGCTGTTTGACAATCTAGCGGGACCCACAATAAAAAACTCTGATAAAAGTTTTAGCCATTCTAAAACTTTTTTTTGCTCATGACTTGGGTTAAAAGATTAAAGAGAGATTTTGGTGGCTACCCTTGCAACCTGAAATTCGTTCTCTCAATTCGGATATTTCATGCTTAAAATTGTTTGATTGCTTTGAATCAATCAATCAAGATTTTTTTTTAACCATAATTTTTCATATAATGGATTTTGAGACCATGAGCTTATCATCAAATGCTTATGAAAAAACGTCGATTTCTTCGGATCAAATGATGATCTTTTTTAACAAAAATCTTTCACAAAATAGATCTTGGGTTCATGGTGCATCAATCTAACAATCAATTTTTTATTTTCTGTATCACTAATACCCAAAAAATGGCTATTCAATCATATAGCACACATCATGCTCAAATGTAACTGTAGGGTCATTTTTTGGAGACTGGGGACACATGGAATCACTAGTTGATCGTCCGTTAGGTGTTACATGATCTTAAGATCTATTTTGTGGACGATTGGGGTGAAAAACAATCAATCTCATCTGATCCAAAGCAATCAATAGTCTTTAAGGGGTCTCAGACGTGGGCGCTTTCAGATAACACATGGACACGAACAAAGATACCCATAAACGGCGACACCAAGAAATGTAACCCAACCATTTAAGCCACTTAATTTGAAGGCCATGATCTAAAGATCATAAGTGAAAAGATTGACACAAAGCATAATCTTTATCATATGACTCAATGCACTCCAAAGCCATCATCCGATTCAACAGTTGATTGTATCGAAGCATATGATAGAGATTGAGTTTTGCATCACTCTTTTGCATCGTAGATCTGTAGATCATGGCCTTTATATCAGACGGTTTAAATGCAACCTCACCTCATAATTGTACCATTTATTTATACGGTAAAATCGTAACCTTGCCCTGTCTCCTCCGGCCAACATGCATTAACTGCTTTGAATATGATAAAGGAGATTGTTTTTTATCCCAATCTTCCACATGATACATCTTGAGATCATGGGTATATCATTAAACGATTTTTTTATTTCATATGACACTCATTCCAAAAAATGACCCGTGATTTATATTTGAGCTTGATGAATGTCTCACGAGTTTAAAGATATTGTTTGGGATTTGTACCACACAAAATAAAAAACTATCTATCTAAGTGTATGCCCATGATTCTCAAGACCCATCTTGTAAAAAGTTGGGACAAAAAAAATCATGTTCTAATTCAAAGCGATTAATGCATTTTAGCCCGACAAGATGGGGTGAGGTTATACGCTCACATGGTGTGAAGAATGATGCCTTAGTAAAATAGTTTTACACAATATAACCAAACAGCTGATATAAATAAAATCAA
This sequence comes from Chloranthus sessilifolius, assembly GCA_021018995.1. Classification (NCBI taxonomy): domain Eukaryota; kingdom Viridiplantae; phylum Streptophyta; class Magnoliopsida; order Chloranthales; family Chloranthaceae; genus Chloranthus; species Chloranthus sessilifolius. The sequence goes on from CM037590.1 coordinate 12,148,478, forward strand.
ACCATTGTAAAATTTTAAAAATAAAACCTCCCATGAGTTCTTTTATTTACAAGCCCATGTAGAACATGAAAAAACAAAAACCATTTCCATGAGTTTTGTCAAACAAGGCCTTAATGTCAACCATGTGTAGTCAATCTTCTTACTCATTTGTATGCCGATAGGTACTTCTCTCCATACAGTCCTCAAGATACTTAATTTACCCTCCTATTTTACCATTCCCCTCATAGTTTTGGTAGCTGGATCCTGCGGCTGTCTTTGACCACAAATGTAAAGAACAAGAATAGTAAGTTAACTTAACTTCAAAAGTTCAGCCTACTTACTACCACTGTCCTCTAGTCATAATGGAGGAGTTATAGAGATGTCACCTGCCTAAACCCTAAAAAAACAAAAAAGAAAAATTAATTATATAAACAAATCACATCTTTGACACGGAGGAAAACAAATCGTGTAAATTTTTTTGCTTAGTGTCAATAGATGAAGTGAAACTTTAAAATAACACAAAAACAGCCTACAACTCCCGTTTTACGGCTAGCACCGACCACTAGAAATAGACGATAAATAACTAGTTAACTAATAACACAACCCTACCATAAAGTAACAAGTTAGGCATTAACAGCTAAGCATTTAATCAACTGTTAAACTATATATTAATGACTTTCAGGTCTAAGGTCATAAATATTACTTTAGTAGACCTCGTCGTGTGCTTCCTTTGAGAATTGTGACGTGCATGCCCTTGCAATTTGCAGATACTAATGGAATGAATTTTTCTAGAATGGCCAATAGCGCATTGCAGACAATGAGCCCAGTCTTGCAGAGACTCGCCGGTATAAACAGTATAAGGATTGTCCTGGCCGGTATATAGCAGAGAAGTACATAGTCAGATTTGCCTTACCCGCCTTTTGGTATGTGCCCCTAATTCCAACTCCAAAAGAATTTGGGGTTCAATGTATAACACCTGAATGGCAAACAAATTTGGAAATGGCAACAGCATGAGGAGAGACAGAGCAGTAAGAGCAGTAACTAGCTGATCAGGTTACGACGGGCATAGTAGAGACATCAAGCCTTCTATAATGGAAGATGGACACATCAAGCCTTCTATAATCATCTGCATACAGAGGAAACTGAGCGCGCTCAACAAGACATTCACACAAAGGTGGGACACAAGCCCTCGCGAAGGTGACTGGCTATGTTTCAGATGCAGGAATTGGAACTACTTCTACCGAGAGAAATGCCTGAAGGACAGAAGCAACAGGAAGAAAGATACAATGCTGACTCCAAATCAAACAGAAGACAGCTGATGGGTGATCTCTGTGGGGCCGCATGTATAGTAAATTAAAGAAGGAACAAACTAATTCTATTGTCATCAAGAGCTCGAGGACATTTTTGAATCATAAGAGGACAAGAAAAAGGCTAATTGGCCTTATGACTGTTGCTTGGTTGGTGTAGTGGTTCGAGACTCTATTGATGAGGAATTTCAATCGTATCAAATGAAAGGCATGCATATGATGCATTGGCCTTTAGCACTAGCAACATACACATATAATGCCAATGTTCAAGCCCATGTCCCACCGATGTAAACCATAGATCAGATGATGTTAGATTTGTGCATATTTAACTTAGATGTTGGATGTTCTAATATAGGTAACAAGGATCAAAATATCGGCAAATATCGGTTTCAGTCTCAACCGAAACCGATATTTTGACCGAAAACTTCAATTTGTTAAATTTATCCGCCAATAATATCATGGTCCGTATATAAAACTCAAGAATATGAAGTTCTCGTTTCGGGGAGGTCTGAAACCAATAAATATCGCCGATAAATTGAAATTTCGGCCGATATTTTGAACCATGGGTAACAACCCTCAGAAATTAATAAATAAATAAAATAAATGAAACACACACATAGCCCTTGTCCCGACAATGTTAAATCATAGATGTTAGAATAGTGCATACTTAACTTTGGTAACAACCATCTGAAATTAAAAAATAAATATATAAATAATAAAGTAAAAGAAAAGAAACACGTGCACCACGCACCCACACTCGCATGCACGAAGGCACACACCCATGCACACATACGCTTGTGTGGGTGCAAGCGGGTGTGCGTGTTTCTGTGTGCGTGCACACACACGCATGCACCCACTCATGCACACACGCCCAAGCCCACACACACGGCCACACAAAAATACATGGCATTTGTTAGAATGAATTCAAAGCAACACACCCTAGGGCATTTGTTAGATTACCAAAGACATCAGTTTGAGATTTCAAAGCAAATTTGTCATTCATTGACAAAATAGTAGCTGTTTTGGTTAGCAACTATACTGGCTAAAATATGTCAGTTGAGGAATAAATATCACGAGAGTGAGTAATAAATAACAAAATTACTGCTTTTTCCTCGGTCCTCCATTAACTGTTTTATCATCAGAAATTTGGGATAAGTCTGCATTATTATTACACTTTTCACCAGAAGAGGCTCTTGAAGGTTTACATTCCTCAGCTGAGATCTCCGAAGAGTACTTCTTTATCCTCAAGGAGATGAGAATACTGGATAAAATTCCGAGAAGAGGAAAGAGATAGGACCACACCTTTGATTTCTGGGAGCCATTGGTGGATGAGACAGCTGCACCAGCAAGGCTGCCAATAGACGTATTCTGTAGGATCATCGGAAGGCAGCCGATAACTGTAGGGAGCAAAAAATCAACAACAAAACTGACTTTGGTAGCAGCTAAAGCATAGTTGATGACGTAGGAGGGAATCGGAGAGAAACGAGCAAGAAGGACAAATTTCCAGCCATCACGTTCGACACCTCTGGCAATCATATGAAAATACTTGCTGCTTTGTACCCATTCCATAGCCGAGCTTGAACTCCTGAAAACAACCCTGAAGAAACCCCAAGATGGTAATCCAAGTTATGAAGAGGTGTTTGGGAGTTGTCTTGCAATCAACCTACCATCTCTTGCAGTTAAACTAAATAGAGAAGCAACTAAAGAAAAAGGCCCCAAGTTCCATTTGATCCTTCGTAAGGGGCTATTCTGAACAATTAAGCCAAAGTAAGTTGTGATAGTGTTCTTTAACTGAACAAAATTACACTAACAGGAATGAAACCTAAGTACGTGCATGAGTATCATATAGAGAAACAAGATTTTAAATTTTGGGTCCTTCATAACATGTTGACATGGTAGCTGAGGGATAGGGTAATATTAAAAAGGGTAGCTTTATGAGCAACCACCGAATCTTGGAGGGCACCTACGCCAAAAATCATTGACCATATTGAATCATATGATGGAGATCATTTTTCGCCCCAATCTTCCACAAAAGGTATCTTGAGATCATCGAAGTACAAATGACGGTCAACTTTTTATTCCACAAGTCACACGCATGGCTGTCAAGGCGAGGCCATAGCGAATGGCAAGGCAAATCGCCATATGAACTTATATGGCAAGAATGCAATTATGGTGAGTGGCGCCGCCATGGCTGTTATTTTGAGTTTTTTTTATACCTTATAACCTATAAGTTATAACTTATAACCTTATAAGATATAACTTATAAAGTATTAAACTTACAAGTTATAAGTTATATTAATAATTTATAACTTATGTTTCATAAGTTATATCCATCATATTTAGGGGTTTAAGTGAAACACTCTCTCTCTCTCTCTCTCTCTCTCTCTCTCTGCTCTTTTTTTTATTAATACTTTCTCTCGTCTCTTTCTCTCTCATTTTGTTTTTAATCTGATTTTTTAAATCCCATTAGCACCTTCACAATCAATCAACGCCCAAGTTCTTCATAGACTCATGCACATGTATGATTTTTTTGATTTGTTTTTTAGTATTTTCTATCCATTTTTTATAAACTTTAATACCATAAATTATTTTTTTTACTATTTTTTTCATCTATTTTTTTTTTCTGGGGCTTACTAACCCCCCACCATATGCTGAATATTCCCCATTAGGAACAACTAACCATTGGCGCTTTGAATCGGACTGACAGAGATCGTTTTTCGTTCCAATCTCCCCCACAACTGACCTTTAGATGATAAAAATATCATCAGATGGTCGTTCCAATCTTTTCCCACAACTAATCTGGCTGATTAATTAGTTGAATTTTTTTCATCCTCTATAAAAAAATATAAACATTAAAAAATAATGGAAAATTAAAATTATATATATTAATGATTAATAATAATAATAATAAATATTTTAAAAAGTTAATATATGGCCTCGCTATGGCGTGGCAAGCCTCTTCACCATGACCTCGCCACACCGCCTTAACTACCTACTCACGCGACCCAAAAAAGTGATCTCAAAATCAGGTTTGAGTGGTGTATGCCATGTGATTTTTTATCACTTTTTTAGGATATGTGCCACGTGGAATGAACAACGGACTGTCTGATGGTAAGCCCATGAACTCAAGATCCCTATCATGGAAGATTGGGGTGAAAAAACAATCTCCATCATATGATTCAAAACAGTCAAGATTTTTGGCGTAGGTGCCCTCCAAGATTTGCTGGGTGTTAATAAAGCTATCCTATTAAAAACATGTTAAATATCAGCTCGTATAACCATAATAAGATACAGTGATAAAATTAAATAAGAACAAAAAAACCGATATAACCTAATGTCTTTTATTATATTTGTGTCAGCATCCACCCTAATGCATCTGAGATGAAAAAGGAAACCTAGGAACAAATACTAAGACAGAGCTTAGCATGATAGACTACAACTACCCATGGCCATGCATTTAGGCAGGAGCATGGATCAAAATGCCAGAAACCGGTACGTATCAGACGATACGTACCGGAACAGTAATGTACCGGATTTTACATATATATAAGACGATATGATACATTTAATGTACCGTATCGTTAGGGTCCGATACCGATACATATCGTTCGATACGTATCGATATCGGACGATATTTTGATCCATGGGCAGGAGAATATTGTGATGTCAGCTGACAGGGAAAAGCTCTACACATTTCTTGGCAGCAGGTCTCCGAGTACTTCTCTACTTTCCAAGATTAAATTGGAAATGCAATTCATCTCATTTGTCATTGGAGAGCTTAAAGACTCCCAGACTAGATGAGTAAATATTGCTTTCATGATGATCGTCATTTATTGGATTTTTTGTGGTCAATGAGGAAAATGTGTTCTTCATTATTTATTATTTATAAATATATTAGTGAGATAACGGCAGAACAACTATAAAAGATAAAGCCAGCCAAAAAAGGAAGAGAAAAGAATAGCAAGCAGTTCCCAGGATGCATCTAAGAAAGTAGCTTCCATGAGTGATTAAGATAGAGATCTACTCTACCAGATAGTGAAGTAGCGAACTGTCCCTCACCATCTCATCATTATCATTACCATTATCATCAACTTGTCCCATCTATTTGGAGTCAGCTTTGCAAGTCCTAATTTTCCGTTTAGGCTCTGTTTGGATGTTTTCAGGGAAAATGGTGGAAATGGATTTAAAGATCCCATGGATTCAAACCCATTTGGAATCAATAGGAATTCATCATTTTCTGCATTTGGATTGGGTAATAAGTAATAACACATAGAAAATACAAAGGGAGTACCATTATTGGTGTACATAACACGCACCAAACCCAAAATTGGGTATAGGTTGACGAGAGAGAGAGAGAGAGAGAGAGAGAGAGAGAGAGAGAGAGAGAGAGAGAATAATGATTTTAGCTGTAGGATATAATTTTGGGACTCTTTCAGTTGGAAACGGAAAAATCCTAACTTTTAGTTAGGATTTTATCATTTCCAAAGGAGGGGAAATGGGATCATTTTCCTACTTTGTTTCCAACCTTTATTTTATTGCCAAACAGGAGAAACCGGTGGAAATTATTTTCTTTTCCTCCCTTTTCCATTCCTTTCCTCCTATCCAAACAGACCCTAGGTGTCAAATTCTCTGTTACTTCAATCCTTCTGGTTGCTTCTCACAACTCCCCTCCTAGTCTTTATTGGTCCTCCCTTGTACTTCCTTGCAATTGTATCATTTCAATCTTTGGTACACAGGTTGTTTCAGGTCACAGTTGGACGTGCCCAAACCATCTCAAACAACATTCCTTACTTTTCTCTTTGGCACCCCTAAATCACCACACCACTTGCCTGCTCCACTTCGCCCACCCCCACTGATCTTGTTTTAAAGTCCTCTTCAAACCCCCTACTCTAGTTGTATAAAATAGTCCAACTACATAAACTCGTGACACCGTGGGACTAAATCGTTTTCTATTTTGATCAATTCAGCCTCCCTGCTCTCATGTTTAACTCTAAAGCCTTTCTCTCTACAGCTATCAGTTGGGCTATAAATGTAAACCCCCCCCCCCCCCTCCCAAAAGAAAAAAGAAAATAATAATAATAATAATAATAAATGTCTCTCTCTATAGTTCTAATCTATCATTTACCTGTTTTCACTTCTGCCCAATTAAGATCATGTCATCAAAGCCCCCATAGAACCTCCTCTTGTAATTTTACTATCAATTTATCCATAAAATGCAAACAAAGAAGGATTCAAAATAGAACCTTGATGCAACCCAAACTTCAACAAGGAACTCAGCGATCCTCTACACTAGTTCCAGCTTCTTCATACATGTCAGGAGTAATCTCAACATATTCATTTGAGATGAATTTTCTACTCATCGCCCTCCATGTAATTTGTCTCGACACCCATTGGCCGAGCCAGGTAGAGGCTTTTGGTGTGTATTTGTGTGGTGGTGGGGGGGTCAAATTTATATGATACGTTAATTTTTTTTTATAAAAAGTAAAAGCATCATCAAAATTGCATTATCCATTTATCCTATTGTACCATACCGTATCGTATGATGTAGTTAAAAAGATGCATATAATAGATAAATATCATTTTCTATTGAATCATCTATCGTATGATATTGACTACTATGACTCTTGAGCTATCTATCAGGCAAGCCCAAGATCATGCAATTTTTACATGTTTTGAGCATGGTATCAAATATCGGCTGATACCAATATATCGGTTTTTTGGCCAACCGATACATATCAGCGGTCTCAGTATCCACTTCCAATGATGGTGTCAGTGTAGTAATAATTACTTGCTTTAAGTATTAGCTTGGTGTATTTTCTTCTATGCACAGGACACAGCACTTTGACATGTGTAAAGTAGAGGACAGCTGGTGTCAGTGTCACATGTGAATTTGGGAGTTGGGACTTGGATAATTGAGTTACTAATGTAGTCTGTTCAAAAAGGTGATGGGGCACCCTCAGCACCATATACGACGAACAGGTTGTGACGAGTTGGGATCATGGATCAAAATCTCGGCCGAAAATTCAAATTTGGGAGTTGTTTTCACCACCGACTTGCCGCTGTTTTCTCCACCAAACTGGTTTCTCCACCGACCCGCAAACATGTGTAAATATCCTTGCAAACATATTTTATATTGAAAGGAGTATGGGAGGACTCACTCTCATGTCAATCACATACACACTAGAATAGTGTTTAAGTGATCTTACACCAGCAGGGTTTACGATGTAGGTGATCTACATCGTACGATGTAGGTAATCACATGATGAAGATTATATTTCGTGCCAATCTTGTCCACTAAGGATCTATAGATCATGAACTTTAGATCAGACGGCCCAGATTGCGTTTTCAAATTACCGTTTGATATCAAATTATCGTATGATACAATAGTCTTTGACTATATTTAATCACATGATGAAGTTTATATTTGGCGTCAATCTTGTCCACGAAGGATCTATAGATCATGAACTTTAGATCAGACGGCCCACATTGCGTTTTCACGTATCACATGTCCCTAAAATACAAACTTTTTTTTTTAACCTTGGTGCAATCACTTAAAAAGCGAGTGCAAGTACATATAATCTTCAGATTGCGTTTTCTGAAATTTATCGAAAATTACCAAAATTTTGACCAATTTACGGTTCGGGTCATGAACGAAACCGAAACCTAAACTGATATTTTGATCTATGGTATATATATGTTCTAATAATGTTAAATAGCTTAAAAAAAATTAAGAAAATAAAGTTCGGCAAAGTTCGGTAAAGTTCGGAGCATATTTTAAAAAATACCCGAAATTTTGACCAATTTACAGTTCGGGTCCTAACCGAAACCGAAACTGAAACCGAGATTTTGATCCATGGTTGGGATACTACTTTGACACGAAGGCAATCAGTCGCCTTCCTGCGTGTGAAACTCACATCCACGTGTCCTAGCAGCTTGGCTGTCGAGTGAACGGCAGGTGTAACAATGACAGGGTTGTCGTTCGGATATCGTATTGTATCGACAATCGTCGCCAATTTGTATCGATCCCGCTTGGTTTTGAGTGACTTGTAGACAAAATATAGACACGGTGCAAAATTGTGACAAATTTTAGATTATTTTAACTAGCTTATTATTTAGGTTAGGAGTCTATTTCTATCTAAGTTCCTTTTTCTATGAATTATTTGTTCGATGGGAATAATGACTATTGAGTTGGAACTTAGTGTAAAGCATATGTAGCTTAGGTAGGTGCATATGTTTTTATCAGTTCTAATGACGATAGAAGAATGTATTTTATCATAAGTAAGATTTCAAACATTACAAAAGGACCTAAGGGAATGTCCATTATAATTGCTGAAGATGAGAGATTTAGGGATCGCATATTGATGTGACCAATAAATTCACCAAACTTCATCAAATGATTGTTAACAAATTTGATTGCAAAATAAATATTTTGCGTACTCATAATGGCAAAGAATATGCCTTGATGTCCTACTTTGCTGATAAATGTATTTTGCACCATAGTACATGTCCTCTTGCGGACACTGACAAAAAGAATAGAAATATGTTAAAAGTCACTTGTTCACTTCCTTTTCAAATGGAGGTTCCAAAATCTTACTGATCTAACGTCATTCTAACATTATGTAATATAATCAAATGGATTACTCATTGTCACCTTAAATTATGTTTTAACATTGGAGCATTTAACTACTTCTCATCTGAAAATGTGTCACCTTTACACCTTTGGCAATACTAGTTTTATTCTTTCACCTGAGATTTTTTTTTTCTTGATCGGTAAAATAAATCCACTAAAAAAACCAGCGAGGAGCTGGAAACAGACAGGACAACCAAGACCAACCAAAGACCAACAAAATGAAAACAACACGAAAAAACATGAAAAAAAGAAAGAAAGAAGGGGGAAAAAACAGGGGGCAAAACACACACACACCCCCCCCCCCAAAAGCCAAAACAGCCGCTAGGGCGGGTCGCCCTCTGTACCCGACTCCTCCTCAGGAACAGAGGGTACCCATAGACACATTAGGTCTCGAAGCGATTTCAAAATCACCCTAGTGGGCCGACACCTGCGGTTAAATACTCAAGCATTCCTCTCAAGCCAAATGCCCCATAGAGTAGCGAAGATAGCCACCCATTAAAAAGCGCCACCTGGCCTTCAAAGTGGGAGCCCTGCCACGAAGTCACAAGTTGTTGAATGCTCTCAGGTATCACACACAGCAACTCAAAGGATTTTAGGATAGTGCCCCAAATCTCGGTCGCCACTTGACAGTGCAAGAAGAGAAGGGGGATGGACTCCTACCCCAAACACATAGGGCACCTGTTAAGCAACACCTTCCCTCGGACAATAAGCTAATTGATAGTCAAAACCCTACCCCGGATTACCGTCCAGCTGAAGAATTTGACTTTAGGGGGAATGGGGGCCAACCAAATCAGTGACCACTCTGTCCTGATCATTAGTCTTGCAGACAATCTATTATAAAAAGAGCGCATCGAGAAGTTCCCATCTTCTTTACCCAACCACAAACGGAGATCTCTCCCTTGCCTGTTTCGAGTCGACACAGAAATGACCCGTAGAAAAGAAAGGACTCGACCTCTTTCACCTGATGTTAGGACGGATGAACTAATCAAATTGCATTTTCTTAGGGTACTCTTCCATCAAAAGAGTTACGGATAGCCGAAGGATGTACATCACAAGTCACATCAAATTTCTAGACATAACTCATTTCTATCGAGATGGAGATAATTTTTCCTAGATAACAATATGGAAAAATTGGAGATAGTCCAGGACATTGTGAGCATGTAACCTACCAAATCGTTATGGATGACTCACCTGCCTTGGTTTTCAGTAGTCCAAGAGATCCAAAAGAAGTTCTAACCATGGTTCAAAATTCAGGATGAAACCAATACGAATTGGTTTCAGAGGTCACCGGGTCGATACATTGAATGTATTGGCCCATATGTATTAATATGTATCAGCCAATACATACAAATGTATCGTCCAAAACCGATACGTACTGTCTGATACATATTGCTTTAGGAGATGGCCGATACGTATAGAAAATCGAGATTTTGAACCTTGCTTCTAGCACTATAAGATCCCCTCATTCACACACTAATGAAGTCGCTTGTGAATCAAGATCTACTAACTTTGTTGAAATTCCTGATTTGCCTATTACCTTGCATTTGGGTTGCTCATCACATCCAACAATTTGTATCTCTTCATACTTTTTCAAACTCTTACAACGTTTTTTCTCTACTATTTCTTAAGTTGAAAACTAAACAATAAGTTGGACTTATGGAGAAAAACCTTGGAATCAAAAGGTTTGAATATTAGCAGAACAAAGATGGAATGCACGGAATGCAAATTTAGTGAACATGATAGCCTAAAGGAGGAATAAGTTATACTAGAAAATCATTTAATGTAACATTGCTACAGATTTCGCTATTTACGCTCTACATTACGATCAAATGGTAGATTCGAAGATGACGCCTCAAATAAGATTAATGCAGGTTGGATGAAATAGAGGCAAGCACGCAAAATATTGTGCGACCAGAGAGTTCCACTTAGATTGAAGGGGCATTTTTAGAAGCCAGCGAGTACACATGTAATATTATATAGTGCAGAATTTTGGGCTACGAAAAAGAGACAAGAAGATACAAGTACATGCAACCGATATGCGTATGTTAAGAAGGATATGTGGAGTAACAAAAAAGGGATAAAATTCAGAATGAGTTACATTAGGAAAAATTTGAGAGTGGCACCTATGAAGAAAAAAATTATGGAGTGTCGCTTGAGGTGGTTTGAACTTTGAATATGTTCATCATAGGCTAAAAGCAGACCTTGTACGAAAGATTGAGACGCTATAAGCACCAGGAAGTAGGAAAAGAGGAAGACCAGTGAATACCTGGAGAGAAGTCGTGGGAAGGGATATGAAGGATTGTGAAGTTACGGAGAGATTAGCATGAAAAAAAAACAAGTGGAGAAATAGGACTTGCAAAGTCGACCCCAAATACATGGGAAAAGGATGTGATGATGATGATGATTTCTAAGTTGTGGAACCCAGTAATCTTACAAAAGCAGTGTTTCCACCTCCCTAAAAGAAAGTCGTGACCTAAAACTTGCAGGATTGAATTAAAAAAAATTACTAGTTGGGAGATTGTTCTATTGCTAAAAGGAACAAAAAAAACTGTACCAGCTAGCATTGGGTGGATGAATTAAACTAAAACCCCGACAACAATATCAAGCAGCATAAAGGTAAACTTGTTTTGAAAGGCTTCAATGAGACCTTCACACATATTTCAAAAATGAATCATTTTGCATTCTCCTATCTATTCTCAACAATCGTGGGTGGAGATTGAGTCAGTAATAGGTTAAAAATTGTTTTTCTTTATGCTAATTTACAAGAGAAAGAATACATGAGAATACCTCTAAATCAACCCCATGAGTGTGAGATTAGAATGGCATGTGGATTAGAAAAGACTATTTATAGAATTAAAAATCCCCCATAGTGCAAGTGATGCGGAAACTTACTAAATGCAATGCTAGGGCGGAGATTAGGATTAAAATTAATTTAATTAATTAAAAATAATAATTTCTCATAACAAATTACCACGAAAATTTTTAGAAATTCAATTAGGTAATTTAATTTCGGCTTAAAATAGCGTTACTTTCGTGTACGTTCCCTATCGCGGATCTAGAAGACTAGGATTCTTATGAACGGCTAAATCTCCGATAGTTTTAGGGCATCGAACGAACTCATAAGCGGGTTCTCTTGATACCAAACGAAAATAAAAGGCTAATAAAATTAATGATGAACAAAATATTGATTTCGGGCTTTTATGAGATCAATAAAATAATTAGGATTACGCTACTTACGCAAACCGTAAATCTAAAGAAGATAGAGATAAAAGAAGAGTTGGCCTCGTACCAAACCGCAAGCGGGAATCGAAGAATTGCTCTCCGTTTTGAGAGAATCGCACCCTCACGAAAGTTTAAAACTATCAATTTTGCATAAGCAATTTTCATTAACCAAAAACTTCTAATAAAAGTATTTACAAGCTTTTAAATAGGCTAACCAATGCATAAAATTAAAACTCCAAGTATAACTCTAATTCCTAATTCAAATAAAAGAAATATCCTAATTCTTCTAAAACAATATAGTCCTAAAACAATAAGGAAACTATTCCCATTTCCAATAAAAGAAACAACTCTTACTTTCTAAAAATAATAAAAGAGACTAATCCTAATTCAATTAGGATTCTTGAAATTCATCACTTTATGTGCAGCTACCGAAAATTGACCATAACTTTTTCAATACTTGTCAGAATTGCTCAAATTTTAGCTCGTTGGAAATCTACTTCGATAAGCTTTCAAATATGACCAATTTCGCATCAATCCGACTTCGTTTAATACTTCAAAATAGGCCAAATATAAAAGTAACGGGATTAAAAGTTAAAGACCCAAATAAATTTTGGATTTTCTTCTTTCTTATCAAACAAGTCTTTAACGGGCCTTTTTTTTAAAACCCATTCGTGGGTCCACTTTCTCTTTTGACGTCTCTTCTTTATCCGACCATGATTCAAATAGGCGGATCTAAAATATGATTCAGCAAGGCATAGTCACAAAAATCTCCGAATAATTGAATAATTCGCGATTTTTTTGAGAGACGAACATAACACGAATTATTCACGAATTTTTGAAAAAATCGTGAACATCACCGAAGTTTGCGAATATTTCGAATTATTCGCGAAGTTCGCGAACATCACCGAAGTCGGCTCCTTACAGGCTTACACGCTAAGTTACCTTAGTGGTAGCTTAAAAGTTAAAAGCATATTTTTATATTTTATTATTTATTTATATCTAAAAGTAAAAGGTAAAAAGCTAAAAGTCAAACATAACACGAATTATTCACGAATTTTTGAAAAAATCGTGAACATCACCGAAGTTTTGAATATTTCAATTATTCAGTTCGCGAACATCACCGAAGTCGGCTCCTTACAGGCTTACACGCTAAGTTACCTTAGTGGTAGCTTAAAAGTTAAAAGCATATTTTTATATTTTATTATTTATTTATATCTAAAAGTAAAAGGTAAAAAGCTAAAAGTCAAACATAACACGAATTATTCACGAATTTTTGAAAAAATCGTGAACATCACCGAAGTTTGCGAATATTTCGAATTATTCGCGAAGTTCGCGAACATCACCGAAGTCGGCTCCTTACAGGCTTACACGCTAAGTTACCTTAGTGGTAGCTTAAAAGTTAAAAGCATATTTTTATATTTTATTATTTATTTATATCTAAAAGTAAAAGGTAAAAAGCTAAAAGTCAAACCCTCCTCTCTCTCTCTCTCATTCTCTCTCATGTCACGTGTAACGCCGCACCAGCTATGAGTGGTTTAATAATCATGTATTCATATCCAAATAGTTTAACAATTTATTATTTGGCTCAAAAATATATTAAAAAAAATTTAATATATATCTAAATCATTAAACTATATTATATTATATTTTATTTATTTATTTTTAATTATATTTTTATAATTTTTTATTTTTTTATTTTCCCGAATTGTTCTCGAACTTTGCCGGATTTTTTTGGATTTTAACTTTGCCGAATTATTACCGAATCCCGATTTTGTGACTATGCAGCAAGGTACAAGAAAGTCTACTATAAGTTTATGTACACTAGTTGGTGGTAATTGGTAACATTTGGGGTTAATAGGATATAGAATGTTGTTGCTTACTCAAGTACTAATGCAGAAAATAGAGTCATGGTGTCAACCACCTGTGAGCTCGTGTAGCTCTCTCGTCTCATTGTGATGGGTAAGAGTTCTTGCAAACATCACACACTGAGTTTGGAGCTTAGGGTTTCATATTTGAGAGGAGAAAGTAGAAGAAGAAATGACAGAGAGAGATAGAGAGAGAAATAGCAAGAAAGTGGAGAGGTGAATACCTTTCTCCTATTTTATTAAAACCTAATACCGATAATATTGGGTGAGTTACTTCCATGCCATTAATGAAAAATAAAAAGACTAAACTACAGCTAATTTGCTTAAATACATATTCTACAATTTAAGAGACTTTAATACTCCCCCTCGGGTTGGAGCATAGATATCATTGATGCCCAGCTTAGAGAAAACCCAATTCAATTTCTTTCTCCAAAGCGCATTGGTGAAATGTCCACTAACCGATTAAAACTTCAAATATGGAGTGGTAATCTCATATCTTGTCGCGTTTTCCGAATAAAGTGACAAGCTAATTAACTATGCTCTATCTTTTCATGAAACATGAGGTTATTTGCAATACGTGTCACAGCAGCCTTGTTATCACAATATAAGTTCATGGGTTTCTTGGCTATGAGACCAATCTCTGTCATAAGAAGCTTCGACCAGACTAACTCACAATTAGTATGTGTCATGGCCCTATACTGAATTTAGGCAATAGATCTGACCACTACACTATCTTTTATTTTTCTATATAACAAGATTACGATTCTCAAGCATGCAATAAACATATAAATTGGTCTCCTATCCAAGGAGATCAGCCCAATTTTCATCTGAATAGCCTTCAAAATTAAGGTGTCCATTAGTCTTATACAAGAAACCATGATTAGGAGCACCTCTTAGATACCTCAAAATACGAATCACCACATCCATATAAAGCACACGAGGAGCTTTCAAGAATCTGCTCACTACACAAAGCATATAAAATATTTAGATGAGTGATGGTAAAGTGACTACGTTTCCCTTAAATATTTAGGTGACTAGATTCCTTTAAACCATCCTTCCTATAATAAGATAGTTCCCAATTAGATAGGTTACCTAACACATTTAAGCTAGGGATCTCTCCTTTATATAAGGGGCTGCAAACCCATTCACTCGGTAAATAGGAATTTTTTCCTAACCCATACTCCAAAAATGCCTAGGCATTAGGGGAGCTAATCCCTTACTACTTTGGGGCCATAACACACCACCACGCTATGCAGCTGATGACCGCTAATGCCTACTCTATGGTGGCTCTCACTCCGGTACCCCCTTTGGGGCCCAGACAACGCTTTCTTCAGCACGGCCTTTCAGGACTCCACAGTGGTTCTCATTTCGGTACCCCCTTTGGAGCCCCCAGGTCACCCCTTTCGAGGACTCCACAATGACTTACTCTTTGGGGGGTCAGGTTTACCTTTCCTCTGGTCGCCCTTTCCATAACTCGAACTCAAGACATGGTGTTGAGTCTACAATGGGTAGCCGACCAGCATAAAACAGAAAGAGAATTCAATGTGGGCGATTGGGTCTACCTTCAATTGCAGTCCGACTGTCAATCTTCAGTAGTGCTAAGGCGCTCCCTCAAGCTTTCTCTCAGATTTTTTTGGGCCATACAAAGCATGGTACCAAGGCTTCGTCATGGAAAACGGCGATAGAATTCGACATATGAACAGAAATGACAGGCAATGGTGAAATGGCGACACCATGGCGGACTAGTGTCTCTGTCTCACACAGTCCTCAACAAAAAAAATACATGGATGCTATTTTTTTTTTCTATCGTCTATCTCTCAGCCCCTTTCTCGCTCGCAGCCGCTTTCTTTCTGCACAAATTATAGGAGCGTGTAGGAGGCTGATTGATATCTGTTTATTTTTGTTATACATCTCTGTTTTCCTTATAATATACGACCAGGTACGTATCAAATTCTTCGTCCACGAAAGGGTGTATGCTAAATTAATGAACAAATCAAAGACATTTTTCACTCTTAAATTCACATAGAGGTAAGAAATAAGACCAAAGAGTAATGTTTGAAAAAACAATGGAGAGCAAAGAGATCACCGTCCGATCCAGAAGGAGAGAGAAGCACCGAGAATCTTAGCAGAGAAGACGCAGATCACAGCGGTGAAGAATCCGAATAGAAGAGAAGCTCCGGCCTCGAAGAAGACGGCATATGGCAAGCACAAAGCCAACGTAACAGTGTGAATAGAAACATATAGAGGGATCGCCCAAAACCCTAATCTCTCTGATAAATCAACAAATATTTGCAGAATCGCTTCTCTGTCCTGCTTCGCTCCGATAAATCCTAAGATCGCAACGATGATGGCAACGCTAGATAATTTCCCCAACCACGCCATTCCTCTCAATAATTAACAGAGGTTTTTTCTCAATAATGAGGATTAAACGATTCCATATGATGTATTGTTTACTCTCTAACCTTTGGTAAGAAATGGAATGGAATAAGGTCTACTCCAGAATTCAGAAAACAAAAAACAAAACAAAGAAATCCACCATCTATCATAGTTTATTCATTTCTGGAGTTTAATGGTGTTAGATTGCGTAACAGCGCTGTCCACGGTTCGGGTCGGTCCAACCATAAGTCGGCTGCGCAAGGCGTTCTTTTAAGCAGGTCGGGCATATAAAACTTGACCTGTGTAGTATGACTTGAAGCATCCAATTACAGCTGTCAGCGACTCGGGTGACCCGACCCGATATTTTTCCCGGGTCGGGGACATACACTTCACCTGACAAAAGGTTGGATCAGCTTGAGCCGGGTTGGACAAAATTGGATTGGGTCAGATCTAGTTGGCGGCCTGACCCAACCCCAGCTAATATTTTATATATACCAACGATGACAAATAATGTGTTTTTTACCAAGTCTGGTCGGGTCTGGGTGGGCGTATGCCATTTCCTAGTGGGCAACCAAAATTATGGTTTGACCAGACCCGTTGACAGCCGTACATTGAATCTGAACTTGGACCCAAGTCGGGTCCGTCAACCTAATACTTTAGGTACAAACTAAAGGATTAGGAGGATTTATGAGACAATGACCTTCTCAGTTATTTTTTTCCACACATTGCACATATCCCACAAAAGTCTAAAACAATGTTTCAGTGTGATGCGTACTAATCACCATGTGATTGGAGTGAAAATTGATCTCCATCGTATGATTTCAAACACTCAATGAGTTTAAGTGGGTTTGAGATGTAGGCGCCCTAGTTATCTTCTAGGCGCGAGGAGATGAATGGGTCTCAAATACGACGATGCCACCATCTTTGGATAAAAGATCCGCACATCCATTACCTTCTCTCCTTTGGTGGGAGATGTACCGATCATGTTTCAAGCAGCCTTTGGCATTTTGTACTATATACAGCAGATTTCATAGTGCTCGACTTTTTTTCCGTGAATGTTGAAATTTTCCGAGTATCTTAGATTTGCCTAAATCGCAAGAGAGTAATAAAATATGCAATTCAAAAAAATATTCAAATACACGACATTATATATCTAACACGGTAAAATCTAATCTAAAGGAATATCCACAGCCCCGATCTAGGATACAAGACAGCAAATCTACTATGAAACAATTACACCTACACCTACAGAATGTGATGATTGATTTGTAGACTCCCTAGTCCTATTAAACCCGTCGTAGCCACAACGAGTTGAATTCCCAAAGCGTCCTCATAGTGAATTGATTTGTATTGCCTCCGATCCCTGGATCACTATGGCGATCTACTCGTACTCCGATGAGTTACAACTAATGTCAAAAACTCTGTATTCTCGTATATTTTTTCATATGTGCCATAGAAAAAACATATATAAAAAATTATATATAAGACTTAAATCTATTTTTGGCTATACACTAGCAGTTGCTAAGATCACACTAAAGTCCCTAGTCCCTTATTCACGAGATTTTTACAAATATGAAAATTGCCTAAAGTCTCTCTAGTTTGTTTCTAATAACAACGACTCACGCCAACACTCTCCCTCAAGTTAATGTATGGAGATTTTGTACACAACTTTTCAAGTGAGTTATGAAAGTCCTTGTTAGACACAACTTTTGTATGGATATCCGCCAATTGATCTTCGGATTTCACAAATGGGAACCGAATTGTTTTTGCTTCAAGATTATCTTTGATGAAGTGTCGATCTACCTCCACGTGTTTAGTACGGACATGTTGGACAGGGTTGTGGGAAATAGCAATCGCTGCTTTATTGTCACAAAAAAGGTCCATCTCGGAAGTGGGAGCAAATCCAATTTCCGTGAGTAACTTTTTTATCCAAAGGAACTCACAAAGACCCTTAGCCATTCCTCTAAATTCAACTTCAACACTTGACAAAGCTACCACTTTTTGTTTCTTGCTTCTCCAGGTTACAAGATTTCCTCCAACAAATGTAAAATATCCTAAGGTGGATTTTCTATCAGTGATGTTACCTACCCAATCCGCATCCGTATAGCCATCAACCTCCAACCGACTATTATTTTTTGAGACCATAAGCCCTTTTCTCATGGATGACTTCAAATCTCGAAATATTCAAATCACTGCCTCCATATGACTCTTACTTGGATTATGCATAAACTGACTTACAACACTTACAGCATATGTAATATCTGGGCGAGTGTGTGAGAGATGCATGAGCCTACCAACTAACCATTGGTATCTTCCTTTATCTGTTGATACTTGGTCTGGTTATTCCCAAAGTCTGTGATTCTGAACAATGGGAGTGTCTGCAGGTCTACACTCCAACATTCCTACCTTAGTTAGCAAGTCTAGTATGTATTTTTGTTGGGAATATACTCTGTTTAGACCTGACAACCTCAATTCTCAGAAAATACTTGAGTCCTCCCAGGTTCTTCATCTCAAATTTAGTTGTTAGTTGCTTCTGAAGCCGAGAGATCTCTTCTTCATTATCTCATGTGACAATCATGTCATCTGCATAAACTATCAAAGCAGTTACCTTGCCCAGTTAATGCTTCAAGAACAAAGTATGATTAGAATTACTTTGTTGGAAGCCATATTTTTTCATTGTCACACTAAACCTTCCAAACCATGCTCGTGGTGATTGCTTCAGTCCATACAATGTTCGCTGCAATTTACACACAACTTCGATCATTGAAGATGTTGTGTAACCTGGAGGGACATCCATGTAGACCTCCTCTTCAAGATCGTCGTTGAGGAAAACATTCTTTACATCAAGTTAATGCAAAGGCCAGTCGAAGTTAGCTGCAAGAGACAATAACACTCTAATTATATTCAACTTGGCTACCGGTGAGAAAGTCTCCTGATAATCAACACCATATGTCTGTGTGTATCCTTTTGCTACCAGCCTTGCTTTGTATCGTTCAATAGATCCATCTGCTTTGTGTTTAATGGAGAACACTGATGAGTAGTAAAATATGATGATATTTCACCTTAAATACCTGCATTTAACTATTCGATGAAGGCTATCTGATGAGAATCACTAAATTTAAAGTGTTTCAGGTAAATATAATCCAAGTGCGTAAAACAGCCCTAGAATTCCGAAAATAATATCAAAATACTGCAACTTTGGGTCATCGAGAACTTAGTGCGACTTGCAGTTCAATTTGGACCTTCAAGACGTTAGAATTATGAAATTACTAAAACACAAAAGTTGTAGAGCTTTCTGTCATCTTTCCAACGCCATAAGAATTATGTCAATCTGAGTTCGGAGTAGAAAGATATGAATGAAATACCGAGGCAGTGTCTGATGTAAAAGTGGGCTGGAATTCATGAAAATCTGAGAAGGTCGATCGATCGACTTCCTCTAGTCGATTGATCGACCCTGACTTTTCGAGCCAGGAAAGCTGCGCGACTTGGAGAGTATTTAAAGTCAAACCAATAACTCGAGAAGGGGATTAATTTTTAGAGCTAGATTAGATTTTTCTTTTTCATAGCTAGACGTAGAGATAGAGAATTTTTATTCTTTTTTAGAGCTTTTGTTCCTTTAATCTTTTCAGTATTCCTTTCTTCAATTTATTGTTTTTGTTCAGTTAATTTCTAGTTTAAATTTAAAGATTAGGAGAGAGCATTGTTAATTTCGTTTCTGAAGATCATCGTACTTGTAAATCAAAGAATTTCTATTGAAGTTTAAGATATTTTTAATTCATTAAATTAATGTTATTTTCTCTTCCTTGTTTATTTATGTCATTTAATTACAGCATACAGCATGTGTCGCTAATTTCTTAGGGATGGGGATCTAATGATTCCCATCCGATGGATGTACTTTTAATAATATAAATTTAGGATTAAAATATGAGATTTTATTTTATGATTATTATGTTATTACGAACGGATGAAATCTCTGTCACTAATTGGGATCGAGTGTGCCGAGTCATGCCCTGGATCTCAGATCTGTGACGGTAATTTTACCTCAACCATTGTTATATGGTCTTTTTGCTTTCATCGTGTGGATCTACTTACTATTATGATCCGAGATCGAGTGTGCCGAGCCATGCCCTGGATCTTGGATCTGTAATGATAATTTTATCTTAATTACTCCATACTCTGAAATCAAGTGTGCCGAGCCATGCCCTTGATCTCAGATCTATGGTGGTATTCTTGTTAGAATTTTTACCCACTTTGGGGATGATTTTTATTTGAAATCTGAGATCAAGTGTGCCGAGTCATGCCCTTGATCTCAGATCTATATATGAAAATCATCTCTGAAACTAAGTTCTGATTGCAGGGATGCAATGTGGAACCTGTCCGGGTTTTGACCATTTATTTTCCATAAAAGATGTTTTTCTTTAATGATAAATCTCATAGTTTAATCCTTAGATCTGTATTATGGGAAGAACAAACCAAAGATTGGAGGATTTAGTATCTTCATCTTTACCTTTATTTTTGAATTATCAATTAAGTTTTAGTTTGTAGTCAGTAATTGTCATCTCACAAAACCGTCTAAATCATAATATTAATAGCTACTGTTAGTCCTAGATAGATTTCTTAAATTACTGTCTCATCTTTTTAGATCTTCCAAAATAGTCCTTGTGGGAACGATCTCGTACTCCGCACCCACTATCTACAATCTGATTCGTGCGCTTGCGAGTAAAATATTATAATTAAAATTCACATCAAGTTTTTGGTACCATTGCCGGAGACTAAATCAAGAAAATATGAATTTTTAGGAAATAGACAGTTAATTTTAGGAATTTCCATGGATTAAAACAATATCTCTGCTATAAAAAAAAAATTGAAAAAAAATAAGAAAAAAAAAATTGGTGTTATTGGTGAAATCATGTCAATGCATGGATTCAATCTAAAATCATGTGCTATTTGTGGAAATTCGATGCACATTTGACCTATGTGTCCCTTGAACAACTCAAATTATTACCCTGAACAAGTCTAGTCAAATCCTATTTGGAACACTCATGACTGACAGAGGCAATCTAATGACATGTGGGGTTTTAATCAACCTCCAATGTGTAATATGATGCCTTACAATGATCAAAATTCTTATCCCAACAAATTTTCATATGAGTTTTCACAGCAAACTCAATACTTTCAAGACACAAAATCATATGAACCAGCCCAAAATTCTTCTTACCCCTTAGAATATTTAAAAGGTTTGGTGCACACCAACACTCAAAGATTTTTTAGGATACAATCTCAAGTTAGTCAGATGATCAAGTACTTACAAATGAAAGTTAAAATTGAGGAGTCTCTCATTGATACCGATCGGAATGAAGAGCATCTTCAAGAGGACTCATCTGATTTTGTTCAAAAATATGAGGATAACCAATTGGTCACTACGCTTGAGAATGACATAACGAGCGTTGAGGTAGTGCAAGTACGAGGAAAAGAGGAAATGAAATGGAACAATACTTATGTCGAGGAGGGAATTGAGAATCAAATTGCGATGAGAGAGAAAGAAAATGGCACCCTTACAACACCTGATAAGGGAAACATATCTTTTTCCGATGAGTGTGAATTCGGTCTAGGAAAAAAAGAGGAATTTCAAATCTGTTGCTCATTCATTAAATACATAGATAATCAACAGAATGTCGAAAAAAGATTAATGGGTTTGAATCTAGAGTGAAATTTTGTGAATATCAATCACAGGGTAGAAATTGAAAGGTTAGAGAGAGACCATAGTAGTGAAACGTGGGCACATCAGGGGGGTGTAATCAAGTCCTTGATAAGAGAAATGCAAGGACGAATAAATAAATCACTGATCCGAAAGTTTTTCATGAAGATTTGGGATCCTGGTGGACTTGGAATGAATTACACCTTGTAGATTAATTTCATAATTTTCCTTTAAAAAAAATAATAATAAGAAAAAAAAAATTTTAATAAAATAAAAAATTATGTCCTGTCTCGATTAATCGAGCCCACCACTCGATTAATCGACTTCTTTTTCGATTAGTCGACTTCTTCGAGTCGATTGATCGACAGTAATAATGAGTGGCCCTTTTCCAAGGCAGTCTGCATTTATTGATGGCTGACTTTTATGCAAGTCGATTAATCGACCTACAGAGTCGATGCATCGACTACTCCGTGTTAAAGACCATGCTGCCTTTTTAGATTCTGTCAGGTTGTTTTTAATGGAGTCGATTCATCAACTCCTAGAATCGATTTAAATTTTGTGCATGCGTTTTTGTCTTTTCACTGCCTTGATTAGATTTGATGCATCGACCTTCTAGTGTCGATTAATTGATTTCTCTACTTCCGGCCGTTGCATCTTTTCATTTGAAGCCGTTGCGTGTTTCCATGCGATGCAGTTAAAGGCGCATCTTTTCATACTAAAGTCAATTAATCGACCCTATAAAGTCGATTAATCGACTATATGCTGTGCGACCGTCCAAAAAGGACGCCTTTGCGTCTACTTAAGGGAAGGACTCTATCTTCCCTTTTCATGTGATCTTTATCCTGTCTTTTTTCCTGACAGTCTTCAACATTTCGACAGTGTTTTCATGGCTTCGTCATTCGTCGCGCCGCAAAGGCTTTCCCAACGTCCTGTAGGTCATCCACGTGAGCAACCACGTGGTCGCTTCATGTCCCGAGATCTTTGTTCTGAATATCTTTTCGATCTCATGGCATTTCAGACCATGCCAGTCTGCGCCATCTCCATTGCTTATACAATGGCTCTGAACGTCCATTTTCTTCTCAAGCCGCCTGTGATCAAAGTGTCCGAACGGATCGTTCGGTTATTCTATCAAAACATGGCATGGGTGGACGCCTCCACTGAAAATCATGTCAACGCTCACTTTACTATTTCAATCGATGGGTGGTCACGCCGCGTTTATCCGCAAACCATTGCGGAGGTTTTCAACATTTCGTGCGAGCGCCCTCTCAATCACACTTTGGGTGAAGAGCTCGACAGTTCTCAAGAGGATATAATCAACGATATGTGCCGCGAAATATTTTCTTCGGGAATCGTCACCAGGTGATTGGCATTACCGTGCCCGATTTTATTCTGGGATAGTGTGGTCTGTAGTAACCTCTGCCCCCGTGGCCACGTTTCTGAGCGCACCGGTGACCGGATTCAGGCACTTTATGGTGCCTATCGAAATACATGGATCAATGTGCCCAGATTTCTTCATGATGACATGTGGCGATGCCATGCAGATGTCGCCAACCCTGCTACTGGTGATGCCGCAATGATCTACTTTCCTCATTTGGTGATGAAGCTGCTTAATTTCCTTCGTTTCCCGTTCTACCAGGATGATGATCTCGGGGACCTCGCTTTTTACCACTATGGGACGACCAAATGGAATCGCAGTATGCATCTCCTGGGTAATGTTCCTGATGCACCAACCCAACCTGCTCCACCCAAGGATCAAAATCTCGGTTTCGGTTTCAGTTTCGGTTAGGACCCGAACCGTAAATTGGTCAAAATTTCGGGTATTTTTTATCGAACTTTGCCGAACTTTATTTTCTTAGCTTTTTTTAAGCTATTTAACATTATTAGAACAAATGTATACCATGTTTCGGTTTGGTTCATGACCTGAATCGTAAATTGGTCAAAATTTTGGTAATTTTTTATCAAAGTTTCGATAAATTTCGAAAAAAGCAATATGAAGATCATATGTACTTGCACTCGCTTTTTAAGTTATTGCACCAAGGTAAAAAAAAAAACTTTGTATTTTAGGGACATGTGATACGTGAAAAAGCAATCTGGGCCGTCTGATCTAAAGCTCATGATCTATAGATCCTTAGTGAACAAGATTGGCATGAAATATATTTTTCATCATCTGATTAAATATGGTCAAAGGCGATTATATTAGACGGTAATTTGACATCAGACGGTAATTTGAAAACGCAATCTAAAGTTCATGATCTATAGGTCCTTAGTGGACAAGATTGGCACGAAATATAATCTTCATCATGTGATTAAATATAGTCAAAGGCTATTATATCAGACGTAAATTGTGTTTTGCTCCAATCTTATCTACCAAGGATCTATAGATAATGAACTTTAAATCAGATGGTTTAAATTGCATTTTCACATATCACATGTTCCTAAAACAAAAAGTCTTTCTTTTACCTAAGTGCAATCACTTAAAAAGCGTGTGCATAGGTGTATTGTATCAAACCCTTCCCTCTCTCCTATTAAAACTTAGGAAACCCAAACCCATCTCTCTCTCTCTCTCTCTCTCTCTCACGTCTAAACCTACAGGCAGTGACGCACGGCAGCCGAAAAAACAACAAAAAAAAAAAGAAAAAGAAAGAAAAAGCCAAAGAAGAAAAAGAGGAGAAGAAGAAAGAATAGAAAAAAAAAGCCAGGTACCTCTTTCTTCTTCTTTTTAGGGAAAAAAAGGGAAAAAAATGAAGGAGAGTAGAAAGGAAAAAAAATGATTTTTTTTTTTGCAAAAAATGGGTTTAAACCCTATTAAAAATGATATATTTCTTTTTTTTTTGCAAAAAATGGGTTTAAACCCTATTAAAACTCAACCGTGTGATCTGGGCCGATAATTTGAAATTATCGGCCGATAATTTTGATTTTTTTAGGGGTGATGATATAATGTATATTTTCGTCTCGATTTCAACCTAAACCGAGACATCTCGGCCGAAAATTTGAAATTTCGGCCGAGATTTTAATCCTTGGCTCCACCACACCAGCGCCGCCACGTACGCCAGGACGACCAGCCTGCGCCTGATCAGAGACCCGATGAGGGTGTGTCTCTTGGTTCCCTCCAAACCCAAATTAATTCTTTACAAGAGGAGCAGTAGCGGCAACATGGTGCAATCTTGCGCCGAAGCTACTATGATCGTTCTTTCCTCCATCAGATCGGACAGCGTATGTGGCCTGATAGTTATGATGAGATGTGCACCAGGGCCCACCAGGCCGAAGAGGATGAGGATGATTAGTTTGTTCAGTTTAGTTTAGGATTAGGATTCGGATTTTTCGTTTTGTTTTATTTTTCTTTGTTTAGTTTAAGTTGTTTATGTTTAGGAGTCAAATCAAAAGTGTCCTTGTAATCACCATATTTATCAATGAAAAAGTGTGTTTCTAATCTGTTTAGGACTGTCCATATTTTTGTGGACATCATGTTGCATTTAGAAGAGTTGAGGTGCAAACGAAAAAAAAAAAAAACAAAATTTTCACCTCTCCGCCCACATAACCGTCGATTAATCAAGGCTTATACTCGATTAATCGACCACCTCCTTTTTCGAAGCAGCCATAATTTGGGGAGTCGATGCATCGACCCCCCAGGGTCGATTAATCGACCCCCATTTTTTTCGAATCCTATTGGGACTCTAAATTTTTTGCACCTTCCGTGAGTCTTTGCAATACACACACTTTTCATTAGTTTTTTTTTGCGGGACACCTCTTTCCACTCCTACTCCAACTCTATCAATTTTCTCCTTATATTCACCCTTAGGCTCACTTTCCATTAACCCTTGCACAACCTTCTTATGGCCTGACTATTCTATCTCACCAAAGCACGGTTACCAAAGATGGAGGAGACTGCCAAAAAGCGGGAGCGCCGCACTCATCGGACGGTCCCTTTTGAGCCTAGCACTGTTGAAATCATCGACCTCGATCCGATGATCATTCCTTCCTGGGGAGAACCATCTAGAAAGAAGGTAAATCGTTCCAACTGTCCTACACCGTGCATCAATACTGATATCGAGATAATTGATGTAATTCTGTCACCACCTCCCCCATCTCCATCTCCTACCATCGCCTCCACGCCTCCATCCATACCATCAGCGGTGACTCATCAATTTCCACTTGAACTCTGGGAGAAATTGTTCCCTGTGCCTAAGAACATCGATTTAAGTGAACCAAGGTGGATGGGTCCACCTAACAATGATTAACGGAGTTGAATTCTTGATTAGTTTAGGATTTAGGATTTAGGATTTATTTATTTGGTATGTTTATTTCTAGAATATCCGTTTTTAGTTTAGTTTAGGTTATTTTTATTTCCCTAAATAGTGTAGCCACATTACCTTTAATAAATTTTTAGTCTCGTTGGTTAGTCATGTTTCAATTTAATGCACCTCTTCTCTGCACCTAATCTTTGTGTTGAGATACTTTTCAACAGGTTTGGGGGTGCAATACCTATTTCAATCAATGAGAACATCGTCATCTTTCGGTTTGGGGGTATGATTATCTATTTTGCGTCACTTATTTTTTATAAAAAAAATTAATAATAATAATAAATAAATAAATAATTTTCTCGATCAATCGACAATGAAGGTCGATTGATCGACCTTCCACTCTCTATCGATCGACTCCTTCGAGTCGATTAATCGACAGTAGATATATAAAAAATAAAAAATAAATAAAATAAATAAAATAAATTTAATTTTGAAGCCATCATGCACATTATTTTGCGATAGTTTTCAAACTTTAGTTGATGATGCATGTGAATTTAATCTTGAGAATATCGATGTCATATTTTGATTACTTGTATCTAGGATGAATAAGCTTAATGTGATACATGGTGGATAATTTTTATATTCATGCTTAGAATTTTTATACTTATACCAAGCTAAGACTTAGAAATCGATAAACTGTTTTGAACGTTGAATCTTAGGTTCTTAGTGGAGACTAAACCCGGTGAGATTTAGAGCTAATTTCCCGTCATTGATGAGTGAATACATAAACTCGGAGTTTTCTTTGAATACGATTTATTTTGCATGATCTCATACACTTCACTTTGGCTTGTGACTTTACATATAATCAAATTCATATTATTGTGTTAGAACATACTGTATATCTACTTAAGACAAATAGGCAAGGTTACCATCTTTTAAAGACATGATTGAAGGCCATCTTTGGCTCGTTTGTGTTTAAAATATCTCACCTTATATAAATTTATCCTTCTAGTACCCCTTTGAGCCTATTGAAAAAATTTACCTTTATACATTCTTTGATAAGTCACGTTAACCTTTACCCTTTCACCATTTCTGAAAATTCAGCTTTACCCTTCTTATTTCTGAAAAATTAGGAACGAGGGATGAGAATGAACGAAAAGAGAGTAAGTGGAGAGATACCGAGTTGTGGTGTTTACTGAGAGTGTATGGCAAAAATTAAAAAAAAAAGGGGGGGGGGGGAGAAAAAGAAAAAGAAAACTATGAAAAATAATGAAAAATATGAGGTGCTTCAAGAAAATAAAATTCAAAAGAAGAAAAAAGAGTGAGAAAAGAAAAAGAGAAGAAATAGAAAAATCAAAAGTTGTTTCCTTTCCAATTTCTCAGAAATTTTGAATCTCATCTTCCAATTCTTTCTTACCCTTACCTGAGCTCTATTACAACCCTAAAAAAACCTTCATTATCTGATCTTGCATTGGTAACTGTCTTGTGGAGAATATATATGTAATATTTATGACACTTGATATGATATGCTTAGGATATACAAGTATCTCTTCTTATGAGATTTATTTTTGTTCATTGATTGCTTCGTATTTCATTTATCATGTGAGAACTTTTTGCTTACTTTGTATTTATAACTCACATGTGTGCGAAAACTTACCCATCATCGGAGTGATTTTATTTTAAGAGTATACCTAAAGTGAGGATTGAGTCAAAACAACAGATCCGATGGTTTCCCGTTTGGACTAGTTCTGAGATGGATGAATTTTGATTTAGGTATGCACACACTTCACGTTTAGGCATGAATTGATGAGTTATCTAACAATTTGAGCATTAGACTAATTTGAATGGATATTAGTATGATTAGTATAACATTATTATTTAAAATTGAGAATTCGCATGTTGAATTGATTAATGATTTTGAGTTTTGAAGTTAAAGATATTATAAAAATCATGTTTTGAAAACTCAATTTTGCCGATGGCTTAAAATTTTTGAAAGTTTGTGGGTAACTTCACTATAAACCCTTAGGAGACACAACTCCTCCACTAGGAATCACCTAGGGGTTTAAAGGCTTGTTGCACACGCTAAGTGCAATCGTGCTCCCTACGAAAGTGGCTTTTATTTTTCTTTAGTTTGCTATGCTCGACAACTAGCAAAGTGTAGGTTTGGGGGTGTGATGAGTAGTGAAATATGATGATATTTCACCCCCAAATACCTACATTTAACTATCCGATGAAGACTATCTAATAAGAATTACTAAATTTGAATTGTTTCAGGTAAATATAATCCAAGTGCGTAAAACAGCCCTAGAATCCCGAAAATAATATCAAAACACTGTAACTTTGGGTCATCGAGAACTTGGTGTGACTTTCAGCTCAATTTGAACCTTCAAGACGTTAGAATTATGAAATTTCTAAAACATAAAAGTTGTAGAGCTTTCTGTCATCTTTCTAACGCCGTAAGAATCATGTCAATCCGAGTTCGGAGTAGAAAGATATGACTAAAATACCGAGGCAGTGTCTGATGCAAAAGTGGACTGGAATTCACAAAAATCTGGGAAGGTCTATCGATCGACCTTCCAGTCGATCAAGCAACCAAAATGATGGAGTTTGAGATAGAAAAGACTCCTAATGCAAATTTATAGGGAGTCGATCGATCGACTTCCTCTAGTTGATTGATCGACCCTGACTTTTCGAGCTAGGAAAGCTGCTCGACTTGGAGAGTATTTAAAGTCAAACCAACAACTCGAGAAGGGGATTAATTTTTAGAGCTAGATTAGATTTTTCTTTTTCATAGCTAGACGTAGAGATAGAGAATTTTTATTCTTTTTGAGAGCTTTTGTTCCTTTAATCTTTTCAGCATTCCTTTCTTCAATTTATTATTTTTGTTCAGTTAATTTCTAGTTTAAATTAAAAGATTAGTAGAGAGCATTGTTAATTTTATTTCTGAAGATCATCGTACTTGTGAATCAAAGAATTTCTATTAAAGTTTGAGTTATTTTTAATTCATTAAATTGATTTTATTTTTCCTTCCTTATTTGTTTATGTCATTTAATTACAGCATGTGTCGCTAATTTCTTAGGGATGGGGATCTAATGATTCCCATCCGAGGGATGTACTTATAATAATATAAATCTATGATTAAAATATGAGATTTTATTTTATGATTATTATATTATCATGAACGGATGAAATCCTTGCCACTAACTTGGATCGAGTGTGCCGAGTCATGCCCTGGATCTCAGATTTGTGACGGTAATTTTACCCCAATCATTGTTATATGGTCTTTTTACTTTCATCATGTGGATCTACTTACGATTATGATTCGGGATCGAGTGTGCCGAGCCATGCCCTGGATCTTGAATCTATAATGGTAATTTTATCTTAATTACTCCATAATCTGAAATCAAATGTGCCGAGCTATGCCCTTGATCTCAGATCTATGGTGGTATTCTTGTTAGAATTTTTACTCACTTTGGGGATGATTTTTATTTGAAATCTGAGATCAAGTGTGCCGAGCCATGCCCTTGATCCCAGATCTATCCGAGTTTTGACCATTTATTTTCCATAAAAGATGTTTTTTTTCAATGGTAAATCTCATAGTTTAATCCTTAGATCTGTATTATGGGAAGAACAAACCAAAGATTGGAGGATTTAGTATCTTCATTTTTACCTTTATTTTTGAATTATCAATTAAGTTTTAGTTTGTAGTCAATAATTGTCATCTCACAAAATCGTCTAAATTATAATATTAGTAGGTACTGTTAGTCCTAGATAGGTTTCTTAAATTACTGTCTCATCTTTTTAGATCTTTCAAAATAGTCTTCGTGGGAACGATCTCGTACTCCGCACCCACTATCTACAATCTAATTCATGCACTTGCGAGTAAAATATTACAATTAAAATTCACATCAAACACCCATCTGCATCCCACTATTTTCTTTCCCTCAAGTAATGAAACAAGAGTCCTTGTATCATTCATCATTCTTTAGTAGTGCCTCCATTTCTTCCTCTATAGCTTGGGTCCACCTAGGATCCTCCAATTCCTCCTGAATATTAGTAGGGATTTGACATATGGAGAGCTCATATGTAAATTTCTTGAGAGGTTCGGAGAGTCCCTTGGTGGAGACATAGTTAGCAACTAGATATCTCGATTGTCGTTGTTCAACGTCTGGAGAATATATATAGGCGGTTTGCCACGATTGCACCTGTGAGGTAAGAAATATCCCACAGAAGCATCTATGTTATTGGTATGTAAGGGTGTAGTAAAAGTACTTACCTCAGGAGTATCCTGAGGAGATGGTTCGGCTGGTACTTCAGAGTGGGGGGATATAAGTCCGGTCTCAGATATTGCATGCTCTCCATTAGGACATAGCTTGGGCTCCACATTCAAAACTCCTAAGTTCTCATTCGGCTCCTCATGCTCATGCGACGGCCCGCAAGTTCAATTTTTTCATGTCTGAACCAACTCAACCCATTCGATCCCTCATGTGCAAACCAATTTAACTCTTTATCATGTGTCTCCCCCTGAAGTGGAGAAGTAGGTGCCGAAGGGGAAAAAAACATGTCAGTTTCGAAGAAGTGCACGTCCATAGTTTCATAGAGTAGTCTAGTGATAGGGTCATAACAGTGGTAATCTTTTTTATTGATGTCATATCCTAAAAAAAGGCACCACAGTGCACGCCGATAAAGTTTAGTGTGTTGGTTCTTATGAAGGTGTACATATGTTACACATCCAAAGATCCGAGGAGGAAGCATCAAAGTTGTAGGAAGTGACACATGGAAAGAAAGAGATTGTAGAGGGGTCTTAAAGGACAAAACCTTGGGAGGCATTCGGTTGAGAAGATGAATTGCAATAGAGACGACATCAGTCCAAAAATGAAGAGGCATATGGGCACCAATGAGTAGAGCATGGGTTGTCTCAAGAATGTGCCTATTCTTCCTCTTTGTCACACCATTTTGTTGAGGTGTCTGAGCACATGAAGTTTCATGAATTAAACCATAGTGATTAAAGTACACATGAAGTTGCTTATTGACGTATTCACCACTATTGTCAGAGCGAAGACCTTGAACATTTACACCATACTGAGTGCGTACCATAGCATGGAATGTTTCAAAACATTCTTAAAATAGGGAAAAGATGGATGCCCCAATCGTCGATGCCAAACCCCCCCCCCCCCTCTTAGTACCATGCCCAAGTATCTCCTTTGTGTAGATATCCTGAATAAGACATAAATTTTGATAAATAAGTACTACACAATCTAAGTCTTTAGTAAGTTTACTTACAGACAACAATTTATGTGAAAGAGATGGAACAAGTAAAGTATTGGATAAATGTAAGGATAGAGATAAAGTCACAGAGCCCACTCCAGTAACTTGAGAAAGAACACCATTTACATTAGCTATGATAATGCAACACGGAATCGAAGTCTGAGAGAAATTCGAAGCATCAAAGGTCATATGATCAGTGGCCCCAGAGTTGAGAAGTCATACACTGCGACCCACATCACTGTGGGGGGTAAGAAGGGAACGGCCAAAGATACATGAGTTCAAGTTGGAAGAGTCACCTTTGGACGTTGCCGTTGATGGTACAAGGGAGAGATGGGGCTCAGCAGCAGCAATAGCAGCTTTGCCTGGGCCTCCATTAGTTCCAAGTGCATCATGGTGTTACGGGCTTGAAGATCATGCCACTAATTTGGGCACTCATGCAACTGAAAACAATTTTCATGAGTGTGTTTCTGATTACCACAATGTGTACATTTTCAGACCATAAGTGGAATTTTGAGTCACGCGAGACCTTTGGAAGCCAAAACAGTCCCCTGGATCCCATCGGTGTCATGGGTAGTCATCACTTGCAGTCGTGTGGACTCCCGTTGAACATGAGCATACGCTTGCTCAACAGTGGGAAACGGTTTCATCTGTAGAGCATCACTCTATATGTTGTCGAGCCGATCATCAAATCCATCCAGAAAAATATAGACACGGTCTTCCTGGAGGATCCGATTATAATGTTGAATATCAACAGAGCACTCCATGGGATTCAGCCGGCAAAAATCAATTTCACGCTATAAGCCCAGATATGTAATACTTTTCAAGCGAGCCAATAGCTTGCTTCAATTGAGTCACACGATGTCAGAGATCATACACTTGCGATGTATCACTTCCATTAAAGAAGGTGGTGGCAATCGAATCTCAAACCTCTTTTGTCGTGGAAAAACGGATGAAGCTGTCGATCAAGGAGGAATCCATGGACGCAATCATCCAGCCTTTGACAATGGCGTTGTTAGTGCGCCACTTGCGAAAGGAGGGATCGGTTGGTGACGTCTAGGGAAAGTCGCCATTGATGTATCCCAGTTTGCCCTTGTCGGAGATATACATCTCAACAACCTGGGACCACAAAGCATAGTTGGAACCATCCAACTTAATGCCAATCGGAGTAACGGAGGTTTATGTGGTTACTGTCGGAGTTTGGGCTCTGTTCAAAGCCTCGATCATCTTAGTAGTCAGTTCGACAAGAGATTTAGATAGGTTGGACGTGTGACCCAAAGGGTTTGGATCAGCGAAATCCACCATGGAAATGGAGAAGAAGGTGAAGATTTAAGAAACGATATAGGAAGCCAGAACTCATATGACTTTGATACCATGTCAAAAACTTTGTATTCTTGTATATTTTTCCATATGTGCTATAGTAAAAGCATATACATAAAAAAATATGTAAGACCTAAATCTATTTTTGGCTATACATTAGCAGTTGCTAAGATCACGCTAAACTCCCTTATTCATGAGATTGTACAAATATGAAAATTGCCTAAAGTTTCTCTGATTTGTTTCTAATAACAACGACTCACGCCAACAACTATAACTTGAATCCACAATCCACATGCGCCGCTTGAATCCTCGAGCAAAAATCTCTTAGAGTAATGATGTAAGAACATCTTTTGAGTTGGTGGAAAGCACACACAAGAATTCTTAAAAGGCAATTAGAGTTTTTCTCTCCAAATGATGAAATTTTATTGAGAGAAATAACCGTCAAAGACTAGAAACATGCTTTATATAGGTTCTAATAAAATGAAAAATTAAATCGCGAAACTTAATTCATAGTCGTCTGTCGCGAATGTCCCGGTCTACAGTTACCAAGATGAAGGGCGACTGTTCATGTGACAATGGACGAAAATATCACATTTTTTTAAATCGATAAATTTATAATTTTATAAAATAAATAAATTATAATTAGGATCAGTCAAAGCAAGAAGCTCAAAGAGAAAGCGCCACAAGACAAAGCCCCAAAGGAGGACGAAAATAAAAAGTAATAATCATCAAAGGCAGAAAGCTGGAAACAAGGATGCAACAGAAAAACCCTCGGCGACCCAGACCAACCTACAACTGTCAGTGGTAGCACGAGGAGAGCCATTAGCTTTAATTTCTCCACTTATAGGAGGGTTGATAAAATTAAAGTGCATAAATTATGTGATTGATGTTCAAGTTAAAGAATGTAACCCCATTTGTTCTCATAATTTTAATACTTTTAGAATTATGAACTGGGAGGATATCCAATACTTTTTTTGATGTGAACGGTGGATGCCTAATACTAACCCTATTAGTAGTAGGTTTGGGTTTTTATCATCTTAATGAGATAGTATAAGGTGTGCGGTGTAAGTGGTAGGTGAGTTGGTACCCAGGTCGTTTTTTGAGATGCGCGTTAAGTAGAATTATCATACGTTTCGTTTGATATGTGAGTCATGATTTGAAGATATTTCATACAAAATATTAAGACAAAAAATAATTTTTATATTTTAGACGAAGGAATCAAATATCATTTAAAATTAATGAATATCATGTATATATATCTCACACATCTTTAGTTTTAGATGGCGTTTGACATCTTTATAATAGATGGCTTATATTGTCTTTTACACTAAAAATTTTGGGATCATGGGGTCAAATAAATTGGAACACGTGAATCTTTTTTCCCTAACGTGTCATAGAGTCAACTACTATGTGTAACTTGTTTGGTGGTTGTCATTTTCTCGCTTGTAACGCACTAAAACTTATTATTTGGCATATATGCAAAACTCCAGATGTAAGGGGATTAAATACGGCCTTTTATATGGCATTAAAAGGCACAAATCGAGAAATGGTCCCCAAAAAAAAAAAAAAAAAAAGCATTTACTTTGTCTTTAAAAAGCAATTAGGGATTTTTCACAAAATGTATAAATTTGGCAGGGTTGCGCAAGGTCAGCGTCAAGGGACTTTAAATGGGATTACGTTTCTAACACAGGCTGCCACAAGGGCACTGACTGACGGCCCATCAATTCCTCTTTAGTCACGCTAGGGCACTTTTAAGTTTTAAGTTTCAAGAATAATGCGCAAAACGTTCATAGATTGAATCCCACGAAGATATACCTCACGGATTTCAGGGACCCCGGAGGTCCAAAAGCCAGTTTTTTAGTGGGCTGGTACTACTGCACACCACCTTATGTTATAGTCACCTCACTTAAGATATGTTTGTTTTAGTGTAAAAAAGCGATATTACAAGGAAAACTTATAATATCAATATCACCCTAAGGCTTATTTTTGACGGAAAGGGTTCTTCGTTTCACCAAGTTTGACTGTTTTCTTGTAGAATGTGTCACCAAAAGTACTTGTAATTTTATTTACCTATAAAGGGTATAGCCCCTAAAACTAAAATATTGCTTGCAAAAATATTAATAGGCATAATAACCACTCTATGTTTTTATAAAAAGTAAACTTTACGGGTTTATTTTACGGTGAAATGAATATATTTTTTACATGAGAAAAATAAATTTTCATATAATCTAGTCACCATAATTTTTATAGGAAATGTGATTTTTACGGGGAAGCCTTTATAATGAATCAAAAATACCTTTAATTAAAATAAAAAAATATCATATTGCTTTAAATCATACAATAAAAATTATTATTCATCTCAATCTCCGCATAATAGATCTTGAAATCATCAGCTTCCCTCATATCGTCAGATATTGATTCCACGTAAGACACATCTAAAAAAGTGTGTGATTATGGTGTACCATCAAGCATGGCTCACATTCATTTTTTGAGATGTATGTCATGTGGAATCAACATCTGACCGAATGATGGTCGGCCCATGATCTCAAGATCTATTATGTGCAAGGTTGGGATGAAAAATGATCTCTATCATCTAAGTCAATATAGTCAACAAATTTTACTTTGCTTAAGTCAGGTGGTACTCGCAACATATCCAATGCGTAATCTCCAACATATGATTAAGCACTTAATCAGATGGTGGAGATTATCCAATCATGCACTCTTACTCTGTTAGAGCTAAATCTGTCTCATGTACCACATGGAGGTGGATCTGTTTAGACCCTAAAATCTTTAAATGAAACCAAATTAGCGGTGGAGATTGATGGGTTAAAGTTAATGCAATTACCAAAAGTCTCTACATCATAGTGCATAAACTCAGTAACCCTGCGCTTTTACATAGATTTTTGGGTGTCCGAAACTCCCAAGGCAAGCAAGTACACTTCATACATGTGGAGATCCGCACGTCACTCTCGGTACGCGTGGCAAACCGGGTCTGCCGGCGATGTCCACGTCTTGTTCGACGAGAAAACCCGGTTTTTCTATTTTGGCTTTCTTTCCGCCTTTTGCTTCACGGCCCACGGTTTCCGATCACGGCCGTTGGAGGTTGGTACTTGGTACCTTTTTGACGGAAATACAATCATTGCCGTTTGCTTCCTTACGCCGTAACGACGACAATTCAATGTCGGCCACACCGAAATTTACCAAATAAATAAATGTGTTGTTGTTGGGCCGTTGGCTTTGGCCTTTTTATCTGTTTTGTTTTAATAAAGATTCATGTTTCCGAAAATGCCCTTATATTTCTGGTTTGAAAGAGACGGTAGCTTTGAGAGAATAACAAAACTGCCATTGTAAATTAGAACTCTATCCTGTTGGTTGGTGTTATTCACACCCCTATTTCTTGTTAGGAACACATGATTTTTCAATATAAAAAACTGTTGAGGGCCTTACATAAGATGATGGAGATCTTTTTTCATCCCAATCTTCCACAGAATCATTTTTGAGATCATGTCTCATCAATCAGACAGTCACATGTTGATTTCATGTGGCACACATCCCCAAAAGTGACTATGATCATAGGGTACTATAAGAAATTGTTCTCGAGTCACCTTTGAGGATGTATTCGATGTATAATTAAGTTTTGAGAGTCTGATAGGTGCGTCATGATCTCAAGATCTATTATGTGACAGATTGGAACAAAAAACAATAGGTATTCAACAACTTTTTATGACAGAAAATTGTCTGTTCGGCATGAGAAAAAGAGTGAATAATGCCACCCTTTTACTCTCCCATGTTAATTAGGGGTGGCAATGGGCTACTAGATAGCCCAGTCCGTTAGGACCGGCCTGAAATAAATGAGAGTTCAAGCCTGTCATGTTCCAATAATTAATGTGCGCATTGAGTTTCACTTCTAATATTTTAAAAATAAACTTAAAGAATTATATATTTTTTACTTCTAGATATTGACTTTTTTGGAAATAGATATCAATTTATGGGTGTTGGTGACTGTCTTACACTAACACTCAAAACACCGTTTGGGTGTCATATGAAGCATGTGTGTTAAAATAATTTTTTTTTAAGATTTAAAAAAGAATAATGACAAAACATAAGGCATACTTTGATAAATTCCAGTGGTCCAAATTTTACAGCTAAATGAGTTTTCTAAAAAAAAGATGGATTTAAGCAATGGACCCGTGCTCCATGTGACATCAAAATAATATTTTGAGTGCCACGTGGAGCTCCATGTGAGGCCTTGGAGGAAGGAACCCTTTTCTTTCATTTATTATTATATATTTGTAATATATTAATTTCTTTTTTTTTTTTTTTATGTGAAACATATTAATTTCTATTTTAATAAAGATAGAGCTAAAATTTTAAAAATAATAAGTAATTTATAAATAAACTGGCCTGGCAGGGCCAGATTTGGGCTTTGAAAGCTTAGTACGAATGGGCTTCGGCTTATGGCCCAACTAGTGGGTGAAACCAACTAGTCCGCAACTGTGACGCTCAACTTGAGCCGTCCAATTTATTTCCCATCTATTTTATTAGTGGCAAATAAATTAGTAAAAGGGCTAACTTCATCTTTTGCGGATTTGCGTACTCATATGCATGACAAAGGGAGATTGACGGGGTACCTAATTCAAACCCTATATGGTAAAAGTTAAATCCAGACGGCTGGATCTGCATAGCTTAAAATAGTTGTGGTCCTCACTTAACTTCTGAAAATCACAATTTTCAGCTTTTTCAAATTCACAAGATACCTTAGGTAACTAATAAAAGTAGACTTAACTACCGAATCCATCTTAAAAATGAGTAAGATGCCCCTACTTTTCATTTATCCCTCCTACCCAAGGATCAAAATGTCCGTATTTTGTGGGCTGGCTGAAATTTGTCTAAAATTTAGTTGTGTGCCGACCGAAATCGATATGATTCCACCGATAATTTGAATTATCGGTAGAAATTTTGTTCCATGCTCCTATATAAACAAATTAAATGACCCAAATACCTCTCGAAACCACTCTCTACTGTATACTCGAAGTTACTCTTTTCATCAAAAAAGGGGAAATCTTTTGAACTTATTGTCTTAAAAACTTACCTAAATTTTTTCAAATATCTTATCCAACATATAAAACTTACATATCTAAATACCTCTCTAGATATGTGGCTTATCATAGACATACATCTCTCTGCTTCTTTTTTAAACCTAAATAATTTTATTGTCAGGTGAGGACAAAACAAAGTTGCATCAAGGAAGATGACAATGAGAAGGATGATAATGGTGGACAAAGAAGAACCCTCAAATATGGTCCTACGTTTTGGTGAAGAGCATGCTATATTTTAATGTATATAATGCTTTGATTGCTTCCAAGCTATGAGTAATAATGTTTTGGTAAAGTGCGCACTAAGGATCAAAATTTCGGGTTTCGTTTCGGTTTCGGAGGGGACCAAAACCAAAATTTTGGCCGGAAACTGAAATTTCGGTCATTTCAGCCGAAATTTTGATCCTTGGTGCGCACTACGTTTTGTCGAAAAGCACGCTAAGATGTTGATGAGGCGTTCGTGTTTTACATTATTTGTATAAGAAGTGATATTTTTGGTATTAAACTAGAGTTGTGGGGGTATTTAGATATATAGTTTTAAGTATAGGGTTAGTAAGATATTAGAAAAAGATCAGAAAAAGGTAGGGGGAATTTAGAAAAATTAGTTTAAAGGGAGGAGATTATAGAAATTTTTCCTAAATTTTTTATTGTAGCATATATAAAATATTTTGGTTGAGAATAAAAAAACTTAGACGTAGATTAGAGAGATTTTGGATGTTGCTCAATTGTTTTTTAAAATTTAAGCTATGAAATCTCGCAATGGGCCTCACACAGAGGAGAAACCCCTGTCAAAGTATCAAGCACCCTGCGGTAGGGTCTGAAAGACTGATTGAGGTCTAAGATAGCGGCAGATTCCTCATCCCGTTGTGGGCTCTGAAAGCCTGCTATGAACTTTTTTAGATACTGTGGTAGACCCTGCATAATGTTGTTTATCTATTTCTTATAAAAATAATTGAAAAAAATTAAAAAATCCTTTCAATAGAATGCCATAAATCGCCAGAGCACCGTTGAATTAAAGAAAATTCATCTATAAGCATAAAAGCCTGAAGTGCGACATATATATTATATCTGTTATTAAAGCCCACCAACTTTGTTTGACGCGTCGTTCCAGGTGAAGCATGAAAAGTAAAAATATTTGTTTCATTTTGCTTTTGATGCGTTAGTTGAGGGCAATTTTGTTAATTAGATAAGATATCTTCTAAATTCAAAAGTTGATGAGAAAAATTATAATTTCTAAGTGTTATATGTGGTATAAATTATAATTTCTAGGTGTTATATGTGGTATCTTGCAAAAAGTCCTTTTGATGGATACGAATAGTTCATGAATATGAGGAACATCCCCTATACTTATTCAATTGTTCTTATTATCACAATTATGGCTCAAAATTTCGGCCTATAATTCAAATTATTGGCTGAAATTTTTTAGTTTCGATCTCCACCGAAACGGAATTTTGAATCGAAATTTCGGTCAAAAATATATGGAGGGGAAATTTTTGGCCGAAATTTCAGTTCAAATTTTTTATTTCGGTCATGCCTGAAATCGAAACAAAACCGCTATTTTGATCCTTGATCACAAGCATAATAAAAACAAGGGGAATGCTAGTGTTAATTCAATTGTTACATTGACTAAAATATCCTTTCTTTTCTAGATTACTGGCGTTTGACAGCTCTTTGCAACTCAGCTCCAACTTCTCATCCGTGTTCGGCGACTCCCATCAAAGCAGCTTTTATTAGCTCCAGTGGGAAGCTTGTTTTCACTTAAAACAAATCCTGCAGTGGTATTGGGAAGCTTGTAGTCATTTCTCCCTTTTATGCAAATTGGTTGATAAGTAAATGGTTACACAAGAGAAAAAATTTCATATTTTATGTTAGAATTCGACTGGATACCATAGGTCGAACCATTTACATGGTTTTACAATTGGCCTAGACCTAATATTTAAGACTCAATCGATAAGTAAGTTAGACATGTGCCACTGCTTTATTTCTATTATAAAAAATTATATATTTTTTCTTTGATAAATTATTTATTCTTTTATATTTCTGATTGATTATATATTCTTTTGTAAGTTTATTTTTCTAAGTTTGTTTATTTCTATTTTCTTTCCATCCTCTTTCTAGTTCAATAAAAAACGATTACAAAACCTTTAAGAAAAGGGATTATTTTTTCATAACAACAATACAACAGATTATAGCGGGTATATAATGGTTAACATTGAGCCTCCTTGATTAGGGGTGCAAATAGGTCGACCGGGTGGGATTTTAGACCTGAAATGCTGCAAATCAGAGTCGGGTTTAAAAATCCCAACCCATGCATCGGTCGAATATGTCAACCTATTACCAAAATAGGTTGGGTACTTGGGTTCAAGTTAGCCCCAAACCGACTTGGTTCATGTTCAAATTGAAATAAAAACACATTGTATTTTTATTTTATTTTTTATTTTTATGAAACCCATGGTATCCTTTTTATATACATTTATCTTTATGTACATTTAATTAACGAGTTCAAGTAATGTCCAAAATGGTTAATTGGTTGGGTTGCAACCTGAACATGCAATGAAGTTACATTAATTTAGGTGTAGGATTGGATCTGGGTGATATTGCTATAGAGCTTTTGAAGACCCGCAAGAGCAAACTGACAACGTGATAAGCGACTACAGTTCGCCTCATAATGGGCAAGAACCCAGCAACGAAACCCATAATGGGTTAGATGACTAGGGAATTGATTCATCCTTCATTTGTTGACTGTGAAGAATCCATGGTGGATGTTAACCATAACAAAATTATGCAGTAAAAAAAGAAAGTCCATAAAAATGGAAAGAAAGAAATGTCGAGAGGATTGCTAAGGCTTTGATACCATGTCAAATTGTTAAATATCATAAAACTTGTGCTTTTCATTATGCATTATGAGGATCTATATATAAAACTTACAAGGATGCAATCCCATGATCTATGGGATATTATATAATCCATAAAGATTGGAATCTATGAGAATATGGTGTAATTTATGTAACAATATGACAATGTGTGAGCTGACCCAATCTCAAACCCAATCTATCGATATCTATCGTATCCAAAGAATCAATCAATGGTATCCAACAAAAATACATTAGCAAGTTGGGTTCAAGTCGAGTTTAGTTTAGGTGCAGGATTGGGTTTGGTTCAAGGTCAATTTTAATTGGTTAGCATATTTTTACACAGAAACCACTCGTTGAATGCCTCTATAACTTTTTAGAATGAAGTGCATGAATAACCACATCAATCAAAGCACCATTATTTACCATCAAATATCCTTGAATATATGGAATCTCGTTAAAGTGCTTTGCCTTGAGTCCTCTAAAAGCCAGCTATTCATAGGAATTCTAAGGTTACAGCGCCATTACTTGCACACATTTTTCAAGTGATGCACCAAATTTAAAGAAAGACATAGTAATTTAGGGACATGTGATATGTAAAATTATACTATGAGCCGTCTGATTTGAAGTTCATGATCAATAGAACTTTGGTAGATAAAATTGGAGCAAAACACGATGC
Source organism: Chloranthus sessilifolius (assembly GCA_021018995.1). Classification (NCBI taxonomy): domain Eukaryota; kingdom Viridiplantae; phylum Streptophyta; class Magnoliopsida; order Chloranthales; family Chloranthaceae; genus Chloranthus; species Chloranthus sessilifolius. Next base: position 12,190,008 of record CM037590.1, read on the forward strand.
TTGTGTGAAAATTTTATTTTATTCTAATCTTTTGCAATTGATATCTTTAAATCATGGTCTTCAAATCAAACAGCTTATATAATGTTTTCACATAATAGAGGCACCAAACTTGTAAGTGTTTCTTTTAAATACCATGTAGTATGGTGCAATCCTTGAAAAGCGTGTGCAAATAATGGCTCCCCTAAGGTTATCCTAGTTGAAATAAAATCTTAATACAATAAATTTTATGTGAACCTAGGTATCCGTTTTTGTTTGCTATTTGTACAGCCGTTGGTGTTGAAATAAAGAGGCATTAGCCCAATTGATAACCTCCCCGTTGGTGTTGAAATAAAGAGGCATTAACCCAATTGGTAACCTCCCTCTATCGTGTGGGAGGAGGTTGTGGGTTTGATTTTTGTCCTTCACGCTGTTTCTTACTCTTGTCTTTATAAGGTGTGGGATGAATTTTGTATGACTGCTTCTCAGTTCTCGAAACTGTCTCAACTAGTACCTAAAAATGGCCGTATCAAAAAAATAAAAAATAAATAAAATGAATTAATCTAAATAATTGCGTAAATTTCATGGAAAACGTTCATTAATTTCGTAAATTATCTGAATCATGTGAGCCGAATAATACTGGCGTCTGTAAAATCTCGCTGACTGCAGTGACTTTCCAATTGACATGTAAATCCCTTAGGGGCTTTTTAGTAAATTCTACTGTCACTTTCCTAATTCTACCCAAAATGGGGGGCGAATCTTAAACATTAGATCTTCGAACTTTTTCTCCTTTTATCGGCCATCGCTTTTCTGTTGTGGATTCTCTGATCTCCCCGTCTCAGGCCGCCACGAGCAGCTTGGCTCCTCTACATATATATTATATTATATATATATATATATATATCTTCTGTTCTTCCCTTATCTCTCTGATTACGAAACAGGAGATTTTCACAAGCGACTCAATCTCCGATCTCTTCTCTCTGCGTGTGTTGGTTTCTCGATCGGATCGAGGTCGGCCGTTCTCAGATCTCTTGTTCAATTACGTACAATTTTTAGATCTGTTTTCTCTTCTAGAAAAGATGATTTTTTTTATTAAATCTGAATCTTTTATGGTTGCATCGACTTCAGACTTCGATCTATTTCGTGATAGTGGATTTGTTCATCGACCGGCTTAAATTTTTTAATTTTTCTGGAAATTTTCATCTGATTGTAGATACCGGATCGTGATGATCTAGGCAAATTTTTTTATGGATCTGAAAATACTAGGGATTTATTTGTTTTTTTATCTGATTGTTGACTAATCCAATTTTTAGACGGTGTTGATGTTCATCTATAAAACGTATCTATGGTCAGATTGCTGTTTTTAACTATATAATAGCTGTTTTTATTATATTTTATATGTTTCGATGTTATAGAATATCTTAGCTATGCATCTGCAACAGATCGGGATTAGGGGATATAAGTTGTTTCTATATATTGCTTTTGATATTTTAAATGTTTGATGTGATTTGTTATTGCTTTTTCGGTGATTTTCTCTATCTTCTTTTGTTGATTGGGAGTATGAATTTTGTATGCAGATTTGAGCTGTTGTTGATATGGCATCGACAGCTGCGGCGACAGGATGGTTGAGAGGAATAGTGAAAGCAGTTCCTTCAGGAGACTGCCTAGTGATTATGGGGAGCACCAAGGCTGAGATCCCACCTGAGAAGACAATTACCTTGTCATCTCTCATTGCTCCTAGATTGGTATCTACTTTTATTTATAGTTAAGAATTTGTAGTTTAACTATATATTGTTTATGATCTGATTATGCTTATGAAATGTTTCATGTTACAGTAGTAAGTTGTTTTGTGACGTAATCATAGTAATAATAGATTAGTTTGTATAAAATTGTATTACTGCATAAAGAAAAATTATTTCAAATTTGGATTTTTTGGTGAGCATTTCAATTTTGGTAAACATGGCGTCCAAGGAAGTGTTATGGCGACCGAACAAGATAGCTAACCAGGCCATCCCTTGAATCCTGTCATAATGTATCTATTCCTAATTTTTTTAAAGTTAGGCATTGTAAATTACCAGAATGCATTAACAACTATTCAACATTCACAAAAAAAATAGTATAATTAAATCCACATTAATAAGAAAACACTAACAAATGAGGAAGCATCACAAAGTCAACAGAATTTTTAAGGAAATCACTCAGCTATCATGAACATATTAAAACTATCATAGGGACAGATTAGCAGTAAAGCGAAAAGTCAATTTCGTAGTCAGAGATAAATAACAAATCATAGGACATCCATGATTCACACATAAGTCTATGCCCCATTAGGCTTAATATATTCCCAAACAAATATAAGTTCAAACTTCAAATGATGGAGTCTAGAGAGTGAAAGTACAATCTCCAAATTGTATACAAAATTTCATCACAGACAATCTTTGTGGGGAAATTCTATTTAAGTGACCTGATGCAGTAATTATCACCTTGGGTTAAAGGCAGTTTCCTGGGCCCCAGGCAAGTCTCAACCTTGAATGAAAGCCTAGAAACCCTCCTATTTCTCAACCGATCGCCAACCACTTGTATGAGCTCAATTACTGTTTCAGTCTGATCTTTTTTTTTTTCTTTTTCGTGAGCTATATTAAGGTTTATTCAAACAGGAGGTCATCACTCTCAATCTAGGACAGTGATTTTAGTTACTAATTCGCAAAAATCTATTTCACTATGTGAAATATGTGCATTTGTAATGTTAAAATGTCAAAATTTCATTATGACGTATTTTTTTTCTTATTGCATTTTTGTGTGCTCTCTCATTGAATGTGACACCGTTTTGGTGCAGAGGCCCAACCATTTTACTCAACTTATCTTTCATATGCAGGCTCGTAGGGGTGGCATTGATGAACCCTTTGCATGGAATAGTAGAGAGTTTTTAAGGAAGCTGTGCATAGGAAAGGTGATTTCTCTCATAACTTAGCAGTCAAAATTTCCTTCCATGCGTACTGAACTGATACATTTGATATGATTCTGATATTATGCCTTGATTATAGGAAGTTACCTTCAAGGTAGATTACAATGTACCCTCCATAGGGAGAGAATTTGGTTCTGTTTTTCTTGGTGATAAAAATGTAGCATTGCTGGTTGTTTCTGAAGGCTGGGCAAAGGTATATTGACGATATTCTAGTTACCCTACTTATGCTTGATCTGGCATTCAAGCATATTTGATATTAAATAATTTGATTCATGCAGGTCAGAGAACAGGGTCAACAGAAAGGAGAAGCAAGTCCTTTCTTATCGGAACTGCAGCGTCTTGAAGAGCAAGCCAAGCAGCAAGGTTTTGGCCGCTGGAGCAAGGCAAGTGAGAATATACTATTTGTCTATCTGATAGATGCAAATTATAAGAGGACATTTGAATTGTCACCTAATGTTGTGGAATCTTCTCCATAAAGCCTATCCTTTATTGACACTGAAAAGAGGAGGAGGGTGATAGGGGGTTGTTATTTTTGTCGTTTGTCTATCAAAAACATTGACATCAAATGCAAGCTGGAGGCCTGCATCGACCTGATTGCTTGGTAGATTGGGTGTAATTAATTTAGCCTAACATGGTTGCATGACATCCTGAGGCCCCTAAAATTTAAATTTAAGTATTTTTTTCAATAATTTTTTTTGTTTTCTTTCCCCCATTTTCCTGACAGTTGTTGAGGTACAATGACCTCACTATTCTGCATAGGCAGCTGGCAAGACTGATTGCAATGTGCAAAAGCTAATCATTTATGATGGAGCATGGATACCTGTCTAAATGTTACATGTGGTTGTTTTCTTATCAATGCAGGAACCTGGTGCTTCAGAGGCATCCATTAGGGACCTACCTCCATCCGCTATTGGGGATCCTAGTAATTTGGATGCAATGGGCCTCTTATCTACAAACAAGGGCCAGCCTATGGAGGGCATTGTTGAGCAGGTTCGTGATGGAAGTACTGTGCGGGTTCACTTGCTACCAGGGTTTCAATTTGTTCAAGTTTTCGTTGCTGGAATCCAGGTCAGACATTGTTACATCTTCAAAAAAGAAAAAAAATCCTCATAATTGCATTGTGCTACTTCATTTCAAGGTTTATCAGTATTTTGTATAGTTTATATTGATAACAATTTAATATGTTTGAACTGCAGTCACCATCCATGGGAAGAAGAGCTGTGGTAGACACAATTGCTGATCCTGAAATAACCGCCGATGATACAAACGGAGAAGTTTCTACTGAAACTCGTCAGCCACTTACATCAGCACAAAGACTTGCAGCCTCTACTGCATCATCTACTGAAGTTTCACCTGATCCATTTGGAAGAGAAGCTAAGCACTTCACAGAGATTCGTGTTTTAAATAGAGATGTGAGTGGGATTCTATTTCTGAAGAATGTCTTCTTGTAAATTATATGTTCTGTCAATGATCTCAACCTTTTACTGGAACTGGCAGGTCCGAATAGTACTAGAGGGTGTTGACAAGTTCAGCAATCTGATCGGTTCAGTATATTATCCTGATGGTGATTCAGCCAAGGACCTGGCATTGGAGCTTGTAGAAAATGTATGTTTCTTTCTTTTATGATGCATTAAATTGAGTTGCTTCATGTTGGTCCATTATTTCAAAATTAATTGCAGCAGATAGCATATGTTAGTTTCTTCCTTCTTCATTGTAAATCAAGTTTAGTTCTTTGCATTTTACTATTTTCTACAATTTACATCAAATATCATTATAAGGAAGACTAGGAAAATTTTCCTGCTTTTTTGAAATTACGCTTATCCTGTTGAAACTCAAAAGTGACATGTACAAAAAGAAGAATTTGTCATTCATTCTTGAGCTTGTAGATTGGAAAATGGAAATTGCAACAATTAATCATGAAGAATTTGTGTGCATGCACAGGTGTACACACTCATAGGTATATAGATTATGTAAGAATTGACCATTATAGTTGTCAGTTTTATGGTCAGTCCACTTTCTGTGGTTCTTAATCATTTTTAGTGAAAATATAAGAGATTATTAGCTAATGATTTTTTCAAATCAGCTCGCATTCATGTGGGGTTAGAATGCCGACCATTGCTAGCTAGCTTTGTAATGTACTCTTGATGTTTTGCCCTTCAGATTCTTTAAAAAGATGCTATGCATGGATGTCTCTAGAAACTCATATAAAGATGCTTGTTGATATTGTTCCAGTGAGAGCCTGTGGTCATTTCGATAAACTCAAGTCTCTTTTGCCACCTCTAGGAACACATGCTGATATTGACTATCCAATCTGTTGGCCACCTATCGTGGGAGACACAAATTCAAAAATCACATCAGTCTGATGTTTCCAAACATTTAATAAATGGTCCTTTAGAAAAGTTGGATAAATTTATAGACTATCCAAATTTAGTAATCGATAAGATGATTAGGGGCCTCCAATCATTACCACTGAGGATTTGTTGGAACGGTCTGGATACTTTTGGTTTTCTCCTTAATGTCACAGGTTCGAATCGACTCCTTTGTGAAAACAGTTGTCATGAGGAGAGGTGGGGGAACTGCACCCTGTAGGGATTAGTCCAATCTCAAAGAGGTTTGGAATGCCCTATGCTGCCAAAAAAATGGAAGGGGCACCGGGGGTTGCATAGTCACAAAAATCATTGACGTTTTCAAAAAGTCGGCGACATAGGGGTTCCCTGATGTGTTCGCTGACTATTCAGTTGAGTCGGCGACTTTTGTGATTTATTTATTTTTTCCTCTTTTTAACTTAAAGTCAACATCTGTGTTCTCCCCATCCCTAGCCCGTAACCCGATGGTCGACATCTTCCGGCGACGCTTCCATCACCTCCCAGCAACGCTTCCGGTGATTCAATTTGGTTCGATTATATGGCCGCTTCATATTTTGTACTCTTTTCTTCATTAAAATTAATTTTTTACTGGAAATGTCTTATGATTTATATTTTTTTGAATTTTTTTATTTTCCTGGCTTTTGCCGATTTTTCTTGACTTAGACCCTTGCCAATTTATTTCCGACTCCCGACTTTGTGACTATTGGGGGCGGGGAGCATTTCTTGTTGTGATGGTAAAACGCTTGGGCTGTCAACCGGAAAAACGAGGGTTCGAATTCGGAGAACAACCACCTTATACGTAAAAAACCAAAAGTTAGGTCTGTATCCCATCCACCACGTCCAACCCGTCGTTCATACGAGACCAACACTAGTAATGGCCTTACATGGCTAGGTGATGCAAGACAAATGCTAAAACCTTAGTTATACAATTTTGAAATCAATTTGAGATTTAATTGAGCAACAAAGATTTAAAAATCAATCCCAAAACACATAAAATATTTAATAACTTTATTAGGGCATTTTAATTGATTCGCTTTAGCGTTCGTTAGCATCTGAACTTTTCTGATCTAGAAAATAGGTCTAAAGATAGTCTCTAATTTTGATCTAGTTTAGGGCACCAAACGATCATCTCGATGTTGTATGTTGACTCCTTGCTAGGGTTTGAATAATTTAAGGCCCGAAGGGTTTAAATCGTTCAAAGGGAAACAATGGATTAGAGATAAAATTAGAGATCAAAATCCCAACAACAATAACTAAGATAAAAGATATTTGTGTTTGATTTCCGGTAAAAGAAACAACTAAATAAATTACCTGACAATGATCAAAAGATAAATAGAAAAGGGATAGAAGTTCTAAGGCTTCCCACCAAGGAGATAATTGGCTTCACCTAACTGAAGAATCTCTCTTCGAGTTTGAAAGAATCACTCTCTCAGGTGAAAACTCTTCACACGTTCTCTAAAATTTTGCACAAAGCAAAACTCTCAGCAACTACTAAAATAAAGTCTTTACGTGCTTTTATATAGGCTAACAAACCAAAACTAAGCATAAAACTCAAGATAAGAAAGTCCTAAACCTAGACAAACACTAAAATGGCAAGTTTTACTTGAAAACTCGTCTAGCCGCCAATCTTCGAACGACACTCACGGAGGTCCGTCCTAAGTCGCAAACTTCCGTCCTCAACGGTATGCACAAAAAATCCAAACGAGGATAAGTCACGGATGTCCGTGCTTGGGCACAGATGTCCATGCCTTAATTTTTATAACACCTTTATTTCTAGGGCGTCCGTCCCATGTGATGAGTTTTGAGTCTTCAATCATTCATGCACAAACTTTGGAGCGTCTTCACACGTTTCTTCCGCCTCCGATATACGATGTAAGGTGCTTTGGATTGGATGCCCCCATCACTAGGGCTAGTGGAGGTCATACAAATATTTGATTGGATGGTTGTCAACCTGATGTTTAGGATCCCTCAATCCTTTTGCAAACTAGGGCTAGACCTGTTCCATATTGGTTGGCATGTGTGCCAAAAGGTAAGGAAACAGACTGTGATTTTATATACATGACATATACTGCCTCCAAAACTTATCCACACACACAAAACATATATATGTTGACATGAAATTGACCAACATGCCTTTTGACTAAATCATTGTTTTAGTTTTTTTATTCTTTATTTTTATTATAATGTCTAAATATGGGGGTATTTATCTAAATATTTCAGTGGCATTTTCCTAATTAATTGGAAGAATTGGGTTGAACCCATTCAGCTGTAGGTAACAGTCTCGAACCATTCAGTGAAAGGCTTTCGCTATGTTTGAAAAAGACAGTTGAACGAATGCCCGATTCTCTCCCTTTAAGTATTTAAGTTTCACAAGGATGATTACATAAAAACATCCTTATTTGGCACATACAATAAATGAAAACAATCCTGGTTTCGTTGGAGGGAATTTTGGTTCATTTGCTATCATGACAGATTATTCTTTTACCCATGGCATGAAATGTACATAACCCTAAGCACACAAAGCACACACATTCACACGAAAGGGAGACCCACCATGGTATAGCCTGGGGAACAAAATCATTGTGGTTTGATGTTAATTGGAGGTGTGGCCCACCTTAATCAAATGGACTTTCTCCCGGTCATTTTCCAAACTGTTTCTGACCACCCAATAGGAGGGCAGTGATTGTGGTGGATTGGTGGAGTTCACATTTAACTTGAGGATTAAGACATATCTTGATCACCATCGTCGGATCCGTGGGAGCTACCTACCTGTTGCTAGGACGTGTTGGTTTTGCCACACACCTCACGGCTTGAGTAATCAAATCAGTTTTCCTTACTTGACTGAGCTCATCAGAGCCCTATATATAGATATAGGTGATAATATAGGTTAATTGTTGTGTAATATAGTGTTATGTTAAAACAGCCTAATTATAGCTAGATGCTCACCAATTTGGATTAATCAATTGACATGCCACCATCCAAAAATTGCCATATGTATGATTTTAACTTTTTGATTAGTGTACTTCTTTTGGAAGTTGAAAATAAGTTGCTCACAATGTCAACTATATAAAAATCTATTTATTGAATAGGTAGTAATTAGGAATCCAATTGTTTGAATTTCCAGATAATGGGATATCCAAGAGGTGGCTGGCTAATAGAGTGGTCTGAAATGGCTGGCATGCCCCAGTCTGACCAATGAGAGCTGGTCTAATATAGTGCTAGAAGGGAAGCATCGAGTACCATTCATATTGCAATCGTTCAATTCATTATTACCGCAGTACCATTCACATTGCAATTGTTAGATAATTGTCTTTGTGGATGTTGCCTTTCCTGCCTATAATCCATTAAATTACCTATTAAAGAAATCCTTTTTATTAAAATTTCAAGTTTTAAAACATAATATTTGAAAGGTGAAAAAGATATGGTTGTCTCAGTAATATATTATTTCCTATTTTATACTCCGTACTTTTCATTTTTTCTTTATTTCACCTGCGTTTTTCCAGTCACGTTTTGTCATTGCTATGGCATCCAGAGTGCCATCTCATCATGTTTTATAAGTAGCAGACTTGCCTGACAACTTCAAGCTTATGATTCATACCATGAGTTCCAGATAACTATGCTGAATACAACTGTATCTGTCAATCTAGGGTTTGGCTAAATATGTGGAATGGAGTGCCAATATGATGGAGGAGGATGCCAAACGGCGGCTGAAGACGGCTGAACTTCAAGCAAAGAAGGATCGTTTGAGAATTTGGACGAACTATGTACCCCCAGCTACAAACTCAAAGGCAATTCATGACCAGAATTTCACAGGAAAGGTAATCTTCTATTCCAATCAGTGATTACAACAAGTATATCTCTCCATCATTGTGACGAAAGATGGCCTTTTTTTAAAAAATACGCGTATAATATGTGGTATTTTTGCCACAATGTACTAAACACGTATAATACCCTTATTATTGAATAAAACACTTATTTTCATATAATACATGTGGTTCCCATATTAAATGTGTTTTTCATGTATTAAACATTTTTTCCCCATACTTTACCACATTAAAAAAAAAAACTACCTTAAAACTTTTTTTTTAATACTATCTTTATTTTTTTGTTGTTTCCGTTTTTTTTGGTCTTCCGTATTTTACAGTTTTTTTACCTTTCGATTTTTTTCCTGTATTTTGCCGTTTTTTCTGACTTCCTTGCTCACCGTATTAAACCTGTACCTGTATCTTGTCACTTTGCTCTCCATCAAATCCTTTCGTACTTACCTGTTTTTCCAAATTTCTCTTGGCTTTCTCCAGGTGGTCGAGGTTGTGAGTGGGGATTGCGTTATTGTTGCCGATGACTCAGTCCCATATGGGAGTCCACTTGCGGAAAGGCGAGTCAATCTTTCTAGCATAAGGTCTCCCAAAATTGGCAATCCTCGAAGAGATGAAAAACCTGCTCCCTATGCACGGGAAGCTAGGGAATTCTTGCGCACTCGCCTTATTGGCCGTCAGGTATGCTTTCTGTTGTTTACATGAATTCTCCACTTAAATTTGTACCAAACACAATTGTATAATCGATTACCATGATCTTTCCAGGTAAATGTTTCAATGGAGTATTCTAGAAAAGTCATGACAGATGGACCCACTCCAGTACCCACATCTAGCTCAGCAGATTCTAGGGTCATGGATTTCGGGTCGATCTTCCTAGCTTCTCTAACCAAGGTTGAAGGTGATGACACTCCAGCTGCTTCACCTGCTGGAAACCAACAAGCTGGGGTAAATGTTGCAGAGCTGGTTGTTGCTCGTGGATTTGGTACAGTTATTAGACATCGCGATTTTGAGGAAAGGTCAAATTATTATGATGCCCTGCTTGCTGCTGAATCACGTGCCATCAATGGGAAGAAAGGGATCCATTCTGCTAAGGATCCTCCAGTGATGCACATAACAGACCTCCTAACGGTCAGAGGCCAAACTATTTCTTGAGCCCTTTATCTTATTTGGTGTTATTTAATTAACTATAATGAACTACTCTCTCAGGCATCTGCAAAGAAAGCCAAAGATTTCTTGCCATTTCTGCAACGCAGTAGAAGGTTACCTGCTGTCGTGGAATATGTCCTTAGTGGTCATCGTTTTAAGCTGTTGATTCCCAAGGAGACCTGCAGCATTGCCTTCTCTTTTTCTGGTGTTAGATGCCCGGGTCGTGATGAGCCTTTTTCAGATGAAGCAATTGCTTTAATGAGAAGGAAGATATTGCAGAGAGATGTCGAGGTACTCTTTTCTCCATCTGTTGATCTCTTGGGAATTTTTTGACATTCTCCACTTACATTTTTTGATCTCTTACACAGGTAGAAGTAGAAACCGTTGATCGGACTGGAACTTTCTTGGGATCTTTATGGGATTCAAAAGCGAATGTGGCTGTGCCCCTTTTGGAAGCTGGGCTTGCTAAGCTTCAAACTGCTTTTGGCACTGACAGGATCCCAGATGTTCATCTCCTTATGCAGGCTGAGCAATCTGCAAAAAGGCAAAAATTAAAAGTAAGAACATATCAAGTCGTGTAGAACTTTTCTGCTTCTTAAATGCTTTGCTTATAGACATTTTGTTGCAGATATGGGAAAACTATGTTGAAGGACAAGAAGCTGTTAATGGTTCAGCTGCTGAAAGCAAACAGAAGGAAGTGTTTCAGGTGCATTATGACACTGTATTAAACAAAAACTTATCTTCTGCCTTGTAGTTGGATATGCAACCTATGTTCATGATGTTTCAGGTAGTTGTTACAGAGGTTTTGGGTGGTGGTAAGTTTTACATACAGTCAGTTGGCGATCAGAAAGTGGCCTTGATTCAGAAGCAACTTGCTTCGTTGAATCTCCAAGACACACCTGTAATTGGTGCTTTTAATCCCAAGAAGGGCGATATCATTCTTGCTCAATTCAGTGGAGACAATTCTTGGAATAGAGCCATGGTAAGAGTTACATACTGAAGATGTCCATTTCAAGTTCAACTACAAAAACCGTAAAAAAAATTTGCACCTTAAAAAAAAATTCAGTGGAAAGGGTCATGTATAATTGGTTGTCACGCCGAAGTTGATTTAAAGGTTGTTCCAGTACACAATTGAGTTTTTCCAAGTTTGTCTTGCTGTAGTCTTTATTTTGAGTCTTGCGATTGAGTTTCTATATTATGGTCAAGTTTTGTGGATTTAATACATGAGTTGGCCCTTTAATTTGACTAGAGTAGAGAATGTCTCGGATTGAGTCAATTCATTGAGTTATTCGAGGAAGTATTTTAATTTTCAAGCACTGCAGGTCGCTTGTGGTTACCCACACAGCAGGCTAAATTAACTTTTCTTAGGCTTGCTTTTATTACTACTATTTTAATAATAATCCATAATCTGTACTTGCGATGACAGGTTTTCCAATTGAAATACTATACGCAGTAATTTCTGATAAATTTTTTTTTAAAGAAAAATTATTATGTCCCTCATACGTTTCAATAATTAATTTTTCTGAAGTCTGTCAGACAAACTAACTTTTTTTTGGTTAATAGAGTGACCGATATTTTCTCAAATTGCACTTGCCATATCTTTGTTTTGCTAACGCATGTGGACAAATCTTTGTGGTTTCCTTTGCTCGTATGAGGGTTTACGTATCCTGAAATCTTCTCTGTGTTTTCTAAATTTCTGGAAGCTGGGAGATTTATCTTTCAGCTATAATCACCTACTTAAGAAGGAAGAGAGACTTGAAAAAATCCTATGCCTGGTTAAGTTAATAATTATGCATTTTGTTTCCCAAACTTTGTGAGTTTATTTATTTAGTTATCATTGAAAGTGGGATCTCAGGGCTAGAAATTATAGTTTGATAATGATTATGTTTTGTAACATCGATGTGAAATTGGTTACACGGGTTTTGAAGGACATTAGCTGAATGAAAATGTGATATCTTAGGACCAGAAATGCTGATAAATGTTAATTAATGCAACATGTTTTGTGATATGGATGCCAAATTGGTTACATGGGTTTGAAAGAACAAAATTTAGCTGAATGAAAAAACTCTCTCTCTCTCTCTCTCTCTCTCTCTCTCTCTCCTTTCTTTTGCCTGTGTTCATTCATGAGTATCTACTGATCGTTGATTCTGTTTCTTCTCGTCACTGATTTTTTTTTCCACATGAAAAGATTGTCAATGCACCACGGGGAGCTGTCGAATCACCAAAGGACAAGTTCGAAGTATTTTACATCGATTACGGGAACCAAGAAACAGTTCCTTACAGTTGGTTACGGCCTCTCGATCCCTCAGTCTCCTCTGCACCTGGCCTTGCTCAACTTTGCACCCTTGCATACATAAAAGTCCCGAGTTTAGAGGAGGATTTTGGTCAGGAAGCGGCCGAGTATCTAAGTGAGTGCACGTTAAACAGTTCCATAGAGCTCAGGGCTACTGTTGAGGAAAGAGACACTTCAGGAGGAAAGGTGAAAGGACAGGGAACCGGAACGATCCTACTCGTTACTCTGGATGTGAATGCTGGTACAAGTATCAACGCTGCAATGCTGAAGGTTTGAACTCATCCTTTTTCTTCCAGTTTGTGATCATACAGTAGTCTTCCTAATGGAGGACTCAGCACGTAGTTAATCTGTACCTTGAGATCATGGATAAACAAATTTCAATACGTATTGTTCACTATCAATACTGAGACGATAAGCATCGGGTATCACCGATACATTGAATGTATCTTGTATTGGTGGCCGTCAATACCAATATGTGTCGGTATCCTCCAAGATTTTGAACCATGCTTGGGATCCATAACAATTAACAAGTCAATTCCAAAAAGCTTGATGATAGAACCAAATTCCTAGCTCAGCTTGGTACGAGTTCCAACATTTGGATTCATGGATTCAAAAACATATGCAGATCCCATGGCGAACACGCTAATTCATAGTATTCCACTTTAGAAGACTACTGCGTGATCAATCTCCTGTTCTTTTTCTTGAATCTAGTTTTCAAATGGAACAAACGTCTCAATTTGTCGCGATTCTTCAGAGTATCTATATTTTCAAATGCACAAAAAATGATGAGAGTTACCATATCTATCCAATGATTACACTCACTAGAATTTTCATATCAGAAAATTTTAACATTGCAAAATTACCCTTACGATACAGATACGCATCGGTTTCGTCGTGAAACTGTCTCAGTATTGGCCGATACTGGCCAATGCAAATTATTATTATTTTTTTACACAAAAAAAGAAATTAAAAGGCAGATATGGTATTGGAGATACAGTATCTGTATTGGCCGATACGCATCGTTCCAAGATGGACCGTTGTCTGATACCGAGACTGATACTGACACCTTGCATGTGAGACCCAGATTTATTGAATTGTTTCTACAATAGCCTTGCCAATTCGGCAACGAAATGCATTTTCTTCATTCTATTCGTTCCAATGATATTTTTTCACTAATGTTTAAAAACTCTAATTAAACTCGTTCTTGAGTTTGTGACTTGGTTTGGCCAGCCCTGATTTCCAAGTCCAACCTTTCACTGGCTCTGAATTTTATTGACTTGATCAATTCAGACTTTTGGACGCTTTCCATACAGTATCTGTATTGGCCGATACTTATCGGTCCAAGATGGATCGTTGTCTGATACCGAGACTGATACTGGCCAATGCAAATTATTATTATTTTTTTACACAAAAAAAGAAATTAAAAGGCAGATATGGTATTGGAGATACAGTATCTGTATTGGCCGATACGTATCGTTCCAAGATGGACCGTTGTCTGATACCGAGACTGATACTGACACCTTGCATGTGAGACCCAGATTTATTGAATTGTTTCTACAATAGCCTTGCCAATTCGGCAACGAAATGCATTTTCTTCATTCTATTCGTTCCAATGATATTTTTTCACTAATGTTTAAAAACTCTAATTAAACTCGTTCTTGAGTTTGTGACTTGGTTTGGCCAGCCCTGATTTCCAAGTCCAACCTTTCACTGGCTCTGAATTTTATTGACTTGATCAATTCAGACTTTTGGACCCTTTCCATAGGGCACTAGACAGAGCAGTATTAAACTTTTTGTATGTGGATCAATATGGTATTGGAGATACAGTATCTGTATTGGCCGATACTTATCGGTCCAAGATGGATCGTTGTCTGATACCGAGACTGATACTGACACCATGCATGTGAGACCCAGATTTATTGACTTGTTTCTACAATAACCTTGCCAATTCGGCAACAAAATGCATTTTCTTCATTCTAGTCGTTCCAATGATATTTTTTTTCCATTGTTTAGAAACTCTAATTAAACTCATTCTTGAGTTTGTGACTTGGTTTGGCCAGCCCTGATTTCCAAGTCCAACCTTGCACTGGCTCTGAATTTTATTGACTTGATCAATTCAGACTTTTGGACGCTTTCCATAGGGCACTAGGCAGAGCAGTATTAAACTTTTTGTATGTGGATCAATAGTCATTGCAGAATATCTGGAGATAATTGTGTACCCGTTTTATATATTCTGCAGGAAGGACTTGCTAGGTTAGAAAGAAGAAAGAGGTGGGATAGCAAGGAAAAGCAGGCTGCTCTTGATAAATTGGAAGAATTCCAAGCACAAGCAAAGCGTGAGAGGCTGAAGATGTGGCAGTATGGAGATGTACAATCCGATGAGGAAGATTCGGCTCCGCCATCACGGAAACCTGGGGGTCGCCGCTAAGTGTTCGTTCCGGCGAGTGAAGGGAGTTAAATTGAATTAAAGGTGGGTCTTAGGAAACCCTCCATCTATTTAGGAAGTAGAACAGAGAACTGAGGCAGGCTGAACTTTTTAAAGTTGAGTTCTTTATTTTTGTTTGCTTTATTCCTTTTTTTTTTTTTTACAAGTTGAAGATACCTTGTTTTTTTACACATAAATAAGATGAACATCTCTTCTCTCCTCAATTAGCCTTGCAATGCCTACTTGTGTCGGTTGAGTTTAAAGAAAAATGATTTGTTGAAGTCATCCAACTATGGGGGAAAGTGTCTCTCTATAATGTGATAACATGACAATGGCATCAGAGGGTGAACATATCGTAAAAAGTATCCGAGTAGAACAGGTATGTGCTTTTTTATGTGAAGGGTGTAGCTCTGTTCCCACCTAGCGAATTACTGGGCACCACCTTAAATGCCTTGAATCATATGATGGAGATTGTTTTTCGTCCCAAACTCCTAATGCTCCATACAATGGATCTTGAGACTATGGGCGCACCGGTAGACGGTAAGTCTTTGGTTCCATGTGGCACACATCCCAAGGACTCTTGAAAATCACATTTGAACGTCAATGTGTGCCAAGTGATTTTCAGGTCACTTTTTGGAATGTATGCACCGTGGAAACAAAATAGAACGTCCAATGATAGGCCCATGGTCTCGAATTTCGTTGTGTGAAAGATTAGGATGAAGAACAATCTGATTCAAAGCAGTTACAGTATTTGAGCGCAGGTGTCCTCAGCACTTCAGTAGGTGCAAATAGAGCCACCATTATATGAATTTTCAGCCTTGCAAGGACAAAAGTTAAGGTGCTGGGTATTTGCACCCCAAAAGGGCGCTACATATCCTTGTGGAGGGGTGAGATATCTGCGATGAGTGAGGAGACCCAAATCTTTTTGCTCAGTCTCCTCACTCATCGCATATATCTCACCCCTCCACAAGGATATAAAGGATTTGGGTCTTGATTATGGTATCAAATATCGGCCAATACCGATACGTATCGGTTTTTGGCCAAACCAATACGTATAGGTCCCGTATCAGTATCGGTATTGCCGATATGTATCAAGTATCGGCCGATAAGTCTCGGTTTTAATAGAGTTTTTGCTTTCTTTTTTTTTTCTTTTCTTTTTTTTAAAAAGAAATTTGCCGATACGTATTGGTATCGGCCAATTCGTATCGGTCCCTCCATGAACCGATACCCGATATGCATATCCACTTTGACACCTTGGTTTTGATATTGAATTGACGTCTATTGTTATTGGCTAATATGTCATTATTAGAAAAGTTGGGGATATTAAAGTTTTATAAATTGTTTATTTTAACTTTTAAGGAATGAATTTTACGTTCATGTTGAAATTATTAACTTAAGATCAAGGGTATTTTAATCCACGTTGGTAGGCCATACCAAAGAGTTATTAATCCAATTGGTACGCTCTCTCCGCGCTGCCCTAGGACTAAGGCCAACTAGGCGGCTGCCTACGGCCTCTCTTAGTCTCTCAAAAGTCAAAAGTCAAAACCCTCTCCTCTCTCCACCGTTTCTTTCTCTCCAAACCCAAACTCTCTCCTCTTTGACGGACCAAACCCTCTCCGCTCTCTCCAGCAATCCAGCGACTCTCAGAGATGTCTCCAGTTCACAACTAATATGCATGCAAGACTCTTTTGCCATTTTCCTTTCCACTTTATGATGAATGATGATGATCTCTCAAGTTTTAGTTTTTATGATGTTTTTTATAGATTTGTTTTGGAAGAAGTTAGTGGACTTGATATGATAAATGATTATTATTTTTGGTTTGTAATGAATTTGGGTATTAAATACTTCTGGGTTGCTTGTGATTTTGGTTTGAATGAAGGGATATTGTGCATTTGTGCTACTAGATTGTGTTGGAGTGTTTGGGTTGCTATGATGTTGGTTTTTTTTTTTCTGTGTTGTTCTATTTTTTTTGGTGATGTTCATGGGTTCCTCTAATTTTGTTAGTTTGGGACTTGTGTGCTTCTGATCTTAATTAGGCATTTGTAAAATATTTAGTCGCACTGAATTATTATATAAAGAAATATAAAAGGAGGCAAGGAAAGACGGAATCTGGTTTAGAAATTTGTTTGATACAGGTGTGGGATTGAATATTTGAATGATAAAATTTTGTATTTAGTTGTGTTTGATGGGTATCATTAGCTTTCCAAAATTGTTTGGTGATTTTGCATCACAACTAAAAGTTCAGAACCTCTTATGTTTGCATGATTGGTGCTATGAGTAGTTCTTTTACGAGGCACATTTGAAGAATGATTCTTCTTATATTTTTGGGCACATTTGAAGAATGAATCTTACAATTTTACTTTCAACTATTAAAACTCCAATCATATATTTTCTTGCAAGTTTTGCTTACTGGTTCTGATGCTTGAAAAGTATGGTAACGATAAATTATAAATTTTAAGACAAACTGTAAGATTTTTATTGGGTTATCATCTGTTTTATGATTTGTTTAAATGTCTTTTTATCTATTATTAGTTAATTTACTTATAGGTAAGCATGAGATTTGAACGACATCTCAAACAATGTGAAAAAAAGTCCACTATTTATGTGATTGTAGAGCTTCTTAGTATTATTTTGCTATTAATAAAAAATGCATTGAGCTTGCTAGTATTCTTTTTCTATAAGAAAATTATGCGTTACATAACTATACGGATAACTTAGGATCTTGATTTATCATATTACTTTTTGTAAGCTATCAGGCGACTAATAAGATGGTTTGT
Source organism: Chloranthus sessilifolius (assembly GCA_021018995.1). Taxonomy (NCBI): domain Eukaryota; kingdom Viridiplantae; phylum Streptophyta; class Magnoliopsida; order Chloranthales; family Chloranthaceae; genus Chloranthus; species Chloranthus sessilifolius. Next base: position 12,207,771 of record CM037590.1, read on the forward strand.
GAGTATTATTTGGGAATGTCACTGTTTTACAAAAGGTTTCTTATTTTATTATTATTATTATTTTTTTAGCAATGTGATCAATTTTTTAAGAATCAGTCTAGTTCATCCATTCATCATATCAATTTTAGCCATATGAAGCATTTATATATTTTTTATTATCAAAAGCTATATGAAGCATTATTTGATGGATTCTTCTATCTATATATTTTAGATCCATCCATTTTCGAAGATTTTGAGTGCCAGAACACCAAAAATGAGCGCGATTTAACATTTTTTTCTTCTTTAGTAAGGTAATTTAAATTTAATCTAAAACTCACTTTTTTAAAGTTATTTATATGAAAATTTGATTTTATTGTGGGAAGCTAGGTTTTTTATTTGAGGTTTTAATTTCAGTGTATCTTTTAAAGTAAATAATTTGAATGATGTCCAGGTTTTAAAGCTTAAATTAGTGAAAATCATCGAGAAAAGTAATATGAAATATGAGTCCCATTTTAGAAACTCGCCTTCAGCTCTCAAAATGTCAAAGCCGGCCCTAGCTCTCTCCAATGTGAGGGAGTAAGTAGGTTGTGGGTTCAATTCTCATCCTCCACACTATTTCCTACCCTTGTCTTTACAAGGTGTGAGTTGGGTTCTGTTAATTAACTCTTACCACTATAGTTAGTGCTCTCTTGTGCTGCTCCGCAATTGTCACATGTGTATGCGTGCCTACTTTTCAGTTCTCGAGGCTGTCTTGGCCAAATGATTTTGACTCTCTCCCTCTTAAATAGCAAATTTTTTAATCTTATCATATTAAAAGTGATTTTTTTAAAAAAAAATATTATAAATGATCGAAAGATAAAAAAAAGTAATTTTTTTATTTGCTATTTTCTGTTACCTTAGGACTTGAGCCTTATTGGGGAGCAACAAATTCTGGTGGCTCTAATAATATGAGAATGAGTTATTTTTAGATATAGTCAGCACTAGGTGGAAGGCTGTGCACCAAGGGTGCAGGGCACTCTCTTCCTCCGCCACTAGATCTTTGGCCATTCAACCATTACTCGTCATCATCATTATCATCATCGCCATCTTATCACATATATTTGAAAAAATATTAAAAAATACATTGATGGATCCATGCATTGGAAGCCAAGATCACATGTCACATGGCACACACGATCCCCGAAACGATTTGTTTTGTGATCACATGTTATGTGCCTTGTGATTTAAAAGAAAATTGCTTTTTGGGTACTTTTTGCCCTTTAAAACCTTGGTAAAAGTTTGCATAACCCCAAAGTGACTTAGCGCATTAAATTTGACACCTTTGATCACATTTTGGATGGTGGAAATACACCCTATTTATTTTCGTTTTTAGATGAACCTGATTATCATTGGCTCTCTATATTTAGAGAGACCCATGCGCTCAAACTAGAGTAGGGTTCAGGTGGCACCCATCCAAGGAATCAGGTGCCATGACAACTTAGCCAAGGACAGCCAGGTTCGTCTAAAAAAAGCTAAAATGGATATATATCTACCGTCCAAACTATGATCAAAGATGCAAAATTTCAATGCATCAGATAAGACAGGCAGTAGACAAACTTAGATCATATGTAGTACCTATCCAAATTTTTATGCCTACATAATCTATTTTTGACGCAACACACTGAGATGAGACCCACACAAATAGAACCCAAGGCCTGTGCTTCCACAAGGGAAGGGGATCCGTTGAGCTATTGCTCAACCCTTACCAAAAAAGGTAAATTTCTTTACTTAACTAAAAAATATAGGAATATAAAATTTTCAATTATATTGTAAAGAAGTTGGAATTTTTTATATATATTTTTATTTACTTAAATTTTATCTAAATAAATTCCAACTTCTTCGACAACATATAGGTAAATTTTCAATTGAGTTAATACAGTTAGCAATATCAAATTTGGTCATGTATAGAAATGTAATTTTTTCAATTTATATTATGGAAGGAGTGGGGATTATAATCAAAGATTTCAACTGTTTTTTTTATTTCTTTAATCTTTTTATTTATTTGTGTAACTTAGATCACAGTTTTGATCTTCCATTGAATTTCCATGAAAATATGAAAAGAACTGTGTACTGTGTAGCTTGTATTCATTTTCTAAGCATTATCATATAACTCGATTTTATTTTTATTTTTTATCTTGAGATAATTTTCATTTAATCTTAGTCTATGAGACGAGAATTATCATATTATCATTGTACAATAAAAATTAAAAGTGAGCCATTAGTTGGCTAGTTGCATACGAGAAGTTGGCCCTTGCATAGTTCAAACAAAACTTGATATTTTGGGAACATGCCAAGTGAAAAGATCATCTAAGCCGTCTGATTTAAAGGCCATGATCTAATGATCTTTTTGCAAATAATTTCATTTATAGAATTGCCTTGTTTATCACGATGGAGTCGGGTTGGCCTGACGAGTTGAATGGTCTGACTCACCAAGGGTTGGGTGTAGGTCTAAAATCCTGACCAGGTCGTACCTTGTGCACAAGGCTGTCTGTTTCATCTAAGTCGAAATTGGTAGACACCCTAACCCGCATTTTGGAGAGACTGATATCTGAACTTGAACTCGCTACCTATTGCTTTGGGCGGACAATACTTGTCATCGTACCTTTGATCTAACATCTTGACTAGGGTGGAAATCTCAACCCGTTTATCTAGCATAATGGCTCCAGCCCATGGTTTGAAATCTTGAAAGAGATGAGACGAGATGAGGGTATGATTCATTCCAAGAAGCAATACAAAAAATATTAGTTTTATCTTTTAGTTTATATAGGGTGTTAGGCTTGTGCACCATTGAAGTGTATTACTCATTCTATTTGTATATACGACAACTATTTTATCTTTACAATATCCTATCTATATGATGATCGTGTAAATGACTATCATAGTGTGTCCAAATTTGTTCACACTATTATCACTAGTATTTTTTTATTTTTAACGGCTAATATTAAAGATCCTTGATCGGATTATATACTATTGATTAATAGGTCTGATTCTTTTGCTAAGATGTGTTCCAATCGTGAACAATCACTTAGACTGTTTAGATTGATCCAAATATTTGCAACATGGCATAACTGTGAGGTATTCTTTGATGGTGTAGGATTAAACACCTATTTTAATGGTGTAAGATCATTCATAAGGTTATTTTCATTTCATGTCATCTTGCCAAGATGTCTTGGGCTCAGGGTTGTTTGAGACAACTCGAAAATCCGGGATTGCAAAACATGCTCCTGACCGACATTTAAACACACTAAAATGGTGTATAAATGATTTCACGCCATTAAGATTATTCTTTGTATCTCACTGCAGTGAAGTGTGATTTATCATTATGCCATGTGGCACACATTTGTAACCAGCTTAAATTTTCTAAGTGGCAATTCATCATTGAAACATATCTCAACCCAAAGAAACGAGCCTATAAGTGGATCATGTGAACCATTCAATTAACGAACTTTAACATCAGCCATTAAAAATTAAAAACAACAGTTGATATTATAGTTAGGGCTGTCAACGGGCTGGGTCAGGTTCGGGCCGAGCCAGGTTTTCACCTGATTCATTTTTTAAGGAAGATTTTGCGCTTGGGCCCGGCCCGATAGCTAATCGGGCTGAGCCTAGCCCAATTTTGACTTGTTGTGGCCCGAACCCTGCCCGATTAGCTATCCAAGTCGGATTTCTAATAAGTTTTAAGAGTTTTTTTAAAGGCCTAATTTTTTCGGGCCGGGCCGGGCCTTACACTTTGCAGCCTAGGCTCAGCCCGAGTTCTTATTTGGGCTGGGCCCAGCCCGTTTATTAAATCCATAAAAAGTAAGCCGGAACCCAGCCCATCCCGGCCGGGGCCCGGGCTGAAGCCCTGCCCGTTGACAGAATCTATAGTCAATGATCGATCTGAAGGTGTAGTTAATTGAGGATAATATGTGCCTCATAGAAATACATAGTTGATTATACCTGCATCAGAGTTGGTACGCCGGCCGGTCCACCTAATAATAATCAACTCTTTTGGAAACCGTCCTCATTATTGTCGTCGGTGGGTCTGTTTGACTGAATTAGACAAACCAATATTTAGCACGTGTGGTTTGACCATCCAAGTGAGATACATCTTTGACCAAAAGTTATACCATGGGAATATGGGACACGTGCATCTTTGGCTAATCCAAATCATTCATAAAAAAGAAAATCATGTGATCCCATGTTGGGCCTGCAATTTTATATACATCATTCTTTAAATTTAGCATATATATATATATATAGATATTGTAAAAATCTAATGGACCTAGTTCAATCTCACAAAATCGATTTATAAGGTGAGGTTTGCTCAAGTTATATATAATTCTAGCCCAAGACCTCCAAGCCCATAGACAATATGGGACTATTCTAGCACGCTCCCACACGAGTTGGCGGTATTGAACCAAGCCAAATCACGTGGATAATTAATTGAATTGGATGACCTGGAGTGAAGAAATATTCACTTTGATACAATGTAGAAATTTCATAAGCCTAACTCAACTTAACAAAATCGACTTGTAAGATAAAGTTTGGTCAAATTATATATAATCCAAGACCTCCAAACTCACACACAATGTGAAACTATATATATATATATATATATCCTATAATTCATTATTGCAATGTTCAAATTTTATAAAAGAGATCGCTAAAGTGAAGTTGACATAATACCTAATCACTTAAACTAAAAGATTGTTCAAAAATATATGTCATATCGCATCATGTAGGCTAAAAGTAAGCGCCTCTGAGGGTGTCTTACAGTAGCTCTGAGTTTACAAGATTTTAGGTTATAACTAAAATCATCCAAAATTGCTTCATCATCAAATTTCTGCTAGGATGGTTGTAGTATCCTCGAGCCCTCGGTGTAATGGTAAAAGGCGCTGTTGCCTAATATAATAGTAAAAGGCTTCAGTTACATCTACTTTATGCATAAAAAGTTTATGTCCTGTCCACCTCTTAATTATGGGATCAATACTGAGGCCCTCTTTGACAAAACTAATGAAAATCGGTTTTTTCTTTTCACTTCACATGGTTTGTAAATAAAATAACTTATGAGAAGTTTTATTTTTAAATTTTTATAATAATTTGATTTTATTTTATTTTAGCTGTTTGGCTACATTATGTAAAATTATTTTTCTATGACACCATTCTTCACACCATGTGAACCTGTAACCTCACCCCATCTCATCGAGTCAAAATGCATTAATCACTTTGAATTAGAACATTTTTTTTATCCTCACTTTTTACAAGATGGGTCTTGAGATCATGGGCATGCATTCAGATCGTTAGTTTTTTATTCCACATGATGCATCTTAAGACATGCATCAAGCTGAAATACAAATCATGAATCATTTTTTTAAATGGGTGTCACATGAAATTAAAAATCGTCTAATGATATACCCATTATCTCAAGATGCATCATGTGGAAGATTGGGATAAAAAACAATCTCCTTTGTCAGATTCAAAGCAGGCAATGCATGTTGGTTGGAGGAGATGGGGCGAAGTTACAATTTTACAATACAAATAAATTGTACGATTATGAGGTGAGATTGCATCTAAACCGTCTGATATAAAGGTCATGGTCTACAGATCTACAACGCAAAAGAGTGGTGTAAAACTCAATCTCTATCATATGATTCGATAGAATCAACTGTTGAATCATATAATGGCTTTGGAGAGCATTGAGTCATATGATAGAGATTATGCTTGGTGCCAATCTTTTCACTTATGATCTTCAGATCATGGCCTTCAAATTAAGTGGCTTAGATGGCTGCGTTACATTTATTGGCGTTATTGTTTATAGATACCTCTGTTCGTATCCATGCGTTCTCTAAAAGCGCTCACGTCTCAGACCCATAGAGGTACCTACCCTATTCTTTAAAGGGATGAAAGTGATTTCAGATGTTGACGCTTTTTCTAAACCCATAGAGGTACCTATCCTATTCTTTAACGCCATGAAAATAAGCCAACATAAATCTTACTGTTAAAACTATTGACAATTTTGAATAAGACAATGGAGATCATTTTTTGTTCTCATCGTATAGCATGATCAATCACTTTTGGGGATGTGTGTCATGTGGAATCACACTTGACCGTCTGATAGGTGGCCATGATTTCAAGTTCTATTGTCTGGAAGATTGGGATAAAAATGATCTCCATCATTTGATTCAATGCAATCAATGCATTTAAGGGTGGAAACTTATTCAGTTGGTGTAGTCTGTGCAACTGTCGGATCTAATCACCGAAAGATGTAGGTTTATTTTTAAGTACCTCTGTTTGCGCCCATGCATTCTTTGAAAGCGCCCTCGTCCTAGACCCCTTGAAAATCATTGATTTCTTTTAATTAGATGATGGAGATTGTGTTTCACCCTTGATCTTCTACACAATAGATCTTGAGATCATGGTGCACTAATCTAATGGTTAGTTTTTTATTCCAAGTGTCACAGATCCCCCAAAAATGACCCTAAAATCATGTTTGGGCGTGATTTGTGCCATATGATTCAAGGGCCATATTTTGGGGATATGTGACATATGGAATAAAAAATCGACCGTCTGATAGGTTCATCATGATCTTAAGATCTATTATGTTGAAATTCAAGGTGAAATACGACCTCCATTATCTGATTAGAAGGAATCAATGATTTACAAGGGGTATGGAACGTGAGCGCAAATTGAAGTAGCCTTTGTTTTTTGCCGGAACATGGGCTAAAAATAGTTTCAGTAGATTTTCAGTTGAAAATATTTTATGAGTTATTTCTCAAACAACTAGAAATTCGCTTTATGTAAAAAAATTTAAATGTTTATAAGTTTATTTATTTATTATTATTATGCTCATCGATCTTAAGATACTTGGGAAAACCAATATAAATGTTTTCTAACCCAACTTTTAGGTATTAAAAAAACAGAAGGTTTTAGTAACCGTTGATTACTTTATTTAATCAGTGACTAATTAATCATATAGGGACAAAACAAGTGAAGTGAATGATAGAGAACCATGTTTGACCATCTATCTTATTTCTTTATTCTAGATCGACGGCCGTCATCTCTCTCTCCCTTTCTCTCCTTGCCTATTTAGAAGTCAGAGGTGTTATTGCGTCAAAATTGGAAAACTGGCACCTCACTCCAATCAAGTAAAACATGGGTCGTTAACCTAGATAGGCCTACTTGCTTTTATGGTAGAAGAAAGTGATTTGACTTGGCACTTTGGCAGTATGTGAATGCGGCCCAGCTGCACAGTTCATCCACACCGTACACTGTGTTGCACGTTGTAATGCCTAGATTGCAGATCAATATATAGATGGACTCAGCCCCAAAATGGTTCGGATAAGATAATTCTAACCATCTGATCGAAGCAGTAATTGTGCAGTAATGTTGACTGATGCTCATATCCCATTTTGCCCTACATTTGATGGCTTGAAAGGGCCCTTAATCCTACGATCATGATCCTCCAATAGGTTCTTGAGGAGTTTCAGAATCGCGTGGCTACGGCTGTCAGTGTCAGGGGTCAGTTCAGGATTTATTTTTGCCCAATTATTTTCGATTGCCAAATAGAAATTTGGGAGGGGTAATGGCCCGTGTCTTTTCAGGCTAGAACTTTTTAAGCCCAGAATCAACCTTGCCCAGGTTCAAGCTAACCCCACTTTTCCCTTAATTTAGTAAAGCTTGGTCGGGCCGGGATTTGATTAGCCCAATTGTATTTTTCAACTTAAAATTTGGCTCAAACCCAACCTAGATATAATATTGGGCCTGGCTCCGCTTATCTGTTTAAGCTCAAACCTGACTTGAATCGAATATGGTCGGGCAGGGGCTGAACCCAACCCGTTGACGGCCCAACATTCGGACCTATTGGAGTCAATTGGTGATCACGTGTACTACATGTACTATATTCCGATTCGTGGCCCACATATGTTTATTGACAGACATACACGCTTAAAGACCAATTCTACAAGGAGTGATCCGCACGTGAGTAGGCTATTATTAGTTTATTATTATTGGATGTACCCGTAGCCGCCTCGTTTTAGGTCCATTTACCTGATCAGCTAAACCCAAAACATAAACGATTCCACTAACGCCTCAAGCATGGTATCAAATATATACCTGTTGGCGGAGCCGGAATATTTTTTGAGACGGATCCCTTATAATTGTAAGATAGTAATAATAGTAAATAACACTTTAATGATGTGAGATTAAAATTTTTAATTTAATGGTAGAAAATTAATTAAACATTATTTTGTATATAAATGTCTTTCACAAGTTATTATTTCTAAAAATAATTATACTTTGAGTAATAAATTAGAATTTTTATTTTTTATTAAAAAATAATAATTATAACACATTTTTAACTTTAGGAAAAAATCGGCGACAATTTAAGATTTGACATTGGTGATCGGAGAGTGAATGATATGTCATAAAAAGAGATGAGTGATTAAGATTTGAGAGAGAGAAAAAAAGAAGTCAGGGAGACGTTGGGACTTAAGAGTGAGGGAAGAGAGACTCTTGAGAAAGAGAGAGAGAGAGAGATGGAGAGAAACTGAGATTGAGATTAGAGAATGGAGAGTAGCTGGACTGAGATTTGGAGAGAGAGAGAGAGAGAATTTTAGGAATCTATTTCTATTAAATAAATTTGTAGATAAAAAAGTAAGTTTTTAAAATATCTTAAATAGTTTTGGGATTTGGGAGATCTCTATTAAAAGATCTTGCCTCTAAAAAGATTAAACTTAAAAGACTTTAACGAAAAAAATTGTGATGGGGGATCCAGGAACCCCCATTGAACAATGTGGCTCTGCTATGGCCGATACCCATACGTATCAGGTATCAACTCGGGCAGGGCCGGCCTTGAGCCAAGGCCCAAGAGGTTTCCGCCTCAGGCCCCTAAATATTTAGTGGCCCCAAATCTTGAAAGTTTTTACTATTTACCATCTAATTGTTCAATATAATTTTTAGTGTATAAATGTATTGCATTGTTTAGTTGGTTAAGTGACTAGTGTTATTTTACTTTTTACCCAAATGGTTGTGAGTTCAACTCTTCTCAAGTCCCGTATTTACATTTTTTTTAAAATGGGTCATGGAACGAGTCTCTGTCTGGTCGGGTGCAGGTCATTGGTTGGGTCACTAGCCTCACTAGGCTAGGCCAGCCATATATATTGACCTAGTAAATTCTCTAGCCAAAATTTTGATCGGACTAGATTTGTTTGACCAAATCCTATATATATATATATGGTACCTCTAATCGCACCCACGCATTCTCCGAAAGCACCCATGTCCCAGACCCCTTGAAAACCATTGATTCATTCGCATGAGATGATGGAGATCACTTATCAAACCTATCTTTCACAAAATAGATATTCAGGTCTTGGCAAACATATCAGATGGTCAATTTTTATTCCATGTCACAAATCCTGAAAAAATGGCCTTGAATTATATGACACACATCACGCTCAAACGTAATTTTATGGCCATTTTTTTGGGATCTATAACACATTGAATCACAAACGGACTCTTTCATAGATGCACCATGATATCAAGAGCAATTGAGTGAAAGATATGTGTGAAAAACGATCTCCATCTTATGATTCGAATGATTCAATAGTTTTCAAGGGGTCTAGGATGTGGGCGCGTTTAGAGGTACCCGTGTGTATATATATATATATATATATATATATATATATATATATATATATATATATATATATAACCCTAACTTTAAAATAGTGATTTCTGACTCGTTACAGTTCATTTTTTGTAAATGACTTGTTAATTTTGATTTATTAAACGAGACTTATCCAATGAACCTAGTTTTAGAATTTTTTAAGATTGTTAAAGTGGTACAAAACGACAGTGAAAGATTCAATGGTTGTAAAAGTAATAAAAATATTAAAATATTATTGGTTGGGTTACTCGATCCGTCGGGTACGTTCTATTATTTAAATTTTTTCTTTTTATATTGCATTTTTTTTAAAATATAGACTTTTGTTAATTTGTTTGTTTCATTTTCAAATTATAAACAATAGATGGAATATGAAGATATTTGTGATCTAAAAGCAATAAGTATTATTTTATTTGTCGAAAAAAAAATTATGGCAATTTTTTTTATTTTTTAAAATTAATATGAAAGAGGGGCCCCATTTTTAGAACTTGCCTTGGGCCCCCAAAATCTTAGGGCCGGCCTTGAACTCAGGTATCGTTGATACGGTCCTCTATTTTCTCAATATATTTTTTTTAAAAGGGCACCGATATAACTCGATTAGTATCAGCCAATACATATCGGTCCTCTATAGACTGATACCCGATACCAATACCAAGTTTGATATATTGCCTTGAGTAGGGATAATGGCTCTTGACCAACATTTACACACCAAGTGGTGTTTAAATGACTTAAACTATTAAAATGTCACTTTTATCCCATATCAAACATGGAGATAAGTGGATGTATATCATTTCATTGACAAACTTTAATATCAGTCATTGAAATTAAAACTAACAGCTAATATTATAGTCAATGGCTTGGATGGTTTAAATTTTTCTAGAACACCATTTTTGGACATGTTGCACTTCAATCTGTGATCTATCACTTTGATGGTTGGGATCACCCACATCTTAAACCATTGATGGTGCAAGATCATTTAAATGACGGTCAGGAAAGCCAGTACTAAAAGTATAAGAGCGTGGGATAGAACGATGACTTGGAACCAATTCATGGAGAAGAGTGAGCGAATCCCGAGTCCAATCAGTTGAACCTTTAGCGGTTTTCAACCATTGGATGGAATGGATTTTTACATGTAAAAATATTTGTCCTATTTGTATATGAAAGTGGAAGCTATGAAAGTCAAGATTAGATTACATTTGCGGGTTCTTGAATACCATCTATTTACATATGTATAAGGACTAAAGAGCAAGGATCAAAATATCGGGTAAAATTTCGGTTGCAGGATTAACCGAATCTGAAAATTTGGACCGAAATTTCGGCTGAAAACCAAAAATTTGGCCCAAATTTCGGGTCTCATACAAATTTGGACCGAAATTTCAGTCCAAATTATCATTTCACTGGGGACCAAAACCGATAATTTCGGACGAAATTTTGATCCTTGCTATAGATGAGGCATCTCTTTCTGTCTCTCTGTCTCCCTTACATGAGTTTGTAATAGGTATCCGGCAGGAGCATTGTGAATGGTGCACAGGTCGGCTTCTACTAATTTGCGCTAAGATATTCATGCATCGCATGAGTTTTTATTTTGATCAGTGCTCGTACGATTTGCACGAATTCCTCTAATGCACGATCGAGTTCTCCTTTCATCACTCCCGTGCACATGTTTCCATTGCCCGTGGACCGATAGCACCATATACACTATACATACTTTCTAACTAGGGCTCTCAACGAGCTGGGTTCACGAGCAAGGGTCAACTTGAGTTCGGCTTTTTTATATTCATGGCGATCTTGAGCCTAACTCTTTTACATTCGCGCCTAAATAACTCACCTCTAGCTTAGCTCTAATGAGCACAAGCCAAGTTTAAGTCATAATGTGCTATATTATTTTTAATATTCATCTAAACTGTCCACTTGTGCTCCACGTGGCCCCCAAAAAGTGTTTCGAGTGCCACATGGATCTTGGAGGACGGTCACGGTCCTCCATTGGAGGATCTAACCGGCTCCATATATATATATATCGAATCGAGCCGAGCTAAAAACTACAAATTATTCAACTCGTGCACGGCTCGATTACAAACGAGTTCTTAACTTATAGCTCTGCTCGGCTCGCGAGTCAACTTCAGAGCAGGGTACTTTCCATCTTATTTTTTTCAAGCCAGCTCCTTGATAGTCCTACTCCTAACCCTTTTTGGATTATTCTGTTATAGAAACCAAGAGCCGCCTGTGCTGACATTTATATAAAGAAAATCATGTAGATTGCAGTGGGGTTGGGGGATGCCTACTTCCTCAAAGTGGAGAGTTTAGCTAGTGAAAAGAACTTGTGAGAGAAACTGCTATATTCCTATTTATAATGTTTTTAGGGTTAAAGAGAGCTCACCTTCCGCCTGATATAAACTATTCACCCTCCCCCTTTTGAGTTATATGGCATACTTTTTGGCCCAATTCAATTTGCCCAATTTGCTAAATATTATAAGAAAAATATCTGCCCAAACAAAAGAAAATCCTCACCCAAGGGTTACCCAAGGGTTCAAACTATTCAATTTAGGAAGTTTAATACCAACCGTCTAGCATATCTAATTTAAGGTTTATATATACTAAAAATTCATAGGTTTAATTTTATATATATATATATATATATATCCTCCAATGGACATAGTTTTAGGCTCTACAAAGGGTCCTACACTGTTACATAACTTTACAACTTGGATCAAGTAAAAAGGTGTGCAATTTGTTGGCACTATATATCTTGAAAGTGGGAACGTGCGAATGTTATCTTAAGCGAAAGAAGAGTAGAACCGTTCTTTAAGTATAATTTAAATATGTGCTTAAAGGCCGGCCTCACAAATGTTAACACAATAAACTCATTTTAGCAAAGCAAAAAAGCAAAGAAAATATAAGCGCACTTTAGAAAAACAACCTTGAAAAATAAACGTTTTAGCAAAACAATCTCGAACTTAAACGTTTTAAAAAAATAGTGCTTTCACGGTTTTCAAAACTTTAAAAACCCAATAAACGTTTGTTTTTCGAGGTTGTTTTTCTAATTATCCCAAAATATAACCCAATATTATTAGACATTTATTGGCTGAACCCAATAGAGATCCAAATGGGTCGTTTCCAGTCCAGGTCACGGTAGGCATGATGAACCTGACCCATTTTATAATTAGTTTTAGATTTTGAGTTGCGTGTTACTTTTTAAGATGTGTGTCATAGGAAACATTGCCAATTTGAAGAACATGATCTATGGCATAAAAGATTGAGACAAAAAAAATGCAAAAATTAGCGGCTGCTATGTAAATTTCAGACACAATTAAATTTTAAAGGTATTTACTGTTTTGAATTAAATGATAAAAAGATATTCTTTTCCTAATCTTTGGCATCATATAGATTAATAAATTTGGAAAGAAAAACAACTCTAATGACGATATTGAAAAGAAGATCATTGGAAAAGGAGAGAAGTAAAGTGCACGTCCGCACGACTTACTGATATTGTACAAAGACTCTGCAATGTAAGGAAGTCTACCTGCGTTACAAGGTCGCGCGAAGGTGGAGTTCACTTTCCTGCCGTACCACTTATCAAAGACAAACTCTTTATCTCAAGTTCTCAACCCTAAGGTTAGCAACAATAATACTTTATACTTTAATAAACTTAATCGTTTAGTGAGGTAGATGTGGAAAAGAATGAACCGCAGGGACCATCAACACCAAATATATATTATGTACCAACTAATATATATTATATTTTAACTTAATTAGAAAAGCTTACCTAGAGAGAACAAAAGAGAATCTTTTTCCTATGTATAAAATAGGTCTAAAACGACGGCATCCAATCCAAGACTCGGTATCACGGTAATTTGCCCAAAGTTATTTCTAAATTTTTTTTCACAAAAATGCCTTTTCACAGTTGAAGTTTGAGTTAAATTTTTATATATTTTTAAATTCAATATATCATGTTTGTGAGATGAATCCTATTATTGGACTTGTGTTTTGAAGGGCAAAATTATTTGAAATTTTTTCATTTTTCTAAAACCCTAAGGGGGACCAGTGAACCTAAGAGAATGGTAGCCCAAATGGACCACCCACCCCATATGATTCAAACCTATGTTACTTAATTTGTTCATTCACCCAGCGAATTGCGAATTGGATACATCGAATCAAATTCACCGTAACAAGCGAATTGCTGAATTAAGGCCAAGTATTTTACTAATAAAGTTTTGAAAGTATAAAAAGATGATTTGAACCTAAATCTTATGTAATAAAACTCATCCTAGTTGTGTGAATTGAAATTGTTTTAAAATAGAGAATTGCAACCCGAATTCAAATTGAGCGAATCAACGAACTAAGTAACTATGGTTCAAACCATACAACCCCGTCTTAGAGAACCATTTTCCTGGTTAAAACTAGGTATAAAGATATAATTAATTAAAAACCACCTGTCAATATTGTAAGCAAGGTATAAAAGATCGGCCGATACCGATACGTATCAATTTTTGCTCAAACCGATGCATATTGGTATCCCGTATCGGTATCGCCCGTATCAGCTGATATGTCTCGATTTCGACCGAGATTTTTAGTTTTTTTTTTTTTTTTTTTCAATTGATCGATCCGTATTGGCCTCAGGCAAACCGATACTCGAGACCGGTACCGATTTTAATACCTTGTTTGTAAGTAAACTATTTATTAGGTCATTATAATCGTATCGTAAATAATATAAGTTATCAATTTATCACAACTCTTATTTTTTTTATACGACTATTCGGTCGAGATAGCCTTGAGAACCAAGGAGCAGACACGCATACACATGTGACAGTTGCAGAAGGGAGCACAAACTATAATTTTAAAGATTAACTAAAAGAATCCAACCCACACTTTATATAAACAAGTGTGGAAAACAGCGTGAAGGACAAAATTGAACTCACGATCTACTCCCTCACATTGGAGGGAGCATACCAACCATGGTAAAAAAAATGGGACTATTTTCTTTTTCTTTTTTGCTTATTTTTTAAAAAATAGGCCAATACGTATAAATTGAGTCGTATCGGTCATCCAAGGACTGATACCCGAGTCCGATACCGATTTTGTTCCCCTGGTACCAAGTGGCCTAATGACTCTTCGGTTGTTTTCGTTTTTTAACTTTTTTTTGCGAATAAATGATAAATCGTAACAAAAAAATAAAAAAGCGCTTGTATTTTCGTCGTTATTGCGGGCGACCATGTGAAGTAGGAATTGTTTAAATTGATCGGCCCGTTTTGGCGTCGGACGAAGGTAAACTGTTAGACTTAGGCTTAGCCACTGGGTACCGGATCTCCCGGTAATTATAATCTCAGCTTTCAATTTCCCCCAAAGGGGGACGGCGGAAAAATGGCACCTCAGTCAAAGGGTCAACCTTCTTGTAATTTAAAATAAACCTCTTACCTGGTCCAGTGTTCCAGCCTGAAAAGTTGTACTCGTTTCTCACGTCTCTCTCGCTCTCTCTCTCTCTCTCTCTCTCTCTCTCTCTCTCTCTCTCTCTTACATGAGTTTGAAGTCTTCTTTGCAACAACAAGTTAATGCGTTGTATTTCTTTACATCCAACTATTCAAACCCACAAGTATATATAAACACCCATTGCTTAATCTGAATTAAATCCAAAATCTCTGTTGCCCTGCCCATCTTCTCTCTCAAGTCTCATCTGGGTGATTTTACAAGCATGAAGTTCTCAACTCTACACATTATCCCATGGTGCCTCCACGTGATGGGAAGCCACATACCCTGTGTTCACCTCCGCCACAACCATCCAATCGAAACTATCAAACTCATAAGATCAGACGGCACAGTTAACATCTACCACAGGCCAATCAACGCCTCAGAACTCATGATCGAGTTCCCAAAACACCTCATATGCCACTCCGATTCCTTCTTCATAGGCAAAAAAATCCCACCTCTTTCTGAAAACGACAAGCTTAAATTGGGTAACAAATACTTTCTTCTCCCAAAACCCGTTTTTCAGTCTGTTCTATCTTTCGTCACCCTCGCCTCAATTGCCTCCTCGGCTCCTCCTACGACTACGATTACGAAGAAGAACGAATTGTTAAAAAAGACGGCGAATATCCGGGCTTTCGATATACATAAGACGAAATCAGGGATGCTGCAAATACGAGTGTCGGATGAGTTCATATCGAAGCTAATGGATGCTGGAAAAAGAAGCAGTACTGAAGAAGAAGATAATTCGAACACAAAGAATGATAGAGTATGCACCACAGCGGAATTAAAGAAAGATTATACAAGGTTGGTGGAGTGTAGGGATAAGCTGTGGAAACCCAAGCTTGAAACTATACGGGAATCGGGGAAGAAGAAGTTTACTTCATTTGGGATCAAGAGAAGAAAGAAGTCTCAATCTAAAGGACCCCAAAAGACGAAAACGAAGATAAGGAAATTAGATCATCTTCACGCACCTTCTTCTTCCAAGATCAAAGGGAAAAAAGGGTTCCGAATCTTGCGATAGCTTTTCTTTTTTTTGTTTCTTCATCCTAATTGATGGGTATTTTTAGTTTGATGTAAATTGTAAAATTGCATTATAATATAGAAGCTATATTCTTTCTTCATCTCTCTCATTTTTATTTTTCCTGATAATAAGTATCCTCCTCTCTCATAATTATATCTTATCTAACGAATGTAGATGTTGTTGGGTCCCGTAAAATTTGGATCGTTGGTCGATGTCCTACCGTCATATGTTCGCTGAGAGAAGCGCTTTGATTAATTAAGGATTTCCCACAAGCATCTATTACCTGATCATTGGCTTTAGTACCCTTGGATCCATTGTAGTGCTATCACCACACATTACATTTTTACACACAAATGAGATTTTATACTTATATATATAAACTTCACAGATATATCATCAATGTCACAAGGTGAAATGATCCTCTTTAATCACATAACATTCAATGATTAATCATAATTAAACATATAGTTGTAACCGACTAATACATAATGAAATTCTTAATCTCTATTAATGAGGTCGCATGACCACATGTAACAACATCTCCCACTTGGCCATGGAGGCCGAATCAATATATTATAATTGTCTTTGCTATTGTAGGATTTATTATTTTTCATCGGTCATGAGGTTTTACACGCCAAAAGCAGATTTACTCATCACAATAAAACATATCATGGTCATGAGGTTTTGCACGCTAAAACAGATTTGCCGGCCATGATAAAACTTATCTCAATCGTGAGGTTTTGCATGCTAAAGCGAATTTTTCCATCACGATAAAAATGATCTAAGTCATGAGGTTTTACATGCCAAAGCGAATTTACCCATTATGACAAAATTTTCTTATTATGAGATCTTATACACTACATTGCTAAGTAGTTTGTATACCATCGAATCATTTTTGTACACTATCTTCCATCATTGTACAAACCTGAACATTAAATTGGAATAAAAAAATATATTTTTGATCATAGATATTTATACGCTTAAAGCGAATTTAATCAATCATGATAAAATTTCAAGTGCTTTAAAATTAATAGACTTAGGCGTCCCTAAACCCAACTAGCCATATATAATTCTTGAACAAAATTTCGCACTTATACTCTTTAACAAAGGGTCAGCAACCAATAGAGATATATGATGCATCGTCCCTTTACCCTTCTCAACTACATAAATTTTAAATCGAACGAACTTTAATCATACTATTAACAATGTAACCGATGGATTTCTCATAAAGAGACCTTAATCACCCTTCTAATCACAATATGTGTAATGATTATCATCAATCAATATATTTCATTAATCAATAATTAATATGTAATTATAACCGTTAGATGACATTCATAATCATATTCCAACATCTCCCACTTGGCCATGAAGGTCAAAACATATGGTTATATAAGACATTTGGTTTAACCATTGGACTAACCCATCAAAAAAAATATAAACAATTAAAATGAGAGATAAATATGTAGGCTATGAGGCTATTTACCCGTTTTATTAACCATGTCATATTAAATCTCACATGTCATGAGGTTTTATACACAAAGTGAATTTCTCCTCATGAACATGTCCAATACCCGACTGTATAAGTCTATTTGGATGTTTCCAAAAAATTAAATCAAATATCATATGATAATCTAATTATGCTCCCATTGTTCTAGACATTTCTTCATATGTTTTTAAAAAATTATGGAATTAAGGTTCGAAAAACATATTGATATCGGTTTAAGTTTACTGATTCATGTGTTAAAGCTCTTTGATTTTTATATCTGATGACGAGAATAATTCTGGTCGTTGATTGGATAGTGCAACAACATTCTCTTCATTCTCTGGAGTCCAGGGATCCAAATAGATCGAGAGTCCGACTTGTAACGGTCAAGATATTGACAAATTGCTCACTCACAAATACACACACTTTGTATTAGTGATCTGTATTGAATCTAAAGTAACTTTAAGGCCTTGCTTGACAAAACTCATGGAAAAAATCTTTTTTTTTTTTCACTTTACATGGGCTTGTAAATAAAAGAACTCATCGAAAGTTTTATTTTAAATATTTTACAATGGTTTGGTTTTATTTTTTTCAGCTATAAATAAAAGAACTCATGAGAAGTTTTATTTTTAAAATTTTACAATGGTTTGGCTTTATTTTTTTCAGTTGTTTGGCTACAATGTGTAAATTATTTTCCTAAGGTACCATTATTCACTCTATGTGAACCTGTAACCTCACCCCATTTCCTTGGGCCAAAATACATTAATCGCTTTGAATTAAAACATGAAATTGTTTTTTGTCCCAACTTTTTACAAGATTGGTCTTGAGTTCATGGGCATACCCTCAGATAGTTAGTTTTTTATTCCGCGTGGTACACATCCCAAGCGGTAACTCTAAACTCGTGAGACATACATCAAGCTCAAATATAAATCACGGGTCATTTTTTGGAATGGGTACCACATGAAATAAAAAAATTCGTCTAATGATATACCCATGATCTCAAGATGCATCATGTGGAAGATTGGGATAAAAAATAATCTCCTTTGTCAGATTCAAAGCGGTCAATGCATGTTGGCCGGAGGGGATGGGGCGAGGTTACGATTTTACAGTGTTAATAAATGATACGATTATGAGGTAAGGTTACATTTAAGCCATCTGATATAAAGGCCATGATCTACAGATCTATGACACAAAAGAGTGGTGCAAAACTCAATCTCTATCATATGATTCGATACAATTAACCGTTGAATCGGATAATGGCTTTGGAGTACATTGAGTCATATGATAAATATTACGCTTGGCGTCAATCTTTTCACTTATGATCTTTAGATCATGTCCTTCAAATTAAGCGGCTTAGATGGTAGGGTTACATTTAAGTCGTTTGATCTGAAGGTCATGATCTAAAGATCTACTATGCAAAAGAGTGGCACAAAACTCAATTTCTATCGTATGATTTGACATAATCAAGTGTTGAATTAAATAATGGTTTCTGAGTGTATTGATTAATATGATGAAAATAATGTTTGGTGTCAATCTTTTTTGCCTAAGATCTTTAGATCATGAGTTTCAAATCACATGGTTTAGATGGAGTCCTAACATGGCACAAGTTTCACATGTCAATTCTTTCTTTTAAACTATGTGCAAAGGCCAACTTCAAATGTACAGTAATCGTTGTCAAAACATGTTACACCATGCTCACTATCACTTTTGGGGATATGTGCCATGTGGAATCCACATGTGGTCGTCTAATAGGTGGGCCATGATCTCTAGATTTATTGTGCTGAAGAAGGGACGAAAAATGATTCCCATCATCTATATCAAGACAATTAACACTTTTAATGATGTAAACCTTAAGCTGCATAAACCAATTTTTCGATTGGTGCAAGGAAGGAGTGGTCGTCTGATAGGTGGGCTAAAAAAAATTTCAGCAAAATTTTTCCTATAACTTTTATTCGGACTATTTCCACTTCTTTCCTCAAGCAAGTGGGACCCACCGTGTTCTCAAACAACGGAATAAATTCAAATCCGTAAAAATATAACTATTTTACATATTTTTACGAGTTTTTGTGAAAAACTCGTGTTGCCAAACAAGGCCTAAGGGTGTGAGAGGAGATAAGATTTGAATTATTTTCACTCAAATCAGCTTGGCTAAGCTTGACTTGGTCAACAAAAATTAGAAAGAAAAAAAAAATTAATAATTTGTCACATAATACTGAAAATATGATGATGTTGAGGAGATCTAATGAGCGTTATGCTAACTTCGACGACGACAATGCAACAACAGAATGGGAATCTAATGGAACTTTGGTGATGGCAAATCCGACGACGATCTCATTTCCCCTTTATTTTGCCCTTTTTGACACCCAAGGCCATAGATGTTGGCTGCCGACGAATGACAACCACTAGCTACGATTATGGCACGAAAACGTAACTTAAGCTTTGATGCCAATGTTGGGTCCCCTAAAATCTGGATAGTTGATCGATCACCTACCGTTATATGATCACCGAGAGAAGCGTCGTTAGGCTGGTGATTGCTTTGATTCATTATAGACTTCTCACGAGCATCTATCATCCGATCCTTGGCTTTGGTGCCCTTGGATCCATTATAATGCTATTACCACACATTGCATTTCTACACACAAATGGGATTTTAAGCTCATATATATAGATTGCTCGGATATATCATCAATGTCACATTGCGCCATGTAAGCAGTCACTTGTTGCTTTGCTGATTGAGGTTCGCTCATTATTATTTTTCACATAAGTTGTTGGTCTGCTTACATCGTGCCACATAAGCAGCCCATTGAATGATCTGTTATTTGTAGTCCGCATATTTTCAATCGTTGATTACTAGTCATAGATAGTGGTCTACGATGGGTAAAAAGTGTGCGCGTTTGCTCTTTGGGAAAGGGGGCCCCATTTAGAGCTGAAAGAGAGACAAGAAAGGGATCAAATTTGGAGGGAAAATGGATTGAGGAATGCTAAATTGCGCCGTTCAACTATAGGAAAATAATCGAAGCACGTGGTCCGTAGGCTGCATTTGAGCTAGCTCTATGTTTTTTTGGCTCCAGTGGGAAACTACTTTTTTATACCGTAACTCGGCTTTTCCCTCTATTTGTTCGGTTGTATTTGGGTTAACTCTTATAAGAGCAGAAGCAGCTCCTGCTCTCTATCAAAACAGATAAAATTTGCTCTAAAAGAGAGCAGATAAGAAAGCAGTTTTACAACTCAAAGCAAATCCCCATAAGAAGAAATGGGGTGAGAAGCTGTGTTATCAAACATGAAGGCAGTTCTCTACCTGAGCGAAAAAGAAAAAGCGCTGCTCTTTGTCCTGAAAGAACTAATCAAAATACAGCCTTCTAACAGCAGCCCGAAAACTGTTTTAAGTGATAAAACTAGTCTGTAATGAAATTACTTGTAGGACACTGCCCTCCTCAATTTACAGAGTCATCAACTGATGTAACAATTCATCAAAAGTGATTCTCTAATAAACGTTATCCACCATTCTCCCAAGGTTGGCGGAGAGAGATTGATTCGATCCCAAGTATGATGCTTGGAATTGTTACCTAATACCAACCCAAATTCATCTCCACTAAGCAATGCCAGAAGTGCAAAACATTAATAATGCATAATAACTAAATATATATATTCTAATACCTTTCTCGTAAGTGCATGTTCCTTTGAAGAATTATTAGTTCTTCCGTCTTCATAAAGCAAGTGGAGATGAATGGCCAAAACCATTTGATCATGTTTTATGGTTTTAATCGTTTGTCAGTGAAATTGATAATTATTGGATTCAGCTCATTAGACTAGGGGTATCAATGAGGTGGATCAAGTCAAATTCGGACCGAGCTTTGAATGGCTAAACTCTAAATTCTACGTAAAAGCTTAGCTCGATTAGGCCCATTTAATAGTGGGATCGGATCGGTCCATCCCAAATCAGGCTGGACCACTGCGGGTAAGCCATTTAATTTACTCTTAAATGGTTGGTCTTCATTACCAGGTTTTATATTCCTATAAACTAGGCACAATCTAATTTATGGGATGTGATACGTAATATAATCTGACCTTTTGATAGTATGCTTATGAGGTATCAAAAATTGGCCGATACCGATACGTATTGGTTTTCGGCCAAATCGATGTGTATCGGTATCACCGATACCTATCACCCATATCGGGCGATACGTCTCAGTTTCGATCAAGACATCTTGTTTTCTTTTTTTTATTGTTTCTTTTTTTTTGTTTACAAAATCGACCGATACATATCGGTATTGGCCGATTCGTATCGGCCCCGGGCAAACCGAGACCGATACCGATTATCTTTCTTATGATCACATAATCCATTGTGTGAAAGATTGGGATGGAAGGTGAATCTTCATTGTCGGATTCAAAGCAATCAACTGTCTTGGTATTGGTTCCCTTAGGGTTTTGGTGGGTGCAAAGTAATGTATCCTAATGAAGCAGTAGAAAATGTTTATGGCTTAAGTGCCAATAGGTGGTAAAAGTTTTTAAGATTTACCCTTAAGGGTCAAAAAAATGTATTATTTGCCTGAGAGGATTCAAAGCATGTTAGGTTTTCAAAGTTTTTACCCAAGGGCATATTTGGATATGGAGAAAAGAGAGAGAATATTTAGATTTGGATTATATTTTCCCTAGTTTTTCGTTATTTGGAAGCCACTTAAGGGCCTGTTTAGATAAAAACACGAAAACGTGGGAAAATAAAATAATATTCCTATATTTTCTCATTGATACCTAAGTTGTAGGAAATCATAAGATTCCGTCGTTTTCCTTTATTTTCCGCTATTTGGATAGCCACATTGCTAACTGAGAAAACGCAGGATTAATCAAATCCTGTGTTTGGATACATATGCAGGAAATTATAGGAAAATAATATATCCTAACAAAAAAAATAGCCAAATGACCAAAAACTTATATATGTATTAAGTTTTTTTTTTCTCTTTACATATCTTAGTGAATTGCCCTGGTGGTTGACTTAGTTCTTTGTGAAGGTTAGGTTAAGTTCAAACCTTGTTATGTGTAATAAATTATTTATTTTTTTGAATTACTTATACTAAAGCATATACAACATATATGTGAGTATATAGCTCTACAACATAGTAGAGCCTATTGTAAAAGAAATCTCTCCAAAAATAAGTCCATGCAATACCTAAATAGATGGAGGAGAGCTTAAAAATTGGCCAAATTGGGATAAGTGTTAGAAAAATATTAAGAATAAAAATCCGAAAATGATGAAATAGGCATTAGAAATTAGACTCGAGGCACGTAATTGCTATCTTTAAATTGTTATTCGCTCCCTACTCGAGTAAATCCTTGAGTTTGCAAAATGGTTCCAGCAAAACGTTTCCAAGATACAACGAGTCCAATATCTTGGATGTGATTTGTTACTTTGCAACAGTAGAGGATTGCCCCAGAAAACTCAATCTGATGAAATACCAACAAAAGAAGATAGCAACAGAAATTCTCAAGTTTTTTGCAAAGATTTCAATAGATTTCAGAGTATATAAATTTGTGTTCTAAGGTCTCCTTATATAGACTTTTCAATATGATTGTTGAACCAAAAGTCATATTTTGGACAGCTCAAATCTTTCTAAGATCTCAACCACTTCATCCAACGGTTGTATGAAAGGTTACACATTTTCGAATTGAAATTTAAAAAATTACACACCTTTAAAAGCGATTATGAAACGATTAGGTCCAACGGTCAACATTTGACCCAATAGAATTGAATTAATCCACTGATTAATGGCCCATTAAACTCGATCCGGCCTATGAATAATCTTACCGTTGGATTTAGCTGGTCAAAAAGTCACACCTCTCATTGCAACGATGCGCACATGCAAAGTACAAAGTGTGTGCGCCTAAAGTGCTAATGCGCCTAAATGCCAACCACCACGCATACATGCGTGAATGCGGCGGCTTGACGCTAGGCACACTCTTCTCTTCTTATTGTTAAACAATAATAGAAGGTGTAAGGTATTATATATATGATAGACACATTTTACATTTATCAATGTGAGACTAACTGAACATTCATGACCTAATACCCGCTCTCATCCAACAGTTGCGAAGACAGGGAGATTGGGATACCACCATAACAGCCTCTTTTCCATCCTACTGTAGCTTTTCCCACTCTCCGCAGTCGACGGAACACCTCCTACGTTGTTTCTATCGAAAATGGATTGAAGAAAATATATATTCGGTGTTCAGAGTTCTTAGTTGTTCGTCTCCTTCAAAGTGGGTCTGGGAAGAAAGAAGCTCTGACAAAAAGAAAAATTATGGTGTAAATACTAATAAAGGCTCAAATGGCAGTTGTTCAATCAACTCAGTTTGGATGCTTCTTCGGATTCCAAAACCCAGCAATCAGAACCCAAAACAAGCGACCCGATCACCTTCAAATCCACCAACAACCAACCAAAGGATACCATCTTAAACATTCGGGTAACTCTGGAGAATTAACTAGTGCCCACCAAGTGTTCGATCAAATTCCTCAAACAAATACCTACGCTTGGAACTCCCTCATTCGACATTATCTAAGCAGTGGAAACCCAGAAGAAGCTTTTTCTGTTTACAGGCAAATGCTACTCAGAAGTGTTCGTCCTGATAAATACACTCTTCCTGCTGTTTTGTCGGTTTCTCGCGTATTTGGTAGCTTATTTAATGGAAAGCAGATTCACGCCCACGCCTTCAAGCTCGGGTTCAGCTCCGACAAGTACGTGATCACAGCTCTCATGGAAATGTATGGGCGCTTTGATGGCACCGAAGCAGCTCACCAATTGTTCGAGAAATCGTCTCTGAGAAATTCAGTTTCTTGGACTTTGATGGCCGGGTTATACGCCGGAGAAGGCAAACCTGATTTAGCTTTAGAAGTGTTTAATCAGATGGTGACTTCAGGTATCAAAATTGACTCGGTGTCGTTGGCTACTGTTCTCGGAGTCTGTGGGCGTTTAAAGTCGCTTCACGAAGGTAAAAGGGTTCACGAAATTGCAAGGACAAATGGTTTGGAATGTGATAATATTGTAGGTAATTCACTAATGAAAATGTACTTAGATTGTGGAAGCATTGAAGATGCTAGAAGAGTTTTCGATCAGATGCTGTTGAAAGATAGCATCTCTTGGACAGCAATCATCAGTGTGTATGTGCAGAACGGGGGATTCAATGAGGGTCTCAAACTATTCCGAGCGATGCATTTGGAAGGGACAAAATCCGACTCTTTCTCGATTTCTAGCATTCTTCCTGCTTGTGCAAGAATGACTGCTCACAAGCATGGAAAAGAAATCCATGGACATACAATCAGAAACAATATTGAATTGAATCCAGCGGTCCAAAATGCTTTGATGGACATGTATGTGAAATCCGGATATGTGGAATCCGCATCGAAGATCTTTGCAAGAATGAGAGAGAAAGATGCCGTTTCATGGACGGTGATGATACTTGGTTACAGCTTACATGGTCAAGGAGAGGTCGGGGTTGAATTGTTTCATGAAATGGAAAAGGACACGAATATAAAACCTGATCGGATGGCTTACAATGCTGTACTCCATGCATGTAATACTGCAAGGATGGTCGAGGAAGGGAGGTTTTACTTTAATCGCATTTGTGAACCCAAGTCTGGGGAGTACACCTTAATGGTGAGTCTCTTGGCTCGGGCAGGACTCTTTGAAGAAGCACGGGCCTTTATGGAGGAACACCAGATCGGTCAGCATACCGAAGTGCAGAGGGCGCTTCTCAGTGGCTGCAGGATCCATCGGAAGCCAATGATGGGTAAGAGAATTGTTGATCGACTTACTGAGTTGGAACCTCTGAATGCCGAGAATTATGTTTTGCTGTCAAACTTTTATGCTGCGAATGCAAAATGGGATTTGGTCAATAGATTCAGAGATACGATTAAAGATATGGGTTTGGAGCCAAAGAAAGCATACAGTTGGATTGAGATTCGAAACAAGGTCCATGTGTTTGGGGTAGGTGACGTTTCCCACCCACGATCAGAGAGGATATATTGGAAATTACAGGATTTTATGAAAATGGGGGAAGCATGTGTGGTGGGTGATGACTTCAGTTTACATGATGTAGATGAAGAAAGGGAGTGTATTCCTTGTGGGCATAGTGAAATGTTGGCCATTACATTTGGATTGATCAGTACACATGCAAAAGCAACGGTTTGTGTTACCAAGAACCTTCGTGTATGCCGCAATTGCCATAATTCCATGAAAACTATCTCTAAGATAGTGAAGAGAGAGCTTGTGTTGAAGGATCCCAATAGATTTCACCATTTCAAGGATGGGGTTTGTTCATGTGGAGACTTTTGGTGATTTGTTAAAGCCATACATACATCAGAATCAGATGAACTAGAAAGCAAAGATTTATAAGGCAGAACAAATGGGACTGTTTGAATTATAAGTAATGAGATTGAATTGAATTAGAATCTGATCTTTTTGAGAGTGGAGATTGTAGAGTTTCATACTTGGGCATGAAAATGATCAGAATTGATTCCATTTGCTTCAACCCTTAGATGAAGTGTTGAAAAACCTGACTTGATGTCATCACATTCTTTCAGTTCTTGATTCTGCTGTGATTGGAGAGATCGACTTTATTTGAATTTTCATCTTGAAATAGATGTAAAATGGTAGTGATGAAATGAACTGTTGACGCCAAAATGACCTTCGCAAACAGAGGATTCCAGCGATTTGCGAGTGAAGGATCGAAGTCACAACTCAACGAAAATAAAGATAAAGAGAACATGACAAGAGAACAGGAGGAAGCCTACACATAAACCATGCGGAGGGAACCTGGCATCTTCCGCTAATTACAGGGGAGCAGAAAAGAGCTTCATTGTATCTCCGGTAAGATGGTAGACGGGTAAATTCTGAGAACTGAAATTTTGATAATCTAATTTGTAATATTTAATTTAATTGTTTTCCCTCTTGGAATAAAAGGTAGAATTCAATAATTTGATTGGTTTCCCATATTGAATAAAGATAGAAGTATGAGTCACTTCTAGAGTGATCTGTATTGGATGCATGCTTTAAGGGTCACCAGGAATCAGCAGCGCCACGATGTAAAGGTCTGGAGGATGAGCAAAAATGGGGACTTCTCGGTTCAGTCCTTTTACTCGCCATCTCGTTTCGGCCGCTGATTACAGCTGATTGGCACTTCATCTGGAAGGCGTCGATCCCTCCCAAAGTCAAAAATTTTGTGTGGACCGCTGTTAGAGGTTGCACCTTAACCATCGATCAACTGATTATCAGGGGCAAAGATATCCATAACCAATGTCCGATGTGCCTTTCCTTGGAAGAAGCAATCCCCCACCTCTTCATTCATTGTCAGGTGGCCGCCAATATCTAGAGCACCATCTTGAAGTCCTTCAATCTCTGTTAGTCTTCCCGGATTCGCTCCCCCGGCTTCTTGTTAGCTGGTACGGCCTCAAGTGGGAAGGCCCGCAGGGTGCTTTTTGGAGAGTGGGCGCTTATGTGGTGATGTGGAGTATATGGCTCGAGAGAAATGCCCGCATTTTAAACCGCCAACGGCGCCCTATGGGCATGATTCTAAAGGCGGTCAAGGAGTGTATGATCCACTGGGTAGCTCTGGATAAGTATGGGGGGCAGGGGTGCGATGAGTTTTGCCACTAGTGATGCTTCCCGGCTGTGTAGTGGGTGCTCTCGGGGAGTGTTAGTGGCCGGGTTTGGATTGTTTTTCTTCTCCTTGTCTTTTTTGGCCTCCTATGGCTCTGCTTCTGTAGCCCTTTCAGCTTCTAGCTGAATTTTTCAATGAATTGATCCATTACATTTCAAAAAAAAGAAAATTTTCCTTTTCATCATACTCCATTTCTTTCAGTCTATTTATTATATAAAATCACCCATGCAATGAACATCAAACTATTTTACAAAGCATTTTATTTATTCCAATGCTAGAATTCATTTAAAACATTTATGAGCTCTACATGAAAAGAATATATAAAGTTAAGGTGCTTGTGAACACCATATATCTAATTTCCTCCTTTTGTTAAGAAAGTTCACTCAAAATATCAAACATGTACCAAATTCGATTCTCAAGTGACCCCCTGCCAAATCAGGAAACGATTCATAGTACAAGAAAAAGCTGCATTTACCAAATTGCAGAAAATACAAGAGATGGCATGTAGGAGAAATGACACTTACATGCAAATATCCAATACATGATTTTTTAATCTCCAGATTATTATCATATATAGCAATTCTTCATAGACTTCTAACCCGACTATTAAAACATAGGTATACATTCTATATCTTACAATTCGTAATGTCTTCTGATTAAACTCCAATTTTCTTGCCTTGATAAAAAATTATAGAGAACCAACACAAAAGCTTATGTAATTTCTTTCTAAATCGGTCTTTTCTGTCAACCTACACTGAAAAAGAAACTTTCAGCTTATGACTTGCAGTTGTAACCCTGAGGCCATGGATTCCCACACTTGGGTGGCTACCAAAAATAAAGTTAGTGAAGCTGAAGGATTTAATGAACTCCTAGATGGGTTCTCGTTCGATGATGCAACCTTGAAGTCACAGTTTCAATCCCAGCTTATCTACCCCAAAAAAATAAATTAAATTCATGGGATGTTGGGCAGGAAAACCGTTGAAAAAACATGACCAACTTTGTGAACAGATTCCGTCAAAGGCTTTTGTGATTAGAATCTGGAAGGGAAACAGAATTTATCAGCAACAAAATAGAAACCTAATTTTTATAAAGGTCGAGGGCATAGAAGGTTTAAATCACATCAGTTCTGGTTCCCATTCACATTAATCAGCTGCCAAAAATAAAAATTCGACCACACTTTGTTTACAGAATAATTTTTGCAAGTCATGATTTGTTTGGTACAAGATCCCCATGGTATGATCACCAGTAGGGTAAGAGTGCAATATAATTTATAAAGAACCAGGAGGAATAGGTCTAAGGTATAATAAGCAACTCACAAACCTTTTTATGATATGCAAAATAGATGTGAGAAATTTTAAGATGTACTCGTTTAATACTAGGACAGAATTTTCATTTAAAGAAACTATCACTGCTTTCTGTCTGATGAACTTTGTTATTGACGTAATAAACAAATTTACACAAAAGTGAAGACTTTAAAAGTCCTTGCAATCCACTAGTTAGTCATATCACAGATATAGAGTTCATGACATATATATATATATATATATATATATATATATATATATATATATATATATATATATATATATATATATACTAGTGGACCCTGCATGTGCAATGCATGTGAGAGCTGTTTATTTGTAAAATAAATCGTTACAATATAAATTTTAAAAATATTTTTTGTATTTAACAAAAAAATCATTGGGCACTGACATTTCGGTGAAAATTTTGGTTTTGGTTGGAACCGAATCCGATATTTTCACCAAATTTTCTGAATTTCGGTCAAAAATCCTAAACGAAAGTGATGGATCAAATCAAAGTTTCGGTGCCCATAAATTTTTTTGTTTTGTTTTAAAACTCAAAATTATCGACCTTTAAAATATTGGCCGATAATTATTGGTGATTAGCAAATTATTGGCCAATTACTTCAAATTTTCTGCAGAGAATTTGAAGGCCGCAATTTTTTATCAAAAATTTCGGGATTTCATTTCGATAGGGTTTGAAACCGATGAGTTTCAATCAAAATTTTGATCCAAGACCCCAACTAAAATGAAGTCTATCGTTTTGGATGAAGGTGTGAAATTCAGCCCTTTTTAAAAAAAAATAAAAACACAAGGTCTCGGCGCAAACCGATATGTATCGGTTGATACCCAATACAGATCGACCGATACGGGCCCGTATAAACCGATACGGATACCAATACCTTGTTGGGGGACCGTGGAGTATTAGAACCGATACGTATCAGTTTGCTGAAAAGCTTATACGTATCATCGTTATGTATTAATATCGCACAAGATGTCATACCTTAGAGCATGGATCAAAATTTTGACCAAAATCTTGTGGGCCAGGTCGAAATTTCAGCCGATAACTTTAAATTATCGGTCGAGAATTTGAAGGTCGTGATTTTTGATTGAAAATTTCAGGATTTCGTTTCAGTGGGGTTCGAAATCGAAGCGTTTCGGCCGAAATTTTGATCCATGACCCCAAGTAAAATGAAGTCTTTATCATTTGGGATCAAGGTGTCAAACTCGGTATCGGGTATCGGTCTATGGAGGACCAATAAGAATCGGCCGATACATATCGGCCGAACCCGATATGTATCAGCCGAACCTAATACGTATCGGCTAATACGGGCCCGTATCAGCCAACACCGATACGGAGTTGGAGGATCGGGAAGTATCAGAACTGATACGCATCGGTTTGTTGAAAAATCGATACGTATCGCTGTTATGTATCAGTACGCGAAGGATGTCATACCTCATAACATGGATCAAAATTTTGGCCGAAATCCTAATATTTCAGCGGGAACGAATCGGTTTCAAACGCCACTGAAATTTCAGGATTTGGGCCGAAAATCCCGGACAAAATTTCGGCCGAAATATTGTAGGCCAAGGCGAACTTTCGGTGCCCATATATATATATAATATTTTATTTTTTAAAACCCAAATTATCGGCCGATAATTTGAAGGCTGATAATTTTGGGTTAAAAAAAAAGAATCATTGGGCACCGAAACATCGATTGGGACCGAAACCGAATATGATATTTTCACCGAAATTTTGAGATTTCGATCGAAAATACCGGAAGACATGTCAGCCAATATTTTGGTGCCCACATATATATATATATATATATATATATATATATATATATATATATATATATATATATATATATATATATATATATAACCCAAAATTTATAGTCGATAATTTGATGATTAACAAATTATTGGCCGATAACTTCAAATTATCAGTCAAGAATTTGAAGGCCGTGATTTTTGACCGAAATTTTCGGGATTTCGTTTTGATGGGATTCGTAACTGATGCGTTTCAGCCGAAATTTTGATCATTAACCTCAACTTAAATGAACCGTTAATCGTTTGGGATTGAGGTGTAAAACTCGGTATCGGTATCGGTCCATGGATGACCGATACGAATTGGCCGATACAGATACATTTCGGCCCTTGTGAAAAAAAAAACCCAAGGTCTCGGTGCAAACCGATACGAACCTGTATCAGGCGATACCGATACCGAACTGGAGGACTGAGAAGTATCAGAACCAATATGGATTGATATGCTGAAAAACCGATACTTATCGCTGTTATGTATCGATATCGCCCAGGATGTCATACCTTGTAACATGGATGAAAATTTCGGCCGAAACAAATCGGTTTCGAACCCCACTGAAATTTTGGGATTTCGGTTGAAAATCCCCGATGAAATTTTGCCCAAAATCTTGTGGTCCGGGCCGAAATTTCGGTGCCCAAATATTTTTTTTTTTTTAAAACCCAAAAATTATCGGTTGATAATTTGAAATTATCAGCCGATAATTTGATGATTAGCAAATGATCGGCCGATAACTTCAAGTTGATTAGCAAATGATCAGCCGATAACTTCAAATTATCGGCCGATAATTTTGGGTGTAAAAAAAAAATCATTGAGCACCGAAAAAAATCATTGGTACACTAAAAAAAGTGACCTTAAAATCAATTTTAAGCATTCCCGTAATGTTAAAGTCACATTTCTGAGATGTGTGCTACGTGAAATAAAACACTGATCGTTTGATAGTACGCCCATGATATGAAGATCCATTATGTGAAAGATTGGGAGGATAAACGATCTCCATCGTCTGATTCAACGCAGTCCATGTGTTTCAGTGTGGGTGAACCGAAGGATTAGGGGGGTGGATTTAAAGGTACTCAAAACCAAAAACTAAATTACCAAAAGGAGATATTTTATCTTATAGCTTTGTTTTTACAATTTCAAAGATTATTACTTATTTTGTCTTTTTGTGATAAGAAGGAATCTAAAGTTAGATGCCCTTCTCACTTTTATATAAAGGTATATATAACTTTTATATAAAGGTATATATATATATATATATATATATATATATATATATATATTATGCTTCAGGGTAGGGTGAATATATATTGCAACTATCTACATAGGGCTAACATTTTAATATTTGAGTGGCCACCAAGACTTTCCCAAGTGGGAGACTCGAAACACTTGAAAATATTGACCATTCCTAGGTTGTCTTCTTTTGTGCCGTGGGTGTGACATCGCCGAAGCTCTATGCCAGTGTATTTGATTTACTAGACCTAGGTCAGGTGCACAAAATTGGATTAAAATGAAATATCTTCATTTTCAATTTAAATTGGCCAAGTTTGAATAAATAATGAAATTTTTATTTGCCATCTTGTAAACAATTTCATAATTATTTTGAAAGTTAAGGTACTTTGACTTTGAAAAATGACCAAATGTGATTACAAAAATGTTGGATGTTTATCAAATAAATATTTATTTATTACTTTAATAATATTTATTTATTTTATTAGTTTTACGAATCTTTAAATGGTTCCTTAAAATTGTTGGTTCCATGCGAAAAAGATGTTTTTGACAATACTTGAACAGTCAACCTTAAAGTCAAAGTGATTTAAATTTTGAATTATATTGGAGAGAAAATTATTCTCACAAATTTATAAGTGTTGCAAAAGTTTTATCCCACCTCATTATTTTACAAGAAAAATTCATGTCACATATATAAAAGCTTACATTTCATATTGTTTGGTTTCAAAAGAGGAACATAGCTCATAGCGGCGGTTCGCCGCCACGTGTGTGCGATGTGCTATGTGCAAATGGCGCAATTAGCGCTTTTAAGGTGCACTTTGCACTTCACATGACCTCATCAGATTGCCTTCACACATGTGCACAACATGTGTGCACAAGGCAGTTTCCAATCATTCTGCAAACGGTTGGATTCCGGATTCGAATAAGACAGTTAGGATTCCAGATTCAGATAAATCAGTTGACCAAAAGATGTAACTGTTCGCGCGTAAATCGTCCGATCATTGCAACCGTTGATCGGATCAATCAGGGCCCTCGATTGTAAGAAACCAACAGACACAACTGCCCCTGAAAAGGTGCTTCGAAAGTTATAAATAGAGGCCAGAGTATGGATTCGAATCACTTGCAAATTCTGAATCCTACATCTATGTCCATAGAATTCGTGTGTCGACCAAAGCATTCTGTGTATTCGTTTCGTTAGGTCGCACACTATAATGCAACGTAGTATGTGACGGATCGATGCATCACCGAGGCTTCATTATATCCTGGAGGCGAATTTGTCGTTATCCCGTTGCATATAGGGGGCAAATATTATCTTAAAGACAGTGATCTAATCGTGCCTTGAAGTAATTTTCTAGTCTATTTCTATCACTTTTATGTAAACTTGCCTATAATTTTAAAACAATATTATCAATGACATAAAAGGTGATGGATCTCTCCAATGCAAAGATCACGAAACTCAAGTACTTAATTGCACAAATTTTAAACGATGATAATCAAAAGTACATTTCCTACTTACAACCTTGAAAGTCGCATGTGTTCTCTATAGACTCACCACCATCGGAGCATGAAGATGAAACACTTGAAGATGGTAAAATCCATACTAAATGAGAAAGTGACAACTACACGTGCAAATGCTATATTCTCAACACTCTCGCAGATTCTCTTTTTTATGTATATCAAACATATAAGACTACAAAAGAGATATGAGAGGCTCTTGAACAGAAATGCAAAGTAGAAGAAGCCAACGTGCGCACATATTTAATAAGCGAGTTATTTAATTTCAAAATATATGATTCTAAACTTATTTTAGAGCAAGTGCACCAGATGCAAATTATCTTCAACAATCTTGTGGCGAAAGGAAGCACCATAGACGAAGGTTTTCAAATCTCTGCGATTATTATAAAATTATTGTTGGGATGGAAAGATTATCGTAAGAGTTTAAAATATACGAAATAAGATCATACTATGGAGGAACTCTTGACTCATTTTCGCATAGAAGAAGAGGCTCGTCTACGTGACAAGGAGGAAAAAATTGAACTCATCTCCAACGCTCACATTGTTGAAGATACATCCACATCGAAGAAGAAGAACAAAGGAAAGAACTTCAAACTAAAGCCGACTAAGAAGGATTTCAAGCGAGGAAAAGACAAGGAAAAGATAAAGAATGATACTTATTTTTATTGTAATAAATTCGGCCATTTCAAATGTGATTGCTGAGAATTCTTGAAGAATAAAAATCAGGCAAACGTTATAGGTGAAGAAGATCTCGTTGCGATGGCCCCCGAAGTCAATATGGTAGATGGTGAAAATGAATGGTAGCTCGATTCTGGAGCTACTAGGCATGTGACCTCTGATAAGAATAACTTTGTATCCTATGAGACGTTACATGATGGAATGAATTATTCATGAAAATTTTCACCACTGTCAAAGTTATAGGACAAGGAAAGGTTGTTCTAAACTTTACTTCGGAAAAATCTGTTACCCTAAATGGTGTACTCTATGTCCCTGAAATCCGAAAAAAACTTATATCGACTTGTATCCTTAATAAACATGGATTCAAAATCATGATCGAATCCGATTCCGTTGTACTTTCTAAGAAAGAAATATTTGTAGGCAAAGGGTATGTCTCTTATGCGATGTTTAAGTTTAATATCAATGAGAAATCTACTTTTTCGATTATATGTATGACTCAATTTTTTTATGACATAATAAATTAGGGCATTTAAATTTACGTTTTATGGAGCATAATTAAATTAGAACTTATTTTGAAAATACATATAAATTTTGGTAAAGATAAATATAATATATGTGTGCAATCTAAAATGACTAAGAAGTCATTTAAAAGTCTTGAAAGATAATCTAAACTATTAGATTTAATTCATACTCATTTGTGTAGTTTGAATAACATTACTACTAGAAGCGAGAAAAGATATTTCATCACTTTTAATAATTGTTCTAGATTTATATATATTTTCCTTCTTTAATTAAAAGATGAAGCATTTAGTAAATTTATCTCTTATAAGGCCTTAGTCGAAAATCAATTAGATTTAAAAATTAAGGCATTGCGATCAGATAGGGGAGGTGAATACATGTCACATGAATTTTCAGATTTTTATGACAAATATGGAATTATTCATGAAGTAATTGTTTCATATTCTCCTCAATCCAATGGAATTGCAGAAAGGAAAAATCGGACTCTAGTAAAAATGGTAAATTCTATGTTAACAAATTCTTGTTTGAATTTAAATTTATGGGGAGATGTTTTATTTATTGCTTGTTATATTTTAAATCGGATACCTCATAAAAAGTCCTCTAAAACTTCATATAAAGTTTGGAAGAACAAACCTCCCAAATTGTATTATTTAAAAGTATGGGGTTGTAGAGCGCTAGTGAGGGTATCCGATTATAAACGTAAAAATTGAGTCTTAAAGCAATAGAATATATTTTTGTGGGATATTCTATCAATAGTTCTACATACAGATTTTTGGTATGCAAACATAATAATATTTTTGAAAATTATTCAATTTTTGAATCAAGAGATGCAGTATTCTATGAGAACAAATTCTCTACTATTCCTAAACCTCTTGCATCTTCTTACTTAGAAGAATTTTCTAATTCTCTTCATTTCTCTAGTAGTAAAGATGAAGAGATGGAATTTAGAAGAAGTAAGAGACCTAGAAAAGTCACTAATTTTGATTCAGATTTTTGTATTTATCTTATAGAAGAAACTAGAAATGAGAAAACTAAGAAAATGAAGTTTATTTTGACTATCGATAAAGATCCTATAACATTTGTTGAAGCTATTAAATATATTGATTCCGCATTTTGGAAAGAAGTCATAAATGATGAAATGGATTCTATTATATCCAATAATACATGAGAATTAGTAAATTTGTCACAAGAATCTAAACCTATCGGTTGTAAGTGGATATTCAAAAGAAAACTTAATCCTAATGGCACTATAAATAAGTTTAAGGCTAGACTTGTTGTCAAAAGTTTTAGACAAAAGTATAGTATTGATTATTTTGATACATATTCTCCAGTGGCTAAGATTTCTTCTATCAGGATATTATTTGCACTTGCTTCTATATATAAACTCAAAGTTCATCAAATGGATCTTAAGACAACCATTTTAAATGGTGAATTTGAAGAGGAAGTATATATGGAACAATCAGAGGATTTTATAATGCAAAGACATGAAAATAAAGTCTGTAAACTAATTAGGTCTCTTTATGGTTTAAAATAAGCTCCTAAATAGTGGCATAAAAAATTTGATAATATGATTTTATCATATGACTTCAAGATTAATGAATCAGATAAATGTATATATAGTAAGTTTTCAAACGGTAAGGGTGTGATAGTTTGTCTGTATGTGGATGTTCTCTTAATTTTTTGTACTGATTTAGAAAGTATTAAAAATATAAAAACTTTTTTGGCTTCAAAATTTGATATGAAAGATATCGATGAAGTTTATGTAATTCTTTGAATTAAATTATTTAAAATAGACAATAATAAAATTTAAAGTATAAAAGAAATTTAAACATAATGAAAAATTAGCACCAACACCTTTTAATCAAAGTATAAAATTAAAATCCAACAACAATAAAAGTGTATCTCAATTATAATATTATAGAGTAATTGGTAGTTTAATGTATGCTACTCATTGCACTAGATCCGATATTGTTTATGTAGTAGGAAAATTAAGTTGATATACCAGTAATCCTAGTCATGAACATTGGAAAGCAATTGGTAGAGTATTAAATTATCTTAATAAAATTAAAGATTATGCATTATATTATGTTGATTATCCTACAGTACTTGAAGGATGTACAAACGCTAGTTGGAACAATTATACAAATAAATCAAGGTCTACTAGTGGATCGGTATTTACTCTTGGAGGAGCCGCAATTTCTTGGGATCAAAGAAACAAATATGCATTATACATGCAACTATAGAATCAGAATTTATTGCTCTTACGGCAGGGAGCAAGGAAGCAGAATAGTTAAGGAATTTATTATTAGAAATTTTTATTTGACCTAAGTCTATGCCACCAATCTCTTTATTCTGTGCTAGTGAAGCTGCATTATCTAAAGCTTATAGTAAAATTTATAATAAAAAGTCTAGACATATAAGTCGAAGAAACAATTATGTTAGTCAATTACTTCGTGAATGAGTAATTACTATAAATTCAATAAAGACCTTTGCAAATTTAGCGGATCCATGTCTAAAAGGTCTCACAAGAGATGTGGTAATTAAAATATCGGAAGGGATGGGATTAAAGCCTAATAGGCCGCTTGAAAAATAAATAAAGGCTTTTCTTGAATAAAACTCATGAATACCGGGGTATAAGCACAAGGCCATAAAACGTGCTGACTATAAAAATGAAATGGAACTTAGATTACTTATATGTGTGATATATCTGATTAATTATACAAGAAAACTAGTTCAAGAATTTAGATCACTAAAGTTCTTTATCAACTTTGTTGTATTATCACTAAGTGAAAGTTCAATTTCTTAGGACACCTTCATTTATGCAAACAGTAGTCAAGAAGTACTCGTATATATATATATATATATATATATATATATATATATATATATATATATATATATATATATATATTATCTTTAGTTATCAGATTTAAGATTGACTCTCAGTTTCTTTATTTTTGATATTTAACAAAATAGGGGAGGATGAATATTTATTTTATAAATAGGGGAGGAATATTGGATATTTACCAAATAAATATTTATTTATTATTAATTTAATAATATTTATTTATTTTATTAGTTTTACTAATCTTTAAATGATTTCTTAAAAATATTGGTTCCATGTGGAAAAGATGCTTTTAACAATATTTGAGCATTCAACTTTCAAATCAAAGTGATTTGAATTTTGAATTATATTGGAGGGAAAATTATTCTCTCCACAAGTTTAAAAGTGTTACAAAAGTTTTGCCCCACCGCACTATTTTACAAGAAAGATTCATGTCATATATATGAAAACTTACCTTCCATATTTTTTGGCTTGAAAAGAAGAACATAGCTCATAGCGGTGGTTCGCCGCTGCGCATATGTGTAATGTACGATGTGCGAATGGCGCAATTGACGCTTTTAAGACACGTGTGCGATATGTAAATTTGCCGTTATTCCGTTGCATATAGCGGCAAATATTGTCTTAAAGACAGTGATCTATTTATGTGTAAACCCGCCTACAAAAATTATTTAACTTTGATTCAAAATATTCAACTATTTTAGCGATATAAAATGTCATTTTTAATAAATAAAAAATGCCTTTTGACTATGGGCAGACTTTTTAACCTAATTTTTGAAACTTAGGCTCCTATTTTACTTGGACTTTTCAAAGATCTCAATCAAGCATGACATCTCACTTCAGCTTTTCACTCAAGTCATGCCAAATGGAGTATCTACTGAGAACCATTAATCTAATATTATATAATGTATTAATGAATTTAAAAATTAAAAAAATGCATAAAAATCAGACAGGATCCCAAACTGAGTCAATGGATGGTTCACAAACCATTGATAACAAACAATCAGTTCTTGCCAAGATCATAAAAACCTCTAAAAAACAACCTTAGTTATGGAATCAGGGTGATTGGTGAATTTCTTATTATCAATCAAAATTGAAATAATTGAAGAACACATTTAAAAACTTCTTTCATCAAAGTCAAACATAATCTATTCCAGAAAACTCAGCTATCTCATTTACACTCAAATCCTGCTACTTCAAAATCTCAAATTTGAACAATGTAAGTCAGCTACAAAGCAAACTATTGTAGGAGTTAGTGCCTTAGGCCGTGTTTGGGATTGCTTTTTGGAGGCAAAGAGCAGCCCTCACCTCTGGCGCAAAGCACTTTAGTATGAGACTGCGTTTGGTTGTAATTATTCATACCTCTTTTAGAGAGTAAAGAATTGAATTTGGATCTCTTGAAAAGAGCAATTTAAACATGTTCTTATAAGCAGGCTACTCTTTGCCTCTAAAGATCAATCCCAAATACAGCCTTAGTTTCCATCTTAGCCCATAAGCGTCCTACGCATAGATCAAAATGCCGAAAAATCGGTATGTATCATTCCGAGCCAAAAATCGGTACATATTGGACGATACGTATTGGAATCAATGTGTACCGGTCGTTCGGTACTTTACATAATAATGACCAATATGATATGTTCAATGTACCGTATCGTTCACCACCGATACCGATACGTATTGTCTAAATTTTGATCCATGGTCCTATGAGAGGAATGCATCTCCTTTCTCATCTTTGTCTAGCTTTCCGCCACCACTTTTTTATTAATATATACATTTTTTTGATGAATATCAAATTTTATTAAAGATAAAAAATTAGATCAAAAGACGATCAAATTTTATTAAAGATACATTCTCTGAATGTACTAGTTTTCTGATTAATATATTTTTATTACCGATAAAAAAGAAAGACGATCAAAGTCGTCAAAGGCCATATAAAGTTTCTGAGGGGTATTTGGATTTACATGATACTAGGGTATTTGTTAACTTTATATCCCATTTCGCCACCAATACTTATTTTTTACATCAAAGATCTTAAATCATGGCATATCTATTGGAGTGCAACAAGATGATTCCCTGTGGCACATCCTTAAAAAAGAAACCCAAGTATCAAGTCACCTGGCGTTGGGGCGAGGGACATAACTCTGATTCATCTCATAAATGAGGGTTTTGTTCTCGCCTATTGTAACGACCATATCGTATGAATTCAATGAAGTCGTTTCACGTTTTCTATCAAAATAAATAAATATTTATAACGACCAAGAAGGATAGACAAATTTCGGTAATTTTTCGACAAAATTTGTCGCTATGCCAAGAAGTCAAAATATCCCACCTTCACTCTGCACAATAGCTTAGCACGTGCTATTCGGTAATTGTTCATCTTTAGAATGTCTTTATTTGCACCCACCGAAACTCTAAGAGCACCAAGACTGAAAATCATAACTCCTTTGATTTAGGCTATAGAGATTATTTTTAGTCCCAATTTTTTACAAAGGATCTTGAGATCATAGGCATACTTTCAGGCGATCAAATTTTAATTTCACATGGCACAATTCCCAAAAAGTGAAAAAGATCATGGGCATAAATCGAACATGGTTATGGGATCACTTTTCGAGATGTGCATCACGTGAAATTAAAATTTTGATTGCCTGATTATTTTATTAACCCGAATACCCAATATTCTACTAAATATTATTTTTATACATCATAAAAGGAGGGAGCCTTTAACTGATGTGTCGATAAGAGAAATTTTCAAAAACAGGGATAAAATTTACGCTTACAGGGATAAAATTTACGCTTACTTGGCCTATACAGAACAAACAAAAAAATAGTACTTTTATTTCAACCCATCGAATCTTTGAGTTCACCCACATAGACACGTGCGAAGGGAAAAGAGGCAATTTGTAGTGCCTTCAAATATTCGGTTTGGTGATAAGTGAATCTTGAAGTTCAACCACTTATTTGAGTGCTATTTTTCATCTTCTTCCTCTTTCTCCATCGTTCTAGCGAATCTTCCGTTCTAGCGAGTACTTTGTTCCGGTGGGTCATACACCCCCATAAAACCCCCTAGAACCCACTTTTTTTTTTTTTCATAAGTTCCGATGAGTCCTTTAGTTCGATGAGTCGTATATCATCATGAAACCCACTTCTCCTTTTTTGTGAAAGGAGAAAAAACTCACTTCTTTATCTTCTCCTTTCTCTTGAAACTTACAAAAATCCTTTGGAAACCTTGACAAGAATGAGAAACATAAGAAGAAGAAAAAAATTTGTTTGTATGTATAACGGTGGATACCCACTGTCAGTGGTTTTGAAATTTGATGGTAGGTACTCATTGTCAATTATTTAATTATGACAGTGGGTTTCCACCGTCAACTTTAAACTACGATGGGTACCCATTGACGGTGAGCACCCACTGTCGGATCTAAAAAACTGACAGTGGGTATCCACAGTCAGTTTTAAACCATTGACAGTGGGTACCCACCGTCACACACACAGACACCTATTTTCTATTTTATTTTGTTTTTCTTTTTCTTATCTTCCTCCTTTTCAGAGATTTTTCAAGAGGAATACATGAGTTTTGAAGTTTACTTTATCTTATTATCCTCCTTGTTCTTTTTTTATATGGATTTTAAGAAAGTTTCATGACTTCTTTTTCTTAGAATTTCAAAAGGGTTTCATGGCTTCTTCTCCTTAGGGTTTGAAGAGGTTTCGTAGGCTTCTTCTTCCTCGACATTGTCGGTGTAAGCATCAGCATCACTTGCAACGACATCGTCGTCACCGACATCGCTGTCGTCGAGCGGGAAAGATTTGTGTTTGCTGAAAGAATTCACAAAAGTGAATCATTTACAAAATATTCATCCGAATAAGTGGGTGTACTTAAAGATTTTATTTTTTTTAATTCTACACTCCCATGAGTGGGTGTACTTAAAGATTTTATTTTTTTTAATTCTACACTCCCATGAGTGGGTGAACTCAAAGATTTGGTAGGTGGAATCTCTCTCTCTCCAGCAGTCTCCTAATAGGGCTGGCAAATGGGGCACTTGACCCAGCCTAATAAATATTATATATATATATATATATATATAATACCGGGTCAGATCAAGGTGATTTGACCTCTTAATTAACCCGACCTGGCTCGAAAGTCAAGTCGGAGGTCTCATGCCCGACCCGAGTGATTGTTTCTTGGGTTGGGTCCCTCCTTTACTCGCTCACATGCATGACGCGGGTTACTTAACAGTTTTAAGTTTTAATAATATAAGTGGAGTCCCCTTCTAGGATCGCAGAGGAGGCTACGGTGTCCCGGCGAGATCATTAAGGCAAGTGATCTCCTTCGACCCCACTTCTCTCTTCTTCTTCTTTACTTTTTTCCTTGGTTTTTCTATCTTTATATATATATATATATATATATATATATATATATATATATATATATATATATATATTTATAATTTTTATTTTTTACTTTATACTTACTCGATTTCTATGTTCTTCTGCATGATTTTTCGATCTGATTGGAGTTTTGTATCAATTGGTTTTGCTGTTTAGGGTTTGATGCAGTTTCTGTCTTTCATTGATTCGTTTTTAGTCGATTGAATTTGTACTTAGATTTTTTTTTTTTTTACCAAAGGAAATCAGCTGATTTGTTAATCAATTTTTGGCTTAAGAATTTCTGATTATGTGTTGTTTTGTTAATAGGAATGTATGATCGGATTCTGATTTGGGATAGTGAATCCAAGTGATATTTCAGTATGATATATCTATCTCATTTAGTTATATCTGATTGTTCTTAACCTAGTAGTAGAGCTGTAGTAGTAGGTATTGTTATTTGTAATTCTTCATCATCTTCTTCGTAATCAATTTCATTTGGATTTAGGTATTCATTTAGTGTGTGCAGGTGAAGATTTTATTTCGGTTGAATGCAGAACTTAAGGTCAATGCCCTTATTTTGATGTACCATATACAACACTTGGTGTGGCAGAACATGGAAACTTGTTTTTGTTTTGGTCCCGTAAAATTTGCTTTTAATGTACGAAGTGTGTTTATAGAAGGGTTACGAATTCAGATTGTCTAATTGATATTATATTTGGTACTTTGCGTATAACAAACCCTTGGTGGGGTCCAACACTTGGAACTGAAGTTGTGTGTGCCACTTTTAATTGATATTATATTTGGTACTTTGGGTATAACAAACCCTTGGTGGGGTCCAACACATGGATGGTATGAACTGAAGTTGTGTGTGCCACCTTTAATTGATATTATATTTGATACTTTGGGTATAACAAACCCTTGGTAGGGTCCAACACTTGGATGGTATGAACTGAAGTTGTGTGTACCACATTTACATAGTAACCCTTTTTTGTTACATCAAATAAAATGTAGTTGACTGCTTCAAATTGAATGATGGATATCTTTTCAGTCCCAAGTAGATCTTGAGATCATGGGCCTACCATCTGATTATCAAATGTTAATTCCACATGGCACACACACATCACAGAAAATAAACATATCATATTTACGTTCACTTTTTGGAACGTGTGTTTTGTGGAATCAAACATTTCTCCGTTTGATTGTAAGTCCATGATCTCAAGATCTATGATGTGGAAATTGAAACGAAAATGATCTCCATCATATGATTCAAAACAGTCAACAGATTTTTGGTTGACTAACGTGAGGTGATTCATGATTGCAAAAAGAAAAAAAAGTTGTATGGTAACATATCTGTTATGCTGCCTAAAAGAAGAGAGAAACTTTGTGACAAAGAAAAAAAATATAACAAAAAATTCCAACGCCCTCCTCTCTCTACGTTGTCCGAGCATCCGGCATGCCCAGTCAACCAGTCACTCTGTTTTAGGACGACCTTCTGCCTCCGGCGGTCTCCTACCACAACGAACAAAGTAAAAACAAGGTAAGGTCTTCTTTATTTTTCTTTGATTTTTAAACCCTATTTTCTTTTAATTTAATTTTATTTTTTAGCAGCTTTGTTGATTGTTCATACTTCATACTATTTTGATTGAACCCTAAATCCCTAATTTCTAAGCCCTATTGCCTTTGGGTATCTATGTCCCTAATCTCTATCAGTTTGCACATCAAACCCAGCTTTTCAAAAACATTGGTATTGATTTCTACTTCCATTTTGAAATTATATGATTTTGTTTCACATTTCTATAACTTGACCAAACATATGACATTTTATTGCCATTTGATTAATTTTGTGTTGCTGCCTATTTTCAGTCCTTATTTTAGTTATATATTATGATTTGGAGTCAATTCAATCTCATGCATTTGTATCATGTCCTTGTTTTACCTATTTGTATTCATGAAATGAAGTCAACTTATTAAGGAGAGATTAACTGCGATAGAAATTGGGGGAGCTGGATCCATCTAAGAGAAGAATTTATGCTTCAATTCTAGTTTAGGGAGAGTTAAGAAAAGGGTTCATCAAAAACTGAAAATTCATTGAAAAAAGGGGAAATTATTGTTAACATATAAGTAAAAAATTGATAATTATTTGCTAAATTCTGAACCTCTGATTTTAACACAAAGTACTTTGATACATCAAGAATGCACCTCAGGTACAATTGGTGAGAATCGCCTGCCATCTTCTTTAGAATTGTAAATATTTTTTTTTCTCAAATTTTGATTGTTGTGGATAAAAGTAAGTGCAGTTAAAACAACTATTAACATCTGT
This sequence comes from Chloranthus sessilifolius, assembly GCA_021018995.1. Taxonomy (NCBI): domain Eukaryota; kingdom Viridiplantae; phylum Streptophyta; class Magnoliopsida; order Chloranthales; family Chloranthaceae; genus Chloranthus; species Chloranthus sessilifolius. The sequence continues at coordinate 12,251,642 of CM037590.1, forward strand.
TGACCAGCAGGTGCCCTCCAGCCCTCTTAAGAAAAATCCTGCCTCCACCACCGATTTATACCAGTGTAGCAGAATGACTTGTGATTGGTTGTGCGTAATCCATACTACACCAGTTGGCTTTTCGTTTTCTACCCAGTTCAGTAGTCTCTTACATGTTGGGGGAGGTGCTATGATTTATACCAAATGAGAAAATGTTGTTCCCCAATTGTTTTTTGCATATTTGCTAGCAATTATAATTCTAAGTACTTTACAATTTAATATTTTAATTTTTACTAGTAACTGCAAATTCTAGTTGACGATTTCAAGTTTTCAACAATTTTTTTAACTAGGATTTAACAATAAATAACTTAAGGAAACAACAAGCTCGAAGTCCAGGCCAAGCCCACACTAACCCACCTAAGGGAGGTAGGGTTGGGCATATTTTACCCACCAAAGGTAGGGCCTTGGTAAGTTTTAGGGTGGCCTGACCTTGACCCGGCCTGTTGAAGTCCCTAATTATTGTATGAGAGCTGTATTAGGTACTCACCCGAGTGCTAGCTGACCTACTCAGGCCACTTTTTGGGATGCGCGCATTGGGGAAACACCATGTGTTCCATCTGTTATGAAGGCCATGATGTAAAGATTTTTTGTGCAAAAGTTGGCATGAAATACGATCTCTATCATCCAATCATTTTAATCAAAGGTCATACAAAGTTAAAGTTATGTTAAATCGGATGATAGAGATCGTATTTCGTGCCAATTTTTGCACAAAAAATCTTTATATCATGGCCTTCATATCATATGGAACACATGTTGCTTCCACGCGGCACACATCCCAGAAAGTGGACTGAGTACCAGATCACCTGGCTTCTTACCTAAACATAAGGCAATATATCACAAATGTGAAATTTGACTAATTAATTTTTTTGAATGACTGGATTTCTCTTTATGTAAAACCTAAGCCATTTCTTCTCGTACACCTGAAGAAATATTTTAATTTTTTTTAAATAACCAAATTTCCCATAGATTAAAACCTGCAAGCTCTCTCCCCCTTGTAATCTTTCTCTCCATCTTTCAGTTAGACATTTTTTATTGCTGAAAAGGAAAACTGACATTAGAAAACATACAAATGCGAAAGCGAGGAGCTTTGTGGCCCTCAAAACCCAGACACAAAAAAGAGAAAACCCAAAACCCCAGCAGGAAAACAGGAGACCAAACCAGAATATTCCAGGAGAAGAGACACCCCCCCCTGCCTCTTCAAACCGAGAGGAAGAAAAGGCTAAAGTTGTAAGTTGTCTCAAGCAGCATACGCTTCCCCATGCACCCCAAGAGCTCCATTTTTGTACTCTTACATATTCAAGCCATAAGATCTTTAGCCATCTTCATAATCATCCTTTTGGGTCTATGGATTCTTCTAAATACCCTTTTTATTTCACGCAAAATGACCGAGACAACCACAAACAACCCCACCCACCAGAAAGATCCTCTGAAGCGTTTAAACTGGACCCCATTCCAACTAGCCATCATCTATCTGTGATCCTCTAGTCACACCCAGCACAAGTCAAATCACCCGGAACAGAATCTCCCAAATCTCATTTACCACCCAGCAATGCAAAAATTGATGATTCACTGATTCTTCCACCGAAGGCACATAGCACAAACATTATTCACTTGTTTTCCCCTTTTAATTAATTGATCAACAGTCAAGATGCGATCCCAGGCCAAAATCCACCCAAAAAATCTCACCTTTGTGGGTATCGGAGCCTTCCCCGGGCCAAACACGTGTCAGATAGACAAACCTCTCTCTCCACACACATAGCATGATGTCTCCACACGTGCATCACAAGGGAATTATTCCTTATATAAAAGAGGAGAGACTCTTCACAGTGCCCTAGACCCTTCCACTTAAACATGCCCCTCTTTCGTTTCACTTTAGAGCAAAAGAAACAGAGTTCTTCCCCCCCCCCCCCCCCCCCCCCTCTCTCTCTCTCTCTCTCTCATTTTGTGGTAATGATATTTCATTCTCAAGCCCCTGTTTTCTCTCTCTCAATGCATTAGTGCCCCCTTTCTTATGTTGGAATGGACTGGCTCTGCTCTCGGGCACACTGTCTCAGCGTCAGTTCCAGTTTTCTCTAATAAACAAATTTTAATTTTGTTACAACCATGATTATGTATTATTGATCATCCAATGTAGCTATCTACCCCCAATATGAAAAAGAGAAGTGACCTTTCAGTCTTCAAAAAATTACCCTTTCCTTGAAAAACAATCAATATTAAAGTCCGATTAGTATACACAATGGGCCCATTTGATTGTCGGTATCCAAATGGCACATTAAGGCCCTTTAACGTGTTAGTAGTTGTGATTGTAATACAACTACAGAGTCAAAGTTTTTTACTTTTAAGTGGTGACTTTATTGTTTTGTAACCACAATAGAGATGTAAGATGTGTATTGGATGGCACAGCCCCTTTTATTGGTAAGTCATGTAACATAAGTAAATGCTTCTGGAAACTCAGAGCATTAACTCAAAATGACAGCTTTGAATCACACAAAATCAACCCACGATTCGAAGCTCTGAGGCGCACAAAATCCGCACACAAGCTTTTTAAACCATGACGATTGACATCCAACTTACAATACCCAAGATTGCACAACAAAAAAAAGTGATCCCGAATGAGAAGCTCTACAAGCTGAATCTAAAAGCATAAAAATCATAATTGAAATCGGCCTTAATCATATATGAATTGACCATGAAATTAACCCAGTAACAGCCATGATTCATGAATTGCAAAATTTAAAACGTTTAATAACGTCTTTGAAACGCTTCAAGTGGATCCATAATCTAGTACTTTGAATCATACATGAAAATGATTCAATCTGAAGCTTTGACTCACGAGTCACGACCACAACCCCAAATGTGTAACGACCCAACCTAAAGCTGTGAATCGAATCAATTCAATAATAAATTGCAGAATCGTTATTGAAATTTCCCTCCACTCTGAAGTATACTCCCTCAATCGCTGCAAAGATCTCTGAAGCATCAATAATCTATGACCGTTGGAGTGAAACCCTTCGTGTCAAAGATGTAACCCTCATCAACATACTGAAAGAAAAACTGATGCTTTCCAACGTGGTACCTATCTTTATTCCATAGAACATCAAGCATGAGGTAAGTTTGCAAAAGTAGTTCAACAGAGCTGAAGGAAACTAGGCCTTTCTTCTAGGGAAAAATCTCTCGGATATTGGAGTGGATTACGGTTTTGTGTAAGGTGCTATGGGGTTTTGTGAGGAGAGGAGTTTGGAGCTTAGATGTGGAAGGGGTGATAATGTGGAGGAAAGATGCCACTGATAGGAACTCTTCTGAATTTTATTACTTTTTGTTGTTGCAGAGATGAGAGATGGTGAAGGACTCCATTAACGGAGATGATGAAGAAGGTGAGGTTTTGAGGGTTTTTGGGGGTGGTGTTGTTGATGTGGGTGTGTGTTCTCGAGTTTATGGTGGCAACCTCAACTACTTTGCCAGTTTGTCTGTTTCAGAAGAAAGTAGGCTCTTAAAAATGAGAGTAAAGAGAAAGAAGAAAAGGAGAAGTGGAGTCCCAATGAAATAGAGCTGTTCGTTACGAAGGAATACGAGGGTGGAGCCTCGTACTCATTTTTTTCGTTGGGGCAATAAGAAAAGGGACTTAACTCGTTTCAAAAAAGATGAATCAAACAGACTCATGGTCAATAGCACTTGTTGACCCACTCAATGCATAAGATTTTCTTGTGCATTCAAACATTCTCAATATTAAGCATTAATGTCTGATAATCAGACATTAATGCTTTATATCAGAATGACGCTTGATAATCAGTCATTATTTCCTTATTGTCAGATTAATCTTAATGTCTGGTTTCATATTGTGTAGTTGTCTGATAATCAGACCCTAATCTGATAATTCTGTTTTTAATACCTATATCAACTTAATGTGTGATATTCAAATATCTATTTGTGTGATGGTGTTATCGTATGATCTTATTCTCTGTTTTATCAAAGTATTATTATCTGGTAATAGAATAATCAGTTAGACACTAATGTCTAATATTTTTTAGATAACTAACAATGTAGGAATTATCAGATTAATTTCTGGTAATAAATCACCATTTGTTACTCTTTTTTTCATATTCCCCTATTTATCACTTGTATGGACCAAATGCTGCAAAATATATACAAAAAATGAAGCATTATTTTTTCCTTGCTGCTAAGCCCCATCTGAGAAAATTTTCCAAATCTGAATTTTTTTTGAAACGATAACAAAACTAATATATTAAAAATAGATGAGAAATACATACCTTAGCGGATAGTAAAACACTACCCAAAAACAAAAAGCTCCCCAAAAACTTACTCAGGCCCGAGCAAAGCCACGATGAAGCCAATCCCCCAAGAGCCACCGCCGCAACGTGCCACCCTGAGAACATTATCCGGCACAACAGTCCCAGAGCAGCAGAAAATGCTGCAGCCCTTCCTCAAAATCAGTCATCTTGCATCCAACTCACAACCAGGTCTCTGATTTCGCGAATAACCATCCCAAGCGGCTTAGCCCTTCTTCTAAACACTACTATTTCTCTCAATCCAGATTGCCCAAAACGTTGCATACACAGTCAAGGGCCACAGCTCCTTCTGATGCTCATCCACCTCAACTGCCTTCCACATTTCCATCATGTGAGCAGGCCCTTCCGGAATAACCCAATAGACATTGACGAACCAAAAGATCTTACACCAAATGTTGCGCACAAAAGAGCAATGCAGAAGAATATGCGCCACCGATTCTCTATAATCCCATGCAAAGGAGACATTTATTTCTCACCGGAATGTTCCTCCTCACCAGTTGATCCCTAGCAAGGAGTCTTCCCCTCACTACTGTCCACGCAAAGAATTTAATTTTGGGCGGAATCTTGATTCTTCAAAATCCAGCCCACCACCGACGACTGCTACTGATCCTTTCTAGCTTCAAAACCTGATTGTACATTGATTTGATTGAGAAGGTCCCTTTGGCCGAATACTTCTAGAGTCTTCGGTCCCTATTACTATCTTTGGGGGGTCAACCCTCTGACGAGGCACATAAGGTTCCTATATTCGGCGACTTCCCATTGTCTGAGGTCGTGACGAGTTGGAATATTCCAAACCCAAGAGCCCTTCACTGACTGAGAGAAATGGCTAACCACCGCATCCTTCGAGTTGGAGAGCATATAAACCATAGGGAACCTAACTTGAAGCGGTTGATCCCCCACCCAGATGTCCTTCCAAAACCGGATCTGCTGACCATAGCCCCAACTGTACCTAGTACCATTTTTAATAAAACTCGCGCAATGCTTCACCTCTTTCCACCAGGCCGACTGAATATTGGGCCTAAAATTGTAGTGCCATAGCTCCTCTGACACCCGGTATTTGTTGGTAACCAGCTGCCACCAAAGCTTATCCCTTTCTCTACCTTCGCTGATCCTCCAAAACCATTTTGCGGGGAGGGCTATGTTCAGAATCCTAAGCCTCCGTATACCTAAGCCCCCTTTGTCCTTGTAGTCACAGCACTCCGTCCACTACACGAGGTGAAACTTCTTTCGATCCCCATTGTCATTCTACAAAAAATCCCAAGTAATTCTTCTCTAACTTATTCGTAATACTCACCGGAGCCCTAAAGATCAACATCATGAAAACCAGTATGGAAGCAAGAGTAGATTTGATGAGCGTGAGCCGCCCCCCACTGCTAAGCATCTTGCTTTTCCATATAGCCAACCTTTTCTGAAATCTCTGCATTAGCCGCTCCCAGCTCCTCGCTCTACACATCCCGACACCCAAAGGTATTCCAAGATAAGTGATAGGCAAAGTTTCCTTCCTACATCCCACCACCAACGCAGCAACTCTTTCTGTTTCGTCATTGGGGATGTTAATGCCAGCCAGGCTGGACTTGTACAGATTGATCTTCTGACTAGACACACCTTCAAAGGGAACCAAAATATCGGTGACCGCCTTGACTTTTCGCATCACCCTGACTTCCGTTACAGGGAACCATAGTATCATTATCGTATTGCAATGGAGAAATTGACATACTATTGTCCGCCACCGTGAAACCCGTGATGAGGTTAAGATCTTCTGCCCTCAAGAATAATCTATGAAGAGCCTCCTTGATGCAATTAAATAACATCAATGAAAACGGGCATCCCTGACGAAGCCCTCTCTTACTTCTGAAGTACCCATGAGGCACCCCATTAATCAACACCGAGAATCTAACCGACGCGTAGCAGCCCTTCATCCACTTCCTCTAAACGTCATCGAAGCCCATTCTGAGCAACATATAATCGAGAAAATCCCAATGCACCCTATCATATGCCTTTTCCATGTCAATATTGAAAATCCAACCCTTATCCTTTTGCTTTTTAACCGAGTCAATTGTTTCCACTGTCGTAATTGCGATGTCTAAAAGGAGTCTACCGGGGATAAAAGCTCCTTGCACATTAGAAATCAATGAACTTATCACTCCTTTGAGATGAGTAGCCAACACTTTAGCAACAATCTTGTAGGTACACCCCGTTAGGCTGATCGGTCTGAAGTTCGCAATGTCACTGGCCCCGGTACACTTAGGTATAAGAGCAATAAACAAGGAGTTGATACTCTTAGCCATCTTGTCATACATATGAAACTCACCCAGAAAAGCCATGAAGTCCTTACATACGATATGCCATGCAGATCTGAAGAATTCTATGGTAAAGCCATCCGAGTCGGGAGACTTGTTACTGCCCAGCTTCTCCAAAGCATCTTTCACTTCTTCTTCCGTGAACCTCCTTTCTAGGAACGCTACTTTATCCGCATCGATAGAATTGAAGGCCACACCCTCCAGACTGTCCCCCCCTCGCAGAGACGGTCCCCCTCCAAATCATACAGACCCTTATAGAAATCCATTATCTTCGCATGCACCACATTCTCATCCATATACCTGACTCCGTCAATCTCAATAGCCGCAATTTAGTTATGGTTCCGCCGACCATTCGCTACGGCGTGAAAGAACTTAGTATTACCATCTCCCTCTCGCAGCCACTGAGCCTTAGCTTTTTGCCGCCAAATCTGCTCCTCTTCTAGCACTTTCTTATTGTAAGCCGCTTAAGCGCCAACTTGACCTCCCTATCCTCCTCTAATAGCGGGCCACACTCTTCCAATTGATCAAACATCGCAGTCTCCTCTAGAAGGCCTTCCTTCAGCCGGCCTACCACCCCGAACCTATCTTTATTCCATGCCTATATGTGACCTTTCAGTAGTTTCAGCTTAGTGGTAAAAATAAACGACTGCGTGCCCACAATATGGCTGTGATTCCACCACCCTTCCAATCTACCTTTGAAGTCCTCGTCCAGCAACCATGAGTTAACAAACCAAAATGGGCCTAGGACGATTCCCAATGAAGGGCTATCTGGACAGCAAAGCACAATTGGCCTATTATCTGAAATGGGTGTGTGTCGAAGTTGGACCGATGTGTTCGCCATTAGATCAAGAAAATTCATCCCACATAAGAATCTGTCCAATCTACACAAAATTGGCGCCTCTTGACCATTCGACCAAGTAAACTGCCCCCGAGCCGTTCCCAAATCAAAAAGGGCGCCCTGCGAAATACATTCCATGAATAGATTTTTGCCATGAGATCTATTTACCCTGTGTATTTTTTCCCCCCGCATTCCAAGGGCGTTAAAATCTCTCCCCACACAGACGAGATAATCCCATCTATTAATCATAGCACTTAGTTCGAACAACTCGCACCTGAGGCTGTTAACTGTCTGCCCATACACGGTAATGGCCACCCACTGGTGACCGGTCCTCTTATCATGCAGAAGGGCCGCAACCACGTAACTGCTCATCTCCGAATCCACCAATTTGAAAACAGTGGCATCCCAAGCAAGGAGCACCTCACCCCTGCTACCAACTGCAGGGGTGGGGTGCTCAAAATTCCCACAAAGTTTCACCTATAAATGAGTGAACCAACGACTCATTCACCGACTCCCACTTGGTCTCCTGCAAATCAATCACCTCAAAATTCTGCCCTCTGATGAAAGACTTAACCAGCAACCTTTTGTCCCTATGATGCGGGAACTTACTAAATGCAATGCTAGGGCTGAGATTAGGATTAAAATTAATTTAATCAATAAAAAATTAATAATTTCTCATAACAAATTACCACAAAAATTCTAGAAACTCAATTAGGTGATTTAATTTCGGCCCAAAATAGCGTTACTTTCGTATACGTTCCCTATCGCGGATCTAGAAGACTAGGGTTCTTATGAACGGCTAGATCTCCGATAGTTTTAGGGCGTCGAACGAACTCGCAAGCGGGTTCTCTCGATACCAAACGAAAATAAAAGGCCAATAAAATTAATGATGAACAAAATATAATTAGGATTACGCTACTTACGCAAACCGTAGAACTAAAGAAGATAGAGATGGAAGAAGAGTTGGCCTCGCACCAAACCGCAAGCGGGAATCGAAGAATCGCTCTCCGTTTTGAGAGAATCACACCCTCACGAAAGTTAAAAACTCTCAATTTTGCATAAGCAATTTTCATTAACCAAAAAGTTATAATAAAAGTGTTTACAAGCCTTTAAATAGGCTAACCAATGCATAAAATTAGAAGTCCTAGTATAACTCTAATTCCTAATTCAAATAAAAGAAATATCCTAATTCTTCTAAAACAATAAAGTCCTAAACAATAAGGAAACTAATCATATTTCTAATATAAGAAACAACTCTTACTTTCTAAAATAAAATAATAAAAGAAACTAATCCTAATTCACTTAGGATTCTTGAAATTCGTCACTTTATGTGCAACCTCCGAAAACTGACCATAACTTCTTCAATACTTGTCGGAATTGCTCAAATTTTGGCTTGTTGGAAAGCTACTTCGATAAGCTTTCAAATATGATCAATTTCAGATATCCGACTTGACACTACAAAATAGGCCAAACATAAAAGTGACGGGATTGAAAGTTGAAAACCCTAATAAATTTTGAATTTTCTTCTTTCTGATCAAACGGGATTTTAACGGGCCCTTTTTTTTAAAAACCCATTCGTGGGTCCACTTTCTCTTTTGACGTCTCCTCTTTATCCGACCACGATTTAAACAGGTGGATCTAAAATTCGCATCAATCCCCTCTACTTTGAAAAAGTTCGACCTCGAACTTTGGTTGGCATGAATTTTCACGATCACGATCACAAACAATATATAGGGAACCTCGATCGGAAACGACTTGAATCGGACGTCCCCATCAACTCTCCCCGAGTTAGACGGATTCATCCCCGATGAATGCTGGTTGTGATAACGGTCCAAAAGATCCGGATCAAGCTGTTGAAATTCCTCCCGTGTAATCCAAGTGTTTTCTGTGTCAACCTTGTTCTTCCACTTGACCAAGTACTTCTGAAGTCTCCCGTGGTTGGTGGACACAATCTGATCTTCCAACACATCTTCGATGATCTCACGGATTTGCCGAGTAGGTGGGGGTAACGGTGTAGGAAGGGGAATAATTGGATCATCGGATATAGAAGGCTCAAAGGGGTTGGCAGGGATGGTTGAAGGGCCATGGAATGGAATAAGGTCCTCCACATTAAAAGTCATGCTAATCCCCAATTCCGGCGGAAGATCTAAGATATAAGCATTAAAACCGGCACGCTTCAAGATCTGATAGGGTTCAGCACCACGAGCTCGTAACTTCTTTGCAACTCCTTGCAGGAATCGCTCGGGTCTATTTCGAACTATCACAAAATCACCCTCTTGGAATTCTTTGAACCGTCTATGAGAATCTGCAGAGAACTTGTATTTTTCATTCTTTAAATTAATTCTTTTCTTAATCTCAGCATGCAACTCATGAATGCAATATGCAAAAGTGGATGCAGACTCTGATGACTCTTGTGTGAATGATGCAAAGGGCACTAATGGCTTATGTACACTCGACTCGATTAACTCGTGAGTACTCGCTTCAATCAAAACCAAAGACTCTGGGGTACTCGATGCAATTGATATTAATGGTTCTTGTGTACCCAGTTCGATGGACTCACATGTATTCGATCCAATGGGCACCAACATTTGTGTGCGCCCAACTCTACGGGTACCAATGACTTATAGGCAAGTGACTCGATTGGTTCAAGTGTGAGTGACTCAACATCACTATTCACAGGGGAAATAGAAGTCTCTTTAACACAAACTAGACTTTCATCAGCTTCTTTTATCTCCTCTTCACTCAGCACGGTACTAGGGTCGTACACTTCTTTCACTTCTCTATTCTCCGGCTCCTTAGGACTCACTATTTTAGTCAATAAATTCTGAGTGGGAAATTTTGTGGGGCATTGGTATACAAAGTGTCCAAACCCTTGACACTTAAGGCAATCAGGACACTTATCCGTCTTGGTTTTCAAACTCCGAAGAAGGTGACGGTGTATTAAAGGAACATACTTTTCAATAAGTTTCACCTTCATGTCCTCCCATGTGGAGATGTGTTTATTTCGAAGAGATTCAATACGATATTGTACGCGAGTCCAAAAATTTTTGGCATTACCCTCCAATTTTGTTTTTGCTAGCCTAATTTTGTACTCATTTGGTACGCCATACCAATCAAAATATTCTTCTACACTAGACAACCACTCCATGAAGGTTTTGGGATTCATCCATCCCTCAAAACTTGGAACCTCATTCCGAATAGATTTAATAAACTTCTCGGCAGGGTCATACTCGGGTTTACAATGATGAGGGTATCCTCTAACTCTAGTCTCATCACAATTTTTGGGACTTTGCCAAGAATTTGGAGTGTAGTGGTTTCCTTGTTTGGCTAGTACCCTTTCATGACGGGTAAGGAAGTCACGTTGACGTGTAAGTGACCCATACATAATGCTTAACACAAGCACAACCCAAACACAATACTAAAAGACACACTATGAACCAACAATGGATAAGGACTTTTGTCAAACACTAGACGTGCACACTAATGAAATAAAATTGAAATGACATGCAATTACGAAACTATGTGGTGTAAAACAAAAGTTAGACAAAGGCTAGATAAAAAATTTAGACGAAAGCTTTTTTTTTAAATGAAGACAAAAAGCTAGACGAATAATTTCAGACAAAAGCTAGACAAGAAATTTCAGACAAAAGCCAGAACAAATTTTCAGACTAAATCCAGACAGAAATTACAGACAAAATGTAGACAAAAATTTTCAGACAAAAGTCAGACAAAATTTTCCAGGCAAAAGTCAGACGAAAATTTTAGACAAAAAGATAGACGGATCGGATTTTTTTTTTTTAAACCCCAAAATTTTTTTTTTAAAAAATAAAAATAAAAACCTAAAACCTATATGAGTACTAAAACCCTAAAACTAAACTGATGCTCTGATACCAATTTGTTGCGGGAACTTACTAAATGCAATGCTAGGGCTGAGATTAGGATTAAAATTAATTTAATCAATAAAAAATTAATAATTTCTCATAACAAATTACCACAAAAAATCTAGAAATTCAATTAGGTGATTTAATTTCGGCCCAAAATAGCGTTACTTTCGTATACGTTCCCTATCGCGGATCTAGAAGACTAGGGTTCTTATGAACGGCTAGATCTCCGATAGTTTTAGGGCGTCGAACGAACTCGCAAGCGGGTTCTCTCGATACCAAACGAAAATAAAAGGCTAATAAAATTAATGATGAACAAAATATAATTAGGATTACGCTACTTACGCAAACCGTAGAACTAAAGAAGATAGAGATGAAAGAAGAGTTGGCCTCGCACCAAACCGCAAGCGGGAATCGAAGAATCGCTCTCCGTTTTGAGAGAATCACACCCTCACGAAAGTTAAAAACTCTCAATTTTGCATAAGCAATTTTCATTAACCAAAAAGTTATAATAAAAGTGTTTACAAGCCTTTAAATAAGCTAACCAATGCATAAAATTAGAAGTCCTAGTATAACTCTAATTCCTAATTCAAATAAAAGAAATATCCTAATTCTTCTAAAACAATAAAGTCCTAAACAATAAGGAAACTAATCATATTTCTAATAAAAGAAACAACTCTTACTTTCTAAAATAAAATAATAAAAGAAACTAATCCTAATTCACTTAGGATTCTTGAAATTCGTCACTTTATGTGCAGCCTCCGAAAACTGACAATAACTCCTTCAATACTTGTCGGAATTGCTCAAATTTTAGCTTGTTGGAAAGCTACTTCGATAAGCTTTCAAATATGATCAATTTCGTATTAATCCGACTTCGTTTGACACTTCAAAATAGGCCAAACATAAAAGTGACGGGATTGAAAGTTGAAAACCCTAATAAATTTTGGATTTTCTTCTTTCTGATCAAACGGGATTTTAACGGGCCCTTTTTTTTAAAAACCCATTCGTGAGTCCACTTTCTCTTTTGACGTCTCCTCTTTATCCGACCACGATTTAAACAGGTGGATCTAAAATTCGCATCACCCTATCACCCAACCCTCTCACATTCCAGCTGAGATACATCATAAAGAAACCAAATTAAAAACCAGCCCACCAAAGCCACACCGATAGCACCTTTCCAGCTGAGTCCCATAAGGGGAACCACGTCCCAAAGCCTGCACGTTTTTCTCCTTATATCTTCTGGCTCCCTTCTTATGTTGGGAGTAAAATAGACCCCATATGGATTTGACCCTACCCTTAATTTCGTTGATCCTCTTGACCGTAGGTCACATCTTGCCCTTTCCCAAAATATCTTGATACACTTTGACCAGGGCGTGCCGCAAACCATTGAAAGACACCCCTAAACTTTTACCGAGATTAGCCAACCTTGCCCCTTCGGACCCTTGTAGTTCGACCAAGGAAGCCACAACACGCTCACCGTCTGATGATAACTGTTCAATAGAGTCTAAGCCAGTATAAATACGATCGGTGAAACCATTCCTCCCCTTCTCCGGAGGTGACACTGTGACAGTTGCGTTGGGGGATATTGCTTACAATCGAGCCCGCATGGAGTTCTGCTACATCTGCACACACGACCCACAAAAATATTAGAAAAACAAGGGTACAACCCAGGCTGCGAAACCAACAGAACTTTAGTCAATTGCCCACAAGGATTCTCAGCCAAGATAGGCGGGTCTATAAAGGGCCACGACCCAGTAGGCCATTCCTTGGTCTCAGACGACAAACCTATGCTTGACCCTGCATCCCGAACATCGTTTGAGGCGATAGTGTCGCACACTCGAGAGCAAGAAGTCCGGTCAACGAGGTACCCAGTCCCTCCGGAAAGATCGCCACTTGTGTGAGAGAAAAGATTGACCTTTACAGGTGTCAACCTCCAATCCCTCCGTTGACCACCACACGCAGACATCGTGTTCGAAGACCCCTCACAAAGAACTGGTGAGTCACAATTTCACAAGGTCGTGGGGTCCACATCCCTCCCACGTGTCTCGCCTACCAAACCGCCGTCAGCCATAAAAGGCGCCCTCCCACGTGTCCCACCTACCGAATCGTCAGCAGCAGCAATAAAAGTCGCCCCATCCCTCTTTATTACAGCCTCCTTTCCATTCAGATGGCACGTGCTGGAGAGGCAATATCCTGCACCTTTATCAACTAACCCTCCACATGTTGTAACCCGACTGCCATCCTTAAACACTCCCTCCTCGGGAAGCAAAGAAGGCTCGAGTTATCCCTTTGAGCCATTCCTCTGTGCAGGAACCTCAGCCATCGATGCAGTCGACGTCATCTGAGCCATCTGAAACGTCTGATCCTCCTTTTGTTGGCTATAAAGCCTACGGTGACCTCCGTTGTCCATGTGAGCATCGGAAAAAGCCTGCTTTCGATGGTCCAAGACCAGCCAATCCGCTTGATTCATCTAGTAATGCCATGTCAATTCAAGATGGCAATGGGCCTCCCTGGCGGAGCCGTCCGCTATCGAAACCAAACACCTATCGGAATGGAACCCGATCTGAGAGCGATTGAATTATGGGAGCTCCGTCGGCTATTGTCTTTCCCCTTTCCCATTAACCCTGCCATTCTCACGGAGAACTTCGTCCCGTCGGATCGCCAAGTCTTGTGCATCACTAGGCCTTATCCATCCGGCTCTTTCTTCGCGGTTATCAGCCACCAATGTCCTTTTACCCCACTCCAGTTTGAACCAGCACCTATAACGGCACCCATTAACGAGGACATCTCCCCTCCGCGGTAACCGGCTAGTGTCCTCGAAGCGCACCGATATCCTCGCGAACCATATATCCTCTCCAGCCGTAGTGGAAGGTCGGTCCCTAGGAAAGTCCTGCACCTTCTTCCAATGCCACTAAGGACCTCATTGGTTCAAGCGTGAGGCGGTAATCCATGGATGCGCCTCCAGAAATCGCTTTCCCCATTTTGAAGTGAAGTCCTGTACAAATCTTCCTCCCAAATGAAATGAGCCCCCGTACCTCCCCACCAGACCGTCCCCACCTTGTGCAAAGTCTGAACCTCCGAAACTGCCTCCTCAGCAAATACCAGCAGAAAGCATTCAGTAGATATCTTAGACATTGTAATTCCTGTTTTGTAATGGTTGTTGAGCAACCGATTTAAGGACTCTTTAATGAGACTACAGTCCCCGTTGTAACTCTCTGTGGATGAATCAAAAAGTAGCAGAACCATCCTCTTGTGGTTGAGCAATTTATTATCCTCATAAATGTTGTCATTAATGACCAAAGGGAAAGATTCGGGGGCTTGCCTGGGCCCACCAAGGGCCGTTGGCTGGGCGCTACTGGGGGCTGCACCCCCGAACCTATATCCTTCCCCTTCAAATAAAAATCACTAGCCCCCCTCCGATCTCCGGCAGGATTCTGCCTCCTCTGCCTTTCGGTTATCCCGGCCTGCAATTGATAAAACTGATTAACTCTCTTGAACTGTTTCCCCGTGATGTTCCATCCATTACGAAGATCTCGTCGTTGACACGGTGAGAGAATCGTCTGCTTGTCACCACACATCCTCCTTCCAGTGCTGGTGTTAACATTCAAACAGTTCTTGATGGTAACTCCCGTGCTCCAGTGGGCATCACACCCTCTGGCATGGCAACTCATCTGCCGTCTAAAATTAAGGTTGCCACAGCCGTTGCACATCCAATCTCCATTCCGCACCACCACCAAAGAACCACCCGCTGCAGGCGCAGGACCACCAGTCGCCCCCTCGTTACTCATCAGAAGCCAAACCTGAATTTTAGATTATCATTCCTCTTATAAAACCAATCACCTGCCCATAAAGTAGTCGGTTTCCTCCCTCGAAGCCCATATTCATTAGGTTGCCCTTCGAGCTATCCGTTTTAATTCAAATTGTAGATTTGGAAGCTTTGGACCTGTTCATATTCAAAAGGGTAGCCACTACTATGGGGGCTGCTGTTTGACCAGCTGCTTTTTATTTCAATTTCATTGATTGTAATTCGCAGGAGTTTGAAGCTCTTATAAAGAAGATTGCTGCAACTTATAAGCCATCTGGGTTTTTCCATATAAACAAGTAGCTCTGTGTACTTTTCATTGATTTGCAATTATTTGTAGTTTGAGGTTCCTTGGCAGTGTGGATTCCATAGTCATGTTCCTCTCTCATGAGTTTCTGCTATTTCTTGATTTTTTTTTCTAGTTTAGATTCATATTCTTATTATAAGGGGATATTTGTTATACTGCTTATTGCAGACCATGCATAAGGTCCCTGATCATCAGGTGGCCGGTCACCAAGCGCGTGAAGGAAAGCTAGGCCCATTAATAGATGACTTGGGCCGCTTCTACAAGCCCCTTCAGAATGATGAGCGTGGCTCCAAAGAGGTTGCCTTCTACAATTCCTTCTACTCCAACAGCAGAATACCAGACCACATACGCCAATTCTTTCCTCTCTTCCACGGAACTCAGCTTCTAGAAGCCTCTGATGGCTCCGGTCTTCATCCCCACCTTGTAATGCAAGACCTCGTCTCGAATCTCCTCCACCCATCTGTAATTGACATCAAGATTGGCTCCAGAACTTGGTACCCTCAAGCATCCGAGGATTATATTCAAAAATGCATTAAGAAAGATCGGGAATCCACAAGCCTGCCGTTGGGATTTAGGATTTCAGGTTTTCAGGTCTATGAAAATAAGGAATTAGGCTTTTGGAAGTCCGATAAGGAGAAGATCAAGAGTTTTACAGCGGAGGATGTTAGGTTGGTTCTGCGGAAATTTGTTTCTTCAAACCCGTGTTCTGCTTCAAACCCGGATTGTTGGTTTGCATCAATTGTTTATGGCGGTTCCAACGGAATTTTGGCACAGCTGCTGGAACTTAAAGCTTGGTTTGAGGATCAAACCATATACCATTTCTATTCGTCTTCTGTTCTGATGGTTTACGAGAAGAAATCGGCAGAGGCAGGAAGGTGCTGCGCTGAAGTAAAGCTTGTTGATTTTGCTCATGTGGTGGAAGGTGAAGGGGTGATTGATCATAATTTCTTAGGGGGGCTCTGTTCTTTGATCAAGTTCGTCTCGGAGATACTTACTGGCCCAGATTTATGTGCAATGAAAGGTGGTCATGTGCATTGTTTCGAAGACGACATCAAAGAATAATTAGTGTTTAGTGAGTATTCATTCTATTTACTTTCAACATTGAAGACATGATATTCTTATATTCCGTTATGTGCTTATTGAGAATTATGTGAAGGATTAAGTGGCATTTAAGGTACGGCCTTATCTCAAGTTTATAGCATTTAATTTTGTTACTCTTGTTCATGGATCAAAATATCGTCTGATACCAATACGTATCGGACGATACGTATCGGTATCGGAGGTGGACGATACGGTACATTAAATGTACCGTATCACCCATTTATATGGCTAATACCGGATGATACATTGAATGTATAGTCCGGTATTATACTGTTCCGGTACGTATCGTCCGATACGTACCGGTTTTCGGCCCGGACGATACGTACCGGAAAACCGGCATTTTGATCCTTGCTCTTGTCCAGTGTGATTTTGTACAGGGATAATGGCTCCTGACTAGCATTTAAACCCTAGAATGGTGTTTAAATGATCTTATATCATTAAAGTTAAAACTCTTAATTTCACACCATTGAAGTGTGATTTTCATTTTGCCATGTGGTGAACAGCAGTGATCAATCTAAAATGTTCAGGTGGCAATCTATCATTGGAACATGTCTCAGCCCAAAGTAACATGCCTATAAGTGGATGTGAATCGTCCGATTGATGAATCTTATACGAGCCATTAAAACTGAAAATGACGGTTGATATTAAAGTTCACAGATCGGGCGGTTTAAATCTTCCTAAAACACCATTTATGGGCTTGTAGCACATCAATCTACGATCTATCAGTTTGACGGTATGGGTCACCTAGATCTTAAACTATTGATGGTGTAAGATTATTTAAACACTATTTTGGTGTTTAAATGATGTCAGGAGAGTCGAACCCTTTTGTATATGCCTTACTTATTGAACAACGCTGATTCATGTGCTAGTCTTGATTCAATTGCTTTGCGGGACTCGAATGGGAGTGTTTCGTCTATAACAACTGTTATAAAAATGAGAGTTAGCTTGTTGTTGATTAGAGGGTGCAATCAGGTGTGCAACTACCGATCATTGAAAACTGTTTACCATGGAACGAGTACTTTTCATGACTCCACCTATGCATCACTGCAGTGCACCTTACAAGAATTCGCTAGATTGTGTTTAGGCAAACCAAAGAAACATGATTTAGAGCTATGGGCAAAATCTAGTAAAGGTCTTCTCTGATTGGAATCTATCATCATCTTGCCCCATCCATTTAGGGTCAGCTTTGTTATATTGTCAGACACATCTTATGGAGTTTTCTATGAGATGAACTTTTTATTGGTTTCTTCAGATAGTCAGATCCACACTATGTTAAAATATTTCAATTCTATGGTCGACATAAAATTACAGTGCAGTGCGATGTTGAGTACAAAGAAGCTTCAGGTCTTGCCACTGATTGATGATCATTGCACAAGTGTATGCTTACCTTCAACAAATATATTTAAGGGCTACACCTGCTTCAGTATGCTTCATTTGTTTTGCAGGATCAGACATTTAGGGAAGCAAACAATGCCCATTCCTCTGAGGTACACCGTATAAGAATGGGAACCTCTGTTTGCGCTTACCGAATAACTGAAAGCGCCTACTTAAGTCTAGCACAGTGCTGGACATCATTAAGCGGGCGCTTTTAGAAAACAGGTGGGCACAAACAGAGGTTCCCAAGATTCATCATATATTAAAGAGTTAGGCCTGTAACTAAACCGGGCTGTGACGCAACTTTGAGGCCAGAGGTTCAATCCCACCCAAAAACTAAAATCCAAAAAAAATAAAAAATTTGTTTGGTGTTGATTGATTGAGAGCCCTTGTTGGTTGAGGGAAGACAATCTTTAGACCGTGCCCGATACATATCGAACGGTATGTATCGACTCACAGCCAAGCGGAGTTGATATTGTGGATTGATATGACCCTCTAAAATGTGAATAAGCATCATATCTAGGGCTGTCAGAGAGGCGGGCCGGGCCAGGTTTTCACCCGGCCTATTTTTTTTTTTTTTAAAAAAAATTGGGCCTGGCCCATTTAGCTAAACGGGCCGGGCCGGGTTTTTAATAATTGTTAACAAAAAATTTAAGGTTTTTTTTTTCTTAAAGGACCTCATCTATACGGGACGGGCCGGGATGGACCTTAAACTTTGAAGCCGAATCTGGCCCATTTCTTATACGGGCCGGGTTGGGCCCGTTTATTAACTTTCTAAAAAACTGGGCCTGAACCCGGCCCATTGACAGCCCTATCATATCGCAAGCCCGGCCCGTTGACAGCCCTATCATATCGCCTACTTGTATCATCTCCAAAACGAAAACTGTTGGTATGACAACAATCTTATATGTATTCGGTCATTTGGTGAATTTAGTATTGGTTCTTTTTTAATCCGAGCTGCAATTTTTTTCTTTTCTTCTTTGTTTATCCGAGCTCCCTGTAGTAGGATTCGTCTTCAGGCCATTGAAGATAGCTTGGGCTCTGAGGTGTGCAGTGTCTCTCTCTAAGATCTGGTTCTATGTAGTTTTGGGTTTGCCTTTAAATTTTTTTGTTGTAGTTTCTCTTTCTGGGGTTGGATGTGCGCTTTCCTGAGCGCTTTGTTTTTTGGCTTTTCCCCTTGCCCTCTTCTCATATTCTTTCTTCTATATTTATTTATTGGTAGTCTTTTTCTTAATAAAATTTGGACTTTGATAAATCCATGCCACGACTATAAGGTACCTTCATTAAAAAAAATTCTGAAATGTAAGATCAGGGGCACTCCTATGCACACAATACGTCTCGTTCTGGTGTGCGAGTAGAAATTGTGTGGGAAAAGAAAAACGTCGTCCTGCATAGCAGCTCTCAAGATCTTTTTGCATACCCAACTGCTAAACTAGACAAAGTAAGCTTTAAAGCACTTCAATATCCTAGTATAACATTGCTCTCAACAACCCATGAAGATGACAACCAATGAGATTACTAAGGGCGCCTACGATCAAAACCCACTGAAACCCATTGAATGCAGACGACGGAGATCGTTTTTCACCCCAATCTTTGACGTAATGGATCTTGAGACTACAAGCGCACCATCAGAGGGTTAGTTTTTTATTTCCATGTGGCCCCCAAAAAATAGCCCTAAAATCATATGGCACACATCACGCTCCACTAATATATTTGAGCCATTTTTTGAGATATGTGCAATGTTGAACCAAAATCACTCCATCTGATGGTAAGCTCATGGTCTCAAGATTCATTGTGTGGAAGATTAGGGTGAAACATGACTCCATTTTATTTCAAACAGTTGATAGGCTTCAGTGAGTTTCGAACATACGCGCGCCCATAGTAATCACATAGGTGCCAACAGAGGTACCCCAAAGAATATTCAAATGGGCTAGCTTGTTCTTTTCCTCAACATCCAGGGTCATGCCTGAACATGAGCACATGAAAGTCTTCCTCACATAGCCTTATTAAGCTTAGAAAGCTTGAAGAAATTTGAGGTCCAACTAATCTTTTCAATGACGAAACTAAACTTTACAAGGTTCTCATGGAAAAGTTCTTTTTGTTTGATTACTTGGAAATTTGTTTTAGCTAAATTCCTTACAATTAAATTCTCATTTCCCTGAAAATGACACTTCTTTTGTTTCATTATGTTGCTGGAGAAATAATTTCTCTAAATTCAACTCTTTGATTTGCCTGATTGGGAAAATAATTCCTACGAAACTGAAAAAGGATATCTATGACCAAACTGAATAATTATAATAGGACTCGACCAAACTGAGTAGTCTTACACCATTAACGATCTACAATGTGGGTAATCTATGCCGTCAAATGACAGATCATACATTTAACTATTTAAGGGTTATGTACCCAAGAATCCCATTCATTGGGAGACATGACTATCCGCTGTGCACGTTCGAATAACAGCCATTGTTACTTTTAATGGCTGATAATAAAATTCACCAAAGGATAGTTCGCATCCACTTATAGGCATTGATTTTTTTTTAACTGAGATATTTTTCAATGATGGATTGACAAGTGGACAATTAGATGGTTTACACATTTATACCATGTGGCATGATAATATACCACACTTTAATGGTGTAAGATCAAAAGTTTAAAAGTAAACACCTAAGATCATTTAAACACCTTTTAGTGTTTATATATATATGTCAAGAGTCATTATCCCATTATAAAAACCACAAGTGGAATCCCCGTGAAATCAATTTCACAAAGAAATCCCAAAATTACCTTGTGGATCTGTCGTTTCAAAAGTTTCTATGATGAAATTATAGCATGTGAATGAATTGATAGGTGAAAGTAAATTCCACATATTGGCCCCACGGGGCGATTCAATTCAAATTCCACCCTTTATTTCATGGTTAAACAGAAAATGTGAAATTATAAATTCAATTTCCCCACAGAATTGCAACTTCCAGGTTGTCACCTTTTTTCACAAAATGAGCTGCCGTATGCAAGGGAGGGAACCTCAACAATAATGAACGGACCCCCTCACCGAGACTTGCTCTAAATCTGAAGTCAATGAGAGAAAACATAATCTGAACACGATGGCATCATATAGAACACTAAACCAGAAACCATAGATGAATAAATTGATTAATTAAATGAATGATTAGACATTGGAAAGGAACCAGAAACTGAGGTTCACAAACAGTTAATAACAAATAAACAGCTCACACAAAATTCTTTAAAATTTTATAAAGCAGTCATGAGCTTACTGACTCAGGGGGGTATTAGGGAATTTCTTATGATCGATAAAAGTCAAAACTATTGAAGAACATACGAAAAACTGTTTTCTTCAAGTTAAAACATAATCAGTTCGAGAAAAGAACAGTGTATCTCATTTACAACTTAAATCCTCTATTACTTCAAAATCTCATATGGAACAGCACTGCCAGCTACATAACCACTCAAACTCATAAAACACAAGTCATATATTCTAAGTCTCCCGCCTAGGCCTCCGATGAGGGGCAGCAGCATCTGCAGCATCTTCTTTCTCGTCTTCGTCTTCCTTCTCGCCACTGCTTCCTTGATTACCTGTGTCTACTGGTGCAGCGCTCTTGGTTTCTTTAGTAACTTTAGGAGCAGCCTGCACACAAGAAACAACAAAATAACATTGTTTCCACTTCTAAAGATAACACAAATATATTGCTCTAATGACAACAAAATGGGAAAATGGCTCCTGACCGACATTTAAACACTAGAATGGTATTAAATGAACTTATCCGTTAAAGTTAAACTTTTTAATTTTCATCTCACACCATTGAATTGTGATTGTTATTATGCCATGTGGTGACCATCTGTGATCAATCTAAATTGACCAAGTGGAAATATATCATTAGAACATATCTCAGCCCAAAGAATGATGCCTATATGTGGATGTGAACCATCCAATTGATGAACTGTAACATCAGCCATTAAAACTGAAACCAACAGTAGATATCAAAATCCAAGAATGAACGGTTTAAATCTCCCCAAAGCATCATTTTTGGGCCTGTTGCACATCAATTTATGATCTATCACTTTGACGGTACAGATCACCCACAACTTAAACCACTGATGGTGTAAGATCATTTAAACACCATTTTAATGTTTAAATGACGGACAGGAATGTCAGCCCTAACAAAATTTGGGAAAAAAACTGTAACATCAACAACTTACAACAGCTTTCTTCCCCCCGAAAATAATTTTGACGAGGCCTGTTGCAATAACCACCAGGATAGAGACAAGGATGCCAATTGTCAAATTAGGTTGTTGTTCTCCCTTCTCAATAACATCCTGTGCAACATGATTCAAAACATTAAAAGCAAGATAATATTAACTCAATCAAATATGCGAGCAAATGAAATGCTTTTCTTCTTCTTTTTTTGAAAAGTGAGATTATATTTCCAAAGGAGCAACGAAAAGCTTTAAACCTGATCAGTCTTGTCACTGTATAATTTTAGGTTTAATGGGGAATTTCCAAATGAAAAGTTTTTAATCCCATCAGTCTTGCTACAAGCTGACTTCCACAACTGTCAGGGACATGAAGATTCGGGGACATCAGCTTTTGGCATGACTTGGTAGCTAAAAGGCTATTCATATTAAGCTTAAGTGAGCAGATTCAATCCCAAAATCTTATTATGTAGAGGGGAAGATTTTACTACATTTTTTAGTACTTTTTACTTCGCAAAGCCGACCCCAAATAGATGGGATAATGCTATGATGATGATGAACACTTTTAAATACATACATGTAGGTTCAGATAATATAATTTTCAGTAATTTACAAGACAATCTATTGGAGATAGCTACCAACAGAACAATACAAGACTGAAAATAATTTGAGGTACTCACAGTGATCTTCATCTTATATGCTTCTAAGAAAGGAATATCAGCTATCCTGTATAGGACATCAAAGACCTTTTTCTGCAAGAACCCAAGCATAATATTGAGATGAAGAGCTACAATAACCTATGAAAATGAAATACAATTGAATAAGATAGCACATCACCTGGAGCCCTGCAAGCCCACTCGGAAGACTCGCAGATTCATCCTCAGCTTCTTGCTTTTCTTTCTCAATTACAAATTTAGGCTTCCAGGTTTTCTCCCTGTATGATTCCGCAACCTTCTCATCTCCCGCAATCAAAATGTTATCAAACAAAATTCCATCTTGCATCGTCCAAATCTCAATGCCTATAGCAGCAATAGGCTCAAAATCGGGTTTCTCGAGCTCGAAGTAGTCAGGATTTGGTATCTGCTGAGGTTTCCAGATACCCTTATAGTTTGGGTTATCAATTAGAGGGGCATGCCATTTTCCCTTGTAAGCCGGATTTCTCTTCGTTGGCCTCTTCCACTCACCACAACCTGGAGCTACATCGCACTTTGGGTTATCCATCTTTGGTGCCTCCCATTCACCGTCCTCTTCATCATCCCAATCTTCTGGCTTTGTTGCCTCAGGATCGTCAATTTCCACAGGCTCGTCATCCAACCATCCTTCTGGTTTCTCCGCTTCATCATCTTGGATTTCCATGGGTGCATCCTCATCCCAATCATCAGGTTTAACTGCTTCGGGATCTGGAATTTTAGCCCTTTCATCCCAATCCTCAGGTTTTTTATCATCTGGGTCAGGAATTGTCTTGGCGGGAATAAGTGCTGGCTCAAAGTCATCTTCTGTGAGAAAATTCACTTTCTTCTTCTCCTCCCCATCAATCAAAACCCTCAACTCGTTATCCGGTTTCAATATCGCAGTATACACGTGTGACAGTTTGTCCGATGGGACAGAGGGAGGGTATTTAAGATGGTGCTCAACATACTCCCCGGTCTTAGGGTTCTTGTGTTTGAGGATGAAATGGACTTTGTTTGTTGACCCACATTTATCAGGTCCGAACATGATAGAGTAGGGGGATTCGTTGTCAAATTCCTTGGGCTTCCATCCAGCCTCCTGGGGTCGGAGGTATTTCAAATACGCTCCTCCGCATTCAAGCACATTCTGAAGCCGGGTCTCAAATTGTAGGACAATTGTTCCGTCTTTGAGACTCACTGGCTCATCAAGTTCTTTTACTATTGCGTACTTCTGTGCCTTCTCACTCACAAGAAGCCCGTAATCTTCATGCCCCTCACTTTTTGAATACTTCCACACACCTAAAACCAAAACAAATCAAACCTCGGAACAAGCAAAAGAAGAGTTGTGATCGAGCTTGTCATTATGGTATTTTATTTTTTTTGCTTGGTAAGCAGGAATATAATAAAAACAAAAGGAACAGAAAAAAATACAAACCAAGCAAAGCGAGGTACTGTGACAGAACAAAAGACAAACAGACCCAAAAAACTCAGAACACAACAAAAAAAGGCACCCCAAGCCAAAAACAACTACAGAGGCCACAATATCCAAAGGGAAGGGAGAAACAGCACACCCCGCCCCACCACCTCCATCCCCCCTCTCATATTGAGTTTGTCATTATTATAGTGGCTTGGGCTCAGTAAGCAGGTAAAACATTATGGTCATGGGTCTATCCCAGCTAACCAAGCATGCATGCACAATCAAAAGACAGAAAAAAAACACAAGAAAATATAGCTTCTTGCCCCTCATTGCATACATCCATACATCTAATCAAACCACATCAAACCCCTCAGTACTAGCAAAAGACGAGTTCTGACCGAGCGTTGCATTATTATAAGCATAGTCACAAACACAGCGTTTTTTAGCAAACGTATAAAAAGGTGTTTTATATGTAAAAACACGTCTTTTTGTTTAAAACTTGTTTATACGTTTCTATATAAAAAGTGTTTTAAATGGGAAAAAAAGGTTTAATTAAATACATTTTAAAATAATTTTAATTTTTTTTCCCGTACTTACCGTTTTTGCCCTTTTTTGAATTTTTCCCTTGCCATACCCTTCCTGTACTCCAAATTATCCCCCTTTTCCTGTACTTCCGTTTGTTGTCGCAGGGGGGGTGGGGGTTCCCCGAAATTTTATCCTTGTCATTTTATTCCCATAATCCATCTTGGTGACTATGATTATAAGTCATAGGTTCTATCCCAGCAATCACGGGCACACATGCATAAAATGAAAATAGATAAGGACGAGAAAATATAGCTTGAAAAGCTGGCAAGATGCGTAACCCATCGATAATTGGCTCACACAAACAGGACTCACTCAGGAGCACGGGCACACCCAGCCCCACATATCCCGTTCTAAAAAGAAAACCACTTAGGGTGGTTCCTCCATAGTCAATTGCCACCTCATGATCCGACATGCATGTCAATCGATCCAAAACATTCAATATGTCTGTCATCTCTAGCATGTGCTATAATAAAAAATACACCAACCAAAATTTTCCAACTATTCAATCAATGTCTTTTTGATGAATGATTTTATAATTTTACAGAACACCCTAATATAACAATCAGTCTTAACAGTTAGGAGCTTCCAATCGGCTCGCCATATCCCCAAATGATTGGAACAGTTAAGATTAGTTAGTATGTGTAGTAAATACTTGAAAATAGAGATAGTTATTTTCTATAAATGGCATCAGATTGTGTTCAGACCTTTACCTATGTGCGCATGCATGTGTGCGCGCGTGTGTGTGTGTGTGCATGTGTGAAAATTGGAAAATTTATGAAAACATAGGTTTGCGCTTTTTTAATCAGTGATTGTACACTTTTATTTTACAATGCCCCCCCTTAAAATTTTACCCATCTTAACGCACTGATGGAAATAAGTTCTTTCTTAATGCCCCCATCTCAAATGGAGATGAGGCTCTTCACGGTAATAAAATGTGATAAGCACACTCGAGGAGACGGGGCTCCAAAATTTTCACACACTAGGGAAAAAAGTCGCAAATGAACTTCTTGTGCTTTCCATCTTCTTCAAATACCCCTCTTTAATATCCTCTGAAAATTATTGTCATATACTTAATAAACCCCCTTTTATCTCTATTACGCATCAACCATTGTTACTGATTGCCACAAAGTCGATCCTAGGTGCAAGGCGAGGCCTTCTTGCCTCACCTTCCCCAAAGGCAATCCTAGGCACGAGGCAAGGCCTTCTTACCTCACCTAGCCTAGGCGACGCCCTAGACGATGGGCACCAAAGGTTAGGCTAGACGCTCGCCTAGGCCGCATTAGGCAGGGCCTGGGCTCGCCCAAATAGGCATCTCGGACATTTACACTTGAAATAAGATGGGTAACTAAAGGGGTTACCCTTATAAGCCCTAAAGATATTTAAAGAAAACCATTTCATGCCACTATTAAGACCAAAACACCAAAAAAATTGATTTTTGTGAGAACATTTAAATTTTATGTTATTACTTCTTACATTTTATGTTATTACTTATTACATTTTACCAAACTAGTAGACCGCATTTTTTTTTATATAGATTACGAATGGCCTCATAGGCCCTTACTCAATTTATCAGCATTTATGGTTTTTATTGATCCATGTATAATTTATGTTATTCTAAACTTTTAGTCTTCTGCAGATGTTTTAATGAAATATCAGATCGTTAAAGTGATATGCATGAGATCTATGTTGATATAGGAACCCTTATTTACTATTTGCAATAATTTGGCGTCGTTGTGATTGTCGCTTACAGGGAATGCCTTAACCAAAATTGCCTATTTCTCACAACAACCGGGCTCCGTTTTAGCATGCCACTTATAGGGAACACCCTAGCCAACCCTTTCCTACTTCTCACTGCAACATCGCCATCCATGAGTGGTAAAAACTATATTAAAAAAAAAAATCTATCGCTAAAAAATATAATGAAACTTATGATGTTAAATGCTCTAATTACACCTAAAATCACTCCCCTTAACTATGGTTTTTAATTCAAATTCTTCTCCCCAACTTGTTAATTTAAATGACTGCCTTCACCCCACTAACGCTTGGACCTTCATTGACCACCAAAAGAACTTGTATCTCAAAATTCATAATTATAAAATGGCATGCCCGTAATATAACTCAGGATTATAAAATAGTTGATATTGATATGACACTCAATTTTTTAATTGTTGTTTATTGAAGAAAAAAATTGTATTTTCCCAAAATTTCATTTCATTCACATCATTCTGCATTTACAATTTCCCTTTCACATTAGAATTTGTACAAATTCTTAATGATGTTGGATTAGTCATATTTACTAAAAAAAACTCTAGAGAATGTAATTTGTTACTAAACTCGTTGATAGTAACTTTAAAATATCATAATTAATAGTGTTCCAACTAAAGAATAATTACAATTTAACCAATGAGGCCAGGAACTTTAGTCCTGTCCATGTGGCTCCGACAAACACACGTTTGGTGCCATGGATCAAAATATCGTCCAATACCGATACATATCGGACGATACGTATCGGTTTTGGACTTCACCGATACAATACAATGGGTTTTTATTGCCCCCCTGAAAAAACAGTCAAATTATCGTTCAATGTATCATTCGTATTGTCCGTATCGTTCAATGTATGGTTCATATCGGACGATAATTTCAAATTATCGGTTTTAATGTTTTTTTTTTTTTTTTTTGGGAAAAAATCGGAGAGTATCGTCCGGAACCGATACGTATCGGTTTTGGGGCTGGACGATACGTATCGAAAAAACGAGATTTTGATCCTTGTTTGGTGCCCATGGAAGTAGGAAAGCTTAATCAAATATATTTTAAAGAAATATAGATTGAAAAAGAATGGACACAGAGCGATCAACGGAGGTTAATGATTTTAAATGAACGATGAAACCGACATCAATTCACTGTTCATTTTCAGCACCATCAAATCTGTAGATCATGGGCGTACCATCAAACCTCAGACATGATGACTCGACGTGGCAAAAATCCCAAAAACTGACCTGCTACAACTCACCATCTGGAATGGACAGTTACCCTACACCAATTCATACTTTAAATGCTCCGATGAGCCTTCTTTTTGGCAGAGTGATCTTCATATAATGTTTAACCACTTGGAAATTTTGGATTAGCCAAAAAGTACATAATAGGGCCCAAAAAGTGGCATGGTGAGGGCTTTATCTTAGGCGTAGGGTGAGCTCTAACTGGTTCTAAAAGATATATTCCTAAGATTAATGGCTGGTATTAAGAGTGGGATTTTAAATTGTATTTTCATTTGCCTATATTATGATGTATGAAGAAAACAACAATGGATTTTTTACTTTAGTCCCTGCCTGGAGAGTTATTAGTTTTACCCACTCACTTCTTTAATATAGATTTATTCTTTGTTGGAGGTTTGGAGTTTAGGTTTTAGGGTTCAGGTTTTGATCTATAACACAAGTTTATCACGATAATATGACATGTTAACAATTCCAAAATAACAAGCTTTATCAACATTCTACTTATATAGACCACCTAGAACATTAAACAAAAGCTAATGCTTATGGATGATGACCATTGTTATTGTTTCAAATTTCTTTATATTTACTGTAAATAGTCAATTTTTTTTATTATTTCTCACATCTACTTATAATTTTAGCTTTTCCAACAATAAATATTGTATTTTCTCGTGCTGTTGTTAGATCCAGTTCAAAGACCTCAGTGATTCAGAAGCTGACCTAGTAGCTATATAACTAGAATTTCTCAGATCTCTTATGAATAATAATTTTGAAATAAAATTTAAAATAAAATAAACACTTCTCTATTGTCATCTACCAAGAAATAAAAAAAAATTCTAATTGGGCGGAAATTTATGAACACATCTCAGACATAACAAAATAAAAAGGATAATTTGAAATTGAAAACATACCTGTATATTCATCTTTATTGGACACGATCCAACTCCCCTCGAATGATTCATCAAACGGCTCATAGAACAACTAAACCAATATCAATTATCAATATCGGAAACCATTAATTATTTCAAACACTGCCGGAAAACAACTAAATCAACAATAGAGCAAATAAAAAATAATTCTTGCAATTACCGTATCCGAAGCACATAGCTGGAACGTGAGGCACGAAATCGACAACAGAAGAAATGGAAGCGTGATCCGTTTCCCTTCCATCAGAAGGATATCGTAACCCTAGAAAAAACAGAGTTGAAGATCAGATCCCTAAGAAAAACACCTCAATTTATATTTAATTATAAAAAATAAAAATAAAAAAAACTCAAACCCCTAGATCTCTGATCTAAGAGATCAAGCAAGAACGAGATCTGGTATTGAAAATTACCAATTATAAATTACCGCGAACCAGCTGTTGTAAATTGTAATGCTTCACAAGTGATGTTTTATAGTGCTTAGGAGTGAAGAGAATTTGGGTTCTCTTGAAGTATTTTTTAACCAATTATATTTTTGGCGACGTGGAGTAAGCCAATAGAAATAGGACACATTGACAATTCAGCATCGAAATATTTTTTACAGGAAAATTGCAGTTATTAGAATCGAGTCTGCTCTGAGGACGTTATTTACAGCCCAAGATTCTTCATTCGATCAGCCTTCTTTTCCACTGGAAAAACCGTGTCTGCTTTGAGTTAGAGAATAGAGATTACTTGTCATCCCCCCACGCAATAAAACTTGTGGTCATTATATACCTATCAGACGGTTAGATATTGATTTCAAGAGGAACATCTCTTTAAAAGTGAACCCAAAACTCTCTCTCACGGTATGCTAATCCCTATTTTTAGGGGTGATGAATAAGCCATAATCTCAAGATCTACTGTGGAAAAGTTTTAAAAGTATAATAATGTCTTTCACGTTATTCAAGGCAATCAACAACTTTAGTTATATAAAATTGAATCTTTAGTTCTAAATATCATTACATTTAAATTTTTTATGCTGTAATGGGACTCTTTACCCTTTAAAATAGCTCAGTCAATATAAGAGTGGATTTGGTAAGGACTTAGGAGTCCAAACCTCTATATCAATTTATGAAAGTAAAAGTCAAAATCATCCATTTGTTTTAAAATCAGCCGAACCGTATTTTAGAGTTCAACTGATTTGACTTGACCAAAGCCCGAGTTTGTGATAGGGCCCCCCCGAGAGAAACGGTAGTTTCCTAGTAATTTCTTGAAAATCTAAGACCTCGTTCGAGAGTCAAGAAAACCTAAGTTTCTGAGCATTTTCTTCTGAAAATGCATTTTCTGAGCATTTTCTAAACATAGTTTATGTTCGAGAGTTTTATTGGGAATCTATGTTTTCCGAGACTTTCTTGTGAAAAGGAACGTTTGGTTTTCGGGGCTTTTTTCTCAGGAAACCTCATAAATTGAGGTGGATAAAGTATACTATACCTTTAGAACAATACTGGATTCAATCTCTTTGTATTTTAACTGCCACTTCCTAGCAGCTATTGTAACAGCAAATTTAACTCGTGCCAACAAACAAAAATTAATCAATTAACTGCCATTTAAATAATCATGTCTTTGTTTTAATTACTCATCAAGTGGTTGATAGCTGCTATTACTATTGTTCTTGAAGGAATATGAAGCCTGAAAATGGGAGGTTGAAGAGACTCTTTAGTGGCAGCCCTGTGTACCTATAGCTGGCAATGGACCTTATTCCTTGTCAATACCTGTGGAGCTCACACGTAGAGCAACAGAGTTAAAGAGAAAGGCTAAATTTCAACAAAGACCACATCTTTTAGAGGAAAAAAAAATACAAATCAGCAAATGAAACCAAGCTTGGAGTTGATTCCCTGAAAATTATGAACCCATATTTTCTAGCCTCAGATATTACAAAATCCAAACCCTTCACATTTCATAAACGAAAAAGGAAACAGGAAAAAATATGCTATGTGTACACAATTCTGAACCCATATTTTCTGTACAAAATGCTGTGTACAGAATGCTAATTTTCTGGTAGTTAAGCAAATTTCTAGTACAACCCCATAATCCATATGTAAAGAATCCAAGAAAAGATCCTCATCTCTGCAAATTCCAAATTTTCTTTCTTTAAATTCTCAACTACACACTTACTAAAACAAGTAAATAAAGAGACCCAGATGCTCAGAAACCAAACCAGACAGCAAAACCCATATATTTCAAACGTGATGAACCAAAGATAAAAGCTTCTTCTGTGTTTGAATTCTCAACTACCCACTTACTTAAACAACAAAAGCAAGAATTGGTGAATGCAATTAGTTTGGTGAATTCTCAACTACCCACTTAAGATCATATAGATGCAATTAGTATTTTTATGAGCCCATAAGACCATTTGGCAGTCTTTTTAGTTTATGTTGTGCCAAAATGTTGTATCTAATGACATAATCGAATATGGTACGGTACCAACTCGTTTCCTAGTTAAATAATTTTTGGTTTATATTACTCTGAACTTGTTTCTAACATACACATAACATAGTAACATTCGCATAAAAAAACTTGCGTATGAAGTGATTTTGTCATAATCTGTCCGACATAAATCGTCAACACATTGCGGATTAGATGTCTATAAGTATTGACGATCATCCGATCAATGTAACCGCATTTAATGAAGGTTATAAATACGTGCGGCTATAAGGTGTGGAAGAACAAAATGCATTTCTTTACATTTTCTTGAGAAAGTGTAGAACACAAGAAAATGTCAGAAATGCTAAGAAAATGGGTTTATGAGTAACTCAAGAACAACTCTCAGGAAAGTGACTTTCTTCAGAAAATGAGTTTCTGGGCAGAAACTGAGGTACCCATTTTCTGCAAAAAAATTACTTTCTGCTAGAAAAGTGACGAACAAGACCTAAGAATTTGACTTAGGAAAATAATGGGTTGCCCGTTCCTTAATTGTAAAGAGAGGTGGAAAGAGGGACAATTTTGTTTAAGAATAAGTTTAAAATTTAAATAGTTCCATCCATCATCTCAACCAAGGATCAAAATTTCGGTCAAAATGACCGAAATTATCGATTTCAGTCCCCACCGAAACTGAAATTTCGGTCTATTTTGTTTGGGATCATATTTTCGGCCGAAATTTCGATTTTGGTCCCCTCCGAAACCGAAATAAAACCCTAAATTTTGATCTTGATCTCAACCTCCCTCTTTTCACATTATATATTTAAGAAGATATGAGGTTGTCCTAATAATTTAGTGTTGCTTTAAAATTTTAAATTGAGCCTAATTGAAATGTGGGAAACACTGATTTCTTCCATATGAAATCATGTTTATGTTGCTTGATTTATGACCCAAAATATGTAAAAATTATAGTACTTACAAATACGATTCAATTTCACCTATTGATCTGTTATTTCTCATACCTTGATTGGGACTAAATCCTTTTCATGCGCAATTCATGCATAGGGATTAAGGGATCCATCCTTATGGACAAATTTTATAGGCAATCCGCCATGTGTAAATATCAAGTTAGATTTCTAATTTATCATCTACTAAGGTAGACAGTTGGTTTGTGTGTCCGGTTTATAGCTATCGCAATAGATTACTTGTTGGGAGCCATTACTTGCATAGGGTTTTCAAGTGATTGCACCGAACTTGAAAGAAAGACTTGCGAGTTTGGCGATATCTACTTTGTAAAAACACTATCTAAGTTGTTTGATTTGAAGGCCGTAATTTAAAGATATCAATTACAAAATATTAGAGCAAAATATAACTTTCATCATTTGATTAAATGGAGTCAAAGATTATTATATAATTCAACAGTTGACTACAATAGATCATATGACAAGTATCGTGTTTTACTCCAATTTTATGTACCAGAGATCTATTGATCATGAACTTCAAATCAGGCGGCTCATATTGCATTTTTACATATTACATGTCATTAAAATACCAAGTATGTCTTTAAATTCAGTGCAATCACTTGAAAAACGGCTCGGCCTGGCATGGCCCGGGTTAAAGTTTGGGCTACAAAGTAGCAAATAAGCAGCCCGGTCCGGCTCGATACTGGCCCGGCCTAGATAGCTATAGGGTCGAGTTTGCGCTACAACATTTAAAAATTGGGCTGAGCCGAGCCCAATTAGCTATCAGGTCGGGTTCGGACTCTCATTATATCTTTTTTAAAAAATCGGCCTATACAAAAATCCGACATGAACTCGGCCCGGCCCATTGACATCCCTAGATGCTATACACCGGGTGAGAGTTGATAACTCTAATTTACATAAATTATGAAATACAGTTCATGAGATTATTAAGAAGCCGAGTAGATCATTGGAAAAGATAATCATCCACATATTTGTATGACATATATGAATGGTAGTCCCATATCGTGTATGGGCTGGAAGCCTTTGGCTATATATAACCTGCGCAATCCTCACTTTACAAGCCGGTTTTGTGAAGTTGAGTTAGGCCCATAAAATTTTACATGATTTTAGAGTAGGTACCACAAGAATGTTGAGAGACACGTTACATGTGAGGGGCGTGAATGATAGCCCCATATCGCCTATGGGCTAAAAGCCTTGGGCTATATATAACCTGAGCAATCCTCACCTTACAAGTTGGTTTTGTGAGGTTGAGTTAGGCCCATGAAATTCTATAATATAAAGCTTGGATAAGAATCACAAAGCAAGACAATATCGAGGAGTAAAAAATATAATTCTCTTTAAAGATGTAATTAACAGTCTTGTTAGTGTATATCTCGAAATTTAATAATTCTCTTTAAAGATGTAATCAACACATCGTTGTTAGCGTATATCTCTTATTATAATGCATTTATTTAAATTTACTTGATATTGGAAAATATCCTTATGGCCTTTGAGGCTGCCCATTTTTAAAAAAATGAAAGGAATGGTAGAGTTGGAAATTGTGCAATTAAACTGGATATAAATAAAGCTTATGATCGAGTCAAATGGGAATTCCTTGAGCATGTTATGCTTAAGTTGGGCTTCAACGAAATATGGGTGAAACTTATAATTGGTTGTGTCTCCTCTATATCTATTTCTTTTTGGATTAATGGTCAAACCGTGGGGGATATCAAACCGAAAAGGGGTCTCCGTCAAGTAGACCCTCTATCACCTTACCTTTTCATTATTTGTGCAAAAATTCTCTCCACTTTGCTTTCAAATGTGGTTAATCAAGGATCGCTCTCTGGTGTTAAAATTTACTGCAATGCTCCAACGATCTCCCATCTTTTCTTCACCGATGATAGCTTTGTATATACAAAAGCCACAGAGGAAGGAAGCCGTGAGGTCATTTGTATTCTACGGTTGTATGAGGAATCATTGGGCCAACAGATTAATTTCGACAAATCGATCTCGTTCAATGCCAATGTGAGCCAAAATCAAGTCCATTTTTAATATAAAAGACAGGTCTAATATTTATAAATATTTGGGCCTCCCCTCTGTAATAGGGAGATCAAATAAGGTTATCTTCAAATCTATCAAGGAGAGGGTATGGTCAAAATTAAAGGGATGGAAGAAAAAACTATTATCAAATGCAGAGAAGGAAGTTTTAATCAAAGTTGTGGCACAGACGATTCCAACATAAGCTATAGAGTTCTTTAAATTATCATCGAAGTTTCTTGATGAAATCCAAAATCTCATTTCCAATTTATGGTAGGGTAATTAAAAAAATGAGAATTCTATTCATTGGGTGAGATGGGAGAGGTTATGTTTTTCCGAAAAAAGATGGACGGTATGATGTTAGGCTTGCTAAACAAGGATGGTGACTCCTTAAATACACGAGATCACTCCTTTATGGCGCCCTTAAAGCAAAGTACTTCCGGCACACAACCTTTATGAATGCTAAGATAGGCCCTAACCATTCTTACTCTTAGCAAAGCATATTATCGGCACATTACATTTTACAATGGGGTACAATTTAGAGAATCGACAAAGGAACGATTACTAATAGCAAGGAGGACAGATGGGCGCCTTGGAAATCTACATTCAAAGTTATTTCCAGCAAGTGGAGCTCTTCTTTGGAATGGGTAGCAAAGCTTCTTCAGTGTGGATAAAGAGCTTGGAATGAAAATTTGATTCGGGCCAATTTCTCGCGAGGAAGATGCAAATATTATTCTCACTATTCCGCTTCCACTCTATCATGACGAGGATATTCTTCTGGCTTGGGCTTATGATGCTAAGGGATGGTTCACCGTCAAAACTGCATATCATGTTACTCTCGAGAGCAAAAAACCACAATCGGGTTCTAACTCTAGTGCAATTACAGAAGATGCAATGTGGAAGAAATTATGGAGTTGCCCTCTCCCAAACAAGATCAAGTTATCCGCGCAGAGGGCCTGCAAAGATTTGTTACCTATTCGAGCAAAATTGATCCAGCCTGTGATCTATGTGGCAAGAAGATTGAAGGAATTAATCACTCCTTGAGGGGGTGTGTGATGCGGGAACTTACTAAATACAATGCTAAGACTAAGATTATGATTAAAATTAATTTAATCAATTAAAAATAATAATTTCTCATAATAAACTACCACGAAAATTTCTTGAAATTCAATTAGGGGATTTAATTTCGGCCCAAAATAGTGTTACTTTCGTGTACGTTCCCTATCGCGGACCTAGAAGACTAGGGTTCTTATGAACAGGTAGATCTCCGATAGTTTTAGAATGTCGAACAAATTCGCAAACGGATTCTCTCGATACCAAACGAAAATAAAAGGCTAATAAAATTAATAATGAATAAAATATTGATTTAGGGCTTTTATGAGATCAATAAAATAATTAAGATTATGCTACTTACGCAAACCGTAAATCTAAAAAATATAGGAATAAAAGAAAAGTTGGCCTCATACCAAACCGCAAGCGAGAATCAAAAAATCGCTCTTCGTTTTGAGAGAATCACACCCTCATGAAAGTTTAAAACTCTCAATTTTACATAAGCAATTTTCATTAATAAAAAATTAATAATAAAAGTGTTTACAAGCCTTTAAATAGCCTAACCAATGCATAAAATTAAAACTCCTAGTATAACTCTAATTCCTAATTCAAATAAAATAAATATCATAATTCTTCTAAAACAATAAAGAAGCTAATCTTATTTCTAATAAAGAAAACAACTTTTATTTTCTAAAATAAAATAATAAAAGAGACTAATCCTAATTCAATTAGGATTCTTGAAATTCATCACTTTATGTGCAACCTCCAAAAATTGATCATAATTTCTTCAATACTTGTCGAAATTATTTAAATTCTGGCTCGTTAGAAAGCTATTTCGATAAGCTTTTAAATATGACCAATTTTATATCAATCCGACTTCGTTTAATATTTCAAAATAGGTCAAACATAAAAGTGACAGGATTAAAAGTTACTCTTCTTACAATAAGTTACGTTTCTTCTTTCGCCTCCGATATGTTATAAGCGGTTGCTTGAATCAAATGTCCCCATCAATTCTCCTCGGGTTAGATGGATTCATCCCTGATGAATGTTGTTTGTGATAAATGTCCAAAAGATCCGGATCAAGCTGCTGAAATTCCTCATGTGTAATCTAAGTATTCTCTGTGTCGGCCCTGTTTTTCTACTTGACCAAGTACTTCTAAAGTCTCCCGTGGTTGGTGGATACAATCTGATCTTCCAGCACATCTTCGATGATCTCATGGACTTGTCGAGTAGGTGGGGGTAACAGTGTGGGAAGAGAAATAATTGGATTATCGAATGTAGAAGACTCAAAGGGGTTGGCAGGGATGGTTGAAGGGTCATGAAATGGAACAAAGTCCACATTGAAAGTCGTGCTAATCCCCAATTATGGTAAAAGATCTAAGATATAAGCATTAGAATTTACACGTTTCAATATCTGATAGGGGGTCTAGCACCACAAGCTTGTAACTTCTTTGGAACTCCTTGTGGGAATCGCTCGAATTTATTTCGAACCATCACAAAATCACCCTCTTGGAATTCTTTGAACCGTCTATGAGAATCTAAAAAGAACTTATATTTTTCATTCTTTAAATTAATTATTTTCTTAATCTCAGCATGTAACTCATGAATGCAATACGCAAATATGGATGCAAACTCTGATGACCTATGATGAATGGACATTAGAATGAGATCTATTAGCGTCGTAGGTTTATACCCATGTATAATTTGGAACGGACTCATGCCTGTGGTTCTATTAATCGAATTGTTATATGCAAATTCAGCGACAGGTAAGATAGAATCCCAACTCCTAACGTGCTTGCCCACTAGACACCTTAAAAGATTTCCTAAACTCCTATTGATAACCTCGGTTTGCCCATCAGTTTAGGGGTGATAAACAAATGAAAATTATAGTCGAGTCCCCATTTTGTTCCATAGTGTCTTTTAAGAATAACTGACAAATTTAACGTCACAGTCAGACACTATCGTCTTAGGCAAACCGTGTAGATGAACGACCTCGTTAAAGAACAGGGTAGCAATGTGACTAGCATCAAAGGTCTTTGCACACGCAATGAAGTGGGCCATCTTAGAGAAACGGTTCACAACAACGAACACCGAGTCATGCTTTCGAAGAGTTTTAAGAAGGCCTAACACGAAGTCCATTGATAAGTTTTGCCATGGGTGTGGCACCGGTAACGATATATACAATCCTGTGATCTGCCTTTTTTACTTTACCAACTGACAAATACGACACTGGCTAATAATTTTGGCAATATCTCTGATGAGATTGGGCCAATAGAATGGGTCTTTAACTAATGCGACAATTTTATTGTGACCAAAATGGCCAGCAACCCCTCCGGCGTGTAATTCCCAAACGAGAAAGTCTCTCAAAGAAGTGTAGGGAATACACAATCAGTATTTCAAGAACGAATACTCATCCTATAGGGTATATTTACTCCCTCTGACAGGTTGTCTACTCACCAGTGAGACATACTTTTCGCTAAAATTCGGACATGTGGGGTAATCCTCCACGATGCGTTCGAATTCGGTTACCTCAACACTTAATGAGTGCAACGTCGCCATTCTACGGCTAAGCGTGTCAGTCACTCGATTCTTCAAGTTGGCCCTATGTTTCAACACGAAGGTAAACCCTTAAAAGTTGTTCAACCCATTTCGCATGTTGTGAGTTTAACTTTTTTTTTTAATTAAAAAATCGCATGGTTTCGTGGTCTGAGAACAAGACGAATTCATGTGGTAGTAGATAGTGTTTCCAATATTTAAGGGATTGGACTACTGCGTAGAATTCTTTATCATAGGTCGAGTACTTCTGTCTGGCCTCATTTAGCTTTTCACTGAAATAAGCTATTAGATGGCCCTTTTGGCTCAATACTCCTCCGATACCTATGCCTAACGCGTCACAAGCAACTTCGAAGACCTTAGAGAAATCGGGAAGGCGCGTGATAGGAGCTTGTTAGATAAATATAGGAATAGAAATCCGAAAATGATGAAATGGGCAAGAGAAATTAGACTCAAGGCACGTAGTCATTGTCGTTAAAATGCTATTCGCTCCCTACTCGAATAAATTCTCGAGTTTGCTAAAAGGGTCCCAGCGAAATGTTTCCAGGATACAACGAGCCCAATCTCTTAGATACGATCCGTTACTTTGCAACAGTAGAGGATCGCCCTAGAAAACTCAATCCGATGAGGTACCACTAAAAGAAGAAAGCAAGAGGAATTCTCAAGTTTTATGCAAGGAATCCGATGGATTTCAGAGTATCCAAATCTTTGTCCTAAGGCCTCCTTATATAAAATTTTCAATATGGCTATTGGACCAACAATCATATTTTAGACGGCTCGGATCTTTTAAAGATCTCAACCGCTTCATCCAACGGTTGTATGAAAGGTTGTAACTTTTCGAATTCAAATTCGAACGGTTGCACACCTTTATAAGCGGTTATGAAATGGTTGGATCCAATGATCAACATTTGACCAATCCGTTTAGCCCAATAGAACTGAATTGACCCACTGATTTGTGGCCCATTAGGCCCGACTCGACCCATGAAAAATTTGACCGTTGGATCTACCTAATCAAAAAGTCAAACATCTCCTTGCGACGATACGCACGTGCGAAGTGCATATGCGCCTAAAGCATCAATGCGCCTAAACGCCAATCGCCGCGCGTGCGCGAATGTGACGGCTCGCCTCTAGGCACACTCTTCTCTCTTTATTGTCAAACAGTAATAGAAAGTGAATGGTTCTATATATAGCCTAGATACTTTTTACTTTTACCAATTTGGGACTATTCATTTGCATATAAAAATGAGAATACCTATTGCCTAAAAATTAACTCACAAAACTAAGAAAGAAATCAAAAAAAAGTTTTATTTTTTAAAAAATTATTTAATATATTTAATATATTCTAAAATAATAAATAAATATAACAATCCCTCATAATTTTCAAATAAAATAAAGATATTGGTATCGAAAATATGTGCATATCATGAAAGGTACCTTTTGGGTTTGAACCTTCACTTAGTGCAAACTTATCAAAGTCTTATCAGGGTGCACAGAGACCATAGTCTTGAACCGGATAAATAACACACATATTTACTTAAGATCAAGTTTTCTATAAAGCTAATACTATTATGGCCTTGTGCTTATACCCTGATTTCATAAATATTTTTTGAGAAAAAATCATAATCTCATAGGAAGTGGCCGCACCTCCACATTTACATAGGTAAGTCTATCGAATATGTTTCTATAATCAAGCACATTAAAATGTTACAGACTTACTAAGAGTATGTACTTATCCTTCTCTTTGTCATTACAGATTTCAAGCACTTGACACCTGGATGAACATTTTAACTAAGTTAAAGTGCTTCTAATCATCACTCTCATGTCATATTCTTCCATTGAACTTAAGGATTTATTGTATAAATATTAAGTTGGATTTCTGACATAGGTAATCAACTATATGATTTTAGTCATATCTCGACAGATGTTTTCTTTACCAATTCTCTAGAAAGTCCTTTGAATCAGCCAAATTATTATTAGTCTGAATTGAGTCTATCCCAATTACTTCATCCTTGAGTAATTCTCTAATATAACGGTGTCGTAGATCAATATGTCTATTCTTACAAATATAAATTTTATTATAGACTTTTGCTCTCGTAGCTCACTATCACAATTTATTGTAATAGGTGACATAGGCTTTGGCCACAAAGGAATTTTCAAAAGTAAATTTCGAAGTCATTCTGCCTCTTTGCAACATGCTGTTAAGGCAATAAAAATAGATTTCATTGTAGAATGAGTAATACATGTTTGCTTTTTAGATCCCTATGAGATCGCAGCACCACCGAAAGTGAATACTCATCCACTCGTTGCCTTGGATTCATCTGAATCTATATTCCAACTTTTATCACTGTATCCTTCTAAAATATTAGGAAATCATAATAATATAATCCATAATTTACACTTTCTTTTAAATATCTAAATACGAGATATTGCATTCTAATGATCATGACATGGATTACTAGTATATCTACTTAATTTTCTAATTCTATATACTAAGTCAGGTCTAGTACAGTGCATTACATACATCAAACTACCGATTACTCTAGCATATTTTTATTATAAACAAGTTTAATGCTAAGATCATATGGTGTAAATGCAGGTTTATCATCTAAATGATTATATTTCTTGAGAATTTTCTCAATGTAATGGGGCTGGGTTAAAATAAGCTCATTATCATTTCTTATTATTTTGATTCCTAATATGACAACGGCATTACCCATATCTTTCATGTCAAAACTGGAAGAGAGAAATGATTTAACATCCATTATACTATCTAAATCAGTACCAAATATAAGCATATCATCTATATATAAACATATGATAACTCCCTTATTTGAAATTTTTTTACTATAAACACATTTATTAGATTCATTAATTTTGAAACCATTAGAAATAATGACACTTTCAAATTTTTCATGCCATTATTTAGGAGCTTATTTTAAACCATAAAGAGATTTAATTCATTTATAAACTTTATGCTCATGTCCGGTCATTACAAAACCTTCAGGTTGCTCTATATAAACTTCTTCTTCTAATTCATCATTTAAGAATACGATTTTTACATCCATTTGATGAATTTGTAAATGATAAATAGAAGAAAGTGCTATTAAGATCCTAATAGTTAAAATTCTGGCTAGCGGTGCATAAGTATCAAAAAAATCAATACCTTCCTTTTGTCTAAATCCTTTTGCCACCAGTCTGGCCTTAAATTTATCTATAGTTCCATCAGCTTTTAAATTTCGTTTGAAAATTCATTTACAACCTATAGTTTTAGATCCTTCAAGAAGATTAACTAATTTCCATGTTTTATTACCCATTATAGATTCTATTTCATCATTTATTGCTTCCTTCTAAAAGACAGCATCTTGCGATTTCATAGCCTCATCAAATGTTAACGGATCATTTTCGATATGAAAAGAAAATATAGTTTCCTTTACTTGCTCTGATCTTGTTCCCTCTATTACAAACATATAAAAATCTGAACCAAAAGATTTTTCTTTTCACACTCTTTCATTTTTTCTGAGATCCGTATTTTCGATATTTTCAGAATTTATAATTAATTTTTCTTTATCAAAATTTTCAGTAATTCTAGAAATAGAAGAAAAATAGTGTTCATAAAATTCAGCATCTCTAGATTTAATTATACTGTTTTGATCAATTACACCCTTAGATTCAGTTACCAAAAATTTGTAGGCTTTACTAGTTAATGAGTATCCAATAAATATGCATTCAATTGCTCTATTACCTAATTTAAGTCTTTTAAGATCTGGTAATCTAACTAGTGCTCGACACCTCCACACTTTGAGGTATTTAAGATTTGATTTTCTTTTCTTCCATAACTCATAGGAAGTTATACTAAAACTCTTTTGTGGCACTCTATTTAAAAGATGCCCATAAGTTTAAATTTAAATCAAAATTTAAAAGCATAGCATTTACCATTTTTATTAAAGTTTGATTTTTTCTTTCTGCTGTACCATTTTGTTGAAGAGTATAAGGTACAGTCGTAAGATGTACGACCCCCACATTTTCACAAAATTCACTAAAATCATTTGAAGTGTATTCTCCTCCTCTATCAGATTTTAAAGTTTTAATTTTAAAATTTAACTGATTTTCAACTTCTTCTTTATAAGCTTTAAATTTTCCTAAAGCTTCATCTCTATGTTTTAACAGATAAAATATAAATATATTTAGAATAGTCATCAATAAATGTTATAAAATATCTTTTTCTCCCTCTAATTAAAGTACTATTTAAATCACAAATATCAATATGAATGAGTTCTAAAATATGAGATTTTATTTCTACTTTATTGAAAGGTTTTCTAATGATTTTAGTTTGAACACAAATTTTATATTTTTCATGAATATTTTTCTCGCATCTAGGAATTAATCCTAATTTTATTATAGAATTTAAACGATTAACATTAACATGCCCTAATCTATCATGTTATAATAAAAGAGAATCAACAATATAAACGAAAGAAGATATTTTATTGATTATATTCAATTTGAACATCCCATTATAGACATATCCATTTCCCACAAATACACCTTCCTTAGTGATTATAACTTTATCCGATTCAAAGAATAACTTGAAACCATGTTTATTGAGTAAATTGGTCGAAATCAGATTCTTACGAATCTTAGGAACATACAATACATCGGTCAAAGTAAGAGTCTTATCAGAGGTCAATTTGAGTTTGATTTTCCCTGAACCCTTGACCTTTGCAGTTGAAGCGTTCCCCATGAAGAGCTCTTGTCCGTTTGTGTCCTCCACATAGTTCGCGAAGAAAGATCGGCAGTTATAAACATGCCTAGTGGCACCAGAATCGATCCACCAATTTTTTTCGCTTCCAACCATGTTTATTTCAAAAATCATGGCTACAAACTTTTCTTCAGTCACATTCGCTTGAGAATCTTTCTCCCTTTTCAGAAGTCTGTAATCATTTTTTAAGTGATCGAGTTTACCACGGTGATAACAACTATCCTTTTTCTTCTGGCCCTGATGACCTTGGCTCTTATTTTTCTTGTTAGCCTTATCAGAATTGAAGTTGTCTTTTCGCTTTCCATGTGATTTGGACATGCCAACCTCCACCATATGAGCCTCTAAAGTTAATTGAGATTGTTCGTCTTTCTTATCACCAACACGAAGTTTGTCTTTGACTCGAAGATGGTGGTACAACTCTTCAAACAAAAGTTCTTTCTTTTTATGTTTGAGAGTGTTTTTGTTGTCCTTCCACGAGGCAAGCCATTTGTGGATAATTACATAATTGTAAAAAATGTTATCCATTTTATGTCCTCTTGATTAATTTGGCCGATAATATATAGAATCTCGTGAACTTGATCAAGAATCGATTTATTATCAGTTATTTTGAAATCTAAATATTGACTTATAATGAAGCTTTTTGTATTGACATCTTCTGTTTTATATTTTGTCTTCAACGCCTTCCAAAGTTTCATTGTAGACGACATGCTCTGGTACACATCGAACAGTGAATATGCTAACATATTGAGAATGTGCCCTTTACAGATATAATCATCTTGCTTCCATTTCTGACGATTACGAATATTGGCAAGAGATTCTCCATCAGAATCTTCAGGCTCTGTGGGTTTTTCAGTGGTTAGGACATAAGCAACTTTCAAAGTTGTCAATACGAAATGTATCTTTTGTTGCCTGATGTGTATTTTTAAGTGTAATATTTTACTCGCAAGCGCACGAATGAGATTGTATATAGTGGGTGCGGAGTATGAGATCGTTCCCACGAGGACTATTTTTGAAGATCTAAAAAGACAAGACAGTAATTTAAGAAACCCACTAAGATTTAACAGTATTCTACCAGTCTTATGATTTAATTTTGTGAGAAGACAATTACTGACTACAAACTAAAACTTAACTGATAATTCAAAAGTAAAGATAAAGATGAAGATACTAAATCCTCCCATCTTTGGTCTGTTCTTCCCATAATACAAATCTAAGGATTAAACTATGAGATAAATCATTGAAACACATATTTTATGGAAGATAAATGGTCAAAACCCCGATAGGTTCCACGTTGCATCCCTGCAATCAGGACTTAGATGATTTTCATATATAGATCTGGGATCAAGGGCATGGCTCGGCACACTTGATCTCAGGTTCAAATAAAAATCATCCCCAAAGTAGATAAAAATTCCAACAAAAATACCACCATAGATCTGAAATCAAGGGCATGGCTCGGCACACTTGATTTCAGATTATGGAGTAATTAAGATAAACTTACCATTACAGATCCAAGATCCAGGGCATGGCTCGGCACACTCGATCCCGAATCATAATCGTAATTAGATCCACACGATGAAAGCAAAAAGATCATATAATAATGATTAGGGTAAAATTACCATCATAGATCTAAGATCCCGGGCATGGCTCGGCACACGTGATCCCAGTTAGTGGCGGGGATTTCATCCGTTCGTGATAGCATAACAATCATAAAATAAAATCTTATATTTTAATCCTAAATTTATATTATTAAAAGTACATCCCTCGGATGAGAATCATTAGATCCCCATCCCTATGAATTTAGCCACACATATTGTAATTAAATAACATAAATAAATAAGGAAGGGAAAATAATATTAATTTAATAAATTAAAAAATACCTCAAACTTCAACAGAAATTACTTTGATCCAAAAGTACAAAGATCTTCAGAAACGAAATTAATGTAGAAATCAA
The DNA here is from genome assembly GCA_021018995.1 of Chloranthus sessilifolius. Taxonomy (NCBI): domain Eukaryota; kingdom Viridiplantae; phylum Streptophyta; class Magnoliopsida; order Chloranthales; family Chloranthaceae; genus Chloranthus; species Chloranthus sessilifolius. The sequence continues at coordinate 12,296,092 of CM037590.1, forward strand.
CTGAACAAAAATAATAAACTGAAGGAATGAATACTGAAAAATTAAAGGAACAAAGCTCTAAAAAAGGAATAATAAAAACTCTCTATTTCTATCTCTAACTATGAAAAATAAAAACTCTTCTAAAAAAATTTATCCTAATTCCCTAAAATTATTCTCCTTTTCTCGAGCTATTGGTTTGCTTTAAATAGTCTCCAAGTCGCAAAAGTGTCCCAGCTCGACAAGTCAGGGTCGATGCAACGACCCTGCAAAAAATTCTAAAAATCTGCTTTAAAGTGTCAGTTCCGTGTCAGACTGCTTTTTGTCTTCGATTAATCGACCAAAATGATCAATGCATCGACCTCCCACAAATTCATGAATTCCAGCCCACTTTTGTATCAGATACTACTTCGGTATTTTAGCCATAACTTTCTATCCCGAATTCGGATTGACATGATTCTTACGCAATTGGAAAGCTGACAGAAAGATCTACAACTTTTGTGTTTTGACAATTTCATAATTCAGCTGTCTTGATAGTCCAAATTGAGCTACAAGTTGCACTAAGTTCTCGATGACCCAAAGTTGCAGTGTTTTGACATTATTTTCAGAATTCTTGGGCTGTTTTCTACACTTGGCTTGTATTTACCTGAAACACTTCAAATCTAGTAATTCTCATCAGATAGCCTTCATCGGACGACTAAATTTAGGTATTTAGGGGTGAAATATCATCATATTTTACTACTCACCATTGCCATCTTCTGAAGTTGTTGTCGTCGAATCGCTCCAATTTGACGAAATCGTGAGTCATCACTTTCAGATTTGAAGCCATTATAAAACAGAATAGCGTTTTTAAATTGTTAGATAAATATAGGAATAGAAATTCAAAAATGATAAAATAGGCAAGAGAAATTGGACTCGAGGCACGTAATCGTTGTTTTAAAATGTTATTCGCTCCCTATTCAAATAAATTCTCGAGAGGGTTCCAGCGAGATGTTTCCAGGATACAACGAGCCCGATCTCTTTGATGTCATCTATTACTCAATCTGTTGAAGTACCACCAAAAGAAGAAAGCAACAGTAGAGGATCAGCCCAGTAAACTTAATCTGTTGAAGTACCACCAAAAGAAGAAAGCAAGAGGAATTCTCAAGTTTTATGTAAGGAATCCGATGGATTTTAGAGTATCCAAATCTGTGTCCTAAGGCCTCCTTATATATAATTTTCAATATGATTGTTGAACCAATAATCATATTTTGGATGGCTCAGATCTTTCAAAGATTTCAACCGCTTCATCTAACGACTGTATAAAAGGTTATAACTTTTCGAATTCAAATTCGAACAATTGCACACCTTTATAAGCGGTTATGAAACGGTTGGGTCCAACAGTCAACATTTGACCAATCCGTTTGACCCAATAAAATCGAATTGACCCATTGATTTGTGGCCCATTAGGCTCAACCCGGCCCATGAATAATTTGATCGTTGGATCTGCCTGGTCAAAAAGTCAAACATCTCCTTACGATGATGCGCACGTGTGAAGTGCAAAGTGCGTGCGCGCCCAATGCGCCTAAAACGCATGTGCAAACTGCAAAGTGCGTGCGCGCCTAAAGCGCCAATGCGCCTAAAGTGCCAATGCGCCTAGGTATACTCTTCTCTTCTAATTGTCAAACAATAATAAAAGATGAAAGGTTCTATATATAGCCTAGACACTTTTTACTTTTACCAATGTGAGACTATTCATTTGCATACAAAAATGAGAATACCTATTGTTTAAAAATTAACTCATAAAACTAAGAAAGAAATCAAAAATAAATTTTATTTTCTTTAAAATTATTTAATATATTTATTATATTATAAAATAATAAATAAATATAACACTTCCGTCATTTGAGACTTAATCTCCTTAAAAGCCTTAGCCACAATAAATGTTCATTTAAACTCCCCCTTTCTGATACAATCAGTGATAGGAGAAGTTACCGTACTGAAGTTACGAATAAATCGCTCGTAGAACCTGGCAAAACCATGAAAGCTATGAACTTCGTGAATGTTCCGAGGTTCGGGCCATTCAACGATAGCTTTGACCTTTTCGAGGTCTGTAGTCATTCCATCAAAGGTCACGGCGAACCCTAAGAAGACAACGCGATGTGACATGAACGTGCACTTCTTCAGGTTCGCGTACAACTTCTCCCCTCGGAGAGTCACACAAACTTGCCTTAAATGGTCAAAGTGGTGTTCTTTGTTGTGGCTGTAGATGAGGATGTCGTCAAAATAAATCACAAGGAACTTGTTGATGAAAGGTCGTAACACTTACGTCATGATACGCATAAATATACTCGGGGTGTTCGAAAGTCCAAAAGGCATGACAAATCATTCGTACAAACCATCTTTGATTTTGAAGGCAATTTTCCATTCGTCCCCGAGATAAACTCGGATTTGATGGTACCGACTCTTCAAATCGATCTTCAAAAAAATTATAGCACCTACCATCATGTCTAACATATCGTCCAATCTTAGTATCGGGAACCGATACTTGACCATGATCTTGTTAATTGCGCAACTATCCACACACATCCTCCAAGTTTCATCTTTCTTGGGCGTGAGCAGCGCTGACACGACACAAGGACTCAAGCTTTCCTTTATGAACCCCTTTTGGAGAAGCTCATCAACTTGCCTTTTGAACTCCTAATACTCAAATGGATTCATACGATAGTGGGGCAAGTTGGGTAAGGTAGCTCTAGGGACCAAATCGATGGCGTGTTGGATATCCCATAGAGGTGGTAATTCATTTAGAAGGCTTCGGGAAAGACATCCGCAAACTCATTCATGATTGGTTTGACCTCTTTTGGAATCTCAACGCCTGATTCTCTGGATTTTTCAACTGTGACAAGGACATAGACGATGTCCTCTGTCTTAGTGCCTCGTTTAAACTCAAGAGGGCTAACGATGTAAACGGCCTTAGATGCCTTCTCTCTCTCTCTCATAAGCCTTTATCACTTGACTTTGTCGACTTCACTGTGGGTGCCTTGGGAGGTAGTGGATTGAGTTATATTTTATGACCTTTGTGAGTGAAGGAACACACATTCTATCGACCGAACAATGTAACATCCATGTCATACAACTAAGGCCTTCCGAGGATGATATGCCTCACATCCATGGGCACAACATCACACCCAAGCAATCTTATAGGGTCGTGGGTGAGCTACGTGCGTAAGTCCCAAACAAGAAACTGTACGTTTAGAAATCACATTGGTACAACTTTCATTGTCAACAAGGACTCGACAGGCTTTCATTCCACACATGGCTATGGTATAAAAGATATTATCCCATCGCTAATCATCACTTTCCTTTGATTAGACTAGAGCACATATAATCATAAGAACTCGCGAGGTATTGTCCTCCCCAATGGGATAGGAGACATCCTTAAGACACACCATTGTTCGTTCTCCTACACAATCTTTTTCATCACTAGGGAACGACTCAGGCTCGTAAATTTCAACAATGCCTTCATCATGCTCATTTTCGATGCCCTCAACTATGAACAGATTTTGGGATGACATGGTGCTGCAAAATGTCCGATGTCGTGACACTTGTGTATTTATTTTGGCCACCACTCTTGGGGCCTTCGAGCATTGAACTCTTATCCTTATTGACTCGAGTTACCGGTGTAGTAACGGGGTTAGACCTAGCAGACGGGGCACTAATGTTGGGCTTTGACTCTGGTGTATTGGACCGATAACTAGACTTATAACTAGATGAAGTACTAGTTTTGAGGTATCGTTCTCTCTTCGACTCTAGAGAAACATTCGTCTAAATTATCAACAGGGTACGGAGTAATTTTCCTTTGCAGTTTTGGGCGAAGGCCCATTAGAAATCAGGATAGGGTAACCTTTTTCGGTTCAGTCACATCGGCTTGAGTTTTTAATTCTTCGAATTTATCGATGTATTCAGTGACCGATGAATTTTCTTAACGCAATGAATGTAACTGATCAAGAATGCATTCCTCGTAGGATAGAGGAACATATTTATCGCTCAACTGGTCCTTCATCTCTTCCCAAGTGGAAATGGGAGTAAGACCGTTGGAATGTCTTCGGCGCTCTAGACCCATCCAATAAAGTCGAGCTTGGCCTGTAAGTTTAACCTTTGTAAAGCGGACCTTTCGCTCTTCGGACATGGCGTACCACTCAAAATAGTTTTTCATACTGGTGACCCACTCGAGAAAGACTTTAGGTTATCTTTTCCCGTCAAAAGTAGGAGCATCCATTTTTACTAATTTTATCATCTTGTTCGGTGTGGATTTTGCGACAATGAGGAACTTCCCTCCTACGTTCATGGGTGTGGACTCTATTGGGATTTTCGGCGATGAGCTCATTGATTTCTCCCATGCGAGTTTCTAAAGTTTCATGTCGGATTTGTAGGTCTTGCAACTGTTGTTGCACCTGATTGTGGTGTTCATCCATCCGGGCGGTCAAGTCTCTAATTAGGGCTTCTACCTTGTTGGGATTCATGATGATGCAAGACCTACAATTTGATATGAGAATTTACTAAATACAATGCTAGGGCTGAAATTAGGATTAAAATTAATTTTATCAATTAAAAATAATAATTTATCATAATAAATTACCATGAAAAATTTTAAAATTTTAATTAGGTGATTTAATTTCGGCCCAAAATAGCATTACTTTCGTGTACGTTTCCTATCGTGGATCTAGGAGACTAGGGTTCTTATGAACGAGTAGATCTCCGATAGTTTTAGGGCGTCAAACAAACTCGCAAGCGGGTTCTCTTGATACCAAACGAAAATAAAAGGCTAATAAAATTAATGATGAATAAAATATTGATTTAAGACTTTTATGAGATCAATAAAATAATTAGGATTATGCTACTTACGTAAATCGTAGATATAAAGAAAATAGAGATGAAAGAAGAGTTAGCCTCGCACCAAATCGCAAGCAGGAATCGAAGAATCGCTCTCCGTTTTGAGATAATTACACCCTCACGAAAGTTTAAAACTCTCAATTTTACATAAGCAATTTTAATTAACCAAAACCTAATAATAAAAGTATTTATAAGCCTTTAAATTGGCTAACCAATGCATAAAATTAAAAATCCTAGTATAACTCTTATTTCTAATTCAAATAAAAGTAATATCATAATTCTTCTAAAACAATAAAGTCCTAAACAACAAGGAAACTAATCCTATTTCTAATAAAAGAAACAACTCTTACTTTTTAAAATAAAATAATAAAAGAGACTAATCCTAATTCAATTAGGATTCTTGAAATTCGTCACTTTATGTACAGTCTTTGAAAACTGACCATAACTTTTTCAATACTTGTTGGAATTGTTCAAATTTTGGCTCGTTAGAAAGCTACTTCGATAAGTTTTCAAATATGAACAATTTTGTATCAATTCGACTTCGTTTGAGACTTCAAAATAGGCCAAACATAAAAATGACGGAAATAAAAGTTACTCTTCTTTTGATAAGTTATATTTCTTCTTTCACCTCTGATATGTTATCGGCGATTGCTTGAATCAGATGTCCCTATCAGTATGATTGGGCTTTCCGCTTATTGTTTGCCTCTCCGTTGGGAGCTAGAACATATGTGAATAGAGGACCCAATTTCTATGAATGGGTTGAAGAGTTTTTTAAAGACAATGGAGAATAAGATCTTAACCTATTTCTTAGGAGTGCTTGGGCAGTGTGGAATCATGTAAATGCAGTGCGTTACAGAGAGCGGGGTGAGGATCCATGGAACGCGCCCACAACTGCTATTAGCTATCTTGAAGAGTTCACCAGAGTAAACAACAACGAACTTCACAATCATATCAATAATACCTCTTATGGTCAGTAGATTGCACAATGGAGACCTCCCGAGAAGGCAAGGCTAAGATTAATGTTGATGGATCTTGGCAAGAGGGTGCCACCAAAGCAAGGATTGGAGTTGTTATTAGCGACCACTCAGGTTCTGTTTTATCTGTTATGGCAAAGCTGATTAGTTGTGTCAATTGTGATGAGCATTGTAAAGCAAGGCTTAAAAAGTTTCTATAATATTATTTGTGTTATATCTTCCATTAATGATGACAAAGTGGCCCATGGCCTAAAAAAAAAAATTGAGCCTGTGTCCCTTCGTCTTTGGTATCTTATATGACTCTTGATTTAAGTTAATTGAACATCATGATATTTGTCCTCTAGAAAAAACTAAGGAAAATCTTGTGAAAGCCAATTTGATTGAGAACTCATTCGCTATCTACATACTTGTTTGACAAGTTGTGATTCTTTGATATATGTTTTCATATAATTGCAATATATAAATTCACGATACATCCACTTATAATAATAATAATATTTTTTTTTTTTGTAATTGAGGTCAACTTTTTTTAGTTGATTTTATCCAACCGTTTCAACTCCCCTACCTGCTTTACTTGTTAAGCACATAATAAAATTGTTTCAACGATTTTGAATCATCCTTGTGCATGTTAGCAAGATCCACCACACGTGTGTAGGTGCCATTTGGCACACAAATAGCTAAATGCTACTATGCTACAGCAGATCTCTAGGCTCGAGGAGTCTCTAGTTAATGACAATCATGGATTAAAATTTTCATTCGATATTGATACGTATCGATATCGGACCTTACCGATATGGTATATTGAATGAATCGTATCGTTTTTATACATTCAAATATCGGACGATACATTCAATGTATTGTCTGATACGATCCGATACCGATACGTATCGGTTTTGGGCTCGAACGATATGTATCGGTTTTCCGACATTTTGATCCATGACAATATACAAATTGTACAAAAAATTTGAGTAGTCTATTCGCACTTATCCATTACTGAGGGCACATACATCCAAAATCCTTGACTGAATTGAATCAGAATATGGCGATAACCTTAGAACCCAATTTTCCAGAGAATAGATTTTGAGACCTCATGGCATGATATCATGAGACTATAAATTTTTTATTTCATGTGCCACATATTAAAAAATAATCCTAAAGCGCCTATTTGGTTTCAAGGGAAAATAAGAGAAAAAAGGGAAAATTGGTAAACGAGAAATGAATTGTCGCATTTCTCGTTGTTTAGATGACGTTGGAAAGGTCAGAAATTATCTTCCCATTTTCTGTTAAAACCTGATAACAAATGCCGAGGGGGTCTCTCGGTTTTCTATTTTCCCACCCTTCAGACTTCTCATCCGACTCTTCTCACTTGTTTAGTAATACCACACAATTTATTCACAAACGAAAACCATTGACCGATTTGAATCAGGTGATGGAGATTTTTTTTTTTTTTCAATCTTCCTTATGATAGATCTTAATATCATGACGCCCCTATCAGACGGTCTGATGTTGATTCTATATGACACACATTCCCAAAAATCAGAGGCAGAGCCACGTTATAACTTGGGTGGTCAATTGACCACCCAAACTTTTTGAAAATTTTTAACTAAGCTTTTGGAGTCCTAATTTATATTAGTGGATTCTCATCCATTTAAAATTATTTTGACCAACCAAAATTATTAAAAATCTTCAAACAATTTTTTTTATAGTATTTGTTTTCATAACAAATAGTTCTTCTTTGATTATTTTTTTTTTTAAACCCCACAATTTTTTAAAATATTTCTCTCACAATAGACTCTACTATGTTGTAGAGCTATATACTCACATATACGGTATATATGTTATAGTATAATTAATTAAAAAAATAAATAATTTATTACGCATAACAAGGTTTGAACTTAGAACTTAACCTTCACAAAGAACTAAGTCAACCACTAGAACAATTTACTAAGATATGTAAAAGAGAAAAAAAAAAATTTAATACATATATAAGTTTTTGGTCATTTGGCTATTTTTTTTGGTAGGATATGCTATTTTCATACAATTTCTTGCATATGTATCCAAATATAAAATTTGATTAATCTTGCATTTTCCTAACAAGCAATGTGGTTATCCAAACAACGGAAAATAAAGAGAAATGAAAGAATTCCATGGTTTCCTACAACTTAGGTATCACTAGGAAAAATGTATCAATATTATTTTACTTTCCCACGTTTCCGTATTTTTATCCCAAAAAAACCCTATTTCTTTTGAGGTAATGTGTGGGTAATGTGTGGCCCATGATATTAGGGACACTTTTTATGAGATTTGTGGTACATGCGGGACAAATATATATATATATATATATATATATATATATATATATATATATATATATATATATAATATTTGGTCTGTGGAGTCAAAATCCATTGTGTGAAAGATTAAGGTGAAAAACCCATCTCCATTGTCACGTGCAAATTAGTCAATGGTTCTTGGATGTAGGCGCCCTCACTAATATGACATGTATGAATAGAAATTCCTTGTTTTTCACTTCAATCTTCCAAAAAACCAATGCTGAGACCATGATATGACTATCAGACCATCACATTTTAATTCCACGGGGCACATATATATCAAAAAATGATCCTAAAATTATATTTGAGCATGCTGTGTACCCTGTAATTCGAGAGCCGTCTTTGTGTCATGTGTAAAAAGCAAATAATTTGATGGTATGCAGATGGTCTTAAGATCTGCTTTGTAGAATATTGGCGTGCAAAACGATCTCCATCATCGTTTGATACCAAATAGGGTTTCACTAGTATCCGACATAGGCGCTCTCAATAAACTTGTAGGCGTGAACAAAGTAACCTAAAAGAAATGGTATTGAGTCAACCAGTCAATCATTCTGAAAGCACCCACGTCCCATAACTCTTGAAAATCATTGATTCCTACAAATCATATGATGGAGGTTGTTTTTCATTCTGATCTTCCATACAATAGATCTTGAGATCACGGCGCGCCTGTAAGATGGCCAATTTTTTATTCCATGTGCAACATATCCCCAAAAAATGCCCCTTGAATCGTATGACATACATCACAAGCAAATATGATTTTAGGGCAATTTTGTTTGAGATCCGTGACACGTGGAATCACAAACTGATCGTTTGATAGGTGTGCTATGATCTAAAGATATGGTATGTTGGAGATCAAGGTGAAAATCAATCTCCATCATCTGATGTAAAGGAATTGATATTTTTCCTGGGATGTGGGCGCGTTTATAGGTACCCTCACAAATTTAGATGTCTAAAATATATCATTTAATCGTCAATTGTTGAAAGTAGGGCTCTCAATGGGCAGGATTAGGGCAAGGCTAGGGTTCAACTGGGCCCAAACCCGATTTGCGATGTACTTAGCCCAAGCCCGGCCCCTACCAGGCGGGGGCATTTTTCTAGGCTTTTTTTTGGTTGTTTTTTTTTTTTAATAAAATTGGGTTGAATTTGAGTTTTTTTTTTTCTAATAAAAGTTTGAAGACAATTAAAAATTTAAGTAAACAATTATATTAACATTATAGAGGCTCAAATATATGCTTTTATTCAAATGTTTTATTTTAATTTGTTGTACAATGGTTATAATAGACACTGATTAATCTCAGTGCATTTAAGTAAATTATATTTAATTAAAATAATTTATTTTTATAACTTTAAATATATATATATACATATATCCGGGTGGGGTGCGGGTCAGGTTTTGGAGCACTCAACCTAAGCCCTATCCGAATTGATCAGGGTTGCAACATGTTTAGCCCGATTTGAATATTGGGCTGGATTTGCTTGATAAAAAATAATATTTTTTCGATAAAAAATATAAAAAAAATAACACTTTTTCAGGGCTGGGTTTAGGCCAAATCCCAGCCCGGCAAAGCCCATTGAGAGCCCTAGTTGAAAGGATTAGTCATGCCATCTACCGTTGAGATGCCCATGGTAGACGGAATGCCTCCTACATGTGGAACATCAATGATCAATTGAACTGCCAGCATCCGACCGTAGGTCTCGTTATAATGGTAATAGATGCTCCCCGCATTTAACCTCGCGAAAATTTTCGCGTCCCGCGTAAATTAAAAATCAAGAATTCCAAAAAGAAGTAAAGAACGCATCCTATTGGATGGTGCAATAAGCCACGGATCGATAATCAATCTCAAATCTCAGCCGTCAAGTAGTCAACACTCACGAGGATCGCCGCTTCGCTATAAATAAGAACCAAATTTGGACGAAGCCCCGCCAAGTAACTCGCATCGCTCGTTCAAAATTTCAGAAAGGGAGAAACGAACAAGATAGCAGAAATGGAAGCGGGAAAGGCAACCAAGCCAGCTGGAGGAAGGAAAGGTGGTGCAAAAAAGAAGGCGGTCTCGAAATCCGTTAAGGCCGGTCTTCAGTTCCCGGTTGGAAGAATCGCTCGGTTCCTGAAGAGAGGAAGATATGCACAGAGGCTAGGCACTGGAGCTCCCATCTACTTAGCCGCCGTGCTCGAATACTTGGCAGCTGAGGTATAAAAAATTTCTTCTTCTTTCTCTAATTCATCTTCTTTTTAGTATGCAAACTTATTTTTGGGTTTTTGAATCTATGCGTGTAGCTTTTGGAACTTGCTGGGAATGCTGCTAGAGATAACAAGAAGACTCGGATCATCCCGAGGCACGTGCTCTTGGCTGTGAGGAACGATGATGAGCTCGGGAAGCTATTATCTGGTGTGACGATTGCTCATGGTGGTGTTTTACCCAATATCCATTCGGTTCTTTTGCCTAAGAAGACGGAGAAAGCAGCATCTGAGCCTAAGTCTCCAAAGTCACCCAAGTCTCCGAAGAAGACTTGAATGAGATAGAGCAGAGTACTGGTGCTTTGAAAATGGTGTTGGGTCCCTGTATATTATGGTGGAGGGCCTTTTCTTGACACACTGGTTTCTGTTTGTTTCTTTCTGGGGGCTAATTTTGGTCTTGTAATCAAATAGTGGATATGGTTTTATGTTTTTGGATAGTTATCAAGCTTGTTTAGATCAGCTGCTTTAATGGAAGTTCTATTATTTTCTTACTGTTCAGTTATAGTTTATTTCTTTCTTTTTGATTGATTTGAAATTATTAGTACTCCAAATCAAAAAAGAAAAAAGAAGAAATTATTGGTATTCATTCCAGTCAGGGAGACTGCCATTCAATTGTTAATTTGAAATGTGGAAATCTCTCACTATTGATGGTGGTTTAACATGATTTATCATCACACTCTATTCTATTATTGACTCCGGGAGGCAGTAGTGTATATTAGTCATCGATTTGTTTGCAACCCTTTTTTCGAAAAGGGGCCTCTTTTTAGGTGTTGTAAGGAGGTGTACACTCGTTGCACTTGAAATGCTGTTAAAAAAAAAAAATCTAAAATGGTGTGGTGTGAGAAGAAGAATTAGACAGCTTCTCGGCCGAACACTGTATTCGGCTAGTGTTGTTTAGGTCTTTCGGTGAAATGTGGTTTTGATCCAATATACCCCTCCTTGAAAAGCTCTATTTGAAAAGGGTTGCCAAACAAGGCCTAGGGAGGTGGTTATTGTTGTTGAAATCAAGAAATGTAGAATGGTTTTAAGCCTCAGGACGTTGTAAGAATCTACTATTGTTAAGCTAAAGGCGTAATAATTTATTCAGGCAGCCTTGATACTGATGTAAACGTAAAATTTCATGTGATCTATTGGATTGCCCTAAACTCAAAATTATTGCCTTTGCAAGGCTTGTTACTATTATTTTTCATTTTTGACTGTCTGTCTGTTTTTCCTTATTTTAAATTCTGCATTTCGTTTTAGGTGAATCAAGCTGCGTTTACATGTTTGTTTGGGCATGAAACTTAACACATGCACATTATCGTTATAACCTCTTCCGATTTAGGAGTTCCTATTTGTTTGGACCTTTTTACTGAGTAGTTTAGCAATCAAATAATTAATCTGTTGGATTGGATCGAATTGGTCGATGAATATAATTAATTTGATTCTAATGGGTAACTTAGATTAATCACTTGTTGAATATAGTGATCGTTGGAGGCTTTGGGTGATATTCTTCTAGTCAATTTGAAAAAAAAGGGTTCATTATTTTTGCAAAATTTTGCAAATTTTTGAATGAATGACTGCACCTATTTATTTGATTGCTGGATGGAATGTTTGCCTTTGTGTTTGTTGGAAATCTTTGGTGAGCACTAATTAGGATACATTTATTTACTTGATTCTTTATTTGTTGTTTTGGTATTTGAAGCTATTGAGTTTTCTATGACGATTTTCTAATGTTGTAAGGTAACAAACTGCAGTCAAGAAATTGAACTTGTATCTTGAAGACATTTTGTTGGGACTAATTACTTGTGAAAATGCAATGTTGGCCGTGGGTTGTTTGATTTGAAGTTTATGATTAGTAGAACCTTATGCATAAGATTGGAGTAAAAGATGATATTTATTGTTTGATCTATTGTAATCAATTGTTGAATCAGCCTTTGAGTAAATTTAATCATATGATGAAAATTATATTTTGTGGTAATTTTTTACACCTAATTTCTTTAAAGCATGGCTTTAAAATCAAATGATTTACATAGTTGTTTTGTGTAGTAGAGGTTGCCAAACTTGCAAGTCTTTGTTTTAAATTTGGTTTAAGGGCTGAGTTTTTAAGTGCAAGTAATGGCTCCCATTTTTTAAACTTAAGAATTTATACAAGTAGGAGTGAGGAAATAGTGTTTTAGAAATAGCGACATCACAATTGCCTTTGTGGCTTTTGAGCAGTTAAGAAAGTTTTCGTCATCAAGCAAGGATTTTTTATTTGCATTGAGATCATTGCTAAAGCGTTTGGACTCTTTAGTAGAGGTGGGCATTGATAATGCTCCCTTGCAGTAGGGTTTATTTATTTACTGTCCCTTAATTCAATATCTAGCATTTTTCTCTCGCTGAGTGCATCCGAGATTTTTTTTAGGCTGAGAGATCAATAAGGTGAAGGGAACTCCTTCGTCCGTTATGGCGGAAATGATCAAATTCCGCTTAGGAGAGGGGGGATTAGTGTTTCCATAAGAGATAGTTGGTCTCCATAAGTTTTATGGAGAACACTGACCAAGGTGTTTTGAGCAGCCTATTTAATTGGAGTTCTAGTGGAGGAGGGGGAAGAGAAGGCACTAAGGGATGGTGGAGGATGGTTAAATGATTAAAAATATAACAAGGCATGGTCCCTCTTTGATACCTTGAGAACCAGAAATGTGGTTGAAATGCTACTCGACTTGATCAAATGGCCTTGTTTTGTATGGTATTTATGGATATTATATTTACATATATGCAGATTTTGCAAAATTTGATGGAAGTACAAATGGCACCAATGCCTAAAAATAGTGATTGCTTGAACAGGGCGATGGAGATTTTTTTTGTACCAATCTTTCACCTAATTGTTCTTGAGATCACAGGCAGGCCATCAGACGATCAGATTTTGAATCTAGATGACACAAATCCGAAAAAAGTAAATATGATCATGAGCGTACACCAAACGTAGTTATTGGATCTCTATTCGTGATGTATGTGGAAGCAAAATCTAACCATTTGATGGTACACCCAAGGTAACAAAATCGAACTTGGGTATTGGTCCTTGGAGGACCGATACAACTTGGCTGATAGGCCTATATGTATTGGCCAATACCGATAAGTATCGGCCTATTTTTTTGAAAAAAGAAAAAGAAAAAGAAAATAGAGATATCAGATGAAACCAATACCATATCAACCAATACCTGATACATATCGGCCGATATTGATATTGGTTGGGATACCAATTTGTATCAGTATCGGTTGATTGCTGATATAATGGGTATGCCTATGATCTCAACATTCATTATATATTTATGTGGAGGAATGGATATTAACGATTTCATCAAATGGTTCAAAGCAGTCAGTTCTGAAGAATATGCCTCTTTGATGAGTGCAAATAGAGGTACCCTACAAGGATGGCAATCACTTTTATATATAGACAATAATGCCTCTATGGTTAGAAGTCAAAGTTGATAAGCGAGTTTCCAATCATATAAAGATCTAATTGTACGGATGTTACTACCTTGTTTATGTTATGTTAAGGATAGCGGGCTTGCTAAATATCATCTGATATGTATTAATCCTCAGGGACCAGATAGATATATTTGAACGTATTTATGTTTATATATTGGTTTATATTGCACAATATATGCCAGTGCCATTCAAAATTGTTAGCATGTCTTGGAAAGTTGAGATGTGGAACCTGTTCCCAAATTGATTAATGGGATGAGAGAAACACATAGCTCGCTTTGTTTGTAGCCTAGAAAAATTAGGTGCTACCTACACATACCTGTATTGAAAGATTCATTTGTCTTAGTAAATAAAATAAGAGTACTTTTAAATCCACTCACCACCGAATCTTTGAGTTTACTTACACTTAAACTCATTGACTACTTTAAATCCAACGATGCATATCATTTTTCATTCCAATCTCTTGAGATTATCCTCATATCATTGACTATCGGTTTTTGATTTTAAATAGTATCCAATCCAAAAAAGTTACTTTGCGTGGAATTCATTAAGCTCAAATAAGGTCACTTTTTGAGAAGTGTCCCACATGAATTAAAACATATATCGTCTGATAGCACGCTCGTGATCTCAAGATCCATTATGGGAAAGATTAGAATGAACAACGGTCATGATCGTCGGATTCAAATCAATCAATGGGTTTCAGCGTGGGTGAACTCAAAGATTCGGTGGGTAAAATTAAAGGTACTCATAAAATAAGGGTACACATTTATTGAAAGTGACAACATTGGAAATCCTTGAAATATATTGACCACTTAGAGTAAGATGATGGTGATTTTTTTTCGCATGGAACTTTTACACAATGGATCTTGAGACTATATGGTGGTCAAATTTTTATTCCATGTGACACAAATACCCAAAAGGTGGGGCTAAAATCATGTGGCACCACATCAAACTTAAACATGATTTTAGGGCTTTTTTGGGATTTATGAATTGGTGAATAAAAAGCTTATGATCTGATGATAATATTATGATCTCAAGATTTATTTTGTGGGAGATGAGAGTGAAAAACGCTGATCTCAGTCAATGGGTAATGGGTATGGCTGCACATGTTACGGCTTTCAAAACACCTGTTGGAGCGAATATAGGTAGCCCCGAAATAACCCTTAGGTTTATTTTAGTTGCCATTCCAAAACTCATTATGAAACTACGGTAGCGTTTAAAAGATTTTGTACTGGAAATAAAGGCACCCAAAGACACGGATCGAGAATCGATCTCAAATCTCAGCCGTCGACTGGTAGTTCACTCGGATCGCTGCTACACTATATATAGGAGCCTCAGTTCCACGACCGCCAAACAATTCTCATCGCTCATTCAAAAAATTCAATAAGGAAGAGAGAGAGAGAGAGAGAGAATGGAAGGGGGAAAAGCAACCAAGCCAGCGGGAGGAAGGAAAGGTGGTGCGAAAAGGAAGCCCGTCTCAAAATCCGTGAAGGCCGGTCTCCAGTTTCCTGTTGGAAGAATCGCTCGGTTCCTGAAGAAGGGCAGATACGCTCAGAGGCTCGGCAATGGAGCTCCTATTTACCTGGCTGCCGTTCTTGAATACTTGGCTGCTGAGGTATATCAAATTTCTTCTTCTTTGTCTTCTTTTTAATCTGCACACTTGTTTTAGCATTTTTTGATATGGGTTTTTGAATCTATGATTGCAGCTTTTGGAACTTGCTGGTAATGCTGCTAGAGATAACAAGAAGTCTCGGATCATACCAAGGCACGTGCTTTTGGCTGTGAGGAACGATGATGAGCTAGGGAAGCTATTATCTGGTGTTACGATCTCTCATGGTGGTGTTTTACCCAACATCCATTCGGTTCTTTTGCCTAAGAAGACTGAGAAATCGACTGCTGAACCCAAGTCTCCCAAAAAGGCGTGAGTAACAGATAAGTGGGTTTGGAAAATGACGTTGGGTTTTTGTATATTATGGTGGAGGGCTTTCTTAGCACATTGTTAGTTAATGTTTTGTATTTTGGCGTCTGATCAGGTCTTGTAATCAAATGGCAGATGTAGTTTTATGTTATGGGTATATTTATAGAACTTGGTTTGATCTTCTGCTTTAATGAAATTTTATGATTTTTCATTTGTTTCTACTACACGTTTCTTTCCTCTGTAGTCTTTTATATTATGGGTAGTTTTAGGTTGTGGACTTGTGATGATCTCAGATCTTAATAATTTAAGGAACTGACTCTCTGGACTGCCATTTTAACACCAATATAGTATTTAAATGGTTTTTGACCATCGATGGTTTATGATGTGGGTGATCTGAATCATCAAAGTGATAGATCATAGATTGAAATCATTGGTAGCATAGTCGACATACTGCCATTTGGACCCTTGTAGAGAATAATAATACTAAAAGAAAATATTGGAATTTCCTTCCCAATTTGAACCCTTGAGATGTCACTGGCCACTGCTCATCTTTTTAAGATATAAAGCAGACTTTTTTTTACCAATCCAATTTGTTTAAGTGGCTAAACATTACATGAAAATCATCTAGCCAAAAAAAAATCCCCCATCTGATGGTATGAACTATTTGATCTGGGAAGTTTAATGTGGACTGAAGCTCTGGGTTTATATTTATACCACAGATGTTTATATTTATACCACAGGTTTCAGAATTACAAATTACAACAGTGGTTTATATTTATACTACAGGTTTCACAACAGCTTAACTAATGTAGTTATAAGTTATAACAGTAGTTAACTACTTAACTTGGTGACAACTTAACCAAAACTGTTATAACAGCTGGCAAGGATAGTTGGATTAATAGGTTGTTAATAGTAATCGAGTTGATGCGGCATCTTGATTATCCTTAATAGAACCCCTTAAGCTTATGGGTACATGGGTGATCATAAGCTGGGACTAAAGATATTTGATCTAGGCAATAGATAATGACTTGGTAAAGATGTCAGTGATTTGATCAATGGTGGATATGTGAGGAACTTCAAGTTCTTTGTTGATTACTTTTTCTTGGATAAAATGGTAATTTACTTCAATATGTTTGGTGTGGGTGTGGAAGATTGGATTTGAGGCTAATGAAATTCTTGAGATATTATCGTACAACAAGAGAGGCCGTGTTTGAATAGGAACTCATATATCATTGAGAAGAATTTGAGCCAAGTGATTTTTGTTGCTATGTGAGCAAGAGCTTGATATGCCCCCTTAGTCGAAGAACATGCTATGGTAGGTTACTTTTTTGTACATTATGAGATTAGATTTGTCCCTAAGAAATGGCAAAAACTAGTTGAACATTGATCGTTATGATTCCCAGCTCAATCAACATCAACATAGCTGTAACATTGAGTGGCCCGTAGTCAAATTGAAGACCTTGATGAATGATCTTGTAATAAATTGTAAGATGTGCTTTATAGCAGTGATGTGTGCATTGCTTGGTTTGCGCATGTTTTGGCACATTGAATTTATAGCAAAAGACAAGTCTGGTCGGTTGATGGTTAAATATTGAAGGGCACCAACTATACTTTTGGTACAAGATGGGTTTGCAAAATTTTCATCATCTTTGAGTTGAGGCTTGGACTTGTGTGTACTAGGAGAAGCATATGGCTTGCAGTCAAACATTTTTGCCTATTTAAGAGGTTTTAAAGCATATTTTGATTGAGAGAGAAGAATGCTAGTACGGGTTTTGATGTCCTCTAAGCCCATAAAATAGTTCAAGTTTTCAAGCTCTTTCATTGAGAAGCATTTTGCCATGTGATGGATGAGATTTTGAATGGTGCTTTGATCATTGTCGGTGATCAAATATATCCATGGTTCAAAATTTTGGTTGACATCCCCATCGAAACCAAAACGAAATCACAAATTTTTGGATATTAATGTATGGTGGTGAAGATTTCGACCGAAATTCAAAATTTCGGCCGAAATTTCCGTTCAAAATTTTAATACGAAATCCGATTTTTTGATCCTTGAACATACCCCAAAACAAGAGTTATATGAGTGTTGTTGTAAGAGATAAACTAGGAGCAATCTACTGTGCTAGATTTGAAGCTATTTTTGATGAGAAGTGAGAAGGTAGAGAACCACGTCCTTGGTGCTTGCTTAAGACCATGTAGGGCCTAAGTTTGTAGATGTAATTTGTATATGTTGGATCGACAAATCCTTGCGACTAATCTATGTATACTTTCTCATTAAGGAATCCATGAAGAAAAACATTAGAGACATCAAGTTGTTTAATAGGGCTAATTGTAGTGAAGAGCAAGCGATAAGATGACACGAATCGTGGGTTGTTTGGCTATTGGGCTGAATGTTTCTGTGCAATCAATACCTTCTTGATGGTAGCCTTTTGCTAAAAGGTGAGCTTTGTATTGGGCAACAGTGTTGTCAGCATTTCGCTTGATATGGAAGACCCATTTACAGCCAATAGTGTTTCGATTTGTAGGTTTTAATACTAAAATCCTGGTCCCTTGTGAGATTAAAGCACTGAATTCCTCTGACGTAGCAGATCTCCATTTGGGTTGTTTTGAGGCTTCAGTGTAGTTCTTTGGTTCGGTTGGGGTGGATGTAATAGCAAACAAACAAAATGGGGTTTTAATTTTTGATATACCACTCTTTGCCTTGGTGGTCATGGAATGTGTATTAGTGTTATTGATAGGTGTGATAGCAGGGTGATCATTGGAATATGGGGCAGCATAGTTTGGTGTAGGTACAACGGTAGGTGTAGATGTAGGTTCATATACAGGTACAAATGTAGGTTATTGAGTGGGTGTGGATGTAGGTTCATGAGTGGATTCGGCTGTAGGTTGACGGATAGGGCTATGGGGAGGGGAAATATAGGGTCAGGGATAGGGTCAAGTGTAGGTTGAGTTGTAGTTGAAGGTGACATTTGAATGGTAGTGATGGGGATGGATGGAAATGTGTGAGCTGGTGTAAGTGTAGGGAAACAAATGGGTGCAGGGTTGGGTTCAAAATTGTACTTGTGCTGAGGAGGATGAGCTTTCTTGTTAGCTGTTTTAGTTGATGGAGAGCTTTCAGTTGTTGCATTTGAAGCTAGTGGAAATAGATCTTCAATAAAATTTTCATGTCTAGAGGTGTAGACTTTGTAACTTTCTACATCAAGACACTTGTAACCTTTGGAACCTTCATAATAACCAATGAAAATGCAGATTTTTGACCTCAGAGATAGCTTGTCATCTGAGTACGGTCTTAGCCATGGAAAACAACAACATCCAAAAGATTTTAAAATTATAAAATCAAGAGCATTTGTAAAGAACATTTCATATGGTGTTCTAAACTTCAGCACACTACTGGGCATTCGGTTGATGGTAAAAACAAAGGTGAGTATTGCATCTAGCCAATATTGCTTTGAGAGAGATGCTTGATGGAGTAATGTGACAATAGTTTCTATAAGATAACGGTGTTTGCACTCTGCATCACCATTTCGTTTAGGTGTATGAGGGCATGTGCAATGATGAAAAATTCCATTATTATTGAGAAAATGAGTCATGACCTTATAAACAAACTCAGCACCATTGTCAATGCGAAATTTTTTAATTGTGTGAGATAATTGGTTTTCAACAAGAAGGAGAAAATATTAAAATCCACGGAAAGAAGAAATGGGAGAAGAACCCCATACATCAACATGTATTATTTCTAAACGACTATTTATAGTGGAGGTGGAAAAAATGGGAGCCGATGGCTCTTTCCTACATTACAATGTGCACAAGTGAAATTGCTTGGTAAAACAGTAAGTACATTGTACTTTTGAACCAGAATTTGAAAGACTTTTGATGAAGGATGCCCCAACTTGGGATACCATTCAAGTGAGAACTGCAATGGGCATAATTTTTAGGCTTCACATGTCAAAAGATGTTTTGCCAATTGGACAATTGTGTACCATGTGGCCCTATATGACTTAGTGGGAAGTGAAGATTTTATCTTTGGCAAAAGGTTAGGCGAGTTGACTCCTTCGTAATTAGTAGGTGGGAGGTGGGCCAGTTTATGTAAAACCAACATTGACACATCTAGAGGGTGGGAAAAGGGCCGATAAAAAAAGGACCAAAATATTAATATACATATCAAGTACACCCTTTCTTTGGAGCTCAATGCCCCCTTTCTTCAAGGGGCATCCTAATTATCTTGGTGTTACAAGTATATTCACTTATTTGTATAAATCATGGTAATGTTGTTGGTGTCATATCCTGATTTGTTTGTTATGCATTCTATTTTGTACTGCTAGATGTGATCCAGGTCTCATAGTTGAAGATTAGTTAGCTGTTTCAGCTTATCCTTTTCTATTGTTTAAGTCGATGGTAGCCAAGTACCCCAGTCTGACTTTTTGTCCCCTCAATCAGTAAGGTTGAGCTGTTGAGGTTGGTGGGTTCTTGCCCTTTATTAGAACATGGAAATTGTAATAATTTATATTTAGAATTCAGATCTTCATGGAGGAGAGTATACAAAGGGACTTGGAACATTACTTTTTTCTGATCCCCTCACCACCATAGATTTATTGATTCTGATGTTCGTCAGAAAGTCTGCATCCCTATTAGTTTCACGTCAAACATGAGACATTGGAATTTCGAAAAGTCCCCACATTGTTGAAAACTCTATGAGATCAATTGAGGCCCACATTGTTTGTAGCATTGTATATGGGTCTAACTTGTAGAGGTTGCTCGAGCGGGAACCAAATTCGCTCGAGCGAGGTCCTTTGCCCATAAGGGCAATTTCTCTGGTTGAACTTGCTTGAGCTAGTTGGGCACTCAACCTAAGGGTAAACTTTCGGGTTCTGGTCACTCGAGCGAGTTTGGTTCTCGCTCGAGCGATTTGGCGACAACCCAATTACGTTAATACTCCGTCTTTGTCTAGTTTCTCTTGGATTAAAAGTATGATTTAAGTCTTTTATATATAAGGGAAAATCCTTAGACGAATTAGTGTGTTAAGAGAATTGAGATATCTTTGTAAAGCTTTGGTAAACCTATCTAGGATTTTGTGCATAGCCTTGGTGAGGCTCGAGTGTTCTTGTATTATTGTAGAATCATCAATATAGTGAATCATCGTTGGCCGTGGACATAAGCATATTACCAAACCACGTAAATATGATCGTTCATCGTGAGATCGATAGTTAATTTGAGAGCTTTCGCGCAACAAATTGGTATCAACGCTATTAGATTTCTATTCTACAATCGAAGATGACATCGAAGTCCGCAAAAATTTCGAACGCGAGGTTCGAGGTTGAGAAATTCGAAGGAAAGATTAATTTCGGCTTGTGGAAAGTATAAATTTGGGATATCTTGATTTAACAAGGGCTACACAAGGCGTTGAAAGGGCTTATGGGTAAGCCAGTGGATATGTTCGATGGTGATTGGGAAGAATTCGAACTTCAAACGTGTAGTACGATTCGGCTTGTGGAAAGTACAAATTTGGGATATCTTGATTCAACCAGGGCTGCACAAGGCGTTGAAAGGGCTTATGGGTAAGCCAATGGATATGTTCGATGGTAATTGAGAAGAATTCGAACTTCAAATGTGTAGTACGATTTAGCTATGTCTAGCGAAGGAGATTATGTACAACATGATGCGGGAGAACTCGGCGGCCGGGCTGTGGGCCAAGTTGAAATATGAACTCGACATGGAGTTTGAGATGAAGGATTTTGACAAAACGAGAAAGATTCTTGGGATGGAGATTTAGAGAGATAGAAAGAAAGGATAGTTGTGTCTGACGCATAAGAGTTATCTAGAGAAGGTACTCTCACGGTATGAGATGGAGAATTCAAAGGCGGTGAGTACTCCATTGGTAGCTCACTTTCATCTTTCGGCTAGCATGTTTTCTATTACGGATGAGGAGTGTGAGTACATGGCTCGTGTTTCCTATGAGAGTACGGTTGGTAGCTTCATGTACGTTATGGTGTTCACTCGACCATATATTTCACAGGCCGTTAGCGTGGTTAGCAGGTATATGGCTAATCCGGACAATGAACATTGGCAGGTGGTGTAATTGATTATGAGGTACATATGCGTTACCATTGATGTCGGGTTGGTTTTTCGCAGTGGTAAAAATCATCAATTATGTGGTTACGTAGATTCAGATCACACGGGTGATTTGGATAAGCGTCGGTCTACAACGGGATGTGTTTACGCTATCATGTGGTCTGATTAGCTGGAGGTTGATGTTACATGATACAGTGGCTTTGTCTACTACAGAGGCAAAGTATATGACAGTAACAAAGGCAGCGAAAGAAGCATTGTGGCTTCAAGGATTAGTTAGTGATTTGGGGATCACACTAGAAAGTGTTGATGTGTTCAGCGATAGTTAGAGTGTTATTTACTTAGCAAATAATCATGTATATCATGCTCATACCAGACATTGATATGTGGTATCACTTCGTACGGGAACTAATCCAAGATGGCGAGATGTCTTTGAAGAAAGTGAGTACGAAGGACAATCCTACGGATATGGTGACAAAGGTGGTACCGGCGGTCAAGTCTAAACATTGTTTGGATTTGATCAATGTTCAACAGGTTTGAGCACCCTCCGGGCACTAGTGGCAGCAATGATACTAGTTTAGTGATGATCGGAGGAAAGAGTACATGGTGAAGCTTAGAGCTAGGTGGATAATTGTTGTATATGACTCTAACTTGTAAAGGTCGCTTGAACGGGAACCAAATCCTTTCGAGCAAGGTGCTTTGCCCATAAGGGCAATTTCTTTGGTTAAACTTGCTTGAGCGAGTTGGGCACTCAACCTATGGGCAAACTTAATGGTTCTGGTTGCCTGAGCGACTTTGGTTCTCACTCGAGCGACCTAGTGACGACCCAGTTGGGTTAATACTCCGTCTTTGTCTAGTTTCTCTTGGATTAGAAGTAGGATTTTTGTCTTCTACATATAAGGGAAAACCCTTAGACGAATTAGTGTGTTAAGAGAGTTGGGATATCTTTGTAAAGCTTTGGTAAACTTATCTAGGGTTTTGTACATAGTTTTGGTGAGGATTCAATGTTCTTGTATTATTGTGGAATCATCAATATAATGAATCATCGTTGCTTGTGGATGTAAGCATATTACCGAACCACATAAATATGGTCTCGTGTGATTGTGTTTGATTTCCTTTTATTTTGCGTTCTCATTTGATTGTTCAACGTGAGATCGTTGGTTAATTTGAGAGCTTCCGCGCAACATGTAGTTTGAACACCACCTACTCTATGAGGTTTGTTAATTGTTCATCTTTTTTGCCAGTTCAAGTGGTCTCTAAACACTCTGGGATTTATTGGTGATTCATACTAAATATGCAGGATTCTATGGTACAATGCAGATCCCACGACCACGATATCTTTATTTTTTGAATAATAACACATCATTCAAATCGTCAAGTTATAGAATTATGTTCTAAAATCTTACAAAGGTCTAGTTATTTCTACCAACCATTATATTGTCTTCTAATCATGCAATTTGTTGTTTTAAAAGGAAAAGCCGGGCTGTTATTTCTTTCAATATTTTCACAATGTTATCGGCCTTACGGCTTTGACTTGTGTCAAAGCGAGAGAACTTTCAATTAGGAAGGTATCCGAGCTTGACTTCCATCAACTTGAATCTTTAATGATCTGATCCAAATCCCTCTTGCCCTCTATTGACTATCAGTCATGATGGTACTCATGATAGCAAGACGTAGAAAACCAAAACTGAGGTAAAAGAATGGGTTTGATGTGATTAGATTCTCATTCATAGATTAAAAGCAAATACATTTTCTAATTTTTTTCTTTTTTGCCAAAATTGGTATGTGTTTTGTCTTGGTTCATTTGGTTGTTACTTTCTGTAAAGGCATTATTTTTGCAGGAAAATTGGGGGACTCTATTTGTTTTGCTTTAGTCCATGTACCTAACTTAGGGTTTGAATTATTTGATCTAGGAAGTTTAATATGAAATGTTGCTCATATCTAACTTAAGGTGCATAAAGTTCTTGGATTCAGTGACATGAATTCTCCAATGGGCATGAATTTTTAGCCTGCACAAAGGTCAAACCATGCTTTACCACTTGGACAGCTTGGATTGGTAAAAACTGTGTACCATGTGGCACTATATGACTTAGTGGGAAGGTGAGGATTTTATTTTCAGGTGAAAGGTTAGTACTGAATGTATCGTTCGATACGTATCGTTTTGGAGCTCGGACGATACATATCGGTAACCCGATATTTTAACCCATGGTACTGATATGGATACCACTCCGATACCTATATAAAGGTGCTATTATCATCAGTTCTCGGTAAAACCGATACGTATTGTCAATACATATCAGTATCGGCGGAGTTTTGATACCATGCTTCTAATCATGCAATTTGTTTTTTAAAAAGAAAAGTCGGGCCTGTTCTTTCTTTCTATATTCCACCTGGATATTACGGCTTTGTTCATGTTAAAGGCAAGAGCCTCCAATTAGGAATGTGTCGAGCTTGACTTCATTCACCGTGGATCTTTCATGATTTGATCCAAATCCCTCTTGCCCTCTATTCTATATCAGTGAGGATTGCCCTTACAATAGTAAATAAAGTGTAGAAAACAAAAGCTAAGGTAAAAGATATGAATTAGATGTGATTAGATTCTCACTCATAAAATTATAAGCAAATACATCATCTAATACTTTTTTTTTGGTGCCCAATCTGGTGTGTGTGTGGGTGTGTTTTTTGTGTTGGTTCATTTGGTTGTCACTTTCTGTAACGACATTATTTTGGCTGGAAGATTGGGAGACAAAGTGCCTATTTTTTCTGCTTTACTCCATTAACGATGTGCCTGCGTGCACCTTGGTGAGCGGGCCACTTATCAAATACCTATTCTTGGTTATTTTCCTACTATTTTCTTACAGCAAATTACATAATACTAGTAAGCAGGATAATGGTGCTCCCTTCGCCTTTTGTTGTAAGGACCCGATTTGAAACCAAGTTAGATATTTTTCAGTATTTATTTAATGCGTTTAGGAGTTTGCGTTTGTCTCATCGATGGGTGTTTAGGCCATGTAAGTGGTTAAAAAGGGGATATCTGGTAATTTATTAAATCAAAGGGCATACTATGAATTTATGAATTCAGAGAGAGGTTGGGTATTGGTGAGATTTAAAAGGGCAATTTAGTTTGGTTGCTATGAGGTACTTTCAGATTAGGTGTAGTTTGGTTACAAAGATTATGGGCATTTATTTTGGTTACAAAAATTAGGGGCGTTTTGGACCTTGGGTGAATAGCTACATCTAATATAATATAATATAATATAAGAAGATAATAATATAATAATATATCTTCTATGATTGTATAAAACGTTCTAGAGGGGCTGAGATAAGAAGGGGCGTGGGTCTTCTGGGTACTAAAAGACAAAATGAAAGAAAGAGAGAAAAAGGAAGAGAGAGAGAGTCAAAGAAAAAAAAGATAAAAGAAAAGAAGAGAAAGGAGAAAGAGCGAGAGTAAGCCTGAGAACAAAAAAAAAAGGGAAAGAAAGAGAACAAAGAGAACGAGAGAGGACGTGTGCGAGAGAGAGAAATTGCTAGAAAGAGAAAGAGATCTAGAGAGAGAAAGAGTTAGAAGAAGAAGAGGAATTTGAAGAGGGGTTTTGTTAGGGATTGACACCCGAAATATGGAATTTTGAGGCAAGTATCTTTGTCTAATACCTGTTGATTAATCAGAATCTGAATATGGTATCGATTTACTGTTTTGCATGAATATGAAATTTAGATTTTTATATGGCCTATCTCTGAAATCAGGTTCGCTATCTAAAATTTGTTTTTACATGCATGAAATCAGTTTATATATATGTTGAAATCTGAAATCCAATTTTGTATCTTGAAATTTAAATAAGTCAATCTGCATGAACTTGAGATTTTGTATGGGCGATTTTAAAATTCGTAACCTGTGTATATGCTTGGAACCTTTGAAATGCGAGATTTTGTATGGGAAATTTTAAAATTCGTAATTTGTGTATATGTTTGGATGTGAAATTTTGTATGGGCGATTTTAACATTTGTAATTTGTGTCTCTGTTTGGAACCTCTGACCTTTGGATTTTTGTATGTACACTTTTAAGATTTTAATCGGTGTATCAGATTTTATTAGTATCACTTGACCCCAAAGTATATCAGGACCAAAGTTTGACATAAATGGGTAATTTGTAGTATTCAAATATGAGTTTTTGAATAATTGTTCGTTTTGTTTCCGATATTTATGACTTTAATTAGACTGACAAATGATCTGGAAAAACATGGAAGGAATGCTTATGAGCTTTTATAGGGCAAAATTAATAGCTTGGCCAGTGGTGATTCTGATGTCTGATATGAATCTGTTATCTATTCTTTGTTCTCGACTCATGATGTAGTTGAGAGAAACACTCTATAGTCGTGCTGTTAGCTATAAATTAACCTCACAGTTATATATTAGTTATATATCTGTTCAGGTATGTTAAATAATATGAGATTTGTTTTCAATCATATACACTCATGTTTGCAAATGCACTATATGATTTTTCACTATTTGATTAGTGTACAAAAAATGATTAGTGTACAAAAAAAAAGGGGGGGGGGCATGTTAATAATTTGAAACTATCTGCCTGTTTAGAGGGTAGTCATTAGATATTAGATTTGGATACTTGCGGAGTAAGTGAATTAGCTCTTAGGATGGTTTTAACCACCTTGCAGGTAAAGGGAAGATACTGGAGGAAGAAATGTAGACGGAGTTCGCGACAGTGTTATCTGGTTAAGACTTATGTATCTGGTAAGAGTATCTGTGTATAAAGAATGTTCATAGAGTGGCTTATAGTAGTGTCAAACTTTATATACATAGTCGTTTGGGCCTTGTTGTACAAGGGAGCTGCGCTATTAAATATAGTGAGTTGTTTTGACCAGCTCTATTGAATGAAAAGAAAAGTTTCTGTTGTTTTTTTGAAACTTGATTGTTTGGATATCTGTACTGTATCCCTTGTTAGAAAATTTTATTTCAGGTTTTTCTTGGTTTCGTCTAATCTGTTTGGGTCGCGACTCGAGATCCAGGTGCGTGGATTTTAGGTCGTGACATTTGTGATGGGCAGGCCAACCTCAACAATGTGAAAGAAGCACACTATCATGCTGTTTATAACTATCAGGTAGATTCCTCTTAGTAATGAACCAAGCAGAAGTTTTTTCATTGAAGAGAAGTACTTATAGCCTCTGAGCTATCTATGGCACCCATTTCCGATGGAAGAGAAGTCACAAATCATATGTGGTACCCAAATCCATTAGTTATGGGATGGTGATGAGTGATGAGCACCATGCTAGTGCACATTACTCGTTCAAAGAGACGACCTCTAGAAATGCAATAAAAATCATCAATACGTTAAATCCATTGGCTGGAAATCCACAAATGGAATGATTAAGAATACTTTTCCTTTTTCTGTCGCTCATTGAAGTTTACTACTCCTAAACCAATTGAATAATACACTTGTTGCTATTGTGCTTTAGTCTTACTGATACTTATGATGCAAGGTGTTGAACTTTTTGCTTTCGTTGGTCGGAATTTTTTTTTTTTGCTCTGTAAAAATTGGCTAAACAGAATTCATTGTATGCAAATATCATGCAATAAATTTTTCCCATTGGATATGGTTGACTGGTGGGAGTACAGTTGCAAATCCTAGCATAAGCTGATTCGATTTATGTGCTTGATGCAATCTCATGAGGGCATTCCGTAGTGATATTTGCTCTCAATAGCTTAAAAAATGTGTCTCCAATTGGGTGTTCTCCCCTGTTTTTTCTTGCTTGCTATGTATCTGTTATTGGACGGTTTTTGTATTGTTGGGTTATTTGCTTGAGGCTGGATTTCCTGCATCTTGCAGAGATTCCCCACTGCCTGCTGACTTTTTGTATCCATATTTTTTGTTTAAATGGATTTTCATTTTTCTCCCCCACTCTCCTGACATGGAAAAAAAAGGCACATCGTAACTTTCATTACCTTATTAGCCTTGGATGGGAGTCTTCTTAGAGGTGCACGTATATATTGATACCATTTACTATAGTTTTATGATTTTGAAACTGAAATCGTCAATGTCTTTTATTTGAGATAGGGCTCTGTCGAGTTAGGTTCCCTTTGAAAAGGAGTTTGAATAGCTATTGGATTCTCTGGCTGATGGAATCACGGATATCAAGATTAAGAAGGGTTGTAGTAATCATTTATCATTGCCTTGTGCCATCAATTTGTGCCCGGCTTTGCAAGTCTTGTATCTCCACTCAATTCTAGATTATGAAGTCATTTGTTTTGAGCACAAAGTTATAGCCCCCAGTTGGAGACACATTTTTTAGGCTTTTGAGAGCAAATATCACTACGGAATGCCCTCATGAGATTGCATCAAGCACACATAGATATAGAGCCAAATAAAATCGAAAAAGTCTCAAAAATATTGATTGTTTGCTCTCTGCATGAGGTAATATGGATTTTTTTAATTTTAGGTTACTATTTACAGTTGAGGGGGTATTTAGATATATTAGTATTAAATATAGGGTGTTAGATAAACACAATATCTTAGGCAAAATTAATATTCAATCAAGTTTAGGCATACCTTATTTAGGAGAATATTCGCCCGATAAAATTAGAGAAGCCGCCTCCGTGGAATACCTTGAGAACAATTTTACCTCGCTTCTATCTCCCTCTAAGTGATGGGCACGATTGCATTGAGTGGAGATGAAGAGGAGACGTTGTCCTCTTTTATAGCATGCCCTTGAATCCTAACCCATCAAGGATTCAAGGGAGATGTGTATCACAAGTAAATAGGGATTGACTTATCACAAATCAATCATAGTTGAAACCAACTTCGTAAGTTGCGTGGAGTGGAATCACGTTACAAGGAAAACTCAAAGTCTTTAGTCAATTATATTTTAATTAAAATAAGAAAAAAGGTTAAGTTATTGTGTGGGTCACAAATACCCAACAATCTCCCACTTGAACCACACAATAATTTTAATAATAAGATATATATATTTTGATAAAACAAAGAAAACAAAAGAAACGTCATGATTGACTTAGTTCAAAATCGGATGGCCATCCTTTAAAGTTTTGTAAAAAAACATTGACTTCCAAGATTTCGATGTAACAGACATTCTCTCAAGTTCAATAACAATCTTAATGTCGGATCATGAATGCCAATAATGTATCATTTCTTCAAATCTCATTATGACAGTTTCATGGTCAAGACACTAATATCATCAATAAATTAGAGAGCTCATTGTGGTTTTAGTGATATCAGGAAATATACACTTTAATGCAATTTCTTGTGTATATCCCCTCACTCGTCCTGCTTCATACCCTAAGGTATGTTGTCTTGATATATTACGGCATACGCCATGTGAAAGCCATCACCCACCTATCAGGATAGAAGCTATACAAACCGTGGTGCTTAATCACGATAGCTCAAGCAACCTTATTTGAGCACTTATGCTCTCAGAGAATAACATTGCATATGCACAAATTATAATAATAATGATGATTGTACCAAAATGAAAGCATCAATAAAATGAAGAATAATATATATTATAAATATATCATAAAATAAGATAAAATATTGTGGAAGCAGAAGCTCCCACTCAAATAAAGTCCTCAAAAGGCTCTAATATTCTCAATCTGGTCACCTCAATTTAAATGAATAAATTGATCATTAGTGAATGTGATGTTGTCCTTTATTCCTGACTCTCATTGATTGTCTCATTTTCAAGAAAGTTGATGTAACTAGTCTCAACGGTTGTAATTAAAATAAATTATTTACCATATCCAATACTAATAGAATCCAAAGTAATAATCAAGTTAGGAGTAACACTATAAACAACTCTAATAAGTCTAATATTAGCAATAAAATTTGTCCTCAATAAATAGAATTTGTCCATAATTCCTCCTCATTGCCAAAGAATAGCTTTTCATTCAACCTGAGGCTCCTCCTGTTGATTAGCCCCTCCTTGCTGCTTCTGCTGATTAACTCCTCCTTGCTGTTTCTTGTTCATAATATTTTTCCATAAGTAACAATCTTTCTTGATATGACTTTTTTTCTTGCAGAAGTGACAACCATCATCATTGTCAGTCTTTACAACATTCAGATTAGAGTCTTCATTTGTTCTCTTACCATTGAGGTAGTACTTCTTAAAAATTTTCTTGTAAGTCGGCTTGTAAGCCGGATTATAGGGATGATTGTGACTAAAATTAGCAGACTCGACTTTGTTTCAACGAAGCCTCTCTTCTTCGATTACGTACATGGAGATCAATTGATTCAAGTCCCATTTATCTTTTTGAGTGTTGTAATTCACTTTAAATGTATCAAATTGCTTAGAAAGAAAAGCAACAGCTAGATGCACTACGACATCTTCTTCAATTGTAATTTCTTGTTCTTTAAGTTTCATAGCCAACATGGACATTTTAAGAATAAATTATCGCACACTCCCGTTTCCATCATATCGCATATTGACCAATTGTACTAAGTAGTCATATTGTAATGACTTTACTGTTCCAACGAACTGGTCTTGGATGATTTTCAACAATTCTTTGGCTGTTTCGATAGTTTTAATACCACCTCTAATAGGTTCAGTAATAGAAGCGCGTATGATCATCATCGTCATACGATTTGCCTTATCCCAACGAGCATATTGGGCTTTTTGAATATCAGTGGATTTGGACGATAAAGTTGGCCTTTCCTCCGAGAGAACAAAGTCATAGTCCATGTGTCCAAGGGTCAAATCAAGACCCATTCGCCAGGTGTTATAATTGGTGCCATTAAGTTTTTCAATACTGATCATCTGTTGATGTAAAATTGATCCGTCCATAGCTGATATGAAAAGGAATAACTATCAGCACATTGTTAAATTAGAATTTTATAAAATAAAAATTTATACCCGGGGTCAAGGTTGAATTAATCAGAGTGTAAACAAGCATGTACAAAGGAACATTCACTCTGAGGGACATACTTCACTCATTGTCTCAGCATCACCTTTGTGCAGAAGCTTTGACTTATTGTAAGTCTCCCTAAGTTGTGTTTAGGAAACACACATAGACCTAGTCAGATGTATTTTCGGTTTGATCGAAGCTTTCCATCAGCTTATGCCAGAAGTGTCGCTCGTCTCTCACCTAGACACGCATGACTATTCTACTCATTCTATATATATGAATTTTCTAAATCAGCTTTGGCCAGAAATAGTAGTTTATATAGACGAATACACATGCAATCTTAATGAAATTGGATTTCAAAATTTAAGGATAACGTGTCCTCAATAGATCGGTCACCTTTGGGTAGACAGCAAACCTACTTTGGCTACGCATCCCGAAATGATTGCTTTACCGTTTTATCTAAACCCCTTTATAAATAGAACTAAAGCTCTTAGGCATTCTATCATGTCATTAGTTTAATGTTTCATACCCTAAATACATTCACATGCCAAATTTAGGGAAAATAAAGTCATAAAGTGAAGATACACATGCAATAACTATGAACAATGACATGATAGTGCAAGAGTATTCATATAGAATATTAAAAAAGGGTTCAAAAATTTATTGGTGGAATAAAACAAATTTATGACCTTTAAGTGACATTTTCAAGTCTAAAATAGTATCAAAACGTCTCATAAACCAGTCCAAAGTGTAGATCTCGTTGAGTAGACTAAAATCGATAGGTCATATGCGCAAAACAGAGTTGTATAGCTCAAGATATCGCATTTTAAAGTTCGAGTCTAAAAAGGGTTCAGTCTGGTTGCAGAAACATGTTCTGAGTTTGAAAATTTTGTCTGCAGCCGGTGGAAGCATTGCAGTATAGGGGCTGCAAGCAAAATCTGAATGGTTTGGGTTGGGTCTTGGACCCGTTTTTGGTCAGATCATGGGCCGAAGTGGGCCAGGGACAAATGGGCTGAGTATTGGGCCGGTCCATGGGCCATAGAATCGGGTTGAGGTGGGCCTGGTCTAAGGGTGAGATACTGGGCCGAAGTGGGCCAGGGATATGGGTTGGGCCACCGTACTTGTGGTCATGGGCCGGGTATCAAGTGGGTCGGGTCATGAACCGGGTCAGTGGGTTGGTTCATGGGTCGGGTTAGTGGGTCGGGACGGACCCGACCCGGTATGAGAACCCAAACCCTAAGCACTGTTCATCTTCCCATTTTTTTTTGGGTTTTGCGGCAGGAGGAGACACAGTCGGCCCATAGGGGTTAACTGCTACCGACCGACGGTGTCCGGCAGTCTTGTCTGTCGGCCGACGCCGGACGCCACCGGCAGTTACCGGTGGCCGGACGGGACCAATCCAACAAGGACATAAATTTTTTTTTTTTGGTTTTGAAATATCTGCCAGAATCAATGTGACCGATCGCCGCCTTATTCTCGTCACCGAACCCGACGGTCCGGCAGTCAGTCCGGCCTCATCGTCGGCCTCGCCGTGGTGAATATCTCCCAAATTTTTTTTTTGATTGAAAATTAAATATGCCCTAACTGGGCTTTGATACCAATTGTTAGATAAACACAATATCTTAGGCAAAATTAATATTTAACCAAGTTTAGGCATACCTTATTTAGGAGAATATTCGCCCGATAAAATTAGAGAAGCCGCCTCCGTGGAATACCTTGAGGACAATTCTACCTCGCTTCTATCTCCCTCTAAGTGATGGGCACGATTGCATTGAGTGGAGATGAAGAGGGGACGTTGTCCTCTTTTATAGCATGCCCTTGAATCCTAACCCATCAAGGATTAAGGGAGATGTGTATCACAAGTAGATAGGGATTAACTTACCACAAACCAATCATTGTTGAAACCAACTTTTTAAGTTGCGTAGAGTGGAATCACGTTATAAGGAAAACTCAAAGTCTTTAGTCAATCATATTTTAATTAAAATAGGAAAAAGGGTTAAGTTATTGTGTGGGTCACAAATACTCAACATATGGTTCATAAGATATTAGAAAAAACTTAGGGAGGATTTAGAAAAAAAAATTTAAACAGAGGATGTTCTAGAAATTTGCTCTTTTAATTTTAGAGTTGTTTGCCTAGCTACCTAATGAGCAAATGCATTGTCTAAGCATCATTGCTTGCTACCTAGTTTAGCGAGAAATTGAAAATTTAAAGTTGTTTCCTCAGGCGGCTAGAGAGCAGCTAAGTTTCTTATGCCTCATTGCTTGATTGCATGGAGAAAGCAAAATTAAGTCCGACTTAATCTTAAGTTCTGAATTTCTAAGGATTGTTATTTTTATATGAACTTTTAAGGATTTCGTATTGCTTTTCTGAATTAAATGTTGCCTTAATCTTAAGTTTTGAATTTTTGAGGATCGTTGTTGCTTTCTTTTATAGATTAAATGTTGGCTTATCCTAATTTAAAAGTTCCCAATCCAAATCTTGTTCATTCTAAAAGATCTACTGGGGCAAGTGATCTTAAGGCTATCTGTTAGAATATTCCATATGCAAAAACGATTCATCAGCACTGCAAGCATCATAAAGTAGATTGTACATCATGCATCTTTTTTCTCTTCATTCGTCTTTAATTGCTCTTGTATGAAATAGCCTTAGCCATATTCTCAGATCTAGATGGGGTTAGGCCTGAAGATTTACCAGAAAGTCAGAATATTGCAACTTTAAGGTCGCAGGTTTAATTCCATTTTAACTATGAAAATAAAAAAGAAAAAATAAAAATAAAAAGAGAGACCTTTATCAAACTTATGTGATTATCTTCAATCCTTGCAAATTGCATAATGGTTACCCATTTCAACTTTACGAGTTTTATTTCAATTTTTTAGCCATTAAATGTCACATAAACATCTTTTATGCGTGGGATTGGTTATTTTGTAGGACTTATGAAAGGTGACGAAGAAACTGCGGGAAGAAAAATGGTTGGGCAGTACTTTGTATGAGGAACCATTAAATCTCATTAACATATGAGGAGAG
Organism: Chloranthus sessilifolius; assembly: GCA_021018995.1. Taxonomy (NCBI): domain Eukaryota; kingdom Viridiplantae; phylum Streptophyta; class Magnoliopsida; order Chloranthales; family Chloranthaceae; genus Chloranthus; species Chloranthus sessilifolius. Next base: position 12,329,807 of record CM037590.1, read on the forward strand.
GTGATCAAAGTGTTATGAACTTCCCTTGAAATTTCAATTAAGGCTGGATGGTATAAACCAATGCTATGGTAAGATCATTTCATAATCTTGACTATTTGGAAATTAGGCGCGTTATAAAATTTCAAATGGGGCACTATGACAACTGAGAAGACATGACCATTGTTATCATTTATCATCTTGCAACGACATCTTTATACCACAGAAAGAGTCTTTAAGGATTTTTTTTTGGTGAAAAATTAGAGTTATATCTCTTATGCGTCCTCAGTAGCACCATAAGATTGTCAAACTTATGGATAAACTTTAGTCACCAAAAACTAAGACTTTGAGAAAGTATTAGGAGCCTTGGAAATTGTGGAAGTCGATAAGATTGATGGAATAAAAAGTTGCTCAAAATTAAGCTCAGAGTGCTATGAAACTTTGTTAATCCAGGTACACAGAAGCAAGATGTATATTTTAAGTGTAAAATACTTGACCTACACATAGATCTTACAAAATCAAGTAAGGATCAAAATTTCGGATTTTATTTTGATTTCAGAGGGGACCGAAACTGAAAATTTGAATCAAAATTTCTGCCGAAAATTGAAATTTCAGCCGATAACTTCAACACCATACAAAAATATGACCAAAATTTTGATCCATGAAATCAACTACCATTAGAAATAATTACCATGGCAGTATAATTGTATTCCGCTAGTCAACAATGAATTGACCATATTTTTAGTTAAAAGCAAAAAGTAGAAGAATGACCATGATGCCTTGAATGACATCAATTCAATTAATATTTTGATATGAGGGGCACTGAGCTTGGTGTTGAAATGTACCACAGGATAGTAGCACCTATGATACACCTCATAGATATTCCACATCTCGACCTATCTCACCTTAAATAGGTTAAAACTAATTAGATTATTATTATTATTATTATTTTGGATTAGGAAACAAGATTGACCAACCTGAATTAGGGCTATTTGATTTTCTAAAGATAAAATGAATTGGGCTATTTTTAAATTTTCTAAAGATGTAAAAGAGTACCCATAGCTATCAATTTATTTGAAGCTTTGTAATGTAGTAAATGTCTTACTTCGATTAAAATTTTTATATGTGAGATTGAATTGGTAGGGGCCATTAATTTGTACAATGGTCGAATTAGTGGAGCAGCCACTTTGTGCATAAAAATGTTAGAGATTAGGTTTTTATCCGGTCCTCCTCTCTCAACACCCGTGTGTGCATAGTCACAAAAATCATCGAATTTTTGAAAAATTTACAAATTTAAGGTCCCCGGAATTAATCTAGAATTATTTGCGATTTCTTTGAAAATTTGCCCGACCACCTAAAATCATGAATAATTTATGAATTATTCCCGAATTTTTCAAAAAAGTTGTGATTTACTAAAATTTTTAAATCTAAAAAAAAAAAAAATTATAGTTTTAAATCTTTTTATTTTTATTTAATAATTTTTCTCATCGATTTTTCCTCCGAATTTCTCGGATTTGCCGTATTCTTCCGAATTTTAACCTTGCCAAATTATTGTTGAACCCTAATTTGGTGATTATGTTTCTTCCGAATTATTGCTGAACCCTAATTTTAACCTTGCCGAATTATTACCGAACCCTAATTTGGTGACTATGTCTGTGCATTGAACTTGGTTATTAGAATCTCATCACTAAGTTTCCAAAACCCTAAAAGGACTCACTATGTTGTCTCTATTAATAGATGGTGCCGGGGCCACTCATATGAGCTTACTCACGGGCATAGTGACAAATTTCGTTTTCGACAATATTTTGGTGGAGGGTTATTTTGGTTCATTTCGGATTAATTTTAGGAAAAATCTTGAAAAATTTTGGGGAGTACAAAATATATATTTGATATTTGCAAAATTATTATTTATTTTATTTAAAAAATAATAAAAAATTTCATTAATTTAGGCAAAATTAAGGAAATTATTAATGAAATATTGGCCGAAAGTTTCACCTGACCCTTATTTCAGCAAATTTAAGTGAAACTTTTCGCCGAAATTTATTACTATGCTCGCGGATGAAGAGAAACAGTAAATAATTAACGAAGATGCCATAGAGAAGTCCAAGAAGAAGGGATTTGAATGTCTTAGGTTCATGAAATGGGTCGCATTCCATCACATATCCTGATGGAAAGTGTTCCATAGCTTGCTTATTTATGTCTAGGGAATATTTATGTTTGTTGGTGGGTTTTGGAAGTTTTCCCCATCTAAAATTCATGACTCCAAATCCAAACACGTCATTTTCTAGTAGTGGTCACAGATTTTGAAGTCTCCTAGGTCCTTATCCAAATTAGACAGGTGAAATAGACCACTCAGATATGGCTTGAACGGGGTGCGACAGATTGGTCCCCCCACCCCCCGAGCCAAACCCTAAACTAAACCATTGGATTCTGAGGTTTAGGCTGTGGTTGGGATGTCTCCTTTTGGTGGGGGGGGGGGGGGGGGTGCATTTTATGGGCCGAACAGACCAAATCAGATAGAATTGCCGGTTTTGGTCCGGTTTGGACGAGTACCGGCTTGCGTTTGATTTGACAAAAAGAAAAATAAAAAAGTTTGGTTTGCTTTCGGCTCCGGGCCTTTCCAAGCAGAAACTGACCGAACTGAATCGATTGAAAGTACATTTTATAAATACACTCAACTTGAATCAAGTAGACGATTGGGCTTCGAAATTTCAGTCCAAAATTTGGTGTTTCACAATTTTACTTAAGGCTCATATCTCACAAGACGTTGAATTAGGAAGTTGAGACTCAGGATTCTAATTTCTAAAGGTTTAGTCACTAACAGTGTATTTGAGCAAAAGTAGAATGACTCCGTAAAAAATGAAAAGAGTAAAAGTGTAAAACAGGTTGAGAACTTGGGAAAATTTTGATGTGCAAGAGGAAAACCGAAACCGACCGAACCAAACCGAAACCGAATTGAATTAGGTTGGTTTGGTTCAACAATTAAATGGTTTGGTTTGGTTGAGCATTTAGAAAACGATTAGAACCGGTTTGGTTTATGGTTTTGGTCCAAAACCGACCAAACCGAACTACATACACCCCTACTTTGCTCTGATGCACCACTTTACTCCTTCGTTTCTATTGGAATAACGGATTGTCCGCCGTCAGCTTTTTCACAATCATCAAGTGATCTATACGACCCACCCCAGGTCTAATAGACATTATATGAGTGTTGTTATCGATCGAGTACCCCAGGGTCGCCCCCGTCTCGAAGTTAACATTCCCTTTATGATCCCTGGTGTGTAGTGCAAATCATAGCGAATACGATTTCGGTTCAGCCTAATGACCCTTTGGCATGGGTATTCGAAGCAAGTTCATATGCGACACCTGATGCCTCTCTCCCGGTGAAGACGACTCCGGTCTTTCTGGCCCTGACAACCTCGAGAAGGTATCCATCGAAGGGGAGGATGATGGTGTGTAGCCCGATGGCCCACCCCGTTTTTTTGGTATTTTAATTTTTTTGGATTCCCGATCTCTTGGCTTTTATGCAATGTTTGGACACACATTTCTTTGGTTTTTTTGGATTTTCATATTTTTATTTAGTGTTTTGGTTGTTAGGATTCCTGGTGTACAATACGTCCATCCCGATGAAACTGATATCCGTCAAATATATGAAGTTATTTTTTAATGTTGCTCTTTGTATATAGCTTGATGGATCATTCCGAGCAAAATTTTCATATTATACTATATATGAATACTTTATATAGTGTGTAATGGAAAAATTAGAGAAACGTACCCACTTTTGAAGATATAAAAATGAAGATATATTTACCTGCTATATATAAATATGAAATATATAGAAACATGCTTTAGTGTGTAAGGCAAATGGAGCAAAATCTTGGTCGGTGGGCAGAAATACATATAAACATTTGCAGGGAGGAAATTCACCTGCAAATGACTCTCTTGGGGGGGGGAAATTCACCTGCAAATGACTCTCTTGGTCGGTGGAATCGTAAGCTTCATATGGCTACTAATTAATCAAAATTTTGGAAAAGTTCCCCGAATAGATGGTCAACCAAACTTTTTGCCAAACATTCACTTGATTCATCGGTTCTCCGAACCTTTCTCGAATTGTTTATGAGTTTGACCAACTTTTCAAATTTTTCAGAATTTTTTTTATCATTATGATACAAGCTTTAATCTTTGTATTGGTTTTTTTATGTGTAAATTGTTAATGCATGCAAACTGTATAATACACTTGTTTTATTATTCAAAGACATCATTTTTAACTTTAAATAGGTTAATATATATTTTATTAATTTATTTCTACTATTATAACACCGAAATATTCCCTGAATCATTCTGAATTTTTCCAAATTAACCAAACTGACACTCAACCGAACAATTACCAAGTCCATTTTTTTTTTTTTTTAGTCATAGATAAGCTCGGCTCGAACCTGTGACCTTGGGGTTGCAATATTGTTAGCCTTCCATCGTGCTATAGCCTCAAGCCCCGAACTTGGTTACTATGGCTGCAGGGAGCTCCCAATATGAGCTACCTTGAAAATGTCGACTCTTCGAATATACCTAAAGAACAAACCTTTGAGATATTCAATTTTTGCTTGAGAACCTGTGGGAAATGCTGCGAGTCTAAACCAAATATGGATTCCCTACTTCCGGTGCAGGCGTGTGCGAAATCACGCGTTCTATCGGCGTTAAGATGAGGCACTGCTTCGAAATTCAAATTTGAATCTCTTCCATGCATATTTTCGTCAGGGTTCTATTTTCGCCCACCGACATTTCTCCCCAATTAATTTCCCTACTAAAAGTAAGAGAGAGGTTGAAAACAGCTCTGGCTACTAAAAAGGATTATTAGTAGCCAATAGTGTATCGGATGATACAGATTATTCTTAACAATGCCAGGAGTGGTGAGAATGCTGTGGTTATAATGCTTTCCCTCTCTGAGATAGATAAGGCAACGACAAAGGTACTCATCTTCTTTATATTGTAACTCAGGAGATCTTGGAAGGGGTAAATAATTATTAACATACAATGCCATATTTTAACATTATTACACCAAACATAGTAATTAAAAGATTATTGAGGGAGACCGTACCATTTTCTTCATCTCTGAATTTAAAATGGTTTAGGATGACAAATGGTAATAATATGTTGTATCCTATAAATATAAAACAAACCAAAGAACCGTACTAGTTAAGCAAGCAAAATGATGAAACATAAAATGAAGATAAATGAGTAATAACGAACACGATTTAAACATACACTGGCATGAATGAAAAGAAAGTAGAAAACATATTCAAGGATCAAAATATTGGCCAAAAAGACTGAAATTTCGGTCCCCACCGAATGATAATTTGGACCGAAATTTTGATCCAAATTTGTATGGAACCCTAAATTTCGGCCAAAATTTTGGTTTTTGGTCGAAATTTCAGTTCAAATTTTTAGTTTCGGTCCGAAACTAAAATTTTACTCGAAATTTTGATCCTTGAACATATTACATTAAATATAAGAGGTACATTTGGTTCACCGTATATCCATTTAATGAAGAGTAAGGATGTTTTACAAATACCCCCCTTTACGATCATAGTGAAGAAACAGGGTACCCAAATCAATTACACGAAAAGTCCGAATGTGGAAGCCACCTCAAAATTTACAACACGATGCCTGTGGAGAACATGCTATACCCATTTGAGGAGATGGAAATCCATATAGAGCCACACTGAAATTTGTGGGACAGGTTAGGCAATGACTATTCTCTTTTGCTAGAGAGAAATAACAATGATCTTTGTTCTCTGGAAGGAGGGTTTGCCTTCGTCTCTTAATAAATCTCGTTCGAAGGAGGGATTTTAGGGGGCAAATCGATCTCTTTATAGGAGGGTACAAGCGTAATGTCACAGATGCCAACCTAATTTCCACGTGGTTCCAAGTTTGTATCTCACAGCTTTCAAAACATTCAAAACCTGTGAAAACCCTTTTATCCCAAAAGTCTCATTTTGGGATAATAGCCTCAAACGTTTCAAAATCAGGTAGGTTTCTCTAATTTCCTATAATATATTTTATAAGTAAGCAATATCTGTTAAAATTCCCATCTTAAAAATCATCATGGTGATGGTACCATATGAAAATTAGTTCAAAGTTTAATTAAAATATGGAAAATTTTAATGGGCGGACCTCAAACAGGAGACCGACAACGGACTAGTTATGTCGTGCGATGCAAGTGGATGGCCCAACCTGCATTGCTGGGACCTACTGCGCTTACATTGCGTCACGTAAGCAATCCGTTAAATGTGTACTGAATTATTATTTATCCATTTCCAACCACCGACCAAGAGAGTCATTTCCTCAATCATGGTGCATGTTTCACCAAATGCTGGTGACGGCTGTTGTGGTATTTTAATGTGATGTTTTACTCGCAAGTGCACGAATCGGTTTGTATATAGTAGGTGCGGAGTACGAGATCGTTCCCACGAGGACTAATTTTGAAAGACCTAAAAGAGACAAGCAATTCTAGAAATCTATGAAGATCTAACAGTATTCTACCAGTTTTATGATTTAAGTGGTTGATGAGATGGTAATTAATGACTACAAAAATAAAATTCAATTGATAATTCAAAAGTAAAGGTAAAGATGATGATAAAGATGAAGATACTAAATCCTCCCATCTTTGGTCCGTTCTTCCTATAATATAAATCTAAAGATTAAATTATGAGATATTTCATTGGTAACAAACATCTTTTATGGAAGATCAATGGTCAACACCCTAATAGGCTCCACGTTGCATCCTCAATCGACTTAGATGATTTTCATATATAGATCTGGGATCAAGGGCATGGCTAGGCACACATGATCTCAGGTTCAAATAAAAATCATCCCCAAAGTGGGTGAAAATTCTAACAAGAATACCACTTATAAATCTGAAATCAAGGGCATGGCTAGACACACTTTATTTAGATTAGGGAGTATTTAAGATAAAATTACCATTACAGAACCAAGATCCAGGGCATGGCTAGGCACACTCGATCCCAGAACATAATCGTAATTAGATCCACACGATGAAAGTAAAAAGACCATAACAATGATTGGGTAAAATTAAATCCTGATTTGAGATCCCGGGCATGGCTAGGCACACGCGATCCCGATTAGTGGCGGGGATTTCATCCGTTCATGATAGCACAACAACCATAAAGTAAAATATCATATTTTAATCCTAAATTTATATTATTAAAAGTACATCCCTCGGATGGGAATCATTAGATCCCCATCCCTATAAATTTAGCCACACATATTGTAAGTAAGTGACATAAATAAATAAAGACGGGAAAATAACATTAATTAAAATTACCTCAAACTTCAAAAGAACTTACTTTGATCCAAAAGTACGATGATCTTCAGAAACGAAATTAATGCAGGAATAAACTTTGAACAAAATTTATAAACTGAAGGGATGAGTACTGAAAAATTAAGGGAACAAAGCTCTCAAAAAGGAATAATAAAACTTCCCTATTTCTATGTCTAACTAAGAAAAATAATAGCTAAAAACTAAGAACTCTAAAACCAAAACTCTTTCTTAAAATTAATTCTATCTAATTAATTCCTACGTTACTCTCCTCCGAAGTGTTTAAGTCGCTTTAAATAGACCCTCCTCGCGGAAGTCTCCCAAGCCAAAGTTTTAGGGTCGATTAATCGACCAGGGAGGGTCGATGCATCGAGCCGCCAAAAAGTCCCAAAAATCTGCTTTACAGTGTCAGTTTCGTGTCAGACTCTGACTCATCCTTGATTAATCGACCTATAGGGTCGATGCATCGACCCCAGAAATCCGTGAAATTCAGCACTTTCTCTTGGTTCAGACACTACTTCGGTATTTCAGCCATAACTTTCTGTCCCGAACTAGGATTGAGGTGATTCTTACGCCGTTGGAAAGCTGACGAAAAGATCTACAACTTTCATGTTTGGATAATTTTGTAATTCGGCCGTCTTAAAGGTCCAAAGTTAGCCGCAAGTCGCACCAAGTTCTCGATTACCCAAAGTTGCAGTGTTTTGATATTATATTCAGAATTCTTGGGTTGTTTTCTATACTTAGATTGTATTTACCTGAAATACTTCAAATCTAATCATTCTCATCAGATAGCTTTCATCGGACAGCTAAATATAGGTATTTAGGGGTGAAATATCATCATTTTTCAGTACTCATCAACGGCCTTGCGGGAACGCCTCTAAACTCTCAGAGCAACTCTGGCATGACCAATTTTGGCATTCGGGCAAGACGCCGTCGACGTCTATTTATTCCTTTATTTCTATCAGAATGACGGATTGTCCACCGTGAGCTCTTTCACAACCATCAAGTGATCTACGTGACCCAAGGTCTGATGGGTGATTTATGAGTGTTATTGCCGATCGAGTACCCCAACGTTACCCCCGTCTCGAAGTTAATATTCCCTTTACGATCCATCGGTGTGTAGTGCAAACTATAGCTAATACGATTCCGGTTCAGCCTAATGACCCTTTAGCAGGGGTATCCGAAGCAAGTTCATATGCGGCACCTGGTGCCCTCCCTCCAAGTAAAAACAACTCCGGTCTTTCTGCCCCTGATGACCTCGAGAAGGTATCCATCGAAGGGGAGGATGATGGCATATAGCCTGATGGCCCGCCCAATTTTTTTGGTATTTTGATTTTTTTGGATTCCCGATCTCTTGGCTTTTATGCCATGTTTGGACACACATCTCTTTGGTTTTTTTAGATTTTCGTCTCTTTGTTTGATGTTTTGGTTGTTTGAATTCCTGGTGTATAGCACGTCCATCCCGATGAAACTGATATCCGTCAAATATATGAAGTTATTTTTTAATGTTGCTCTTTGTATATAGCTCGATGAATCATTCTGAGCAAAACTTTCATATTATATTGTATATGAATGCTTTATACAGTGTGTAATGGGAAAATTAGAGAAACGCACTCGCTTTTGAAGATATAAATATGAAAATATATTTACCTGCTATATATAAATATGAAATATATATAAACATGCTTTAGTGTGTAATGCAAAAAATATCAAAACTAACGCTGGGTCTATTGATTTTGCAATTTACTGCTAACTGCCTTAAATAAGAAGATGAAGATCGTCCATCCTGAGATCATGACCCTGCTAGCAGATGATTAGGTCTCGATTCCACGTGACACACATTTGAGAATATGGTGTACCGTGATAAGGTTTCTCCCTCTGAGGGATTTGGTGAGATCCAACTGGTTGAACTGTAAATGCGGTTCAACCGATTCCTATACCCTTGGATGCAGTTTGCATTCACTTAGGAAACATGTACATCCAACGGTAAAAAATAAATGGTTGAACCACATTTACAGCCCAACCAATGGGGCCTTACCAAAGATATAATGTAAAACTTTTCCTGATGGGATCATTGATTTTTAATGGCACCCATAAAGGGATATTTGATTTGAAAGTTATTGAGAGTACTAATGTAAATTGCTTGAGAAATATTACATAAAAAATGTAGATATTTCACCAATACTAGATGTGGCATCAAAGTCGTGCATTTGAAATATGAAGGCTAGACATAGGCCTTCATAATGAGGCCTTCATATGCTTAAGAAAGGTGACGATATCTAATTATGGGCTTCTCACCACTCCTGGCATTGTTAAGAGTATCTATTTGTCCAAATTTAATTTTTTGGATTATCGAAAACATGAAAATTGACAATGGTGTGTTAGTAGTCGGTGATAGGAAAATAAAATTTGAGGAATTTGAGATTGAATTAGTTCTAGGACTAAAAGTTGTCGATTGTAGCTGTGGTGATCAACCAAATTCAAATACAGATGACCCCGAGGTAAAGAAGTTCATTAAGAAATACTTTACTAAAATGTTCGATATTAGTAGACATGAAATTCAGGGGATACTTTGTAAATTAGATTCGATGACAGAGTCCAAAGATTTTCTATGATTGTCGCTCTTGGACTTTATTGCTTGTTTTTTATTTCCCAACCGTGAGAAGAAAATTGATATTATTTATTTTAAAATGGTTTGCGACATTTAGAAAATCAATAAATTTGCATGGGGAAAGCTAGTTTATGACTTCTTAATGGAGTGTTTGAATAAATGTGCTTTGAACTATACATCGACGAAGACCCACACCATTGTCGCGCATTTGCGCTTCATGTAATTTTCTCGTGCTGATAATTTCCTCCTTTATAATATTGTAAATTAAATCTTGTAAAATGAGCATAATATTGTTTTTAACATCATCGCAGATTTGGGCTTATAAGCATTTCCCTAACTTAGCTTCCCCGCAATCTACATTGGTTGTCTCAAGATATTTGCGGTATTTGAAGATTGAAAGGCGAAATCGCCATTTTTACAAGGCGACTTTTATAAATTTGAAGGTAGGAGGCGTAGTTATGCTTATGTTACTTGTATTTTTTATGTGATACAATAGAAGTTAAATTAAATATTCTTTTTGATAGATCATTTTTGATATCTCACCCATGCCACATGGGGAAGAAGATTACAATAAGCATAAGAGTGTGGGCGAAAAGTCGGGTAGTAATGTAACTCGCGCGAGGCTGTAAGGATGTTGATGAAAGACATAATTTTTTTTTTGGAGATTACAAGGAAGTGACAAATCGGGTGAAAGTGTTAGAGCGCGAAGTTGCAAATCTTAAAGTAAGAGCATTGCTTTTCATAGTTAAATTTCTTCTCAATATATTCTACCTAGAATCAATCAACTTCTGTAATTTTATTTATCGTTTTGTATTCATTAAGGATGCGAAAGGGGAGCATCTCATGTCTAAGAACATGGCAATGAAGAACACAACAATGAAAGTGGGAGAAGAAAAAGTGCATTGCCCTAAGGAGTTTTCTTACAAAAGCGTATACTTTATGACAGAAAACGAAGGAATGAAAGTTCATGAAGAGGGAAAACTACTGATTATTCATTTAGCTGAGCTTTTAAGAGATATGGTTTTGGAAGAAGCTCTCAAAAGAGAGTCAAAGGTGACAATATTAAAATCTAAATAATAAGTGAATCTCCATCCTGATTTCTAACAATTTATTTGATTTTATATAGGTGGCAAATATCGCTAGTAAGGCGTAGAGAAAGAAATATCCTTCGATGTCCTTGAGGTCGCCTTACACGACCGATTTCAAAGTAAAGAAAAAAACTACTAAAGAGACTAAGCCATGTGAAGGGAAGAAAATTACGAAGTTCGATATGGTAATTTGTAACATTATTTTATTTTATTATATGAGTATAATAAAATATCACCAATTTCTTACTTGTTTAACGGTTTAAATAGGTGCATGTAAATGAGGGTAATACGACGGATGATGACGAGATATTATTCATCATCCCAAAAATTACCTGTTCAAATGCACCTGATTTGGTAACACTCACAGTTATGAATTTTCTGTTTAGGACCCAGGGAGATTCATTTAGGTGAAAGTCTTATGAGGTTATCGAGTCTGTTGAAGTGTCGTAACCCTTCGGCAAAGAAAGTTTAAAAGAATAGTAATGAAAAACCCGTTGGCCTGATAATAGCAAACTCTTCACCCCTTATTCACATTCGTAGCTATACTTGCTTAAACTCTTCATGTGAGTTACAAATACGGAGGTGATTTTGGCATAATGTTTGGGCCTATTGATTAGGCTTGCCATCAAGTTAACCTCCCACTCTCAGAGGAAGACAACACATTTAAATCTATAGACCTAGACACTAAGTGATATTTTTTATTGACGTCACATTTAAATCTATCTTTTATATTTCTGTATGGGAAATACCCTCATTGTTTTGAGTTATATATCATAATAAAATGATCAATGTAGATGGAGTACCTCATTCTTCCTTGAGCAGTTGCAGTCATTGAAACCGTCAAACTGGGTTGATGGAGTGGTAATGTGGTCTAAAATTCAATATATCACTATAAATTTTTGTCGCTTGGTTAAACAATTTCGATACCATCTAAATCTATGTGGGCACAGGCGATGACAACATATTTTCATTTACTGATGAGATGAGAGGACTGGAAGCCAAAAATGTTTCACAGATGTCATTTCTTCCCTACATATTATCTGGTAAGTGTAATTATTATTCCATTGTTAGTACTTGATAATATGAGTCATGATTCGATTATATTTCTGAAAATTTTTATTGTTCTTACGTTTTAGGAAATATTGACGTAATTATCGAACGCCTACAATAAGTGGAGAGTAAATAAAAAGTACAAAAAGTATAATATTCCAAATAGTCCCCTACCTAACCATTTTAATATTCCAAATGACGATTTGAAAAAATGGCTTAAGCCTATACAACATCAAAAAAAGCTTAGTAGCTCTAACAAGGTAGATATTCATCAAATGTTACTTAGAGGAGCTATGAATGGACCTTTATTGATAATTGTACAAGGTCCTCAATCCTCTAATTATTAAATATCGTGTTTTGTGACAGGTATATTTACCGATATGCAAGGGGGGCCATTGGGCTTTATTTATCCTATATAAGCAAGAGAAGAGAGTATAGATATTGGGCTCGTTTTACAACGATCATATGGCGAGGTACCATGATACTGGTATGTTCTCAAAGCCCCTTAATTTTAGAATCAGAAAACGTAAACACCTTAGAATATATTTTTCCAATTTTTTGAGCTAGTAGATATTTGAACTATAACTTTTAATACTTTGCAGAGGATTTTTCTTCCTCGAGTACTCGCGCACTTTAAGGGTCACCATTTTTGATATCTCCAATTGTCTAATACAACAACGTGAAGATATTCCGTAACAAGTCAATGGTGACAATTGTGGTGTATTTGTGATGAAATATGTTGATAATTTCTCTCGCGGCCTACCATTTAACTTCACTAAGGTACATCGTAAGGTGAAAATTAGATTCTCGCTTGGCTTTTTACACACTTCTGTAATAATTTTAATTGTTCCATGTGTCCTTAGGATGACATGGATTTGTTTAGGAGGACGATAGCATTGGAAATCATACGTAAGAAGGCCTTACCGTAGGTAAATTAAAGATCAGTAATTTGTATTTTTTAGTAGTTACTTTTGTTGGACGGGCACTAACACTAATTTTGTATTGAAAGTTTTTTTTTGTTAAACAAGTCTAACAAGGAAAGGGAACATATAATTATTTCAATAGGGAGCTTCCCTATTGTATTTATTCAAATAGAGCTTCTCGCAATTCACTTGGTAAGGCCAATTGAGAGAAGTTGTGTGAATGATAGGGCGTAGGTGCACATTCGACTACATTGATGCCAATGATTTCTATTGTCAAATAATTAATTATTGCCTGAAAATTTATAATATCTGCGTATTCAATTTAATTAATATAGTTTATAAGACATATTATTCATATATCATAATTTTGTATATTTAATTTTGAAGCTCATCCAGTACCATATACTTAGATCGGTAATCGATGTAACATATCTCATTCGCCTTTTTCGTACTTGATCATTCCTGTCCAACTCTTTTTAGACCCATAAGACATTCACATTGCAAACTGAATTGAGGAAAAGAAAAAAATAAAAATAAAAAAATGAGATGCAATTTATAAAATTGATGAAAAATATGTATAGATTAGATAGAGAGATTGGAAAAGAAAAAAAAAACGAGTAATTAGATATGCTTACCAGCTCTTGATTTGCACTTGTGGATGTAGATTTGGATATCCTAAATCTAAATCCACCGTTTGGTTTTAAATTTCTAATCTTAGATTTAGATTTAAATTTAAGAATTCACCAAAATTTACAAATCTACGCGTTCCTCGTAGGCGTCGATTTATACGAGAGTTTATTGACAGAGAGAAACTAAGGAGAAGAAGCACGAAAAGTAAGGGCGGAAGGAGGGATTTTTCGCCAAAGAGAAACCAAGGAGAAGAAGCCTCGAAACTAAGGGTTTTTTCGCCTTAAACTATCATATATAGAAGGGTACTTTGGTAAACTCCCAAATGCTAGGTTAATTTGCACGTGTGAAGAGATTTGTATCTTACAACCCTTAAAACTTTTGGAAACTATGAAAGCATGTTTTGCTAAAAACTTACGTTTTGGTATAATACCCTCAAACGTTTTGATTTGGAGCATGTTTTTCTAAAGTAACCTAGTAATTGGGCGAATATAGGTTACGGTTTTAAATATACGTCATTATATTTTATTATTAATATGTGTGGGAGTATCAAAAGTTAGTGTGGGAATAGAAAAAAACGATGGATCTCTGGTCCTGCGGTAGTTAGTAATCGGGCCATATTTATGGCAGGTGTAGGGGGTGGATCAAAATCCTATTTGTCAGGCCTACCAGGACCTATTGACACCCCAACTACACCCTTCTGCTCATTAATGGTCCCCGACGAAACAACACTTGCTCCATTATTGTCCCACCCAAAATAAGCCACTCTTCTTTGTAACTAGGACTAGGATACAATCTACGTTTAGATTTCTTCTTGTACACATGATCCAACGATTACAAATGCCAAAATCGGTGATCCACACTCTATCATCTGATTGGACCTTTATGGCACTCGTTTTCGGAGTAAGGATCACATAGGTTTTCACGGACGAAAATCATTGACCGAGGGAGATTATTTTTTTCTTGCGATCTTCCAAATAACAGTTCTTAAGATCATGTCTCACCTCCGTGATGGATCAATATTGATCCCACATAGCACACGTTCCCAAAAGTGACCTTAGATCATGATAGAAAACCATGAGATGATAGATACTAAAAAACACTTCCTAAGATCAAGGCAATCACTAGTCTCATAGAACTTTCCACTTTTATTAAGTGAAGATAACCGATCTTGGATTACAGGCATGGTTTTTTAAATATTGGGTGTATTGGATAATGTACTGATTATCCCCCATCGGATACAACATTATCCTTGATTCGATATATATAGAGTCAAATATCGGTTAAATAAGTTAAATATTAAATCATATCAACCCATATTTTGAATATTTTTTATTTATTTAAATTTTTATATATTCTTTTAAAGTTAGGGAAATAATACATTAATACCAAACTTCCTTTTTTTATTTTTTTTCACTCTTTTCTGCAATTTTTTTAATCAAGTTTTACTAGTTTTAGTATGAACATATAATAGTGTAAAAGTGTGCGATCAAAAGCAAGGTAACAAACTCGGTATTGGTATCGGGTATTGGTCCTTGAAGGACCAATACAAATCGGCCGATACCGATACGTATCAGTCTATTAAAAAAAAATAAAAATAAAATAATATAGAAGTATTGGCTGATACCCAATACGGATCGATTTGCAGAAAACTGATACATATTGGTATATTTGATACCTTGATCAAAAGTCTGATTGACTCAAGGTCAGATCACTGTTGTATCCTACAAGCATTATGTCAGGAATCCTATTTACCGATTGATTTACCAAGGAGGCGCGAATCCTCTCTAAGAGAACGACTTAGTGTGAAGCTCAACTCACAATTATCAAGTATTCTGGGACAATTTTAATCACAGGCTAAATTCAGATAATTCACAGTTTATCCATATATATATATATATATATATATATATATATATATATATATATATATAAGAATGTTAAATCCTTGATTTTGGGCTTCTAGGAACCAGCATGGTCACCTATCAAGACGTTGCCAAAGTGTGTTTCCACAATTGCATGACAGTGACCATAGTTGTGTGACAGGCATTTATTAGCCAAGTTTCTTTCAAATTGACAAATCAGCACCGCACCATAGGGTGTGTGGCAAAGGCCAAGCCACCCTTCGCATCACACTGTTTTAAAAACAGGCCCCATAGCCAATTTTATGTGCACGCTTTGACAATACATAGTTGATCAACGTTGTCTGCCACTCCCATTGAGATATTAGGGAGACGGGGACCTATCTTTTGAGTCCAGAAACTCATACCCCATTTATACATACTTATCTTTAAGGATAGCTTCTAGGTATGTCTCACTTTTTTGTAGAATCTCATTAGCATCTTAAATGTTTACATTTGTAATTAGGGTTTTCATAGGTTTTATGTTTGACTTGTATAACATGATGACGATCATTTTTTCAGTCTAATCTTCCACAAAACTGATTTAGATAATAGATCACTAATCAAACAATCAGATGTTGATTTCACGTAGCACACATCCCTAAAAGTGACTTGAGAGCACCATCTCATAGTAGGCCAAACATTTTTAGGGATGTGTGCATGTGAAATCAACATTTGATTTTCTGATAAGTGATCTATGATACGTGATTAGTTCTATGGAAGATTGAATTGAAAAACGATCTTTGCTATCTGATTCAAGGCAAGAACTGTTCTAACTTCAGAAAACCCCGGTTGTGGATGTAGAATCTTCGGTTGCATTACTAGTATCGCAAAAAAATGGTTTTAACTTAATGATTGCTTAGGTTGGCCTACTTGTGTGAGGACCGAGGAACCACGTGCATGCTTTCATACCCTATTCCTTCAAATGCAAGGGTCAATGAATATATATATATATATATATATATATATATATATATATATATATATATATATATATGCATGAGAATGACCACACGCATGGTGCACCTTTTTTGCACTCAAATGCTCACAAAGTAACCAACTTGTGATGATGGCTGTATAAGAAAAGGGGTGATAGGGCGAGTGAAATGTGGGAGCATCAAGTGATTGAATTTGAAGGGGAAGAAGACAACTGTCGTATGCTCCAGGTGTTTTGTATTCTGTTTCTTTATCTAATCTTTTAAAACTCCCTGAATTGGTGGGACCAAGTTCCAAAATTGGGGGACGTTCCATAGGCGTAAGCCATGTGATTGGTTTTAGATTGAGAGATTTTTGAATTTTGATTATTCATCTACATTATGGCATCATAACATTAAAATAATATTAATTGGATTTGAATGAATTAAAAAATGTTTTTTTTTTGTTAAAAATATTAAACTAATTTAAGAATCTAACTCATTAAAGTGGTAGCTTTAAAACCAAAATTAAAACGAAAGATCACTCATAAAGGGTTTGAATTGTCCAATTTATTCACTAATTATAATAGGGAGAGTTATGCATATTTAAAAGGTGATATTAAAGTGCACAGACTGGAGAGTTTGATTCTTTGGCTGTGAGCCAGAGACAGATGCCAATGAAGGGTTGCTAGGGTTGCAACTTGGATTGATCATAGATGTGTGCCAAATGGCTTAAAAGTGGATGTAATAGTCCTAATATGTTAATTACAATAAGCAGAGTTTGGTGTCTAAATTAAATTATTATTCTTTTGATTTTATGCCATATTTCTACGAAAAATGTGGGTACCCAAACGAAGCCTTAATGAAAATTTGTATCATTGTCGGAAGCTAATGAAAGTGAATGTTTTTTTTTTTTTTTTTGAGATACAGCCATTCAGCCGAATTAACCTTGAGAACCGAGGAATAGGCATGCATACACATGTGACAGATGCGGAGCAGGGTGAGGGAGTACAAACCATAGTGGTTGCCACGATGATTGTTACCAGTGCAACTGAATGTTGGTTGCTTTGTTTGATTGCTTACACATTGTTATCTTCTAGACGTTTTCTTTCATCCATAACAACATAAACTAGTAAATTCTTGCGTTCGGTTGGAAGAAATATGCGATTAAATTTTAGAGAGCCCGATAAAACCTGTAACAGTTCATAAAACCCAATACAAAATCACATACAGGAGACAAAAAGAAACCATCGTTCTCTTTCCCTTCGAGTTCTAAAACCATTTTACTGTTGACTGATTCTGAATTTGAAAACACTTGGAAGCGATTTACATATTTTTAAAACACTTTACAAGAATTAGATCCGAGCTTTTAGAACTCTATGATAGCACTCAATTGAATATACACAAAATTTGAAAGTACAAAGCCTAAAGGATTACTGAAGGCACCTACGTCAGAAAACGATCAACTGCTTTGATGTTTTTCACCCTAATCTTGCACACAATGGATCATGCTTTAATGTTTTTCACCCCAATCTTGCACACAATGGATCATAAGACCACAAGCGTACCATCAGATGGCCAATTTTTTATTACATGTGGCACATAAAAAAAAGAAGCCCTAAAATCATATTCGAGGGTGATGTGTGCCACATGATTTTAGGGCCACTTTTTTGGGATTTGTGCCATCTAGAGCTAAAAACTGAATGGTTCACCCATGATCTAAAGATCCATTATGTGAAAGATTGAGGTGAAAAACCATCTCCTTCATCTGATTCAAAGCAGTCGTACATTGGCGCCCTCAGTAATCTGGTAGACAACGAATAGAGGTACCCTTTTACAAAGCCTTTGAGCTGTTGTCTTTGTTGAAACCATTCAAGCAGAAGACAGATCCTTGCAGCTTGTAGATCCTTGCAACTAACACAAACACATTCATAACTACAAAATACTTATAAGACTAATTATTTATTTGCTCCGCATTACAAAAGATTTTTGTAAATTGCAATACCAAATTTGCCTGGTTTTTGAGTGAAATTTACATACAAAGCTTCTACTTATCAATTATTTTAAGACTGATTCATGTGGATACAACAGAAATATTGAAGCAAGCCGAAGTCACCAAGGGAAATGACAAAGAAAACGTTCAAAAAGACATCAGTAGATGAGTAAAAGGAGAACAGCTATGAACAGCAGATTGCTTCAATGTTTGGCAGCAATGTGCATCTGCTTATGTCTCAAAATTTGGCCTTCGCCTTTGCCGTCTAGCAATCTTGCCTTCAGACCACTCTCACGGATCCCTTTCACCACATCTGCCACCTTCAATTTTTCGTGCACCATATCGTCAGATTCTTGAGAAGGCCACGGTTGGCTCCACTGCCTCGTTGGGCTAATAAATCCTCGGGGGGATGCAATCTTCGAGCCTGAGAATATATGGTCTCTGAGGCCCTTCGTAGACTTATATCTCTGACTTTCTTCAAGAGGACCATCGTTCTTGAAAATTCTTCCTTGATCAGTCTCGTCTTCCCTACGTTGGTAAGTTTCAGTATCAAAATCCCACTCAATTCCATCCGATATGCCTCGATCAAGAGAAGTGCACCCCCTCAATTTTCTCTCTGGGGTGGACATTGGCCCTTCCATTCCGCCTTCCACCAAAGGCGCCCCGGCTTCTTCTTGCACATTTCCAGCTGCATAACTCCATCGGTAGCTTTTGCAGTTACTGTCCATGTTCAACTCAATTGAATGCAGATCACTTTCGGCTGAATCTTCGTCATCTATGTCTTCTTTGTGTCCTTCGCCTTCTCCTTCGGAACTCTGATCGGAGCCCATTTGTGTTTTCTTCAAATCGGATGGCTTTTGTTGATCCTCAAATTTTAAATTAGCGGCACAATTCCGATATCCATCTGGCAATTCTTTAGCCCTTTTGGCATTCAAGAACGCTTCGAGCTCAATCCTCAGCTTGTCGACTGCCGCATTTTTCTCTTCAAATTGAAACTTAGCCTCAGAGAGCTTCATCTGAACTCTCTCCTCTCGCCAGATATCAGCAAGCTGAAGCATTTCCCTCTCCTGCTCTACCTCTTCCCGAACCTTTGCGGACTCCCGTTTCAGTTCTTCTACTTCGGCCTTGTCCTCTCCGATCCCCCTCGCTAATTCATCACAAACTTGTTCCATTATCTCTCGTGCCCTAGTTTGACTCTCTAATTCTTTCATTGACTTCGAAAGCGTGGCCTTTGTATCAGCTAGTTCTTTGCTGAGTTTCTTATTGAGGCACTCAGTCCTTCTTCTCCACTTCTTCTCTACCTCAAGTCCTTCCACAATAGATTGAACGGCAGCTCGGACCTTTTCCTGTTCCTTGCTTTTCCACGCAACCTTTTCTTCAGCAAACTGTTTCTTAAGATAATTTATTTCGTTACGGTCGGATTTCTGTTCTTGGATTAGTCGATCGACCTGCAAGTGGGCTCGCTCAAGCTCAATGCGCAGGGCCGAAAGCAGGGACTTGCTCGACGAATGCTGCCCTTCCAGGCCCCATATTCGGTTTAGAATTTTCAATAGTTCCTTAGATGTCATGACACCATTACTGAGATCCTTCAAACGGTTCTTCGCTCCTATAATGGATTCCGTGGGTGTGATTCCTTGAGAATGATTTTCAATCTGCAATTTATTAGTA
The DNA here is from genome assembly GCA_021018995.1 of Chloranthus sessilifolius. NCBI lineage: Eukaryota > Viridiplantae > Streptophyta > Magnoliopsida > Chloranthales > Chloranthaceae > Chloranthus > Chloranthus sessilifolius. The sequence continues at coordinate 12,349,894 of CM037590.1, forward strand.
ACAATAATCAAGTCAGTTACCAAATTATTGACATTAATTGAAATTCAATAAAATATCAAAGATGGAAGATTTAGCAAGATTAAATTCTCATATCACCCTTAAAACACCAGAAAGTAAAAAATGATCCAGGAAACTGTCAAATTATTATCCAATTTGTTAAGCTACCAAGTCAACTATTAAACCATTAAACTACTCCATAATAAGAACATCAAGTCATTAGAAATCCCTGAGCTGATATCACAACTCTCAACTTATCACTCAAAATTGACTCAAATTATATATAACGATTAAACTGATAAGTCTCTCTGATTACTCGAAATTCCCACAATTATCCCATTAACTATAATACAGGTTGATCAAATTTGCATCAAAGATGGAAGATTTAGCAAGATTAAATTCTCGGACCCCCCTGTCAAGATTATTATCCAAAATTGCAAGCTATCAAGTCTACATGTAAAGGCATTCAACTAATCCAAATACCCTCAATAAGAACATTAAATCGTTAAAATTCTCCCAGCTGATCTCAAAATTCTCATGCTTATCAGTCAAAATCTCACCAAATGATAAGCAATTAGAATGTCGGATTACTCAAAAGTCAAAACTCCTGCAATTATCCCACTGAAGATAACTCAAGTTACTCAAATTCTCATAAAAATGAACCATTTATTAAAACAACAATCCAAATCAAATTCAAACAATAAAACAGAATGTAAAATTTTGATTACCTCCATCAAACTAGCACTACTAAAAGAGTCCAAAACTACGGCAATCCGCCGATCATTAAACCCATATCTCTGAGAAATGGCCGCCATTCTCCGTCTTGGATTACCAGCTCCAGACCGATCTATCCTCTATGAAATCAATAAACAGAACAAAAATAAAAATCATAGAACCAAGCAATCGATATCAAACAATCGAACACACCAATATACCCAAACCATTATATGATAAATAAAAAGGCCAACCTCCGAAACAGGGCTATGCGATGGATCAGATAAATGCCGAGGGAGAGACCGTTCTGATCGGACGGACCTCGCCGTCCCATCTCTTCCTCTCATGTCTTTTTTGGCTCCCCTTTCCTCTTTCATTCTGGGCGACGGGATCTCGTTCATTTCCCACAGAGTCGCAGCAAGCTTACGGGCAGAAACAGGAGCTCCCGCCATTTTAACCCCACTCTGCAAGGGCTGGTATTGAGTAGAATCAGAGCCGTTCATCGTGGAAGACGGGGATCTAGAGGTCATCTTCCATGTGGGAACGGGCGTGCTCGACCCTCCTCTCTTTCCGACCAAAATAGCCCGTTTAAACCTGCAACTTTGCAGTACCGAAGACGATGAAGACGACGAACATCCGCGCTTTCGGATCTTGCAAGCTCTCCCCATTAATCCCTCGACACCGCGATTTGTCCTCGGCATAATTGTAATTTGCTTCCTTCTTTGCTAAAATAAGAAGCTTTGATCGAAATAGGAGGTGAAGCTATAGGAGATTGAAGTTTGAAGAGTAGTAATTTAGTAAAGCATTTAGAGGAACAGAAATATGGGCACGAAAGCCGATAAAAGAAGTCATTTCAAAGAAAAGAAGACCTTCGAATCATGGGAAACCGAAACCCTTAAAACCCACGACAGAACTCAATGTAAAACCAACCTTCTTTTGTTCAAACTTGGAATCCAAAAAGGATTAAAAATCCATTTTTTCCGGGGTAAAATTAAAAGAAAAGAGAGCTTCGATCTCGTTTTGAGAATCCCACCCTAGGATTTAGCAATCTCTCACAACAGCGGTAAATAGAATTAAGAGATTTTGATATTCTCTCTCTTTCTCTGGCTGTACTTTTTTTGCTCTGAAATTTTGATAGGGTATCAGAGGATTTCAGAACAGAGCACTGTAATAGAAACTATAAGTCGATGTTCCCAAGTTTGGGCCAGGCATCGAAGCACACGAGCGGGCGATTTTTCTTTTTATTAAAATACTCGCCGATCTAAGTCTCTAGAGCGCAACGAGTTGTCGACGTTCTCGTGACCTATCTCATCAGCAAAAATAATACAATAATGGGCACCTTTATTTGCAATCCACGAATAAACTTGGGTTTCACTAACTATAGTAATTCTTAGATCACTTTTCATGACATGTGCTATCCGGAATCAAAATCTGTCCGTATGATGGTAAGCCCATGATCTTAAAATTATTCTACGGAAGATTGGAGTGAAAAGTGATATGAATCAATCTGATTAAAAACAATTGATGGTTTAACCACTCATAACCTAGGTTGAGAAGGAAGAAATTTGAGTTGAAAATATAAACACCCTACAATAATATCCCGAGCTTTGAGAAAATGACAAAACAAATACACGGTTTTTAGTTTTTACCATCTTATTCGTACGATTCGATATGAGCATCCTGTCGTTTTATCTTAATAAAAAGAAAGCTTTAATGATTGCCTGTAAAACACATATAATTAGAATTTTATATTTCTCAGATGGTTTGACGGTGAGTGATCCATCCGGCCATAGATAGCCCTCCTGATCAGCGGTTTGCTTCAATGGTAGCAGGCAAACCCTTCTTAGCTACACTTGTTAAATTATAAAAGGTGGACAATTTTGTTGACAACTTATGTTGGGGTCGGGTGACAGGCTGCGGTGCTTGGCCCCACTATATGTTTAGCCGGTAACATCGCACAACACAAGCTTTTTGAAAAGTTGTCTATAAAAAATTGTTCACTGTATAACAGGTCGCCCTACTCTTTTGCCATTTGTTAGAAATTTAGGACATCTTTTTCAAGAACTTCCTTATCTCTGGACAGTGACACTGTGAAGTCATTTATTGCATGATACAGAGTCAATACATGAGGTATCAAAATCAAAATCTACAATTTAATAAGTCTGCTACAAAAAGCGCCACATCTTTTGAAAAAAAACAGCTCATTTGGAATGCCCATTGTTCTACAGTTGAGTATGAGTAGATATTATGTAGCTAGGTCCATGCGCCACCTTTGGTGCACGTTTCATCAATATTTTCATCCATGCACCATTGAGATTGGGGTGGAGCCCAAAAATTGTATTAGACAATCTTTATCATCTGATCAAGAGCCTTCAAATTGAGATCAATCATAATCAGTAATTCACATTAATTTAACAAAGTTGCTCCAGTTGTGTAATAAGAATCCTCTAGAGACCTCGGTCCTCGTGGTGAGTTCTATATATGTTTTTATTTACAGGTTATTAGGGCTCTTAGAGCACCCGGTTAGTTCCTTGGGTACGTGAAACACCAGCACCTTAAAGCGTATCAGTCAATATGATAAATCCTCACGAGTGGCATACAAGGGGTGCGATCCAAACCTGAACTTCTTGAGGCGTGGCCACTACGCCAATCCCCCATTTGGCTGTGGTGAGTCCTATTTAGATGATAACCTGCCGCGTGGGTTAGCTGAATTGATGAGTAATTATTTGTCTTTAATGAGCCAACTGATTGCCAATGAGCTAGTGCTTTATCATTCTATTTATTTAGATGTGTAAATGTGGTGAGAAGATGAAGAATGCTGGCTCTCCACACTACAAAAAAATAAGATTATTAGTCGCAGCCTAAAATATTTGTTATTAATAAAAAAAATTATTAAAATTATTAACGACGAGGGTATTAATAGCAATTTTTCAGTTAATAGCGACATTTTGACTACCTCTAATAATCTTATTTTTTTTATAGTCTCAATAAGTCATTGGTTCATTGTAGACAAATTCATCTGGAAGGTGTGTGCGAAGTTGGGGTGAACCATGAGTGGTCATGGCCCTAAGGTTGTCAATTGGGCAGGGCTGGCTGGTCAGCCCGCTCGGTCCGGCCCTTAAATCTTATGATTAGGACTAAAAAAAAGGGTAAAAGGGTTACGTTAGGGTCTCGAAAGCAAAAGCCTGCTAGGCCCTCAAATAAGGGCTTAACAAGTTAAAGCTCGTAATCCTGAGCCTGCCTCAGCATCTATTTTATTTATGTAAATGCTATTTTTATATTCGAGCATCTATTTTATTTATGTAAATGCTATTTTTATATTCGAATTATCAAAATAACTCATAATATTAGCGTTAGAAATATTTCAAATGAGGAAACAATAAAACCAAGATTTCTCTTTATGATAAATAATCAAACTTGAGGCTCGGCCGGAACTTGCCCCGTTCCGCTAAGTTAGGTTTAGGCTAGGGCGTAGCCTTAGTCCCTAGGGCCGGCTGAGCTACCTTTTAGGTGGGTCCGGCCATATCCTGGCCCGTTGACAGCCCTAGATGACCCCATCCACCTAAAACCAGCTCTTTCTTTGGAGTTCGGGGGTTGGACAGAAGATCCTCTATTATCATGGGGTCCCTACTCCCTCCCAAACAATTATTTAAATTTTATAAACTAATAAAATACTATTAAAACCCTATAACGGTGGATTACGATGTGGCATAACTGTCTTCCATCTACATAAAATAGTTATATTTTTGGGTGCATAAAACTTCAAATTCAATGTTTTCAATTTTTTTGTCTTCAATAATTCCTACTTTGATTTAAAGGGGCTGTCTTTCTGTCTGTCTTCTTGCCTACAAGGATTTCTATTGAACGTTGGATTTGATGAATATGCAAAAATGTGCCTTGTCCCTATGCCTAAATCTGATTCAAACGAATTTTAGATAAGAGTAGGATTTGTACTAGAGTTAGTCTACAATGGACGTCCAACGATCATGTGCATTAAAACAGTTCACACGCTTGTATGACTGTGTGAGTGTGGACTTCTATGCATTGAAAGTCCGTGTATGTCATACAATCACACAGACTTGTATGTGGATTGCCTTGTCTGAAATTACTAAATATTTTTAAGGGAGGCATTGCACACACTTTTCAAGTGATTGTACCGAATTTAAAGAAAGACTTTGTATTTTAGGGACATGTGATATGTAAAAATGTAATACGGGCCCGCCTCATTTGAAGTTCCTTATCAATAGATATTTGGTACATAAAATTGGAACAAAACACATTACTTGTCATATGATCTATTGTAGTCAACTGTTGAATTATATAATATCTTTTGACTCCATTTAATCAAATGATGAAAATTATAATTTATTCTAATCTTTGCAATTAACATATTTAAATTATGGCCTTTAAATCAAACGACTTAGATGGTGTTTTCACATAGTAGAAGTAGCCAAACTTACAAGTCTTTCTTTTAAATTTGGTACAATCCGGTGCAATCACTTAAAAAATGTGTGCAAGTAATGGCTCCCTATTTTCAACAGTAAAACAATATTTTAAATTATTAAATATTTTTATGTATTTTCTTTAGTATGAAATTTTGCCCTATTTGTTTTTCAATTTTTTTTTAGATTTACGGAAATGAACCATAACCAACCCGACCAAAATATTGCATAAAATGAAATTTGTCACTACGATGATGCAAGAATTTAGGTATAAAAAAAAGGTAGGATTTTATAATTTTCCATAATGGTAGTGTAAAATGGGACATAGTAGTCTATACAATGGCTGGTAGCTAATAAGAGCTATTAGGAAGTATTCCCAAAATCGATGTTAATGTTGTAAGTTGTGGTGGACCACGGCTTTTTAATTAAAACCTTCACCACGATCTTATAGAATCAAAATATATATTGTTGATATTTTTCTAATGAAATGCGAATTATATATATGGATTCTCTGTTTAAAGACTTGGTTATGGGTGATAAAACCATCTGCAGATAATTTGAGATTTGTCAACGCAGCAAAATCTATATTAAGTAATGGGTTGCGATTGTGCATCCTTTTACTAAGAACGGTTATTGATTGTGTACGATTTGATTCTCGATTGAATGACTTCAATTCTAGAGAGAGAGTCGTTTGATCTTCTTCAACTTTTATGAATACACACTAAAAAAAATAAAATCATATCAATTTAAATAAATTCTCAATCAAAAGAAAAATAGATCTATAATGAATGCGATCTATAATAAACACAATTTAAAAACAATTATATAGATTTTTTTTTTTTCTTCTATCAAAAAATTGTGCACCTTCGATCGATCTAATCGACGGCCACAGATTTGCAAAGCTCCTTCTTTCTTTAGCTGGAAGAGTTCTAGTTTAATTAGTAGTCAAAGATTAAAATATGTAGAAGTTTTAGGGAGGAGTTAGGGGCAATTTGATTTTCATACGTATGAAAATAAAATTTGATAGAAACTATTTTTGCTTTTATATAGTAGTAAGATATGTTCTATTAGTAATTTAAAAGCTTCCTTTTAATTATGAGCTAAGGCAGAAATTTATGATGTTAGGAAATTCAGGTGTGAAAAATAAATAGCACTCAGCTACCCCATTTTTCTTCGACTTAAGAATTTGGGTTCTTCTAGTTTCTTCTGTTATCAGGTGGTGAATATTAATTCTTTACAATTTAATAATGTGGGTTGTATATAATTTCAATTAGTGCAATTTAATAATGTGAGCTCTATATATATTTTCTAATAGTGTGATGAGTTCCTATATTTTTTACATAGAAAGCTGGCTTTGTGTTTTGAGAGTTCAAAAATAAAGAAACAAGGGATCTTCCAATTGGTGAGCCATTGATATATATTTAGAAATTATTTTAACTATTTTCTTTCTTTCAATTTCTTTTAATCTCTCTGCTCGTTCAACGGTGATGGAGTTTTCCAATTTATTGGAGTTGCAGAAGAATGTAGTAGCAGTGAATCTGGCTGGACCATGTATATTGAGTCTCCGATGCATGGTGCCGATAATGTTGTTAAAGATGGAAGGGTTTGCTTAATCAAATCATCTGAATATTTTCGATACTGTTTACCAAATTTAATAGCTATAAAAAAGAATTAGTTTATATTTATTTTATAAAATAATTTAGGAAAGTATTGAAAGTGTTGATGCTTTAACTGTCTGAATTTTTAAGGAACTGTAAATCTCTATGTGTCTTTTTGTGCATTTACATTTCCCTTTGCAGTAATTGCAAACAATATTAATGCAACAGTTTTATGATTTTAAATTAATTTTATTTTTGACTTATTATTTTTTCATTCAGTTGAATGGATTATATACATTTTTTTTCCTCGTCGGGTAATATGTGGTTGATACAATATTTGTTATAGGTAGATTGACTCTAATTACAGTAAAAAAAATGAAAGCTATGCATTTAAAAAAAAAATGGTTCATAACCATTGTTTTTGGAGTAAATTAACAATGATTCATTAGCGTTGTTTACATATACAACTGACATAGGCCGTGATTTTTATAGAAAAATAATAACAATTTTTTCGTTAGAAACAACCAAGGTTAAAAGTCTCGGATTTCGTTTCGATTTCGCTGGTGACTGAATCGTAATTTTGGCCAAAATCTTCCTATAGTGCCTAAAACTTTTGAAATTTCATATTATCGTTTCGGTTTTGGTGGGGATCGAAACCGAAACATTTTGGCCGAAATTTTGAACCATGGGAACACTGGCTAAAAATCATTGTTAAATCAAAACAATGGTCCATAATTATTATTTTTTGAGGAACTTAACAACAATTCATTAACATTGTTTACATATATCACTGACTTAGGTCCTGATTTTTACAGAAAAATAACAATCATTTTTTCGTTAGGGACAACGATTTTTAACCGTTGTTATGTTGCAACGAACATGAGCCGTTGTTTAGTTGGTAAATAAACAACGATTTTTGACCGTGATTTATGAAAATCACTGCGCTATAAATAACAATCGTTATCACGACTCATAACCGTTGTTTATGAAATTTACAACCGTTTTGGACTATTATTTTTTTGTCGATTTTCACGTAGTAATATTTCAGATGTATACTATATTGATGAATATGAAGAAGTTTCTTTTGATTTTATTATTATTAGCCAAAAGGGCATATGGGTTCAAATGCATGGATGAACTCATGCATTCGACTTCATATCTCATGCCATGTGGCATGCGATCTCAAAACAAGATCCGTTTGGGGATCATGTGCCATCTGATCTATAAAAAGAAACTTGAAAAAAAAATAAAAAAATTTATGGTCAAAGTTTAGATATTGCCCCACACATCACAATGCATTGAATTGTTTTCTCTTTGACCACATTTTAGACCATACATATCCATTCTATTTAATTAATTTTTTAAAAATGGACCTGATTGTCATTGTGCGAGTTGCCGTGGCACCCGATCCCCTAGATGGGTGCCACCATGTATTTGAACCAATATCCATGGGCTTCTTCTTATTATTATTATTAGGATAGGTATTGTTTTTCACTCATTTTCCACACAATGGATCATGAAATCATTGGCATAGTCAATTTTTGATCCACATGACATAGATCTCAAAAAGTGCCAAAAGTCAACTTGAGGGTTATGTGTGCCACATGATTTTTGAGTTAGCTTTTTTAAATTTATGCTACGAGGAATAAAGGACCGACCCTCTGACGGTACACGCATGGTCTCATGATCCATTTTGTTGAAGATTGGGGTGAAAGATTACCTCCAACGTCTTATTTAAAGCAATCCATGATTTTCTAATGTAGGTTCCTTCTACAGTTTGATAAACAAGAATAGTGATAAGTGTGAATAGAGTGACTCTTATTATTATTATTATTATTATTATTAGTACTACAACTCTTGGGATAGTAATCAAGTACTTTTAGCAGGACTTGAAATAAGGTCCGATTAGTTTTTAAGGCCATTGGTTTCGTCGGGATCGGTCCATAAAGGATCGATATGAATAGGCCGACACAAATTAAATGCTTATCAGTGAATTAAAACAAACAAAAAAGATATGTGTTCCATATAGCTGATACGCAACACTGGTACTGATACCTGATATGTATTGGAGCTAATATAGTTTTCGATAGCCGTTTCGTATAGTACGTCTGAGTACCAATATCTTGATGCTTACCAACTGATGGCGAACTACGTCTTGAAAGTGTGATGAAGCACGCCTCAAACCTAAACAACCCTTTTTATTTTTTTGATATTATATAAAATCTAACTCAAAAAAATCCAACGCGCTCTCTTAAGTTTTTTCACTCCCACTTTTCTCTCTCTAAACCCCTCCCACGCCCTCCCTCTTTTGTCTCTCTAAAACCCAAAAACCCACGCCCTCTCTCTAAACCAGCGCCCTCCGCCTCCCTCTGTTCTCTCTGGCTCCTCCTGCCGGTCGCCATCCTCCGATAAGTCGGTAAGTTCTCTCTCTCTCTCTCTCAGGTTCTTTTTCAGGCTTCACTCAGCCCTTTCTTCTTCTTGTCTCTCTCTCTAGATTTAGGGTTTTATTCTTTTTTTTTTTAAATTGATTTAAGGTTAGGGCCAGGGAGAGAATCCATCATCCCCCAATCGAGCGCCGTTCTAACAGCAGATCTCACGAACGGTTAGGGTGAAGTGTTGCTTTCGTTTTCCGTTCGTGAAAAAAAGCGAGGGAAAGGGAGCGAGAAAGTCAGATCTCGCCGAGGGAGATTGCATTTGACGGTTAGATTCCGATGAGATTTACAATAAGATTTAGAAAATTTTATTCCAATTTCACATTGTATATTTATATTCCCAATTGTAGATTTGAAGTTGGTTCTAATAGGAAGATCCAGTGTTTCCAATTAGCACAATTAATGGCTATGATCTATCTAAGAAGTCTTCAATTGATTTGATCTTATTTTTATAGGCACAAAACACGGTTTAAAATCTTGATTGAAAATATATGATTTGAACTCACGAGAAGTGTTTTTGTTATGTATGAAATTTAAATCGTGATTTTCTGAAACCCTTTTTAAATATTTTTTTCTATTGTTTATTCAATCAGATCAGCAAATATGTGTGGATCAGTCTATCCGGATCAGTATTGCCGATCCAGGTCAGCTTGGCGCCCACTGATCCAGAGGCCGATACTGAGTTTTAAAACCTTGGCTGTGATGAACTATGCTATATAAAGTGTTTTTTGTATTCATCACTCAAGATTTTTTGCTATATTAGGATTTATCACTATAGATCTAGTTTAGTTATCTTTGGGTTGTATTTGAATTTTGGGTGCCTATTGTGTTTAGGCCATTTTGGGTGTCTGCAATGATGTTTTTGTAAATTTTAATAGTTTTAGCCATTTAATTGAAAGATCCATTCTGTCTTTTAGCTGGACTTCTATACCTTTTTTCCACCTGAAAATTTTAACACCATCATTGAATCTATGCAGTTTATGGGCGATGACTCATCCAAAATATGCCTTATTGATCGGACGGTCCAAATCTTTGTAGGTAGACATGGTAAATATAGAGATAGGGCCTAGGGTCCTTAGGGACTTTGATTTCACATTTTCACTAGATTTAGGATTTTATTTTTATTGAAATTTAGAGTTTTATTTGTTAAATATTAATTGTATTTTGAATTTTATTGTGTAGGTTTTCAACAAATCGGATTCAAAATTTGATTTTTTTTGTAGATGAATAATATATAATTGTAATGTCTTATTGTTAAATTTTTTTTTATTTATTTATGTAATTTTAATGAAAATTATATTTTATAATATAGATTAATTTAAATTTAAATTCATTGTATAAAATTTATTTCTAATTCATTTTGCGTCCCGCCTAGATGAGAATCCTGGTTCCGCCACTGCTTACCAGAAAATCGATACGTATCGATATCAACATCTAATTGATACCTTGAAACTAAGTATAAAAACTATTACATAGTTTCAAAAAGGGAGCCATCACTTGCACGCCTAAAGTAGACTCAATTACATAATTAAAAGAAGAAAAATTTAGCGTCTTGGAGACCTTTGCCCTGAAAAGTCATCTAAGTTTATCTTATTTGAATGCCATGACCTAAAATCTCTTCAATGTAGAATATTGGCACGAAATCTCATGATCTCTATCATATGCTCTAATCCAGTCAAAGGCCATCATTGATTTAGCAATTTAATATATTAAATAGTATAATAGAGATTTTGTCTTGTGTTAATCTTTTGCACTAAAGACCTTTAGACTATATCTTTTAAATCAAAAGACTTAGATGGTATTTATATATGACACGAGTCTCCAAATTGTTATATTTATATTAAATTGTGTGCAAGGGCAGCTTTGTGTGCAAAACGACAAACAAATGAGCACCATAAAAAAATTGGAGCAATCTAAATAGTCTAAGTGGCATTCTATCACTGTAACATGTCTCAGCAAAATAAGCATGACTATAAATGGATGTGACCCATTTGATTAGTGAACCTTAATATCGACTCTTAAGCAAATAAATATAAGGGTTGATATTGGAGAGCATATATTGGAGTGTTCAAATCTCTCAAAAGTGTGATTTTTTGCCCCTGTTTAATTTCATGTATGAGTTGTCACTCTGATGGATTGTAGTGCCTATATTTTATACCATTAACGGTGTAAGATCATTAAAATGCCAAAATGGTATATAAATGACAGAAGAAGTTGGGTTAACTCTAATCATAATTGGGCAAAGCAACTTAATTTGTCCTTTGAACTAGGCAAATTTCCGTAATCGCATTTTGCATATTGGCCACATTGCACTCATTTAGCTTAGTTGCCACATTGCACATGATCGTCTGTCTTATGAAGGAGCAGTCTGAAAATTAAGATCATTAAAAAATAATATAAAACAACACATTCAATATGTCAATTGTGCAGAGAATGAAAAATGAAATATGATACAGTTTTACTATTTATTTTGCTCATAATTGACACTGTTGATCATGAAAATATAAAAAAAATTTAATTTTTCTTTTCAATGGTCCTGATCATCTGTTACTCAATTATGTACTACTTATCATTATCATTTCTCACTAACAAAGAGACATCATAATGCATGCCAATTGCCATTTCTCATTACCCACTAGGATCCTATATGCTAATGCTAAACAGCTCTATTATTATTATGGGCAGGTTATCAGTAATCACACAGGGAATCTACACGATGCCTAGTGATCTCATAAAATTATCAATATTGGCAATTTGATTAAGTATCTTTTACCCTATTCTAAATAAGAAGTTTGACAATACCACCTTCGGATGCATCTACTTTTTTTAGTTTTATCATTTTAATTAAAGCTTGCACGTGCACTATATAAAGCTCAATTAGGGCTTCATTATATTAACCAATATTTCGAGTTTTTTTTTTTTTTTTTTTTAAATTTTAATTAATTTATTTAGAAGATCAATATTTCGAGTTGAATGAAGGTAATTAAAAACATTATTGTCCAAAAATTAAATAGAAACAAAGAGTGGTACATTAAAACAACAGTTCATACACACAAGGGGACCCGGCGGGAAACTTTTATGGGAGGGGCGAACTTATAAACTACCGAAAATGTCCCGAAATCTTGAAATCGCAAAAATAATATAAGTTTTGAAAACTTTGTTGCAATTTTCACTACATCTCTATTGCAAAGAATTTCGGAGAACGTTATTATTATAGACCAGACATTGATTGATTGATATCGGTGCCGATGCGCATGCGCGATCATGCATTTCTAGGCCTTGTGGCTAAAACATAATTTGTATCTTATGTATGTAAAATGATTTTTTTTTTTTTAATTTTTATCAATTTAGATAACATAATTCAAGTCAAGTCGGTCAAGGTGCTTGAAACTCGCTTGATTTACTAACAAATTTGAAAAACTCGCTTCGCTTTGTGGGTTTGCTTGAATATACCAAGTCGAGTTGAGTTGGTCTAAAGTGTATTGTGGACCGTGGGGAGCCATACTAACTGGGCTGGGAGCTACACCAGTGGTTCGAACTTAAATATCAAATAAATAAATAAAAATTGGTTTTGTGGTGGTGGACCATGGCCCCTGTCAGCCGCCCCTTGCCTCCCTCACAACACAGGATCAATGGCAACTTCATTTTGTAGAATTCAAAATTTAAACATAAAAATGGTCACTTGACATGATAAATTCAATAATCAAATTAATAGGATCGCATTTATAAAGTTGTTCTTCAAGAAGATATATATGCATTAAAAGTTTAGTGAGATGTGACCTAGTATCATAACTAACAATGTTAAATTAAAATGTAAACTCACCTAAGAATAAAAAATCCTCAAGAAATTTGAAACTTTTTAGACAATAATCAAATAAGAATTAAAAAATCATTATAATATATATATATATATATATATATATATATATATATATATATATATATATAAACTAAGATATCCTACTGGGTACGCGCGCCCCTGGCCCGTTTAGGGACCTCGACTGAGGATGTGAACAAAGGGCTGGAAGTTAGGACCTATGGGGAGTAATCTTATGACCTCAACCATGACGCCATTGCTGGTTTAAATTAGGAATAATGGTTCATGATCGACATATAAATACGAAAATAATATTTAATTAATCTTATATATCATTAAATTAGACTTTTGACCTTACACCTTTAAAGTGTAGTTACTTTTATGCCGCATAGAACGCTTCCGTGATTAACCTAAATTGTCCAACTGATAATCCATTATTATACGATGCCTCAGTCAAATAATCATACTAAAATGTAAATTCAAATTATTTGATTAGTGAACTTTAATATCAACCAATAAAAATAACAATTGGTATTAGAATATACATATTGGATGATGCAAATCTTCCAAAAAGTGATAGTTTGGGCAGATTACCTTTTAATGGTATAGAATCTTTCAAACACCATTAAAATATTTAATTTTTATAAAAGAAAATCTTAAATCATAAAAAACAAAGAAATTAGACACTAATTCAACAAGAGTTGGTATAATTTTAAAGGTACCATACCTAAGAAGCTTCCACGGTGCTGGATATCTATTAGGGGTCTCAATGGGATGGTTAGGGCCGATTAAAATAGAAATTAGATACTAATTCAAAAAGAAACAAAAAAAAGAAGTTAATTTTAATTTTTATAGAGATGACTCAAATGATCAGGCTGCACCGGGTTCACGTCAAGATTAAAATTGGTTTCGATCATATATATATATATATATATATATATATATATATATATATATAATGTTTTTTTTCTTATAATCATCAACACTAAAATCCGTAGATCATGATATTGAAATCCCTAAATAGTGCTACGGACCATAAAAGCTGACAAGGTCCATATATAGGATAAATGTGAAAATCTAAATTTCACAGATTTTTAGGGGCATTGGGGACAGGGGAGATAGAGCTAAAGAGTTCTATAACCCTTTAAAGCTTGTAATGGCTGTGAGGAGAGGAAATCTGAAGAGATAAAAAACAAAAGAAAAAGAAAAAGTTATTCACAAATATAGAGAAAACACAGAAAGAAAAGAAGCCTAACGACATAAATGAGTTCGTACCAATTTACTGCTCTCGTAATAATGAGGTGCTGTTGTGACGTATCGTCTGACATTTTGGTCTTTCTTGGAATTGGAAGGGACATCTGTAGGTCACACCTCCCCCTGTACACCCTCCCTCCTCACGCAGTCACACGTTCCCTACTTCTTTGGCTTTCTTTAGGACGAAGATTTTATTGTGAGCGGCAAGCCTCTAGCTGCGTCGCAATTATTACCCTTACTTTTTTTTAGCTACGTGGCTCACTAATGAAAGACTCCATATTTTTAGGACATCTCACTAATGAAAACCTAAAATAAGTCATCTGATTTAAAATTTATGATTTATAAATCTATAATGAATAAAATTAGAACAAAATATAATATTTTTTATATAATCTACTGTTGTGGAACCTGAGTCAAATAATAATCTTTAGCTATAAATGAAGATTTTAAATTATTTAGATGGTATTTTTACATAATAAAAGTCGTCAAATTTATAAGTCTTTATTTTAAACTCGTTATATGAGCTAAGCTTTCGAGTGTAAGTGAGAAAGATAAAAATAAGAATCTGGTCAAGCGTCCACCACCCCTCGCGTGCGTGTCAGGTTGTTATTGGCGCCAAGCGGGTACACAAGGCTGACACGTGCTTCCCACGTGATGTGCCTTATGCAATTTACCGACGTCATTACGTTTAACTCAATGAGTTTTGAGGAACGCTGGCTTTCACGTGTTTTTAAGGTCCCTGATTAGTCTGGAAGTCAGCTTTTGAGGGGAGACGCTTCTTTATTAGCATATGATTGGTTGACCTTCTTTCAACTTTCAAGCACTTCCACATTTTATTTTAAAGAGTCTTCCCCCCACCACACGCACACGCACACGCACTCTGAATTCATCGAAAAAATCAAAAGGATCCCACTGAGGCTGTTAACGGGTAAGCAGTCGGCCATGTTAGCTCTTCGGTTTAGCTAGGCTCACCCATAAAAGCCCATAGAAATTGGATTCCGCTATTGGCAACTGATTATTTATTCTATATAAGCAAGCATGATTTTTGCATGCCAAAGTTGTTGACTGCCTTGAATTATACGATCAAGATCATTTTAGTCTTTCATATAATAAACCTTGACAACTTTCATACGATAGGTCTTGAGATTATGACCCACCTAGCACACACCCTCAAAAGTGATCGTGAATTGTGATCATGGGCTTATCATGAGAGGCTTTATTGGAGGCGCTCAAGCGTCCTTCAAAGTCTACGTGAGGCTTTCTAGTGTTGGTACCTTACGACATGGCTAGAGCTCAGCCTAGCTTAGTCCTCCAACATCGGGCCCTTGATAGTGACTGCTGAATAATATACTTTCACTTATTTATTCGCTCATAAATATTTTGGAGATTGATCTGATGGCCTCCACATGTAAAATTATAATTTTGTTTTTGTGTTATCACTTCTTAGTAGTTTTTCAGTTGGCTAATAAAGTTTCAAATAGATGAGTTAAAGGCTGTGGCGATGATAAAGATATTTGGCCAATGAAGCATATAAGCTTGAGTTTAGAAATGTAGCTAAAGACATGACAAATTTAGGACACTGATATATGGCGGATCACAAATAATAGATCATTCAACGGACCACTTACGTGGCGTGATGTAACTGCAGCGGATCCCAGCAATGCAGGTCGGGCCATCCACTTACATTGCACGACGTAACCATGCAGTCCGTTGTTAGTACACTGTTTGAGGTCCACTCATTATAATTTTTCAAGAATTTATTGACACGTGTCATTAAGAGGGCGATAAAGAGATATTCGAAGGTACCAGTAAATAGATGGAAATCTTTGACGATTTATATACCAATTAATAGCGGAAATAAGCTTGAGCAGAGCAAAACCAAGGTCTCAATTATCTCCAGAAAGTTGATCATTCTTCATGGATCCTTCTTGCGTCGCCTGGACCATGTCTCCAAACCTCCTACTAAGACTATGACATGAAGGGATCGTAAAATTATAAGTGGTGGATAGTTTTTTATAAACAATTTTACAGATAATTTATGTGGCACAATGTGACTGACAATAATGCTTGGGCCGCACAAACACTGTCGCCAATCACGTTGCGCCACATAAGCTGTTTGTATAATTGTCTATAAAAAATTATCCACTATATAACACTGTCGTGATGAAGGGACGCTGCCGTGCGTCCATTTTCACCCATAATTTCATAGATACTTGGAATTAGGTGCCCGAGACTTGGAATTAGGTGCCCGACCCGAGCACCCTGTTGAAGTGCATGACACAATTTCCCTCTCCTAACCTTAGGGGTAGCGCAAGTATTTTTGAACACTAAATCAGTAGTGGCAAAATATGTTTCCAGCTTCTAAGGTATGACATTTTGGGTGAGGAAATTGACCCTTTCACCACCCTCGGTGCACGGCTTAGGGTACTACAACTAACAACTCATTTCATACTTCTCCTCTTGATGAAGAAGAAGAGTTCACAGAGGAATTTATTTACATTATGGATTAGTGGGATGTTTGAATCCACGAATTATTGTTAGGGTTCGATAAATGTGCGTCTCGTAAGAGAGATTTTGTAATCTTGAAATACTCGTGGCACGGGTGAGGATGATTGCACCCGATACGGACAAATTTTGGATTCAAGGTATTTTGCGAGAATAACATGTAAAGTTATTTGGAAGCCTACCACGAAAAGTATCCAATTTTGATAATGAAAAAAGAGTTCCTTATGTTGGGTATTTGTGACCCACAAAATAACTTTACCTTTTTCCTGTTTTAATTAAAATATGATTGACTAAAAACTTTGAGTTTTCCTTATAACATGATTCCACTCCACGCAACTTAAGGAGTTGATTTTAACTTGATTGGTTTGTGGTAAGCCAATTCCTATCTTCTAGTAATACACCTCACCCTTGAATCCTTGATGAGTTACGATTCAAGGGAATGCTATAAAAGAGGACAACGTCCCCTCTTCATCTCCACTCAATGCAATCGTGCCCATCATATAGAGGGAGATAGAAGCAAAGTAGAATTGTCCTCATGTTCTAGCGAGCGGCATATCAGAATCATCTATTGCGGATCATTCTCTCGGACGGCAAGGCATGTTCTACCATTGCATTATATTATTTTGATTGAAATAAATTGCCTAATATATATTTAATCTAACAATTGGTATCAGAGCCCGGTTTAAGGCTTATTTATTTTCAATAAAAAAAAAAAATTATATAAATTGTTGGTCGACGGTCCGGCGCCGAAATGCTTGACCAAAAAGACTCGAGCAATACATCTCGATTGGAGCCACCTAAGATTTGATTATCGTCTTGGGTATCTTTCGATGCAAATAATTTGTAATAATTTTTTTTTCTATTGTATCAGTGATTTCTGAGACGATACATCTCGGAATCAGCACAGTGCAATATTGAGATGTTAGTTCTCGTCTTAAAGGAGTTAAAATTTGATGATTGTTGTTTTCTTTTCTGATCGGTTAATTTGATCAAGTTTTTGCCCTAGAAGTCCAACCTACAATCCCCTCCTCTCCTCCTTAAACTCAAGCCCCAAGTCTTGATTGGGGAGATTTCAGCATCGTAAGATTTTTGAACATTAGTACTATAGAGACTGGAGGTACCAAACAAGGAATTGACCAGAGATCCATTCAAGTTTCTGATAGTAGAAGAAAATAAGTCTTTAAGGATTCCGGCACCGTCAGCGCCGATGACCGGTGAGCGGGCGGGGTTAAGTCCCTTGAGGACTTTTTGGTTATCCTGCAACTGCTATATATATATATATATATATATATATATATATAATTCTGAGAAGAAGAAGAAGAAGAGGGTGGGGCTTGGGTTTCTTGGACCGGGTCGGACCTGTCCCGATCGGCCTTGAACCTGACCCGGTCCACTTCTGCCAATGATCCAACCCGTCTGGCGTGGCTCTCTTAGGCCCATCACCCGGTCCACTTTTGCCAATGATCCGACCCGTCTGGCGTGGCTCTCTTGGCCCATCACCCGGTCCACTAGGCCCATTAACTGGCCAACATGCCCTGACCCACGGCCCACCTGGTTCGGCCAATGACTTGGCTCACTTGATTAGGCCCATGGCCCTGACCCACAGCTGACCCATGTGGCCCATGCACCGACCCATAGCCACTTCGGCCCACCTGTTAAGCGGTCCATGACTCCCGACTCGGTGCCCCGGCCCATAGACCTGGCCCACCTCAGCCCGGTTCCATGACCCATACACCGGCCCATCTATTCTATGTTAGACCCATGGGTCGGCCCATTTGGCTCTGGCCCATTTGGACCGAAAACGGGTCCAAGACCCAACCGAAATCCTATTCAGATTTTGTCTGCAGCCACCATACTGCACAGCTTCCGCCGACTGCAGACAAAACCTTTAAACTCAGAACTTGTTTCCGCAACCAGACATAACTCTTTTGGGCTCAAACTTTAAAATCGCGATATCGAGAGTTTTACAACTCTGATTCGCGCATATGACCTATCGATTTTGGTCTACTCGACGAGATCTACACTTTGGACTGGTTTATGGGACTGTTTAACACTGTTTTTGATATTAAAATTTCAGTCAAAGGTAAATAAATTTATTTTTATTCCAAATACATTGTTAAACCTTTTGAACATTCTGTATGAACACTCTTACACTATTATGTCATTGTTTATAATTATTGCATGTGTATCTTTACTTTATGACTCTGTTTTTCCCTAAACTTTGAATATGATTGTATTTAGGGTATGAAACATTGAACTAATGACATGATAGAATGCTTAAGAATTTTAGTTCTATCTATAAAAGGGTTTAGATAGAACGGTAAAATAATCGTTTCGGGATGCGTAGCCAAAGTAGGTTTGTAGTCTGCCCAAAGGTGACCGATCTATGGAAGACACGTTATCCTTAAATTTTGAAATCCTATTTCATTAAGATTACATGTGCATTCGTCTATGTGAACTACTATTTCTGGCCAAAGCTGATTTAGAAAATTCATGTAGATAGAATGAGTAGAATAGTCATGTGTGTCTAGGTGAGAGAAGAGCGACACTTCTGGCCTAAGCTAATGGATAGCTTCGATCAAACCGAAAATACATCTGACTAGGTCTATGTGTGTTTCCTAAACACAACTTAGGGAGACTTACGATAAGTCAAAGCTTCTGCCCAAAGGTGATGCTGAGACAATGAGTAAAGTCTATCCCTCAGAGTGAATGTTCCTTTGCACATGCTTGTTTACACTCTGATTAATTCAACCTTGACCCCGGGTATGAATTTTTTATTTTATAAAGTTCTAATTGAACAATGTACTAATAGTCATTATTTATCATATCAGCTATGAACGGATCAGTCTTACACCAACAGATGACCAGTATTGAAAAACTTAATGGCACCAATTATAACACTTGGCGAATGGGTCTTGATTTGACCCTTGGATATATGGACTATGACTTTGTTATCTTGGAAGACAAGCCAGCTTTATCGTCCAATGTCACTGAAATTCAAAAGGCCCAATATGCTCGTTGGGATAAGGCAAATCGCATGACGATGATGATCATACACCCTTCTATTACTGAACCCATTAGAGGTGGTATTAAAACTACTGAAACAACCAAAGAATTATTAAAGATCATCCAAGATCAGTTTGTTGGAACAGTAAAATCCTTACAGTACGGCTATTTAGTGCAATTGGTCAATATGCGATATGATGAAAATGGGAGTGTGTGAGAATTTATTCTTAAAATGTCCATATTCGCTATGAAGCTTAAAGAACAAGAAATTACAATCGAAGAAGATGTCATAGTGCATCTAGCTGTTGCTTTTCTTTCTAAGCAATTTGATACCTTTAAAGTGAATTATAACGCTCAAAAGGATAAATGAGATTTAAATCAATTAATCTCGATGTGTGTGATTGAAGAAGAGAGGCTTCGAGGAAACCAAGTAGAGTCTGCTAATTTTGGCTATAATCCGACTTATAAGCCAGCTCATAAGAAGAATTTTAAAAAGAAAGGTCAGAAGCAGAACTACCACAATGGTAAGAGAACAAATGAAGACTCGAATTTGAATGTTGTAGAGACTGATAATGCTGATGGTTGCCACTTCTGTAAGAAGAAAGGTCATTTCAAGAAAGATTGTTACTTATGAAAAAATATTATAAAGAAGAAACAGCAAGGAGGGATTAATCAGCAGAAGCAGCAAGGAGGGGCTAATCAACACGAGGAGCCCCAGGTTGAATGAAAAGTTATCCTTTGGCAATGAGGAGGAATTCTTGACAAATTCTATTTATTAAGGACACATTTTATTGCTAATATTACACTTATTAGAGTTATTTATAGTTTTACTCCTCTAGGTGATAGTTTGACTATTACTTTGGTTTCTATTAGTATTGAATATGATTCTCTAGTAAATAAGTACAATCGTTGAAATTAGTTATATTAATTTTCTTGAAAGATGCGACATTTAATGGGAGTTAAGAATAAAGGACAATATCAAATTCACTAATGATCAGTATATTCATTTAAATTGAGGTGACCAGATTAAGAATATTAGAGTCTTTTGAGGACTTTATTTGAGTGGGAGCTTCTATTTCCATAATGTCTTATCTTCTTTTATGATACATTTATTGCATATATTATGCTTTATTTAATTGATGTATTTATTTTGATACCATCATCATTATTATCATGATAGATATGTTCTACCTTTGCATCATATTATTTTGATTGAAATAAATTGCCTAATATATATTTGATCTAACACCTTAATCCTTATAAGGTACTTCTAAAATTTTTGGGCTCTTATCCATTTTGAACACCAAAATCCCACACCATTATTGTAGATTTTTCATCATATATATGAAAATATATTTTACTATTATGCCTTTAAAAGAAATAAATCTAGAATAAATTCGGGGCTCGTTTGGGACCTTGAATGCATTATATAAGTATTTTTGCTAAAATCATGTGTTCACCATATTTATGAAATGTTTGTTTTGTAATTTGGAGCTGTATGAAATTTTCACAGCTTTCCGTTGAAATATAATTCGTAATATGTATCTTTAGTTGCTCGTTCTTAACCATCTGAGATATGAGGCAGCACATTAGGCACTTTAAAAAAGAAATTCAGATAATCAAGATCATGCCGGCATCTATAGCGGATCTCTTGGGGGCTTGTGAATGATAGTCTCACATTACCGGTGGGTTGAAAGTCTTGGGCTATATATAATCTTACAAGCCGATTTTGTGAGATTGAATTAGGCTTATGAGATTCTATATGAATGAAAAGTTGAGGAGAATGAAACCATTCGCTTTAAGGGGAAGGAAAGGAACAAACAAATTTTAGTTTATGCTCCGTGGCATATCATCAAGGAGAAGGTGCTGTCTAGGTTGATTAATTAGGCGGCTGCGGCAAATCAAAAGGTTGGATTGAGAAGAGAAGATTGTTTCGATAGGTTTCAAACAGCCATTGGGTGCGGTCAGTCTAAAGAAAGGGTCCAAATCAGCATTTGGAAACCACCCCCAGTCGATGCCTTGAATCTCAACTTCCATGGGCAGGGGTTAAGGGTGGGATCCTCTCTAATCATATGGGGGAAGTAATAGATTCTTATAATGAAGCCGAGCCGAAATCGGCTAAATTTGGCATCCATCTGTTGAAAGATATAGGGGCAGAGGGCTTTTATGGTTGAAGGTGATTCTAAATGCTATGAGTACTACATTTCTATGGGTGTTCAACACCGTATCTTACTCATTTGTTTCTTTATATATGTATGGCTGCTTAACACGTATCTTATTCATTTATTTCTTTATATGTGTTTGTGCGAGCTTGGTTAATCGATCAAGGAAATAGATTTTATCCCTCTCAACTTCTCTACATGATATCAAAGCAAGTACCACAGAGATGTAGAGAGATACATTATATGTGAGAACATGCATCATATAGATGATCTTGTCTGTGTTATATGTATGAGCAGCAAATAGGGTTCCTCTTAATCCACAAGTAGGAGAGGAGGATCCACTCTTATGTGAACCAATTCAATAGTTGTAGCGATATTGTTGGTCTACCTTTTTTGGGGCTAACGGGTCCTTCGAATATCCGCTAAACCCTATTGGTGGTCTTAATCTTCTCGGGTTCCATCTATGAGCACTCGTTTAATTTGGTTACTTTAAAAAAAAGAAAAAAACGAAATCAGGTGTTTATGAATTAATATGGCTCATCCAAGTGTCTAGGTTTTATAAATATGGCGCAACCAAGTATTTATCAATTAATTGAACAAGGGAGCCATTACTTGCACCCAAAAATTTGGCCCTTGCACCGAAGTTAAAAAAAGACTTTGTATTTTAGACACATGTGACATGTGAAAAAGAAATATGAGTCGTCTGATTTAAAGTTCATGATCTATAGATCCTTAGTGGTTAAGATTGTAGCAAAACACAATATTTATCATATGATCTATTGTAGTCAATCGTTGAATCAAATAATAGCCTTTGACTATGTTTAATCACATGATAAGAATTATATTTCATGTTAATTTTTTGCACTAAATATCTTTAAATGATGGGCTCCAAATCAAACGATTTAAATGGTATTTTCATATTAAAGAGGTTGCTAAACTTAGAAGTTTTTTGTTTTAAACTCGATGCAAGGGCCAAATTCCCAAGTACGAGTAATGGCTCCCATTGAACAATCTAGATTATTGAATCTCATCAATGTATAGGATTGTAAGGTACGTTCAGACGCTATATAAACTGTTACGAGTTAGAGAAAAGAATATAAGGTGTATAAATGTATCAGATCACACTTCTCTCTCTCTCCCTCTCTCTCATGATAAGGTCTCGGCCGCTCTTCATTTTTCTATATCAAAGGACCCTAAAACCTAACAAACCGTATTTAGGAAAAACGCATCTCACTATCTTCAACCTATTACGAGATTTGTGCCATCGGATTGAGTTTAAGAAGAAAGATTTGATATGTTTGGACTTGTGTCATGCAAGGATTAAAATTTCGGTTGAAATGATCAAAATTTCGGTCCTATTTTGTATGGGACTCAAAATTTTGGCCAAATTATCGGTTTTCGGCCGAAATTTCGGTCCAAATTTTCAGTTTCGGTCATGCCTGAAACCAAAATTTTACCCGATATTTTGATCCTTGGTGTCATGTGAAACATCAAAACCGTCTGATTTGAAGTCCACAATTATAAAGATCTCTAGTGATAAATTGATTGGACACAATCTCTATCCTCAAATCCAACAGGATCGACCATTGAATCAGACGATGGGCTTTGACTGTGTGAAAATGGAACACTACCCGTCAGATGAAATAGACCACAAAAGAAGGTCCAACTCATGCCGGCTATGTGGCAGTCAAATAGAAGATGCTCAACTGATTTAGGAATACTGCAATACCTGATCAAACGGTTGGGAATTGATAAACCTGAGCAAATGAGATTGTTCACGATTTCGATCATGCTCAACTGATTTAGTGCCACCTTTTGGATATCTGTGCCTTGTGGAATAAAAAATTGATCATATGATGGTACACTTATGGTCTCTAGATTCGTTGTGTGGAAGATCAGGGCCAAAAACGATCTCCATCATTTGATTTGAAACAATTGACGGTTGGAACATTGGCTCTTTCGGAGAAATTTTGTTGGCACGGATAAAGCCACTACAAAAATAAGGTTTCTCAGTGGCATTTGCTGTTAAGATAATTTTGTTGGTCTGATTTGAAATAACAGTTTTTTTGTTAATAGAGATAGTTTTTGACTGCTAATAGTCTTATTTTTTTTGTAGTGAACTACCCAAATAAAATGTAGACGTGAGTTAATACTTTTTATAGGGTGTGCTATTAGTAAATGATGTGTGGGTGTAGTAGATTTTTTTTCAAAAAATGTGTTTGGACTTTTGAGTATTTCCTCTCTTTAATCATTAAAAAGAAGTTATATTTCCTCTCTGGGAGCCTTGGAGGCGAACTCCCAGTTAACTTCCACCGTGGTTGAAATTCTTTGCATCCAATATTTGGGGGTGTCAAATAAAGCTCTGGACGCGTAACTTATTAACCAAAGTTACAAATTCCGCATTTCGTTTCAATTTCGGGCCGGACTAAAATCAAAATTTTGGACTGAAATTTCGATTAAATTTTTGACTGAAAACTTCATTTACACATATTCTGAAATTGAAAATTTGAGTTTTCGATTTTATTTTTGTCTGGACCAAAATTGATAAGTTTCATCGGCCGAAATTTAGATCTATATTATTCACATGCAAAAAATTACAGGACAAATTTGTTGAGGACAAAATGCAAGCCATTGACATGTTACAGTAATTAAATCACACGGCACTTTGCAGTTAATTATATCGTACCTCATCAGCCTCTTTGCACTTTATAGGCGTAAAATTTATCCTCTGTTCTGTCTATCACATGCCTCTCGCATACTAAAAAAGCCTAATATGGGATCAATCATCCATGGGCACTAATCATTTGGGCATCTTTATATGCTTCATCCTTCGGGGCCATACAAAATCAGGTATTGGGCGTCATGTGGCCAGAAACATAAAGCAACCAATGGGATCAGGTGTTGTTGCCTCCGTTATCTTTATTAGGCTGTGAAGACTTGGGATGCCTTGCAGCCGTCAATTCATATCAAAGTCTGAACGTTGACCAGGCCGTAGCCAGAAGCCCGTCTTATCAGTTTAAGAAAGCATCAAACCAAGACCGATCGACGGCCATACGAAATGCTTGAATAAATGCAACCTGCGATTTTATGATCAAATTATAGAAACAAGTTTGTCCAAACAATTAACGCACCTGATCTTCTTATTTTCTGAGAAGAGAAGCAGTAGCTAAAACTCACAAGTAACATGATCCATATCAGCTTAATTCTGCAGAACCCACGGTAAAGAAGAAAATAAAACACAGCTTCTGTTTAGCCAGATGGTATACACATAATATCCTATAATTAATTAAGGACCCAGATGTTCGAAACTCTAAAATATCGTGATGGTCAGTTGGTCAATCATTTCCACGTAAACCAACAGATGAGAGAATCAATCAAAAGTCAAAAACGCTAGCTAGCTTCTTAATTCATTAAACTCCCCTGTTAAGCATCTCCTGATACCTTTTGAAACTCAGCTGCTTCTGCATCTTCATCTGCCTATGAAACCTCCTTATAAACACGTCGGCGACGTGGTCGATCTCGTCTTCGAGGCAGAAATCAGAAGCATCCTCCTTCGAATTCTTAACCAAATCTATAACTGACTCACTCCCATTATCGAGCTCGTCATCTTCGTCGTCGTCGCCAAAGAGTGAGTGTGTAAGATCCGGGTAGTCATCATCATCGTCATCGTCATCATAATGGTCAGCTGCCATATTTTCACCGTTCGATATAAGTTGGGTGCAACTAGTGTCGGGAGGCGCATCGGTACTTATCTCATTGTAGATTACAATAGCCTTGCTTTCGTCACCGATAGCCGACTCTTCTCCCTTTTCTTGCCCAAGCAACGCGTGGATTTTGTGAGAGATAGTAGTCATTAGAACCTTCTTATTCTTCAATAGACCAAAGATTAAAAGCCGGGTTTTCATGGCACTGGTTTTGCTCTTCACGGCCATTGATTTGGCTTTAAGAATGGAGGTCACAATAGAGAACACCTGTTTCAAGAAAAGAGAAGCTTGGTTCTTCATCTTTATGATTCTATGGCTGGAATAATGAAAAGACGACCCCAGAGGGAAAACTGAGCAACAGAAAACTGTTAGAGAGAGAAAGAGAGGTTGAAGAGATGATTTGGCATGAACGAGTATCAGAGGGTTGATGGGTTTATATAGAGAGGAGAGAGATTTTTTTTGTTGGTTTTGTTTTTTAGCTGTGTTTTAAATGTGAGGGAGTGCCTGTAAAGAAAAGCTTGGTAAGTGAAAGTAAAAAAAAGCAGACCGAAGGAAGAAATAAAGTGGACGGGGAAGAGGAGAAAAGCACGTATTGACGAGAACACATGGCTCCAGATTATAGGTTCAGTATGTGGTTCGGGTGGGGCATGCCTCCATTTTGGCTGGTTTTACATATAGTTTATGTGACCTGCGGAAAAGAGAGTGGTTTTCGTTGTATTATAATTTATAAAGGAGGGCTTTGGTTTCTTTTTGAATTATTGATTGGGTTGCTTGTTGGGAACCTACTAGAGCCGTTTGATTCTAAAGTAATCACCACTTTTTTCTTCTTGTCCATAAAGTAGACAGGTGCACAGCCTAACGATGTGAGCCGTATGATCGATTAATCACCATCTAGATGGTCATAGCTAGCTCCACTATCTATGTCTTATGTGGACCGGTCCATGATGCTACAGGCTATCGTTTCCACAAAAATCTATTGATGATATGCTTATATGACCAACAGATAAGCCTCTATCATTAGGTAAGCAACCCGAGATCGCGTGACTTGGTTCGGTCACTACGCCGGAATATTATGTGTGCGGGTCTGATTTTGAGAGCAAGATCTAAAGATATAATGTATAAGATTGAGATGAAAAATATACTTGCGTTTTAGCTTAAAGGCCTTTTAAAATTGTATGTAATAATTTCAATCTCAAACACCATTAATTTAAATGACATTGAACGATTTGAATCTCAATGAAAATGGCTTTTCATCTGAATTAGTTACACGAGATATTTAAAATCCAATTCATAGACTTAAAATCAGAGAGCACACATTTTCGTTTTATGTGGCACAGGTCTTTTTTCAAGTGTCCGGTGAATCAAGTCACTTGGGTAATACCAACTCAAACTCTGAGGTGTAAGGTATAGGATGGTGCAACTGTTGATATGTGGAGACAAATGTGAATGAGTCACTTAGAAGGAAGGTATCAAAAATCGGCCGATACCAATATGTATCGACAATACATATCGGCTTTCGGTCAAACCGATACGTATCGGTGTCGTATCAGTCCTTCCAAGACCCACACCTGAGTCCGATACCGCTTTTGACACCTTGCTTGGAAGTACTCTTAATAGTATTTTATTCCGTTCTATTATGTTAGCCTTAATTACATGGTATATTAAGTATTTTTCGAGTGCTTCTCTCTGAACTCTACATCAGTTCTATGAGGAAACATTGCCGCCAGTTGTCAATCCTCCCGATTGCCATTTCATATCTGTTTAGAGGAAATGAAACCTTCGTTTCTTTGACGGTTCTAACAGATGAATATGACTTTTAAGTGACCATCTTAAACTGTGGGGAGAGATATGGGTGCACCATACAAGCTGGTAATGCAGGTTCACAATAGCATACCATCTTTGGTGTAGTTGGAGATTAAGGGGCACATTGGCCACCTGTCCAATAGGAATCTGAAAAAACAAATGGCGTAGAGCTTTTGGTTGTTTCAATGAAGAGGGAAGTAGGAATAATTTAGGCGGGGTTGTATAAAGAGAGTAATTGGTTTAAGCTTTTTAGCTGTCCTTCACAAAAGCATACTACCTTCCTTAAAAACTATGATCCCATTATAACTAGTTGGGTTTCTGGAGGGTTGTTTTGTGCACTTAGGGCTGTAAAGTTGGACCAACAAAGAAAGTGATGCACGGCCAGGTGCCTTGCTTGTTCTTTATTGAGTTGGTATTAGTTGGGAAAATTCTTAAGAGGACAAATTACAAATTTGATGCAGACAAAGTGTAGGCGGCTGACGTAACTGGCTGCTCCCACTTATATTAATTGAGCCCACTGCCTACATAGGCAATTATGATGTGCCACATCAGCCGCCTGCTCTTTGTCTACATAAAAGCTATTCTCCATTTAACGCTGTCTATATTAGGTGCATGGGCGGACGCCATACTTTTGGAGTTCCACAGAGGGAAATGGACCTATGCTTCGCAATTGGTGCATCACCCGTGCACCGACTACAAATTCTTCTTTATTACATGAAGATTTTCCCAAATCCAAACCGCTATTAAATAATCCATTTGGATGCCCTTCCTTTCATTACATTAAGGTGCCTTTAGTTTACTTTGGATTTTTTTGTTAATTTAACTTAATACAATATGCATGTGTAGGGCTGCAACCGATCCGGGCCGAGCTCGAGTTCGAGTCAGCTCTAGCTCAGCTTTACCTTATACGAGTCAAGTTGGGGTTGGCTCTAGGCTCTTCGAGCTCAAAAATTTCAAGCTCTAGCTCGGCTCTCCAAGCTCGAGCCGAGCTTCGAGCCAAGTATGTTCTATTATAAAAAATGAACTCAAAATATAAATCGCGTACCTTTTTAGTAGATATCTTTTTGAATGACACATATCATTTGATTTGCATCTCCTTGCTGGTTAATTTGATGGTCAAGCGATAGGTTTGAAATTTTTCTCAGACTCATATAACATGATGAACTTTGATGAAATTAGATCAATCGAGTGAAGTCAGTTGTGTGCATAACTTTTTATAAAATTTACTGAAAATAATATATTTTTATAATAATTTGAACTCTTGAAATATGCTTGATAACTATTGTATTCCCTTAATAAAATATATAAGTCAAGATGAAAAATATGGTAGATGAAAATACTAATTATTTTTTAAACATATAAAATGATAAAAATGACTTCACTAGTTTGATCTGATTCACTAGTCATCTCAATTTGCTCTCAAACGGAGGTGATATTGAGAATCGTGGGTCGGAGTAACAGTGGGTACTATATAATATATAAAGTGAAAATTAGGGCAAGTGGGGGCCAAAAGTTCCTATTTTATCCTTCAAAGTAACCGTTGAATAAACCTAAAAGGTTACTTTGAAGGGTAAAATAGACCTCTCAAAGTTAATTTTATATATACTGAGCCATTGAGCTAAGCCGGCCTTAACTCTAGCTCGGCTCTGTTCATTCGAGCTATAAGCTGCCCAACTCGGCTCAGCTCTCGAGCTAAGTTCTAAAGAGAAAAACTCTTATTTTTCGGGCCAAACCGAGTTGTCGAGCTGGCTCGGCTCTATTGCAGCCTTATGCATGTGCTATTAGTGGA
This sequence comes from Chloranthus sessilifolius, assembly GCA_021018995.1. NCBI lineage: Eukaryota > Viridiplantae > Streptophyta > Magnoliopsida > Chloranthales > Chloranthaceae > Chloranthus > Chloranthus sessilifolius. Next base: position 12,379,117 of record CM037590.1, read on the forward strand.
CGGCGTGCGACAATAGCACACACAAAGTGCTTAAAAACCGTGGTCACTCCGATACCATTAATAGGCTGTCGTCTGCCTTGAGTTTCTTCTAAGCCGTCTCATTTGGAAACCAGATGTAGAGATCCTTGAGGCCAAAAAATTGGTACAAAACGTTTGATAAAACAGCTAATATAGATCACGTTTCTTACCAATTTTTTTGTGAGAGATCTTAATATTGTAGTCTTTAAATCATGTGTCACGGTACATGTCTCGTGTGAAAGTTTAGACGCGGCTTAACTTGACGAGAATACGAATTAAACGGAAGGTAAAATATTTAATTCTGGTTGTAATAATTGTTGACCCTTCTCGAGTATTTGGTGAAATTAGAAATGCTTCTGGTATTTTAATTCAAGAACCTGTTAGGATAACATGTTTGGATAAGATCGGAATTCTATGTTAAAGGTGGTGATATTTTGTTTTAATGCGAGAGAAAATAGTATAGAATATATAATAATCGGGAAAGAATATTTAACAATATTGTCCAATTTCCATAGGCAGCTTAATGGGTTGGACTCGAACTTCAGTTCTACATGTAGGACCTGACCATTGCCTGCTCATAAATTGACAACTGCTCATGTCCCTCCAAACAACACATTTGCGTTGATGCACTACAAAAAAAACACAAATTATTAGCTGCTCTTGTCCCTCCAAACGACACATTTGCGTTGATGCATGGATCCTCCATCCAAATTTTATTTTTGGTAGAGTCGCATACCTAACTCGCATACTTAACTCTAACTAACCAGTTCCAGTCCATGTGTTATATTCAAAGTCTACCAACTCAAACATGAGTTTAATATAACACTTCCAGTTCTAAACATAACCCTCGATATCATCAGGACACAAGAACAAGCTAGTGGATTAATTTGAATCCCAAATCTCAGAGTCAACCATTCATTTGGATTATTACAATTATTACATATATTTATAAATAAAAAAATATATATTTTAGATTGTGATTATGGCCCACAAATTTTGGCCCATATCTTGATATCATGGCCCACATATCAGACGGTATGATGTTGATTCCACATGAGGAACATCCGTTATCAGAGCAAACCATGGTCTTAGTGGAGGCGTGACCCTTTTTCTTAAATAAAATATCCTATATGTGTTTTTAAATTTTGGAAATGCTATTATATGTAGTTAATGACTTGCTTTAAGTGTGGAAAGTGGTAATTTACTATATCTGCTAGATAACAATTACATGATGTGCCAACCAAGGATCAAAATTTCGGGTTTTGTTTCGGTTTCGGAGGGGACCGAAATCAAAATTTTGGACCAAAATTTTGGCCAATAATTTGACCGAAAATTTCAATCCCATATATTATATGACCAAAATTTAGGCCGAAATTTTGATCCTTGTTGCAACACACCTCGGTCATTGCATGTAATTGTTGAGAATTTCATAGCCCACTCTGTTGCTAATTTATTTTTGAATTTATCCTTTTTATCAAACAAAAATTCATCATAAAATTATGAGAATCCCATTTTGCTAAAACTTTTTAAATAATACTCTAAAACCTTATTAAAAATAATCCGTGTTTTCTAAAGTGCCCTAAAGTCAATCATGTGTTCTTCATATTATATTATTAGAAATATATTGATAAGACTTGTCCAATGTGACCCAATATTTTATATAATGAATCTTTTTATTGCTATTGAAAAAAGCTTTTCAGTGGCATTGTAAATTCCTAAACTAGATATTTGTCTAAAATTCCTTTATGCCGAAGTATAAAAAAAGGAAAATTTTAAATCCAAGGCAGATTTATTGATAAGGTGCGACGCGGATGGTCGCACCGACTTGTATTAAGTTCAACCGCACATGTACCAATTAAGGCCACACACAACACCTGCCTACACTCTATCTGTATAAAATTTGTCCTCCATATAATATTATACGTAATAAACCACACATGAAATTGAGATAATCAGTGAGACAATATCTTTAACACGCTAAAAGGAGATCGAACGTGCATATAAATTTACACATTTATTGAACATAGTAATACTAACTATGCTTTATTCTATCAAGTCCCATGTAACATTTGGGATGATTACTCAGAAAATGATCTCTAGGAAAATCCTTAGTTGTATACGACTCATCAACTATCATCATCTGTTTGTCAAAACATGATTTTCCAAAGCTTTCATAAGGGAATTGACCACTGCCCATTTGGGGATTAATAGTTTTAGGAAGGTAGGTGACCTCGTTGCCCCAAATAATTTTAGAAGCACTGTCTGCTAAAGTAGTGAAGATGGACTTTGGCCAATAACCAACAACTCTCTTATCACCTTATACTAACTACCAATTTCCAGTTTTTCAATCCTGAAGTTAAACATATGTTTGTAAAAGTAAATAGTTAGAGAGAGCTATATATTTGAAAAAATATTATTTCTATTTCTGATAATTAATATATCAATAATTATAAAAGAAAAAAATGATTATACATGCATGCATGACATGAAAATTATTAAGTAAAACAAGTGTTGAGTTGACAACTTATTCGTACCTTGAATGTAGAGAATTTAAGGAAATATTGGTCTCCTTTATCCCTCAAATGAACATTGGAAAAAGTCTCGATAAGTGACATAATAAATAAAAAATTTATTATAAATATGACAAATTATAATGTGAAACTCACTTTCCAGTATGCAAATAATCAGAGTATTGTTATCTCCAAATATTGATGGATGGACCTGAAAATACAATGCTTAGGGGTCATTACAAAATTAAAAAAAGATGTGCAGACAAATAATTGATTAATGATTCTGATATAATCATATTATAATAAGATATTGAAAGATATCAGTGCCATGGCTTAGTTGGAGTAGAGTTTAAACCTTAAAAGGGTTGATTAGATTGATAGAAATAGACTACAATGACATTTTTTTGTTCCTACCATCTTTTCTTCAATTCAAATTAGTGTTTTTCTTTTTAATTCAAAAGTCGTTCACCTTGAGCTCCTTGGTATTATCGGGGATGGTTGCAATGTAACCTCACCGAATAAAATGAAAATCTTTAATTGGAACTGTCGGGGGCTTGGGACTCAAATCCTTAATTGGAACTGTCAGGGGCTCGGGGCTTGGGACTCGAGACAAGTCGTGCTTCCTGACATTATCCGGAGAGACACTCCTATTTTTGTCTTTTTCCAAGAGACGAAAAATTGCTATGGTCGAACCGATGTGCTCGAAACAAAGGTTGGTCATCAGAATGGAATTTTTGTGAATTCGATTGGGCCATCGGGAGGTTGGGCTCTACAATGGAAGGAAGAGAGCACAGTAGATCTTCAATCTATGTCCAAACACCATGTTGACGTTGTTATCATGGATGATTCAATGGGGAGGAAGTGGAGGTTCATGGGCTTTTATAAGGCTCCTGAAAACCATAATAGGCGTGGTCTCCTGGGAGTTATTAGCGATGTTGGTAATCAGTCCTCTCTTTCGTGGGCTTTGTGTTGGTTATTTTAACGAGATTTTGTTTTCGCATGGGAAATGTGGCTCAAAGTTCACATGATCAAACAAAAAAGAGGGAAACAAATTCATAGAAGTAAGATTGGATCTGATAGAGCCCTCACTTCCGATAATTGGGTGAATTTTCTTAAATGCGCATGTGTCCCTCCTGATCTCTTCCAGATCTGACCATATGCCTCTTCTCATTTATTATTAGTGTGGATTGGAAAATCCATCGCTTTGAATCCATGTGGACTCGGTCCGATTAGTGTGAAGGTGTGGTTCGAGATAATTTGGATTCATATGGGTAGGGCTGCAATAGAGCCAAGCCAGCTCGACAGCTCGCCTCGATTCGGCCAGACCCAAAAATGAGAGCTTTTGCTCCCTTAAGCTTGGCTCGAGGGCCAGAGCCGTACCTTTTATTTAAAGATCAAGTGAAGTAAAGCTCAGCCCGACTCAGCTTGATTAATAGTATATAATATTCACTACAAATCTATGAAGCTTTACCGGCGGTCAAAAATTATCAGTACCAACACTTGTTGGATGCTCAAACTGCCGAGAAAGTCGGTGTTGGTGATTGTATCGCAGCAATTTCGCCAGCGGTTTATAATCGCCGATGATCCCTAAATATACCCCGTCAATTATAACCGCCGGGAATTATTCTATCTCCAAATCCCAAAATATTTGTTTAATTAAATATGTCGGCAATTTAAAATCGCCGCAAAGAATTATTTACCTTCGCCGGTGGTTAAGAATCGCCGGTAAAGTATCACTTCCCGACAATTCAAAACCGCCGGCAATAATTCTGTTGGCAAAAACAAACTTTTTTGTAGTGATTTTTATATATAATAAAATATCTTATATATAATTTTGTTATATTTTTACTTTTTTACCCTTATAATAATAGTTACTTTATAATGGATAAATATGTAAATGTTATATGAAGGACAAATTTTTTGGAGACAAAGTGCAGACGGCTGATGTGGCGCTACACAATTGGTTGCAAGTGCCGCGGGGCTCAATTAATGCAGATCATTGCAGCCAATCACGTCGCACCACATCAGTTGCCTACACTTTGTCCTCAACAAATCTGTTCTACGTTTATAATTTTTCAATATATAATCTTTATGATCCTTTATTGAAGTTTGCTCTCTTTCTCTCTCCGCTCAACCAATAAAGCTCTTTCTCATTTGTATCAATGAATAAGTACTACCACAATAATTGACCAACAAAACAACACCTAAGACTAAACCTACACTCTTAATCAATATTTAACTCATTTTTCTCCATTCGATCTCTTAAATCCAAAAGGACTAAGCGATTAAAGATATTAAGGCTATCATTTATTTAATTTTATTAAAGCTTTCACCAATTAAACAAAGAAGATAGTGTTTAAAATAACTTTAGAAGAAAAAAAAAATTTATAATAAAACTTATTTATCTCGAAGCTCGAAGCTCGGCTTGGCCCGACTCAAACTTTTTAGAGCTGAACTAGAATTCAGACTTTTCAGGCTCGAATGGCCTAGAGGCGAGTTCCAGCTGGGGTTGTATAAGGTAGTGGCGTAGAGCTGAGCTAGAGGTGACCCAAGCTGAGGGTCGGGCCTGACTCGGTTGCAGCCCGACATACGGGGATCAAATCAAAGTAGCTGATCTAACATGTGTGGGAAAATGGCGGAAATTTATGAGAGGCTTACAAATTGTAACAAAATATATTTTGGTATGTAAATCAACTCTCTGCTCTTAAAAGAAAGGGGTCTAATTAATGAGAGGTAGCCGATGCCATAAATAGAAAGATCTGCCATAGAGAGAAGAAATGTTATGACAAGAAAGATCAAAGGACGTGTGGCTCAGAAGCGGCTATTAAAAATACCAATTTCTTACTTGGTGATGTGGGGATTTGGCGTAGTATGAAGCAGGTAGTCAAAGAAGTTAATTATTTCGTGTTACTACAAAAAGTTGTTCACTTCAGTCTCCCCAACTAGATTAGAACAATTGGCTTGGGAGGGAGAGCTCCATTTCAAATGCTTCCCATCAAATCGCACGGACACGACGGTATGCAACCACCTCCCATCTTTTTCCTGTTCTATTGGTCCATTGTAGGAGAATCTATCTTAATGGTAGCATAGATCTTTCTCCTGTCAATAAAACCCATATTTTGTTTATTCCTAAGATTAAAAGACCCTACTCAGCTATCCCATTTCATGTCGATTAGTCTTTGTAATATTGTCTATAAAATTGTTGTTAAAGTGTTAGCTAATGGTCCTCTCTAGGGTTATTTCCGAGTCCTAAAGTGCGTTTGTTTTGGTAGTAGGGCTGCAATAGAGTCGAGCACTGTTCGGCTCGGCTCGAAAATGAGAGCTTTTGCTCTCTTCAGAGCTTTTTATTTAAAACTTGGTTGAAGTAGAGTCAAGCTAGAACTGAGCAAGTAAAGCTCGGCTCGGCCGGACTCGGCTTCATTAATAGTATATAATACTTTTATATGATAAAATATATTATATAAAATTTTGAAAGTTTTTTTTTCCTCTTATAATAAGATTCATCTCATGATTACTTTATAATTGATAGATATGTATAACATATAATCCTTATTATCCTTTATTGAAGTTTGCGCTTTCTTTCTCCTTCTCTCTATCTCTCTTCGTACAACCATTAAGTTCTTTCTCACTCATCTCAATGAACAACCACTAGCATGGCAATTGACCAATCAATCAACACCTGCAACCAACACCTATGCTTTTAATCAATATTTAGCATATTAAATTTTTATACTTTTTTACTTTTCAAAATTTAAGCACATTTTTCTCTAATCGACCCGTTAAATCCAAAATGATTAAGGGACTGGCCTCAATCAGCACCTCAGCAAACTCAACAGGAACGGAGTACCCACCGGATAAGGCAAGCGAAGATGGATGCCATCACAGAAGAGGATGCCCAAGCATCGGATGATATTATCCAAGGGATGTTAAACTTAAATCCTCTTATGCATCTTTGAAATATTGTGAATAGTTTATAGTTTTTCTTCCTTTTCACGTGTTAGCTAGATAGGATTGATGCATGAGAATGCATCTACAAGTGTAAATTTATGTCATGAATACTTCACAAAATGATTGTTTTCTTGTAGACATGATATACCTCACTATTCACAAGCACCTTGCTTATGTACAATCACCCTGCACATATACTTATCGATTCGGGCTCATCGCACTCCTTCGTCTCACCAAAGTGCGTGTTGAGGTTCCCTACAAGTTCCGAACAGCTAGAGTTTTTAAATCCGTGAGCACTAGCTTCTATAAGTACTAACAAACTATATTGAGATGTTCTGATCCTAGTAAGGAAGCCAGTTTTGCCTACAACTTTCATTCTCTTGGATATTATACCGACCGAGTTTTTTAAGTTTAATTTGACCTTAATTGTTGTTAGATTTATAATTATGATTAGTTTGATTGATTTGATGCATGTAATTAGTTATTGCACACGAATGTAATGCTTACTTTATTTAAATATGATTGATAATGATTAATTAATGTAATTGATAGACCTTATAAGCCTATAAAATGTTAGTAAATTTTGGTGTGCCATTAGTAATAATTAATGGACCTTTAAAATATATTAGTAAATTAATTAAAGACTCATTAACTAATTAAAGACTCAATTCAATAACTAATTAAAGACCCACGATAAAACCATTGGGCCTTCACTTAAGATTAAGAGAGAATTAGAGATAGAGAAGGAGTGGGATGTTGAGCCAATTATAATAAAAAAAAGGGAGTGTGGGTTATTTCCTACGCACTTTAAGAAGAAAAAAAAGAAGAAGAAGAAAAAACGAAATAGGAGAAAGAAATATGTAAAAGCGATAGAAGGGGAAAAGAAATTGAGGTAAATTTTATATTTGTTAATATCAAGAATCAAGATCAAGATTTTCTTAAAAAGAAAATGTTTTTTTCTTTGTTTCTTAAATTATCCAAAATTTGATAAATCTTTAACATTCTTAATAATCTTCTCAAAATTTTAACATATCTTTAAGAAAATCTTTTTACAAATTTTAAGGTTTATAGCTTTATTTTTAAGATTTTTTAAAATAAGACTTTTTCAATAGTCTTTCAAGGTATATGAGAAGAAAAATAATACATAAAAATACTTTTTTCAAGAATTTCTTTCATGAATCAAGGTTTCAGAGTTTTTTTAAGAATTTTTTTTAATGCATTTTTTTAAAGAATCTTTATCTTAAGGCTTTTTATTAGAAAACGATTTTTAAGGCTTTTCTTTAAATACCTCTTTTTTCTCAAGGCTTTTCATGAAGATTATCAAGTAGGCATTTTCAAAGTTTATTAAGGCCCTTCAAGAAGTAGAGAATACAAATAAAGAAAAGCAAAAAAATCAAGAAACCATAAGGTATGAAAAAATCATAGGATTTTTAATGTTAGGAATAGGTATCATGCTAGAATGAAGTTAATTCTTTTTCAAATATTGAAAGAGCATGTTTATTTTATTTTATTTTATTTTATCACCATATGCCTTAATGATTATTGATAGAATCACGTGATTTATACCATTGTTCCTTAACAATTTTACATGTTATTTACCATGCTTACGCCATGACAATCTCAAATGAAAGTTTTATAATGTTCATATCACTTAGTTGATTCCTACACATGAATTTAACAAATATGAGACCATGATAATAGACCATGCTATGGACTAATAAAGTGAAATATTGCATGACGCTTTTATTAAGATTTTTGCATCATATTTATTGTTTATCTCATAGCATATGAAAGTGATAAAATTCATGATTCTCACATGACTAAACCATGATACCATTAATGAAGTAGACACCGTGAACATTATGAGTAGATTTACATCTACTATTTAAAGTGAATAATATGATACAATGAAGAAGACATGAAAAGAATGACTTAATGAAGACATAATGCATACTAGTATTAATGAATATGTTAAGAGATTACCGTTGCATGTCATAACGAACTCGAATCCAATGGGCAAGCAATCTAAGATATGAGATAATGACTGTGTGTCTAAGAGGAGAAGACCATGTAGAAGCCCCGTACTCAATTGATGAATGATAAGGGTGAAGATTGGGATGACGTACCAACGATAAAGAATGATCATGATGAATGAGATTCATGTTGTATTGCATTTAACATTAATAATGAAAATTATCACATGAAAAATTAGGATAGAGACATGAACAAGTCATATGCTATATACCAATGCTTATTCTTAGTTATTATTTTATATTGTTCAAATGCATGACATGATCTCATTGCTTTTGTTTCACATTGCGTATCATTGGACTTTTTAGCATTATTTGTTTGTATAAGGCTTGCATACGGGTTTCTTGTATTAGCGATGCTATAATTGACCCATACGGAGTTCTTTTAGACTCACATCTTCATTGTTTACAAAGGGATGACCAAGAGATGATTTGATCATAGTATACGAGGATATTGATGTGGAGATCCATGACACAAACCGGGATTTGAACGAAGATAGTTTCGATCGCTAGAAATTTATTTATTTTGAGAGTTAGATTTTTATTTTAGATTTTATTTTGAGCTTTATTTGAGATTGTTGAGACCTTTTTAGTTGAGTTAGTTTTGATTATTGATTATGTTATTTATGAGTAATTAATTGAATAATTTTAATTCAATTCAGTTTTTAATAGCTCATATTACTTATAAATGAATGTCGATTTATTTATTTATTATTTACGTTATGTTGTGCTATAGTTCGGATCATGTTATTATTATATTCTATCTTTTGCCATTTGTTATGTATTTTATGTAGTGCGACGTCTCCAGATGAGCACATAGATCTGATGTATAACTTTGGGGACATCACAGATATGCAAGACTTTGATGCCATCTTAGGTATAGACTAGCTCGCAATGCGCCATGCCAGTATTGATTGCTTCAAGAAGCACATCTTTTTCAAGACAGAAGGTAAAAAAACTTCTTGTTTTCAAGGAATTAGAAAGGAGTTTCCCCCACTCGCACCTTCAATGATGTGGTAATGGATAAGCCAGCTCCGTGATAAGGTATGATCCTATTATAATGTCAAATTAGGCTTTAAATTTTTTCAGTGCATTGAGTACATAGCTGCAACAAACAAGGTCGTGTCGTTGAGATGTATTATGTACAGAACTCCTATTTTTGGAATAATAGAAACTCCTCTGTTCTTAGTTTTCACGGGGAGTCCTTTAAATCTATCCCGTATATATAGTCGCTATAGTTCAAAAGTTTTTAACTTTCCAGCTTTGCAAGGAAAGAATTCAAATTTCATAATCCTATCCGAATTGGCGAGAGCACCTAGGGGTCATTTGAATTTGAATGAACTTGAAAATTTTAAAATGTGTAACTAATGACGTTTAATATCATGCGATGCCATAACTCTGTTTTATACTTAATACGGAGGACATAAACTTAAGATGGACTTAAAATTTGTGCTCTCATGGTACCTAGTTGTTTTACTAGATGTGTGTGAGCACCTACGCTTTTGCCCCCATGTTTAGATGTAAATGGTAGGAGAAAAAAAAAACCGATTTCCAGTTGTTGGAGCCACCAACTACATTTTTTAAACAAGCATATAAAAAAGAGGTTTGGTATCATAAAACATAAAAATAAATCTATATTATTATTTAATGATATAACAACTTTGTAAAACTAAATTTCACTCTTTTCTTTCTTCACTTCCAAGTAAATTTACAAAAAAATTGAAAAAAGAAGATGAGAAAATAGACTGTATGATTCCTCAATAAGCGATGATCTAAAAAGCAGGTTGTTTGTTTAAATCAATACAATCAAATATATCATCATTGCTGGTCTGGGAAAAAATATAACCTCTATTGACTTTCCCCGCCAATAAACTTAAGGATGAAAGAAGTAGAACATAAACAAGAACATTAATATTTTATGATGACTCTAAAAAGGTTAAATGACATAAAATTGAAGTTATAATAATACATAGCGAACCTAATTTATAATATCAACAAATGATAAAAAAAAAAAAAATTACAATATCAAACCATTAGATTTCCTGTTATACAATGATGTACGGTTTAATCTTTAATAATGATATTGTGCATTCTATTTATAAAATATTATCGACCAATAAATAAAGACTAGCATTTTATTGTTTGAGCCAATTCTTTGTATTGAAACCTAATCATAAGTCATCATAGGGTGTCCATTATAAACCAATTCACGAATGCTAAATTATGCTCCTTATAATTCTACCTTTTGACTTTTTGACCTTTTTCTTGGTGAAATAACAAGGGACCAAATTGGTGGAGTAATTAGTCTGATCCAATAAAAATGGCAAGCAGTTGTCTGCCCGTCAAAATTTATCAATTTGATCAGTCCAACTGATTAATGATTTTGATGCAGTGGACAGTCTAAAACCAACAAGATCATAGAACTTAAGGCTGCGTTTGGGCTAGCTCTTATAAGAGCAGAAACAACTCTCTGCCTGCTTCCACTAGAGAAGATAAAAGGGTCTCTACCAGGGAGCAGGATGAGAACAATTTTATCACTTAAAATAACTCCTTGCCAGAGCAAATGAGGCAAGTAGTAGTATTGCCATACATAAAAGCAGTTCTCTGCTTTAGCCCAAAAGAGCTAACCCAAGCGCAGCCTAATAGTTGTTTATTAGACCATGGCTTAAACATTGAATTGCACTAGTTTTAAAAATCTAATCCTCGCCACTTTAATCAGACTATTACACATTTTTTGAATTATTGAACATTTTAAAGGTTTAAAGCTTGCATAAAGTGACAACAAATAGGATTTGGTTGCTACGAAATATTTCGTTGACAATTTAAAATTTTGTAGTCCATTATAGACATCATCTTGTTCAATATTATCATTCCCAATGAAATGAATCACCTAAGTCACAAGGAAAGAAATACTAATTGCAACAACCATGTGGCACCTGATCATGTGATCGAGTGCCCCGTGGCAGTGAACTAAGATGGGAAATGAAAGAAGTGGCTAGCAAATATATCAATTACCATAGATCCGAAGATCAAACACCTGAATTTAAGGAAGAATTGCTCAAGAATCTGACAATTACATTGATTCCAATGGCTGACCCTAAAGTTATTACGTGGGAAATGGATTACTGGCATAGGGGAGAACTCAAGCTTATGTGATGGCCTCTCTCCATTACTGGACTCATGCGAGGAGGCGAAAATAGCATCAAAGTTGGTGTTTTTGGTTGGTGCTCTCGAAGGAAACAACGCTTCATAAAGCAAATGCTATTAGCTTGATCAGATTTTAAATTTTTAAAAATACCTTAAGTGGTCTATTCACTCTATTGTGCATTCCCAGAGAAAAAATAATGTAGAAATTGGGCACCAACTTCAGTGTATCTTGCTCGAGTGAGATCGGAGTTCGCTCGAGCAAGTTGGATAGAAACAGAAACAGGCTCTTGGGTCAATCTCACTCGAGCGAGATCGGTAGCTGCAGACAGGGTGAACTCGGGTCAGACTCGCTCGAGCGAGTGTCAGTAAACTTCTCGGAACTATAATATCATGTACTGTGTCAGTGGACTTACCATACCACCTAATGTGACATGAGACTCATCATACATCATCTTGTGTTATCAGAGAATGTATCGTATAGGGTATTAGCAGATTTATTATGTTGTGTTTAGTGTTAGCAAATCATATTGTATCGTAATAATGTTATTATGGCATGATCAAACTTACCACGTAGTACGGTTGTTCAATGGACTCATCATGCGGTATAATGTACTATTAGAGGAATCGTACCATGGCTTATGTTATCACACTTCGACACTTGAGAGTCTCCGATGGGCAAAGCATTGTTTTTAGTGGCTATCAATCTCCCTTAATTAGATGGACATTATCTGATGATTGGGCTAGTAACTACATAGTTTGACACCTCTCTCTCAGAACTCAAGAGGATTTTGTTTCTCGGCCCATGTTAGAGTTGTAAAAAGTGAATAGTTGTTCGCAGTTGGTACGCTCGTAGCACCATCATCAATTTTAAAAGACTTAATAAGTCATTAATACAAACTAGAATAATGGTTTAGTTACAACTAACAATTTGCACTTAAGTAACTACATTTATGCTGCATTTCAACTTTAAAGTGATGCATTGCATGATCGGTTTGCCTACCCATTGATGTAATAACTGGAAATATTGAATCATTTTAAAAAATAAAAATAATATTGAATCATTGTTTCCCGTTAGATTACTTTCGATTGGTACTATCAGTATTAAATATGAACTGGTGAAAACTAGTAAGTGCAGCAATCTTGGACAATACCCTTTTGCTCCCTCCCCCTGTGTCGAATCCTCCTCCCCTAGCAATTTTCCCCTCTTTCTATTCCTCGTAGTTATTTGTTTCCCCAATAAACTAAGAATGCCACTGAATACTTACCTCTCCCCTTAATAATTAATGGTTGTTCTATTCAAAACACAAAGACGAGCGGAAGACAAACATGAGTCTTAAAGAAAGTCCAAAAGTGGCGAAATGCCTTCTCTAGTGCTTCATGAGATGAGCACGCCCCACGAGTGGGAGATCAATTTCCATAAACAGAGCAAGACAGGATTCAACAGAAGGAACAAGACTTGTGTCATATAGAGTAGATTCAGATTCACAGACCCCTTTGCCTCCAAACCAAGTGACGCGAGGCTGACTGGAATGACATTTCGCCTATAGCAAGTGGATTCCTACTCCACTTCGACTCGCTCTAGAGCCTGTGCACTCGAGCTTCACTCAAGGAACAAGAGTTTTTCGAACAAATAAAGAAGGAAGCACAAGTCAAGACGAACACATCTTCCTTACTTGTGTTCGAACTCCATCACTACTGAGCCTGAATTCTGATATCATTCATTGAGATTCTTATTGGCTGATAGCAAATAGTGTTGGTCTCACTATGCGAGAGTGGTACATTGAGTTCAGTCAGGATGTAGGTTCAGTCGATATAAATAAATAAATAAATAAAAATATACTATCTAAGAACCAAGGTCCTCCAACTGAGACTATAATATGAGAGGATCTGCCCAAACCTCTTCAGAATCAACGAGTTTCATCCACTAGGTCAGTAGAAACTGAAAGTGAATCCGAATCAGCTTAAAAGTAGTCCAATTGAACTTAGTCTACCGTGAGTGCTCGTTCCGCTCAGAGAGCCCTTAAGATTGCAGATAAAGACTAGTTAACTAAGAATGGCTTTGACTAATAATAAACTAGAGTGGGATAGCTGGTCTTGAAGTCTACCAGCCAACAAATCCAAGTGTTTACTTTGTTGGGTATTTGTGACCCACACAATAACTTAACCCTTTTTCCTATTTTAATTAAAATGTGATTGATTAAAGACTTTGAGTTTTCCTTGTAACGTGATTCCACCCCACGCAACTTAAGGAGTTGGTTTCAACTATGATTGGTTTGTGGTAAGTCAATCCCTATCTACTAGTGATACACCTCTCCCTTGAATCCTTGATGGGTTAGGATTCAAGGACATGCTATAAAAGAGGACAACGTCCCCTTTTCATCTCCACTCAATGCAATCGTGCCCATCACTTAGAGGGAGATAAAAGCGAGGTAGAATTGTCCTCAAGGTATTCCATGGAGGCGGCTTCTCTAATTTTATCGGGCGAATATTCTCTTAAATAAGGTATGCCTAAACTTGGTTGAAGATTAATTTTGCTTAAGATATTGTTTTGTCTAACAATTGGTATTAAAGCTTAGGAAGAAAAGCAACAGCTAGATGTACTACGGCATCTTCTTCGATTGTAATTCCTTGCTCTTTAAGTTTCATAGCCAACATGGACATTTTAAGAATAAATTCTGCACACTCCCATTTCTATCATATCGCATATTGACCAATTGCACTAAGTAGCCATACTGTAAGGACTTTATTGTTCCAACGAACTGGTCTTGGATGATTTTAAACAATTCTTTGGCTGTTTCGGTAGTTTTAATACCACCTCTAATGGGTTCAGTAATAAAAGAGCGTATGATCATCATCATCATACGATTTGCCTTATCCCAACGAGCATATTGGGCCTTTTGAATATCAGTGGCGTTGGACGATGAAGTTGGCTTGTCTTCCGAGAGAACAAAGTCATAATCCATATATCCAAGGGTCAAATCAAGACCCATTCGCCAGGTGTTATAATTGGTGGCATTAAGTTTTTCAATACTGGTCATCTGTTGATGTGAAATTGATCCATCCATAACTTATATGAAAAGGAATAACTATCAGCGCATTGTTCAATTAGAACTTTATAAAATAAAAATTCATACCTGAGGTCAAGGTTGAATTAATCAAAGTGTAAACAAGCATGTGCAAAGGAACATTCACTCTAAGGGACAGATTTGTCTCAGCATCACCTTTGGGCATAAGCTTTCACTTATTGTAAGTCTCCCTAAGTTGTGTTTAGGAAACACACATAGACCTAGTCAGATATATTTTCGGTTTGATCGAAGCTTTCCATCAGCTTAGGCCAGAAGTGTCGCTCTTCTCTCACCTAGACACACATGACTATTCTACTCATTCTATATATATGAATTTTCTAAATCAACTTTGGCCAAAAATAGTAGTTTACATAGACGAATGCACATGCAATCTTAATGAAATTGGATTTCAAAATTTAAGGATAACGTGTCCTTCATAGATCGGTCACCTTTGGGCAGACAGCAAACCTACTTTGGCTACGCATCCCGAAACGATTGCTTTACCGTTCTATCAAACCCCTTTATAGATAGAACTAAAGTTCTTAGGCATTCTATCATGTCATTAGTTCAATGTTTCATACCCTAAATATATTCATATAGCAAGTTTAGAAAAAATAGAGTCATAAAGTGAAGATGCACATGCAATAATTACAAATAATAATATGATAGTGTAAGAGTATTCATACAGAATATTGAAAAGGGTTCAAGTATGTATTTAGAACAAAAATAAATTTATTAACCTTTGACTGGAATTTTCATGTCTAAAACAGTATAAAACACTCCCATAAACTAGTCCAAAGTGTACATCTCGTCGAGTAGACCAAAATCGACAGGTCATATGCGCGAAACAGAGTTGTATATCTTAAGATATCGCGTTTTAAAGTTTGAGTCGAAAAGAGTTCAATCTGGTGGCAGAAACAAGTTCTTTGTTTTAAAGATTTATTTGCAGCCGGCGGAAGCAGTGCAGTATAGGGACTGCAAACAAAACTGAATCGAAGTGGTTTGGTTCGTTGGTCAGTATACGGGTCATGGACCGGTTCATGGGCTGGGTCATTGGGCCGAGCCAGTGGGCCAAGTCATTGGGTCGAGTCATTGGGCAGAGTCATTGGGCCGGGTACGGACCCGACCCGGTCCGAAAAGCCTTAACCCTAACCCTGTTCATCTTCTACAGAAAACCTTTTTTTTTTTTTTGGTTTTTCGCCAGGTATAAAGGCCATATGGGGCTTTACTCGCCCTTCACGGTTACCTTGGATCGGTCCGGCATTACACTTCCCCGGCGTAAGTCGGAAGTATCCGGTATGTTGACGGCATGCGAACCGTCGGCATAAAGGACAGGAAATTTTTATTTATTTATTTTTTTTTTGCAATTTCTGCCGTAAAGAAGATCCGACCCCCCGCCCCATTCAGTCCTTTGGACTGACGGTCCGGTGGCCGTCATCGACCTCGGTGCACTTGCCGGTACCGGTGGGTTTAATGGAATATCTTGACGGATCATTTACCAACAAAGGCTAATTTTTATTTTTTTTATTGAAAATTAAATATGCCCGAACCGGGCTCTGATACCAATTGTTAGCTCAGAAGGATAAATGGGAGTTGAATCAATTGATCTCCATGTGCGTAATCAAAGAAAAGAGGCTTCGTGGAAACAAAGTCGAGTCTGCTAATTTTGGCCACAATCATCCCTATAATCCGGCTTACAAGCCAGCTTACAAGAAGAATTTCAAGAAGAAGGGTCAGAACCAAAGCTTTCGCAATGACAAAGGAATTAAGAAAGACTCCAAACTCAAGGCAGTTACAATAAACAATGATGATGGCTATCATTTCTGCAAGAAGAAAGGTCATATCAAGAAAGATTGCTACTTGTGAAAAAATATTATGAAGAAGAAGCAGCGAGGAGGTATTAACTTCGCACATGTCTGCTTTGAATCAAATCTAGTAAATATTTCAGAAGGTTCGTGGTGGGTTGACTCAGGTGCCTCTGTGCACATTTCTCGTTCTTTGCAGGAGCTAATCAGCAGGAGAAGCCCAAGACCGGATGAGTGAGTTTTCCTCGGAAATAAACAAGCAGTTAAAGTTGAGGCCGTTGGGACTTACTGCCTTGTTTTAGACTCTGGACACATTTTGATATTGCAAGATGTTTATTTTATTCCTTCATTCAGACGGAACCTTATTTCTATATCTAGATTACTTGGTCATGGATATTGTTTCACCTTTTCTGGCAATGATTTATCTGTTACTTAGCATTCTGTTTTAGTAGGACATGGTTTATTGACAAACGGGTTATTTCAGCTATCTCTTGATATTGATTTTACTTTTTCTTCAGTATATGTTTCTTCCACCTCATCCGGGTCTAAGCGTTCACTTTTGGCAGAAAATTCTTCCATGCTTTGGCATAAACGGTTAGGTCATGCATCCAGAAAAAGACTAGAGACTATGGTTAAAAATAATATTCTTAAACCTCTCGATTTCAGTGATTTTGAAACTTGTGTTCAATATATTAAAGGAAAAATGATAAAGCAACGCAAATTTGAAGCTTCAAGATCATCTGAGTTACTGCATCTCATTCACACTGACATCTGTGGCCCTTTCCCTACTCCTTCACGTGGTGGGCAGCGATACTTTATCAGCTTTATAGATGACTACTCTCGATATGCGTATGTGTATCTAATTCATCACAAATCTGAGGCACTCGACATGTTCAAAATCTTTCAAACTGAGGTAGAAAAATAGTTAGATAAAAAGATAAAGAGTCTTAGATCAAATCGTGGAGGTGAATACTATGGAAAAATGGATAAAGACGGTGTAAATCACAGACCCTTCGTTGAATAGCTAAAGGAACATGGCATAGTTCCTCAAGACACTGCTCCAGGTACACCACAACAAAATGGCATCTCTGAAAGGAAAAATCGTACATATCAGGATGCTATACGAAGTATAATGAGTTTTTCAGATCTTCCTAAAAAATTTTGGGGAGAAGCTCTCAAAACAGCGGTTTACATTATAAATAGGGTACCTTGTAAAGCAGCTCCTGAAACCCCTTACAAAATTTGGACCGGTCACAACCCTAGTTTGAATCATCTCTATGTGTGAGGATGTTTAGCTAAAGCCAAACTTTATAATCATGAGTTAAAGAAACTTGATCCTCGTACTGTCACATGTTACTTTATAGGTTACCCAGAGCGTACTCTAGCCTTCAGATTCTATTGCCCTTCAAGACCACTAGAGATTGTGGAGACTTCAAATGCTAAATTTCTTGAAGATAATATTCCTAGTAGGAGTCAAAAGAAGAGAAACATTATCTTCGAAGAAGATCGAAATATTATTTTACATATTCCAGTTGGCCCTTCTTTACCTACTTTTTCTATGGCTCCTATGCCCGTTGGACCTTCAATATCTGTATCTGTCCCTTGTGACATAAGGACATCGAGTGCACCTACTATGGCTCCATCTCATTCTGAAGAGCAACTAATTACTTTAAGAAGATCCTCTAGAGAGCAAAGATCTGCCATATCATCTGATTATGAAGTCTATCTGCAAGAGGATAACGATGTTGATGTAGTTTTTGATGACCCTCCTACCTTCCGCAAAGCTATGGAGAGCGACAAATCTCAATACTGGCAAGAGGCCATGAGAGAGGAGTTACAATCCATGGAGAAGAATCATGTTTGGAAACTCTCTGCTCTTTCTGAAAGTCATAAAGATATTAAATGCAGGTGAGTTTTTAAAACTAAAAGAGACTCAAAGGGAAATATTGAAAAGTACAAGGCAAGACCCGTTGCCAAGGGTTTTACACAGAGACCTGGCATTGACTTTAATGAGACATTCTCTCCCGTCTCATCAAAAGATTCATTACGGATCATCCTTGCGATCGTTGCACACTAGGATCTCGAGTTGCACCAAATGGATGTTAAAACAGCATTCTTGAATGGTGATCTAGAAGAGGAAATTTACATGTCTCAACCAGAGGGTTTTTTTGCACATAGACAAAAGAACCTTGTTTGCAGACTGAAAAGATCCATTTATGAATTAAAGCAGGCTTCACAACAATGGTATTTAAAATTTGATAAAATTGTGACACAATTTGGCTTCAAAGAAAATATTATGGACCGATGCATTTACATCAAAAGAGTTAAAGCGCGTTTCATCATTCTTGTTCTCTACGTCGGTGATATACTTCTTGCCAGCAACGATATTCATCTCCTCCACGAAACAAAATTTTTTCTCTCAAAGAATTTTGATATGAAAGATATGGGAAATGCTCTATATATTCTTGGAATTAAGATCCATAAAGATCGAGATGCTGCCCTTTTAGGCTTATCGCAGAGAGCTTATATTGATAAAGTTCTCAAAAGATTTCATATGAAAAATTGTGCGCCCGGTGATGCTCCTGTTGTTAAGGGTGACATTTTCAATGAAAGTCAATGTCCAAGAAATGAAAGCGAAAAAGCACAAGTAAATGTCTCTGAATATGCTTCTGCTGTTGGAAGCTTAATGTATGCAATGGTATGCTTACGACCCGATATTGCATTTATTGTTGGAATGCTTGGAAGATTCCAATGAAATCCTAGTATTACTCATTTTAAAGCAATGAAGAAAGTCTTACGATACTTGCAACGAACTAAGGATTTCATGCTAGTTTACAGAAGGTCGAGTAAGCTTGCGATTGTCGGATATACAGATTCTGACTATGCTGGGTGCTTGGAAACTCGAAAGTCCACTTCGGGTTTTATTTTCAAGTTTGCTAATGGTGTTGTATCTTGGAAGAACTCGAAACAAAGCATAACCACCGATTCCACCATGTTTGCAGAGTTTATCAGATGCCATGAGGCTACTCGCCATGCTATATGGTTGAAAAGCTTCATTGGAGAACTAAAGATTGTGGATTCTATTGAAAGACCTATTACAATTTATGGTGACAATAAGGTTGCTACAGATTTCATCAAAAGTGGGAGGATTACC
The DNA here is from genome assembly GCA_021018995.1 of Chloranthus sessilifolius. Lineage (NCBI taxonomy): Eukaryota > Viridiplantae > Streptophyta > Magnoliopsida > Chloranthales > Chloranthaceae > Chloranthus > Chloranthus sessilifolius. Next base: position 12,398,794 of record CM037590.1, read on the forward strand.
AATAATAACCGACATATTGAAATTAAATACCTTATGGTTCGCAAGAAAGTGGAGGAAGGGATTATTAAAATTTCCCATTTGTCAACTGAAGAGATGATTGTTGATCCTCTTACCAAAGGATTAGCTCCAAAAGTTTTTACAGCGCATGTGATCCGGATGGGAGTGTTAGATACACTCAAGTACACTATTTGAGTGAAAGTTTTTACTTCCACAATGCATTATTCTCATTTTATGATACTTTTTCTTGTACAATATTATACTTTATTTAATTGATGCTTTATTTTGGTACCATCATCATTTTTATTATGATTTGTGTATATGCAATGTTATTGTCTGGGAGCATAAATGCTCAAATAAGATTGCTTGAGCTATCATGATTAGGCACCACAGTTTGTATAGCTTTTGTCCTGATAGGTGGGTGATGGTTTTCACATGGTGTATGTCGTAATTTATCAGGACAACATACCTTAGGGTATGAAGCAGGACGAATGAGGGGATATACACAAGAAGTTGCATTAAAGTATATATTTTCTAGTATCACTAAAACCACAATGAGCTCTCCAGTTTATTGATGATATTAGTGTCTTGACCATAATACTGTCATAATGAAATTTGAAGAAATGATACATTATTGCCATTCATGATCCGACGTTAAGATTGTTATTGAACTTGGGAGAATGTCTGTTACATCGAAATCTTAGAAGTCAATGTTTTTACAAAACTTTAAAGGATGGCTATCCGATTTTGAACTAAGTCAATCATATGTTTCTTTTGTTTTCTTTTGTTTTATTAAAAAATATATATATTATTATTAAAATTATTGTGTGGTTCAAGTGGAAGATTGTTGGGTATTTGTGACCCACACAATAACTTAACCCTTTTTCCAATTTTAATTAAAATATGATTGACTAAGTACTTTGATTTTTCCTTGTAACGTGATTTCACTCCACGCAACTTAAGGAGTTGGTTTCAACTATGATTGGTTTGTGGTAAGTCAATCCATATCTACTAGTGATACACCTCTCCCTTGAATCCATGATGAGTTAAGATTCAAGGGCATGCTATAAAAGAGAACAACGTCCCCTCTTCATCTCCACTCAATGCAATCGTGCCCATCACTTAGAGGGAGATAGAAGCAAGGTAGAATTGTCCTCAAGGTATTCCACAGAGGCGGCTTCTCTAATTTTATCGGGCGAATATTCTCTTAAATAAGGTATGCCTAAACTTGGTTGAAGATTAATTTTGCCTAAGATAATATTTTGTCTAACATACTTGACTCCTAAGGGCTCATTGTACTTCACAAAAAGAATATATCCCCTGACAATAAATAGTAAATTAGAAATTTTATTTTTAATGAGTTTTTTTGTCTTAGAAAAATACACCAGCCAACTATTCATCTGAAATATAATAGGGAAAACAGATTCGCTATTATATTTCATGTTTATGCGTGATAGGAGTGCCTTAAAATTTTTGTGTGGAATATAGTTGTAACTATAATGTGTGATGCTGCTATATTAATACCCCGCAGTTGATTAAATTTGATGTCTTTGTCATTTCCTTAGGCAGCAAAGTTCCCTTATAATGATGTAAGTGTAGATCAGGGTGTCAACTATGGAGGATAGTTCTAGTTATTGTGTGTGAGGTAGGGTTCTCCCTGCTCATTCTACCTTAAGGGATAGGTTTCAGCTATAAAGGAAGAGAAATAGTGGAGGTGTAATGTGAGCAAAGGAAGGTGAAAGAGCGAGTTGTGACAAAACTTCAGGTGACAATGAGTTCTAGAATGGTCGTGCCTAATCAAATGCAATGGGTGACGGGGGAGAATCAGTGAGTACGTGCTCGCTACCAAAAGAAAATGACAGAGATTTGGCGGAGGTGGTGGTTATGTTCGTAATGATAAGGATGATGGAGACACTTCGGTGGTGGTAGTAGAATCTAGTGGTAGTGTAAATGGTAAATGATATGACAATGTTTCGGTTCTAAGAGAGTTTGTTACATGCTTGGGAGAGACGATAGACACCATGTCTCACCCGGGATATAAAATCACATTTCTCATGCTCAGTCTTAGCCCAGTTTCACGGCTTCGAAGGGGGGTTGGATAAGCATCTATGGAGGGGCAATTCCAAAGGCATTTTCACTGTCAGATCTGCTTATGCCTACCTGTAGAGAAGCTCCTCTCACTTCTCGCAAGTGGACTGGTCTGGGGCAAGTCAAAGCCCGTCCAAGGACCTTCTCGCAAGTGAACTGAATCAAAACTGTTGATACACTGATTCGCAGAGGCAATCCTATTCTTAATAAATGTTTTATGTGAAAGTGTTGATCATGTCCTCCATTTTGAGATAGCTTCCCAAATTTGGAATATCATCGGCTCAAGACTGAAACGAGTCGGGTGCATTCAAGGTACCTGTGGTGACGTGATTGCGGAATCATGTAGTCTTGCCAAAGAGACCCATCAGGCTGTCATTGCTGCTGATCCGTTTGCAATCTTTTCAGTGATTTGGAAAGAGAGCAATAAAAGGATCTTCGAGAATTCTTCCTCCTTCGTGTTGTCTATCACCGAGGAGTCCTTCGAGTTCTTATTTTGTTGGTCAGTCTTGGGTATTCGATGGAGTTCTGCTGCAGTTTAACTGTGGGGGAGTAGTTTGTTCCTAGTTCTGTTCTGCCTGAGCCCTGTCTTGGCTCAGTCCCTTTAACTTTGTTTCCTTGTTTATGCTGTTTTCGCTTTTTCTTTTACGAGCTTCTAGCTAGTCCCATCTTTGTTGTAATTTTATTTCTTAATGACATTATAACTTGATCCAAAAAAAAGGCCTTCACTGTTTGGAAGGATATTTGTAGGTTCCTCTAAAAATTTGACATTGAGGGTTTAAAGCGGCCATGCTTCTTCCATCTCTATGGGATTTGTTGTGGAAGAAGATTCCGAGGTGATCATTAAGTCTATGTTTGGATAGGGGGAAAGAAAAAGAAACTGGCAAAAAACAAATAAAATTTTGCCTTTTCCGGCATTTGCTTAAAACGTTAGTGTCAGAAATTAAGTGGAAAAACAGGCCCCCTTTCTAGGCCTAGGGAAATGACAAAATCCAAGTGCTTCGATCTTGTCATTTCCATGGGGAGGAGACCTAAAATCTCTCCCTGGATCGATTTCTCTCTCTCTCACTTGTTCTGCGGTGATGTCTCGATGTTGTCGGATCCTCCAACAATCTTATTGCGCTGCACCGACTTCGACACTCTTTGCATCTAATTTTGTCGTACCTTGCATACTAATGAAAAATCCAATGGCCAACTGGTTGATTATTGTGTTTGATCTAATTTTGAGGGTGTTCATCAGGTGTTTTAGATGTTTCTGCTTAGAAATAGATGCGTCATTTATTTTTATTGTGTTGGGTGGGAGTACCAATGCTGGTACTCCTCTCTTATTCCTGAAGTGTTATTATGATATTCAAGCACCAGATTTTCTGATTTCTTATGGATTCTAACAGGCTAGAAACTTAGAATCCGTGGAATACACAAATCGTTTTCCACTATTTTCTTGGAAAACATCCAGACAGAGCCTAAATGCATGCTTCCTGTAGATATGTTACTTTTGTGGAAGTTACTAAAAGGGAAGCGAGATTCATGAATAATATTTTCTGCTCATGGATGAATGGGGGAGAATAACGGACGACTTCCTCGCGTGATATGGGGCTTAGGGTGATGGCGTTGCTGAAGCTCCGATGCCCATGGAGGAGTTTGCTAGTATTCTTGTTCCAAATTTAAATTGTTGTTTGGGGTGAGCTGTAGGATCAGCTAATTTTCCATTAAAAAAAAATAAATAGTAGATCAGCTAATTTCAAGGCATTTAGCTGCGCTAAGGTTGGTGTCGCCAGGTTTCCTAGTTCCTACAGTAATTGACTCATTTTCTTGTGTAACCTGGTTTTGGGTCCCTTCCAAGTAGTGTTCCTGCTCCTCCTGGGAGCAGTCACAAAAATCGCTGATTTTTTTAATAATTCCGGAATTTAAGATTTTGCGAATTATTACCGAATTAGTTGCCAATTTTTCAAAAAATCATGTGATCACAAAAAAATTGTGAATTATTCGTGAATAGTTCCCGATGTTTTTGAAATTTTGTATTTTTTATTATTTAAAAAAAAAAGTATAGTTTTAAATCTTATTTTTTATTTCTCTCCGATTTTTCCTCTGAATAGTTCTCCGATTGCTAGATTTTTCCGAATTTTAACCACCCCCCCCACCCCACCCCCGACTTGGTGACAATGTTGGGGTTTCTCCTTTACTGCATTTCTACTTAAAAATTAAAAAACAAAAACAAAAAAAAACCCTTATGATATTGGCGAATATTATGTTGCTAAGATATGATGGGTAGGGCTCTCAATGGGCCGGGCTAGCCCGGATTTTGGCCCGCACTTGGCCCGAAAAAAAGTTATATTTTTCATTAAGCAAACCCGGCCCGGTGTCCGAACCGGGCTAAGCATGTTGCAACCTAGATAAGCCCGGGCCCGGCTTAGGTTGAGTGTTGCAACATCCGGACAGCACCCAGCCCGAATATATATCTTTAAAATTATAATTTTTTATATATAGTTAAATATGATTTACTTAAATGCCCTGAGATTAAGCCATTGAACGGTTTAAACTTTAGGCATTTAAGTCAAAAGCGCAATAACTTTCTGCATATATTTTTTGATTGGACAAATTGGATGGCTTAATTTATTTTCAAGCAATCGTTGCATAGCTTTCTAGTTACACAACTTCGATGGCTTGTTAATAAATTTTCAAGCAAGCGTTGCCCATTACAACCATTGTGCAACAAATTAAAATAAAATATTTGACTAAAATCATGTACCTGAGCCACTATAAAGGTAATATAATTATTTAATTAAAATTTTAACTTTCTTTAAACTTTTATTAGAAAAAAAATAACCCAACACAATTTTATTAGAAAAATCAGCCCCAAAAAATAGACCAACTAAATTTTATTAAAAAAAAAAAAACAGTTAAAAAAAACTCGTAAAAACACCTCAGCCCGACCAAGCCCGGTAGGGGCCGGACTTGGGTTGAGTATATCGTAGCCCGGGTTAAGGCCGGGCTGAAAAAATTGGGAACTCGGCCCGAGTAAGCAAGGGCCGGATTGAACCCCAACCCGGCCCTAATCCGGCCCATTGAGAGCTCTAATGGTGGGTGACTGGGTGCCTAAAATGTTGTTTCCATTCTTTCACTACAAAAAATAAGGTTAATAGCGGCAGTTTTTTTTAATAAAAAACTGCCACTATTAGTCCTGTCGCTATAAAAAACTGCCGCTACAACATGACTAATAGCGGCAGTTTTTTTTTAAAAAAAACTGTCGCTAATAGTCTTATTTTTTGTAATGTTTATAACCTAGTTATGATATATAGTTTTAAAGGTAAGTGGAACCCTTATTATATTAGAAATATAATTATCTTAAGATAATATATGGTGACGTGGAGTTTAAGTATTCCCCTTAATATTGACGACTCCATATCTGGTGAGAACCTTGAGATGGAAATAGAATGGTCTACTTTTCCTCCTGCTATTCCTCTATGGATGAAGAAAACCAAGACAAAACGGTCCATAACTTTTAATGACACCAGCCACAGCCATGGAAGTTGTGTACAGTATATGAAGCTTTGTTTCCTGCCATCATCATAAATGACCTTTGGAGGAAGATGCCAATAAAATTATGACATCCCAATAATAATTATTAAAATAGTAATATGAGGAAACATGTTGCCTACTCAAATGTGCAGCCATGGTATATATGAATAATCAGCCAATACCAACATGTATTGACCATACGTATCAATTTCGTCGAAAATCGATACCGAAACCACCCAAATACCGGATATAGATATAGAGTGACACATGCATCATTATTGGTATCGGGCTGATATAGGTCAAGATCGGCTAGTACGGTCTCGGTATCAGTCAATGCTCAACTGGCCGGCCGGTCATTACATTATCGAAGGTGACTCCCAAGTGATTTTCGGCTGGCTCCAGAATTCTTCCGTGGATTTATTGGGCAATTCTTGGCAACATTGGTACGAGGCTCAGTAAAGTTTAGATTTATTTTGTTCACCTTTGTAGTGATAATTGTCGCGCTGCTGGCTTAATTAGTTGATAGGACCTTCTGGTATCGGCTAGTCTTATTTTTTTAATTTTTCTCGGGTTGGGGCTATTATGAGCTCCTTGCTCATATCATATGCCCTTTACCAAATTCAATATTGTGCAAATATTGGGGATGGTGTGCAATCTGATCAAAGGGACACAATTTTTTACCCAAGTGTGACTTCAATTTGATCTTGATAGAATGATGCGCTTTAAAATATCTCCATCGTTTGATTCGAAAGGGTCAAATGCTTTTGATTCACAAGTTTTAGTTGTTCATTTTAATAATGTTTGACTGTTTTAAATCACATCATATAAATATTTTTCTACTTTAATGTTAAACTTAACAAATCTTTACATCGACAGAAAAAAGTTCATTGGTTCCAACATGTATAGAGCATTGGGACAGATAGATAGGATAGAGACCTAATCTCTAACTTTTTATGTCTAAAACGGTTGCTCGCTGAGCCTGTACTCGTGTTTTCACACTTGATAGCTGAAGTCTTTTACCATTGCACCAAGCAATAGCTCCTATCTTTTCATCGACATATTTGATGAAAAATAGGGCCTCTCAACAAGTGATTTGTGTTGGGTTTTTATGACCCACACACTAACCTCTCTTCAATTTCTTACTAAAACTTGAATTGGTCAGACTTTCTATACTTAAACAATAGGAATCACCATACAATCTTGATAGAATTCCTTACTAATCTTATAGGGTTGTAGTGATCCATTTTATGGAAGTGGCACATCTCCTAGATTTAGTTTTTTTGATGAGCTAGGAAACAATTCAATGTCTATATAAGGAGGACGACGTCTCCTCTTTGTCTATTCTCAATGTTATTCTCATCAACGGAGATAGAAAGGAAGAGAGGTGATTTGTCCTAAGAGCTTTAGTCTTATACGGAGGAGTTACCGATCAAGCTCGCATTCGCGATTATCTAGTCAAGTAAGTAAGATTTGTCTTATTAAATAATTGTTATATTCCATATGTTGATCAAATCATTCAAGCCTAGGTCATGATTATTTGTTTAAGATTTCTAACAATTGGTATCAAAGCCATGGTTGGCCTGATTTCGTTTGATTTTTTTTATTCTTAAAAAAATAATAAAAATAAAAATAAATAAATAAACAAATTTCTCGACACACCGGATCATCGGCGCCGGTGACATGGATGGGGAGGGGATTAGCCCCAATTGGCTGTTTAGTTGCAACCTGTTAATAAACAAAAATAAATAAAATTAGGTTGTGATCAGCGGCGTCGTAATTTCCATATCCGGCCGGGTGACCGATCGGCGTCGAATGACGGATAGCTGCCGGAGAAGGGAGGGGATTTGGCCCATGGGGTTGTTTTTGTTGCATCCTGTTCTTATAAAAATAATAATAATAAATAAGAAAAACGAAGAAAAAGAGGATATAGTGTGGGCTTTCTGGATCGGGTTAGCCCAATCCCGACCGGCCATGGACCTGACCCGGTTCACTTGGATCCACTACCCAGCCCACCAGACCGAACCACTTAGGCCATTACCCGGCCCACCTAACTTGGCCCGAGACCTAACCCACCTGGCCCGGTCCACTTTAGCCATGACTCGGCCCGATACTTGGCCCACCTGGCCCGATCCACTTCGGCCATGACTCTACCCAATTCCTATTCAAATTTTATCTACAATCACATTACTGAACTGCTTCCGCCGGCTGCAGATAAAACATTTAGACTCAGAACTCGTTTATGCAATCAGACTGAACGCTATTCGGGCTCAAACTTTAAAACACGATATCTAAAGATATACAACTCTGATTCGCGCATGTGACCTATCGTTTTTGGTTTACTCGACGAGATCTACACTTTGGACTGATTTATGGGACTGTTTGATACTGTTTTAGACTTGAAAATTTTAGTCAAAGGTCAATGATTTTATTTTATATTCCAAATAAATTATTGAACTTTTTGAATATTCTGTATTGATACTCTTACACTATCATGTCATTGTTCATAGTTACTTCATGTGCACATTCTCTTTATGACTAATATACTTAATTTCCCTAAAAATTAAGGCATATTGTTTTCTACTAATATTAAATCAGTTGATTTAATTCATAGAACTTAATTTCCCTAAAAATTAGCATATAAACGCCTTTAGAGTATGCAATCTTGAACTAATGACATGATAGAATGCCTTGAGATAGGTTTTTCCTATAAAGGGGTTTAAGAATATCGGTAAAATAGTCATTCAAGGAAACGTTACCAAAGTAGGTGTGTAGTCTGCCCAAAGGTGACCGGTCTATGGAGGTTAGTTATCCATGAATTTTGAGACAATTGTCTCATTAAGATCGCGAGAGCATTCATAGGAAGCTCACAAAAGGGGAATGGATATAATAGTTGTGCGTGTTTATGTGAGAGAAGAACGACACTTCTGGCCTAAGCTGATGACTAGCTTGAATCAAACCAAAAACACAAATAACTAGATCTATGAGTGTTTACGAACACGAACTAGGGAGACATGGAATAGGTCAAAGCTTCTGCCCTAAGGTGATACTGAGACAATGAGTCATGTTTGTCCCTTAGAATGGATGGTTTTACACATTGTTAATACACTCTAATTGATTCGACCTTGACCCCAGGTACGAAATCAAATTATGTAAAGTTCTTTATAAACATGTGCTGGCAATGATTTATGTCATTGCAGCTATGGAAAGATCAGTGTTGCACCAACAGATGGCAAGCATTGAAAAGCTCAATAGCACCAATTATTCCCTTGGTGAATGAGTCTGAATTTTACCCTTGGTTATCTAGATTATGATTTTGTTCTCTCAGAGAACAAACCCGCGACTCCTTCCGATAACTCTTCAGAGTTTTAAAAAGTTTTGCATGTCAAGTGGGAAAAGGCAAATCGTATGACTATCATGATTATTCGCGCTTCTATGAGTGAGGTCATCCGCTGTGGTATTAAGACCACTGACACAGCTAGTGAATTGTTGAAAAATATCGAGGACCAGTTTGTTGGGTCTACTAAATCTTTGTAATATAGTTTATCTTGTGTGTTTGTTAACATGCGCTATGATCGAAAGGGTTATGTTAGGGAGTTCATTCTTATGTTTATGTTGGCCATAAAGCTCAAGGAGCAAGGTGTTCCTATTGAGAAAGCTATCGTAGTTCATTTGACTGTTGCATTTCTTTTCAATCAGTTCGATACCTTTAAGGTAAATTACAATGCCCAGAAGGAAAAATAGGACTTGAACCAATTGATCTCAGAGTGTGTAACGGAAGAAGAGAGGTTGCGGGGAAACAAGATCGAGTCTGCTCATTTTGCCTATAACCCTGCTCAGATCTCCGCTCATAAGAAAAAATTTAAGAGAAATGGTCAAAGAAAGAATTACGTCACAAATACAGGGAACAGGAAGGACTTCATGAAGAAAGTCGGTGTGACTGATAACGACGATTGCTGTCATTCTGTAAAAAGAAAGGACACTTCAAAAAGGACTGTTATTTACAGAAAATTATCATGAAGAAGAAACAACAAGGTACTCACTTCGTTCATGTTTGTTCTGAATCAAATCTGGTCAATGTTTCTGAAAATTCTTGGTGGGTTGATTCCGATGTCACTGTATATGTTGCTCATTCCTTGCAGGGGCTGATAAGCAAGAGAAGTTCAAGACCGGACGAAAGGTTTTTCCTTGGAAAGGAGCAAGCGGTCAAAGTGGAGGCTGTTGGAACTTACTGATCGATTTTAAATGTAACCCTTGCAAGTGCACGAGATCTATTGCAATATGGCAAGAACAAGGGTGTCGAACCCACAGGGAAACGTGAATTTTAATTATTTCTTTCAGAGATTTAAAAACGTCCCTAAGGAAGTACCCAAGGACAGGTTCAATTTACCCAAAAATTTATCACTTTTTCTAAATGCAAGAAAAATAAATTAATCTAAACAACTAATTACTGATGAATCTAAGAACAATATTTAAGTGTGATCAAGGAATATGCTACCCCAAATTAGTACCCCTTTTCTATCATTAAAACCTACAGTTTCATTAAAGCATCATTCACACCATCATTCGTCTATAGAGATGATTCGTAATAAAATATGATCATCAATCCGTCATACCCTATCTAAAAATAATGACTCAGCCTATCATTACAGTATGAGTCATGTAAGAAGCATAACATATCTCATGATATTTAGATCACAACAATAAGTACATAATCGCTCTGCAGCCTGCAGGTCCAGATCTAGCGATTATAGCCGTTGATACGCGCAATCAACGGTCATAACAAGCATTCAATATATTTTTAATAACACAAACTTTTAGCAAAATGATTCCATGATGACAATAATAGACTATGGTATTAATCATAAATATGGGTACTAATCTGGGGATCGCATCTTCCCCGATCAACTGATTTAGCAGCTCATCTTTGGTGTATGATCTCCTTGTTCATTCAAAGTCATTCCTCTTTTTATTTCTTTCAAAAGATCTTTGTTTACAATACCTTTTCCTAAATATAATCTATGAATGTAAAAGAAAGACAGTGCAAATCCTAAGTACAATCTACCCAGATCAATCCCTAGAAGAAGGAGAAGAGAAGAACTCTTGAAAAGATGCCCAGAGGGGTCTAAAACCAAAAATAATAATAATAAATAATAAATCTTAAAAAAAACTCTATGTCTAACTATGAAAAAGAAAAGTCAAAACTAACTCTCTAATTATCTATCTCTAATTTCCCTTTTACTCGAAGTGTTTGATCGGCTTTAAATAACACCCACGTCGTAGAGGTCTCCCAGCCGCAAAGTCAGGGTCGATTAATTGACCCTATAGGGTCGATTCATCGACCCTGCAAAAAGCCCTCAAAATATACTTTAAAGTGTCAGTTCCATGTCTGACAGCTTTTTGTCCTCGATTAATCGACCAAAAGGGTCGATGCATTGACCTCCCAGAAATTCGTGAATTTCGGCCCACTTTTGTATCAGATACTACTTAAGTATTTTGGCCATAACTTTTTGTCCCGAATTCGGATTGAGGCGATTCTTATGTCGTTAGAAAGCTGACAAAAAGATCTACAACTTTTATGTTTTGACAATTTCATAAGTCGTCCGTCTTAGAGGTCCAAAATGAGTTGCAAGTTGCATCAAGTTCTCGATGACCAAAAGTTGCAGTGTTTTGACATTATTTTCAGAATTCTTGGGCTGTTTTCTGCACTTGGCTTATATTTACCTGAAACACTTCAAATCTAATAATTCTCATCAGATAGCCTTCATCAGATAGCTAAATGTAGGTATTTTAGGGATGAAATATCATCATATTTCACTACTCATCACTTACCGGCTTATTTCAAACTCTGGACATATTTTAATACTTGAAAATATTTATTTCATTCCGTCCTTCAGACGAAATCTCATCTCCGTCTTCAGATTAATTACTTTCAGATATCACTTTACTCTTGCTAGAGACTACTTGATTATTTCTAAGGACATTATTACTGTAGGGCATGGTTTATTAGTAGATGGATTGTTTCGACTATCTCTTGATGATATTTCTGCTGCATTATTTGCATGTGTCTCTATTACCTCATTCGGATCAAAGCGCTCTCTTTTGGCAGAGAACTCCTCTATGCTTTGGCATAAACGTTTAAGTCACATCTCGAGGAAAAGGTTAGAGGCTATTGTCAAAAATGACATTCTTAATCCTCTTAATTTTAACGACTTTACCACATATCTTGAGTGTATAAAAGGGAAGTCCACGAAACAACGAAAGTTTGAGGCTATTAGATCTTCTGATTTGTTACAACTGATCCACACAGACATATGTGAACGTTTTCCCACACTTTAATGAGGTGGACAACATTACTTCATCAATTTTATAGATGATTTTTCTTAATATGCCTACATATACCTGATTCATCGGAAGTCTAAGGCACTTGATACGTTCAAGATATTTAAAACAGAAGTTGAGAAACAGACTGATAAGAAAATTAAAGCCATTAGATCAGACCGTGGAGGAGAATACTATGGGAAGATGGATTCTGATGACATTAATCATGAAAACTTTGCTCAATACTTAAGGGAATATGGGATTGTTCTTCAGTACACTTCGCCCGGTACCTCGCAACAAAATGGTGTCTCCGAGAGGAGAAATCGTACTTATCAGGAGGTCATTCATAGCATGATGAGCTTCTCGAATCTTCCTGAAAGTTTTTGGGGAGAAGCTCTCAAAACCACAATTTATATTCTTAATCGAGTGTCATGCAAAGCTGCTCTGGAAACACCTTACAAACTTTGGACTGGCTGCAAACCAAGTCTTAAACATCTGCATGTGTGGGGTGTTTAGCAGAAGGGAGACTTTATAATCCAAACTTAAAGAAGCTTGATCCACGCACCGTCACATGTTACTTCATCGATTTCCCCGAGCGCACTTGATCATATAGGTTATATTGCCCATCTCGATCATTGGAGATCGTAGAGACCTCCAATGTCAAGTTCATTGAGGATAGTTTCATCAGTGGGAGTCAAAAGCAAAGGAAGATTATTTTGGAAAAAAATACTCATGTTACGCCTCTCGTTCCTATTGGAACAACTATACATGTTCCTATCCCTATGCCTAATCCTATATTTCACCTTGAGGGATCTGTGATACCCAATGATTCTCCCAATGCCGAAACTTTCAGTGCTCCTCCTCCTCTTAAAGGGCCACCGATTACTTTAAGGAGATCCTCTCGAGATCGTAGATCTGCGATACCCAATAATTATGAAGTCTATCTGTAAGAAAATAATGATGTTGACCTGGACACCAATGATCCTTCCTCTTTCTCTCAAGTCATAAAAAATGATAAATCTCAACACTGGCAGGAGGGCATGAGAGAAGAGTTGCAATCTATGAAAATGAATGATGTCTGGGACCTTGTGATTCTTTCAGAAGGTTGCAAGGCGATCAAATGCAGATGAGTTTACAAAGTTAAAAGGGACTCTGAAGGCAATAAAGCCAGCCAAAGGGTTCACTCGGAGACTGGAAATTGATTTCAATGAGACATACTCTCTTGTCTCGTCCAAGAACTCTCTTTGAATAATTCTAACGATTCTAGCACACTATGACTTAGAATTACCTCAGATGGATGTAAGGACGGCTTTCCTCAACGGTAATTTGGAAGAAGAGATCTATATGTCTCAACCTGAGGGTTTTGATATGCAGGGTCAAGAGGATCATGTGTGCAAGCTAAAGAAGTCCATTTATGATCTGAAGCAAGCTCCGAGACAATGGTACTTAAAGTTTGATCAAGTTGTTGTGGAATATGGCTTTCAAGAAAATGCCATGGATAGGTGCATTTATATTAAGAAGTCAAAAGATTGTTTCATCATTTTAGTGCTATATGTTGATGACATACTCCTAGCGAGTAATGACATTCATCTTCTATACGAAACAAAATATTTTCTATCCAACCGTTTTGACATGAAGGATATGGGGAATGTACAATACATTCTGGGAATTAAGATCAACAGGCAACGGGGAGCTGGGCTCTTAAGATTATCTCAGAGAGCCTACATCGACAAGGTCCTCAAACGATTCAAAATGGAGAACTGTAATCCTTCCAGTACTCAAATGGTTAAGGGTGATCTCTTAGTGAAGATCAATGCCCTAAAAATGATAATGAGAGAAAGAGAGTGGATCTGACTATATATGCTTTTGCAGTAGAAACCTTATGTATACTATGACTTGTATACGACCCGACATCAGCTTTATCGTTGGGTGCTCGGGAGGTTTAAGCTAAATCTTGATTTTGCTCATTTGGTAGCTGTAAAAAAGGTATTGCGATATTTGCAAAGAACCAAGGACCACATGCTTGTATACAAAAGATCAAATGAACTTGAAGTTGTTGGCTATAGTGATTCTAGCTATGCAGGGTGTGATCGATCTTGCAAATCTACTTCGGGTTTCATTTTCCAACTCGCCCATGGAGCTATTACTTGGAGAAGCTCCAAACAGACTATAACATCGGATTCCACTATGTTCGCAAAGTTCATTGGATGCTATGAGGCAACCAAGCATGCCATTTGGTTAAAGAGCTTCATTAGTGAGTTGAGTGTTGTAGATTCCATTCATAAGCCCTTGAGAATTTATTGTGATAACAAAGCTGTCATTGATTTCATTAAGAGCGTGAGACGAATCAAAAGCAATAGGCACATTGAGGTCAAATATATGATGGTGTTGGAAAAGGTTCGTGAAGGAGTCATTAAGATCCCTCATCTGCCCTTTGAGGAAATGATTGTTGACCCACTCACAAAGGGACTTCAACCAAAAGATTTTAGAGCGCACGTGATCCGGATGGGAGTGTTAGAAGCACTCGAGTATATTGATTGAGTTAGAGCTCCTCCCACAATATTTATTCTATTATATTTTATTGTCGACACTCTTTGCATCTTTGATTATCATTTGATGTATGTCTTTCTTTTGACTCCATGTTATCATTATTATCATTATTAGTATACGCAATGTTAGCTTGAGAGCATAAGTATTCAAATAAAGAAGCTTGGGCTATTGTGATTAGGCAACACGGTCGTATAACCTTTATCCTGATAGTTGGGTGATGATTTTCACATGACATGCTGTAAGATATTAGGATGACATACCTTAGAGTATGAAGCTGGACGAATGTTGGTATGCATACAAGTGATTGCATTAAAGTGTGCATATACTGGTGTTACAAAACTACAAATAATACTCTTTGGCTCATTAACTACAATAATCCTTGTGACCATGGAACTACCTTAATGTCAATTGTTAAATATGATACATTATAGACATCCATGATCCATTATTAAAGTTATTTTTTGAACTTGAGAGGATGTTGTATTGTATCAAGTTCTTTGAAAGTCAATGATTTTATAAATTTATAAGGATAGTCATCCGCTTTTCAAAAGGACCAATTCATGAAATTATTTTAAAAATAATATTTTGGTAGTGTGTGGATCAAGTGGGAGATTGTTGAGTTTTTGTGACCTACACACTAACCTCTTTTCAATTTATTGCTAAAACTTGAATTGGTCAGATTTTTTATACTTTGCACAATAGGAATCACCATGCAATCTTAGTGGAATTCCTTACTAATCTTATAGGATTGTGGTGATCTCTTTTATGGAAGTGACACATCTTATAGATTTAGATTCATTGATGGGCTAGAAAACAAATCACTGTCTATATAAAGAGGACAGTGTCCTCTCTTTAAAATAGAAATAGAAAGGAAGAGAGGTGATTTGTCCTAAGAGTTTTGATCTTGTATGGAGGAGTTACTGATCAAGCTCGCCTTCGCGATCATCTAGTCAAGTAAGTAAGATTTGTCTTACTAGATAATTATCATATTTCATATGTTGATCAAATGATTCAAGTCTAGATTATGGTTATTTGTTTAAGATTTCTAACAATCTATTCTAAATCTAGATTGGGAACAGTATGATTACATTATACATGCTCTTCAATTTTCATAAGTTTCGTTTAAACTTTAAAGCAGTGAACAACTAGTGATTTTATATTTCAAGGTAGCTTAATTCACGCCTATTGAATTACTAAGGGTACTTATGCTGAAATCATTGACTGCTTTCATTCAAATATTGGAGATTGTCTTTTTGTTCGAATGTTCCACACAATGGATATATTTTGAGACCATAGGTGTACCATTAGGCTCAATTTTTTATTCGAAGTGGCATTGTCACAGTCCGAATTTTCGCACTCAGAAATCTGTGCCATCAGGATCATATTCTGGATGATCATCGAGAAAAATCACAGAGTGTCTGCTCGTCTAGCGAAAATCAAAGCAGACACTGTCTAGTAGTGACAGATCGAGTCATCATATATGGCTTTAAAAGAAAGAAAGAATAAACAATACATATATATAAGATAAAAGAATATGCATTCTCCAAAAAGGAACTAAAAAGAACCACTAGTGATGGACATCCATCACCCAAAATAATAGTTCCTAATAGTGGTTCCAACAGAATGTATATAAAAACAAGTAATACAATTTCTATAATAATAAGTACAGACGGTGGCCACCAGGCACACAAATAATCCAGAATTCAGTATAAAAACTAAAAAGTACAAACTAATACCCAGACAGCTAATGGAACTCGTCAGCTGGGGTATCGGTATCCTCCTCCTCCTCAACCTCAGCCTCTGGATCAGGCTGCTAGTCAGGATCACTCTCTGTATCGGAAGCTCTAGCCTCAGAACCTATTAATGTTATAGAAAACAGGGTGAGCTACATCTAAGCTCAGTAGAAGAATTACAGCTAAAATTGTATTTTAAATGTAAGACATGATTTGCAGGCAATATCTCAAAACAGATAATCAAATCAGAATATGCAGACAGAATAAATCAGATGACATGTACTGAGTTTTTAAAAAATAAAACAGATGCTATTAGTATATAATCTGTGGCTTAAATCATGCATATTTCTAACTTAAAAAACTCCCGTGACTATATAGCACGTGGTAATCAGGTGTATGCCGATAGAAAACTCCAATCAATCGTCATTCATATGAACAATTTTCAGATTGCAACAATGCCTCATCTATGGAGTGCAATTGTGCCGAGGGATTATCAAAGCAGATGCACAATTGTCCCAGAGCACGGATATACCGCCGAGTCGATAGGGATCATCTGGATTAAATATTTAAAATCACATACACACATATGACCTCAAGAATCAGATATCAAAAATCAGAAACAGGTTTCAGAATACAGAAATCAGAATGCAAGAATTAGAGATGACAGAGATTGATTGATATGCAAACATACTTTTAAATAAGAAAATCAGGATACAGATGTGAAGGAATCATGAAATCATATTCAGATATATTTTTAAGTTAGATTTCCTCTACCTCTTTATAAGCAAATTCAAAGCTTTTCAAAGCATCATGGTCTGATCCTAAACCACAGACATAGTACACTAAGTATCAGACATGTCAGGATACTAACTAGCACAGTGCCCAGTAGTGTTTTGTCCACAAAACTAAAACAGCTGAAAAATAAGGGTGATTGATCGATCAATGTCCTTGCTTGATCGATCAATCCATCACCCTGATTGATCAATGACCTCATTGATCGATCAATCGTTCAATTAACTTACAGGTATTTAAGGGGATTTGATCGATCAACACCCTTGTTTGATTGATCAATCTTTCATTTGATCGATCAATGCCTTCATTTACTTTCCATGTGACAGAAGGAAACTGATCGATCAACATCCCTGTTCGATCGATCAATTCACAACTTTGATCGATCAATCTTTCATTTGATTGATCAATGCCTTTCTTCATTTCACAAATAACAGATGGGGTTTTGATCGATCAATCTTCCCCATTGATCGATCAATCCATAAATTTGATTGATTAATGCCTGCATTTGATCGATCAATCCTTAAAAAAATTTAAATTTAAATTTCCTACTCACTGTTCCCAAACTTTTCTTATACAATTTGATCGATCAATGTCTAAATTTGATCAATCAATATTCCTCATTGATCGATCAATATTCTCTAAATTAATCGATCACCTCACTGTGATCGATCAATTTCTCATATTGATCGATCAATATCATTTGATCGATCAATCTTCAGAATTGATCGATCAAACACCAATTTGATCGATCAATGCCCATCGGGCACTGAACTTCTAGAAACATGCTCCACTGTCCTTATTAACTCCTTATACAAATTGATCGATCAATTTTTAACCTTGATCGATCAATTCACTGTCTTGATCGATCAATAATGACAGTTTTCTGTCATTAATGGCGGTCACTTGTTTTGACCCATTTTGACCTTTAACCCTTAATGGTTTCTATCAACCATGCCTACACATCCATTTACACATTTATAAGGTTTAAACCTTAACAACTTTAATCTAAAAACTCACCTATTCAAAGGCCCTTTCGAGTTCTCGGCAGACGCAATCTGAAAGAGGGTTTCGGATGTAAAATCTCATATTCGTCGTCGTCGCAATCCGGAATAGCAGGTGCTTAATTGGCTCCGTCTCAATACACAGTAACAACGCACATTCTTGCAAAACAGATTGGCATAACGACGTCGGTTCCACGCTCACCAATTGAGCAATCACTATCCTAGGTCTCTCTCTCTCTCTCTCTCTCTCTCTCTCTCTCTACTGTGATTTCTCAAAGCAACCACCTAAAAATCATAACCTAGTTGAATTTCTCAGGACAAGCAATAAGAGGAAGATGCAAAGTGGGTATAAAATCCTTCTTCCTTCTCTTATAAGCTAAGAAACTGAAATATTCAGTTTTCTCCTAAACTTAAGCTCCGATGTGGAGCGCCTACACAGCTTCTACGGCGTACTATGTCTCATCAGGGCTTAACATGACTTGGACTTATACAAAAAGTGACACATGACTTCATTTAACTACGAATTAATATTATTTCTAATAATATTAATTTAAAATTTTAAATTTATCTCGATTTTTATTTCGGACACGCTTATCGAAGCAGTCGAGTTCTGTTCAAAATTTTAGGATCGTTACAGGCATACATCCCAAAAAAAGTGGACGATCCATTATGTAGAAGATTGGAATAAAAACCGACCGTTTGATGGTATGCCCATCGTCTCAAGATCTTTGTGTGGTAAGATTCAAACAAAAATCAATCTTCATCATCTAATAGTCAATGATTTTCAGCATGTGCCCTCAATAATTCTGTAGCTATTCTAATTTTTTTTAATCATAGACTAACAGTTCAGTTGTTAAACTGATAATAATATTAAAAAAAGGGACTAACTCTTCTGACCGTCATTTAAACATCAAATGGCGTTTAAACGATCTTACACAATTTGTTGGCTTATGATCTTGAAAATCCATATCGTCAAAAGGAATATATCATCACTTGAAGGGTTATGGTCATGGATCAAAATATCGTTCGATACCGATACGTATCGGTATCAGACTTAGACGATACAGTACATTGAATGTACCGTATCGCCATTTTGTATGTAGATGCCCAGACGATGCATTCAATGTATCGTTCGGTATTTTACTATTCCGATACGTATCGTCTGATACGTATTGGTTTTAAGCTCGGACGATATGCATCCGATATCCAAAATTTTGACCCATGATTATGATTCCAAAAATAATACTTTTTGGGAGTTTCGAACCATCCGATCTGTGGACTCTAATACCAACGGTTCTCAAATTTTATAGTTGATATTAACTGATGGGATAATTTATATCCACTTTAAAGCATGATTTTTTGGCTGGACATGTTCCAACAATAGATTCCTACTTGCGAAATTTAGATTAATTTTAAAGGTGTGCTACACGGCAAAATGATAAATCACGATTTATTGGTGTCAGATAAAAAGTGATATTTTAATGATGTAAGATCATTTAAACGCGAGTTGATGTTTAAATGTAAGTTTGGAACAGTATCCCTAGAAAAATATGAGCATTTGGATTGGAATGGTGTGCTGGTATTAGAAACCGCCAATTATAAAAGTTAAAATCATCTTTCACCCCAAGTACGAGACACGTCCCCATTGATCGAAGACGAAGGGAACGGTGGATATCGTGTACACGTGTTTTTCTCCTTTGACCGAGCTTGCTTCTAGAAAACCGCATCTTTACGTCTTCATCTCCCTTCTTTCCGACCTGAATTCCGTGGGCAAGCAGAGTAGGGCCAACCTCCCTCTTTCTCACTTCTTTTTCTGAACTTCCAAGTAACGCAATGGAGCGAGAAAAAGGATTACGTGGCGACTTATTATTGGCTACTCAACTTCTCCATATTTTGTTCAAGGAATTAATAATTAATACTTTAATAGCACAACGTCTCTTAAATCTTGATCACGTTTTCCATTCTATATGCAATACAACTAAGCTTTTACCTTTCTCCCATTGAAGAAGCCGTTGTCTTCTTCTACCTTTCATCTTCTTCTCTTTTCATATATATATTAATTTCAGGGTATCCTACCGACAGAAAACATAGCTCCCTCCCACTCACTGCCGCTAAATAAATCACACAGTGGTTATTCCGCAATCTATCACCGTTGATTTGGCTGTTAGGACGTTCTTAGATGTGCTAGCTTTATGATATGCATCAACTTTATTGAATATAAAGCCCTCTCATCTAACTCCGTCAAAAGAATACATGTAATATCAAAAGATTAAATTAAGAATACTTATATTTGCAATTGATGCTTCTCTCTCCACAGCATGAGGTTTCCATCATTAAAATAGTTGATTGCCTAAAATCTTCGATATAATAGATCTTGAGATCAGTCCACTTATCATACGGTCAGTTAGTGTTGGTTCCACGTGAACACATCCTCAAAAGCAATTGTGATAATGGGTGTATTATGAGAAGGGTTCTCAAGTTACTTTTAGAGATGCGTGCCACATGGAATCAATTCCTGATGGTTTAATAGATGAGCTATGATCTCAAGATCTACTTTGTATGGAAGATGGGGACCAAAAACAAATCTCCTTCATCAGATTCTAGGCAATGAATGATTTTAACAGTAGAAACCTCGGGCTGCAGAAATTGAATCTTCAGTTGCAAATAGCCGTGCCCTTAAATTAATATATATATCTTGTGAATGCGTATGCGCCCTAAAGATATTTCTTGGAAAGACTATAATAAAAGAATTAATCTAGACAGGCATCTAGCTCGACCTTTCTTTTGTTCTTTTTCCTGGCGTTAGGCCATGGAATT
Organism: Chloranthus sessilifolius; assembly: GCA_021018995.1. Classification (NCBI taxonomy): domain Eukaryota; kingdom Viridiplantae; phylum Streptophyta; class Magnoliopsida; order Chloranthales; family Chloranthaceae; genus Chloranthus; species Chloranthus sessilifolius. The sequence goes on from CM037590.1 coordinate 12,419,606, forward strand.
GTACATCCAAATTAAATCGCATTTTAGATACCAAATCATTTTAAGACTTTCACAGGTTTTTAAGAGCCCTAAAATCTGCACATTTCGACTTTGAAGAGATTGATGGGTGTGGGAGGTTATTTATTTATTTTTCTTCTTGATAATCTGGGTATTCGGGCTTCATAAAGCACCCACCTAATCCAAAGGTACATGCGCACCCAAATTCAGTACATGTCCTGTCAGCATAGGATATAAATCTCTAGGATGGCCTCAAGAGGGGGAAGGGGATTTGAACTCCGGTCTCTGCCTTTGGAATTAGGAACTTAGACAGCTCACTAACTCCTTGAGATTTGGTGTGGGAGGTTATTCATAAACCTACTAACCTTACCATATCAAAATAATAGTGGGGATATATAGTGGGCTCTTACTGACATTCAAACACCCAGTTGGTTTCAAATGTTCATATGCCCTTAGAGCACACTTAAAATGTCATGTGACAAATATTTGTCATCAATCTAAATTAGTCTAATTGTTAGTGCATCATTAATATTTGCTTGTCTCATACAAAGAATCACACCTTTAAGTGGATGCTATCCATCTTATCATTGAACTATAATATCCATCTTTGAAAATGAAAAACAACGATTAATATTTTGAGTGCACAAATCAAATGGCTAAAATCTCCTCAAAATTATGATTTTCGGACACTTTGATGATTTGCATTGCTCACATCTTACACTTTTAATGATGTATGATCATTTAAACACTAAAATGATGTTTAACTGACAGCCATTGGGTCGGGTCCACTTAAGTGGATTAGCTCATAACCATCATTGGCTGCACCATATTCATAAAATAAACTTCCAAACTAAGTATATTTTAAATTTTAAATTAGTAACACCAACTTTTATTTGAAAAATATAATAAAATAAACAAAGAAAGGAAGCAGGGTTAGTGGGTGTTGGAGCCTTTTCAAAAAGTAGGTTGAAGGGCTCCACCATCCCCCCAGCTCCTCGTCCTCTGTTCTCCATCAGCCCTTTAATCTATTGTCTTCACTTCTCCACCTTTTCTATAAATTTTTCACATATGGCCTGCCCATCCCTCTCATATAGGGTTCTCTTTTCTTCTGCGAGGTCCCAAACCTCGCAGAAACGAAGAAGCCAGTTTAACCACGCGTCATTTGGTACCTACCAATTCAAATTTCTAGCTATCTAATTTAACATTCCACTTTTATTTTGTGGCTTTCCATCTCAACTTCTTCTTCTTCTTCTTCTTCTTCTTCTTCTTCTTCTAGATCTTAACATGGAGGTGCATTCTTCGGTAAATTCTGCGGTAGGCAAGAGGCTATGGAATTTCTTACGGGTCGCGTTCTTTATGATGAGAAAGGGTCTTATTTCGAAGCGAAAGTTGATCATGGACTTGAATTTGATGATGAAAAGAGGAAAATTTCTTAGGAAGACTCTAGGAAATAATATGTTCCATCACTCGAGAAGCCGAGCACGTGGCTTTGGTATACAGGACTACGAATTCTCATGTGCCAATAGCCCCAACCCTGTTTTTTTTAATGTGTCGAAGCGAAAACACCATTATTTCCCCTCCATCCCTCATTTCCCCTGCATCAACCCTCCCGAAGATCCCGAAGAATCCGACGAGAACAAGAAGACGGTCGCCGTGGTCCCGAAAATCGACTACTCACCAGCATATTCCTATAACCTACAGACCGATGCGGCGTCCGAATTAGCCACTGGCGAAAAGATGAGCCCTTTTCAATCACCATTTTCCGTTCGGGTGTCGGAATACTTCTCAGAAGACGAGAACGATGGCAGCGGCAACCATCAGGTAGATGATGAAGCTGAGGAATTCATTAGGAGGTTCTATGAGCAGCTGAGGGTTCAAAGCCGCACTGCATTGCTACAATATCAGGAGATGGAGTACCAGGAGATGCTTGCTCGAGGAACAAGCTAGACTTTCGTCCTAGTTATTATAATATTTTCTTTTTGGATAACTTGGGTGTTCGGGCCTCCTCGTAGTGCACGTGACTAATCCCAAGGACACATGCACACCCCAAGTTAGCACGTGCAGGGTCAGAATGAGATATAAATCCCTAATGTGTGCTGACTGCTGAGGTGGGTGCCTTGCCATCACACTAAATCCCTTGAGGTTTATTATAATATTATTATCATGCATGGCCTTTGGAAATCTACCAGCTTTTTACATGGGAGATAGTTTGATTATTAGAGTTTGTTTTGTTTTAGTGATCTATTTTGTGTCATCTGCATTCCATGTAAATCTAAATAAATTGGTGTCGTCACCTAAGTTGTTTGCATGGGCTGCCTTTTTTAATGTGACCCCCTCAGTGGTTTGGTTTCGTTTCGTTTGAGCCTTTTGAATTCAAATGATGTTTCTCTTTTTTAATGTCCTTTTTTTATATATTTATTATAAAAATTAAAGATCTACGAGGCCAACGGCTAACAGCTAACTCAGCCGATCATGTCAGGTTCAAAATCTGGTCGGGTTCAGATTCTGGGTTCTTGACTCCCCCTGTAGGGAAACCCTAATTTAGCTTAACCATAGTAACCAAGTTCGGACTCTGAGCTATCAACAAAAAAAATAAAGGGTTTGGATTCAGCAATTGCTGGATACGGTATAAGGTTGGTTTAATTTTATAAATTAGGGAAAGATTTAGAGAAATTTTTTTTTTTAAAATTCATGGTATAAGTAGTCCGCAAGCATTAACAATTTAACATCATAAAAACAATAGGTATGATTAAAGTATATACTACAACAACAAAAAATTTTAAAAAAAGGAAATTATAAATTGTGAAGAATTCAAGAAAATTTAAAAAAACAACAAATCAAGCAAATGTTCTTCCAAAAGTTCAACAGACCACCTATTTGAAGAATTATTTTTTTTTTATTTTGATTAGTTCAGAGAATTTTGAAAAACTGACATAAGGTTTTGCTAATCGGGTCATTCCTAGTTTACGTTGCAGGTAAATATAATCGGTGATGAGGTTAGGCTTAAGGCTGAAGGTTAAATGGGTTGGATTGACACCAACCTATACCTTTTGCAGTCAAACACACTTCAAAAATAAATGATAGAAAATATGGCAATAAAAAATATACACAACAAGCAAAACGCAAACACAAAATTTCCCTGATTTGGTAATTTGCCTATGTCCATGGATGATGCTGAGTCTTTTCATCAATATGTGAAAACTAGGGTTACAAATCTCTCAAGTCTTACCTCATTCAATATAGAAATTGAGTATAGTTCAATATAACTCTAATCTATAATTAGAGTTTATATCTAATATAAAGTATAACCGCCCAACATTAAATATGACAAAGATACCCTTAGTAACACTAGAAAAAATTGGCTCAAAGTTGTGGATGAGTGGACAGTCCAATCTATTGATCAATACCGTCAACGGAATTTAAGTCATCATCATTATCATCATCATCACAGCCTTATCCCATTTACTACGCGAAGGTATTCCAATTTTAGGAATAAATTCATGTAATGGTTGATATCCTTCTATTAAAACAAGAATTGGATTCATTCTTGAAAAAAAAAAACCATTCACACCACTGACATCATTATGTTATAAACAGTTTAGGGGATCTAAAGATATCATGCTCCATTGTTTAGTTTTACTTTTTTATGGGGATGGTGGCTATGATCAAGGATCAAAATTTCGGTCGAAATGACCAAAATTTCGGTCCAAATTATCGGTTTCGGTTCCCACCGAAACAAAATTTTGGATCGAAATTTCGGTCACTTTTGCTTGGAGATCAAAATTTCTGCCCAATTTTCAGATTTCGACCAAGTTATCGGATTTCGATTTTGGTTTCGGTCATGCCCGAAACCGAAATTTTGGCCAAAATTTTGATACTTAGCTAGTTGGCAGCAATACGGCTGTCAATTCATCATACAGCATATGGAGGTCTCTTTGCTGGTGAACGACCTGGTCATCGGCGCACGGTTTACCATGTGCGACATAAAGAAACATGTAGATCCATGGGCTCCTAAAGTTTGTGGTTAATACTTAATACTATTCGTATTAGCTGCCATATATTTCTGTGATACATGGCCCTTTGAAATCTGCCAGCTTTATACATAGGGGATGGTTTGACTATTTATTCATAAATAAATAAATAAATGGTTTGAATATGTATTCATATAAAAATAAAAAGATGGTTTGCCTATTTGAGTTTGTTTTGTTTTCATGATCTCCAATTGCATATGAATTCATATTCGGCAAGTCCGGATTCGCCAATAATTTGGCGAGGTTAACAGTTAAAAACATCCAATAAAATCTGATAAGTTCAGGAAAATATTTGAACTAAAAATCCAAGAGAAAAAAATAATATAGAAAAACTAAGATTTAAAAGTATATATTTTGTTTGAAAAAATCAGAAATTATTCGTAAAAAATTCATGAATTTTTTAAAATTCATAAATAATTCATAGAATTTTAAAATTCGACAATTTTTGTGACTATGTCTGCATTCTTTTAATGTGACACTTCACAATGGTTTGGTTCATGGGTTAAATCCGATACGTCGTATCGGACGATCTGTCTATCGTGATGCGTCAGACGATACATTGAATGTATCGTTCGATACATTCAATACATTTGAATGTATCGAACGATACATTCAATGTATCGTTCGAGTCCAAAACCGATACGTATCGTCCGATACGTATCGGTATCGGACGATATTTTGATCCATGGTTTGGTTTGCTTTGAATGGCGCTTGCCTACCAATTGATGTACTTTTTTTTTTTTTTTTACGCCCATAGCATAAATTTACAACTGAAGATCCTTTTTGTGCAAGTGATGGTTTCACCGCTAACACTAATAATTGCCTTGAATAAGATGATGGTGATCGTTTTCATCTCCAATCTTTCACACAAAAGATCTTGAGATTATGGCTTACCTATCACATGGTCAGCTGTTGATTCCACATGGCACGCATCCATGATCACGGTGTACCATAAGAAAGGTTTTTGGGTCACTATGGGGATGAGTGCCACATGGAATCAACACTTGACTGTGTGATAGGTGGGCCATGATCTCAAGATCTACCGTGTGAAAGATTATTGCGTTAACGATGGAACCATTAGTTGAACGGAAAGAACCTTCCTTTGTAAATACGGGTATCCTTTTTAAGCTTTTGTTACTTTCTTTCGATTGATGATGTAAGGAAGAACAGCGGCTAGCCGAACAGGCGGAATCCGGTTGAAAACCCAATTTGGCCTAACTTGACTTGAGGATTTGCTAATCATGTCAAGTCAGGTGAGGTTTGAGTTGAAGCTGAACATAGTCGGTTCAAGTTGGGTTCAGTTTGACGGTTAATTGTTGGATCGGATTGATACCAACCCCTTTCCAGCCCTACCAATTCAAAGTAGGCGAGGCAATGGGCCAGGCTTGGGCTTCAAAATTCTACTCTAAATGGGCCATGATTGGGACCACTGACGAGTATATAAAATCCAAGCCTAAGCCCGGCCCATTGCCACCCTTCTTTCGAAGGTAAAGAAAACCTTTTACTGTTGTTTTAACAAAAGGGCTCATTTTTAATGCAAAACTGCAAGGACAAAAATTTTCTAAGCATTGTTGCCAAATCTGTTAAACTGCATTAACAATTGAATTGGCGTATCATTCGTAAAAGTAATTCCTCTGAAGCAGGGAAATCTCTGGGAGACTCCCAAGACGAAGAGTCGCCATTCAGATTTTCAGACAACCTGATTGGCCCAGAGCGCCGATGCGTAGGTAACCGAGCCGTGTGCCTAATATCTGCTGCCTCATTGGAATCTCTAGAATAGACGAGAAGTAAAAGAAAAGAAAAAGAAAAAGGAAATTTGTGGAGTAAACGCTCGTGGGCGCGCTGACACTTTGACCGATATTGTATTTTCTTGGGCTTCGTTCTTGGAAAAGAAGACTAATGAAGCTTAACTCTCAAGTTTTCCCAAATAGAGGTAACCTGGTTAGGACTCTCAATGGACCGGGCCAGCCTAAATTTTGGCTCGCACCCGACCTGAAAAATAGGGGCTTTTTTTATGTGTAAACCTGGCTCAGGATCGGACTGGGTCGAGCATTCTCCGATCCGTATTGATTCAGGCCGGGTTTGGATCTAAAGCTCAAAATGGGGCCCAAATCCAGCCCAAATGTATATCTATATATATATATATATATATATATATATATATATATATATATATATATATATATATATACTAGTAAAAAAAGCACGTGCATTGCACGCATAATTGCATTTACGAAAACAGCTACCTTTTTTTCCAATATTTAATAGAAAGGGATTATTGACTTTCAGTATATATTACATAATTGAAAATGTAGAAAAAGAAAAAAAAAGTGATGAGAAGCACCGATTAGTCTCCAGACTTGAACCCGCATTTTCACACTATAGCCCGAGCCTTTTTACTATCGCACCAAGCAAAAAGGACAAGCTCTAAATATTTGATAATCTGATTCAGATATGAAAATTGGGATCAATCCACAGGCATTGAAGAGGTTCCTGGACCCTAAGGATCTTATTACTTATGACTGATTAATTGAAGTATTCACATGCCCAACAAGAATTTAACCAATCCTTTAGATAGAGCAGCTTTACACCCTTCCATAAAAAAACATCATAATAGTCTCACCCTTGCATAAAAAACTAAGAACAAAGTACAAGAGAAACCAGCATGGAGCTTCGGCACCTCCATCACACCCCTGGCCACAACCAATCCCAAATTGACATGAAAAAATATATAGCCAAAAATATGATGATGACTAAGCAGTTTGGCAAAGTTGGCTCAGGTTGGTCAGCCGAAGTATTGAGACTACAACTCTTTGAAACATTTTTTGTTTGCAACACAACGACCAAGAAAATTCTGGATAAATTTGACAATTCTAGATTGAGTTAGCAAGTGGAGTTCAAGCTTTGAATCTTATTTTGGCTTAGCTCTAGCGCCAGTTTATTGTGCCCACGCAACTAGCCAAATACATACGATTTGATTTCTACGGTAATTTCTCCATGGAAATCCAAAACCACGAAACAAGCATACTAAAGAAACAAACTGATGCTTGACAGATACCTATCTACCCCATACATAAAGATCATAACTAAATTAAAAAGAGTACAGAACTTGCCTGAAGTTCACTGCTCAGATTAGAAGAATTCCTTGAATCACTCCCCAATTTCTTTAAGGGCAGCACATTGACTCAACGATATATGATGATTGCATCATGCATACAAGTATAACAGCCATTGACAAGAAATATTTATATATAACTCCGACTTCAATGAAATGATAGCACAACATGCAACACTGAGAAATTCTCCAATTCTAAAAAATCATAATTTCTAAGATAATTTTCATTACTTTTAAGGAACCATTGCAAACCCATTATTTTTGCTATCTCAAAGAATTTATTTACTCCTACAGAGCGAAAACTACATAAATTAAGTTACAGTTATATCAAACCTCTGAAATTTTATAGATTTCAAACGCATTCTCTACTCTTATACGGCCATCACTTTCGTCAGCCTTTATATAAATTCTAAGAAAATATACAGTAAACAAGGGCCATCACTGAAAAGCTAAGAGAAGAAAAGCATTTCATGAATTACCATAACTCAGGTATTTTCAGGAACCAATCACTCAACACACATTCTTCGGAATATTAAGTTTTTTCTTACATTCAAAAGGAGAAATCTTTTTGGACATAAGGTTTCTTGAAAATCACAATAGACAAATGTATTGGTCTCCAACTCTGCACCTTGGCAGAACATGAACGTATGAAACTTTATCCATGCATACAAAATAATCTAAAGGAAAAGAAAATAAAAATGTATAGTTACCCAACTCTAAAACTATTTTGTGTGTAAAAGAAGTTTTTAATTAAAAAAATAAGTGTTGTGAAAAGAATCAAACAAGATGAAGGGATATGGAAAATCATTTTATAAAATTTTCTTCTTGCTCCATTTGGTATTGTGCGCAGAGACTACTATTATTTGGCTGTTTGGAAATTTTGAGGCATAAGCACCATAAGATACACTGTTGTCATAGAAATTCAACCACTTTGCCACTTGATTCCAACGCTCCTCACTTCCAGTCTTTCTGGTTACAACCTCCTGGGCTCCCTGATACCCGAGCCACTAATATTTAAACACACATATCACAAAATTACATATTAGTCTTGTGAGATGTGTGTTTGCATTTTAGTGTCTTAAGTATCAGAGAGTTCATGAGGTTGGGGCAAAAAAGACTTGAAATGAGGCACGATGGAATCAAGTTGCAAAGAGGATGAATTTCTGTAACAACAGTGGATCTTATGTGTCCATACATTAAACTTTCCAAACATCCAAAGAATCTTAGTCTTTGCGCACAAGACCAAATGGAGCAAGAACAAAACTTTATAAACTGATCTTCCATGTCCCCTCATCTTGTTTTGATTCTTTTCACAACACTTCTTTAACAACTTCCTTTACACACAAAATAGTAGTTTTTATTGGGTGTTTAAGTCCGCTCGAATTGGTATATTTTTGTTTCTTTTACACAGAAAATTGTTTAGTGTTGGGTAACCATTTTAATTTTTACGAGTATGTCCTTGATCAAGTTAGATTCTCCAAAGAATGAGTCATTTTATAAAATGGATGTATTTTCCACAGTTGGAGTTAGAATCCAACTACAATACCACGAAACTGGGCTTAAGACCCTGATTTTTAGCATCGCTAGGGCTCCAATTGTAACAGACCACCATCCAATTGAAACTTACCAAATTGAGGATTAAATTTTAGCTTTCTTCAGGATTTGGCCCGAACCGTTCGGCAGATTCCCATGCGTTACGCACCCGTTCGCCACTTTATTCTCAACTCTTTTAATAGGCAAGCTGATCAGGATCATGACTTTGTAGCAGACCAACATCCACTTGAACTTCAAGCTTCATCCCCTAAATATAAACACTGGGGAAGGGATTATATACAAGACCACTATTTTATTTGAATTGTATAAACTAAGAATGCATTGAACAGTAATATATATATATATATATATATATATATATATATATATATATATATATATATATATATTTAAATGCAAGCATTACATATAAATATACACCGTTAACTTTTCTGCAATTTACCTCGTACAACATTGGAGCCAAGGTCCTACAGGCCTCCAATTAAGTGTTCATAGTATGCTAGTCTCCATTCACAAAAGATGTGCACTGCACTGAAGACATCTGTGCTCAAGGAATCCACCAGGAAGAAAAAAACCTTAACAATTCCGGTCGGATCAAGAAATTGTACAGTGAGGAATTTGGATACTATTCCTGTTTCATAATGGTGCTCTACCTGACTTCAGAAACAGGAGAAGAAACGTTCCTAAAACATATACTAGAACAATGTCAAAACACAAAACAGATTTATGTCTGACAAAGGGCAAGTGCAAGACACCGGAAATTGCGTCCAGAACTATTGAGAAAAGGTTCACATGAAAAAAACCGCTCCATGATCTTTCGCTATGCCTAAAAAGTGTCTGTAGAAGTGTCTCTTGATTTAGATAGTCTTTTGTCCGGATTTTAGGAACATGTGTGCAGAAATATACCTGATTTTCTGATCATTTGAATGTTTAAGAGAAACAGTTCAATGGTAAAAATCAAAAAATCAATCCCAGAAATAAGAAATTCTTGATGAATGGTAACCAGGTCTGATAAATCGCATCCCAACACTCCGTGGATGCAAAAAATAAGCAAAAAGAGAAAAAACCTATCTACACATACATGATGCATGTTACAGGAACAAAGAAAATATATATATATATATGATTTCCTCTTGAAATACATGATGCATCATAATGTCACATTATCTCTATTTATGGCTCTGAGAAAGCAGAGTGCTCGTCTCACGCATTTCTGCATCCTCTTCTGTTGGGATCTTACTCCAAACAGGGCTTCGTAGGGAAAATAACTTTGTCCGATCAAATGTAGTTCCTCTAAAGCCTGTCATTCTTGAAGACACCATAGGCATTACGAGAACGGAAGATGCACTGATTGAATCCTCGCCCAAACCTAGAGAGAGTGTGCAAGCAGTCTGCAAGGAAACCAGATTTTTTCCCTATTAAAATTTATTAAATTTATACCATTAATAAATTGCATTTTTCCCAGATTCCACAGTACCTTTGCCTTGATCAAAATAGATGTCATCCTTGCCACCATTATTTGCCCAAATGATCTTGTGTTAACTTCTGCTGTCTCTTCAGTTGGCATCTTGACCGCCAGCCTGCAGTTTTACCATGTAAAAGAGATTGAGTTTGACAATCAACTAAAAATAAGCCAAAATCATCGTATTTTGGCAATTTCGAACAAATGGTCACAACTGAAACATTCAAATCCATACAATGGATACACTATTTCTGTAGAACAAATTAACTATATGAGTCAAAAATTGCAAGCCAACAGATTTTTACAATGTCAGGGGCACGATTATGCCCAGAGACGGATCAAGACAGAAGGCATGCTCCATACCTTTTCATATCGGCTGTGATGCTTGGAGATGTGGAAGAAAACAAAGAAGGATCTTTGACTTCACCTCCTGAAATATTTTCAGACATTTAGCTCTAGCCTTTGTCCTCAAGATGGTTTTGCAGACAAAGAAATGACAAGACGCCATATTTGAAATACCTTTTGAGTCATCAGGTGCAAGCAAGCAAATTCCTATGAATACAGACGTCATGCCTAATAGGGACATTGTGGTCCTTAGCGTATCAAAAACCTGTAGAAGGAATCATTTCTAAGCCCACTAGATTTGCATAAAGAAAATTACAGAAGTAAAAAGTAATTGAATCAGATTTCATGGCTACAGGATAACCTGGTATTCTTGGAAGTACACAAATCCGGTACAAATGGAAAAGAAGGTCCAGGCAATCTGAAACATCGGCACAATAAGGATTGCATCGAACAGTGACAACCCTTCATTCAATCTGGCCATCTGTTCAAGCGGAAAATAAAAATTAGAACCAGAGGTGGAAGTGATCAAATTACATTTGCGGAAGTTGGAAAGTCCCCTAAACTGTATCCAAACATAAAGGAATAGGTATAAACCATTACCCAAAACCCAGCTGTACTAAGAAACAACAGAAACATGGAGTACGTAAACCAACTATGCAACTGATAATCGCTGGCCATTGTCAACCTTAGCATGTTGGACCTGGAAATAACGTAAACAAGAAGCACCAGATGCACATTAAAAACAGAAGAAAGGCTACAAGCAAGGTGTCATATGACTCATATCGGTATCAGGTTCGATCCATCTTGGATTGACACTTATCGGCCGATACGGATACGATATCGTCGATACCATATCGGCCGGGTCTTTTTTTTTGGAAAATAAAGTAGAGAGAATATAAAAAATTGGTTGTATCAGTCAGTATCAGCCGATTTGACCAGTATCAGTCCAACACCGATGCATACCAATACCACCCTGATACCTGGGGTGGTACCGGCATTAGTTCTCGACAAAACCAATACGTATCACCAATAAGTTTCGGTATCGGCCGAGTTTGATACCATGGCTACAAGTAACAAGATTTTGTTAAAATATCCTTCTAAACAACCAAACTTACAGTGATTTTGCAAACAACACTGAACATGATCCTACAGCACCAGAAACTGTGGCGTATGAAAAGGGCAGCAACATGTGCCAATATGGACTAAGGTCATGTCCAGAAATAGAAAGCAGATGCTCCCCCCTCCTGAATTTTTCAGTTTTGATTGTCCAGAAGATCCCATTAATGGGTGTCCAACAATGTATCATGGAACCATTAAAAAAATTAGAAAAACTCCTCAGAAGCGGAGCATGCTGGCTATTATCCATCCTATAAACAATATGGTACATGGATAAAATCTACCTGTAAATGGAGTGATTGACTGCAACAATCAACATCAACATTAGGCAGTAAAGTAGGAAAACGAGGCTGCTGTATTTCTCTGCCAATTGCTCTGGTGTATAAACTGTAAAATAGAATAATTGAAGTTTTTTTGTTTTATTTTTCTTTCTTCTACTGAAATGCAATGCATAAATTATTTTTTGGTCTTATTTCCTTTGATAGCATGGAAGCAGTGAATACCGAAAAGTAGGGCTCTCAATGAGCCAAGTTCAAGCTGAGCCAAGGTCAGCTTGAGATCGGCTCTTTTATATTCGAGCCTAAAACTACTCAGCTCAAGCCGATTTCAAGCATAGTAATATGTTACTCTTAATCTATATATCTAAATAGTTAAAACTTCTAGTCTTCTAACTAAAAGTATCTAATCAAAGTATTTCATTTCATAGCAAATTAGCATGATGAGAGCCATAGAGAGGAGATGAGTGTTAGCGATTAGGGTTTGAGCCGATAGATTTAAGTATTTGTAGGTAGATTAGAAAAACAATTTGTTAGTTTACTCAAATATCTTAAACCCTTAACTGATAAATGCTTATAACGTTTAATTTTTAGGATATTTTAGTAATTTAAGTCATAAATATTTAACAATAAATATTATATATCGAGTCGAATCGAGCCGAGCCAAGCTACAGACTACCCAGCTCAGGGTCGGCTCGTTTACAAACGAGCTCTTAACTCATAGCTGGGCTTGGCTAGCGAGCCGAGCGCAAGGTACTAGTGAGTTCGTATTTTCAAGCCGACCTGAGTGAGCTCCCAAGCTGGCTTGGCTTGTTGATAGCCTTACCGAAAAGTGATTAAATCACCAAGTATAGTATAAGATTTCTAATGAGCGTCACTAAGTACAAACATCGGCAATGCATATTATCTTTGAGTGATAGAAATATAAGGCCATTACCAGGAGACTGGTGGTTTCCAAAAGCAACGAGGAATACATTGCCAAAAACAATAAAAGCGGTGGCAACTAGTACCCTGCAAAGGGAGACATCTACAATATTATATTACTTACTTGCAGATGAACTGGGCAGAGCCACTATCTGAAACGAACAATTCTAACTTCAGAAATTACATACTTGACAGTAACCGTCTTGCTCAAGACAAAGTACGCAAATGCAATATTAGAAACAAATTGAATAGATCCGAGTGCTGCAAGAAGTGACTGCAACCAAATTACAGGACAGTAGTTGGACTTTGATTTCAATAATGACTTAATCAAGATAAATAACAGATGCTGCTGAAATAACTTGCGATATGTAAACAATGAATAATGAACAAAAATAAGTTCAGAAACAGATTATGTTATGGAAAAGTCCATTATGACTTATTTAATATTTATTTTAAAGGAACAATTCATTTCTCAAAATTTGACATATCAGACACTTGCCCACCCAGATATCAGGACAAGACGTTAATATGTTTTTCCTTTATTTCACTTTATGGTATTATTTATACACAGATTGTATGACAACATGTAAGCTTTTACATACTTTTCAAACTCATATTTGTATAACAATGAATTTTGTAGAATACTTATATAATTCTACAGACAAGATTCATCACTGGGCATTAGTATATAATTGTACAGACATGTCAACATGTTAGTCAGATACCCAATTCAAAGAATTTTATATATCTATATATATATATATATATATATATATATATATATATATATATATATATAGACAATTTGGGTATCCGGATCTTTGAAAAGCACCCGAATAATCCCAGGGGTACGTGCGCACCCCAAGTTAGCACATGCCGGGTCAGCACACATACACACACGGCGTGTGTGTGTGTGGAAGTGTTACTGCCACACCCATTTATGTTATAGGAACCTCACTTACAGAAATGGGTGTGGCAATAACACTTCCATTATATATATATATATAATGGAAGTGTTACTGCCACACCCATTTATGTTAGTCAGTTAAAGAAATCCCTCTCCCCCTCTAAACTTGTGTGTGTGTACACACACACACACACACACACACACACACACGCACACACACACGCGCACGCACAAAAAAATGGGAGTGTTACTGCCACACCCATTTATGTTATAGCAATCTCACTTTAAGAAATCCCTCTCCGCCTCTAAATTTATGAACACCATCTTTTACCTATTTACCAACACATCAACTTCACCATCTTCTTCACTCTGATCTGCAATCTCCGCGACTGTCAACACGCCGACCCTACCCTTAACCTTCCCGGAAATCTCTTTTATTCCCCAGTGGGGAGATAATTTTATTCACCTCATTTAGGGAGAAGCTAGCCCCTTGGTGAGGGTGTAGATAGGTGGCACGATTTTTATCATAGCATTCGGCCAACTTGGATGGATTATCACTGAATAGTGATATCCTGATATGTCATCTACTGCTTTCACGGGTCGCACTTCAAGAACTCCCCCTGCGGCGCAAGACTTAACGACGCTTCGCTAGGTCGCCTTACTGATAACAATCGTCATGAGGGCGCCCTTGACGCGCTTAACTCAACCTGCTGCGCCACTCGCTGCAACGGCCAACCCATCCGCAGACATCACTCGATACCACCCGCCAGAGGATCGGAACTCCTCCCAACATGGTTGCCTCGCTTCACCCTACCACTCGCTCATCGTGCCCCTTACGACACGCCAATCTGCATCACGCGCTTAACTTGGCCTACTCAAGCTTCACCGCAGTATCGCACTAGTACCGCACCGTCCTAACCAAGCCCGTGCCTCGCGGCCGCTGCGTTCCAATCGAGTCCCACGCAGCTTGTCTTCGTGTGCGCTCAATTACTAGCACGCTGCTCGCCTTTTTAGCCCACATGCCGCCGTGCTTTCAATCGAGTCCCACGCAGCGCTTTTTGGTGTTGTCTCACGAGGTTGCCCACCAGATGCACCGCGACACGTAGTCCGGCCATACATCAACCTCCCTCGGGTTCCACACCGCATCGCTGCGTCGACGTCCTAGGCCCACCCTTTCAGTTTAGGAGACACTTGCGCCCCTCCGCAACGCAAGGCCCCTGCAAAAGGGGAATAGCTCAAGCTCCCTTCCCTATATATATAAGGGTAAAATACCATTCAAATTAATGGCAGAGAACCTCAAACCTATTGGTTTGACATACCGCAACGCCATGCATCGCTAGCCCATTGGCTATGTGTCGCTGTCTGCAGTCACACTGTGACGCCCCGCACACCTCATGCGATCGCAGTCGGCTCGCAGCCATGACCACGCCACGGGCCTACTTGGCCCCATGTCGCGTGCCCTCCTGGCACCACATGTCGTGCCACACGCACCACGCCGCAAGCTCGAGTATTGGCCCCGTCACAGCCCGCCATTGGCTTTGTAACAGCTCTTGAATAGATAATCTTAGCTAGACCATTGTTTGAGGCTGTTTAAGTGAAGAGGCTCTGTTGTAGATAAAATAGGTTTTTAAACGTGTGAAGGTTGAAGTTGCACACAAGGGAAATATGTGCAGAAAATTTCATATACTTGTGCGACTTCACAGGTGATGCGAGAACTGACTTTCCCTGTGAATGAAAGAGGTATAATGAAATCAGCAGTCCATTATTTCCAAGAATTCCCAGAGACATGGATTTGGTATTTAGCATACCATGTGGCCTTGTCTTCAAGCTGGAAATCATCAAAGACTGAATTATCAGCTGATGGAGGTATGCAAGATCGTTGAGGGGTAGAGGTATTCCAAGAGATTGAAGTTAGTGTTCATGAGGAACTTCACTTTTAGCATATGTTGATCATAGTAATCCACTGTGCCCTGTAATCCTCCTCCACTCTCTCCTCTTTTTTGGGAAGGAGATGAGGTAATGTCGCTGGAATAAGAAAAGGAGAAATTTTATTTTATTTTTCATTAATTGGTGGGTAAGTAGAAACAAATGGTGTGTAGTTAGTAATTTGATTAAGTGATGTGGCTGTAAGAAGAAGTGGTGTGGTAGTAACAGTTCTCATACATATACACAAACATATATATAGGAATTTGGGAAAATGCATCCGAATGTATGGCATGAGCCGTGGATTCAAGTGCTAGATCTTGTGCCATGTGGCACATGATCACTAATGGCTCACATTAAGGGTTCAGCCCATCCAGCCATCCCAGAGGGTATTAGGAAGGATAATTATATTTTTTGAACTTTTTGCCCTTCCAATCACAGGTCAAACTTCTTGGTTAGCCACCTAAACATGGTGCATTGAAAATTTTACCTTTGACCTGAAATTCAATGGTGGAAAATCACTAATTATTTTTTAGATAGTAGCTAATCCACCTTGAGCATGTTGCTGTGCACCCCATATGTGTGTGTGTGTGCGCGCGCGTATTGCATTGCCCAGCCATGCAAAATGAATATATGAGATGGTGCAGGAAACAAAAGATGGAGATGGTGCGTACTATGTGAAATGAAAAAACATATGGAAACCATTATGGGAGTCGTTAAAGAAATGTTTTGAAAGAGCCAAAAAAAACATTGAAGCAAAAATATAAAATATACTGGGAAGAATCTGCTAGAGAACGACCCACACACACACGCCCCACCGTCTCACACCCCAAGGTGCACTTGATGAAACAGTTTTTGACCATGTGAGTCATCACAGTGAGTGGTGAAATTTATTTATTTTTTTTATGAATGGAATGTGTGACATGTTTACGATAGAAGTGCTCAAACGGGTGCAAAAGGATTTAGGTTTGGGACAGGTTCAGGGTCAACCTGAGTCTGACCTATTAACCACTTCCCTTGATGTTAAGCCGACCCATTCTGTTAACCTCTAAACCTTGACCTGAACCTGACCTGACCTGTTAACCTCTAAACCATGACCCGATCCCAAAACCAACCTTCAAAAACAAATAAGCCTGACCTGGACCTGACCTGAACCCGACCTGTTAGTTGGACTCGAACCTGAATGTGGACTTGTACCCAACCTGGACCTGACCTGAATCACAGCCTGCTAGTGAAATTTAATTGCATTTTCAGGTCAGGGCCCGACCTGTTAACCACTTTCGGACTTGATCTGGACCTGTTAAAAAATACAATGTATATATTTCTTATAGCAAACAGGTACTGAACCCGACTTATTTCTGTAACAAGTTGAGATTTTCAACACGACCTGACCTGAAAAGTCAACGCTTTTAAACCCGAACCCAACCCGTAGAAGGTCGGGTCTGAAGTACCCCCCAGGATGACCCAAACCTTTTGCATCCCTAGATTCTCATATTCCCATTTCTATTTAGGTATTTCATACTAGATACTAGATTATTTCCTATACATAAAAACCAATAATATTATTTAAAGTATGGGATTGAGCCTGTAGCACAATGGAAGGTTGACAATATTGCAACCTCAAAGTCGCAGGTTCGAGCCCAGCTTACCTATCAATAAAAAAAGAATAATAAATAGAGTATACAGCATGCACGTATGCATATGCATGCAATATTGCAAATAACAAAGCAATATTGCATATTACAATAACATAGTGCTTTGTGCCTTAAACTTGAGGTCAGGCATTCAACCCCAACTCACCTATCAAAACAGATTAACATGGATACCATGTGTATATAAGATCTTACTTTAACACCCTAGCTATGTAATACTTACATATCTTATACAAATGCCATATTGTTATATATTACAATAATATCATATACATATGCAGCGGATCTACTAACACATAAGGATAAATGGCGCTCAACCCATGTCATCTATCAAAAAAGATTGTATACTGTAAGGATACCATATGTATATACGAACTTATATTAACATCATCTATACGTAATACTTATATATCTCATAAAAATGCCATTATTTTGTATTACAATAATATCCTATGCATATGCAGCGGATCTGATAACTCATCAACATATACAATAGTACCTTAGTACAACATCATACATCATCACCATCAACCTTGTCCTGTCTATCTAAGGTAGGCCTTGCAACCCGACTCAACCTTGCCGCCTGACAATCCTCCATGTCGCTTCTCACTACTCTCCAAGCCTTTTTTGGTCTTCCCCTTCTACTTGCGCTTGTATCATTCAATCCTTTGTACAGGGGTTGTTTCATATCTCTAAGAAAGATGCAAAAATCATCCCAAACGACATACCTTAATTATCTCTATTATTGGGGTCTCCCTTAAACTTCCTCTTATATAGGGTTCATAATTCTATCCTTTCTTGAACGTCATATGTAAATGCAATAGTGATATGTTTTAAAGTCAGGCTTTCATGCTACCAAGATCAAAGAGTTCTTTTTGAAACCCAACTATTAAGTTGAAAGCTCGGAGGAGGATTTAGTTGCAAATTTAGTTTATAACTTAAGTTGTATAGATAGAATACATGGAGTGCAAATCTAGTGAACATGATAGCCTGGAGGAGGATTTAGTCAAAGTATAATATCATTTAGTGTCACATTGCAAAAAATTCCGCTACTTAGGCTCTACTTTACAATCATATGGTGAATTTGAAGAGGACGTCTCAAAAATGCAGGTTTGATGAAATGGAGGCCAGCTAGAGGAGTATTGTGCGACCCAAGAGTCCCACTAAGATTGAAGGGACATTTTATAAGATGACGGTTAGACCTGACATATTATATAGTGTGAAATGTTAGGCCACAAAAAAACGACAAGTAAGATAGAGTACATGTGGCTGAGATGCATATGTTGAGATGGTTGTGTGGAGTAACAAAAAATGATAAAATATGAAATGAGTACGTAAGAGAAAATTTGAGAGTGACACCTTTAAAGGAAAAAAAACTGATTGTCGTTTGAGGTGGTTTGGACATGTTCATTGGAGGCCAAAAGCAGACCTGTAAGAAGGGTTGAGATGCCACTAGCACAAGGACGCAGGAGAAGAGGAAATCCAGTGAAAACTTGAATGGAAGCCGTGAGAAGGCAAATGAAGGATTGCAAAGTTACAGAGAGCTTAGCGCTAATCAGAACGAGTGGAGAAATAGGACTTGCAAAGCCGACCCCAAATAGATGGGACAAGGCTATGATGATGATGATGATGATGATGATGATGACGACTTTTAAGTTTAAAGAGCTCAGTGCTAGTCAAAACGAGTGGAGAAATAAGACTTACAAAGCCGATCCCAAATAAATGGGATAAGGCTATGATGATGATGATGATGACTTTTAAGTTGAAACCTTATAACTTTCAAGCTCGAAATTTTACTAATTCTATAGTGTTTAAAAAAAAAAAAAAAAAAACAGAGGCTAGCAGGTTTTATTTTATTTTAAACATTTTAAAAAAAAAAAACTATAAGCAACAAACTCTTTCTTTTTACAAACAACCTACCATATGCACCATCTTCATAATGATAAGTAAAAACATGCTTGATAGAATATCTTAAATGACAATACATTTTCCAAACGATAGCAAGTATGCTAGTTTATTAGCTACCTACTATTAGCAGATTCAATGTTCTTAAAATTGTCGGGCAGACTCGAGCAGTCGGGGGGATGTTCGGGTGGAAATCGTAGGGTGGCTTATTTGTGTTATTTGCAACCAATTTATTTGTTTATTTGCCCCCAATTTCTAACTTAAGGTGGCATTAATTGCACCCAAGAATACTCACAAGATATATTGCGTGGAATATTGGGGTGAAACACGACCTCTGTCATCTGATCTGATGCCATCAATGGTCTTGACATGTCACATGTCTGTAAAAGACCAAGTCTCTCTTTAAAGTCGGTGCAAGGGCCAACTTTTCGAGGCAAGGTGTGACGGGGGCACGCGGCGTGGCCATCCGGGTCAGCCATAGGGCCGCTTTTCCTCTCCAAGTGTTGATCATGACTGGTGCGTCAAGGCCATGAGGGCGGCACTGTATGTACTAAGCTGAGCCACGATGGCGTCGCGACATGTTGGGGTGGAGGGTGAAGACTCGTGTCGCGACATGGACGCGACATGGTCAGTTGGGCTGGCGTTGCCGGGTGAATAGTAAAGTATGACAAACCAAGGGGTTTGAGGTCCTCCCGCCATTTCGCCTGAATTACTGTTTTACCCTTATATAGGGGGACATGAGTTGGGGTCCCCCGACCCTACACGTGCACTAGCCTCGTGGGCTTATATGCGTGCATCCGGGCCACGCTTAGGGCGTGGTCGTCCTAGCTACGTCGTGTACTAGGGCCATCGCGTTGGTGGTTCCCAACCACCTTCGAGGTGCGGGTTCTAGCCCAAAGGGGGCTTCATGTATGCTCGTCGCTGCCTATCGCTATATCTATCGCCGTTGCATGTTGCCATACGTTCATCGTTGCCTGTTGCCTTGACAATCGTCGTTGCCGGCTCTAACCTGCTGCGTTGCTTCGCAGGGCGAAGTCCGAACGTAGAGGTTGAGGTGAAGCTTGAGTAGGACAAGCCTTCCACCCTTCGTAGCATCTGGGAATCCGCATCGCGTGCCTCATTTGAGAGAAATAGGCTGACTTAGCGCAGCAGGCGTTGAGTGCCGCACGGGCTGACACTGCTAGAAGAGTGACCCCGTGACAAAGGACTTTTTCAAAATCTGCCAAGTAATGACTCCCAAGAAAAAAAAAAATTAATAAAATTGGGGACTGGCCCGGGTGACTTGGGCGGGTGCCCCGGCCTAAATCGGGGCACCCAGGCGGCCACCCTGGACGACTTTTAGAACAGTGGGTGAATTCAATCCCAAACTATTAGATACTTGGAATAAATGATGACAACATCCATTCTCGTTTGTCTATAGTTAAAATGTATGTACAGACCGTTCGTGTGTGTCACGTGTATGTGTAGTGTTGTACCATATTGGTGTATAGAGTGGATATGTGGTGGGATGTGTGTGCATGTAGTTTCTTACTTAATATTAAAGCTAGTGAGAGACAATGTCTAACTTAGCTATTCTGATGTGATCCACACTTGATAGCCACTTCAGAGGAGTTTTGACAAAAACCTAACATAACTCGTAGAAAGACTGAAATAAGTCTTCCAAGGTTGTTGAATTAAGGAATCCTACCAAAATTCTTCTTCTAGTGTACCCGTAGGAACACTTAATACTAATCTCAGCTTGCAGGGCTTCAAAAAGCTCCAAAGAAAATATTTCCTTCAAATTAAATTCTACCATTAATAGCCTTTAAAAGGCGTTGACAATGCATAAAGTTAGAAATCCTAGCCTAGCCCTAATTTTTAATTAAATAAAGGAATACCTCAATTTTCACGAAATAATAAAAATCTTATTTCAAATAGAAGAAATAAATCTTATTTTCTAATTCAATTAGAAGTTTTGGAATTCATCATTTCAGTGCAGCCTCCGAAACTGACCTAACTTCTTCAATACTCGCCAGAATTATGTGTTTCTTGCCTCGTTGGAAAGTTACTTCAATAAGATTTCAAATAAGACCAATTTTGCATCAATCTGGCATCGTTTGACACTTAAAAATAGGCCATACATAAACGTGGTAGGATTAGAAGTTAAGCGCTTAGACCGTTGACCAACGACTTTTTTTCATAAATAATCTTCAATTTCTCTTTCTTTTGTCTTTTCTTCCAATTATTCTTCTTTTTCTTTCTTAAACTTTGGAACATATTAAAAAGTTTGACTATATCATCTCTCTCTCTCCCTCCCCCCACACCCCCCCCAATTCAGACAACACCTATTCTCATTTTATGCTATTAAACATGTGCATGGATTGCATGCTCAAATTAGAAAGAAGGAAAAATATATATAATTTTTAAAATATAAATAAAATCAGTTTATTTTCTTCAAATTAATATTTTTAAGAATGTTGGAAACTTATTTTACTATTTAAAAATATTAGCCCATAACTAATTAAAAAATAAAAAATAGTTCAAGTTAATTCATTAAGTTTGATTATTCAACTACATTATTCATCATATGATTTTATTGCTCTTTCTTTTTATTGAGAAACATGCAAAATGTATTAAAAGGGAAAAGAAAGAAAATGCATACCTATTCTACAGCGACGGACTAAATCATATAAACACTAAGACAGACAGCCTATACCCCAAAACAAAATAATAGACAGACGCCAAGACAAGCCCCAAGCAAGCCAGCCATGTAGAAACCACACGAGAGAGGAGAGGGGCATCTTAAGGGAGTTATTCTGTGCACTCCGCCATATCTGCCCATAAATCAGCCAACTGATTATCAACTCTACCATCTTGATCATTGCCCAAAACTAAAGCCCAACTAACAGCCAGATCCTTAGCAGGCTTTGCCACCAAAACTAAGGGCCCCTGCACTCGGAAAATTATATCATTCTCATGATATCAAAACTCAGCCGATACCGATACGTATTAGCAACATGTATCGGTTTTGCCGATAAACTGATAGCGATACCCAAGGATCAAAATATTGGTTTCAGTGCCAATTTTTATTTTATTTTTTTCAAAAGACTCTAAAATGATCTTGAAATTATCGGCCAATAATTTCACATTATCAGCCGATAATTTGAACTTCCAATATTTTGGCCCAACCGAAATGATAATTTGAATTATCGTTTCAGTGCCAACCGAAATTGATATAATTCGGCCGATAATTTGAATATCGGCCGAAATTTTGAACCATGGCGATACCACCCCAATAGAGGTTTCAGGGTGGTATCGGTCTGGAGTATCAATAACGGCCAATATGTGACCTCATCGGTTGATACGTCTCGGGTATCGGTCGATACATGTCGGATCTGGTCAATGCATCACGAGTATTGCCCATACTTTTTTGGTGTTAGTGTCTAACACTAGCATTTTTATTTGCTTCAGTTTTATACATTAGTATATAAAATATATAAATTCCTAATTATATAGAGTATAAGAAATTACAAAAAAAAAAAAAAAATCGTAATGTTTTTTATTTTTTTCAAAATACATATCAGTATCTTGGGGATTGTTACCAGATACTGATATCGATTTAGACACCTTGATCATTCTTATATTGTGACAATCAGCATTGTGATCAAATGCCAAACATGGCGAATCCAATGTTCTAAAATCTCATTACCGGACTCTCTTTTCAATAACAAGCCAGGCAGTTTAGTTGATAACCTGATATAACTGGACATGTATTAATATACAGAACGAAAAAAAATGATAACCTACAATGAAAATGAAGTCCATGAAAATACTCTGGATATAATAGAACTGAAAATATAGGAAAAGATCAATTCTAATGCCCATTCAATGTAGTGTGAGTGACCATGCTTGAAATGGATGTCCGATATATGTGCGTGGCACAACAATTTTTTCATTATTTTGTTCTCTCTTCTTTTTTATGAAAAATGAATTACTGTTATTAGTTGCCACATAGGGTCAACCGCAATAACTAGTCCAGCCCATGGGTCAAAATACCGGGTATCGGATACGTATCGTCCGAGCTCAAAACCGATACGTATCGGAATAGTAAAATACCGGACGATACATTCAATGTATCGTCCGGGTATATGCATACAAAATGGCGATACAGTACATTGAATGTACCGTATCGTCCCAGTCCAAAACCGATACGTATCGGTATCGGACGAAATTTTGACCCATGGTCCAGCCAGTTTTGAAGGTTGTAACATAAGTTCCTACTTCATGACATTTAAGCAAGGCTCCAATGGCCTAATTGTTTAACATCCAAGAGAGATTGAATATGTTCCATGATTGGTTTGTGCCAAGCAATAGCTTTCATTTGGACCATAATTTCTTGAAATGCTATCATATCTATACTGACCTGAGCAGCATATCCAAAGGAAATGAAATTAAGGCAGTTTCCTAGAGCGAAAAAAAGAATACCTGCATGAAAATTTTCTAAAATTAAAATTTTAATTCATATCATTTCCACTAACGCCATCTAAACAAGAATTGACACTATATATAAATAAATTATTAATAATGATGAGGCTGGGTGGAACATTACCAACTCGCCAAGTCTGGAAGTATATGATTGGCCTCAGGACAAACTTTCCATTGATTCCATCACTTTCTAGAATAGAAAGTCTCTCTCGCTGCAAAAACTTCAATTAGAACAATAGAAACCATCTTGCATGAGTAGGGTAAACAATAATAATAACAATAGAACATGCACTTTAGCTCTTGATGTAGTGTATCAACGCTCTTCGCCAAATTAAAAGTGCAAACTTTTGTAACAGCACACCAAAAAGAAAAAGGGCAGGGACAAGATGAACTTTAAATCCTCCTTAGCTGATGAACTATATAGAATTACCAACCATAAACAGATAACTTTGATGGTCTGTATATTAGGGTCAGGTTGGGGGAGTATGTGTTAGTATCTAGGGTTAGGGTTAGAGACGAAGAAGGAGAAGAGAGAGAGAGAGAGAGAGAGAGAGATGGCTAAAGAGCTTAGTTAAGAGAGCCCTACAAGCTTTTATAAAACAAAAAGATAAATATATCCTTACAACTCACCCACCCAACATTACAACAAACACCTCACATATATACACCACACACATATATAATATATCTTAATACTCTCCCTCACGTTGGTGCATAGATATCTATCATACCCAGGTTGACAAGGATATCGCGAAGAAGTGTAGGGCCAATAGCCTTAGTGGAAACATCAGCCAATTGCTCAGATGATAAAACCTTGGGGGTGAAAACATCACCTTGATTATCACAGTGAAGAGACATAGGTATAGAAGGAGGTGACCTCAATTCTGCGGGAAGGGATCTAAGCCAAAGAAGTGCACAAGTGCTGTGGTTCATAGCACGGTATTTTGATACAGCACTAGACCGAGAAACCACAGCTTGTGTCTTACTTTTCTAAACTACAAGATTGCCTTCTAAGAAGGCACAATACCCCGATGTAGAGTGACGATCTGTCGGAACCTCAACATAATCAGCATCATTATAGCCCTCTACACTTGACATATCTCAACATATGATGAGCAGCAGCATGATGAGGTACCCATGGAGAGTGCATAAACTGAGCAACCACTGATACAAGAAAACATCTGACCGAGTATTGGTGAGATAAATGAGACATCCCACAACTCTTTGGTACTCAAAAGGGTCAAAAAGTAGTTCACCCACATGGACATGAAGATGGTGTTTGGGATTCATAGGAGATTTTGCTACTTACAACCTAACATGCCCATTCAAGTAAAAGGTCCAAAGCATACTCCTCTAAGAGAGACATAACCACGAGAAGAATGAGCAACCTCAATGCCAAGAAAGAATTTGAGATTCCCCAAGTCTTTAATTTCAAACACCCTAGTCTGTTCAACTTTTACCTGAGCAGTAGTAATAATGATATCACCAATATATGATAAAAATATAGTCCGTAGGACAATCGAAGGTTGACAATATAACAACATCAAGGTCGTAGGTTCAAGCCCAGCTTACCCACCAAAAAAGTATAGTCCATTTGCCTCCTAAGCATGTATTCACAAAACATGCATGGTCTAAGTAACATCTACTGAAGCCGATAACCAGAAGTACAGAATCAAATCTCTGAAACCAGGTACGAGGGGATTGTTTGAGAACGTAAATAGATTTAAGGAGGCAGCACACCTTTCCACAATACTCCCCTTGAGGCCGAAAATCTGGAGGAGGATCCATATAACCTTCCTCATCAAGATGTTTCTCGAGAAAATATTTAACATGTTGATGATATAGGTAACAGTGAAATCGGGCACAAGAGAGATAAGAACTCTGACAAAAGCAAGCTTAGCAATAGGGGCAAAGGTAGCAGTAAAGTCAAGACCAAACATTTGAGTAAATCATTTTGCTACAAGTCGAGCCTTATATCACTCAACGGTCTCCTCTTCTCTGTGTTTGACGGTAAAAACCCACCGACAACCAATATTGCACGTGTCGAATGGAAGATCAACCAGTTCTCAGGTTATATTCTTATCAAGTGACTCCATTTCATCTGCCATGGAAGCAGCCCAAGATGGATTTTGAAGAGCCTCAGAAGCAGATCGAAGAATGTTAACTGTGGAAGTTGTAGCTAAGGCGGCATGATAAGAATGAGATGACATTTGATAAAAAACATAGTGTAAAATTCGAGTGACACAACTTCTTTAGCTTTAGAAAAGTGAAATAGGTAGAGAGAGCTTATCATGAGCATCTGGTAAAGGAACAGAATCAACAGATTCTCTGGACAGTCAGGACAGCTCTCTCATCCTTTTGGGCCATTAGGATCCTCCGGCCCAAGTTCTTCAGGTATACCTACACCATATTCTTTTGGGCCATTAGGATCCTTCCCAAGTTCTTCAGGTATACCGACACCATATTCTTTGTTCACTCCATGTTCATGATGAGCTCTCTCTACCTATTTCACTTTTCTAAGGCTAGAGAAGTTGTGTCACTCTTATTTTACAGTTTACACTATGTTTTTTATTAGATATCATCTCATTCTTATCATGCCGCTTTAGCTACCACTTCCACAGTTAGCATTCTTCGATCTGTTTGAGGCTTCCAAATCCATCTTGGACTGCTCACAACGAAGATAGAATTGCTTATAAAGAGGATGATTGTGTGAGATTGGTTGTGGTGTTGAAGAAGCGGGAGGTGATAAAGGACCTATAGAAACATGAGAAACAGAAAAAGGAAGCACGGTAGGAAAAGGTTGACCGACATATGATTTAGTAGAAGGCATGCGATAGGGGACACACTAGAATGCTATGGCGTATCGTCAAAAAAGGAAACATTCATAGATGTAAATAACCGCCTAGATTTGGGAAGATAACATTTGTACCCTTTAGATATAGCAGAAGATCTACGAAATATATATTGAATAGCTTTGTGATCAAGTTTGTACCGTTGAGGGCGGAAGTCTTAAAACAAAGAAGTACAACCAATAACTTTGGATTCAGATTCAAAAAGGGTAGAACTAGGCTTAAGCATGTGTAGAAGAATTTGACCATTCAAGAGCAGTTTGGAGTACGATAATTCAAATGAGTATCAGTCAAAGAGTAATGGACCAGTAAGACTGGGGAACATGTATCCCACATGGTAAAGATAGAGTGATCTTCATGAGATGTCTATTGTTATGCTTTGTAACACCATTATGTTGCTAAGTATAAGGAGAGGCAAATTGATGCAATATTCTCATGTTCTGGAGGTAAGATGAAAAATCTAGAGATGTGTATTCCCCACTATTACCAAATCGAAGAATCTTAATATTAGTTTATCCAAAACGAGTCTGGATCCTGATACAAATAATGAAGGTAGAAAGAACCAAGTCTTTAGAATTAAGCAAATACACCCAAGTACATCTTTGATAATCATCAATGAAAGTAACATAATATTTGAATCCATCAAAAAGAAGGCAGAAGAGTTGGTCCCCATACATCACTATGTATATGCTCAAACAAAAGAACTACAATGATGCATAGACTATGGATAACTAACATGAATATGTTTAGATAACTCATATGTTTGACATTGAATAGAAAAAAGGAAGTACGAGTATGATATGACAGTTCACAAATTTGATATTGGAATTTAAGAGTACTTCATGCATGTTTGGAAGATAGAAACAGCAAACACAAATGCTGAAGATTAACATTTCCTACACAGGCAATGCCGCAAACTCAAGGTATCCTTGGTAAAAGTATCGTGACTGGATGGGAGCAAGACATGAACACTGGAAGCAAGGGCAAAGCTCCTATTGTTGCCAGAGTAGTATAGACCTTCCTTCTCATATCCTGTGTCAATAACCCTTCTGTACTTAAGTCTTGAAGAATATAGCAACAGCGAAAGAGGTCATTGAACAATTTAGAGATTCTGCTGCTAAATGATGTAGAGATAACATATTAACATTAAGGTGAGGGACATTAAGAACATCAGTAAGAGTGAGTTCAGGGGAAAGGGGAATACTACCCAATGGAATGGGAATGTACGAGCCATCGCGAGATAATGAATGTGGAGCTAACGATAAGAATAAATGGGTGCACCAGCCATATGATCTGGGGCACTGGAATTGATGATCCAATTAGAAGAATGAGGACAGTATATGGCAGGGTAAGCAGAGGCAAAAGGTGGACTAGTAGAAGAGGCTAGAAGTCTCCGCCTGAAACTAGCAAGCTCGGCACGCAAAGAACACAAATCAGCCATCAATTTTGGATCCATCTTCAACCCAAAAAGTAGAAAAACAGCAATAAACAGGATAACACAACTCAACTGTGTAGGAAATGCATCGACAGTTTCCAGACAATGTGAGAAAAACACCCCAATTAAATCAAATTGGTAGAAGAGATCAATATAGGCTCCAATCACAGAAAAGAAACAAAGTTCAACCTTCGCCTTGCACAAATAACTTCAGCAATAAAAAACAACTCAAAGAGGTCTATTACCCAGTATAGTGGGAAATACCTCTACTATGCACCCAAAGAGAAGAAAGGGAGTAGGAAAAACTGCTACTCAAGCTTTGATAAGGCAACTTGGGTGTACCACAGATTTCAGAAAAGATATACAACTATAATCACTGTCTTAGCTCAAAAATTCATCATGATATATTTCAATGAAGCATAGTCCAAGAAACACAGTTCAAGAATCACAAATATCCCATAAAACAAGGACAAAACAAGCTGAAAGAACCCAAAAAAATCTTTGATGTGAAGTTATTGCGGCATTAGACCCCAACCCACAGTGAAATCTACATGTCGGAACGGATATGCGCATACATAATCATCGAAACTCCTTCAATACAACTCCCTATCATACAAGACCAAATCCAGTAACTAAGAGAGAATGGAAAACCGATCCAAACCCCTAGCAGCAAGATGGATTAGAGAGAACATAGGTATCGAGATCCCAGAAAATAGTGAATCAGACGAGAAAACGGATACTTCACGATACTCAACAAAACTTACGTAATTTTTTTTTTATCAGAACAAAGCAAACAAGGAATATATTAAATAGTGAAAACGAAGAAGGAATACATACCTTAGCGGCAGTGAGCAACTGACAAAACTTACGTAATCTTCACCAAATCAAGAAAAAAACACCACCAAAAAGCCTTACCCAAGAATTTCAATCCAGATCAATACTATCTCCTCCCTTTTTACAATCTCATGGAGGTTAGATTCACAGAATATGGTGAATCATATGTTATATATAAATCTATCAAAACTCAGTTAAAGCTGAGGCAAAACATATGATAGCCTTCAATAGAGTTGTTGTGGATGAAAAAATGACTCCAACCCTATAAATTTTAACCCTATATGATGTCAAAGGTTGACCTTGTTGACATCGGCACAGGAAGGGTGATGTCAGCAAGGAGAAAAGGTAGAATTGATGTCTCCGATACGAAATTGACTTAATGAGGAGATTTAGAGTTAGAAAGTTAGGGTTGCGTTAGGTGAAGAATATGAGTACAGAAGTGAGAGAGAGAGAGAGAGAAGAATTGTAGTGACAAATGACCTAGTTAGGGTTGGAGTCCCTACCGCCCTTTATATTAATAAAGAATGACAATTTACTCTTACAACACCAACACACAATCAACATTATGACTAACGCACATCTGTTACACACACATATAATATATATATATATATATATATATATATATATATATATATATATATATATATATATTAGATTAGACCATAAGCAACAAAAAAAAGCAATAAAGAGGAGATATGAGGCTAAACTGATTGATGAGCACATACATAACAGTTCTGAGAAAATAAAGAAATACCTGATTGTGACCCAGTTTTAGAAGGTTCGTCCCAAAATTAATGGCAATACTACCAAATACATTGATGAATGCTCCAATAACCCACTGCCCCATGGATCATGGATGTCAGAGACCCCTATGTGTAGTTGAAAACTAATCTTCTCCTTATAACATTAGTGATAGTCGCAAAACATGGAAATAATGGTGCAATTCTCAAGCAAGAAAGAAACTCCCCTTTATTCATCTCTAAAGTTCAGATCGTCTTCAAACACCTATTTGCATGTCTCTGATGAAAGAAAGGATTATTTCCATACCTGCACGATTTTACTGGCTACATCGGTCAAAATATATACTTACTACTTGTTAATATAAGGAATTGAAAACACACTTATAGAATGATGTGAAGATCACACAACATTTCAAATTTCTAATGAAACTGAATAGAGAGAAAAGGGCATTAACCAGTGTGAGTCCCGTACATACGAAGTGCTGGGAGGGGTGGACAGGAACATAATCTCTGGCTCTGTTTGCATAAAGTGGCTGCTCTCCCAACTCAAACCAACGTTCTCACACTTGACAGCCCAAGCCTTTTACCATCGCACCAAACAATGGCCTCTTAATGAAAATGAATAGAGAAAGAGAACAATTAAATGGAAGCAAAGCAATCCTTACAACATGTAAGAAACAAAATTGGTTAGAATCAAAGGTCACTCCGGAGTTGTAGGTAGACAGTTGTATCCCCCAGCAGGATATACCTGTCACTGCAGCAGTTTCCACCCTGCAGTAGAAACCCCTTCCCACAATGTCCCGAAAAGGGAATAGTCATAGTGCTACAAGGCTCCTCATTTTGCAGTGCTACAGGGTTCACTGCACCAACTACTTCACAAAGACAGCTTTACTATATGTATGGAAATGGAGTTATTCATATTGTAGCAAGATTCTTACTCCATAGCATTGGCCCTGCCAGCTGTACCTTTTTAACAGGTACAAAATATCAATCTGCCAACTGCCCACTGCCTTGCAACAAAGATCATCGCAACAGCTGTCTTAATAGAGGGAGAGACAAAATTGCAGAAGAGCAGTGCGCAAAAAAATAGACAAACTTCGTGACTGAGAGAGATTTTGAAACCAATCCTCACATGGAGTGGCATGCACCCACACCCCTTGATTAGTTTCCTAAGTGCTCTGTGGTTATCTCGAAATACTCCATGTGCTCTAAACTGTGGCAAGATGACTACATGCTTTGTGGGTTATCTGTTCTGCTCCAAGTAGTTAAAAATACTCATTGCGTGGCAAGTATAAAGTCCATTACTCGGATAGTATCTGGACTGATAACCACATAGACCATTGAAAAATCTACAAATATAGGGGCCCCACTCCAAAGGAGTACACTGCATAAATTTCCACAAAGCATGAAATAGAATACATACGCATTCTATACCCTCTGTTTTAAAGCTAAGGGCTAGACTCTTTAAGTCTGAAGTCTTTGGAGAACCATTAATGGATTTATTGGAAGATACAAGCTGTATAGAAGCTTTAAAATGTCTGTCTTGCATTTGATTAGAAATTTTCCTTTGTATATCAAATCAGATTTGTGGCTAGGTGGATGTTAATAACATACAGTTATAATTCACAATGGGTATTCCTCATATATGCAATAACCTTTCTTAGGAAGGTGAACTAATATTTTTGTTTCTTTTAGACAAATATCTTGCCTACACAACAAATGGAAACATATAAGTTCACTCCTAAATAAGGAAAGCATAATAATTTTTTTCATATAAATAAGTTTCAAATCTTTAAACTATTAGTTTAAATGCTAAAATTCCAGTTTTCTTTTCTTTATTTCACCAATCGATATTTTTACTTTCAGTACAGAGTACTAACTAATGCAAATGCATTTAGCAACCAAAATTGTTTGGTCTAGCTCAAAATAATAACAGGTTTCAGTCATCTGTTAAAAAAGAAGAAAAAAATATCAAGAATGCATACCATTCAGTAATAGATTAGCTTCTGGAGAATGTGATAACTCATATAGTTCTTTCTAACACTTGGTTCTAAAAAGGAACATTTTGTAAACAATCAACTTATAGGGCGAGTTTGGGAGCTGGTACTAGCCTTACATGTTAAGGCCATTTTACAATACAAGCATGGTATTGATATCACCAAGTCATTGGGTGTAGTATATACCCCAGAGATTTGTTTGGGAGCACTTGAGCCTTTGGCTCTTGCAGTACCAAAGATACAGCCGTTGGTTGTGCGAGTGGCGTGTCGTAACAAGAGCAAACGAATTTTTTCCTCACATCACAATTTTGTTACCGGTGGTACTTGACACGTATCGTAAGAGTCACGCCACACACCCATTGACAGTCAACATTGGTATTTTAGCCACTTAAGGCATGACATTTGAGAAATACGTGCAAAAAAACACACCCATAGAGTAGCCAAATATCTAGATCTAAAGAGTGAGAAATATGAAGACCAAAAACAAATTCATCGCAATAAGTGATAGGACACATTTTCATTTTCAATTCCATAAATAATAATAATAATAACAATGACACCATCTTTGTAATTCAGGTAAACAACATCCACAAACCAGGACATACAGATTCAGTTATGAACAATATCTATAATTTATAATAGGAAAAGAGTTTAGAAAAAAATCAAAAATCAAAAAAATTTCTTGACTAAAACAATTTTCATAATTTGAGTAGAAAACTATGAAACCAATATAATTTATAATGGAAAAATGTTCGGAAAAAAAAAAAAGGAGGCTTACATAATTAATTTCTAGTTTCGAAAGATGCACATTTCATTTTGCTGATTAGCTACTGAATTAGTTGCAGAATCTCCATACCCGATCTAGTTGGATCGGAAAAACTTAAAAGAATTTAAAAATCAGGGACGATATCAACATAACTTATCTGGATTGAACAAAACTAGCAGAAATTAGGATTTATCAAACCTGATTACAAACAAATAACAGTGAGATCGTAAAAAGTGGAAATTTAAAAATACCAGCTAACAATGGCAAGTTCCTGATCTTGCTTCAAAACAGTATCACCGTTCGGGATCCAATTGATTAGCAGATCTGAAATCAATTGGATCAAACATTCAATATAGCATAAGAAAATTTAAAAAAAACAAATATTAACAAAATAAATAAACGAATGTGCGCACCCTGGATTGAAAAATCAGAAAATGTGTGCGTCTCTTCCTCTCTCTCTCTCTCACGAAGATGAAATGGAGCTTTGACGAAAGCAACAATCGAAACGATTGAAGAGAGCATGTGTTTGACGCATTTAGAGAAGTTGGGCAAAATTAAACAAACGTGACGTACCTACCGACCGCGTCTCCCGCCGTACTCAACCGTATCGTATGTCTGCGTATACAAAGTATATTCCTTCTCTCTTCTCCAATCATTCTCCATATGTTTTTGTTTCATTATTTATAAAAGGCTTATTAATATAGCTTTTTCAAGTTTTAGCCGCTGGAATATGTGTCAAAAGTTGACTTCCGGATGTTAGAGCATCTCCGAGAGGTACACCAAATTTGGTATCCTATCTTTGTCATACGATAAAAACAGGGATCCAAAATTTGGATACATATTAACTCCATAAATATATTACAAATTTTATTTTTTTTATAAATAATAAATTATTAATGTATCTCAAATTAAATAAAATATATATTTATTCCAAATTTGGGATATGAAAATTGATATCCCAAATTGGTATCTCATTTACACGTGGATGGGATAACTGTTCCACTTGCTCATTGTTGAATGGACATCCCAAAACTAATTGTTTAGGAGGTCGTGTCAACAAACGGCTAATTTTAAATATTTCTTAGGCTGTGTTTGAGATAAGCAACTTTTTGCATGCTTTGCTAAAGTAAATAAAATCTACTCTTAAATAAAGCAGATACAAAGCTGTTTTATCACTTAAAATAACTCCCCGCCAAAGTAAATGAGACAAAGAATTGTATTATCAAATGTAAAAATAATTTTTTGTCGGAGTCAAAAAGTGAAAAAGCTACTCTTTGCCCTAAAAGAGCTAACCCAAACACAGCGTTGGAGATGCTTTTAGGGCTCATGTAATTCACGTCATCATAAGCTCATCAGCTAATGACTGAATGCCAAGTGCTTAAATCATAGGGAAATTTGCACTTTCGATCCTATAAGTTTATGTATTTGTAAAAATGATCCTATGGTTTCAAACTTTTCATAGCAGGCTAGCTCTAAGCCAAGCCGGTTCCATGTCAGCACCGACCTTGTTAGTTTCAATAAAGATATCAATTTTTAAATTTAAATGTCAACTTTAACTTTTACTTTTCATTCTTTACTGTTTACTTTTCACTTTAACTTTTTTGTAAAAATCGAGAGAATAGCGACAAATTGGTGACAAAGTGGAAAAAGAACCATAGAAAATTTTCAGGTAATTTTTTTTTACATTTAAACAAAATATATTCATCCGTTATCTTTCTCACCTAACCCGCTAACTTACCGATTATGTAAGTTATCGGCCGATAATGTAATTTAGCAGTAAGTTAGCGAAATATTTTTAATATTATTTTTTTTGTTAATTAATTTTTGTTATATATTTTACAGTTCCCATTAAATTATTATAAAATGATTAAGTTTTAAAAGTCTTCAGGAAATGTATTGGAATTAGTGTTAGAAAATTTTACTTGTATTGCAACAAAGAGAGGAAGAAGATATTAGATGATTCAATTTTCGATAATTTATTTAGGATTTCTAAGAAATTATGGTTCATTGGAGACTTGGTTGACACAATTTTAAGCTTTTTGGTTAAAGATAACGCTTTTAAAGTTAGAAACATCAATGTACTACTGCAGGATTCGGATATATCATTGATTTTAGGGCTAAATATGTTAACGGAACTTGAGTCTAAGCATGTAGCCGTGCCAAAAAAAGAAACTATTCGATACAAATTCTTTCTTGGGACGCTGGCTAAAAGATCTCGTATTGAGGAAATAATTGATAGTGCCCAGCTATCCAACGATGAAATTTTGAAACTATCGTTGTTGTTTTTCTTATGTTCTTTCTTATTTCCAGACACATGCCAGAAAGTGGACAATAAATACTTGGAATTAGTAGATAACCTTGAAAAGTTCAACGAGTTTCCATAGGGCCTGATAGTTTACAAAAATTTAGTAGAGTGCATATCGAAAGCGAACGTCAGAAGGGAAGCGATCAAAAAGTTAGAAAATAGGCATTATAACACCTACGGATGCACTATCGCCCTACAGATTTAGGCGTCTGAGCACTTTTTGGGAGTCGTCACCGCTTTTACTCAACTAAAAGATCAATTTTCTAAGCTATTGAAATGAGAATGGCCAAAATTCAGCCGTAATCCAAATTATTATCGAGAATAATTTCTTATGTCTAAAGTTATTTTAGAGTTTGAAGTTGTAAAATACGAGTTACAGTATCGATCAGTTCGACTCTTTTTTATGTAAAGAGAGATGGAAAGGGAGCAGGAAAGAGTCGAGGAGCCTCGTGATAAAAAAAGGATACATGGATACGACAATGTCTCAAGTTATGAGACACGTCCCCAAAAAAGAGCCGAGGAGCCTCATCTAGATGACGATAACGACGAGTACGAGGTCGTTATACGTCAATATCCGGAATCAAAGGACAAACAATCGGAGATTAGGCCCCAGCCAACTAGGGAACAGCTGCCTAAGCAACCACATCTAATCAAATAAGTAACTAAGCTTAGAAAAGAATGCACATCTCTCTGTATGCTCATTAAAGAGATGAAAAGTGAATTCAGACGTGCATTTACAGTGCTTAAAAGGGTAAGGGATGACCATTGAACAGCTCGGTAGAGACAAGAAGATCTTACAAGAGCAAGTTGGGTCATTTCAAGATCAAGTAGGGTCACTACAAGATCAGGTTATAAATTTAACAGATGAAAATAACACAATACGGAAGGATCTTGAAGCCTTCAGATCTCATTTGGCAAAGGTACTAAACCAATTCTTTTTAAATTTAATAAAAATCAAGTTATCGGCCGACAACTTATGAGCTGCCAACAACTTACATTATCGACTGATAACTTACATGAGCGGCCGACAACTTATATTATCGGACGATAATTTATATTATCGGGCGACAACTTAAGTTGTCGGCCGATAATATAAGTTGTAGCCCGATAATGCGGTCGTTGATGTAAGTTATCGACCGTTAATGTGGTCGCTAACCTAAGATAGGGATTCCTAAATTATGTTATTTTTATAAAATATAATAGTAGTTTTTAATGTATTTTGTAATGATGTAGGATGATATTCTTTTCTCTGTTCTATTTGAAACCTTCGTTCCCAAATAACCCACTGCCACTTATCCAACAGCTCCTCAAACTTCTGCCCCTCAACCCACTGCCACTCAACCAACAGTCACCAAAACTTCTGCCCCTAAACCCACTGCTCCTCAACCTACTCCTAAACCCACTGCTCCTCAACCTATTCTTCAACCCACTGCCCCCCAAACTTTTGCCCCTAAATCCATTGGCCCTAAACCCACTGCTCCTCAACCTACTAAAGACCCTGACAACTAAGGCCGTTATGAAAAGATCAAAAGTGGTTGTGGAGGAGGAGGATGAGCCACAATCTATGGAGCATAAATATATGCTCTATTTTTGGAACCGGTCGACGGATGAGGACACGATCGTCAATAATATCATGAGTATTGACGTCACAGTTGTTATTTTAAAGGTCCTTAAAGGATGCTCATGGCTCGACAATGAAGTTATCAGCACTTACTTGAAAGTCCTTGAAATTATAAACAATTCAATATTTCCAAAAAATGTTGAAAAAAGTTGGTTCATTTTTGCATCCTCCTTGGTAAGGTTTCAACTATTTATTATTTTGTTCATTTCATTTATCTGTCTTTTCATTCATGATTCTCAGTTCACTTCTTTTAATTTATTTACTTATCGCATTATCGTCTTTCAGACCTTGTTTATAGCAAATCAAAGAAATTTTAAAAAATTTATCGATAATGAAGGTCTAACAATACTTAACAACCTCGATAAGTGGCAGGCCTACTGTGACGAGTGGCAAGTTCGTCACAATTCAAAGTCGCTTGAACCCTTACTTATCAATCATAGACGCGAAATTCACACGATCGACTGTGAAATGGTACGTTTTTTATTACTACACTTTGCTTTATTTAACGTTAACGATTTTTAAAATTTTTAATTATTTAAGACTCTAATTCTGTTTCCGTGCAGATTTTAAAAATATAGTCACTGGGCGTTGGCTATAATTTCATTAGTTGATCACGTCATTAAGTTGATAGACCCGACAGATCGAGAGTACTCAAGAAAGTTTGAAACACACAAAGGTTGTCTATTGCATCACTGATCGGTTTTAAAATATACTCTTTCAAGTGCACAATATCTATCGTAGCACGGTGAAATCAAGGGTGTCGAACCCACAGGAAAATGTGAAATTTAATTAATCTTTAAAGAGATTTAAAACACCCAAAGAAGTACCAAGGGAGAAAGTTTAATTTACCAAACAATTACCATACTATTCTAGATGCAAGAAAAATAAACTAATCTGAGCAAGAATAATTTATGATAAATAAAATGACAACTTTAGGAATGATCAAGGAATTTGTTACCCCAGATTTGTAATCTTTCTACCATTAAACCCATAATTTCATAACACATCAATCACACCATCATTTATCTAGAAAAATGAATCATAAGAAAATATGATCATCGATCCGACATACCTTATTTAATAATGATGACTCAGCCTATCATTGCGGTATGAATCATGTAAAAAGCGTAGCGTATCTCAAGATTCTTAAATCACGACAATGAGCAAATAATCACTCTGCAGCCTAGATCGGCCTGCAGGTACAGATCTAGAGATTATGATCTTTGATAACCTAGATCAACGGTCATAATAAAACCTTCAAAAGGTATTTAATCAAGCACACTTTTTAACAGAATAATTCCATGATGAAGCACAGAAATTGTAGAGTTAATCATAAAAATGTTACTTATCTGGGGGTCGCATCTTCCTTGAACAGATGATTTAGCCGCTCATCCTTGATGTGCGATCTCGTTATAAACTCGAAGTTATTCTCTTAAACATGCATTTTTTATTTATCACAAAAGATCTCTTTACAATATTTTTCCTAAATACAATCTATAATCTCACAAACGGTAAAAGAAAAAAACTTGTAAAAGCCTAAGTACAATCTACCCAGAGAAAATCCTAAAAGAAAAAGAGAGAAAAATAAGAGCCCAAAATAGAGAATGGAGAGAGAGCTAAACAAATGAGAACCCTCAAAACAAAGTCGTAGTTTTCTTTTTATATGAGCTAGTGACATGAGTTCCTTAATAGTCTCAATCGATTGAGAATTCTTTCTTAATTGATTGACTTCAAATTCGAAATAAAGAGGGCAAAACTGTCTTTCTTGTTCATCGATTGACATTTGGTGCTCAATTGATTGACATATAGGGGTAGAGTCTTCATTCTCCTAGTAGATGTTGAGCTACTTCACGGATTTCGATACTTTTTTTGACCTTTTAGTCCACAGTTCTTGTGTAGCCTTTAATTGTCATCTCTTACGCCCTTTAATGATCCAACGATCAGAAACACCTGTAATCATTAAAGCTATATAACCATCATATGCTTTCATTGACTAGCTAAATGTAGGAATTACGGTGCGAACTATAGTCACATTTCAGTACCGATCAATCACCTTTCGCGTCTTCTTTACACTGTCGGTTTGAAGTCTGTTTTCGATCAATCGTGGAAGCTAACGGTCTTTAACAGTGTCGATCTCTCGCTCCAAAGAAACGGTTGGGACTGTAGTGTTTATGTATTAAAGTATATAGAATACTTCTCCCAAAGGCGGTCTATTGATTTCGAAGAGAAACACATACAATAATTTAGAGCTGAAATCGGACATTCATTGTCTACGTTTGGGAGGAGTTAAACATTTTATTTTTTTCTCTTTATAAATTTTTTTAAATATTATTGTTACAATTTTGTAGCTAACATTATAAAAAATCAATTTGTATAATTTTCATTTCTTTAAATTTTTTGTAATTGTTTAATTTTTCTTTATAAACTTTATAAAAAGACAGCACTCGCTAACTTAAATTAGCGGACGCTGACTTAAGTTAGCTGTCGATAGTAGGGTCATGATCTCAAGATCTATTAGGTTAAAGATTGGGATGAAAAATGCTCTCCATCATTTGATCCAAAGCAGTTTCAAATGAGGTGAGATTATATTCTCATTGAGTGTGGATAAATTGGTACCCTTTTTTAGAAGAAAACAAGTAATCCTCTGTTGTTGTTTCTCTCAAGCCCGGAATAAAAAAATGAGGATTAGGGTTATGTTAACAGCCAACGAAACAAAGCCCTAATAAATTCTGGCCCAAATAGATGAAATAAGGATATAATGTGATTTTATCTCGGTTGAGGTCCTTATTTCTTCCAAAACATTGGATATCTTTTATAGATTATGAAATGTTATGAAAGATAATGACGAGATTAATATTGATGATATTAATGGGATCACATAGTTTGTAAAGAAATAAATAAGATCGAGGTTGCTATCTTAAGAGGTGGATAGCCCTTATATAAGATGCAATAATTTACAAATAATGTAAGTTCATTTCAAATTCTAACAAATTTACATGAGCGTCGGTCATGACCGTATTCGTTACAATTTTTACATAGTAGTGGTCGAATTTTGCCTTTAGATCTTATTATCCTTTTCTTCGGATGACCGGCTTGATGTATCTTGTGCGAAGGCAAAACTTCAATGTCGTCTCTTAGCGCAATCCATTGGTGCTTATCAACGGTTGGGATAAAATTTTCTTTATAAGTTTTCCTAAATAAGTTACTGGTAAACTAATGCTCACAAAATTAGGGGATCTCTCTTTCTCTGTTTCGGCGCGATAATTTGGCGATCGCATGTGAACATGGTAATCCAAGGATAGCCCAACGTCTGCATATACATGCTCGTTTATCTAGATCGACATTATGAGTGTAATCACTATGTTTAACTTGAAATGTATCGCAATCAAATGGTATAACATTCTTTCGACAGACCCATCCTGAATTTCATGTTATGTGCTCTTGGGCCATCGGTGTTAACATGCGTGTCATTTTATTTCTTTTTTTCTGATAATAAAGATAAAATTTGGCTACCTTTGTGCAAATAGTTTCTAGCATGGTCACGATCAGTTCCTCCTTGATTATTTTCAACACACTATTAATGCTTTCAGCTATATTAGTTGTCAACATATCATAACGCCTCCCTAGAAAATAAGCGCGCGCCCAGAAATGGTCACTAATTTCTTTAATCCCTATTGTACATTTCGGGGGGGCGTCGTCTTCTATTTTTCACAAAATTCTTTTAAATTTTGCTTTCAAGAATACACGAGCAACAACCTAGAAAAGCGGTCTAAAGATTGTATCCTTATATGTATAAAAAAGATTTAGAAATAGGTGTCGCATACAGTAGTTGTGAAAGGCATTAGGAAAAACTTTTTACATAGCTTCAATCAAACCTTTCTGCTTATCTGATATAAATATAAAATGCTCTTCAAAGTCCCCGATTACACGTTTCCCTAATAGATCAAGGAATCATGTCCAATGATCTTTATTTTTTTGGGTACAATGTCGAACGCTATAGGGAATAAATGTTTATTCCCGTCTATCCCCGTAGCTATTAACAACATTTCTTTATATCGTCCCTGCAAATGCGTTTCATCTACCGCAATTATTCTTTATAAAGTATTACGAAAGCTTCTAATGCAAGGTTCGAATGCCACGAATAATTTCTGAAATGCATTATCAGGCTCACGACACAATTCAGTCTGTGCGTCTGGATCGATCCGCTGTAATTCGGCGTCATAGGATGGTAATATCTAAAATTGCTCATTCTAGCTACCTCGGATGTCATTCAACGCCATTTCTTTTCTTTTCCATGCTTTCTAGTAACTTATTATTATTCCGTATTTTTTTAATATAAAAAATTATTGAAGCAAATGTCTCGCCAAAGTCTTTTAATAACTTATCTCTCACGAATGAAGCTATCCACGATGTCGTACATTGGCGATGCCCGCTTCTGAAAGCTGACCATCCACACGTATGTTCCGGGCTTAAAGTTTTCACAACAAACATATCTATACTCATAAATTTCAATATATGTATTCGCCAAACACATCATACTTTAATACACCTCGTCGTGACTCGATGAGGACTGATTTTTATTAGTTTAATTTAAAAATTATTTGTCATTGCAAACTCTTTAAGAGCTTTCTGAAATGATTTCTTATTTTCAAATATCTGACCAATAGTAATTGACCCCCTTCATACAGTTTCTTATCATCCGAATTCATATACTCTCCTTCCAAGTCATTAACCAATAGTCTTCGTCCACCAGAGGTTGATCAATTCTCCTATTAGTATCAACATACGAAATGAGTGACGGCGGTTCTTCATTATTTTCAGGATCACTATCACCGTCATCGACTGGATGATTATTACGTGATTGAGATTGAGTTCGTCGATGTACGTTTGGTTGAGGTTGGCCGAGGTAGGCATGTTTGAGGTGCGAGAGCCTGTTTTGTTGAAGGTTCAATTATCGTTGGTTCCGAAGCTATTGGTTCGAAAGATCATTGATATTGACTACGACCTCCTAAATTTTTTTTCCACTAATTCCAGTCAAATGTATTGTTTATCGATTTAAAGTTGAACTGAGATGTATTATGCATCGGATTCATTTGAAGATAATATCCTTGATCTTCATCGCCTTCTCTCATTCGAATGTCTGAAGAGGGTTGCTCCAGAGGCCTACAGTAGGAGCAAAATCCTATATTTATATTTCTATTATCGTCGACTATCATCGGTGCATCAATATTCTACTCTTCAAACTGTATTCCTTGATTTTCAATCGAATGTTCTGGTTCCAAAAAATACGGTATAATAGTAGCCCAGTGAACTGCAACCGGCTAGATAAGATATCGACTATAGTTTTTTTCTTACGATATCGATTACATTTTTTTCTTAAGATACAATTGGTAACTTAGTTTCGACTACATTATTCTTATTAAGATATCAACCGTTATTTTATGATAGCGATTGATATCTTAAGGTAGCAGCCGATATCTTAAGGTAGCGGAAGCTATCTTATGATATCGGCCGCTAACTTATGGTATTGGCCGCTATCATAAGATAGCGGCCGCTACCTTAAGATGTCGGCCGCTATCTTATGGTAGCGGCCCGCCGACATTTAAACTGTAAGTCAAGTATGACTTTTTTAATCAATCAATTTTTATTTTTTTAAATATTATAGGTTGGAATGGATGTTCCCCTTTTTTACCATTTTGATTTCGTCCGTATGAGCGATAATACTTATAACGGAAGACATTGGAGTCGAATCTGGATATTACAATACAAAAAAAAGTGATAAAAAAAGAAAATAAGCATATATATATATATATATAAACGTGGAACCGGCTTGACTTAGAGCTGGCCTGTTATGCAAAGTTTGAAACTATAGGGTCATTTGTGCAAATACGCAAACTTATAGGGCCGAAAGTACAAATTTTCTTAAATCATAAATGAGGTTTCGTAAACTTATATTATTCTTAAGATGTCGGTGGCGAGAGACAATTGATATTGCCTTAAATTTTATTTTTTAAGGATAGTATTACCTTAATCAAAATGATAAAGAAGGGAAACATACATTCCAACCTATAATATTAAAAAAATAAAAAGGTCATACTTGACTTATAGTTTAAATGTTGGCGGGCCGCTACCATAAGATAGCGGCCGCTATCTTATGATAGTGGCCGATATCATAAGATAGCGCCCGCTACCTTAAGATATCGATCACTATCATAAGATAACGGTTGATATCTTAAGAAGAATAATGTAGTCGAAATTGAATTATCAACTGTATCTTAAGAAAAAAAATGTAATCGATATCTTACTTAGTCGGTTGCAGTTCACTGGACTACCAACTGTAGTCGAATTTAGAAATTGCAATATAAAAAAAAGTGATAAAAAAAATAAAAATAAGCATATATATATATATATATATATATATATATATATATATATATATATAAACGTGGAACCGACTTGGCTTGGAGCTGGCCTGCTATGCAAAGTTTGAAACTATAAAATCATTTGTGCAAATATGCAAATTTATAGGGCCGAAAGTATAAATTTTCCTAAATCATAAATGAGGTTTCGTAAGCTTATATTATTCTATTCTTAAGATGTCGGTGGCGAGTGACAATTAGTATTGCCTTAAATTTTATTTTTTAAAGGATACTACTACCTTAATTATAAGCATTGTGACCAAATTTTCAGACTTTTTGAAAAAAGTCACGAATAATTCACAGTTTTTCGAAAAAACAAATAAAATTATAATTCAGCATTTTAAAAAAAAAAAGTGAATTTGAAGACTTAGTCACCAATTTCTGAAAAATTTCCAATTTTTGACCCATCTGGCTGGATTGAGTCGGGCCTATATCCAAATTTTGGCCCGCCCCAAACATTAGTAAAAATTATTGCAGAAAAATGAGTAGACATTAGTTTTCTTCAACTAAACTCTTTCATCATGTTCCTCTTTTCCTTTCCTTTGTGGCTTTAGATTCTGTTTCATTTTCTATTTCTTATTTTGGACTATACAAATATCCATTGTAATTGATTCGTTCCATCAATTGTTATTTTATCCCCGATTGCTATTTGATCTTATTTTGACAAATCCTCATGCCATTGATTTTTCAATTTTAGATGGTTTATGATAGAATAATTTGCTTTTTATTTTTCTTGAGTTCTTAGTTTAGGTCAAAAAAAAGCTTCTTCGAATCATAGGTGTATTTGATTGATGGAATATTCTATTTTTACATGGAATTGCATA
This sequence comes from Chloranthus sessilifolius, assembly GCA_021018995.1. Classification (NCBI taxonomy): domain Eukaryota; kingdom Viridiplantae; phylum Streptophyta; class Magnoliopsida; order Chloranthales; family Chloranthaceae; genus Chloranthus; species Chloranthus sessilifolius. The sequence continues at coordinate 12,463,069 of CM037590.1, forward strand.
TCATATTAGTTACTTTATTGAGTGGATTTTCAGATTTTGTTTGGATTAAACATTATGGGATATGGACTATATAGTCACTTCAAAAATCCCCTGGTCGCTTTTGCCTTTTTTGGCATATATGTATTGATATATGGGAAAGCACCCAACCCAAGTTCTACCTAGTAGGTTGGGCCGGATTGCAGCCTTTTTATTTTAGCTATTTAAAAAAAAAAAAAAAAAAACAAATTCCTTTAGCTAATTTTTTATTTATTAAAATGCTCTATAGGTTAAACATTCCATGATTTAATCTTAAGAAATTAGTAAAATGCCCTTTAATTAAAACCTTTCCTTTTGCTAAAGACCAACCATTTGGAAGGAGAGGGTGAGGTCGAGGTTGAAGGCGTGAGGGTTTTACTGATCAGCAGAGGAGCAGAGAGAAAGAGGAGAAGAACGACACTTCGCACCATTTTGAGAGGAGCTGCGGGAAGTTTATGAGGCAAAATTTATTGCCGGCGAACGCAAATGTGGATCAGGTGAGGGAAATTATTGTTTAGTGTCGCGATCAATCAATTGATCAACTGATCAACTGATGAAACAAAAAAAATAATAAATCGAGAAGAGAATGGGTACACTAAATTAAGGTTTGTTCTCTCGTGTCGATGAATAAATTTCTGGTTTTCTCTCGATGGGATCTTCGTTTCTTTTTCTAAAGTGCGGTCTTTGGCGTGGAAGTTACGTAACTTAGGTCAAAATTAGTTTTTTATATTTTTTTTGAGTTGCAGAATTGGTAATTGGTGGTTGAGGGGGAATTTGAGCTTGTATTTTTTTTTCCTTTTTCTGTATTGTCAGCAGGACGCAGCGGATAATTGGACCAGCTTAGACTTTGGATGGGAATTGGGAATTTTGATCTTCAGACGGGCACACAATTTGAAGGGATACAAGCCCAGAACTTGAAAGGGAACCCTGAGGGTAAATCATATCTGCTTCTAGATCGTCTATAATTTGTATGCTAGTTGGTAGCTTGAATTATCATAGGTGGTCGGGTTCGCCCACTGGAGGATTTTTGGAATACAGTTAGAAGCCATTCCTCCTCCCATCTCTCCTCTTTCTATTTTATTTTATTTTTTTTCTATTTTTTTTAATCCGGGTTAAAATTTGAAAAAATCCGGCAAGTTCGGGGAATCATTCGGAGAAAAACCGGAGAAAAAATAAAAAAAGTTTTAAGAAAATAAGATTAAAAAGTATAAAAAAAAAATTAAAATCACGATTTATTGAAAATTTGTGAATTATTCATGAATTATCTGCGATTTTTTAAAAACACACCAGTTTTTGAAAAATTTGCGAATAATTCGGGATTAACTCGCAGAACCTCAAATTCGGGGATTATCCGTGATTTTTTCAAATATTTGGAGAATTTGGTGACAAATGGTAACAAGAATTGGTATGGTAGTAACAGTTCTGTTTTATTTTCTTCTTGGGACTTTTGTACTATATGGTGCCTCTTTTGCTAGCAGAACATCTAATGCTATTTTTCTCTTGACTAGGTTTTAATGTTTTTTATCATTAAGAAGAAGCTGGCCATGGTTTTCATATAAAGATGAGGAGAGGTCATTGTAGGTTGTGGTGGCCAAAGCAGCTATTATCTTGCAAACCCGAACCCTTCCTCTTGTTTGGTTGGTTTGTCACTTCCTCTTTTGATTCCCTCGATATTGTTGTGGCAATTGCAGCTTCTCTGAATGATATCTCTCCTCTCTTCCAGTCTGATCTTCGGGTAAGGAATCTATGTCTGTCTCTAATCTTCATTTTCCCTTCTCTTTCTCGGCATTATTAATTGACTAGTTTACATGCGATTGTTCACAGTTTGAGCGATATACTTCTTTTTCTAGGAGACGAGGATTAATATATTGTCTAATCGGATACATATATGATAATGCCTATTGGATTTTTGGGCTGGTGATACAAGTCTTGTGTTGATTTGTATCGTTCGGTGCAAACAAAATGCTCTACACGATTAGCTACAAACGCTTTTCCCTGTAAATCCAATTTTTTTCTTATTTAAAGATGAGCACTTCTGTCTGTGTTTTCATGTCGATAATTCTTTGCAAATGAAGAGATGTCAAAGGGGCTTGCTACTTGTATCTTATCATTTGATACACACTCATATCGTTTGTATTGGCTGATAAGAATTATTTTCGAGTGGGGGAGTCGACAATGATAGCAAGATTTTAATTTGTTATATCTTGTTATTCATGATCTGCTGTGGTCAAAAGTTGGTTGGGCTTTCATCGGTAGGCATGATCGAAGAATGTGTTTTTGTGAGTTGCGTGACTGTGAAGAAGGATGGGGCAGCTATTTATTTGATCTACTTACATACCCCACCTACCCGCACAAGATTTGCCTTCAAATAGGTGCCACTGGTCATGAGAAAGGGGAGGTCGGAAGAAAAAGAGGGACTCAAGAGAGAAAATAAGAAAAACAGAGAGAAAAGAGGGAGAAAGAAGTTCGGGTGTGAGAGGGTATTGCTTGGGAAATATTCTTGGCATGAGTGAGGGCCTTAGTAAGATTTCTTGGTGATACTGGTTGCTGTCTATGGTGGAGGATGACTTCGGGACCATGGGTCAAAATCTCAGTAATCTGGTACGTATCGGTCTGCCCCCAAACCGATACGTATCGTTTGTACCGCTTGATGCATTGAACTTACCGTCAATACATTGTTCAATGCATCACATACCTATGTTTTTTTTAGAAGAAAAATCAAAAAGAAAAAAAATTATCGGACGATAATTTCAAATTATCATCCGACACAAATGATACTTTCAAATTATCGTCCAATACAAACAATAATTTCAATATATCGGCTGATGCATTGCAATGCGAATAAACGGTCCCTTCCGAAACCATATTGGTTTCGTCCGGAGTTTTGAACCATGTTTGAGACCTCTCAGATTGTTAGTTGAGAGCTCGGAACCTTCTGCCTTCCGTGTTGCGTTTGTTTTTTGTATGAGCACCGAGGAAAGCGAGTTTTTATCTTGTGAGATTTGTATTGTGTGTGAATATTTTGTATGTAAATCATGAATGAAAACCCTTGATCTCTCTGTTGGTACAAGAGAGTGAGCACATTGGGTCGAGGGTGCACAATGGAACGGTCCACCATCGAAACACAGAACAAGAAGAAGCACAAAAAGTAGCAGACACGAGCAAAAACATCATGATAAGAGCACAAAACATTACAGGCGACAAGTAAGCGACATAGGGAAACATTACAAGTGATTAGTATGCCGCACATGCAATCATGAGACACACACACACACACACACACACACACACACTAGAAGGACCACACAACCAACACAAAATTGTGCATGTTGTTCCAAAACCCTCATCCCCTTCTCGAACACTCGTTGATCTAGGGATAAAGAAAAATACACAAAGACAGAAAGTAAACGACAAAAAAATTACAATCACACACAAAACAACATTTATGTGGTTTGCCAACTTGGCTACATCCATGGTAGAGATGTAGGGTTTTCATTCATCATTCTCATACTACACTCTCCTCACACAAAAAACAAAAGCACAACGGGAGGCAGAAGGATCCGATCTCCCAAATAGCAGCCTCAAGGGGTCCCAAAGCCATCCCCTCACTGTGGGGTCTCACTCAGGTCCTCATTCCCGCACTAAGTGGTCCCCAATCATGCTGAACCCATTTTCCAAAGCCATCCTCTCACACCATCCAGACTTCCTTCTCCCTATTTTCTCTTGAGCCCCTCTTTTTCTCCCAATCTCCCCTTTTTCATGGCAAAGGACACCTATTTAAAGGCAAACCTTGTGGTGGTAGGTAACTAGATCACATGTATAGTCACCTCATCCTTCTTTCTAGTTACATAACCCACAAAAACACGTATAGATTGTTCCTATAATCTCACTTTTGACGGGATACACTTTGGGTTGAGGACTGCAGAGTGTGTATTATCAACTCTCGCACATGGGATGCAGAGAAAATAATAAGACTTTAAATTTGGTTTCCCAGTAATTATATTAAAGATCCTAGAAGGGTTTGGAGTTGGTGAATGATCAGTGAGGGGCAAGCCTCAAATTAATTCAAAATGTGGATTTTATTAAATATCTACGCTAGTAATATGATAAAATATTTTCTTATCTATTTAACGTCTTCCTTGGAGTTTACTAAATTTGGGGACCTTAAGGTGGGTATTAATTATATGGCCGCTTAGGAAGCTGAGAAAATAATAGGAGACCGTAAATTTGGTTTTCCACTAATTATATTGAAAACCATATAAATATCTGTGCTTGGCTTAGTAGTAGCTTAGGGTTAAGCTTCTGTCATTTTACAGCAACGTTGTTGGAGAAAGTTATATCCGTGTGTCAATAAGTAGGAAAGACACAAGATTTCACTAAATGACCTTTACATGTACAAGTAGTCGTAAGATCGTAGTTGCAGGGAGCTGGGATTTGGAGAGGATATGAGGTTAGAGGTCTCACTACAAGAGGCATGAGCTTAGTTACCAAGCACCAGCAGAAGCAAGAAAATTTAGTAGGTTGGGAGTGGGTGTGTCATCAAGAGCCTGAAGTTACCAAGCACCAGCAGAAGCAAGAAAAGTGTAGTAGGTTGGGAGTGGGTGTGTCATCAAGAGCCTGAAATTAAGCTATTTTATGGTGGAAGCAGGAGTGTGAGTCTGAAGTGAGAGTGGCACACTACATAGAAGATTCTTGTTACTAGGGACATGAGTGCCCCAAAAGAGTACATGTGCGTATGTGTATTTCTATATATATATATGATGCCAAAACACATGCCACATGGCATGATCAACCTAGAAAAAAAACTGTTTTGGGTTGATCAGCCATGGGAAATGTGATTTAAAAACAAAATTCATTTTTGACTTTTTGCCCTCTGTTTGATGAGTCAAAGATAAGGTGACGCCCAACCAATTTAGTGCACCTTTGACCACATTTTTAACGATGGTTATGCATCGGATCATGCCCAAGTTTTCTGGGTGATACCTGATTAATCTTATCTAAGCTGTCGTGGCACCCGATCCTCATGATGGGTGCCACATGGTACCTATTTGTCGTATAATCTCAGGCCACTATATATATGCATATATATGGTAGCCCTCCATTAATGCAGCCCATTCATATTTTCTGTATCCTCAGAAGTCAGAGCTCTATGATTACCCTCTCATTGATGATTTCCAATTTTGATTTGTGGGAGATTGCAATGTCAATTCACCTCTTTAACACCACTTATTGACAATCAATCTTCTCTCGACCCCCTTATATTTCAAAAGAGAATCTTCATAACACTCAGATTTCTGCCATGCCCTCAATCTCCTTACATGCACTAACCACTGAATTTCCTTTACTCTTATGTCATAATTTACCAATGACTGTAGATTCTGAATATCCTCCGTAAGTTTTTTCCTTATTTTTTCCGATTTTTTTATCTTTGGCTTATAGTCTCAAGACAGAACAAAAAAGGAGTAGGGATATGTCAAGTTGATAGCTAGCTGTAAAAACTCCTGTTTATAACTTTCTTAGCATCATATCTACAAATCCGTGTTAGCCAACTGAAGAATGATGGGAGTTTAGGTAAAGGAAATAAAAAATTTCTCTCTTGGCTACTCAGTCTCTTCTTTCCAGAACCACAAAAAATTTACCCCGATCTCGGTCCTTCATATCACATGACCCTCCCGAACTCTTGTTGATCATCACTGATCCACAAGTGCCGCCCATCAATTTATGGATACGATCTTTTCATGAGAGAAAAGATGAAATATATGAATCCATTAAGTCCAAAAAATTCCCTTTATCTTGACTGCGCTTGACAATTTCCTCGCTTCCTCACTGAATCTTGGAGTATAGATGGGATTTGTAATAACTTCTCAAGTTTACCTTTGGTCATGCATTCCTCATGCCTATCAAATCTAGATCTTTATGCCTTATAACCATCTCTCTTTGACTCAGTTATTACTTCCTGATTTAAAACTCTGTAGCACACTCTGCTCGGTTGCATCTTACCCATCCTTGATACATGATTTCTATCTGTCATCGCTTTTCTCCACCTAAGCTCTCAAGACAATCATATCCACCAGAAAATCTCAATTTCAATCAAACCTGTCTATTCTTTGCTTTGTACCAACTGCCCTGCGCCACAGTAACCATATTCACCAGAGCAAATAAAAAATATTCTTAATTGGCTTTCCCTCTATTTCATTCGAAGAAACCTATTTTGACGCGGGACAATGACCCTAAAATGCGTGAATATGATTTTAATGCAGATTTTGCCGAAATTAAATAAATTAATTCAAGTTTAATCGCAAAATTATCTTTGATACCTTTAGGGTTTGCAGAATTTTGATGGGTAGATCACGCGAGATCCAAATAGAGTCCAGTCCGATGCATAAGTACGTTTAGAGTTGAGGCGATATCGGCCTAGAGATAGGACTCTAGCTTTTCTAGGCTTAGGTGCTCGTCTTCAGTCCGATGTAGATTCACGGATTCCAAATTGGGTTGTGAAAGGGATTTATGGTTTGTAAAAGGCTTATGGTTTGGAAAGGGGTATTGACTTTGTTTGGTTTAGGAATTCAAAAGGTTGAGGGTTTAGGGATCGAAAAACACAGATCGCGAGATATAAAATATAATCAAACAAAGTAATCGATGACTAAGATAAAGAAAATATATGAGAATCACTCCCTTGGTCTCACACCAAACCCATCACGGGGAAGAAGACTCTCTTCATAAAGCAAAAGCTCTCATTCAATAATCAATCAACTAATCATATTGATTAAGTTAATGACCTTTTATAGGAGGTCTTACAGTAAAAGAAAACCCTAAAACGAATATTTAATAAAAGACAATTAAACCCCTAAAACAAAAGTTCGAAACTAAACTTCTAAAACAACTCGGCATGATTTCGATCGATCGAAATTGAAAATCGATCGATCGAAATTCATATATATGAAATATCGCCGTCGACATTCGATCGATCGAATTTAACTTTTGATCGATCGAAATTTCAGATTTCCTTCAGTTCTTCATCTTTCCCCAGAATTTTCATCTTTCCCTAGCTCTGACTTCCATTCCGCTTCTTCTTTTGACACCGGTAGAAACGATGTGGTCTGAATCTAATGTCTATGTAAGTGGCGTCCCCATCAATTCCCTTGGACCAACAAGGTTTCATCACCGATGAAACGCACTCGTGGTAGATGTCTAGCAAGTCGGGGTTCAAGCGGCGAACTTCATTCTCGTGGACCCACATGTTTTCGGACTCCGGTTTGCCGACCCATTTAACCAAGTACTTCTGGAATCCCCCGTCATGTGTAGAGATGACATGATCATTGATTATATCCTCTATCTCATATGTTCTCTGTCTGCTTGGGGAAGGAAGAGGTGTAGGTTGCAAGGTTGGGTTGGGGCTGAGACTAGGAGGTGGCTGGAGTGGGTTTTCGGGAGGTGGGGTGAAACCCAAGTAAGGAATCAAGTCCTCCACATTGAACGTTGAACTAACCCCCGTACCTGGAGTAAGCTCAAGCACGTATGCATTAGGACCACTCTTAGCGAAAATTCTAAAAGGCCCAACGCCTCGAGATTGGAGCTTCTTTGCGGATCCCGATGGGAACCGCTCAGGCCTAACCCGGACCATCACATAATCACTCACGTGAAATTCTTTATAACGCCTGTGAGCATTTACAGATAACTTATATTGACTGTTGCTTGAATTAATTTTTTGTTTAATTTCGGCATGCAAGATATGAATATGTTGTGCAAATGCATCAGCAGACTCTGACACTATAGGTTGCAGACATGGGGATCAAATCTAATGGGGTCCTTGGCCTATAACCATATACTACCTCAAAAGGACATGCCTATGAATCTATTGACAGAATTATTATAGGCAAACTTAGCTGTGGGTAAGATGGTATCCCGGGTCTTAACATGATCATCGACAAGACTAAGAAGGAGATTCCCAAGGCTCATATTGGTGCTTTCAGTTTGGCCATCCATATGAGGGTGGTAAGCTGTTGAGAATTGGAGCAATGTGCCTATCACGTGCCAAAGGGTCTTCCAAAAATAGCTAGTAAATTTAACATCCCTATCAGACACAATAGTTTTGGGCAACCCATGAAGATGCATTACCTCCGCGAAAAATAGTTTAGCAATATGAGATGCATCGGAGGTTTTGGAACAAGGAATGAAGTGGGCCATTTTGGGAAATCGGTCCACTACGACATAAATGGAGTCGTGCTTCCTAGGGGTCTTAGGAAGTCCAAGCACAAAATCCATTGAGAGGTCTTGCCACAGTGTGGCACGGGTAACGGAGTGTACAAGCTAGTATTTTGTTTGGTCTGTTTTGGCAGTTGGCAAGTACGATAATGCTTAACGACCCGGGCGACATCTCTCATTAGGCTAGGCTAAAAGAACCTATCCTCTCTGGCAGCAGCTTTATTACGCCGAAATGTTTACCATCCCTCCAAAGATGTAACTCCCAAATGAGAAAGTCACGCAATGACGTGTAACGGATGCAAAGGCGATTGCCTTTAAACAAGTACCCATCGTGGATGGTGTACACGGAGTGTGTGCTGGTTGGGTTACTAAGGAGAGTAGTGTACTCAACCCCAAAATCCGGGCACACGGAGTACTCATCCTTTAACTTTTTGAATCCGACGACCTCGGTATTCATTGTGTGCAAAGTCACCACTCGCTGACTAAGTGCGTCAGCGGCCTTATTTTTAGCACCAACCTTATGCTTTAACACGAATGTGAACCCTTGAAGGTACTCAACCCACTTCGCGTGCCTTGGGTTCAACTTCTTCTGTGAAGCAAGAAAGCGTAAGGCTTCGTGGTCAGAGAACATCACAAATTCTTGCGGTCTAAGGTAATGTTTCCAATACCAAAGAGATTGAACGACCGCATAGAACTCCTTGTCATAGGTGGAGTATTTTTGCTTTGCCTCGTTAAATTTTTCACTAAAATAGGCCACAGGGTGACCCTCTTGGCTAAGCACTTCTCCTATGCTTACACTCGATGCGTCGCATGCGACTTCAAAGACTTTAGAAAAGTTCGGCAATCGCATGACGGGTGCACTACTCATTCGTTGTTTGATCTCAACAAAGGCTTTTGTCGCCGCTTTGCCCCCATTTAAAGTCTCCCTTTTTTCATGTAATCTATAATTGGGGCCATAATGGTGCTAAAGCTTCTGATGAAATGACGATAAAAGGTAGCCAAACCATGGAAGCTGCGGACATTGTGTATGTTCTTAGGTTCGGGCCACTCCACAATGGCTTTAACCTTTTCGGGGTCCGCGACCATTCCATTGGCCGAGATAATAAATCCCAAGAAAATAACAGAAGGTTGTATGAATGTGCACTTCTTGATATTTGCAAACAACTTTTTGCCTTGAGGGTTTCACAAACCAACCTAAGGTGGTTCAAGTGTTGATCATTGTCATGACTATAGATCAAAATGTCATCGAAATAAACAAGGAATTTGCCTAGAAATGGCCTCAATACTTTGGTCATGAGTCGCATGAAAGTACTTGGGGCGTTAGAAAGCCCAAATGGCATGACCATCCACTCATAAAGACCATCCTTAGTCTTAAAGGCGGTTTTCCACTCATCACCGGGGCGGATGCGGACTTGATGGTAGCCACTCTAAAAGTCTATCTTTGAAAAGATTGTGGCACCAACCATCATATTGAGCATGTCATCGAGTCTTGGTATGAGAAATCGATACTTAACCGTAATCTTATTGATTGCACGGCTATCCACACACATGTGCTACGTACCATCTTTCTTAGGAGTGAGTAGGGCAGGTATGACATACGGGCTCATGCTCTTGGATGAACCCCTTCTGAAGGAGCTCATTGACTTGCCGAGTTAACTTGGCGTGCTCAATCGGATTCAACCTATAGTGGGGCAGGTTCGGTCAGGTAGATCTAGGAACCAAGTCTATTGCGTGTTGGATATCACGCAGGGGAGGGAGTTCATTTGGTAAGTCTTCAGGGAAGACATCTGTAAACTCTTTTAAAATCGGCCTAATCTCTTTGGGACACTCGCTCTCCGACTCGGGAGCACTCTCTATGGTGACAACTACGTTAGACCACACTCTCATCTATCAATGTTTTCTCGAACTTAGAAGGGCTCACAATATTAATGGCTTTAAAAGACTCGCCCTTCTTTTCGACTGTGTTGGTTGATGGTGTTTTGGGAGGCAAAGGGTGTAAAGTGATTTTTTTGCCCTTATGCATGAACGTGCATATGTTTGATCGACCAGAAAGAGTCACGTTCATGTCATATAGCCACGACCTTCCCAAAATGATATAGCCCACATCCATCGGCACCACATCACACCATAAGGTGTCCGAATAAGAACCCAATTGAATCGGTACATGACACCTTTTCGATACGAAAATGGATGAAAAATTGACCCATGCGACTTTATAAGGTCTCGGGTGGGCTTCAGGTGTAAGCCCTAAGCGGCGTACGACATGAGTTGATATTACATTAGTATAACTATCGCTATCCACGATGATCCTACAATTCTTTTCACCAAATCTGGCAAAGGTGTGGAAGATGTTCTCCCTTCGCTAGTCATCCTTTTCACCCGTTGAGGCTGTGCAAGGGCACACCTCACAACTAAAGCATGGCCAATAGCATCACCCTCCTCATCACTGGGTGTGCTAACTGGCTCAAATACTTTCTCTTCAACCACTACCTCATCATCATCCTCCTCTCCCTCAATGAAGAGAGTCCTTTGGGGTTCTTTCGTAGGGCATTGGGCGGCAAAGTGTCCCATCTCATAACATTTATAGCACTTTACTTGAGAATTAACCCTTGAGGATTCTCCGACTACACATTTTCCCTTTTCAAACCTAGAATTGGTAGGGGTGGGTTGTGTAGGCTTGGGAGGAGGATTAAATCGGCTCTCACCGGATCGTTGACCGCTATATTGTGACTCGGTTCTCTTCACTACCGTAGTTTTCAAGTATTGTTCAAGATCTTGCACAACGGCATAGCATCGCTCAAGAGTTTCTACGGGGTGAAAAATCAACTCTTTTTGCAAATCAAGTCGCAATCTGTTGCGGAATCTAGAGAGAGTGATTTTAGGGTCTTCCGATACTTTTGCCCTCATCATGAACTCTTCGAATTTGGCAATGTAATCGGTCACGGGCATACTACCTTGATGTAAATTTTGCCACTGGTCGAGGAGGCGTTGGTGGTATGATAAAGGAACATACTTCTCTGTAAGTCGTTCATTCATGTCGAGGACAGGCCGCATTCACCCTAATTCGCTCAACATTGAGCCAAAAAAGCCGAGCTTGACCAACCAACTTCATTTTAGCGAGTCTAACGCAACGATCGCCATTCATGGCATGCCAATCAAAGTATTGGTCTATGTCAGAAAGCCAATCGAGGAAGACGGTGATCCATTCTTCCATCGAAAGTCGGAATCTCAACTCGGACGTTCTTGAAGAGTTGAACTTCGGAGTCATAGTCATCTCTACGATGATCCCTACGGTTCCGGTTGTCTTCGCGATCATTATGTTCAAAGTGAGGACACTCACGCTCTTGGTGTTGATTTTTCAGCTCACCCATCGCTTCCAGTTGGTTGATTCGATCACGTAATCTATCATTACCAACTCTTAGGGATGTTTGGGCTTGCTTTATGACAAGCAAAGATGCCCTAACCTAGAAAACTTAGGGCTTTGATACCAAAACTGACGTAGGACAACGACCCTAAAATGCGTGAATATGATTTTAATGCAGATTTTGCCGAAATTAAATAAATTAATTCAAGTTGAATCGCAAAATTATCTTTGAAACCTTTAGAGTTTGCAGAATTTTGATGGGTAGATCACGCAAGATCCAAATAGGATCCAGTCCGATGCGCAAGTACGTTTAATGTTGAGGCGAGATCGGCCTAGAGATAGGACTCTAGCTTTTCCAGGCTTAGGCGCTCGTTTTCAATCCGATGTAAATTCACGGATTCCAAATTGAGTTGTGAAAGAGATTTACGGTTTGTAAAAGGCTTATGGTTTTCAGATTGGTTTATGGTTTGGAAAGGGGTATTGGCTTTATTTGGTTTAGGAATTGAAAAGGTTGAGGGTTTAGGGATTGAAAGGAAACAATCAGGCTAAAGTTTAGAAAAGCAAACACATATCGCGAGATATAAAATATAATCAAACAAAGCAAATCAATGACAAAGATAAAGAAAATATATGGGAATCACTCCCTTGGTCTCACACCAAACCCATCACGGGGAAGAAGACTTTCTCTTCATAAAGCAAAAGCTCTCATTCAATAATCAATCAACTAATTACATTGTTTAGCTTAAGGACCTTTTATAGGAGGTCTTACAATAAAAGAAAACCCTAAAACGAATATTAAATAAAAAACCATTAAACCCTTAAAACAAAAGTTCGAAACTAAACTTCTAAAACAACTCGGCATGATTTCAATCGATCGAAATTGAAAGTCGATCGATCGAAATTCATACATATGAAATATTGCCGTCGACATTCGATCGATCGACTATATGGTTCGATCGATCGAAATATCACTCCAGAACATAGTGTTTTTGTCGATCGAATTCGATCGATCGAAATAGGACTTCGATCGATCAAAATTTCAGATTTCCTTAAGTTCTTCATCTTTCTCCAGAATTTTCATCTTTCCCTAGCTCTGACTTCCATTCCGCTTCTTCTTTCGACGCCGGTAGAAACGATGTGGTCCGAATCCAATGTCCATGTAAGTGGCGTCTCCATTTTATTTCTAGATAAAACTTAGCAGGCCTGCCTGATAATTACAGAAACTCAGTTGTATTTCAGAAATTTATACAAAACATTTAAAATTAGAAAGAATATTATTTTATTTGGTTTTATTCTATTTATTTTTTAGGAGTTCTCCATAACAATGTTTTCTCTTTCAGACCTGCCCTTCTTGTCCTTAAAAATGTCTTTTAAGTTATGAATCCCTTAAGAAATTCACTATGTCCAAGTGTAGTCAGTGTGAAGCATCACTCTTTACAAAGGAGGGTTAAATAGTAAAACTGCCCATGAAGGGGCACCGTCTTGCTATGATGAAACCACCACTGTACTTCACTTTTTTTATTTTATTTTATATATATATATATATATATATATATATATATATATATATATATATATATATATATATATATATATATATATATATATATATATATATATATAAAGGGCCTTTCCCTCACTGATGCAACCATGCTTTGAACCTATGTTCTAGGTTTATGGTTCGCCCGGTTCAAATTCAGGTTCGCCATTATTGTGCGAACTTGGTTTGCTAGGGGTAGGAAGAGTTTTTGAATGAAAATATTCATACATTAATGATTTTTAGATGAAAATATGAAATATATTTTAACATTTTTGCTCTTTTGATGCAACAGGTGCTTAATAGCTTGTTGCGGTCATCCCTTGAGAAAATAGGATACCAGATTTCAATTCCCCTTGTTTGCATACATTTCCCTTGAGAAAATAGGATACCAGAAAATAGGAAGTCTGTATCCTTGTATCCTCCACAACCCTCGACAATTCCCTTGAAGACTGAATCATCTCATTCATGCAGCAGTAATCCAAATCATCCTAATTATCTCATACACATAGAACTATTATACATTTAAGGGAAAATTTCAAAGAAACCCTTGAACTTTCACCTCAATGCCCCTAAAGCACATGAACTTTGCATAATATCAACTAAACCCCTGAAGAATACAAAAATACCAAAATCAGACCCCTGCCGTCACACCCCGTTATCTTTTCGACGGAAACTGATAACGTGGGGCCCTAAACCCTTCAAGGCACTGAAGTGGACCGGTGACTTGGCAAGTTGAGCTGTACACATGCTTAGCGTGTGACCTAAGCCCTTTAAAAACCTTCTTTTTTTTTCCTTATTAACCATTGTCTTTTCTTCCTCTTTCTTCTTTGTCTTCTTTCTCCATGGCTGCTGCTACTTCGTCTAGAAACTCGGCGTCTTCCGTCATGCAATCCCCTCCCGAGATTTTGGTATCGATAGAAGAGAAACCATGCCCCATCTGCGGCAATCGGAGGGACATTCAAACATCGTGGATGTCCCGCAATCTGGGGAGGAGGTTTATGAGCTGACCCAGTCGATCGTGCCGAGATTTTGTTTGGATTGATCCACCCATTTGCGAAAGATCTACACAAATCATTCTAGGGCTCCTTCAGAGATGTAACAGGTGTTGTGGGTGGCATTGACTGTTTATTGTTCGAGTTATAGCCAAAAATGGGCAGAGTGCATGGTTGTGGCTAATTGTAGGTTACTCTAATTATATATGTAGGTTAGAAATCTATACTTCTCTCTTTTGGTGAGCATATTGTATTGTTTTTAATTACTTGCAGACAAGAGTTTTTTACATTTTGTGGTGCTTTCAATTAATTGATGGTCATTCATCATATTTAAGAAGAATCATGATTTCAGGTGTATTATCACTATTGATGTGTACGGTAAATGATCACCGTCCCATTCAAACAATCAACGGACCTTTCCTCTGCTTAAGGTGGCTGTAACATAAAGTGGTGTTTGAGTAACACCAACCTACTTTTTATTCTTGTGAGATGATGCTAAACTTGCATTAGGCCAAAGAGGTTCAATCGTATGCTTACTGTTACTCAACCTATATAAGCTTAATCTGAAGCTTACTGTTACTCAACCTTTATGAGCTTAATCTGAAGTTTGTAGCAAACCTGGGCTTGGTCTGAAGTTCTTAACAACCTGATGCCTATGTATCTAGCAAGAACCGGGAGTCAGTTTTTAAATTTGTTAATGTGGGCTAATTTCAGTACTTACTATTGTTTACTAATTCCAGCATGCTTACTAATTTTATTATTGTATCTAGCATGCTACTAATTCTATATGCTACTACTTTATGTTATGGTATCTAGCATGTTACTACTACTTTTAGACCCAATCTAGCATGCTATTATTTGTATTATTAGTATATTGTGATTTTTATAATGAGAGGACTAACTTTTCATGGAGATTGTTTAGGTGATGGACGAGCTTTCCTTGGACAAAACTCTGAGTTTAGTTGTTGATGTTTCATTCATTATATGAATGATCCCAACGATCTGTCAACAATTTCTCTGCTTTCAAAAAGTTGGCATGGAGTTGACCGCGTAACTCGAAAAAATGTAACAGTGCAGGTATATTGTGCTATCACACCGGAGTGGTTGATGAAAGGATTTTTGAACCTCGACTCAGTGCAATTGATAGGGTCACCAGAGGTGTACTTCAATTTTGTCTTCTGATTATTAAATGAATGGGAAGAAGGATACAAAAGAGATTGGATTGTGGAAATTAGAACTACTAGGACTTTGAGATCAGTAACCGTTTGTCGGATGCCAGTTACCAAACAAGATCTTGCATTGCTGATTGCAGCATATGGTAATTATATCCTAGAAGAAATTGGGATAATATCACGTTCCGGATTTTCTACTTATGGAATCTGGACTATTGCGAGTGGTTGCAAATGGCTAAAGACACTAGCTTTAGAAGGATCTCAAATTACATAAGTAGATTGTAGATGGTTTTATGAGATTGTATATCCCAATCCAGTTTTGGAGATTCTAAAGGTGTATTTTACAAATCTGTGTCCATACTCTGAAAGGGAAATAAAGCACATATTGAACAAATGTCGTTTGAGATCTTTGCAACTCAACTTTGAGTTATCACGGTTGTGGAGTGTTTTCCATCATGCGCAGAATTTGGAAGAACTTATTGGAGTTCTCTTTGGTCTTAAAGCGGAAGACGTCGACTTATATGAACATGTATGACTTCCAACCAACCTATGCGAATTGGTTTGTGTGGGGATGACCAGCCTACGCGAATTGGTTTGTGTGGGGATGGAGGGAAGGTGGATAGGTTTGGTACCTCCTATTTCTCCAACAATGAAGAAGTTAGATCTTGGGGATGGAGTTTTGGTAACACATATTTGATTGAGCAATACACAGATGTAGACGACTTTCATGTTAACAGTTTGATTGGTGAGAGAGAATTGTTATATATTGCTAATAATTGTAGGAATTTAAAGATAAGCTGGAGGGGACTGCTAGCTGAAGAAGGCGGATGACGCGGGACAAACGCTAAAATCCTAATATGCGAATTTGGGATTAACTTTTAGAATGAATTGAATAGCGGAAATATTCAAAATCAAGCAACACATAAATTAATTCAATGAAATTAACAAAACAATTAGATTAATCCGTTTAGCGTCTGCTTGCGTGAAAACTTTCCCGATCTAGAAAAACGGCTCCGATGAAGGAACTCGGATTTCGTTCTAGTTTAGGGCATCAATCGACAATCGCAATATCGTCTCTTGACTCCTCGGAGATTTTAAATGAAATAGGGCTTCAAATAATTTTGATAAAAGGGAAAAATTTTGGGATTTTGGGTTTTTATCAACGAAATTAAAGAAGGATAATACCTGACAATAATTAGAGAAAAGACGAAATAAAAGGATAGATTCCAAGGCTTCACACCAAGGATTTTCCGAAGCTTCACACTACGGCTGTACATCGGCTTCGCACCAAGTCGCACGAGAAACGATTGCTCACTCCTCAAGGGTTGAAGGATTTACTCCCTCGGTTGAAAACTCTTCACAAGCTTTCTAGGGTTTGCATAAAAGCAACTCTCTTTTCATTCAATAATAAAAAAACTAACTAAAAAGTTTTTACAAGCCTCTATATATAGGCCACCAATAGTTAAAATTCGAAATAAAGAGTCCTAATACTAATAAAACACTAAAATAGGTAATTTCCGCAAGTTTTAGAAAATCCCGTCACGACGCCCATGGACGTCCGTGACCTACGGGCAGTGAGGGGGCAAAATCACGGACGTCTGTCACTATTTATCGTGAATAGTTAAATTTTTTTATTTTTTTATTATTTTTTTTATTTTTTTTTTTGCCGTTCCCCATCATTCTCCTCCACTCAAAATGTTTCATCACCGATGAAACACGCACGTGGTACTGATCCAGTGTATTGGAACTCGTACGGCAGAACTCCTTGCAAGTCATCCGTTGACGTTTTCTGCCTCCTCCTTATTCTTTCATCTGCCGTCCTCTGTGTGATGTCCCCATCAATACTCCTCGGGTTGGAAAAACTCATCTCCAATGGGTTAGGGAATCCGCGGATGCCACACTTCGGGAGCTCAATTCTTGGTTTGCCTTTCCACGCTGTGAGATACTTCTGATTCTTACCTTCATTGGCATGGAAGCTTGGAAATTCTATGACCTTCTCATTCGACCATTTCTCATATTGCACAGGTAAGGTACGAGATAGAAATTGGGTAAATGGGTGCGGCTGGATTGGGTGATCAATAAGGAATGGATCAAAGGGTGGGGTAGTGGGATCAAGAATAGGTGTAAGATCCGTTATGACAACTACCGGATGAGGGCCCTTGCCCAGAAGAAGATCTAGACCTTCACCCTTACCTCTTTCTGAGATTGGGAAAGATTTCACATGCTCGGAACCATCAGGAATTAACACAAAACTGTTAGTATCAAATTCATTAAATATATTCAATGTGTTAGTCTGATCATGTGTATTTCCATTGCTCAATAAATTCAAATTGTTAATCCCATGCAAATTAGAATGATGATATGACCCTACCAACTCTAATGACTCACTTGAGATGGACACATTATCAACACCGTCCTCGGCAATGGGAATTGTCCTAATGCAACCTATGGCTCTGACCGAAACCTCACCTTCCTCATCACTTAGAGTGCTCCTGAATGATCAAAGTCTGACTCTTACTAGGACATTGAGATGCAAAGTGACCAAAACCTTGACACTTATAGCATTGCTGCGGAGCACGCTTAGAACTTTCGACCATTGGGCCCTTTCCTTTGTCAACTTGGGGAATTATGGATTTTGAAGATTGACTAAAGGCATTATTTTCCTTTTCGATAGGATTAGATTGATGCGCAAATTTGGAAGACTTAGATCGGCCATGACTGGGGGTGTTGAGATACCGTTCTAATTCTTCAACCCTAGCAAAACATTCATCGAGATCCGCAACGGGATAGGGAATGAGTTCCCTCTGTAACTCTGGTCGAAGACCCATTCAGAATCGGGAGAGGGTAACTTTTGCTGGTTCATCGACATCGGCTTGGGTCATCAAGTCTTCAAACCGATCAATGTACTCTGTGATTGGGGAATCTCCTTGATGCAATGACTGCCACTGATCAAGAATACGTTCATCATATGATACGGGAACGTACTTTTCATGTAGTTGGACTTTCATTTCAGCCCACGTGGAAATGGGGCGAAGACCCTGGATTTGCCTACGACGCTCTACTCCCACCCAATAAAGTCTAGCTTGACCCATAAGCTTGACTTTGGCAAATCGGACCTTGCGGTCTTCGGACATGGCATACCATTCAAAGTAGTTTTCCATGCTGGCGACCCATTCGAGAAAGACCTTGGGTTGTCTTTTCCCGTCAAAAGTAGGGGCATCCATTTTCACAGACTTCATGACCTTATCGTCCAAATTGGTTTGGACCTCACGTCGGGGAAGAACATCTCTCCTACGGTCACGATTGTTGACTCTATTGTGATTCTCAGCGATGAGCTCATTGATCTCTTCAAGACCAGTCTCGAAAGCCTCATACCTAGCTTTTTGATCAGCGATGTGCTCATCCATCCGGGTTTGACTAGTGGTCTCCTTAGATGCAAGATCTCTAATAAGGGCTTCTAAGCTACTGATATCCATGATGAAATTATGCAAAATTAGATGGTGTAAGATAGATCTGAAATGGAAAGAAATAAACCCTAAACTAAGACTGTGCTCTGATACCAAAACTGACGCGGGACAAACGCTAAAATCCTAATATGCGAATTTGGGATTAACTTTTAGAATGAATTGAATAGCGGAAATATTCAAAATCAAGCAACACATAATTTAATTCAATGAAATTAACAAAACAATTAGATTAATCCGTTTAGCGTCTGCTTGCATGAAAACTTTCCCGATCTAGAAAAACGGCTCCGATGAAGGAACTCGGATTTCGTTCTAGTTTAGGGCATCAATCGACAATCGCAATATCGGCTCTTGATTCCTCGGGGATTTTAAATGAAATAGGGCTTCAAATAATTTTGATAAAAGGGAAAAATTTTGGGATTTTGGGTTTTTATCAATGAAATTAAGGAAGGATAATACCAGACAATAATTAGAGAAAAAGACGAAATAAAAGGATAGATTCCAAGGCTTCACACCAAGGATTTTCCGAAGCTTCACACCACGGCTGTACGTCGGCTTCGCACTAAGTCGCAAGAGAAACGATTGCTCACTCCTCAAGGGTTGAAGGATTCACTCACTCGGTTGAAAACTCTTCACAAGCTCTCTAGGGTTTGCACAAAAGCAACTCTCTTTTCATTCAATAATCAAAAAATTAACTAAAAAGTCTTTACAAGCCTCTATATATAGGCTACCAATAGTTAAAATTCGAAATAAAGAGTCCTAGTACTAATAAAACACTAAAATAGGCAATTTTCGCAAGTTTTAGAAAATCCCGTCATGACGCCCACGGACGTCCGTAGTGCCCCACGGATGTTCGTAGTGTCCCACGGGCAGTGAGGGGGCAAAATCATGGACGTCCATCAGTAATTCATGGACGTCCGTCACTGTTCATCACGGACGTCCGCCACTATTCATCGTGAATAGTAAAAAAAAAAAAAAAAAAAAATTTTTGCCGTTCCCCGTCAACGGAGCTCCGGCTTCATCCACCGGAATGACTTTTATTTTCTACAATTGTATAAATCTCGTCTGTATAGACCTTGTGCTTCCTGAAATAACTAATCCTTCTTTGAGAACAATTGGAATAGAATGCAAAAATTTATCCGATTTTCGTTTGAAAGGTTTCTACAACCGTCAAGGAGATGATGTTCCATTTGATGTAGGAGTTATCTTTTACAGGATTGCACCAACTTACAAAACTTGTCCCTTGATCTATATCCTGGCAGTGTGATTGATGCTGGCTTTCGGATATTGCACTTTATGGAAGAAAGATTGAGTGGTTAAATTTGTCATATTGGGTCCACGTGGCTTGTGCCCTCGCCGACCTACGTTCTTTAACATATCTTTGTGTAGATGGTGACATTCCAAATGATGCTGCTTTGGATCAGAACCATCCTTTATGGAAAATAAAGAGATATTCCTAGGAAATCATGGATCATGATGAGCAGGTGGGTATGCTTGCATACTGTTCCCTCATTTAGAAATGAATGATCGGATTGTCTTGCGTAAAGATTTGTTCTATTCCTAAAAGTTTAGGTTTGCATTCTCTCTCATCAGTAAAGAGACAGTTGTGACTTTTTCTGAAATTTGAGGGTTCATTTTTAAAAAAAAAATTCAGTTGCTATGATTTGTGTTAAACCATTGTTTGGATTTGGATAGGATTATATGCTTCTATACCTAGTCATTACAAGCCTCATATTTTAGATGATGTATGATGAGTAATTTAAAACATTGTCATATTTCACCATACAAGCTCTCTGACCTTTTGTTTTTTTTTATAACCACTCTGAACTTGTTATATGTCTGCATAATAAAAGCCAGTCCAATGATAACAAATTAATACTACAATCATCTTTAGGTGAGGGTGGTTGCTATAATAAGTTTTTTTTGTAGCAGGCCCAAAAGGCAAGTGATGCCCACTAGCTATAAAGAATGGTTGCTAATAAGTTAAATAAAGATGCATACATGCTGATACATATCTGTGTAACTTCTCTCGGGAGGGGATCGCATGACGGAAGACGCCGAGTTTCTGGACGAAGTAGCAGCAGCCATGGAGAAAAAAGACGAAGAAGAAAGAGGAAGAAGAAGACAACGGTCAATAAGGGAAAAAAAGGTTTTTAAAGGGCTTAGGTCACGTGCTAAGCATGTGTACAACTCAACTTGCCAAGTCACCGGTCCACTTCAGCGCCTTTAAGGGTTTAGGGCTCCACGTCATCAGTTTCCGTCGAAAGATAACGGGATGTGATGGCAAGGGCATAGATCAAAATCTCGGAAAATCGATACGTATCGTCTTACTCCAAAACCGATACGTACCAGACGATATTTACCGGTTCCAGACGATACATATCGGTATTTTTCCTTCGTCACTTGAAGCTAGGGGCCTCACTGGACGATAATTTGATATTATTAAATGATAAAGTGGACGATACAGACGATAAATTGGACGATACGAATGATACAAACGATAATTTGGACGATAATTTGACTGTTTTTAAGGGGCCCCGAGAAATACACAATTTACCGTATCGTTTAGGTCCAAAACTGATATGTATCGGACGATATTTTGATCCATGGGCAGGGGTCTGATTTTGATATATATGTATTCTTCAGGGGTTTAGTTGATATTATGCAAAGTTGAGGTGCTTTAGGGGCATTGAGGTGAAAGTTCACGAGTTTTTTTGAAAATTTCCCTACATTTAATCTTATTATAATTATTATGTAATTCTCATACCATATAATAATACAGGGAAAATAGTAAAATGGCCCTGGATTTAGGCAAAATGATAGAAATTATTGCATGAAATTTATAATTAAACCCCGTTATTAACTATGGTAATTGTTTTTATTTTTAAGTCCACACCAGATAAGCAAGAATAATAGTAAAAGGGAATGACTCTCCTCGCTGTCATAGTCCATTAATAAAATAGATTAATATTTTTCGTAGTTTAAGTCGTCATTGTCGTCTTCATCATCATCATCCTCATCATCATAGCCTTACCCATCTATTTGGGGTCGGCTTTGGGAGTCCTATTTCTCCACTCGTTTCTGATCAGTACTCAACTATCCGTAGCATTGCAATCTCCATTTCCCTTCTCATTGCTTCTTTCTAGGCCTTCGCTCGCCTTCCTCTCTCCTGCTTCCTTGTTCTTGTAGGTTGTAGCGTCTCAACCCTGTCGCGTCTCAACCCTTCGTTTAGTGAAAGGATGAAAATTTTCAATTATATCAAATAATATCTTTAAATTGGCTCAAATCAGTATCTTTAAATTTTTTCTAATTTTTTCGATTATATCAAATTAAACTCTCTATTTAATTATTATGGATCAAATTAACTCTGGATTTAATTATTATTGATCAAAAGAAGTCTTTAAAGTCCAAATACTCGACAACTATTATGTATATAAAGTAAATGGTGTACTTTTTATTGTTTTTTGTCCATTTAATTTGTAATTATTATTTTCTAGTTGTCACTCAACTCTTTCAACCTAAAATTTTACATGAGAATTGATACTTAGTGCGTATTTTCACATATTTATTATTTACTATAGATCCTCTATAGAACAATATAGTATGTCAAAAATGCAAAGTTACTGGGCCTAGGCCTTAGCACGATGGAAGGTTAACAATATTGCAACCTCAAGGTCGCAGGTTTGAGTCCAGCTTACCTAAGCTTGCTATCTCTCAAGGGGGTTCGCCTCTTGGGTCCCGCCTAGCGCCTTCAACAACCATGGTTGTGTGGGAGGGAAGGTGATTTGGATTAAGTTTTTAAAAGGAACGTGTGTCATGGTTTTAGTGTGTGTGGTGTGCGTGTGGAAAATGCGTGCGTGCATGTGTGTGTTTGCATATTTTTAGGACAAACCTAAAGGATGGGGAGACGGGTTGACGGTGGAATTGGGTAGAGCTGATCTATGTTTTTAGGTCTAAAAGCGACATGAGGATTTGGAAATGGGATACCAAAGGAGTCTGTAATGCTAGCATTACTTTAGGCTTTACCTTGGCTTTGCTCCGCCTTGAGGTGAGGTGTTTTTTGTGGTGGACAATCTCCAAAATCACAATTGTTTTTTTACAAGTCCAAAAAAGGGAAAAGATTTGGGGCGTTTTGTGTGTGCAAAAAGGAGGAATTGGTGGACCACCTCTTCTTACATTTCTTGATAATGACACGATTAGTTTGAGTCATTTTCCTTGACTTGTTTGGGATGGTTTGGGTTTCTCCAAGCTCTTTTTTTTGCTATAGGTTTGTCAATGTGGAGACCCCTTTGGTTACTTGGGACATGTCATGTGGCGATCCTTGCCTTATGTGCTTTGTGGGAGATTTGAGAAGAAAGAGATAATTGGATTCTCAAAGATAAAGATCAAACAGTGAAGTTAGCTAGCAATCTCAAGTACAATATCATCACCCTGGTTTAAACAAGAGAAAAATTCAATGGCATTCCTTTTCAAGATTTTGAGAGGTACTTGGTTGTACTTTATTATAAAGACGTAGGAAGAAAGTGAAAGAAAACTGGACATGTTCAAGAGATGCTGTCATCAAAGCTAATTTCGCTTGAAGTGCATTAGGCATCCAAGGTTGTTCAGAGTTAGGGGTATGTTCCACGACAATTTTGGGGAAGTTATTAAAGCTCTTGCGGGTTTGGGTTTGAAGAGGCGGAGTGTAGAGTGCAACTCTCCACCCTAGAGCCCAAGCTAGCGGATTCTGGCGTGCGGGTGGGGCATCACAGTTGGTATCAGAGGATGAGTTGAAAGTTTGAATTAAGCAAGAAAGTAGCAAGTAAATTGCATGCAAGATCTTGATAATTATACTCTTCATACTAGTTGCTAGTGATCAAGCTCAAGTATAATTTTGTAGGTATCTCTAAGATGT
The DNA here is from genome assembly GCA_021018995.1 of Chloranthus sessilifolius. Classification (NCBI taxonomy): domain Eukaryota; kingdom Viridiplantae; phylum Streptophyta; class Magnoliopsida; order Chloranthales; family Chloranthaceae; genus Chloranthus; species Chloranthus sessilifolius. Next base: position 12,486,715 of record CM037590.1, read on the forward strand.
AAAAGTTATAATAGCCTCACGTCATTTATATTTAAATTACAGATTTTATATCAAACATTCCAAGCCTTTGTCCCTAACTAATTTACTAACATATAGCTCACTAAGTTTCTAGAATTTGATTCCAATAATCTAAAGTCTAAACTCCCAAGTATCAACAAAGAACTAGGGTCTCTACTATTTCTAAGGAATTCTAACCTAAGCTCTGCTTAATACTTTCGCCTTACATCTTTAGACAGGTCGTCTGCAAATAGGACGCTGATCTTCAACCCTAACATCCCATACAACTCATTTGAATCTCTCGAACAGCCTCAGAATCTCTTACCGATATACAAATTAAAATGTAGCTCACACAAATGGTCTTAGATTAGACTAAAATTTTGTGTTTGAGATGTGACGGTCAATCTTTGACCTCCATCATAAGAATCCTCTAACTTGCTTACTACACACTAAGTTCTAGTCATGCACACCGATGTCTTAAGTAGTGATTTTGGAGTCGTTACATAGAGCTCTTTGGCAGCAAAACAGATTTTTTCTCATCACATGAAGGTCTTCGAGAAGTGGAAGGTAACTCGACAAATTTTAGCAGTTGCCATTGACGCGCATTACCAATTCTTATTGTGGCTTTTGACATGATGGAAGGATGGGAGATACGTTTTAAACACATTAAAGGGGAATCAAATGGGGTACTGGGGTCTTTAGCTAGAGAGGGAGCTAAGGCGTCAAGATTTTTGGATTGATGGTATCCCATCTCTGTTATAATTTATAGAAGCGTTCATAAAATAAATATAAAAAATTGTAATGGTGCTATATTAAAGCGCATCTCCTTTGATTTTTTTGCAACCCTCTTAGCTATTGGGGCATCAAACTTGTAATCCCTTCTGAAGGAGAAACGGATTTTAATGGAAAATTTTGAGATTCATGGAAGTCCTTTTCCACAGAGTTCTATGACACATAAGAGTTTACTCTATTTCTAAAATGGAGTAAGGCAGTGAGGAGAATCATTTGCTTATTATTATTATTATTCTTGCTATCTATTGAACCTTGAAAAATAAAATGGGTACATTATGAAACATTATCCTTCTAAGATAAGATTTGTTGTGCATTTTGATCAGTTTTCCTCCATTGCTAATATTTGCGTAGTTTATCTTAGATAAGATTTACTATGCATTTTTATCAGTTTTCCTCCATTGCTAATACTTTCATACCCTATCGTCTTTATGATGAATACATATAACTATAGAAACAGTACTGCAATTGCCTTGGTGTTTACTTCCAACTAATTACGTTGTTGCAATTGTAAAAAATTTGAACGGTTTTTTGCTGTTAACCCTAAACCCTGTAAAGGCTTTGCCTCCTGGGGACTTGCACCATGGAAGAATGCGGGTAGTTTATGGGATCTTTACCGTTTATACTTTTTTCAGGGAATCCTTGGTTATGCAAATGGGAAAATGCCTATGTTTCTACAAGGTAACTCAACATTCTCTATTCTGGGACACTGTGCAACGGATTGTAGCTCCAAAAGTTGGAAAAATATGAACAACCAAAGCAATGATCTTGCTTTTGAAACATCTAATGGGAAATTGCAAAGCGTGATAATGGAAGAAGCTACTTCTCCAAAGGAAGCTAATTATGGGAGATATCCAAAGCACCGTGAAGAGTTATCCGGGGAAGCATCATTTGCTAAAACTCGCGGAAGATGCAACTGTGGTTGCCTCAAACTGGATAAATCTTTGGAACCATACAGGCAGTCTTCTATTAGAAATGGTAGCTGGATCCAGTTATCCACAGACCATGAAGAATTTCTTTGTAAAAACATCGGATGGATGCCTAAGCTCCATCACATGCATTTGAATGGGCATCTGTTGTTTTCATGTGATGTTCACGTATGTAAGTCAAAAAGACATCCACTGCTTGCTTCTGATTGGATTTTTTTTTTGGTTGACTGGTCAAAGTCTTCTCCTGTCTGAGTGCATTCAGGTAATAATTTATGAGCAGCCAACTTTTGGTCTACACCATTTCTCATTGAGCACTTGGGGTTCATCAGAAAAAGTGGGATTTCCCTTCAAGGGGCCTAAGTGGATTGATGGACTTCACCACAGGCAGCTGCTCCACGAGTTGGTAATGTAGCATTTTGGAGGACCTGGAAATAATATTTCTCAAGCTGATAGTAATTAATTGTTTCCAATACTGTCCTTGTGGTTATTTTCTTACTTCTATTCTTTCAATTTCAAATGCAGGATATGGTCATCTTGGCACTCAATAGTGCAACTGCTGCCAAGATTTTATTTGAGAGCCATCTTTCTTCCAAAAGTTCTTTCTATCAAAACCCTACCATTTTTATGTAATTTCATACATCAATAATATTTTAATTTTACCACTACGTCTCTCTCTCTCTCTCTCTCTCTCTCTCTTACATATTCAATCTCCTATTTTAAATGTTCAGATCGGTAGCTATGCGGCACTCAGTAGCCATGTTGGTGGCTTCGCTTTCCACTGTCTTCTACGTTATACTTCAGCTATGCCATAGGCTTCTGAGTTATAGATCATTATCATTGCTTTACACGATCTTAGCTAGGGTGTTCAGCCATACATGGAAGAATGTGCATATCCGCAGTTGCCAGCTTCTATATTGGCCGATTTTTCTTCAAGGTAGTTTCAGGTAATTAAAAAAATTGACCTTTTGGTTCAAATCAATGTTTTGCCTGATTCGTGGTTTGCTGGGTTCAGAGTTCACGGTTCGCTAGAGCCGGGCAAACCCGGTTTGCTAGGGGTAGGACAAGTTTTTCTGATATAAGGGGTGATGTATGTCTTTGTTGTATAATCTTAAAAATCAGAATCTAATATAAAATAGTGATGGTGGGGCAGTTGGCTTAACGATTGTGCGTGTTCCCTCAAGTCTGAGGATGGACTCCTCTCAGTCACTTCTTTTGACCTTTTATACACAACAAAAAAAATAAAGGGCTGGTAATCCGGTTCGAACTGAAGCCCGAACCTGTTTAGGCGAACCGGTTTGCGGTTCAGTACTAGTTGTGGCGAATTGGATAACCCTGGCTCAAATCATATGCCCTAGAGTTTGGGATAAAAGTGTCACAATATTGAGAGTTTTAGGTTCAACCCTGCTTAGCCACAAAATGAATAAATAATAGAATAAATGACAATTTTGCTTTCATGTTTATGTAATTATCTGATTTGTAGGTTTCAACCAAGTGTGGATTATGCACACAGAGCTGCACTACGTAAGCATTCCATCTGGTCGAGTGTTGCTGTCGATGTTCTTTTGGGAAATATTTTCGGTTGGGATTTGTTAGTTCACGCGGAAACTGTTTACTTCTACCTTTTGCTTCTGATCCGTAACATTACGAACAATTTGTTGCGATCTGGTTGTGTGTGGCTGATGGATGTGCCGGCAGGTTTTAAGCTGAATACTGAGCTTGCTGGAATTCTTGGTATGATCTCACTTAATGCAATTCAAATCTGGTCTACCCTCTGGTTCTTGATGGGTTTCCTCTTCCAATACTTTATTGAAGGTCTTGCCATATCAGGAATCATTTTAGGGATGACGATTCCTGGTGCTCTTTGCATAGATATGCTTAAGCTAATAACAGTACATCTATCAACTCTTCATTGGCTTATCTCTCTTATTTATTCACAACAGATCCAGGCTTTGGCATCTCTATGGCGCCTTTTCAGGTAATCCTATTCACTCTCAACTGGAGTTGAAAATTATAAAGTTTGCATGTAAACACCCCCGCTTCTCCACTAATAAATATTTGGAAAAGGCTTTTGTCCTCCATTGGAGGACGCTGAAGCGTCCTCCAAGATTGGGGAATACCTTCAATTGACAGCGGGACACAGAATTGATGACACAACACGGGTGCATTCCTTAGATCAATTTTTTTTAGCCTTGAAATCTGATCCACTGAAATGAGTCAAAACTCCCCCGCCCCCCCCCCCCCAAAAAAAAAGAGCCTTAAATAAATAAATTTTTTTTAATAAAAAAATTGATCTAATCCATCCCCAGTGGTCCACGTGGTACCCAAGCAGTGTTTTGGGTGCCACATGGAGCTCCACGACATCTTGGAGGACGCTTGAGCATCCTCCCATGGACGAAGAAACCGGCTCCCTAAATATTTCTACCTTTGGTTAGAGCTGTAAACCTCTAAATTTACATTTTTTTAATAGATCGATTTGAAAAAACAAACCTTATCTATTTACTTTGTACAGAATGTAGAAAAAATAGTGATTTAGCTATGAAAGGATTTTATTTGGTTTCCTTTCCTTTTAAGATTTTGATAAAACGACCAGATGGTTTCACGGGCATAAATTTACACTTCCTATGAACTGATGAAATATGTTACAACCATAGTTCTTTTGACGAAACAATTGGTTCTCCATGCCTCGTAACATTTTTTATACAAAAAAATTGGGGCCATTGCTTGGTGCAACGGTAAAAGGCTTGGGCTGTCGAGTGTGAAGGCCCAGGTTCGAGTCTGGAAAACAGTAACTTTGTGTGTGAAAAGCTAGAGATTAGGTCTATATCCCATACACCCATGTCCGCCCAAAAGTGATAGGTTGCGGGTTCGAGTCTGGGAATCAGCCTCTCCAAAATGGGGATAAGGCTGCCTACTATTTACCTCTCCAGACCCTGCTGCAAGCAGAGCCTTGTGCACTGGGTACGACCTTTTTTTAAATCTTGAATAGGGATACACATGAAAAGAATGCAGAATTATGAGGTCATTGGAGTATTGCCCACTTCCAATAAATCAAGGAGCTGCTTGTTTCCCAACCAAAATTTATTTGTTGACATTTTTTTTAGGAGTATTTAAAAAAAAAAAAAAAAAAAATCGTTTAGGCCCTATTCAACTGTAATTTAGTTTTCTTTCATAAGGAACTATTAAAGTTGATGTATGTGATTCCCCTGTATCTGTTACGTTTCTTATGCTAGCAACAATATTTGACAGTACTACTAAACTTTTTGCAGAGGACGAAAGTGGAATCCACTTCGTCAAAGACTTGATAGTTACGACTACACGGTGAAGCAACATGTTGTCGGATCACTTCTCTTTGCCCCCGTCCTACTTTTACTACCGACTACCTCTGTGTTCTACATTTTCTTCACCATCTTAAATACCGCCACCAGTTTTATATGTATTCTGATTGAGGTCACCATTTCAATCCTGCATGCCACTCCTTACGCTGAAATTTTCCTCTGGATGGTGAGGCCAAAAAGATTTCCCTCTGGAGTATGGTTTGAGATTATATTGGATCAAATTAGCAAGGCTCCTGCTTCTACGAAGATCGGTTTTCTTGATAAAGGCCATGAAGTGACTGATTCAAAGAGAAGGATGGCAGAGCAGGAAAACAATGAAAGAGTGGGAACTGTGGTTTCTTTTATGCGCAGCAATGTTGCAGATATAGGTAATATCCCTGTGAAATTGATGTTCTTCATAGATCTTGAGAGAGCATATTGCATATTTTTACCAATTAAAACAATATGATTTTTTTGTTTCCTTTCGAAAATGTTTCATTTCCCTTGTACGAGTCCACTGTGCTGTCTCTAGCTCTTGGACATTACTTCGGAAATACTGAGGATATTTCAGTGACTCTGGAAAATTAAGAGCATGGTCAAAAAATTTGCCCTTTTTTTTTTTGAAAAATTCGTGAATTTGAGGATCAGCGAATTAATCCCGAATTATTCATGATTTTTTCAAAAAATTCATGTGTTTTTAAAAATTCCGTGAATTAATCACGAATAATTCCCGATTTTTCAAGAAATTGTGATTTCTAGTTTTTTAATTTATTTATTTTTAACTTTTTAATCTATTTTAAAAATTTTCTTTCTCAGATATTCTCTAAATATTTTCTCGAACTTGCCTAATTTTGCCGGACTTTTCTGAAATATTGCCGAATCCCAACTTGGTGACTATGATTAAGAATACCTTTTTAGATGGTGAGCAGATATCCGCTTAGAAAAGGCAGACACTATAGTCGATGAAAAATTTCCAGTGACAATTTTGATTTTGAAAAATAGATGTACTTGAGAATTTTTATGGTTTCTCATCATCATTGCCTTATTCCATCAACATCAGCGGCACTTATTTCTTGTTTGCTTGTTTTTGCTTTGTAAATTGTATTCAGAAGTTCTGCTAATCCAAAGTGGTCACTTTGCAGGGCAAATTGTCTTACCACACTATAAGAATGTGTTTTATGGAATTTCTCCTTCCTCTGGTGCTTTCTCTGCCTATGGGGTTCTCAGCGGCAAGAGGTGATTTCCATGAGTTTTTTTCCAATCATTTCGGCATCAGTTTTTATTTATTTATGAGTATAAAATTGCTTTACTGAAAAGTTGACGTAACCATATGTTCTTACAGAATCCCATTTTCTTTGCAAACTGGTCTTCCTTCAACAATGCCTTGGATGTCTATCAGCTTTAGAGAGCATTGGCGACTGTGTCGTAATTCGATGCTTGGCCGTGAATTATAACTTTGACCAAATCTCCATTTCCGCTACACAACAGAACTTACAAATACTTAACAAAAGGGCTTCACAATTTTTTCCCCTGCCCTCTTGATTTATTCTTTTTTATTAATTTGACCAAGAAGATTTGTAAATCCATTTGAGAAAATTTCTTGGAATCCATTAGTTGTATATTTTCATTCTAAACTATCTTGCAAATTTTGTTAGTAACTGAAGCCTGGATGGGGTTATTATTTGTTTCTACTTGCCCCCTCAATCCACACCCACAGACCCACTATGCATGGGCTTTTATTTTCGGTTTTCCCTGTTATGTAGTTCCATTTTTTTATTGACTGACTACCTTCAAAATCTTATTAAAAAGATATTATATTTTTACAGGATTGCTCTATTTGCACCTACTGAAACTTCAAGAGCACATACCTTGAACTACTAAGATGTGAACCTCTTTTTTTATGTAGTAGTGCTGTGGTAGTAAGATTATGGTTTCGCCTAGCTCTCAATTCATCGTTAGATTTGTCTATCATCTACACCATCATGATCGTCATCATCACATTTTCAACATAGTCTTATCCCATCAATTTGATGTCGGTTTTGCGAGTGAAGTATCTCCGCTCATTTCTGATCAGTGCAACCAATAGGGATCTCATAATGATTTACTGTAGGGTTAGTACTGGGCAAGCGGCCTAATGCCAGGTAACTTGGTACCTAGATCATTTTTTTTGGATGTGACACATAGAATCATCATAATGTTAGTCTTCTGATGGTTGTGTCATGATCTAAAAATCTTTGGGATAAAAGATTGGGATAAGAAACAATCTCTATTGAAGCAGTCATTTGCCACCTAAAATGGTATTACCATGTAAATCTAAGTAGCATTAAGATCCGATGGATTTGACCTCTCTGAATTAGACGATTGAAATTACCTTTCGATCTAATCTTGCACCCTAGATCTTGAGCTCATGGGCATAAAATCCCATGAAATAAATGGTGACTTCACATGGCGGTGTCCGTTCCATGGCCATTTGAGTTCCAACAACCAATTGTAATATTTTTCGGATGTCTTTTAAACATATATCTTACGTTCCATTGGAGAGAGTGATGTCTTACTGCGTTTGGGTTGGCTCTTATAAGAGCAGAACTACTGCTCTTTGTCTTCTCTCCAGCAGATAAAATTTACTATGATAAAGAACAGTTTTATTACTTAAAAACAGTTCCCTGCTTGAGAAAATGAGGCGAGGAGTTACGTAACCAAACATAAGAGCTGTTTTTTGCTGGAGTCAGAGCAGCTCTTGGCCGAATGAGCTAAACCCAAACGCAGCTCTCTCTCTCTATAGCTTTGACATGCAAAAATTATAAATAAAATGATTGAAAAAAAGTGACTGGGCAAGCGATTGTAAAATAGATATCTGACGATGTTCATCAATGCCATTTCCATAAGATCTCTCTCTCTCCTTTTGCCATTTTTGGTTTGACATACAAGAATCATAGATGAAGATTGAGAAAGTGATTGGAAAAAGCAGTGTGGCAAAGCTATTTGTAGAATAGATTTCTTACGATGGTGATCATCCATGCAATTTCATGTGAATCGATCCCCCCTCTCTCTCTCTCTCTCTGCTCATTCTTCTTGTTTTTGCTTTGATTTGAGTCACCCAAGCTACTCAAGTATCTCAACAATATACATAACGGGTCAAAGTGAGATGTATCATGTATGGCCAAGACTCAAAGTCACAAGCGACTTGCGTCAAGTCGGATTTTCGGTCTAATTTTGCCATTTTGGCTGTCCAATGGGAATTGGGCTTCTCTCTAAGTTGACCCAACCGGACAGGTCAAGGGTATATGTCCGCGACCCAAAAATCTGACTTGACGCCTGTCTAAAAACCTAACCTGACCTGATCTGACCCTTTAGTTGACTTGATCCATCCCCAAAGACGGTTCAGATGCCTCATGACCAACCTGACCTGATGGGTGAAGTTTATGTTCCCGACCTGGTAAATAACTCAAGTCAGGTAGGTCAGGTATTGGGTTTACCCGACTCGTTGACATCCCTTCCCGGGGCGAGCGCTTAATACCCAACAATATAGGGTACCCCTGTCCGCACCCATGCATTCTTTGAAAGTGCCCACGTCCCCAACTCTTTGAAAATCGTTGATTGCTTCGGATTAGATGATGGGGATCCTGTTTTAGCCTGATCTTCCAAACAATGAATTTGCTAATCATGGCACTCCTATAAGATGGCCAATTTTTTATTACAAGTGTCACATATCCTTAAAACATGACTCTAAAATCACGTTTGAGATTGATGTGTGCTATATGATTGAAGATCTATTTTTTCGGGATTTGTGACACAAGGATTAAAAAACTGAATGTTTGATAGGTGCACCATGATCTTCAGATCCATTGTATCGTAGATCTAGGTGAAACATGTTCTCCATCATCTAACTCAAAGCAATCAACAATTTTTAAGGTGTCTAAAGAGAATGTGTTGGTGCGAACAGAGGTATCCAACTCTCTAGATCATTCTTCCTAGACGCCTAGTTTGTCCTTGTCCAGGTTCTGGAAACATTGGGTGCAACTGTTCAAGAATTGGATGGTCCTGATTTGTGACACTTACCAACTCCTACTGAAACATTCCTTTAAAGATGAGATGATCCGTATATTTTAATAACACAGAAATCAATGGTCCACTTCCATGCCTCGGATACTAAGAACCATATGCCTCACATAGCAGTTTACCTTAAGGGCTGGCGCCGCTTCTTGTGGCACGTGGCAAAACATGTGCGCTGTTTAGCGTTCCGTCCACTGCTGCAGGTGCCCTTAGTTAAACGGGTCAATCACACAGCAAACCAGTTGACTCTTGGGAGCTTCACAGATATTTAGAGGGGTTTTTTGCATATACCCCCCTGTGTTATACTAATATTGTAAGAAACCACCTGAGTTATGGGTATTTATTCTACAGCCCCTATTTTGTGTTTCTGTTTCCTATAATAACTAGCCAAACTAGCCGTGAGTTTATGGAGGGAAAGCTTATTTTACCCTTAGGGCCTGTTTGGATAGGGGGAAAGGAAAAAAAAATCATGGGAAAGGAAAGGAAATGTGATACTTTCCTATGTTTGGCAACAAAGTTGTGTCACTGGAAATCATAGGAAAATTCAAAAACAAAATTTCCATTGGAAACTGACAAATCCCTCTAAAATAAGAGGATTTCATCGGAAAACTTGTCATTCTCGATTTCTCTCTTTCTCTCTCCTCTATCTCTCACTCTCTTTTTTAATGAATAAATTGAAACAAAATCAACTATTGAAAAAATTATAAAAATTAAAATAAAATAATAAAAAATTAATTTTTTTTTAAAAAGTAAAAAAAATAAAGATAAACTAAAAAAAACAAGAATAAAAATAAAAAATAAAATAAGACTTTAAAAAAATAATAATAATAATAATTTTAAAAATAAAATAAAAATAATTAAACATGAAAAAAAAATTATAAATAAATAAATATTAAAAAATTAAAATAAACTAAAAATTAAAAAATTAAAAAATTAAAAATAATAAAATGATAAAAAATATTTTTTAATAAAATAAATAAAAAATTAAAATTAAAACTAAAAATATAAAAATATAAAAAATTTAAATTTAAATTTAAAAAATTTTAAAAATTAAAAATATAAAAATATAAAAATAAAAAATAAATAAAATAAGATTTAAAAATAAATAAAATAAAATTACAAAAATTAAAAATTAAAAAATTAAATTTTTTTTTAAATATAATAAATTAAAATAATATAAAATAATAATAATATAAAATTAAAAAAAAATTAAAATAAAATAAAAATACAAAAATAAAAAATAAAATTAAAAATTAAAAAAATTTAATAAAAAAATAAAAAATAAAAAATAAATTAGAATAAAAAATAAAAATTTAAAAATTTAAAAATAAATTAAAATAAAATTAAAAAATTTAAAATAAAAATACAAAAATTAAAAAAAATAAAAATAAAAATAAAAATAAAATAAAATGAAAATAAAAAATATTTTTTTTAATAAAATAAATTAAAAGAAAAAATAAAAATAAAAATAAAAAAAAAAATTTAAAAATTTTTAAAAATAAAATAAAAAATAAATAAAAATAAAAACATAAAGTATAAAATAGTCAAATAATAAAATAAAATAAAATAAAATAAATAAATAAATAAATAAATAAATAATAATAATATATAAATAATTATAATAAATTAAATAATAAAATTAAATAATATAAATAAAAGAATTTTTTATTTTTTTATTTTTATTTATAATTTTTCAATTTATTTTTATTTTATTAAAAGAGAGAGAGAGAGAGAGAGAGAGAGAGAGAGTGTGATTTTATTTTTTATTATTTATTTAATATTTATTTAATTATTTTAAAATTAAAGTAAAAAATAAAAATATATATAAAAAATTTTAAAATGTAAAAAATTAAAAAGAAAAAAGAAAAATAGAATAAAAATATTAATAAATAAATAAAAATTAAATCTCTCTTTCTCTTTCTTAGTTCTCTATTATCATTCTTCTTTTTAAATGTTTCTCTCTCCGAGTCTTTCTCTCATAAATTTTCTCTCTATATATTTCTTTTAATTTCTCTCTCTTAATTTTTTTCTCTTTTTTAAACTCACTTTTTCTTTGTCCTAATTTTTTTTTCTCTCATGAAAGTTCCTTCATAATAGAAAATTAAATTTATTGGGTGTGGAGATATACTATCGATAATGGTCATTTTTTATTTTCTATGTGTCAATTACATAATCCAAATACCGAAAAACAATGAATTCCTATGAATTCCCAAAGAGCTACAATTCATTGGATTTACAAAATCTTTTCTTATGTTTTTCGAAAAATTGTCAAACAGACCCTTAATGAAACCACTATTTTAAAAATACCACTATTCTAAAAGGCCTTTCATTCAACTATATTTACAAGTCATGCCATTAAAATTTATCATCATTTTAAAAGGCCTTTCATTCACTTTTATTTACAAATCATACTATTATAATTGACCAGTATTCTAAAACGAGTACCTTTAAATCCACACACAAAATCTGAGTTCACCCACGCTGAAACACATCGACTGCATTGAATCAAACGATGGAGATTTTTTATCGTCCTATTCTTTCATGAGATCGATCTTTAGATCATGGGTGTACCATCAGACGGTTGATTTTTTATTTCATGTGATACACACCCCTAAAAGTGACCTTAATATCAATTTTAAGCATGCACGTGATGTTAAGGTTACTTTTCTGAGATGTGTACCACGTGAAATAAAACACTGACCATCTGATGGTACGATCATGATCTCAAGATCCATAATGTGAAAGATGGGAGGATAAATGATCTCCATCTTTCGATTCAATTCAATCAACGTGTTTCAGCATCGGTAAACTTAAATATTCAGTGGGCGGATTTAAAGGTACTCTTTTAAATGGCCCTTCATTCACCTATTAGATTCAATACTCATCAAATGGGTGATTCCCCATTAAAGCATACCAACGTTTGGACGAATACTCAACCAATAGAGGATTTGTGGCAAACGATGTAATTATTCTGAAAAAGAAAACCTTCAATCTACATATTCCACTCAAAATACTTGTCCATCCAATTTCTTTTATGATTTAAGACTCATTTTTAGGAATTGGATTGCCTAACCACGTTTGCTTCCATCCACTGAATCTTTAAGTTCACCCACACTAAAACACATTGATTGCATTGAATAAGACGATGGAGATTGTTTAGGCATACTATTAGACGATCAGTGTTTTATTTCGTGGCGCACATCTAAGAAAAGTGACTTTAATATCATATATACGGTTAAAATTAATTTTAAGGTCATTTTTTTGAGTGTGTACCACATGAAATAAAAAATCAATCATCTGATGGTGCCACCATAATCTCAAGATCCATTGTGTGAAAGGTTGGGACGATAAACAATCTCCATCATCCGATTCAATGCAATCAACTATCTAATGGTGCCACAATGATCTCAAGATCCATCGTGTGAATTGTTGGGACGATAAACGACCTCCATCGTCCAATTCAATGCAGTCAACTGTCTGATGGTGCCACCATGATCTCAAGATACATCGTGTGAAAGGTTGGGACGGTAAATGATCTCCATCGTTCGATTCAATGCAGTCAATTGTCAAATGGTGCCACCGTGTGCAGTCGATGTTTTTCAGCGTGGAGGAACTCAAATATTTGGTGGGTGGATTTAAAAGTGGATTTAAAATTACTCTTATCACGTGTAGAGTGTGGCAATTTAGTAATTTAATTTTTAAAATGATAAATATGATATTTAGGCTATTCTTAACGACTGATTAACCATTTAAAGTAGCATCCGTTAAAGAGGTATTTTATAAACACCAAAATACTAAGTTAGGGGTTTAAAGCAAATAACTATAATTGGGAGGATTATTTGTAATATTAACATAACTCAGGGGCTATTTGCAAAAAACCCTATTTAGAGCACTTAACTTCTGAAGTATACATTTTACCGAGTTAATAGTGAGGATTACCCCGTGTACCAAACTTATACGTACACGAGCCGTGTATCTAATCCAAATCTTCGCTGTATATATATCTCATCTCATCGGCTTACTTCCATTATCTCCCGCCAAAACAGAAAATGAAATCCTCAATCATCCAAACCCATCAGAGATCATCGAATCGGAGGTCCAAGGAAATTTCATCTAATCCGTTCGATTCTCCCTCTACCGTACTTCAATCAGCCAAAAAATCTCCAAAAGTACATCAGAAACCCTAAAATTTTCTTATATTGGCCTCAATTTCAAATCAATCATCTCTTCGATCTCATCAATTTTGCTTTCTTATTTTGCAGATCAACGCCAAATGCTTGGATTTAGCTTTCTCGGCAGCAGCATCACTAGAGCAATCTCCAGAATCCGACGATCATAGCAGTTTTTCCCCGGTATCGGAGATTATTGACGGCGATCAAACCAACAGTTCGAATTTCGTTGTCCCATTCGTAGTTTCTCCAATTGATCCGTCTGAAATCACCTCAGAAGCTACGGATTCCGGCGAGATTATCGGCGACTGTAAGGATAGCGGTAAATCTATAGGGAACATTGAGGTTGAGATCGTCGCAGATTTGATTCGAGGAGCTCGAATTGAAATGCTGAATTCTAGTGACTTGAGCATTCGATCGAAGAGGATTTTGGATGCTGTGATCCTCAGTGCGTTCGAGGATTTGGATCACTCTCCAAAAGAACGTAATGATTTTTCGGAACTTGTATCGGCAAAGGTACGTGTCATGATTCTCTGTGTTTTTCTGTGGATGATCTCGGTTTCGGCCGTTACGTTGTTGAGTTCCAGTATTGGGAGTTCTTTCCCTGACTCGCCACCTCCCACGTGAGCACGTGCGGGTGAACTCTATCAGGATTTGCTTTTGATATGAATAAGGAATTTAGGAACAGATGGATGATCAAATCTGCTTTAGAGAACTTTGAATTCTGCTGTAAAACTCCTTTATCGCTTTGTTCTTCATCAGCTCTGACCTTTGAAGTGATAGTCGATTAATGTTACTTGCATAGAGTCATTTAAGCATTTGCAAACTTGATTGTATTGAGTACTTCTATTTGCAACCATTGATTCTTTATTCTCAACTATGGTTTGCATGCAAAACCGCTTAGAAAGCTTTTGAGGAACAAAAATGGATATCATTTTTCTTTCCAACCTTTCACACAATTGATCTTGTGACGATGGCCACTGCATACCATCAAACATGAAACTTGGTTCAACAGATTGAACTCTAACATGGTTCAGCTGATTTTAATACCATTGGATTGGATGCAAAGGAATCTTGACTTTAAGTCCTAAGGAGCATAGTAGGGATGTAAAAAAAAAGGGGCCGAACCGACCATTGGATTGGGACATATCGGTTCGGTTTCAATTTCAAAAAATAGAAACCGATAGTTATCGGTTTGGTTTTGGTTTTAATGTTAAAAAATCGAAACTGAACTGATAAGAAACCGATAGTGGTGTATATATGGATTATAGTATGTCTTTGTTTGAGTTTGATGGTGTGTGAGGCTTATTGTAAAAAGCCAACTATTGCTGCTTTAGTTTGTTAATCGCCAAAAGTCTTAAAATCAGTTGAATCATAGGAATTTGCAAAAACAATTTATATAAATCGGTTCGGTTTGTGTAAAATTTGAAAACTCTAAGCCGAAACCGAAAAAATTGAATCGATTCGGTTAAATGCTACAAAAAAAAAAGAGGTTTAGAAACCGAAAACTGACCGAACCGATAACTATCGGTTCGGTTTCAGTTTTGAACCTTATCTGTTTAGTTTCAGTTTCATAAAATAGAAACCGATAGTTATCGGTTCGGTTTTGATTTGCATGAAAACCGACCCAATAACACGCCTAGAGCATAGTGACGAAGTAGGCGTCAGCTAATAAATCAACTTGAAAAAATCCAAAAAATATTTGATAAGATTTGTCAAATTTGGGAAAGAATAGTTCAAATTTGGCGTAAATAAAAGAAAGTTTATAAAATATATTAATTAAAAATTATAAAAATATAAAAAAATTAAAAAGCAAATTTTTTTACCAAAATCAAGCAAAATCAGGGAGAGAGTAAGAAATTTTGTGTATAATTTGTCAAATTCGTGATTTATTCAGAAAATATATAATTTTTTTTAAAAATTGTAAATAATTATAATTACAATTATATTTATTTTTCAGTTTTCCTTTTTTTTGCATCTTTTTTCATCTAAATTTGAACACTCAACCTCACAAGTCTCTAAGGCCTCTTTCGGGTGTTTCCTAGCTTTTCTCAGAAAAGCTCAGAAAATTGAAAACTCCGATTCATACTGATTCCTGACAGACTGAGATTCTTGACTTTTCTCAAATGCTTTCTTAAGTCACTCTGATTCCTTATTTTTTCCCGGACAAACACATAATCATATCATTCTTAAGTTCATCTCAGAAAAGCTCAGAATTGGTTGTTATACTTCGTAGACATGTATTTTAATCATTGGTATATGTGTCGAACTCGAATATGGTCTAAATTTTACGGGCTGTCAATCTATGCAAGGTAGAACATATTGGACGATATTTTTTCTATAATACAACTTGTAAAAGGACAATACCAAAAACGTTATATACATATAGCAAATAAATATTATAAACTCATGAAAGTGTTCGAGCTAGGGCTCTCAATGGGCCGGGCCAACCCGGATTTTGGCATGTACCCTACCTGAAAAAAGTGGTATTTTTTATTAAGCTTCCATCCCGATTTATGGATCGGGCTAAGCATGTTGCAACCCGGATAAATTCGGGTCGGGCTTGGATTGAGTGTTGCAACATTCGGCCTGCACCCGACCTGAATATTATATATATATATATATATATATATATATATATATATATATATATATATTTATATATATTTATATTTATATTTATATTATACTTATCTTTTTAAAATTATAATTTTTTTTATATAGTTAAATATGATTTACTTAAATGCCCTGAGATTAAATCGTTGTCTATTATAACCATTGTGTAACAAATTAAAATAAAATATTTAAATAAAATCATGTACCTGAGCCTCTATAATGGTAATATAATTATTTAACTAAAATTTTAAACTTTTTCAAACTTTTATTAGAAAAAAAAACAACCCAACACAATTTTATTAGAAAAAATAGTCCAACCAAATTTTATTTAAAAAAAAACAGTCAAAAAAGCCCCTGGAAAAACACCCAAACCGGCCCTACCCGATAGGGGTAGGGTTTGGGCTGATTATATCGTAGCTCAGGTTAGGCCGGGCTAAAAAAATTGGGAACCTGGCCAGGGTAGGTTAGGGCCGGATTGAACCCCAACCCGGCCCTAATCCCGCTCATTGAGAGCCCTAGTCCGGACCGAGAACATTAGTGTCCTTGCATCTTGGGGAGCGTGAATTAGATTTTATTGTATACTACGATCGCCCACTTTTTCTCTAAATTCGGTGCAGGGGCTAACTTTTTGAGTACAAGTAACGGCTCCCCTTTGATTATCAACAATTATATATATATATATATATATATATATATATATATATATATATATATATATATGGGTAGTGATCTTCTCACTCGAGTTATGGGATATAATCTTATGACTCAAACTCCTATTAGTTGGATGTCATGTTAGTTGACTTTGTCACGTCAGTTGACTTCTTAAAGCTCACTGATGTGACATGCAGCCAATAGAAGCTCGAGTGATAGATTATAATTTGAAAGCCGATTGGCCCAAAAACATAAAATTTTGAGAGATTTTAACCATCCGATCTGTGGACACGAATATAAACCGTTGTGTATAGTTCTAATGGCTGATATTCAAACTCAACTATGGGATGGTTAACAACCACTTATGGAGATGATTCTTTGGCTATAACATTTTCTAATGATAGATTGCCGCCTTAACTATTTAGATTAATCGTAAATCGGTGTTACATGGCATATTAGAAAGCCATACTTCAATGGTGTGAGATAACAAATTATAATTTAGTGGTAGTAGATCATTTGGTTTTTAAACGTCGGTCACGAGCTGTTATACTACTACATTAAAAAAATTAATTTTTAACACAACTCAATGTAGTGTTATAGTGGTTGAGTGATTGTTTAGTGACGCTTAGGTCTTAAGTTCAAACTTTTTTAGGTACAATATATTATTTAATTTTATTTTTATTAAATATTATAGAGCCCATACTTTCTTGTGAGTATTGTAGCGCATAGGATTGTTTAGTGACACTTAGGTCCTAAGTTCAAACTTTTTTAGGTACAATATATTATTTAATTTAATTTTTATTAAATATTATAGAGCCCATACTTTCTTATGAGAATATTGTAACGCATAGCAATGTAATCAATTTGTGGTGCATTTAAGCCGGTCATGGTCCTGACATTGCTTCCGCTATTATATTTTCATTTTTTTAATCTCTTCTACATGAAATAATTGATTCATGTAATTTTCATTTTTTCTGTTCATCCTTTTTTACATTTAATAAGAGAGGTCTTTTTATTCATATAGATGTATTTTTTACTTTGGTCGCCTTTTATATTCTATGTGGATGTCTTTTCCCATATTTTCTTTGACCTTTTATTTTGATGTGAATGTCTTTTCCCATAATTTATAGGGTCTTTTATAATTCACGTGATTGTCATTTCTCATATTTTCTTTGATTTTTAATAATTAATGTTCTTTGGCCTTTTATTATTCAAATTCAGTTTCCTGTATATTTTTTTTTACCTTTGTGCATGTAGATGCCTTTCTCACATGTTTCTAGTCTGTGGATGTATTTCCCACCATTTGTTTAGGGTTTATACCTTAGTTGATGTTTGTTCCCACTATTTGTTTAGGATTTACACCTTAGTGGATGTTTTTTACACATTATTTCTAGTGTTTTGTCAAAGCTTCCGGTGGATTCACCATTTCAAGTTCAAATTGGATCTTCTAGTTCAAAGTTGGATGTAATTCTCAACATTCACATTCCAACTTGAAAGAGAGTATTAGAGTATAATAACTATCACTAGTAAGTTATCTATACCAATTGTTATAATTTTATTTATTTAAACCAATTCTAACACTTTCTTGTGAAAATATTGTAACGCATTGCAATGTAATCAATTTATGGCAATCATCTGTTCTATATTTTTATTTTCTTCTCTCTTTTGTCTTCTTATTATTATTATTTTTTTAGAATTTTAACACTAGCTAATTATGTTGGAAATAGATACGTCGCTTTCTCTTGTAAAATGACCAAAAATTGGTAGGGCTCATGTAAACTCTCGAACGGCTGCATTGTTCGGCATTGCTCCTTGGGAGAGTAGAAAAGAGAGACATAAGGATTGAAAAAGAGGGAAGAGGGAAGAGGGAAGAGGGAAGAGGGAAGAGGGGGGAGGGGGGGCGCTTTTCCTATTTGAAAGACCGGACTCCTTTCATTTTCTTTCAATCCTTCTTTCCCCCACATATCTTTGCAATAATAAAGAGCTATTGCTCCTTTTTTTTCTCTACCAAAGAGCAATGCAAAGCACAGCATACGCCTTAATCTAGTCTTTCGAAACGCTTCAACTTTCAAAGATGAGATCAAGACAACTCAGATAGTCGGTTAACCCAAAAGTTGGTGTGTGGGTCACCTTAACACGTACCCCTAACATCAAGATGAGCCAGTCCAGATCATCCAAATGGAAGGCCCTTATAAATAAGGACCTTTGATGAACGGAAGGTCTGGATTGCATGCCAGGATTCGCTTGTGGTGTAAATCACCATAGTTTGTGCTGTAGCTCAACACTTAGTACTAACTCTCAGATGAAAACGACTGTTTCTATAAAATAAATGTAAAGAACTAAAGGTGGCAAATGACGGGAGACCAAGTAGAGTCACAGAGTCAAATATTTCTGTGGAGAATCAGAATCTTTCTAAAAGTAGAAATTTGAATGCTTTGCCTTTGTTAACGCTTGAACCAGCCGTTTGGCCTTTGACCCTTGTCCCTTTGCGTTTGGCGCGTGCGTTCCTTGAAGGAGATGTACGGTATAGCATACATGGAATTTTATTTAATTACGAAGATGCCCATTGTGCGAGTGAAGATAACTTGTAAAGTGCATATATCTGTAATTTATATGACTACTCTACTCCCTGACTCTCATAGGATTCTGACTAGCAAGAACACTATAGCATATACTTTTTAAAAGTGTGATTTTATAAATTGCTCTTCTTCTTTGATTTAATTACTGACCAAAATTATATACCACAAAGTGGAGTTAGGTCCTACCTGCTTTATAATGAATTGGTATTAGGTACTCGATCAGAGCATTGCAGCTGGTGATCAGGCAATCTACCTTTGCAACCTTTAGTAAATACTAGTATAATTTAGAATGCCAAATCAGTAACAGGTCAAAAGAGTATTTTTACTAGTTTACATGCTTATAAATAGCTGTGCACTTCCAAAGGCTTTACCAGAGAACCACCGCTAGCTCAGGTTTGGTACATAATATCATTTTTTTAAAAATAAATAGATAATTGACCTACTCACCAACAATGGTGATAGAGTCTTCAATTCCGCATAAACGGTACAATTTTTGGTGTTATCCCATGGATGCGGCCATCATCCATCAGGACCATCACAGATTCCACCTTAAAATTGCATAAAAATACTCTCTATCATGTGATTAATAAAGAGCATAGTAAGTGGCGGAAGATGAACAGCTAGAGGCAGATTTAGAATTTAGAATTTAGAATCACATAGTAGTCATTCATTTTTCAATACATGTAATCTCTTAATCACAGTGTAAACAGTTTTTTTTCGTTTTTTTCGAGCTTGAAATCCATACAATCAAGATTAATTCGCGACCGTATGATCCAAAGCAAATTAAACTTTACAAGACCATTCTGCCTGCACAATTAAAAACCTTGAGATGCATCCAACTTCTTAGAGGAACTAATTTTAGCAGACCGGTCTAGAGAATAGCCTGTATTACATTAAACATACAAAATTGATGAATCGATAACCCAGGTTAATACCAGCTGTTTTTAAGAGGAGGGCTGTTATGCGCACACAACTTTTTTCAATAGACTAAAATAGAAACTAGAGTGTTGTGGGTATAGCAAAAGTTGGTGTATGTTAGAAAAATATATTTTATTTAATTGAAAGAACCACAAAATTAGGAAAAAGTGAGTGTGCACATAAAAGCTGTTACATATGAACACTCCTTTGGATGAGCCAGATATATTTTGGATCTTTATTAGCAACAGTAAAGTAAAAAAAATTTATCATTATTTTTTTTTCATTTATTAGTGTAAGATTATCAAAAGTCAGTATCCAACTAGAAATGGAGTGTGAGAAGTAAAAAGTGGTGTAGGCATACTAGCTCGCTTTTTAGCATGGTTTGAAATCTTGCCTGAGACGAGATGTATCAGTCGGGCAAGACGTCTCGCATCTTGAGCCTCAACAAGATGAGATCCAAATGCGTTTCGTTCTGAGATTTAATATTATAGATATCACTTTTATATTTTAATTTATATAGGATGTAAGGCTTAGTACACTATTAAAAGTGTACTACTCATTCTCTTTGTACATACAACACTATTTTATCTTACCTTGTCTTATCTATGTGATGATATCGTGAATGGTTATCACTATATGTCCAAATCTGTGCTCATAATATCGCTAGTATTCTTAATTTTTAATGGCTAATATTAAAGATTATTGATCGGACCGTATAAAATTAATTTATAAGTGTGATTCTTTAACTAAGATGTGTGCTAACTAAGAATAATCATTGGGTTTATTTAGCTCGATACCAAAATATTTGGCATATAGCATAACTGTGAGGTATTCTTTAATGGTGTAAAATCATTCAAAGAATTATTTTTGTTTCATGCTATCTCACCGAGACGTCTCACGTTTCAGTCTCAACACTGTCCGAGACAACTTAGAAATTCTAGATTTCAAACCATGCTTTTTAGAGACGTGCAATCTGCACATACATACATCTGACCTTATAGAGGGACTGAGATTGGCCGGTAAGGTACAGGACCCGTGTATCTGAGACATATTAGCACCGTCTGATTGTGAGCATTGATCAGCCCCTAGCTAGCACCAACTGGGGTTTTGGTCAATAACCTGCTACACTTGGTTACCTTTCGGTAAACACTCTAACAGTACAATTTGCAGGCCGTGGCGTAGATGGAACACAGGAACAGGCGAACAGCCTAAAGACCACATGTCCTATCTGGTCAAACTACCCGACTGTAGTGCCACCAGCTGCATAGGGATCAATCTCATTCCAACTTTGGACAATGTGCAAATATTTTTTACCACTACTTAAAGAATGATTGTTTCCTTCCTCGGGATCAATCTCACTCCAACTTTGTAAGAGCAACCTTCCCTTTTTTGTTCCTCCAATCCTTCTCTATACCAAACACAGTCATAGGCACTCGGTCCAGCCCCTGATACGGGCTGGTTTTCATCTGCTCCGGTGTTGTGGTCTTGTATACAATGGATAAGGATCATAAAAGAGAAGATTGCACATATCCGCTTGCCATCATGTTAATTGAAAGCTAATTACTGTGGGCCCAGTGTGTAGACACATAGTAGGTTGTGAGGGCTCAAGCCCTCATTTCAATCTAGAGTTTCTATGAAATATGTATCGTATACAACTTTCGTTTGTATATATATAAACCCTCAAATTTACGATACAAAAGCTCCCAAATCGATGATAAAATAACTATTAATATTATATTTATCATTTGTAGCCCCCACCAATAAAGTTCCTAGCTACGCCCCTGTGTGAGCCTCTAAGGCTGAGGAGCGGCCGTCAATATCTTTTGGTTTGGCAGTCATCCTTCTCATTTACAATAGTGAATTCATATTGTCAAAAAACCAAAGACGGCATATGCCACTAAGAAACAAAAAATATAAAAATGGATAAGAGTGTTATCTTAAATGTCTCGCGATTTGGGATAATCTTTCAGCGTCTTAATCATTACAAAATAATAAGACTATTAGTGGCACAAAAACTGTCGCTATTAACAAAAAAATCATGTTATTTCAATAGAGGCAGGACTGATAGTGGCAATTTTTTTGTCAATAGCGATTGGTGCCGCAAATAGTCATATATTTTGTGGTGAATTCTTTGCTTATTTGTCAAGGCTAAACTTTATCTAAATTCGCTGTCAACCCTAAACTACCCTTTATGTATTGTTCTCTAATTAGATCGTATCTTTATGTATTCTTATCTAACCAGATCATATCTTTTTAATAAGGAAACCATTCCTTGCACTTGCTTTTTAAGTGATTGCACTGAAGTGAAAAAAAAGACTGTATTTTAGGGACTTGTGACATTTGAAAACGCAATCTGGGCCGTCTAATTTAAAGTTTATGATCTATATATACTTAGTGGATAAGATTGACACGAAATATTATCTCCATCATGTGATTAAATATAGTCAAAGGCTATTATTTGATTCAACGGTTGACAATAGTGGATCATATGAATATCGTGTTTTGCTCCAATCTTATCCACTAAGGATTTATAGATCATGAACTTTAAATCGGATGGCCTAAATTGTGTTTTCATATGTCACAAGTTCCTAAATATAAAGTCTTTTTTTAACTTCCGTGCAATCACTTAAAACACGTGTGCAAGTAATGACTCCCTTTTATTAATTCTTCATTTCTCAATACAATAATATAGGTCGAGTTGCCTCTTTAGTCTTTATACTCATTAGTCAGTTCACCAATCACCACGCCTCTTATATCCATTTGGGGGTTAGCAATATTCACAATTTTCATTTTCTGTCTTACCAATACACAAAAGACGAACTCTAGTAAAAACACAATCTCCCTATTCCTATGGTTACAAAAATGAAGCTCATAGAATGCCTGTACTTTATTGGTAATTACAGAAACAGGAGATGATTTGTAAAACCAACCTGGTCAAATTCAAATAAGAGAATAATTTTATTTTTCTTCAATTAGTTCATAAGCATAATTTCTGTGGATAACACTATGTCGCCCCCAAGGAATGTCATTTTCTACCATTTTTTGTTATTATAAAAATAGCACTAATCTTATGTACCTTTCATCGTGTATAGATCAGATGGTGGACAAAGGATCATTGAAAAGCTGTTGTATTAGGGCTTGGGCCTATAGCACAATGGAAGGTTGACAATCTTGCAACCTCAGGCTCGCAGGTTCCAGCCCAGGTTGCTTATCTAAAGAAAGGGTGGTGTATTGATTGGACAGTGTAGTCACTTTTGTTCTTTTATTATTGCAACGGAGGCCATCTAATTATAACCCTCCATTGCAACTTGGAGGGAGAGAGAGTTAGCAAATAATAATCTATGTAGTCTATTCTCTTACTTGTAACATTTTTTTTTTAGCTTTAATGGAAGGGAGAGGAGCCTCCAACCTTCCAGACATGCCTTAACCATTAAAAAAGAAAAAGAAAAAGAAAAAGACAAAAGGTGTAGTATTCCAAACATGGGCCTACATTTTTGTGATTTTGCACTCCACTGGGTCCTAGCCTAATCCGCTTATAAGAGGATTCTCGGGTCCCAAGCTCGGCCCATTGCCACTCCTTCATCTGAGTGTTCCCATGTGACTACAAAAATGAGGACAACTTCCAATTTTGACAGTAAATGGCAGTGACATGAATAAGAGATAAGAGACGGCATCAAGGTTGAGCCATCTCTCTCTCTGGTTAAGCTTCTCGAGCTTGTAGTGGTTTCAGTCTTCACCCTTCCATTAATGGGGATATAGCGGCCATGATAAATCTGAGCATCTAATTCGAAACCAATTGGCTATGAATGGAGGGTACCAATATATTATAAAGCGAATGAGATGTGGCTATATATAATTTACTCAATGTGGGACTAAACTTCAAGAGGCCCCTCCCCATAGAAGTTCCTGGCTCCATCCCTGGTTCAAAGGGTTTCGGTCCGAAGAATGCCATCGAATCACCGTGCTTGCATCCACACCTTGCCTCACAAACCACACAATTTGTGTCTAGCTTGATCAGAAGTCACTGAGAGGTCTCTTGGATAAAAGTGAATATGATGAGCTCAGATGGCTCGATAGGCTTAATAATTAACACTGTGGCCCAAACTAAAAAATAAAATTAATAAGCTGGGCCCAGATCACGGATAATGATACAAAATTGGCCCATCTAAGGCCTGCTTCTTGTTGCTAGATTTTCAAGATAGAAGAATCAATGGTCAACTAGACATAATGCAGCGGTCCTCGTTTGGCTGTTAAAGAGAAACCAAGTTACTTAACAACTGATGACCGAATCAATGAAAAATACATACAGAATTTGGTATAAAGGCTCTTCTCAGAAATGGGGGAGAGGCCTGCCATCTGAATCCGTAGTGATAACTCAAACATTGAAACGCATTAGTATAACTTTGCTACATGATCTGTGGCTATAAGCCTATAACCATAACATTTAAGACCAAATTTATTGTTTATGCCTTACAGGAGAACTCTACTCTAGCCTAGTGAGGACCCGCTGAACTGGTCTTTTATAAAAAGAAAGGGCATTTTGGTCATTCTAAAAATTTAAGAAGCTGTGTTGCTCTGCCGCGCCTATTGTATTTTAAAGCTGGAGATGGACAGATCTTTCTGGCATGTACATTTCGGCGCGAAAGATTCCAAGAGTAAGCGTCGCCGTCATAAACTGACGCTTTTGCCCTTTGACGGTCGTTGACGGTACAGCTGGTGCTCTCTCTCGCTCTACTTGTCTCGTTTCCTGGATCTATTGCTCTTTCATTTTTGGCTCCTCTCTCGCTCATATAATTATCCTTGTTCGCAAAAATGTCTTTTAAAAAAATTCAGGTCTCAAAAAAAGTTGGGGGAAAATTTCGTACTTAAATGGCATAGATCAGAAATCTAACATAATTTCATTGTGCAAGATCATTTATACACGAGGGAATTACCTCCTTTCTAACATAATTTCATTGTACAAGATCTTTTAAACACGAGGGAATTACCTCCTTAGAGCTTCTCTATCGGGGACGCTATCTAAGACGCTAAACTCCTCCGAAGTTATCATAGCGATTTAATGTTAAGAAATCCAACTCCAGCAGGAGCGCTATCCGAATAGTCAAAATAGCGTTTTGCTACAGTACTAGCTAAATTACTTTAGCGGTAGCTAAATATTAAAATAATATATATATTTTAAAATAACTCTCTTTATCTCTCCTCTCTCCTCTCTCCTCTCTCTTATTTAGTAATAAAATAATAAAATTGAAATTGCACCGAATCCCGAGGGTCCCGAGCCGGACCGAATCGCATCGAAACCCGATACAAACCGAACCGAGCCGAACCCTAATTCGGTTCGATTTGGGTGGCTTGAAAGCAAAAAAAATTCGAAAAAAGCAAAAACATCCCCTAAAAAAAAAAGTTAGTATTTTACCTACACCAAACCACACTGAAACCTGACAAGCTGAACCGAACCGAACCCTAATTCGGTTCGGTTTGGGTGGCTTGAAAGCGAAAAAAAAACCAAAAAAGCCAAAAAAATATCCTAAGAAAAAAAAAGTAGGTATTTTACCTACACCGAACCGAACCAAATCAGTTTCGGTTTCAGAAAAAAAATTTGAACCGAACCGAAACAGACACAAACTGAACTAACTCGGTTCGGTTCAGTTTGGGTGGCTTGAGGCAGAAAAAAATCCCGAAAAAAATGAAAAGATACCCAAAAAAAATAAAAAAATAAGTATTTTACCTACACCGAACCAAACCAAATCGGTTTTGATTTCAAAAAAAAAGATTGAACCAAACCAAATGGGTTTCGATTCGATTTCGGTTTAGGGTGTACTGAATCGAACACCTAAAATTTCGGGTTGGGTTTGGTTTGGTATACCGAACTTGCATCCCTAAGCGTGAGTAGTAAAATATAATAAATAAAAATGAAAAATAATATTTTAAAGAAAATGATAGCTAAAATAGAGTGCTTGCTGGAGTGATTTTTACTATAGTAATAGTTAAAGTGGTATTTAGCTACCCAAATTTAGCTCTCCTTGTCGAAGATGCTCTTAGAAACCTTGTAAGAAGTGGAGTATTCCCATGTAGCTAGCCATATTCTGTACCTACTTTGATTGATTTAAGATGCAACACTTTGATATTAAACTGTTAAAAGATATGAACAAATATACCATCATTCAAAAGCTCTAATAAGCTTGGACTGAACCCTGTCTACCGATAACCTCAAACGTTGCAATTGATAAACTAATTTTACCTGAAATAGATGACATGCACTGGCCATACTTTGACATTAAAAAATTACTTGATTCTCTCGTATCCAAGGGCTATAGATGTGGTTGAACTTGAAATTCGATTCAACCTAGTTGTACTTGACCGCTCCCTATGGTGCGACCAATCCAATCATGGCAAACGATATTCGAACCATGTGCACATTGACCTTTAGAGAAACCATGATAGCCTTTCATGAGGTCATCATATAGTAAGCTAGTATAGTATAAATTAGTTTCTCTCCAGTATCTCGGGGCTGTTAGAAGTTTCTATTTTAGTGACCGTCACTATGATAAATCCGTTGATCAGTGAATGGTGTAAGATCAATCTTGTGATGTAATAATTGCTAATTCGGTGAATTTGAAGAGAATAAGCAACTAATAGTTAAGTATTTTAGTTATGGTATGATTGTAATTTCTAATCACAATATAATTAGTAATTTAACTCTTTAATGGGAAATGACTCTTTGGCTATAAATATAAGAGATGTTTGGTCCCAACGATTGCTCGACATACTTCAACCCTCCTTATTAGCAAAAGCATCCCCATTGTGCTCGAAGGTATTGAGAACGAGAAGATCGCTGAAGATCAGCAACCCACCTTTCATGGCTTACACTCAAGGTGCGCACATATATATTTTAATTTATGGATTGCTGATTTATTGTTTGATTGATAATGCGCCTAGATTCTACGGCAATTAATTTTGTGCTTGGATCAATAAATCATTAATTGGTATCAGAAATAAGTTTTGGTGTTTGATTGATCAAAGCATTAGTTCTTATTAATCAAGATTGCCTCTATTATTTTTTAAATCATTATATACTCCTTGGTGATCTCAAGGATCCGCACTTTTAATTTTCTCTATGAAATATTGTTTGGTTGTTGTACAAATTCCGTCCAACATAAGTAAACGGGGTTCGATTACAATTTTACCAATTCAACATGTACATGCAGTCTCTTTTTTCGAGAGCATTATAGAAATTTAGAGCACTTAAACTTCATATGGCATGTTTTAACGTTGTGTATAATCTAATCGATTTTTGTTTTAAAAGCACTTGAATTGTGCTGAAGAGCATTGTGACGTCTCTCATTGTATATGCTAATAGATCCAACAATTGGTTCTCAACATTAAAGTTGACTAAAGAGAGCTTTCTGTTGGGTTTTCTTAAGGGAGAAGGAGACTTTTGTGTTTTGTCTCCTATTGAATTAATAATAAAGGTTCAAGTATCCGGCCCAGTCCATGACCCAACTAAGCTTGATTCGGCCCATGATGGTACTCGGGCTATGACCCAGTCCAGCCCATGGTCTGGTCTAGATCATTCACAGCCCATGATTCATGACCTGATTCGATCCATTAAACTCGACCCGTTTGTCCTTAAGGCCCAATTGTGACTCATATTATTCCTTATCCTTTCGAGTCATTTCTGGGTTATTTATAGGTCCAATTTTTTGACAATATGTATGAATTTTTACTTTTTCGAATATTTCAGTTCTGTTTTTTATGTCTATTTTTTATAAGGAGCTTTCTATTATGACATTTTCATGACCTAATGTCTTTTTAATAATTTTTAATCGAATCATTATTATATATTTGAGTGCCTTTAATTAAGGTTTGGATATTGGAGGTTGTTCTCTAGTACTGAGGCTGATACTTACATAATGTTACCCATGATTATTATTAGTTTTTGGCACATTTACCCACAACATGAGTTAGTTTTGACTACTTGCATCTCTTAAGTGGCTTAATTTTTTTTAACCATTTTGTGACCATCTAAAATATTATCAAACTCAAATAGAAAACATGGCTTGGAAGGATTCTTCTGTCCAACGGTGATGATCTTTCCTAGTGTCGTAGTTTTCATAGTGAGGTTTAATTTTGTTCATGATCGTGTTACAAATTCAGTGAAAGTATATAGTACACGTTGACATGACAACTTGAGGGATTCCTTTGGCCCAACGGTGATGAATCGCTTAATGTTGTGTGGTGATTATATTTTATGTGTAGGTACTGCTGGCATGTTGTGACTCGACCCAATGAAGGGTCATAACAATGTAATTAGTACCACAATCATTAATGTAAATTGAGGAAGTAGCCAGTGTGTCATGACTCGACCCAACGGAGGGTCATAATGATACAAATTGCTTCTCAATAAAATCACATCGGTTTTAATTTTATTATATTCCTTGACATAATTTAACTCTTGCGTAAAACGCTATAAATATAATCTTGTGGAATGGATCGTTACTATAGTTGTATGTGGACATGATAAAACCCTTAATTATTGTATAACATTGAACCTGTCTTCTATTACTAATATAATTGGTGAAATTGAATCTTTGAGTGGCCCAAACTATGGAAAATGGAAAGAACAAGTCCTAATTGTTCTCGGTTGCATGGATCTTGACTATGCTATACGATCTGATAAATCCAAGGTGCTCATCGCTGATGTCTCAGCTGAGGATCTGACAGTGAATAATACGGATTTGAAAAAATGAGATAGATCAAATCGTATGAGCCTCATGATCATAAAGGGTTCCATTACTGATGTGAGTAGGGGAGATATTCCTGACTCGCACAATGCAAAGAAATACATGCAAGCCATTTAGGAACAATTTCAGGGAACTTCTAAGGCACTTGCCAGTAGTCTTATTGTTAAAATAAGAATCATGAAATACGATGGTCATAGTAGCGGAGCACATTATGAGAATGAGTGGCATGACGACCCAATTGAAAGAAATAGACATGGACTTTTCTGAGGGTTATCTTATTCACATCATCATGGCTTCTCTTCCTATATAATTTAGCCCGTTTAAGATTAATTATAGCATACAGAAAGAGAAATGGAAGATGAACGAGTTAATCGTTCATTGTATCCAAAAAGAAAAAAGACTTCGGGCTAAAAAATCTGAAAGTGCTCATTACGCTACTCTTGGACCATCGAAAGAAAATTTCAAGAGAAAAAAGAGATCATATAAAGGAAAGAACGTAAAAGTTTCTCCACCAGAAATCAAAGAAGGAGAAGCTTGCAGATCTACTTCTGGCATCAAGTGTCACTTCTGTAAGAAGAAGGGACACATCAAGAATTATTATCAGAAATACAGAGATTGGCTAGTTAAGAAAGATAATGACCTAGTCTTTGTGTGTTTTAAATCACTTTATGTTGATGTTTCACACAATACTTGATGGATAGATTCTGGTGCAACTATTCACATAAGTAATTCAATATAAGGATTTCGATCCAGTAGAAATCTAAGTAAAGGAGAGCGAACCATCAAACTCGAAAATAGAGTGGAAGCAGACGTGGAGGCCATTGAGACTCTCCGTCTTATTTTAGATAGTAGTTTTATTTTAGATTTAGTTGATACTATTTACGTTCCAAGTATCACTAGAAACCTTATCTCAATTTCTAAATTAGATTCATTAGGTTTTGAATTTAAATTTGGACATAAAATTTTTACTCTATTATTTGATTTCGATATTGTGGGTGGTGGCTCATTAGTGGGCAATCTTTATCAGTTGAACTTGGATTTATCTTACGCTCAATTTTTAGGTTTTATACATGTGGATGATAAAGTTAGTAAGAAACGAAAATGAGTAATCTATAATTCATCTATTTTATGGCATAAATGTTTAGGCTATATCTCTAAAATTAGAATGGAGTTATCGGAAGCACGAGTTTGTTAATTAAAGATGATATAATCGATGAGCTCGATTTATCTGATTTTAATACTTGTGTTGATTGCGTTAAAAGAAAACTTACAAAGACTAATAAGAAAGGAGCTATCGGGAGCACGAGTTTGTTAGAAATAGTCCACACTGATATTTGTGAACCATTTTTAACTTCGGCTATTGGTGGCTAAAAGTATTTTATTACCTTCACTGATGACTATTCTCGTTTCGGTTAGATATTTCTCATTTGTGAGAAATCTGAGGCTTTGGATATGTTTAAAATCTATAAAGCCGAAGTTGAGTTACAACTCAATTCGAAGATTAAAATTGTGAGATCTGATAGAGGCAAAGAGTACTATGGTAGATACTCTGACACATGTCGCAATCCATGACCATTCGCACTATATCTACAAGAGCATGGTATTGTTGCTCAATACACCATGCCGGGAACACATGAATAGAACGGTGTAGCTAATTAAGCGGCGAAATCGTATTCTTATGGATATGGTGAGAAACATGTTATACAACTCTAAGTTACTTATGTTCTTATGGGGAGAAGCCTTAAAAATAGTGGTGCATATCTTGAATCGAGTTCCTAGTAAGTTGTTCCCAAAACTCCTTATGAGCTATGGGTAGAAAGAAAATCGACTTTAGGATATTTACACATTTGAGACTGTTTAGTTGAAGCAAATGTGTATAATCCATAATTGAGAAAATTGGATTCTAAAATTATAAGTTGTCATTTCATTAGTTACCCTGATAGGTCAAAGGGCTACATATTTTATTACTCCGCTCATAGTATCCGGATTGTTGAGACTAGATATGTGAAATTCTTTGAGGATTGTGAAAACAGTGGGAGTAGGAAAATCACTTTTGAGAAAAATCGGGTTATAATTCCTATTCCTTTTATCCAAAAAAAAGGTGGCACTAACACCAGTTATTCAAGAAAGTGTTGATACACCTGTGGCTATACCTATTAAAACACCCCACATTGGAGACTCTTACTCTCATAGCGATCGCCAATGATCAATCATTGTGTAGATCAGAGAGAGCAAAGAAGTAAACTATTTTTTATGACTATATTGTCTACCTCAATAAGGGTGAGTATGATTTTGGAAAGAAAACAGATCATGTTTTCTTTAACCAAGCTATGAAGAACGACAAATCCACTTAATGGCTCAAAACTATGAAGGATGAGTTAGAATCAATGAAACACAACTCGATCTGGGATCTTTGCTAGTTACCTGAAGGAGTTAAGTCTGTAGGCTGTAAATGGGTAGATAAAATCAAGCAAAACTCCAAAGGTAATGTAGAAAGATATAAGATCAGGTTAGTCGCTAAAGGGGTCACTCAAAAAGATGGAATAAACTATAAAGAGACATTTTCTCCTGTCTTTAGAAATGAGTATTTTCGGATAGTCATGACATTGGTAGCTCATTTTGACTTAGAGTTGCAGCAAATAGATGTCAAAATTGCTTTTCTAAATGGTGACTTACATAAAGATGTCTTTATGACACAACCTGAAGGTTTTCAAGTTGAGGGGGAGAGTCATTTAGTTTGTAGACTTAAAAGGTCTATATATGGTTTAAAGCAGACATTTCGATAATAGTATTTAAAATTTCACAAAGTCATTTCAAACTTTGGTTTTAAAGAAAATATTATAGATCAATGCATATATCTTAAAATCAGTGGGAGCAAGTTTATCATCCTTATTTTATATATTGATGATATGTTACTTGCGAGTAGTAGTTTGAGCATGTTACATAGGACAAAGAATTTTTTATCAAAGACTTTTGATATGAAAGATCTTGGTGAAGCTTCCTACGTGATAGGAATTGAGATTCATCGAGATAGAGCCCGTGACATATTGGGATTGTCACAAAGAGCTTATATTGATAAAGTTTTCAAAAGATTCAACATGCATAATTGCTCCGCTACTGTTGCTCCTGTCATTAATGGTAATAAATTTAGTCTACTTCAAAGTTTCAGGATCGATTTAAAGAGAAAGTAGATGAAGACAATTCCCTATGCATCGACAGTTGGGAGTCTCATATATACACAAGTCTGTACTCGTCCCGACATAATATATATAGTTAGCATGCTTGGTAGGTATCAATATAATTCTGATTTAGACCATTGGAAAATAATAAAAAAGGTTTTTCGCTATTTACAAGGGATAAAAGGGCACATGCTGACTTACAAAATGTCGAATAACCTTGAAGTTATTGGTTATTCAGATACCGACTATACTGGGTGTTAAGACACCCGTAGGTTCACATCGGGTTATATATTTATGCCTGTAGGTAGACCTATATCTTGGAAGAGCGTTAAATAAATGCTGACTACTCCATCTACTATTTAAGCAAAGCTTGTTGCATGCTTTGAGGCAACATGTGAGGCGATATAGTTGAGAAATTTATTTCAGGGCTTCAAATTGTTGATAGTATTTCAAGGTCATTGAGAATCTTATGAGACAACTTCGCTGCGATAGCTATCTCCAATAATAATAAAAGTAATGGAGGTTCCAAATATATTGATATCAAATATCTTATTATAAGGGAGAAGGTTCAGAATCAAATTGTATCTGTTAAAAAGATTAATATGACACTCATGTTGGCTGACCCTCTCATTAAAGGCTTACCTTCCAAGCTTTTTTCGGAGCACGTTGCGCGCATGAGATTAAAGGATAATTTTGATAACCTTTGAGAATGAATGTATAAGAGTGAATACATTTGTTTAAATTGATTTAAAAATAATAATTATTTATTTACTTTTCTATTTTTATGTAAATAAAATTTTAAAATATATGGTGTTAATAGATGACAATAAAGTAGGACCAATAATAGATTGAGATTACATGTAATCACCATTCAGTTTTTAAACATGCAATCTATGTGAAATTATACTAATTGGAATTCATGTCGGTGATAAATTCTAATACGGTAACTAATGAACGGTCATGTGTC